>CM072537.1:5716500-7125000 GCA_036898165.1 Silybum marianum | reverse complement strand
AATACAAAAATTATGAAACTTAAAATACAATAATTTTTTTAAAATTTTTTATTCATTTATAAATATTGTTAGTTTATAAAAATAATTATAATACAAAAATTATGACCAGTAAAATACAATAATTTTTATAAATATTTTTATTCATTTATAAATATTGTTAGTTTACTAAAAAAATTATGAAAGTTTATAATTTGTATAAGAAATTAAAATGCAATAAAATTTAATGAAGAAGAGTGAAAAGTTTTTTGGAAATTAATGATGGCATTTAATGATACATTTTATTTTAAAAAACTCAAAATTCTAAGAAAAAGAAAAATTCCCATATTGGTTTATATATGTATATATATATTGATTGTTAGCTTATTAAGAAAAGAGAATATAAATAAAAAAATATGTTCTTTTGTTAGTTTACTAAAAAAATTAGAATACGAAAATTATGAACCGTAAAATACAATAATTTTTATAAATTAATCTATTATTTATAAAGATTGTTAATTTACTAAAAAAAATTAGAATACAAAAATTATGAACCGTAAAATATAATAATTTTTATAAATTTTTTTATTCATTTATAGATATTGTTAGTTTATAAAAAAAATTATAATACAAAAATTATGACCCGTAAAATACAATAATTTTTATAAAAGTTTTTATTCATTTATAAATAGTGTTAGCTTATAAAAAAAACTATAACACAAAAATTATGAACCGTAAAATACAATAATTTTTATAAAAAAATTTATTCTTTTATAAATATTGTTAGTTTACAAAAAAATTATAATACAAAAATCATAAACCGTAAAATACAATAATTTTATAAATATTGTTAGTTTACTAAAACAAAATTAGAAAATAAAAATTATGAACCTTAAAAATATTATAATTTTTATAATTTTTTTTATTCATTTATTGATATTGTTAGTTTATAAAAAAAATTATAATACAATAATTATGAAACGTTAAATACAATAATTTTTTAAAATTTTTTTATTCATTTATAAATATTGTTAGTTTATAAAAATAATTATAATACAAAAATTATGAACAGTAAAATACAATAATTTTTATAAATATTTTTATTCATTTATAAATATTGTTAGTTTTTACTAAAAAAATTATGAAAGTTTATAAAATTTAATGAAGAAGAGTGAAAAGTTTTTTGGAAATTAATTATGGCATTTAATGATACATTTTATTTAAAAAAAACTCAAAATTATAAGAAAAAGAAAAAGGCCCATATTGGTCTATAATTAATACTCAAAGCCACATCTTCCTTTATATATATATATATATATATTGATTGTTACCTTATTAAGAAAAGAGAATAAAAAAAAAATATGTTCTATTGTTAGTTTACTAAAAAAAAATAGAATACAAAAATTATGAACCGTAAAATACAATAATTTTTATAAATCAATCATTTATTTATAAATATTGTTAGTTACTAAAAAAAAATTAGAATACAAAAAATATGAACCCTAAAATACAATATTTTTTATAAAATAATTTATTCATTTATAAATATTGTTAGTTTATAAAAAAATTATAATACAAAAATCATGAACCGTAAAATACAATAATTTTTATAAAAAACATTATTCATTTATAAATATTGTTAGTTACTAACAAAATTATAATACAAAAATTATGGAAGTTTATAATTTGTATATAAATTAGAATGCAATAAAATTTAATAAAAAATTATAAAACCTCCATGAAAGTTTCTCCTTAATCCATGCTTCTACATCTTCCTTTATATATATATATATTGATTGTTAGGAAATAAATTATATTGATGTTAGCTTAAAAATAATAAATAAACAAATAAACATATTTAATAAAATAAAATAACCATATGTAATAAAATAAAATAACCAATGTTTTATAAAAAAGTTTCATCAAATTATTTCTTCTTATTTATTTAAATCATAATTTAATTAGTCAATTATCCACTAAAATTTTATAATTATAATCCTTATTTAAAAATATTGTTTTTTCTTTTACTTTTACTTAATGATTTTATTTATTATTTATTTATATACTTAATAAACTTACATTAATTAAATATTATATGAACTTAATATTTTTAATAGAGTATAGTTTTTTAATTTATTTTTATTTTCTTAATAGATTAACAATCAATATATATATATATATATATATAAAGAAGAATGAGGAAAAGTGAATTAAGGAGAGCCCTATAAAGAAGCTTTAAAATTTTCGTAAAATTTTGATTTTTTTTAAAATAAAAATGTCACATTAAATTAACTTGACCTTTCATTTTAATATATTTTTTATTGAGTTTCATCAAATTATTTATTCTTATTTATTTAAATCATAATTTAATAAATCAATTATCCACTAAAATTTTATTTTCTTAATGATCTAACAATTAATATATATATATATATACATATATATAAAGGAGAATGAGCAAGAGTGAAATAAGGGGAGCCCTTTAAAGAGGATTTAAAATTTTCGTAGAATTTTGATTTTTTTTAAATAAAAATGTAACATTTAATGAGTTAGACCTTTCATTTTCTATTTTTTTATTGAGTTTAATCAAATTATTTATTTTTATTTAATTAAATTATCGTTTTCTAAATCAATTATCCACTAAAATTTTATAACTATAATCATTATTTAAAAATATTTTTTTCTTTACTTTTACTTAATGATTTTATTAATTATTTATTTATATACTTAATAAACTTACATTAATTAATTATTATATGAACTTAATATTTTAATAGAGTATATTTTATAATTTATTTTTATTTTATTAATTATTTATTTATATACTTAATAGACTTACATTAATTAATTATTATATGAACTTAATATTTTAATAGAGTATATTTTATAATTTATTTTTATTTTATTAATTAATTAATTATATTTTTATTAATTATTTATTTATTTATATACTAATTTAAAGAGCCTTTAAAATTTTCGTAGAATTTTGATTTTTTTAAAATAAAAATGTAACATTTAATGAGCTAGACCTTTCATTTTCTATATTTTTTTATTGAGTTTAATCAAATTATTTATTCTTATTTAATTAAATCACCGTTTTCTAAATCAATTATCCACTAAAATTTTACAATTAAAATCATTATTTAAAAATATTTTTTTCTTTACTTTTACTTAATGATTTTATTAATTATATATATACTTAATAAACTTACATTAATTAAATATTATATGAACTTAATATTTTAATAGAGTATATTTTTAAATTTATTTTTATTTTCTTAATGATCTAACAATCAATATATATATATATATATATATATATATATATATAAAGGAGAATGAGCAAGAGTGAAATAAGGGGAGACCTTTAAAGAGCCTTTAAAATTTTCGTAGAATTTTTATTTTTTTTAAATAAAAATGTAACATTTAATGAGCTAGACCTTTCATTTTCTATTTTTTTTATTGAGCAGAAGAAAATTCTCTCTTGAAAGCTATCAGATTAATTGACGAAAGGATCATGTTTCGTCAGACTTTGAGAAGAGTTGAAGGCATGTTCGAGCTGAAGAAGTAAAGACTTATTTTGCCACAAAGGGGGAGATTGTTAGGTCTATTATTTTAGTTGTGACAAAATAAGGAAAGGATATGCTTTAATTGTAAATTTAGGAAGTTTATAATTCTTTAAACTCTTTCCTTCCTTGATCAGCTTAGACCTTTCAATATAAATAGGAGTCAAGGGGATCATTAAAAGTGTCGATTAACATAGAGCAAAATTCAGTTTATTCTTTCAATGTAAACGATATTAAAGTAAGATATACGACTACGGAAATTCACTAAACACTTTATTCGTATTACTTTAATCGCATTCGTAATTATATCATTGTGCTTACTATTTCTGGGATCTACAGAAAGTTTATAATTTGTATAAGAAATTAGAATGCAATAAAATTTAATGAAGAAGAATGAAATTTTTTTGGAAATTAATGATGGCATTTAATGATACATTTTATTTAAAAAAAACTCAAAATTACAAGAAAAAAAGAAAAATGTCCATATTGGTCTCTTATTAATCCCCAAAGCCACATCTTCCTTTATATATATATATATATATATATATATTGATTGTTAGTTTACTAAAAAAAGTTAGAATACAATAATTATGAACCATAAAATACAATAATTTTTATAAAAATTATTATTCATTTATAAATATTGTTAGTTACTAAAAAAATTATAATACAAAAATTATGAAAGTTTATAATTTTTATATGAAATTAGAATGCAATAAATTTTAATGAAAAAAAATGAAATGTTTTTTGGAAATTAATGATGGCATTTAATGATACATATTATTTAAAAAAACTCTAAATTCTAAGAAAAAAGAAAAATGCACATGTTGGTCTCTTATTAATACTCAAAGCCACATCTTTCTTTATATATATATATATATATATATTGATTGTTAGCTTATTAAGAAAAGAGAATATAAATAAAAAAATATGTTCTATTGTTAGTTTACTAAAAAAATTAGAATACGAAAATTATGAATCGTAAAATACAATAATTTTTTAAATTAATCATTTATTTATAAATATTGTTAGTTTATTAAAAAAAATTAGAATACAAAAATTATGAACCGTAAAAAATAATAATTTTTATAAATTTTTTTATTCATTTATAGATATTGTTAGTTTATAAAAAAATTATTCATTTATAAATATTTATATATATATATAAAAGAGAATGAGCAAAAGTGAAATAAGGGGAGCCATTTAAAGAGGATTTAAAATTTTCGTATAATTTTGTTTTTTTAAAAATAAAAATGTAACAATTAATGAGCTAGACCTTTCATTTTCTATATTTTTTAATTGATTTTTCTTAATATCAATATATATATAATCAGTATATATATATATATATATATATAAAGGAGTATGAGCAAGAGTGAATTAAGGAAAGCCCTCTAAAGAGGCTTTAAATTTTTCATAAATTTTGATTTTTTTAAATAAAAATAACACATTAAATAAACTTGACCTTTCATTTTTATATGTTTTTTATTGAGTTTCATCAAATTATTTCTTCTTATTTATTTAAATCATAAAATAAATCAATTATCCACTAAAATTTTATAATTATAATCCTTATTTAAAAATAATGTTTTTTCTTTTACTTTTACTTAATGATTTTATTTATTATTTATTTATATACTTAATAAACTTAAATTAATTAAATATTATATGAACTTAATATTTTTAATAGAGTATATTAATGAGCTAGACCTTTTATTTTCTATATTTTTTATTGAGTTTAATCAAATTATTTATTCTTATTTAATTAAATCATCGTTTTCTAAATCAATTATCCACTAAAATTTTACAATTAAAATCATTATTTAAAAATATATTTTTCTTTACTTTTACTTATACTTAATGATTTTATTTATTATTTATTTATATACTTAATAAACTTACATTGATTAAATATTATATGGACTTAATATTTTTAATAGAGTATATTTTTTTAATTTATTTTTATTTTCTTAATAATTTAACATCAATATATATATATATATATTTATATATATAAGAGAATGAGCAAAAGTGAATTAAGGAGAACCCTCTAAAGAGGCATTGAAATTTTCGTACAATTTTGATTTTTTTTAAATAAAAATGACACATTAAATGAACTTGACCTTTCATTTTATATATTTTTTATTGAGTTTCATCAAATTATTTCTTCTTATTTATTTAAATCATAATTTAATAAATCAATTATCCACTAAAATTTTATAATTATAATCCTTATTTAAAAATATTGTTTTTTCTTTTTCTTTTACTTTTACTTAATGATTTTATTTATTATTTATTTATATACTTAATAAACTTACATTAATTAAATATTATATGAACTTAATATTCTTAATAGAGTATAGGTTTTTAATTTATTTTTCTTAATATCAATATATATAATCAATATATATATAAAGTAGAATGAGCAAGAGTGAATTAAGGAGAGCCCTGTAAAGAGGATTTAAAATTTTGGTAGAATTTTAATTTTTTTTAATTAAAAATGACACATTAAATGAACTTGACCTTTCATTTTCTATATTTTTTATTGAGTTTTATCAAATTATTTCTTCTTATTTATTTAAATCATAATTTAATTAATCAATTATCCACTAAAATTTTATAATTACAATCCTTATTTAAAAATATTGTTTTTCCTTTTACTTTTACTTTTACTTTTACTTAATGATTTTATTTATTATTTATTTATATACTTAATAAACTTACATTAATTAAATATTATATTAACTTAATAATTTTAATAGAGTATAGTTTTTTAATTGATTTTTCTTAATATCAATATATATATAATCAATATATATATATATATAAAGGAGTATGAGCAAGAGTGAATTAAGGAAAGTCCTCTAAAGAGGCTTTAAAATTTTCATAAATTTTGATTTTTTTTAAATAAAAATAACACATTAAATAAACTTGACCTTTCATTTTTATATGTTTTTTATTGAGTTTCATCAAATTATTTCTTCTTATTTATTTAAATCATAATTTAATAAATAAATTATCCACTAAAATTTTATAATTATAATCCTTATTTAAAAATAATGTTTTTTCTTTTACTTTTACTTAATGATTTTATTTATTATTTATTTATATACTTAATAAACTTAAATTAATTAAATATTATATGAACTTAATACTTTTTTTTCCAAATGTAATTTATTAACTAACTCTAAGGGTAAAAATGTAAATATAAATATAAAAGTTAACAAATTATACCCTCCGCCAAATTTTGGCGGATGAATTGAATGTGGCGGAGGAATTAAATGTATTCGTAGGGTATTTCGGTTGAATTTTGGTCATTTTGGTAATTATGGAGAGAAAATGGTCATTTTGGTAACATTGTTTTCTAAAATGGTTAAAATATATAATTTCCCTAATTTTTATAAATAAATTATTTTTTTATAAATATTCTTAGTTTACTAAAAAAAATTAGAATACAAAATTATAAACCGTAAAATACTATAATTTTTATAAAAATTATTATTCATTTATAAATATTGTTAGTTTACTAGAAAAATTATAATACAAAAATTATGATAGTTTATAATTTGTGTAAGAAATTAGAATGCAATAAAATTTAACGAAGAAAAAATGAAAAGTTTTTTGGAAATTAATGATGGCATTTAATGATACATTTTATTTAAAAAAACTCAAAATTATAAAAAAATGCCCATATTGGTCTCTTATTAATCCCCAAAGCCACATCTTCAGCAGGAGGTTGATTTCTGAAATATGCATATATATATATATTGATTGTTAGCTTATTAAGAAAAAAAAATATAAATAAAAAAATATGTTCTATTGTTAGTTTACTAAAAAAAATTAGAATACGAAAATTATGAACCGTAAAATACAATAATTTTTATAAATTAATCATTTATTTATAAATATTGTTAGTTTACTAAAAAAATAGAATACAAAAATTATCAACCATAAAATATAATAATTTTTATAAAATTTTCTATTCATTTATAAATATTGTTAGTTTATAAAAAAAATTATAATACAAAAATTATGAACCGTAAAATACAATAATTTTTATAAATTTTTTTATCCTTTTATAAATATTGTTAGTTTACAAAAAAAAATTATAATACAAAAATCATGAACCGTAAAATACAATAATTTTTATAAATATATTTTATTCATTTATAAATATTGTTACTTTTTAAATAAATTATAATACAAAAATTAGGAAAGTTTATAATTTGTATAAGAAATTAGAATGCAATAAAATTTAATGAATAAGAGTGAAAAGTTTTTTGGAAATTAATGATGACATTTAATGATACATTTTATTTAAAAAACTCAAAATTATAAGAAAAAAGAACAATGCACATATTGGTCTATTATTAATACTCAAAGCCACATCTTTCTTTATATATATATATATATTGATTGTTAGCTTATTAAGAAAAGAGAATATAAATAAAAAAATATGGTCTTTTGTTAGTTTACTAAAAAAATTAGAATACGAAAATTATGAACCGTAAAATACAATAATTTTTATAAATTAATCTATTATTTATAAATATTGTTAATTTACTAAACAAAAATTATGAACCGTAAAATATAATAATTTTTATAAATTTTTTTATTCATTTATAGATATTGTTAGTTTATAAAAAAAATTATAATACAAAAATTATGAGTCGTAAAATACAATAATTTTTATAAAAGTTTTTATTCATTTATAAATAGTGTTAGCTTATAAAAATAATTATAATACAAAAATTATGAACCGTAAAATACAATAATTTTTATAAAAAAATTTATTCTTTTATAAATATTGTTAGTTTACAAAAAAATTATCATACAAAAATCATGAACCGTAAAATACAATAATTTTTATAAATATTTTTATTCATTTATAAATATTGTTAGTTTATTAAAAAAATTATCATACAAAAATTATGAAAGTTTATAATTTGTATAAGAAATTAGTTTGCAATAAAATTTGATGAATAAGAGAGAAAAGTTTTTTGGAAATTAATGATGACATTTAATGATACATTTTATTTAAAAAAACTTGAAATTATAAGAAAAAAGAAAAATGCCCATATTTGTCTCTTATTAATACTCAAAGCCACATCTTTCTTTATATATATATATATATATATATTGTTAGTTTACTAAAATAAATTAGAATACAAAAATTATGAACCGTAAAATACAATAATTTTTATAAATTTTTTTATTCATTTATAAATATTGTTAGTTTATAAAAAAAAATTATAATACAAAAATTATGAACCGTAAAATACAATAATTTTTATAAAAAACATTATTCATTTATAAATATTGTTAGTTACTAAAAAAAATTATAATACAAAAATTATGAAAGTTTATAATTTGTATATAAATTAGAATGCAATAAAATTTAATAAAAAATTATAAAACCTCCCTGAAAGTTTCTCCTTAATCCATGCTTCTACATCTTCCTTTATATATATATATTGATTGTTAGGAAATAAATTATATTGATGTTAGCTTAAAAATAATAAATAAACAAATAAACATATTTAATAAAATAAAATAACCAATGTTTTATAAAAAAGTTTCATCAAATTATTTCTTCTTATTTATTTAAATCATAATTTAATTAGTCAATTATCCACTAAAATTTTATAATTATAATCCTTATTTAAAAATATTGTTTTTTCTTTTACTTTTACTTAATGATTTTATTTATTATTTATTTATATACTTAATAAACTTACATTAATTAAATATTATATGAATTTAATATTTTTAATAGAGTATAGTTTTTTAATTTATTTTTATTTTCTTAATAGATTAACAATCAATATATATATATATATAAAGGAGAATGAGGAAAAGTGAATTAAGGAGAGCCCTATAAAGAGGCTTTAAAATTTTCGTAAAATTTTGATTTTTTTTAAAATAAAAATGTCACATTAAATTAACTTGACCTTTCATTTTTATATATTTTTTATTGAGTTTCATGAAATTATTTATTCTTATTTATTTAAATCATAATTTAATAAATCAATTATCCACTAAAATTTTATTTTCTTAATGATCTAACAATTAATATATATATATATATATAAAGGAGAATGAGCAAGAGTGAAATAAGGGGAGCCCTTTAAAGAGGATTTAAAATTTTCGTAGAATTTTGATTTTTTTTAAATAAAAATGTAACATTTAATGAGTTAGACCTTTCATTTTCTATTTTTTTATTGAGTTTAATCAAATTATTTATTCTTATTTAATTAAATCATCGTTTTCTAAATCAATTATCCACTAAAATTTTATAACTATAATCATTATTTAAAAATATTTTTTTCTTTACTTTTACTTAATGATTTTTTTAATTATTTATTTATATACTTAATAAACTTACATTAATTAATTATTATATCAACTTAATATTTTAATAGAGTATATTTTATAATTTATTTTTATTTTATTAATTAATTAATTATATTTATATTTTTATTAATTATTTATTTATATACTAATTTAAAGAGCCTTTAAAATTTTCGTAGAATTTTGATTTTTTTAAAATAAAAATTTAACATTTAATGAGCTAGACCTTTCATTTTCTATTTTTCTATTGAGTTTAATCAAATTATTTATTCTTATTTAATTAAATCACCGTTTTCTAAATCAATTATCCACTAAAATTTTATAACTATAATCATTATTTAAAAATATTTTTTTCTTTACTTTTACTTAATGATTTTATTAATTATTTATTTATATACTTAATAAACTTACATTAATTAATTATTATATGAACTTAATATTTTAATAGAGTATATTTTTTAATTAATTTTATTTTCTTAATGATCTAACAATCAATCTATATATATATAAAAGTAGGATCTGGTTGTCCTACATGGCATCACCACCTTCCAGTATTTCAAATTATCACAAATCTTGGAATTGCCTACTTTCTCAGATTACAAACGTAAAGTATCCTCTTTTACCATCCTTCCATATTCTTCACGCTGTACCCTCTTCTATCCACGTCTCACGCCATACTCCGACATTCTGTTTTAGGGTTTATGCTTCAGTCATGATCGTTGCACATCATCGCTTCAGGTATGCATCTTCTTCTATCCCCAAACCCCAAATCTTCAAACCATCACTGACTATGTTCTCTCTTCTCACGACAGGCACCTATCTTGTTGGTTTAGGGTTCCGACGGTTTTAGGCCTGCAGGGAACTTCACCCAGCGTAATTTACTCTTCTCTTAATTTTGGATCCAATTTTCCCTAAACTCTTCCCTTAGATTCGATCATCTCCGAGAACCCCATCGATCTGAACCCATATCACAAACCATCGATATGCACAAACCATCACAAACCATCGATATGAACCCAGATCTGTTCCCCGCCTCATACCGAAACCACCCCGCGAGATCAACTATAAAAACAGGGATCGACCATTTACTTCTCCGAAATGGGTAGCGTACGTCCTGCGTTCTCTCTGAGAAATAAGGTTCTCTCTGAGAAATAAGGTTCTCTCTGAGAAATAAGGTACGGTTTTTTTTAATACGATTCGTAGTTTCATCCTTCTTCCATTAGGGTTTTGCATACAGAAATTCAGGTGTTCTTATCTTATGATGCCTGTGCATGTTAATTTATCAAGCGAGGTTTTTTGATTTTGATTTTTTTATTTTTATTTCTGCACCTAATATCACATTTTACTCCATATGACACATATACTTTACATTAAGATTTTACATTAGAAGTAGCTAAATTTCGGTAATTTATGGTTATGGAGTTGTATTCAGCTTCGTTTTTAGGAGATCTTGATGAAGTAGTGAAGCATGTTGGTAGCAGGTATCCCACAGCCAATCTTTATGTGGTTGTTTGGTCAATGGGAGCCAGCATTTTTGTTCAGTATTTGGGGAAGGTAGTAGACATTCATCCTCCTTTTGTTGGTTTTCTGAAAAAGCTACTTAAAAAACTTTATGATTTTGTATGTTCTTATATGAGCCTGGTTCTAGCCGATTTTCTGGTGCTGATTCCCTGTGTAATCCTTTTGATTTGGTTATGTCAGATGAGGACTTATGCAAGGGGTTCAACCGACTATCACATGTAACATCATTTCAAATGAACACAATTGACTCGGGGCCCCTAAGTAAGCCAAAAATGTTCTTACGTTGGTGTTATATTACGGATTTTTAGCTTTTTAATACTTAAATATGATTTTTTTTAATGTTTACATGCTCAAATCAATTATAACTGTCAGAATCCTACTCATTTGTAAGTGATTTGATTTTAACGCGAGTGATTTACAGGTTTTTAGCAAATGCAAGTAATGTAATAATCAGTATTGTATGACGGTTTAGTTCCACCATAACAAAAAAAAATATCAGTGGATCAATATGTCTTGAGGTGAGCTTATAAATATTGGATTGCCCGACCTGCTTAAGAACTCTAAATCAAAGTAAGAAAGTAAAATATTAAACATGTTGGTAGCAGGTATCCCACAACCAATCTTTATGTGGTTGGTTGGTCAATGGGAGCCAACATTTTTGTTCAATATTTGGGGAAGGTAGTAGACATTCATCCTCCTTTTGTGGGTTTTCTTAAAAGGCTATTTAAAAAGCTTTATGATTTTGTATGTTCTTATAGGAGCCTGGTTCTAGCCGATCTTCTGGCGCAGATTCCCTGTCTAATCCTTTTGATTTGGTTATGTCAGATGAGGACTTATGCAAGGGGTTCAACCGAATTTACAATAGATCTCTTGGCAAGGCTTTTAGTGTTATTTTAAAGAAGTACTGATCCATTTTTAAGTATCTTGATTGTTTCTTGAATACTAAATTTTAAGGCATCTCTTCATATATTTGAGATTTTATATCATTCTTTGTAGGCATCTTCTTCTTTTTGAAGACATTGGAGGCGAGTACAATATCCCATTGGCTGCCAATGCCAATATTATCCGGGATTATGATGAAGGACTGACTCGAGATACATATATATATGTACATACATACATACATACATATATATACATACATACATACATACATATATATATACCGGTTCATGACTTATAACTCATCACTGATTATATTTTTGTACGAGGATGATAAAACAATGAAAGTTCACAAGGAGCAGAGAAAGCGATCTAGAAAGGAGAGCAGAGATGTTAGGAATTGTTATCAGGATTACAAAGAGACCGATCTCGATAATAATATGGACATGCATCACAATGAAAACCAGAAATCTGCATGCAAGGCTGAAATAAAGATGCCTTAAAAAGTGAGTCAATTTCTTTGTTGTATGAGTTGCTCAGATTATAAGTGTTATGCTCGCTCATAGTTTTAATTAGTTACAAATTTGTTAATTAATCTGTTGATGAAAATTTAAAATATGGAATGAATGGTGAAGATGTTGATGAAAATTTAAAATATGGAATGAAATGGTGAAGATGATTGATTAATTTGTTTCAGTTGCCTTAATGGGGACATATGAGGGGTCTTGGCTTATTCCACATAGCCATTTTGGCTTAATAGATTAATGATTAATTCATGATTATACACTCCTATACGTCGTGCAGACCATTAAGTTCATATGATACCTACCTGTTGACATAAGAAGTTCTTTTTGGTATCGTGTTACTTTGTCTGTTACCCTTTTCAATGATCGTTATAATTACTTTGTTTGTTATCCTTTTTCACTGATTGTTACAATAGCATGAATTTATTTACTTATTAAATATTGATTATTTTATTTTATTAAATAAATTGTTTTTTACTTATTTATTTGTTTTCAATACATCTTTTAGCATCTTACGAGAATTTTTTATAAATGAGAAACTGTTTTTTTTGTAAAAAACATCCACACGAGTTCTTATTTTAATTGGTCATTCCTTTGCTTCAGGATTTGTACACAGTTTTTGAGAAAGATGGGCTTTTGTAGAAAGGTTGTAATATAGGGACATGGATGGTATATAGAGCATAACAATCATCGGCTTTGACTCCGAAATACAATATTCTATTCTCAAGAAGTGAGTCGACTCTCCCTTTGTTATCTTAAGATTAAAATATGTATATAAGAAGACGATAGAAACAATATATGAAAATTATATTAGAATGATCAAATATATAAATTAGAAAAGATATTTTACTACAATCATTAGCCTAGGGGTTTTGTGGTATTAAAATAATTTATTACAATTAATAGGTCATTGTAATGATTATTTATACACCCTCTTAAAATTAAAATATGTATATAAGAAGACGATAGAAACAATATATGAAAATTATATTAGAATGATCAAATATATAAATTAGAAAAAATGTTTTACTACAATCATTAGCCTAGGGGTTTTGTGGTATTAAAATAATTTATTACAATTAATAGGTCATTGTAATGATTATTTATACACCCTTTATTATTACAATTAAAAGACATTAAGACAATTAAAGAGGATTTATTACAATCAAATAAATGATAGTTGGGGTTTATTTTTAAACTTTTAATTTTCATAATTATGATTAAAGATCATTTATTAGAATTAATAGGCCTCTTCATTATATAAATATATGTATTTTTATAGACATAGAAATCAGCTGTCTTAACATTTTTTACGAAAAGATAAGTTTTGTTGTCTAGATTCTAGATTCTTAGATTTTTGTGATGGAGTGCGTAAACTTAAAAGATTTGAGAGAAGATAATGAGTGTTGGACTATTAAGGTAAGAGTTTGCCGCTTGTGGGAGTCCTTGAATTCAAAAAAAAATGGAGAACTAATAAGCTTGTATATGGTCCTCATCGATGAAATGGTATGTCTTGGAGTATTTTTTTACTAAAATATTCTTTATAGGAGTTTTATGATCACTTACTTCGTTTTTTATTATAATTTCAGGGAACCCTAATGGCTACAACAATCCGAAAAAATTTGGTGTCTAAGTTCAAGCATTTGTTGAAGGAGGGTTTGGTGTATACCGTGAAAAACTTTAAGGTGGTTGTGAATTACGGAGCTTATAGGGTTGTTACTTCGAAGTTCAAGATCATGTTTACTCTTATAACAACCATTAAGAGAGTAGAGAACATTGAACCCTCAATACCAATGCACGGATTTCAGTTTATTAATGAGAAGATGGTTAACACTCGGGTGAATGATGACAGTATTCTCACGGGTACGATATTTTTAAGCTTTTTACTTCTTCCGAATATATTGTGTTATGCTTTTATTTTATTTCGTTGCTTGCTACACCCGATTATTCTAACGTAAAATGTATGTGTAGATATTGTTGGGTGTATAGTAGAAATCGGTGATCTCGAAACTGTTGGCGGGAGTTATACAAAAAGGGATCTTGAAATTATTTCGGATTAGTAAGTTTGTTTGATACTTACATATATACTTCTTTTTTACCAAATTATATTAGAACATATCATTTAAGTTAACATTTTGCTATCTATGTCTGTTTGTAGCTCGGTTACTTGCAAAGTTACATTGTGGGGAGAACTTGGTGAGAAATTTATGGATGAACACCCAATTGACAATGGGAACTCCCCTTCAATTATTATCGTCACATCAGTACGCATTAAAAAGTTTCGAGGTATTTTTAATTCTTGCCTATTTGTATGTTTCTAGAATCTTATATGATTAATAATAACACATATATGGTATGTTCTATTATAATTGTAAGGTGTCATCAATTTTTCAACATCAAGTGCAAGCAAGATATACATTAATCTTCCCGACGAATATGTGTCGTCTTTGATTAATAGGTTTGCAAATGTATGTCCTCGGGTGAAACTTATGAACCCCGTTTGTGTAGTATCAAAAACAGTTGAGGAGGAAATGTTTGATAATAGGATGAGCATTGAACAATTGCTAAGGGCTGACTGGAAAAACGAATCTAAGGTGCATTTTTTTCATCAAATTTCTATGCCTAAACAAACTACAATAGTATGTTATATCGATTTTCTAATTACATGGTTCAATTTTCTACATGCAGGGGTATTCCATGGCTATTATGGGTGTTATTGATAGATTTGAAACTCATTATGGATGGTTTTACTTGGCTTGTAAAGGATGTTGTAGAAGGGTTACACCAATTGATGGTGTTTATAGATGCGACCCTTGTGATATTGAATCGGACGTCACTCTTACGTTGTTAGTGTCTAATTATTTTAAGATTTTTAATGTTATAAATTCCATGTAATTGTTAACCAAACTTTGTTTTTTAAGGTACAAGCTACATTTTGTTGTTAGAGATGATACCGGTACGACTACATGCGTTATTCTTCACAAGCTTGCTGAACGAATAGTGGATTCATCGGCACTTAAATTGTTGAACAAAAGTGATCCGAATTCTGATGAGTTTCCCCGTGAAATCCTTGAACTTTGTGGTAAGAAATACGTTTTCAAAATCGTTTTGACAGATTACAACATTAAATGGGGGAGTGACAAATTTTCGGTTCATAATGTGTTTGAACCGAATGAAAATTTGGAGAAACGATATTTGTCTACCGGCGGAGAAAAGGTTAGTTAATTTTTAACATTAAAGATTATGTAGTCTATTGTTATAATGACCTTATGTTTGATATCCAATTCAAAATAGAAAACATGTGCAACCACAACTGGAACCATATCAAAGGTAAATATTTTTAATTCTTTTGTACTGTAATATTGAATTATATAGATTCTAATAATATTGGTATTGATTAACACTTTGAATTTTAATAGAATGATGCTTTGTTGCTTGATGACTTTGATGATGAAGTTGAAGCTCAACAGCCTCTACTCACTATCACCCCTACAAAATGAAGAAAGATTATCATTGATGACGAGGAGGAGTAGAGTGGCGGTTTAACATCTTGATCCATAATAAGACATTTTCATCCATTTTGTTAGGGTATTCAACATTTTTATCCATTCTGTTAAGTTGTTCAACATTTTGTTAGGGTGTTTTTGTTACAAATCGGATTAGTTTATATAATTTAGTTATGCTTTGGTGTATTGTTTTACAAATCTGATTAGTTATTTGGTGTTTAATGTGTTGATTGATCATAAAACTCTAGTTTTTAAAGTAATGACACATCAATATGAATGCATAAAATATAATATAACAATTAACGCACTAATAAATATCATAAAGGAAAACTCTTTACATAACATCCCTAGATAGTTAAAGACAATTGAAAGTTCATATGCCATAAAACCAAGTAAGAACCATACTACAAAATAAATAACCGAACATAGAAGAGTTGCATATTCAAGGTTTCTTTTATTTTGAAGTTGAAATTTGTTTCTTTTCTAATATTTTTCAATCTTTTAAAATATTATAAAACATTAATTACCTTAGTTGTATTCTAAAATATTAACTTCATCACTATCATTTTTCTAATAACTTCATAATCACTACCAACATGAAAATATCATTGATTAACAAACAAGTTAATGAATATTAACATGATTTGGTTAGTAACATAATTTTTTAAAAATATTGTCAAATTAATGGAGTACTTGGCGATGGAGAAGCCAAAAAAACACACAATGGTGAATTAGCATTTAGGAAATTTCAATTAATATTTTATTGATTTTCCAACACAACCAAAATGCATTTACTTCTTATTTCATCTTCTACAAGTCTACAAAAGATTTAAAACCTTTACCTTAACCGTTTTGATTTCAACTAAATGACAATGATATCAATAATATGAAGATAATCAATATGGTAAAGTGATTAGATTTTTAATCTGAGTCTATAATTAAAATGTTGAAAAAATATAAAGAAATATAACGATAATCATATTATAATTAAATTCAAATAATATCTTTAAATTATCTCTCTTTCTTCTCCCTTCTCATATTTTACACTTTTCCCTTCTCCGGTTGTCTTCATCTTTCTCTCTTCTTTGTCCTCTTCCATAGTCATCCCTTCTCCGGTTGTCATCTTTCTCAGTCTCCGTCCGCGTCTCAGTCTTAGTCTCACGCTCTTCCTGCCCTCTTTCCATCTCCATCAAGGTATGTATTATGTTCTTGTAGTTTTTAAAATAATGAATCTTTTGATAAATTTTCCACAACCGATACCTTAACTAAAACACTTGCCACTATAGTTAAATAGACACATAAAAATTCACCAAATAAGCAATTTAAGACCTTTAGACTTGCATCACAATCACCTTAGAAATGACATATAGATCATTTTCCTATTATCTTACCAACTATCATAGAAATATGCTATACAAACGTTGAAGGTAATTGACATGTTAAACCATGAGATCTCATAAATCAAATGTGATTCATCGCTATTACAAAGTCTTTTAACATGAGACACTTGACTACCTCTTTTCTCTACAACCTTACTCTTTAAGCATCATCATTGTTTGTTAATTTCTAAAAAAATTATTGTTTAAAATAAGGATTCAATGTGAATTCATTCAAAATTGAAATTCAAAATATTCCTTATTATCAAAGTAATAATTATTAGTTAATTTCCTATTTAATAGCTATGAAAGTTCCATGGAGGTTTCAAAATGAGATTTTGTTACATTTAATTCATTTTTATAGCTCAAATGTGTTATGACTTCTTCTATCTTTATTTCATGACCATTTGCTATTTCTTCTTATGATGTTTTTATTGCTTAAAAATGTTGTATCAATGTATATTTACTTCATGGAATTCACTCTGTATATTGTTTGTGAGTGTGGTTGGTCTACTCAGTTATTTTTGTCTTTTTTTTTTCTTTCTAAAAATGTTTAATTTCTTAATTTATAATATTTTAGTTGATAGTTATCTTGAACTATTACACTATTATTTAGATGTTGGTTTGATGTGATCAAAGAATAAGTTTACATTGCAGAACGTGAATTGTTTAATTGGATCATGTCACATGTATATGAAACCAAATGCTACTATTAGAAGACATTGTTTTTTGGAGATAAAAAACCATCTGTTAACATTAAAATTATGCATTTAGAGACATTTGTGTTTTGGAGTTTCACTTTTAACAACTATATTATAGTTTTCGTTTTTGTTTTGTTTTATGAAGTACTATGTGATAAAATAGGATAGTGAGTGTTTCATACCTGATTAAATCATGTAGGCTACAAAGTCTTTCAAGAAAAAAACAATTTACAATTACAGTCGTTATACATCTAATAGGACAATGAAAATTATTGTTTTAAAAAAATCACACCCAACTAATCATTGATCTAAGAAACCCAACACACGTCTCATGCTTCTTCCTCTATTAATTTGTTTTTAAGGTAAATAACAAAAATTATAAAGGAGGACTTCAACACACAAAATGGCCATGAAATTAGGTTTCATTGTCTTTAACCGTTAGATATTAAATACCCTCCTCAAATAGTAAAACATATTATTTAGATGATTCTTATTTCAGATCATTCACATGTATGTACGTGTTCTTAGTTAAAACATACATGATATACTTTATATTCTAACAATTGCTACATATTTAAAAGCATTATGATGTATTCACAGTGGGACAAATCTAATAAAAACCAAATGGATTTATTTTAAACAGACACTTTATCACTACAAGGATGATCTTAATTTTTAATTGGATTGTCATATGAACTTGTGTTTCAATTATTTTTTGCAAGTGTCATCTAATTATACTCATTATTAAAGGTATCATGGAACTTCTCGATGAAGAACGTAACATTCGGCGACGTCTTGCATATATGGCACGTTATGGAAGACGAGAAAGGTTGACATTCAAACGTGCTGCTAGATCATCTGACGCACACCAATATAGGTCTGCATTGAATATTTTGAGAAGAGATATATCCAAGCATGCGAGATTCCAAAGAAAAATTTCCATCATTAATAAGCGATTCACGACCCGTCCACATTTGAAACTTACATATACAAATACATTCATCACATCTGTGCTCATACATTGGAACTTGAATGGTATGTACGTTTTTTAGGATAATTTTAAATTTGCATTACAAATGCAATTTAATGACCATTTCATGCACAAATTATTAATGTTTCAAGTAATAATTTTTATCTTCCATAACCAACTTTTCCTGATTGCATTGTTGAATATGCAGGAAAGCCATTCAATATAATTAGAGAAAGACGAATTCGTGATGCTACCACAGATATATCTACAAACACGGGTAATCGCATTCTGTTTGTTATGATAACTGTTTGTCTATACATTATATAATTTTAAAGTACATAATTCATTTATCTTTTTTACAATTACAGGTACACGTGGTGCAGGACTCTCAAATTCAAGAGGCAACACTTACGTGCACCGTAACAAATCTAAGGACCAAGGTAAATAATGTTATCATCCTTTGTTACAATCATTTCCTATAGTCGTGTATGTCAATATTAATTCCAAACTACATGGATTTTCAACTATTAGTGCCACTTTCGACTCCATGGAGCTTCGGGAAGCCAAATCATAAATGCAAACATTGTGGCGCCATTATGTGGTATGAAGAACGAAACCAAAAGACCAGCAAGACCGATGATATAACATTCACGTTTTGTTGTTCAGAAGGTCGTGTAAGATTGCCATCACTTCCACCGCCACCAAGGACACTCCAAAATCTGCTCGATCCTACATCTGGAAATAAAGGGGTAGCTTTTCGTAGAGAAATACGAACATATAATTCTATGTTCGCAATGATGTCAGTTGGATGCCAAGTTGATTCTACCATTAATCGCAGAAAAGGGCCATATGTTTATAGTGTGAGTGGACAAAATTTACATCGAATTGGATCTCTATTGCCAGTAAGTGGCAAAAGACCTCAATTTGCCCAACTCTATATCTATGACACCGAGAATGAAATGACCAACAGGATGAACGCAATGCAAAGGCAGTTTGGAGATACCGATCTCAATTCAGAGATAACACAAGAACTATCTGAAATGTTAGAGGAACACAACATTTTGGTAAAGTCATTTCGCATGGCTAGAGATAGATACCGTTCAGATCCTGACTCTGCTTTTCGCTTACAAATCATCAAAAGTCGTAAAAGTGATGGTCGCCAATATAATATGCCCACCGCTGAAGAGGTTGCTGGTTTAATAGTTGGTGATCTTAGTGAAGATAATTTTGAGCGTGATATCATTGTTGAACATCGTACAAATGGTCTTCAACGGATTACAGATTTGCATCCAAGTTTCATGTCCATGACATACCCTTTGATACACCCTTACGGGGAAGATGGGTATCGAGAAAATATTCAACTACAAAACATGACTGTATCTTCCACCAAACGACAATTTGTCACAATGAGACAATATTATTGCTTTAGATTGCAACAAAAGGTAAATGAAGGCTACACTTTGCTACACTCTGGACGACTGCTTCAACAATATATTGTAGATGCTTACATGGCAATTGAAGAAGGCCGTTTTAGGTGGATACGTAACAATCAAGAACAGTTACGAACCGACTTATACTGTGGACTAATGGATGCTGTACACCGTGGAGATACCGATGGTAAGAAATTGGGTAAATCAATTATATTACCATCCACTCATACTGGTGGCCCTCGATACAGAATCCAGAATTACCAAGACGCTATGGCACTTTGTAAGTCGGGCCGGATATCCGTATTTATTTCGACATTTACATGTAATCCAAAATGGCCGTAGATAATCGAAACACTCGACATGGTACACCAAAAGGATGATCCAAATAGAGTGGACATTGTTTGTAGAGTGTTTGAGATTAAGCTCAAACAGTTGATGCAAGACTTGAAAACTACCAAGATTTTTGGTAGCATAACCGCCTGTAAGTTCAATAATGCAAAATATATTATTTGTTAGAAGCATGCACACCTTTAAAATTAATCTAAGGTTTACTAATTTTTCAGCTATTTATACCATCGAGTTCCAAAAGAGAGGGTTGCCACATGCACACATATTATTATTTTTGGATTCCAAATCCAAAAACCCGCTTCTTACCGAGCATATTGATAGAATCATTACCGCAGAGATTCCAGATGCAACTATTGATCCTGATGGTTTTAACGCGGTGAATAAATTCATGATTCATGGTCCATGTGGAGATCTCTATCCATCATCCCCATGTATGGTGCAAGGTATGTGTTCAAAAAATTACCCTAAGAAATTTGTTGGACAAACATACATCGAGTCAGATGGATTCCCAGTATACAAAAGAAGAAATACAGGTGCTTATGTTACAAAAAAAAACATCAATTGGACAAATACGTTGTTCCTCACAACAGAAATTTAATTGTGAAGTTTGATGCCCACATCAATGTCGAAGTTTGCAATCATTCAAGAGCAATAAAATATCTCTTTAAGTATATTCACAAAGGATCTGATAGAGCAACCGCTACATTTCACTCGACTGATACAAGTCTCGAAAAAGACGAAATTAAAACATATTTAGATTGTAGATACATATCTGCATCTGAAGCATGTTGGCGTATCTTCCAATTCGATATCCATTACAGATATCCATCAGTTGAGCGGTTGCCTTTTCATCTACCTGGTGAACATACGGTAACATTTAAAGAGAACACTAATCTTGAGGCGGTTATTGCAAGGCCAGGTGTTGAGAAAACTAAATTCACCGAATGGTTTGAGACAAACAAAAAATATGAAAATGCTCAAAAACTGAGTTATTCAACATTCCCTACGGAATGGGTTTGGAATTCTAAGGACAAGGTGTGGACTAGGCGCAAAAAGGGCATATCAATTGATAGGATGTACTTCAACCTTCCGTCTTCTGGGGAGAGATTTTACATGCGTATGCTATTAAACATTGTCAAAGGATGCACTTCATTTGAAGACATACGCACAGTCGATGGATTTACGCACCCTACTTACAAGGGAGCATGTTATGCACGCGGATTGTTAGACGATGATAGTGAATGGATTGATTGTTTGGAAGAAGCATCAAGTTGGGCTACTGGGTATGAGCTACGGCATTTGTTTGTCACAATCCTCACCCATTGTCAAGTTGCAAATGCTCTTCGTTTATGGAATACACATTATGAAGCACTCTCCAAAGATATAGCTATCATCCAAAACAAACGATTCAAGTCCAAAAACTTGAATTTGACTGCCTCAGAAATTGAAGCATATACGTTGTTTGAAATAGAGTCAATCATGGTGAAGATGGGGAAGAGTTTAAAAGAAATTGATGGAATGCCACTTCCAAATCAACAATTACTACGCGAGTTACGAAATAGGCTGGTAAATGAAGAACTCGACTACAATCGTGAAGATTTAAAAGTTATTCATGATACCAATTTCTCTTTGCTCAACCAATGCCAAAGTGAGGCTTATGAAGCTATTATGGATTCTGTGTCCGAAGATCGAGGTGATTTAATATTCATCCATGGTCGTGGAGGAACGAGGAAAACATTCCTTTGGAACACAATTGTTGCACGACTTAGATCTGAGGGGAAAATTGTACTACCTGTAGCATCTTCCGGTATTGCAGCATTGTTATTGCCAAATGGGAGGCCTGCTCATTCTAGATTCCATATACCTTTAGATGTAACTGCGGAATCAACATGTGAGATCCGTCATGGCACACAGTTAGCTGGATTGCTTCAAAAAACTTCTTTAATTATTTGGGACGAAGCTCCTATGGCACACAGGTATTGTTTTGAAGTTTTAGACAAGAGCCTTTTTTTATTTTTTTTTAGCAAATTACAATGCTTATAAATATAAACTTTTATTAAATAGATCTATCGTTTTTTGATTTTATTATTTTTATTAAACCTTAAGTATTTATTATATGAGTTCTTTCTTTTTGTTAAATTATTTTTATTTTATTTACGTATACTTTTTACATTTGCTTTTTTAGTTTAATTCTTTTTATTAGAATCAACCATCCATCCTCCTTCCTATGGCACATAGGTACTGTTTTGAAGCTTTAGACAAGAGCCTACGTGACATACTGAGCACCCGTTATGAAGATAGCATATCAAGGCCATTTGGTGGTCTAACGGTCGTTTGTGGCGGTGATTTTCGTCAAATATTGCCGGTCATTCGAAATGGTACTCGGTTGGATATTGTTAATGCGTCGCTTAATTCATCATATTTGTGGCCATTGTTTCGAGTGTATGAGCTTAACCAAAATATGCGCCTTCTACATAAAAATGTGTCTTCCTCAGAAGCTCTTCACATTAGAGAATTTGATGATTGGATGTTACAAATAGGCGATGGGTCGTATTATGATAATTTTGAGGATGAATTGCTCAAGATTCCTGTAGACATTTGTTTACAACAATCTGGGCAACCGATACAATCCATACTTGAAGCAGTTTATCCCTCACTATTGGATAATTACAAAGATCCTTCATATCTTACGGAAAGAGCTATTTTAACTCCAAAAAATGATATGGTGCAAGAATTGAATGAATACATCATGAATAAAATACCGGGAGAAGGAAGGACATACCTTAGTTCAGACAATGTTTGCAAGGGCAACGTGCAATCTAATGATGAAGACCTTCTTTATCCAACTGAATTTCTAAATAGTTTGAGATTTAGTGGGATACCAAATCATGACATTCATCTTAAGGTCGGTGCTCCGGTTATGCTTTTACGTAACATCAATCAAACAGAAGGGTTGTGCAATGGAACACGATTGATTGTCACATTACTTGGGAAATGGTCCGTTAGAGGAGATATAATTTCTGGAAGTCATACAGGCAAGAATGTTACAATCCCAAGAATTATAATGTCACCAAACGACTCAAAATGGCCATTCAAGCTTAATCGCCGCCAAATACCGTTAGTGCCATGCTTCGCCATGACAATAAATAAGAGTCAAGGCCAATCGCTTAAACATGTTGGACTTTTCCTCCCAAAACAAGTAAATCCTCAACTTTATTCATCTTATAATTGTTATATTTCACAATTTACCTATATAAACCACCATACTTCTCATTCTTCGTAGGTTTTTACACATGGGCAACTATATGTTGCAGTATCTCGAGTTACATCACGTAAAGGCCTAACCGTACTTAATGTTGATGAAGAATTTGAGGATCGTAACATGATAAAAAATATAGTTTATCATGAAGTTTTTAACACCGTATCTCCAACCAATTAAAATTGAATAAAGGTACAAATCTATGAAACTTATTATAAATTCTTTGAATTTATATTATTTTTTTACTCAGATTTTCCCACTAAAAACAAAGGAATTAATATTAACTAATAATCTTTGTTTTCGACTGCAGATCCTTGAAGTTAAATTATAATTCAAGATGCACGTTTGAATAGTGGTATTTACCTTGATTATGAGAATGATAGTTCATGCCATATACTCTAATTTTGTTTTTTTTTTTAAGTTCTAACAATATTATGGTTTTAGTGTTTTTGTTGTTTTGGTGCTTGAATATTGTTCCATTTAGTAGTACTATATATGCTAACAATTTAAGTCAAATATATAATCACTTGATTATCATATAAGTCAATGTGTATTTGTATTTTATGTTACACACAATACAAAAAATTCTTAAATTATTTATTGAATACCGCGCAAACTAGTATATATATAAAGGAAAATGAGCAAGAGTGAAATAAGGGGAGCCCTTTAAAGAGGATTTAAAATTTTCGTATAATTTTGTTTTTTTAAAAATAAAAATGTAACAATTAATGAGCTAGACCTTTCATTTTCTATATTTTTTTATTGAGTTTAATCAAATTATTTATTCTTATTTAATTAAATCATCGTTTTCTAAATCAATTATCCACTAAAATTTTACAATTAAAATCATTATTTAAAAATATTTTTTTCTTTACTTTTACTTAATGATTTTATTAATTATTTATATACTTAATAAACTTACATTAATTAAATATTATATGAACTTAATATTTTAATAGAGTATATTTTTAAATTTATTTTTATTTTCTTAATGATCTAACAATCAATATATATATATATATAAAGGAGAATGAGCAAGAGTGAAATAAGGGGAGACCTTTAAAGAGCCTTTAAAATTTTCGTAGAATTTTTATTTTTTTTAAATAAAAATGTAACATTTAATGAGCTAGACCTTTCATTTTTTATTTTTTTTATTGAGCAGAAGAAAATTCTCTCTTGGAAGCTATCAGATTAATTGACGAAAGGATCATGTTTCGTCAGACTTTGAGAAGAGTTGAAGGCATGTTCGAGCTGAAGAAGTAAAGACTTATTTTGCCACAAAGGGGGAGATTGTTAGGTCTATTATTTTAGTTGTGACAAAATAAGGAAAGGATATGTTTTAATTGTAAAAGGAAGTTTATAATTTCTTAAACTCTTTCCTTCCTTGATCAGCTTAGACCTTTCAATATAAATAGGAGTCAAGGGGATCATTAAAAGTGTCGATTAACATAGAGCAAAATTCAGTTTATTCTTTCAATGTAATCGATATTAAAGTAAGATATACGACTACGGAAATTCACTAAACACTTTATTCGTATTACTTTAATCGCATTCGTAATTATATCATTGTGCTTACTATTTCTGGGATCTACAGAAAGTTTATAATTTGTATAAGAAATTAGAATGCAATAAAATTTAATGAAGAAGAATGAAATTTTTTTGGAAATTAATGATGGCATTTAATGATACATTTTATTTAAAAAAAACTCAAAATTACAAGAAAAAAAGAAAAATGTCCATATTGGTCTCTTATTAATCCCCAAAGCCACATCTTCCTTTATATATATATATATATATATATATTGATTGTTAGTTTACTAAAAAAAGTTAGAATACAAAAATTATGAAACATAAAATACAATAATTTTTATAAAAATTATTATTCATTTATAAATATTGTTAGTTACTAAAAAAATTATAATACAAAAATTATGAAAGTTTATTATTTTTTATACGAAATTAGAATGCAATAAAATTTAATGAAAAATTATAAAACCTCCATGAAAGTTTCTCCTTAATCCATGCTTCTACATCTTCCTTTATATATATATATATTGATTGTTAGGAAATAAATTATATTGATGTTAGCTTAAAAAGAATAAATAAACAAATAAACATATTTAATAAAATAAAATAACCATATGTAATAAAATAAAATAATCATATGTAATAAAATAAAATAACCAATGTTTTATAAAAAAATTTATTACACTAAATGTAATTTTTTTTTGAATTATGGTTTAACTAAACAAAAAATATTAATCTATTTAAAATCAATATAAAAATTAACGAATTTGAAAGGTTAATGAAATGTCAATAGCATTTAATGATAGAATTTAAGTTAAAATTAATTCAAAATTACCACAAAATTATAAAAGCTCCATGAAAGTTTCTCCTTAATCCATGACGAAACTTTGGGACCAAGTTCTTATGCACAGATGCATGCATTAAATTTTCCTGTATCAAAAACATGGATAACAAATTAGAAAAATTAGAACAATTTTGTAATGCAATCGACAATTCATCATACCTTCTCATCGATTAAAATCATGTCTAAACTAATTAGTTCTCCTCCTTTCTTCGTGTTTAGACATTCCCACATTCTACAAATCCAAATTTTGATAATGTAGTCTTCGTGATCATTTTTCAAGTCTTTTAGTAAAGAATACTCCATGAAACTTTAAATCAAATAAATATATCACAAAATAACAATTCAAGCACTTGAAAATGGTAACATTTTCTAGGAGCTTTATATAGGGGGACACTTGAAGGACTAAGTTAAATAAAAACTAAATCATTATTAAATCATAATTGTTAATTAATTGTAATCAATTGTTATAACTATATCATTTATATGATGATAGGTTATAAGAAGGTTTTTTAACAAAAAAGAATTAAGTATATTTATTTAATATGTATATGTATATGTATATATTTAAATGATAATATGTATAAATAATAATTAACAAAAACCGTACAAGAATGTTAATAAATAAATTAAAATAGTGCTTCCATTATTAATAATTTTGTTACATATGTAAGTGATGAAATAGATGCAAAAGAAATCATCATAGGAAAATATAACTAATTAATCTTATTTAGTTAGATACAGTTATTTTTCAATATTATGTATAATGAGTGTTATGTAACTAATTTATTTAAATAATTATCAATGTACAATAAGTTTTATATAAATGATCATATTTAATGAGAATGGTTGGGTGGATAATGGTTAATTAAAACAGTAAAAACAAATTGAGTGTTATATAATAATAACTGTTATAAAAACAACAATATATAATAACAACATTTTGTCGAAATTAATTGTTAAATGTTAAATGAAATGGTTGCTAATAATTAACCAAGCAATATTGGTTATAATCATTCTTTGGCCTCCATTTTGATACATATGTTACAATAAAAGTAACCAAACATCATAAAATTTATCAGAAATGCATGACATAGATTGTAAAGATCGTTTTTTATGTAACATAAATATGTTAACTCAATGTTAATAAATTGATTAAGTAATATTAGATATAACATAATTGTGGTAATTATAAATTATATTAAAAGTATATGTGGCATAAATTGTAACGGTTCTTTTTTATGTAACATAAATATGTGAAGTTAGTGTTAATAAATTGACTCATTGTGTAAATTGTTATATGTTATATGATGAATAATAATTGAGTCATAAATATTGGATTATAAAGATGGTTATGATTTATAAGAATTGTTGGTTTATTAAGAAAAACCAAAAAAATCTATTATATTGATTTATAAGCATTGTTAATTGTTAATCCACTAAAAAAATTAAATACAATAATTATGAAAGTTAATAATTTATTTAAAAAAATATTTAAAGTATGGATTTTTAACCATTGTTAGTCCATTAAATTTATGATGTTAGTTTGCAAAAATGAATATTTAATATTGATATTTTAATTTATAAGCATTGTTAATCCACTAAATAAGGTAAATACAATAATTAAAAAAGAATATTTAATATTTAATATAAAAACAACAATATATAATAACAACATTTTGTGGATATTAATTGTTATATGTTAAAGATCGTTTTTTATGTAACAAAAATATGTTAACTCAATGTTAAAATGAATTTTGATTAAGTAATATTAGATATAACAAAATTGTGGTAATTATAAATTATATTAAAAGTATATGTGGCATAAATTGTAACGGTTCTTTTTTATGTAACATAAATATGTGAAGTTAGTGTTAATAAATTGACTCATTGAGTAAAGTGTTATATGTTATATGATGGATAATAATTGAGTCATAATTATTGTATTATAAAGATGGTTATGATTTATAAGAATTGTTGGTTTATTAAGAAAAATAAAAAAAATCTATTAAATTGATTTATAAGCATTGTTCATTGTTAATCCACTAAAAAAATTAAATACAATCGTTATGAAAGTTTATAATTTATTTAAAAAAATATTTAAAGTACGGATTTTTAACCACTGTCAGTCCATTAAATTTATGATGTTAGTTTGCAAAAATGAATATTTAATATTGATATTTTGATTTATAAGCATTGTTAATCCACTAAATAAAGTAAATACAATAATTAAAAAAGAATATTTAATATTTAATATTTAATATAAAAACAACAATATATAATAACAACATTTTGTGGATATTAATTGTTATATATTAAAGATCGTTTTTTATGTAACATAAATATGTTAACTCAATGTTAAAATGAATTTTGATTAAGTAATATTAGATATAACAAAATTGTGGTAATTATAAGTTATATTAAAAGTATATGTGGCATAAATTGTAACGGTTCTTTTTTATGTAACATAAATATGTGAAGTTAGTGTTAATAAATTACCTCATTGAGTAAATTGTTATATGTTATATGATGGATAATAATTGAGTCATAAATATTGGATTATAAAGATGGTTATGATTTATAAGAATTGTTGGTTTATTAAGAAAAACCAAAAAAATCTATTATATTGATTTATAAGCATTGTTCATTGTTAATCCACTAAAAAAATTAAATACAATAATTAAGAAAGTTTATAATTTATTTAAAAAAATATTTAAAGTACGGATTTTTAACCACTGATAGTCCATTAAATTTATGATGTTAGTTTGCAAAAATGAATATTTAATATTGATATTTTGATTTATAAGCATTGTTAATCCACTAAATAAAGTAAATACAATAATTAAAAAAGAATATTTAATATATTATTTTGATTTATATTGATTGTTAATCAACTAACAAAATCAAATACAATAATTATGATGTTAGTTATGTTAGTTTGCTAAAAAGAATATTTAATATATATATTTTGTGATGTTAGTTTAGTAAAAAAAAAGTTGTTAATCCACTAAATAAAGTAAATACAATAATTAAAAAGGAATATTTAATATATTATTTTGATTTATATTGATTGTTAATCAACTAACAAAATCAAATACAATAATTATGATGTTAGTTATGTTAGTTTGCTAAAAAGAATATTTAATATATATATTTTGTGATGTTAGTTTAGTAAAAAAAAAAAGTAAACACATTTATTCTAATAAAGAAATAAAAAAAATAGACTCAAGTAACATTAATTAAATATTGTTGTCTTATGAAAAAATATAAATAAAAAATGAATAAAAATTGGTTTTTATAACTTAAATTAGAAATGAAGAGTCTAGTAATTAATGAATGACATTTAATGAATAATTATAATTTAAAATTAATTCAAAATTATGAAAAAAAGATAAACCTCTTAAAAAATTTCTCATTAATCCTAGTGAAAAGTTTTTTTGAAATTAATGATGGCATTTAATGATACATTTTATTTAAAAAACTCAAAATTCTAAGAAAAAAGAAAAATGCCCATATTGGTCTCTTATTAATACTCAAATCCACATCTTTCTTTATATATATATATATTGATGATATATTGATGTTATACGAGTATGTGTGTTAATGTGATAAGGTTGTAAAACGAAAAATTAAAAAGTAAAGTACCTAAAGTAATTTATTAACGAACTCTAACGGTAAAAATGTAAATATAAATATAAAATTTAACAAATTATACCCTCCGCCAAATTTTGGCGGAGGAATTGAATGTGGCGGAGGAATTAAATGTATTCGTAGGGTATTTCGGTTGAATTTTGGTCATTTTGGTAATTATGGAGAGAAAATGGTCATTTTGGTAACATTGTTTTCTAAAATGGTTAAAATAATTAATTTCCCTAATTTTTATAAATAAATTATTTATTTATAAATATTCTTAGTTTACTAAAAAAATTAGAATACAAAAATTATAAACCGTAAAATACAATAATTTTTATAAAAATTATTATTCATTTATAAATATTGTTAGTTTACTAAAAAAATTATAATACAAAAATTATGAAAATTTATAATTTGTATAAGAAATTAGAATGCAATAAAATTTAATGAAGAAGAGTGAAAAGTTTTTTGGAAATTAATGATGGCATTTAATGATACATTTTATTTAAAAAAACTCAAAATTATAAGAAAAAGAAAAAGGCCCATATTGTTCTCTTATTAATACTCAAAGCCACATCTTTCTTTATATATATATATATATTGATTGTTACCTTATTAAGAAAAGAGAATATAAATAAAAAAATATGTTCTATTGTTAGTTTACTAAAAAAAATTATAATACGAAAATTATGAACCGTAAAATACAATAATTTTAAAAATTAATCATTTATTTATAAATATTGTTAGTTTACTAAAAAAAGTTAGAATACAAAAATTATGAACCGTAAAATACAATAATTTTTATAAAAAAATTTATTCATTTATAAATATTGTTAGTTCAAAAAAAATTTATAATACAAAAATTATGAACCGTAAAATACAATAATTTTTATAAATATTTTTATTCATTTATAAATATTGTTAGTTTAAAAAAAAAATTATAATACAAAAATTATGAACCGTAAAATACAATAATTTTTATAAATATTTTTATTCATTTATAAATATTGTTAGTTTATTAAAAAAATTATCATACAAAAATTATGAAAGTTTATAATTTGTATAAGAAATTAGAATGCAATAAAATTTAATGAATAAGAGTGAAAAGTTTTTTGGAAATTAATGATGGCATTTAATGATACATTTTATTTAAAAAAAACTCAAAATTATAAGAAAAAAGAAAAATGCCCATATTGGTCTCTTATTAATACTCAAAGCCACATCTTTATATATATATATATATATATATATTGTTAGTTTACTAAAAAAATTAAAATACAAAAATTATGCACTGTAAAATTCAATAATTTTTATAAATATTTTTTTCTTTACTTTTACTTAATGATTTTATAAATTATTTATTTATATAATTAATAAACTTACATTAATTAATTATTATATGAACTTCATATTTTAATCAATATATATATATAAAGGAGAATGAGCAAGAGTGAAATAAGGGGAGCCCTTTAAAGAGGCTTTAAAATTTTCATAGAATTTTGATTTTTTTTAAATGAAAATGTAACATTTAATGAGCTAGACCTTTCATTTTCTATTTTTTTATTGAGTTTAATCAAATTATTTATTTTTATTTAATTAAATCATCGTTTTCTAAATCAATTATCCACTAAAATTTTATAACTATAATCATTATTTAAAAATAATTTTTTCTTTACTTTTACTTAATGATTTTATATAGATCCCATGATATGCAAGCACAATGATTATATGGAATAAAACGATAAGAACACGGATATTAAAGAAGCTTTGTAGTCAGATATCTCACTTGTATGGTTACAATATGATTTGACAGTATTTTGTAAATAATCTTGCACTCTTAAAGAATGACCCTAACCCTCTATTTATATGTAGAACAATTATTGTAATAAGGAAACTATGAGATAAGGCATTATACACTTGCCTTATTTACAATAAAGCAACGTTTCCTTATATTAAACCTTCCTAATTATTGACTTTTTTTTTACTTGCACTTTTGGTCCTTCATGTCTTCAATAGTTGTCATCTCGGATACAATAATTTCAGACCTAACAATCTCCCCCTTTGTATTCGAGATTACAATTCAAAGAAATCAAAGACTCTTCTTTTGAAGATCATGAAACTTTTGTCAACAAATCTTTCTTCTTGATTCTTTTGCTCCCCCTACGAAAATGATCTCTTGTAAGCTCCATAGCTCCCCCTTAACATTAGCATGAAAAGAAAATCGAAGGAGCCGCGATGTCGTAGGGTATAAAACTTGTTGGGTCAAAAAGCATGTCGGGTTAGGTGATGTCGATGAAAAAAGATCTCGGGCCAAGTAGATTCGACAAGAATTGATGTCGGGCCAAGATGAGTCGATGAAAATTTATGTCGGGTCTTAAGTACTCGATCTCGGGTCAAGTTGAATCGATAAAAATTTATGTCGGGTCTTAAGCACTCGATAAGTCTTCAACTTTATCTTCAGCAGTTGACAAAATCATTTGACTTCAAAAATCAAGTAAGGAAACTCGATAAAAATCAGTATTCAACAAATCAGCATTCAACAAATCAGTATTTGTCATCTTCTTTTCTCATGTCGTGTCTTTGATATACAATCTCTCCCCCTCAGAATGATAAGGAGAATCCGAATCATTATGAACAATCAAAGACAATAAGTGCGAATATGATCAAGTGTAAATATGGAATATCGGGTAATGGACTAACAGACAGAAGCACATGTAGCAACTGTTATCACTTAATCAAAAATAAAATTTAATTAAGTGGCCTATATTCAGTGTTGGCAGCGGGTTGGCACTGATAGGACTTCCAGTTATCACAGAAGTAAGTTATAAAACTAACTTCTCAAACTGTTCCGGCATACACACAAAGATATGCAATAGGAATCACAAAGACTCGTGCAATGTGTAGAAAGAATTTATGCATTAAATGCTAATTTTAAGGCTCAAAATGTGAAAATACATTTCACATACTCAATGTGCATTGAATGTGAAGTTCAGAGACCGGAGGTGTGTCTTCCTTTTTCAATATCTTAATCTTCCGAGTGAAGAAAAGATAGCAGATATGCTAATTATCCGTGATATATGAAACAAATATCTTTTGTGAGATAATTGAGTAGCTGGGTGGGGTGACACGAGTTATCGACATTGGGTCCATGTCTATTTCAATATTCATCTCCAAAGAATCGAGAATGAATAGATTATGTGGTTACCCGGATAACTGTTTAGGTTTGGTAAAGACCAAATTTCTTTTAAGTCTTGTCACACTCTCACATTTTTTTTTATTAAACGCACATGTACTCAATTTTATCTCAATCACACCCTTTCAAAATACATCTAACCTAGGGATGTGTTTCATGGGTAGGTCCTTCCGGCTCTAGATTGACCATTGAAACATCTAAATCCTATCATACACAAAGATTCAAAACATGGAAGTCCGAGTTCTGAACTGATGTATTCAGAAGTCATAATGCAATGTAAAACGGGTTAAGAGCAGGTCCATAGCTGAGATACTATGAAGCTAATTTTTTTTTTTTTTTTTTTTTGTAAAAATGTGGTACTTCCTCTCAAATTGTAGCATAATCTTTGGAAAGATTGTCATGTGATGTGAATATTCGAAATTTAGCACACACATGATGTACCTACAAAACAGATCAAAAAGATTTTGGTACCCAAGCTTTGTTGGGTCCTCGGAGGTTAGCTTTTGATGCAATAAATGGGGAAGTGGGGATACTGTATGTACCATACCATTTATGATCAAACCTTTGATTGGCATAATGAGAGTTGTAAGAAAAATGCATGTTAGGAAAACAACCATAATCATAAGAGAATATTTAATTGCATAAAGTCATTGACACCGCAATTCAAGCAACAAATTTTATTCCGAGAAAAATGAATTAAATGTTTAACAGAACGAATCGTGCAAGGAAATTGAAAATTTCGATTGGTTCTTTTATCATTAGGAAATTTTGAATAATAAAAGTTGTCGTTTTTGCGAGATGATGACTTCGGAGCACTTTTGCCTTTTTCGACCCAAACTTGCTTTAAAGTTCGAAAAGCTGAACCACGTTTAGCATTTTTCACATAATGAGAACTGATGGGTTTGGAAAAGTGAGTTTGATCATTTTGGTTAGAATGAGTGTAATGCATTTGACTTGTGGAACACTCATTCGGATCCGTTGGAGGTAAAACTGATTGGATTGGCTTTTTGCCTTTGTCCAAAAACTCCGTGTGATTTGGAAGTGTAGGATTGAAGTCAAAATCGACATTTATGTCATCTAACTGTTCCGTGGATTTAAGGTTCGGTGAGGAATCAGTGTACTCGTCAAAACGAGGCATTTCCTCAAGAGAGTCTAAGTCATCAGTTAAATCATTTAAACATTCGTCTGATTTAATTGAAGAAACATTAGAATGGGCATCTAATTCATCATTGATTTGGTCGGGAGAAAGAAAACATTGTTGTTTTGGAGGAATATAATTTGGATCTCTTTTAAACAACTCTTCACAATCATCCAAATACGAGCTAACGAAGGCTTTACATGAAGACAAATTTGAAATTGTATCGTTTTCGCGATTTTTGTTGATTTGTAAAGTCTCGTTTTCAAGTTTTTGTATTTTTGCAAGTAATGATTCTTTTTCCTTGTCCGCTAAAGAACGTTCAGATTCCAACAATTTTTCAAGTTGAAGAATTTTCTTTTCTAAAAATAGAGTGGGAATGTAGGGTTTACATTCAGGAATTTTATTTTGAAGTTCTTCGGCAGAATAAGACGGAAAATAATCGTTTGGAAGAGTTTCCTTTGAAGATTCCTCTTCTACTATTTGTGGATAGCAGAAAGGAATTTGATGAAAATCTTTGTTTTTTCTATTCAAATCTTCCCTTTCTTCGACATCAGGATCCGACTTCATAAATTGAATTTGGTAATCCGGACCAAGGTTCAGATATTCAAATTTATAGATAGTCGGTGTATTGTAGATGACCTTTTCTAAAAGTCTCGGATTATCAGATCCTAATCCAACTTTTGAACTTAAATCTTTTGGAGCATTTAGATGAAGTGTGTGTTCAGTTTGACCAAACTTGTAAAGTTTTAATTCCAAATTTTCGAGTTTTTCTAATAGATCTTGTCTTTGAAAACTGACAAAGTCAAACTGTGATGAAAATTTGGCAGTCTCATTCCTAGATGATTGAAGTTGAAGTGTGAGATCAGATATTTGTTGTTGAAAAAGATCATTTTCTTCTTTTAAAACCATTTTCTCCGTTTCGAGATTGTGCGCTATACTTTGAGAATTGACAAGATCGGTTTGCATAAGAATCAATTGATGTTGATTATTTTCTAGGCTTGCTTCTAAATTGGAAACCAAGAGTTTCTCGGTTTTCAATTTAGAGTGTAATTCTTTTAATTGACACATTAAATCATGCATTTGAGATACGAAAGAGTCATAGTCAGAAAGACTTACCTCGTGGGGTTTTGTGTCTGAACCGATTTCCATGGCTTCACGGGTAGTCATTGTACTTACTAGTTGACCTCGATCGGTGAGTTTTTAAAAAATTTCTGAGTAGCCTCGTGAAACAGTAGGTTTTTATCGATTGACAAAAGAAAAAATTGTTATCGAGTGAAAATGTGCTCGATAAAAATTATTATCGAGTGAAAGATGCTCGACAAAAATTGTTACTGATTGAAAGATGCTCGATAAAAATTATTGTCGATTGAAAGATACTCGATAAAAATTATTGTCGATTGAAAGATGCTCGATAAAAATTATTGTCGATTGAAAGATGCTCGATAAAAATTATTGTCGATTGAAAGATGCTCGATAAAAATTATTGTCGAATGAAATTGGCTCGATAACAACTCGATATAATTTTGATTAAATTTTTTTTTTCGAATACTGACCACTCGATCAAACTTCTTCTCGATTCAATAGGACTCGACTAAAAAAATTCTTTAATTCTGAGTTTTCTGTTATTGAAAAACCAGAAAACAAAAACACAGTGTTCTTGACTAAAAAGAACTAGTCTTTTTATGGACAAGACTGTCTGGGTTTTCGAGTTTCTTATTTGTTCAATCACAAAAAAAGGTCAAAAGTACGAGAGTTTATGATTTTTACTAAGGAAATCTTTAGTAAGAAAAGTTGCAGGAGTCACAAGTTCCTGAGTTTTCTTATGTAAAGATATTCAAAAGTAAATAAAAATAAACTAAAGTAATTTTAACTAAACAGATTTAAATATTTTATATAGGAGTCGATAAAAATTCAAGATTTAAACAGTTGAATCGATAAAAATTCAATCAACAGAAGAGAGATTCGATAAAAATTCAATAAGTCGAGAGAAAAATTTAAATCGATAAAAACACAGATATACTTAATCGAGAATAACACACAGAAACTGATATAATGATCGAGAAAAATTCATTGAGCAGATATGGGTTTGTCGACAAAAAAAAAGAAGTTTTATCGAGTAAAGCGTGACACAATATGACTCGACAAAAATTCAATGAACAGTAGAACTTGCAGAAATCGAAAAAAATACCTTTTGTTTCGTGGTTTGCTCAGAAAATCGTAAAAACTCTTGATCTTAGGCTCTGATACCACTTGTAGATCCCAGTATATGCAAGCACAATGATTATATCGAATAAAACGATAAGAACACGGATATTAAAAAAGCTTCGTAGTCAGATATCTCACTTGTATGGTTACAATATGATTTGACAGTATTTTGTAAATAATCTTGCACTCTTAAAGAATGACCCTAACCCTCTATTTATATGTAGAACAATTATTGTAATAAGGAAACTATGAGATAAGGCATTATACACTTGCCTTATTTACAATAAAGCAACGTTTCCTTATATTAAACCTTCCTAATTATTGACTTTTTTTTGACTTGCACTTTTGGTCATTAATGTCTTCAATAGTTGTCATCTCGGATACAATAATTTCAGACCTAACATTTTATAAATTATTTATTTATATAATTAATAAACTTACATTAATTAATTATTATATGAACTTAATATTTTATCAATATATATATATATATATATATAAAGGAGAATGAGCAAGAGTGAAATAAGGGGAGCCCTTTAAAGAGGCTTTAAAATTTTCGTAGAATTTTGATTTTTTAAAACAAAAATGTAACATTTAATGAGCTAGACCTTTCATTTTCTATTTTTTTTATTGAGTTTAATCAAATTATTTATTCTTATTTAATTAAATCATCGTTTTCTAAATCAATTATCCACTAAAATTTTATAACTATAATCATTATTTAAAAAAAAAATTCTTTACTTTTACTTAATGATTTTATAAATTACTTATTTATATAATTAATAAACTTACATTAATTAATTATTATATGAACTTAATATCTTAATCAATATATATATATATATATATATATAAAGGAGAATGAGCAAGAGTGAAATAAGGGGAGCCCTTTAAAGAGGCTTTAAATTTTCGTAGAATTTTGATTTTTTTTAAATAAAAATGTAACATTTAATGAGCTAGACCTTTCATTTTCTATTTTTTTTATTGAGTTTAATCAAATTATTTATTCTTATTTAATTAAATCATCGTTTTCTAAATCAATTATCCACTAAAATTTTATAACTATAATCATTATTTAAAAATATTTTTTTCTTTACTTTTACTTAATGATTTTATAAATTATTTATTTATATAATTAATAAACTTACATTAATTAATTATTATATGAACTTAATATTTTAATAGAGTATATTTTATATTTTATTTTTATTTTATTAATTAATTATTTATATTTATATTTTTATTAATTATTTATTTATATACTAATTTAAAGAGCCTTTAAAATTTTCGCTGAATTTTGATTTTTTTTAAATAAAAATGTAACAATTAATGAGCTAGACCTTTCATTTTCTATATTTTTTTATTGAGTTTAATCAAATTATTTATTCTTATTTAATTAAATCATCGTTTTCTAAATCAATTATCCACTAAAATTTTACAATTAAAATCATTATTTAAAAATATTTTTTTCTTTACTTTTACTTAATGATTTTATTAATTATTTATATACTTAATAAACTTACATTAATTAAATATTATATGAACTTAATATTTTAATAGAGTATATTTTTAAATTTATTTTTATTTTTCTAATGATCTATCAATCAATATATATATATAAAGGAGAATGAGCAAGAGTGAAATAATAAAAACTCAAAAATTATAAGAAAAAAAAGAAAAATGTCCATATTGGTCTCTTATTAATCCCCAAAGCCACATCTTCCTTTATATATATATATTGATTGTTAGTTTACTAAAAAAATTAGAATACAAAAATTATGAACCGCAAAATACAATAATTTTTATAAAAATTATTATTCATTTATAAATATTGTTAGTTACTAAAAAAATTATAATACAAAAATTATGAAAGTTTATAATTTGTATATGAAATTAGAATGCAATAAAATTTAATGAAAAATTATAAAACCTCCATGAAAGTTTCTCCTTAATCCATGCTTCTACATCTTCCTTTATATATATACATTGATTGTTAGGAAATAAATTATATTGATGTTAGCTTAAAAAGAATAAATAAACAAATAAACATATTTAATAAAATAAAATAACCATATGTAATAAAATAAAATAACCAATGTTTTATAAAAAAAATTATTACACTAAATGTAATTTTTTTTTGAATTATGGTTTAACTAAACAAAAAATATTAATCTATTTAAAATCAATATAAAAATTAACGAAATTGAAAGGTTAATGAAATGTCAATAGCATTTAATGATAGAATTTAAGTTAAAATTAAATCAAAATTACCACAAAATTATAAAAGCTCCATGAAAGTTTCTCCTTAATTCATGACGAAACTTTGGGACCAAGTTCTTATGCACAGATGCATGCATTAAATTTTCCTGTATCAAAAACATGGATAACAAATTAGAAAAATTAGAACAATTTTGTAATGCAATCGACAATTCATCATACCTTCTCATCGATTAAAATCATGTCTAAACTAATTAGTTCTCCTCCTTTCTTCCTGTTTAGACATTCCCACATTCTACAAATCCAAATTTTGATAATGTAGTCTTCGTGATCATTTTTCAAGTCTTTTAGTAAATAATACTCCATGAAACTTTAAATCAAATAAATATATCAATAACAATTCAAGCACTTGGAAATGGGTAACATTTTCTAGGAGCTTTATATAGGGGGGACACTTGAAGGACTAAGTTAAATAAAAACTAAATCATTATTAAATCATAATTGTTAATTAATTGTAATCAATTGTTATAACTATATCATTTATATGATGATAGGTTATAAGAAGGTTTTTTAACAAAAAAGAATTAAGTATATTTACTTAATATGTATATGTATATGTATATGTATATGTATATATTTAAATGATAATATGTATAAAAATAATTATAATACAAAAATTATGAACCGTAAAATACAATGTTTTTTATAAAAAATTTTATTCTTTTATAAATATTGTTAGTTTACAAAAAAAATATAATACAAAAATCATGAACCGTAAAATACAATAATTTTTATAAATATTTTTATTCATTTATAAATATTATTAGTTTACTAAAAAAAATTATGAAAGTTTATAATTTTATAAGAAATTAGAATGGAATAAAATTTAATAAAGAAGAGTGAAAAGTTTTTTGAAAATTAATGATGGCATTTAATTATACATTTTATTAAAAAAAAATCAAAATTATAAAGAAAAAATACCCATATTGGTCTCTTATTAATACTCAAAGTCATATCTTTCTTTATATATATATATATATTGTTAGTTTATTAAAAAAAATAGAATACAAAAATTATTAACCGTAAAATACAATAATTTTTATAAATTTTTTTATTCATTTATAAATATTGTTAATTTATAAAAAAAATTATAATACAAAAATTATGAACCGTAAAATACAATAATTTTTATAAAAATTATTATTCATTTATAAATATTGTTAGTTACTAAAAAAAATTATAAAACAAAAATTATGAAAGTTTATAATTTGTATATAAAATTAGAATGCAATAAAATTTAATAAAAAATTATAAAACTTCCATGAAAGTTTCTCCTTTATCCATTCTTCTACATCTTTCTTTATATATATATTGGTTGTTAGAAAATAAATTATATTGATGTTAGCTTAAAAAGAATAAATAAACAAATAAACATATTTAATAAAATAAAATAACCATATGTAATAAAATAAAATAACAAATGTTTTATAAAAAAGTTTCATCAAATTATTTCTTCTTATTTAATTAAATCATAATTTAATTAGTCAATTATCCACTAAAATTTTATAATTATAATCCTTATTTAAAAATATTGTTTTTTCTTTTACTTTTACTTAATGATTTTATTTATTATTTATTTATATACTTAATAAACTTACATTAATTAAATATTATATGAACTTAATATTTTTAATAGAGTATAGTTTTTTAATTTATTTTTAGTTTCTTAATAATTTAACAATCAATATATATATATATAAAGGAGAATGAGGAAAAGTGAATTAAGGAGAGCCCTATAAAGAGGCTTTAAAATTTTCGTAAAATTTTGATTTTTTTTAAAATAAAAATGTCACATTTAATTAACTTGACCTTTCATTTTTATATATTTTTTATTGAGTTTAATCAAATTATTTCTTCTTATTTATTTAAATCATAATTTAATAAATCAATTATCCACTAAAATTTTATTTTCTTAATGATATAACAATCAATCAATATATATATATATATATATAAAGGAGAATGAGCAAGAGTGAAATAAGGGGAGCCCTTTAAAGAGGCTTTAAAATTTTCGTAGAATTTTGATTTTTTTTTAATAAAAATGTAACATTTTAATGAGCTAGACCTTTCATTTTCTATTTTTTTATTGAGTTTAATCAAATTATTTATTCTTATTTAATTAAATCATCGTTTTCTAAATCAATTATCCACTAAAATTTTATAACTATAATCATTATTTAAAAATATATTTTTCTTTACTTTTACTTAATGATTTTATAAATTATTTATTTATATAATTAATAAACTTACATTAAATAATTATTATATGAACTTAATATTTTAATCAATATATATATATATATATATATATATATATATAAAGGAGAATGAGCAAGAGTGAAATAAGGGAGCCTTTTAAAGAGGCTTTAAAATTTTCGATTTTGATTTTTTTAAAATAAAAATGTAACATTTAATGAGCTAGACCTTTCATTTTCTATTTTTTTATTGAGTTTAATCAAATTATTTATTCTTATTTAATTAAATCATCGTTTTCTAAATCAATTATCCACTAAAATTTTATAACTATAATCATTATTTAAAAATATTTTTTTCTTTACTTTTACTTAATGATTTTATAAATTATTTATTTATATAATTAATAAACTTACATTAATTAATTATTATATGAACTTAATATTTTAATCAATATATATATATATAAAGGAGAATGAGCAAGAGTGAAATAAGGGGAGCCCTTTAAAGAGGCTTTAAAATTTTCGTAGAATTTTGATTTTTTTTAATAAAAATGTAACATTTAATGAGCTAGACCTTTCATTTTCTATTTTTTCTATTGAGTTTAATCAAATTATTTATTCTTATTTAATTAAATCATCGTTTTCTAAATCAATTATCCACTAAAATTTTATAACTATAATCATTATTTAAAAATATTTTTTTCTTTACTTTTACTTAATGATTTTATATAGATCCCAGTATATGCAAGCACTATGATTATATCGAATAAAACGATAAGAACACGGATATTAAAGAAGCTTCGTAGTCAGATATCTCACTTGTATGGTTACAATATGATTTGACAGTATTTTGTAAATAATCTTGCACTCTTAAAGAATGACCCTAACCCTCTATTTATATGTAGAACAATTATTGTAATAAGGAAACTATGAGATAAGGCATTATACACTTGCCTTATTTACAATAAAGCAACGTTTCCTTATATTAAACCTTCCTAATTATTGACTTTTTTTTTACTTGCACTTTTGGTCCTTCATGTCTTCAATAGTTGTCATCTCGGATACAATAATTTCAGACCTAACAATCTCCCCTTTTGTATTCGAGATTACAATTCAGCAAATCAACACTCTTCTTTTGAAGATCATAAAACTTTTGTCAACAAATCTTTCTTCTTGATTCTTTTGCTCCCCCTACGAAAATGATCTCTTGTAAGCTCCATAGCTCCCCCTTAACATTAGCATGAAAAGAAAATCGAAGGAGCCGCGATGTCGTAGGGTATAAAACTTGTTGGGTCAAAAAGCATGTCGGGTTAGGTGATGTCGATGAAAAAAGATCTCGGGCCAAGTAGATTCGACAAGAATTGATGTCGGGCCAAGATGAGTCGATGAAAATTTATGTCGGGTCTTAAGTACTCGATCTCGGGTCAAGTTGAATCGATAAAAATTTATGTCGGGTCTTAAGCACTCGATAAGTCTTCAACTTTATCTTCAGCAGTTGACAAAATCATTTGACTTCAAAAATCAAGTAAGGAAACTCGATAAAAATCAGTATTCAACAAATCAGCATTCAACAAATCAGTATTTGTCATCTTCTTTTCTCATGTCGTGTCTTTGATATACAATCTCTCCCCCTCAGAATGATAAGGAGAATCCGAATCATTATGAACAATCAAAGACAATAAGTGCGAATATGATCAAGTGTAAATATGGAATATCGGGTAATGGACTAACAGACAGAAGCACATGTAGCAACTGTTATCACTTAATCAAAAATAAAATTTAATTAAGTGGCCTATATTCAGTGTTGGCAGCGGGTTGGCACTGATAGGACTTCCAGTTATCACAGAAGTAAGTTATAAAATTAACTTCTCAAACTGTTCCGGCATACACACAAAGATATGCAATAGGAATCACAAAGACTCGTGCAATGTGTAGAAAGAATTTATGCATTAAATGCTAATTTTAAGGCTCAAAATGTGAAAATACATTTCACAGACTCAATGTGCATTGAATGTGAAGTTCAGAGACCGGAGGTGTGTCTTCCTTTTTCAATATCTTAATCTTCCGAGTGAAGAAAAGATAGCAGATATGCTAATTCTCCGTGATATATGAAACAAATATCTTTTGTGAGATACTTGAGTAGCTGGGTGGGGTGACACGAGTTATCGACATTGAGTCCATGTTTATTTCAATATTCATCTCCAAAGAATCGAGAATGAATAGATTATGTGGTTACCCGGATAACTGTTTAGGTTTGGTAAAGACCAAATTTCTTTTAAGTCTTGTTACACTCTCACATTTTTTTATTAAACGCACATGTACTCAATTTTATCTCAATCACACCCTTTCAAAATACATCTATGTGTTTCATGTGTAGGTCCTTCCGGCTCTAGATTGACCATTGAAACATCTAAATCCTATCATACACAAAGATTCAAAACATGGAAGTCCGAGTTCTGAACTGATGTATTCAGAAGTCATAATGCAATGTAAAACGGGTTAAGAGCAGGTCCATAGCTGAGATACTATGAAGCTAAATTTTTTTTTTTTTTGTAAAAATGTGGTACTTCCTCTCAAATTGTAGCATAACCTTTGGAAAGATTGTCATGTGATGTAATATTCGAAATTTAGCACACACATAATGTACCTACAAAACAGATCAAAAATATTTTGGTACCCAAGCTTTGTTGGGTCCTCGGAGGTTAGCTTTTGATGCAATAAATGGGGAAGTGGGGATACTGTATGTACCATACCATTTATGATCAAACCTTTGATTGGCATAATGAGAGTTGTAAGAAAAATGCATGTTAGGAAAACAACCATAATCATAAGAGAATATTTAATTGCATAAAGTCATTGACACCGCAATTCAAGCAACAAATTTTATTCCGAGAAAAATGAATTAAATGTTTAACAGAACGAATCGTGCAAGGAAATTGAAAATTTCGATTGGTTCTTTTATCATTAGGAAATTTTGAATAATAAAAGTTGTCGTTTTTGCGAGATGATGACTTCGGAGCACTTTTGCCTTTTTCGACCCAAACTTGCTTTAAAGTTCGAAAAGCTGAACCACGTTTAGCATTTTTCACATAATGAGAATTGATGGGTTTGGAAAAGTGAGTTTGATCCTTTTGGTTAGAATGAGTGTAATGCATTTGACTTGTGGAACACTCATTCGGATCCGTTGGAGGTAAAACTGATTGGATTGACTTTTTGCCTTTGTCCAAAAACTCCGTATGATTTGGAAGTGTAGGATTGAAGTTAAAATCGACATTTATGTCATCTGACTGTTCCGTGGATTTAAGGTTCGGTGAGGAATCAGTGTACTCGTCAAAACGAGGCATTTCCTCAAGAGAGTCTAAGTCATCAGTTAAATCATTTAAACATTCGTCTGATTTAATTGAAGAAACATTAGAATGGGCATCTAATTCATCATTGATTTGGTCGGGAGAAAGGAAACATTGTTGTTTTGGAGGAATATAATTTGGATCTCTTTTAAACAACTCTTCACAATCATCCAAGTACGAGCTAACGAAGGCTTTACATGAAGAAAAATTTGAAATTGTATCGTTTTCGCGATTTTTGTTGATTTGTAAAGTCTCGTTTTCAAGTTTTTGTATTTTTGCAAGTAATGATTCTTTTTCCTTGTCCGCTAAAGAACGTTCAGATTCCAACAATTTTTCAAGTTGAAGAATTTTCTTTTCTAAAAATAGAGTGGGAATGTAGGGTTTACATTCAGGAATTTTATTTTGAAGTTCTTCGGCAGAATAAGACGGAAAATAATCGTTTGGAAGAGTTTCCTTTGAAGATTCCTCTTCTACTATTTGTGGATAGCAGAAAGGAATTTGATGAAAATCTTTGTTTTTTCTATTCAAATCTTCCCTTTCTTCGACATCAGGATCCGACTTCATAAATTGAATTTGGTAATCCGGACCAAGGTTCAGATATTCAAATTTATAGATAGTCGGTGTATTGTAGATGGCCTTTTCTAAAAGTCTCGGATTATCAGATCCTAATCCAACTTTTGAACTTAAATCTTTTTAAGCATTTAGATGAATTGTGTGTTCAGTTTGACCAAGCTTGTAAAGTTTTAATTCCAAATTTTCAAGTTTTTCTAATAGATCTTGTCTTTGAAAACTGACAAAGTCAAACTGTGATGAAAATTTGGCAGTCTCATTCCTAGATGATTGAAGTTGAAGTGTGAGATCAGATATTTGTTGTTGAAAAAGATCATTTTCTTCTTTTAAAACCATTTTCTCCGTTTCGAGATTGTGCGCTATACTTTGAGAATTGACAAGATCGGTTTGCATAAGAATCAATTGATGTTGATTATTTTCTAGGCTTGCTTCTAAATTGGAAACCAAGAGTTTCTCGGTTTTCAATTTAGAGTGTAATTCTTTTAATTGACACATTAAATCATGCATTTGAGATACGAAAGAGTCATAGTCAGAAAGACTTACCTCGTGGGGTTTTGTGTCTGAACCGATTTCCATGGCTTCACGGGTAGTCATTGTACTTACTAGTTGACCTCGATCGGTGAGTTTTTAAAAAAATTCTGAGTAGCCTCGTGAAACAGTAGGTTTTTATCGATTGACAAAAGAAAAAATTGTTTATCGAGTGAAAAGGTGCTCGATAAAAATTATTATCGAGTGAAAGATGCTCGACAAAAATTGTTACCGATTGAAAGATGCTCGATAAAAATTATTGTCGATTGAAAGATGCTCGATAAAAATTATTGTCGATTGCAAGATGCTCGATAAAAATTATTGTCGATTGAAAGATGCTCGATAAAAATTATTGTCGAATGAAATTGGCTCGATAACAACTCGATATAATTTTGATTAAATTTTTTTTTTTCGAATACTGACCACTCGATCAAACTTCTTCTCGATTCAATAGGACTCGACTAAAAAAAATTCTTTAATTCTGATTTTTCTGTTATTGAAAAACCAGAAAACAAAAACACAGTGTTCTTGACTAAAAAGAACTAGTCTTTTTATGGACAAGACTGTCTGGGTTTTCGAGTTTCTTATTTGTTCAATCACAAAAAAACATCAAAATTACGAGAGTTTATGATTTTTACTAAGGAAATCTTTAGTAAGAAAAGTTGCAGGAGTCACAAGTTCCTGAGTTTTCTTATGTAAAGATATTCAAAAGTAAATAAAAATAAACTAAAGTAATTTTAACTAAACAGAAACTGATATAATGATCGAGAAAAATTCATTGAGCAGATATGGGTTTGTCGAAAAAAAAAAAGAAGTTTTATCGGGTAAAGCGTGACACAATATGACTCGACAAAAATTCAATGAACAGTAGAACTTGCAGAAATCGAAAAAAATACCTTTCGTTTCGTGGTTTGCTCAGAAAATCGTAAAAACTCTTGATCTTAGGCTCTGATACCACTTGTAGATCCCAGTATATACAAGCACAATGATTATATCGAATAAAACGATAAGAACACGGATATTAAAGAAGCTTCGTAGTCAGATATCTCACTTGTATGGTTACAATATGATTTGACAGTATTTTGTAAATAATCTTGCACTCTTAAAGAATGACCCTAACCCTCTATTTATATGTAGAACAATTATTGTAATAAGGAAATTATGAGATAAGGCATTATACACTTGCCTTATTTACAATAATGCAACGTTTCCTTATATTAAACCTTCCTAATTATTGACTTTTTTTTTACTTGCACTTTTGGTCATTAATGTCTTCAATAGTTGTCATCTCGGATACAATAATTTCAGACCTAACATTTTATAAATTATTTATTTATATAATTAATAAACTTACATTAATTAATTATTATATGAACTTAATATTTTATCAATATATATATATATATATAAAGGAGAATGAGCAAGAGTGAAATAAGGGGAGCCCTTTAAAGAGGCTTAAAATTTTCGTAGAATTTTGATTTTTTAAAACAAAAATGTAACATTTAATGAGCTAGACCTTTCATTTTCTATTTTTTTTTATTGAGTTTAATCAAATTATTTATTCTTATTTAATTAAATCATCGTTTTCTAAATCAATTATCCACTAAAATTTTATAACTATAATCATTATTTAAAAAAAAAATTCTTTACTATTACTTAATGATTTTATAAATTACTTATTTATATAATTAATAAACTTACATTAATTAATTATTATATGAACTTAATATCTTAATCAATATATATATATATATATAAAGGAGAATGAGCAAGAGTGAAATAAGGGGAGCCCTTTAAAGAGGCTTTAAAATTTTCGTAGAATTTTGATTTTTTTTAAATAAAAATGTAACATTTATTGAGCTAGGCCTTTCATTTTCTATTTTTTTTATTGAGTTTAATCAAATTATTTATTCTTATTTAATTAAATCATCGTTTTCTAAATCAATTATCCACTAAAATTTTATAACTATAATCATTATTTAAAAATATTTTTTTCTTTACTTTTACTTAATGATTTTATAAATTATTTATTTATATAATTAATAAACTTACATTAATTAATTATTATATGAACTTAATATTTTAATAGAGTATATTTTATATTTTATTTTTATTTTATTAATTAATTATCTATATTTATATTTTTATTAATTATTTATTTATATACTAATTTAAAGAGCCTTTAAAATTTTCGCTGAATTTTGATTTTTTTTAAATAAAAATGTAACAATTAATGAGCTAGACCTTTCATTTTCTATATTTTTTTATTGAGTTTAATCAAATTATTTATTCTTATTTAATTAAATCATCGTTTTCTAAATCAATTATCCACTAAAATTTTACAATTAAAATCATTATTTAGAAATATATTTTTCTTTACTTTTACTTAATGATTTTATTAGTTATTTATATACTTAATAAACTTACATTAATTAAATATTATATGAACATAATATTTTAATAGAGTATATTTTTAAATTTATTTTTATTTTCTTAATGATCTATCAATCAATATATATATATATATATAAAGGAGAATGAGCAAGAGTGAAATAATAAAAACTCAAAAATTATAAGAAAAAAAGAAAAATGTCCATATTGGTCTCTTATTAATCCCCAAAGCCACATCTTCCTTTATATATATATTGATTGTTAGTTTACTAAAAAACATTAGAATACAAAAATTATAAATCGTAAAATACAATAATTTTTATAAAAATTATTATTCATTTATAAATATTGTTAGTTTACTAAAAAAGTTATAATACAAAAATTATGAAAATTTATAATTTGTATAAGAAATTAGAATGCAATAAAATTTAATAAGAAAAATGAAAAGTTTTTTGGAAATTAATGATGGCATTTAATGATACATATTATTTAAAAAAACTCTAAATTCGAAGAAAAAAGAAAAAATGCACATATTGGTCTCTTATTAATCCTCAAAGCCACATCTTTTTTATTTATATATATATATATATATTGATTTATAAACATTGTTAACTTATTAAGAAAAAAGATTATAAATAAAAAAATATGTTCTATTTTTAGTTTACTAAAAAAATTAGAATACGAAAATTAAGAACCGTAAAATACAATAATTTTTATAAATTAATCATTTATTTATAAATATTGTTAGTTTAATAAAAAATTAGAATACAAAATTATAAACCGTAAAATACTATAATTTTTATAAAAATTATTATTCATTTATAAATATTGTTAGTTTATTAAAAAAATTATAATACAAAAATTATGATAGTTTATAATTTGTATAAGAAATTATAATTCAATAAAATTTAACTAAGAAAAAGAAAAAATGCCATAAAATACAATAATTTTTATAAATTAATCATTTATTTATAAATATTGTTAGTTTACTAAAAAAAATTAGAATACAAAAATTATGAACCGTAAAATACAATAATTTTTATAAAATTTTTTATTCATTTTTAAATATTGTTAGTTTAGAAAAAAAAAACTATAATACAAAAATTATGAACCGTAAAATACAATAATTTTTACAAAAAAATTTATTCTTTTATAAATATTGTTAGTTTACAAAAAAAATTATAATACAAAAATCATGAACTGTAAAATACAATAATTTTTATAAATATTTTTTATTCATTTATAAATATTGTTAGTTTACTAAAAAAATTATAATACAAAAATTATTAAAGTTTTTAATTTGTATAATAAATTAGAATGCAATAAAATTTAATGAAAAAGAGTGAAAAGTTTTTTCGAAATTAATGATGTCATTTAATGATAAATTTTATTTAAAAAAAAACTCGAAATTCTAAGAAAAAATAAAAATGCCCATATGGTCTTTTATTAATACTCAAAGCCACATCTTTCTTTATATATATATATATATATATATATATATATATTGATTGTTAGCTTATTAAGAAAAGAGAATATAAATAAAAAAATATGTTCTATTGTTAGTTTATTAAAAAAAATTAGAATACGAAAATTATGAACCGTAAAATATAATAATTTTTATAAATTAATCATTTATTTATAAATATTGTTAGTTTACTAAAAAAAATTAGAATACAAAAATTATGAACCGTAAAATATAATAATTTTTATAAATTTTTTTAATCATTTATTGATATTGTTAGTTTATAAATAAAATTATAATACAAAAATTATGAAACATAAAATACAATAATTTTTTAAATTTTTTTTATTCATTTATAAATATTGTTAGTTTATAAAAATAATTATAATACAAAAATTATGAACCGTAAAATAAAATAATTTTTATAAAAAAATTTATTCTTTTATAAATATTGTTAGTTTACAAAAAAATTATAATACAGAAATCTTGAACCGTAAAATACAATAATTTTTATAATATTTTTATTCATTTATAAATATTGTTAGTTTACTAAAAAAATTATGAAAGTTTAAAATTTGTATAAGAAATAAAAATGCAATAAAATTTAATGAAGAAGAATGAAAAGTTTTTTGGAAATTAATGATGGCATTTAATGATACATTTTATTTAAAAAAACTCAAAATTCTAAGAAAAAGAAAAATGCCCATATTGGTCTCTTATTAATACTCAAAACCACATATTTTTTTATATATATATATTGATGTGATACGAGTATGTGTGTTAATGTGATAAAGATGTAAAACGAAAAATTAAAAAGTAAAGTAATTAAAGTAATTTATTAACTAACTCTAAGGGTAAAAATGTAAATATAAATATAAAATTTAACAAATTATATCCTCCGCCAAATTTTGGCGGAGGAATTAAATGTATCCGTAGGGTGTTTCGGTTGAATTTTGGTCATTTTGGTAATTTTGGAGAGAAAATGGTCATTTTGGTAACATTGTTTTCTAAAATGGTTAAAATAATTAATTTCCCTAATTTTTATAAATAAATTATTTATTTATAAATATTCTTAGTTTACTAAAAAAAATTAGAATACAAAATTATAAACCGTAAAATACTATAATTTTTATAAAAATTATTATTCATTTATAAATATTGTTAGTTTACTAAAAAAATTATAATACAAAAATTATGATAGTTTATAATTTGTATAAGAAATTATAATTCAATAAAATTTAACGAAGAAAAAGAAAAAATGCCCATAAAATACAATAATTTTTATAAATTAATCATTTATTTATAAATACTGTTAGTTTACTAAAAAAAATTAGAATACAAAAATTATGAACCGTAAAATACAATAATTTTTATAAAATTTTTTATTCATTTTTAAATATTGTTAGTTTAGAAAAAAAAACTATAATACAAAAATTATGAACCGTAAAATACAATAATTTTTACAAAAAAATTTATTCTTTTATAAATATTGTTAGTTTACAAAAAAAAATTATAATACAAAAATCATGAACCGTAAATACAATAATTTTTATAAATATTTTTTATTCATTTATAAATATTGTTAGTTTACTAAAAAATTATAATACAAAAATTATTAAAGTTTTTAATTTGTATAAGAAATTAGAATGCAATAAAATTTAATGAAAAAGAGTGAAAAGTTTTTTCGAAATTAATGATGTCATTTAATGATAAATTTTATTTTAAAAAAAAAAAACTCAAAATTCTAAGAAAAAATAAAAATGCCCATATTGGTCTTTTATTAATATTGGTCTTTTATTAATACTCAAAAACTCAAAATTCTAACAAAATCAAATTCAATAATTATGATGTTAGTTATGCTAGTTTACTAAAAAGAATATTTAATATATATATTTTGTGATGTTAGTTTAGTAAAAAAAAAAGTAAACACATTTATTGTAATAAAGAAATAAAAAAAAAGACTCAAGTAACATTAATTAAACATTGTTGTCTTATGAAAAAATATAAATCAAAAATGAATAAATATTGGTTTTTATAACTTAAATTAGAAATGAAGAGTCTAGTAATTAATGAATGACATTTAATGAATAATTATAATTTAAAATTAATTCAAAATTATGAGAAAAAAGATAAACCTCTTAAAAATTCTCTCATTAGTCATCTTATTACTATCTTCCTTTATATATATATATATATATATATATATATTGATAATTCAAAATTATGAGAAAAAGGATAAATCTCTTAAAAATTCTCTCATTAATCCTCTTATTACTATTTTCCTTTATATATATATATATTGATGTTAATCAACTAACAAAATCAAATACAATAATTATGATGTTAGTGATGTTAGTTTGCTAAAAATAATATTTAATATATATATTTTGTGATGTTAGTTTAGTAAGAAAAAAAAAGTAAACACATTTTTTGTAATAAAGAAATAAAAAAAATAGACTCAAGTAACATTAATTAAATATTGTTGTCTTATGAAAAAATATAAATCAAAAATGAATAATATTGGTTTTTATAACTTAAATTAGAAATGAAGAGTCTAGTAATTAATGAATGACATTTAATGAATAATTATAATTTAAAATTAATTCAAAATTATGAGAAAAAAGATAAACCTCTTAAAAATTCTCTCATTAATCCTCTTATTACTATCTTCCGTTATATATATATATATATATATATATATATATATATATTGATGATTGTTAATCCACTAAATAAAGTAAATACAATAATTAAAAAAGAATATTTAATATATTATTTTAATTTATATTGATTGTTAATCAACTAAAAAAATCAAATACAATAATTATGATGTTAGTTATGTTAGTTTGCTAAAAAGAATATTTAATATATATATTTTGTGATGTTAGTTTAGTAAAAAAAAATTGTTAATCCACTAAATAAAGTAATACAATAATTAAAAAAGAATATTTAATACATTATTTTGATTTATATTGATTGTTAATCAACTAACAAAATCAAATACAATAATTATGATGTTAGTTATGTTAGTATGCTAAAAAGAATATTTAATATATATATTTTGTGATGTTAGTTTAATAAAAAAAAAGTAAACACATTTATTGTAATAAAGAAATAAAAAAATAGACTCAAGTAACATTAATTAAATATTGTTGTCTTATGAAAAAATATAAATCAAAAATGAATAAATATTGGTTTTTATTATTTAAATTAGAAATGAAGAGTCTAGTAATTAATTAATGACATTTAATTAATAATTATAATTTAAAATTAATTCAAAATTATGAGAAAAAAGATAAACTTTTTAAAAATTCTCTCATTAATCCTCTTGTTACTATCTTCCTTTATATATATATATATTGATGATTGTTAATCCACTAAATAAAGTAAATACAATAATTAAAAAAGAATATTTAATATATTATTTTAATTTATATTGATTGTTAATCAACTAACAAAATCAAATACAATAATTATGATGTTAATTATGTTAGTTTGCTAAAAACAATATTTAATATATATATTTTGTGATGTTAGTTTAGTAAAAAAAAAGTTGTTAATCCACTAAATAAAGTAAATACAATAATTAAAAAAGAATATTTAATATATTGTTTTGATTTATATTGATTGTTAATCAACTAACAAAATCAAATACAATAATTATGATGTTAGTTATGTTAGTTTGCTAAAAAGAATATTTAATATATATATTTTTTGATGTTAGTTTAGTAAAAAAAAGTTATTAATCCATTAAATAAAGTAAATACAATAATTAAAAAAGAATATTTAATATATTATTTAGATTTATATTGATTGTTAATCAACTAACAAAATAAAATACAATAATTATGATGTTAGTTATGTTAGTTTGCTAAAAAGAATATTTAATATATATATTTTGTGATGTTAGTTTAGTAAAAAAAAAAAGTAAACACATTTATTGTAATAAAGAAATAAAAAAAAATAGACTCAAGTAACATTAATTAAATATTGTTGTCTTATGAAAAAATATAAATCAAAAATGAATAAATATTGGTTTTTATAACTTAAATGAGAAATGAAGAGTCTAGTAATTAATGAATGACATTTAATGAATAATTATAATTTAAAATTAATTCAAAATTATGAGAAAAAGGATAAACCTCTTAAAAATTCTCTCATTAATCCTCTTATTACTATCTTCCTTTATATATATATATTGATAATTCAAAATTATGAGAAAAAGGATAAATATCTTAAAAATTCTCTCATTAATCCTCTTATTACTATCTTCCTTTTGATATATATATATATATATATATATATATATTGATGTTAATCAACTAACAAAATCAAATACAATAATTATGATGTTAGTTATGTTAGTTTGCTAAAAAGAATATTTAATTATATATTTTGTGATGTTAGTTTAGTAAAAAAAAAAGTAAACACATTTATTGTAATAAAGAAATAAAAAAATAGACTCAGGTAACATTAATTAAATATTGTTGTCTTATGAAAAAATATAAATAAAAAATGAATAGATATTGGTTTTTATTATTTAAATTAGAAATGAAGAGTCTAGTAATTAATGACATTTAATGAATAATTATAATTTAAAATTAATTCAAAATTATGAGAAAAAAGATAAACTTTTTAAAAGTTCTCTCATTAATCCTCTTATTACTATCTTCCTTTATATATATATATATATTGATGATTGTTAATCCACTAAATAAAGTAAATACAATAATTAAAAAAGAATATTTAATATATTATTTTGATTTATATTGATTGTTAATCAACTAACAAAATCAAATACAATAATTATGATGTTAGTTATGTTAGTTTGCTAAAAAGAATATTTAATATTTATATTTTGTGATGTTAGTTTAGTAAAAAAAAAGTAAACACATTTATTGTAATAAGGAAATAAAAAAAATAAATTCAAGTAACATTAATTAAATATTGTTGTCTTATGAAAAAATGTAAATAAAAAATGAATAAATATTGGTTTTTATAACTTAAATTAGAAATGAAGAGTCTAGTAATTAATGAATGACATTTAATGAATAATTATAATTTAAAATTAATTCAAAATTATGAGAAAAAAGATAAACCTCTTAAAAATTCTCTCATTAATCCTTTTATTACTATCTTTCTTTATATATATATATATTGATAATTCAAAATTATGAGAAAAAGGATAAATCTCTTAAAAGTTCTCTCATTAATCCTCTTATTACTATCTTCCTTTATATATATATATTGATGATTGTTAATCCACTAAATAAAGTAAATACAATAATTAAAAAAGAATATTTAATATATTATTTTAATTTATATTGATTGTTAATCAACTAACAAAATCAAATACAATAATTATGATGTTAGTTATGTTAGTTTGCTAAAAAGAATATTTAATATATATATTTTGTGATGTTAGTTTAATAAAAAAAAAGTAAACACATTTATTGTAATAAAGAAATAAAAAAATAGACTCAAGTAACATTAATTAAATATTGTTGTCTTATGAAAAAATATAAATCAAAAATGAATAAATATTGGTTTTTATTATTTAAATTAGAAATGAAGAGTCTAGTAATTAATTAATGACATTTAATGAATAATTATAATTTAAAATTAATTCAAAATTATGAGAAAAAAGATAAACTTTTTAAAAATTCTCTCATTAATCCTCTTGTTACTATCTTCCTTTATATATATATATATTGATGATTGTTAATCCACTAAATAAAGTAAATACAATAATTAAAAAAGAATATTTAATATATTATTTTAATTTATATTGATTGTTAATCAACTAACAAAATCAAATACAATAATTATGATGTTAATTATGTTAGTTTGCTAAAAAGAATATTTAATATATATATTTTGTGATGTTAGTTTAGTAAAAAAAAAGTTGTTAATCCACTAAATAAAGTAAATACAATAATTAAAAAAGAATATTTAATATATTGTTTTGATTTATATTGATTGTTAATCAACTAACAAAATCAAATACAATAATTATGATGTTAGTTATGTTAGTTTGCTAAAAAGAATATTTAATATATATATTTTTTGATGTTAGTTTAGTAAAAAAAAAGTTATTAATCCATTAAATAAAGTAAATACAATAATTAAAAAAGAATATTTAATATATTATTTAGATTTATATTGATTGTTAATCAACTAACAAAATAAAATACAATAATTATGATGTTAGTTATGTTAGTTTGCTAAAAAGAATATTTAATATATATATTTTGTGATGTTAGTTTAGTAAAAAAAAAAAGTAAACACATTTATTGTAATAAAGAAATAAAAAAAAATAGACTCAAGTAACATTAATTAAATATTGTTGTCTTATGAAAAAATATAAATCAAAAATGAATAAATATTGGTTTTTATAACTTAAATGAGAAATGAAGAGTCTAGTAATTAATGAATGACATTTAATGAATAATTATAATTTAAAATTAATTCAAAATTATGAGAAAAAGGATAAACCTCTTAAAAATTCTCTCATTAATCCTCTTATTACTATCTTCCTTTATATATATATATATTGATAATTCAAAATTATGAGAAAAAGGATAAATATCTTAAAAATTCTCTCATTAATCCTCTTATTACTATCTTCCTTTTGATATATATATATATATATTGATGTTAATCAACTAACAAAATCAAATACAATAATTATGATGTTAGTTATGTTAGTTTGCTAAAAAGAATATTTAATTATATATTTTGTGATGTTAGTTTAGTAAAAAAAAAGTAAACACATTTATTGTAATAAAGAAATAAAAAAATAGACTCAGGTAACATTAATTAAATATTGTTGTCTTATGAAAAAATATAAATAAAAAATGAATAGATATTGGTTTTTATTATTTAAATTAGAAATGAAGAGTCTAGTAATTAATGACATTTAATGAATAATTATAATTTAAAATTAATTCAAAATTATGAGAAAAAAGATAAACTTTTTAAAAATTCTCTCATTAATCCTCTTATTACTATCTTCCTTTATATATATATATATATATTGATGATTGTTAATCCACTAAATAAAGTAAATACAATAATTAAAAAAGAATATTTAATATATTATTTTGATTTATATTGATTGTTAATCAACTAACAAAATCAAATACAATAATTATGATGTTAGTTATGTTAGTTTGCTAAAAAGAATATTTAATATTTATATTTTGTGATGTTAGTTTAGTAAAAAAAAAGTAAACACATTTATTGTAATAAGGAAATAAAAAAAATAAATTCAAGTAACATTAATTAAATATTGTTGTCTTATGAAAAAATGTAAATAAAAAATGAATAAATATTGGTTTTTATAACTTAAATTAGAAATGAAGAGTCTAGTAATTAATGAATGACATTTAATGAATAATTATAATTTAAAATTAATTCAAAATTATGAGAAAAAAGATAAACCTCTTAAAAATTCTCTCATTAATCCTTTTATTACTATCTTTCTTTATATATATATATATTGATAATTCAAAATTATGAGAAAAAGGATAAATCTCTTAAAAATTCTCTCATTAATCCTCTTATTACTATCTTCCTTTATATATATATATTGATGATTGTTAATCCACTAAATAAAGTAAATACAATAATTAAAAAAGAATATTTAATATATTATTTTAATTTATATTGATTGTTAATCAACTAACAAAATCAAATACAATAATTATGATGTTAGTTATGTTAGTTTGCTAAAAAGAATATTTAATATATATATTTTGTGATGTTAGTTTAGTAAAAAAAAAGTTGTTAATCCACTAAATAAAGTAATACAATAATTAAAAAAGAATATTTAATATATTATTTTGATTTATATTGATTGTTAATCAACTAACAAAATCAAATACAATAATTATGATGTTAGTTATGTTAGTTTGCTAAAAAAATATTTAATATATATATTTTGTGATGTTAGTTTAGTAAAAAAAAAGTTGTTAATCCACTAAATAAAGTAAATACAATAAATAAAAAAGAATATTTAATATATTATTTTGATTTATATTGATTGTTAATCAACTAACAAAATCAAATACAATAATTATGATGTTAGTTATGTTAGTTTGCTAAAAAGAATATTTAATATATATATTTTTTGATGTTAGTTTAGTAAAAAAAAAGTTATTAATCCATTAAATAAAGTAAATACAATAATTAAAAAAGAATATTTAATATATTATTTAGATTTATATTGATTGTTAATCAACTAACAAAATAAAATACAATAATTATGATGTTAGTTATGTTAGTTTGCTAAAAAGAATATTTAATATATATATTTTGTGATGTTAGTTTAGTAAAAAAAAAAAGTAAACACATTTATTGTAATAAAGAAATAAAAAAAAATAGACTCAAGTAACATTAATTAAATATTGTTGTCTTATGAAAAAATATAAATCAAAAATGAATAAATATTGGTTTTTATAACTTAAATGAGAAATGAAGAGTCTAGTAATTAATGAATGACATTTAATGAATAATTATAATTTAAAATTAATTCAAAATTATGAGAAAAAGGATAAACCTCTTAAAAATTCTCTCATTAATCCTCTTATTACTATCTTCCTTTATATATATATATATATATATTGATAATTCAAAATTATGAGAAAAAGGATAAATATCTTAAAAATTCTCTCATTAATCCTCTTATTACTATCTTCCTTTTGATATATATATATATATATATTGATGTTAATCAACTAACAAAATCAAATACAATAATTATGATGTTAGTTATGTTAGTTTGCTAAAAAGAATATTTAATTATATATTTTGTGATGTTAGTTTAGTAAAAAAAAAGTAAACACATTTATTGTAATAAAGAAATAAAAAAATAGACTCAGGTAACATTAATTAAATATTGTTGTCTTATGAAAAAATATAAATAAAAAATGAATAGATATTGGTTTTTATTATTTAAATTAGAAATGAAGAGTCTAGTAATTAATGACATTTAATGAATAATTATAATTTAAAATTAATTCAAAATTATGAGAAAAAAGATAAACTTTTTAAAAATTCTCTCATTAATCCTCTTATTACTATCTTCCTTTATATATATATATATATTGATGATTGTTAATCCACTAAATAAAGTAAATACAATAATTAAAAAAGAATATTTAATATATTATTTTGATTTATATTGATTGTTAATCAACTAACAAAATCAAATACAATAATTATGATGTTAGTTATGTTAGTTTGCTAAAAAGAATATTTAATATTTATATTTTGTGATGTTAGTTTAGTAAAAAAAAAGTAAACACATTTATTGTAATAAAGAAATAAAAAAAATAGATTCAAGTAACATTAATTAAATATTGTTGTCTTATGAAAAAATGTAAATAAAAAATGAATAAATATTGGTTTTTATAACTTAAATTAGAAATGAAGAGTCTAGTAATTAATGAATGACATTTAATGAATAATTATAATTTAAAATTAATTCAAAATTATGAGAAAAAAGATAAACCTCTTAAAAATTCTCTCATTAATCCTTTTATTACTATCTTTCTTTATATATATATATATTGATAATTCAAAATTATGAGAAAAAGGATAAATCTCTTAAAAATTCTCTCATTAATCCTCTTATTACTATCTTCCTTTATATATATATATTGATGATTGTTAATCCACTAAATAAAGTAAATACAATAATTAAAAAAGAATATTTAATATATTATTTTAATTTATATTGATTGTTAATCAACTAACAAAATCAAATACAATAATTATGATGTTAGTTATGTTAGTTTGCTAAAAAGAATATTTAATATATATATTTTGTGATGTTAGTTTAGTAAAAAAAAAGTTGTTAATCCACTAAATAAAGTAATACAATAATTAAAAAAGAATATTTAATATATTATTTTGATTTATATTGATTGTTAATCAACTAACAAAATCAAATACAATAATTATGATGTTAGTTATGTTAGTTTGCTAAAAAAATATTTAATATATATATTTTGTGATGTTAGTTTAGTAAAAAAAAAGTTGTTAATCCACTAAATAAAGTAAATACAATAATTAAAAAAGAATATTTAATATAGTATTTTGATTTATATTGATTGTTAATCAACTAACAAAATCAAATACAATAATTATGATGTTAGTTATGTTAGTTTGCTAAAAAGAATATTTAATATATATATTTTGTGACGTTAGTTTAGTAAAAAAAAAGTTATTAATCCACTAAATAAAGTAAATACAATAATTAAAAAAGAATATTTAATATATATATTTTGTGATGTTAGTTTAGTAAAAAAAAAGTTGTTAATCCACTAAATAAAGTAATACAATAATTAAAAAAGAATATTTAATATATTATTTTGATTTATATTGATTGTTAATCAACTAACAAAATCAAATACAATAATTATGATGTTAGTTATGTTAGTTTGCTAAAAAGAATATTTAATATATATATTTTGTGATGTTAGTTTAGTAAAAAAAAAAAAGTAAACACATTTATTGTAATAAAGAAATAAAAAAATAAAAAAATAGACTCAGGTAACATTAATTAAATATTGTTGTCTTATGAAAAAATATAAATCAAAAATGAATAAATATTGGTTTTTATTATTTAAATTAAAAATGAAGAGTCTAGTAATTAATGAATGACATTTAATGAATAATTATAATTTAAAATTAATTCAAAATTATGGCACTTTACTTTACGAATACATTTAATTCTTCCGCCACATTCAATTCCTCCGGAGGGTATAATTTGTTAAATTTTATATTTATATTTACATTTTTACCCTTAGAGTTAGTTAATAAATTACTTTAGGTATTTTACTTTTTAATTTTTCGTTTTACACCCTTATCACATTAACACACATACTCGTATAACATCAATATATATATATATATATATACAAAGGAAGATGTGGATTTGAGTATTAATTAAAGCATATCCTTTCCTTATTTTGTCACAACTAAAATAATAGACCTAACAATCTCCACCTTTGTGGCAAAATAAGTCTTTACTTCTTCAGCTCGAACATGCCTTCAACTCTTCTCAATGTCTGACGAAACATGATCCTTTCGTCAATTAATCTGATAGCTTCCAAGAGAGAATTTTCTTCTGCTCAATAAAAAAAATAGAAAATGAAAGGTCTAGCTCATTAAATGTTACATTTTTATTTAAAAAAAATAAAAATTCTACGAAAATTTTAAAGGCTCTTTAAAGGTCTCCCCTTATTTCACTCTTGCTCATTCTCCTTTATATATATATATATATTGATTGTTAGATCATTAAGAAAATAAAAATAAATTTAAAAATATACTCTATTAAAATATTAAGTTCATATAATATTTAATTAATGTAAGTTTATTAAGTATATAAATAATTAATAAAATCATTAAGTAAAAGTAAAGAAAAAAATATTTTTAAATAATGATTTTAATTGTAAAATTTTAGTGGATAATTGATTTAGAAAACGATGATTTAATTAAATAAGAATAAATAATTTGATTAAACTCAAGAAAAAAATATAGAAAATGAAAGGTCTAGCTCATTAATTGTTACATTTTTATTTTTAAAAAAACAAAATTATACGAAAATTTTAAATCCTCTTTAAAGGGCTCCCCTTATTTCACTCTTGCTCATTTTCCTTTATATATAACTAGTGGGCCGTACCGCGCGTTGCGCGGTATTCAATAAATAATTTAAGAATTTTTTGTGTTGTGTGTAACATAAAATACAAATACACATTGACTTATATGATAATCAAGTGATTATATATTTGACTTAAATTGTTAGCATATATAGTACTACTAAATGGAACAATATTCAAGCACCAAAACAACAAAAACACTAAAACCATAATGTTGTTAGAACTTAAAAAAAAAAAACAAAATTAGAGTATATGGCATGAACTATCATTCTCATAATCAAGGTAAATACCACTATTCAAACGTGCATCTTGAATTATAATTTAACTTCAAGGATCTGCAGTCGAAAACAAAGATTATTAGTTAATATTAATTCCTTTGTTTTTAGTGGGAAAAACTGAGTAAAAAAATAATATAAATTCAAAGAATTTATAATAAGTTTCATAGATTTGTACCTTTATTCAATTTTAATTGGTTGGAGATACGGTGTTAAAAACTTCATGATAAACTATATTTTTTATCATGTTACAATCCTCAAATTCTTCATCAACATTAAGTACGGTTAGGCCTTTACGTGATGTAACTCGAGATATTGCAACATATAGTTGCCCATGTGTAAAAACCTACGAAGAATGAGAAGTATGGTGGTTTATATAGGTAAATTGTGAAATATAACAATTATAAGATGAATAAAGTTGAGGATTTACTTGTTTTGGGAGGAAAAGTCCAACATGTTTAAGCGATTGGCCTTGACTCTTATTTATTGTCATGGCGAAGCATGGCGCTAACGGTATTTGGCGGCGATTAAGCTTGAATGGCCATTTTGAGTCGTTTGGTGACATTATAATTCTTGGGATTGTAACATTCTTGCATGTATGACTTCCAGAAATTATATCTCCTCTAACGGACCATTTCCCAAGTAATGTGACAATCAACCGTGTTCCATTGCACAACCCTTCTGTTTGATTGATGTTACGTAAAAGCATAACCGGAGCACCGACCTTAAGATGAATGTCATGATTTGGTATCCCACTAAATCTCAAACTATTTAGAAATTCAGTTGGATAAAGAAGGTCTTCATCATTAGATTGCACGTTGCCCTTGCAAACATTGTCTGAACTAAGGTATGTCCTTCCTTCTCCCGGTATTTTATTCATGATGTATTCATTCAATTCTTGCACCATATCATTTTTTGGAGTTAAAATAGCTCTTTCCCTAAGATATGAAGGATCTTTGTAATTATCCAATAGTGAGGGATAAACTGCTTCAAGTATGGATTGTATCGGTTGCCCAGATTGTTGTAAACAAATGTCTACAGGAAGCTTGAGCAATTCATCCTCAAAATTATCATAATACGACCCATCGCCTATTTGTAACATCCAATCATCAAATTCTCTAATGTGAAGAGCTTCTGAGGAAGACACATTTTTATGTAGAAGGCGCATATTTTGGTTAAGCTCATACACTCGAAACAATGGCCACAAATATGATGAATTAAGCGACGCATTAACAATATCCAACCGAGTACCATTTCGAATGACCGGCAATATTTGACGAAAATCACCGCCACAAACGACCGTTAGACCACCAAATGGCCTTGATATGCTATCTTCATAACGGGTGCTCAGTATGTCACGTAGGCTCTTGTCTAAAGCTTCAAAACAGTACCTATGTGCCATAGGAAGGAGGATGGATGGTTGATTCTAATAAAAAGAATTAAACTAAAAAAGCAAATGTAAAAAGTATACATAAATAAAATAAAAATAATTTAACAAAAAGAAAGAACTCATATAATAAATACTTAAGGTTTAATAAAAATAATAAAATCAAAAAACGATAGATCTATTTAATAAAGTTTATATTTATAAGCATTGTAATTTGCTAAAAAAAATAAAAAAGGCTCTTGTCTAAAACTTCAAAACAATACCTGTGTGCCATAGGAGCTTCGTCCCAAATAATTAAAGAAGTTTTTTGAAGCAATCCAGCTAACTGTGTGCCATGACGGATCTCACATGTTGATTCCGCAGTTACATCTAAAGGTATATGGAATCTAGAATGAGCAGTCCTCCCATTTGGCAATAACAATGTTGCAATACCGGAAGATGCTACAGGTAGTACAATTTTCCCCTCAGATCTAAGTCGTGCAACAATTGTGTTCCAAAGGAATGTTTTCCCCGTTCCTCCACGACCATGGATGAATATTAAATCACCTCGATCTTCGGACACAGAATCCATAATAGCTTCATAAGCCTCACTTTGGCATTGGTTGAGCAAAGGGAAATTGGTATCATGAATAACTTTTAAATCTTCACGATTGTAGTCGAGTTCTTCATTTACCAGCCTATTTCGTAACTCGCGTAGTAATTGTTGATTTGGAAGTGGCATTCCATCAATTTCTTTTAAACTCTTCCCCATCTTCACCATGATTGACTCTATTTCAAACAACGTATATGCTTCAATTTCTGAGGCAGTCAAATTCAAGTTTTTGGACTTGAATCGTTTGTTTTGGATGATAGCTGTATCTTCGGAGAGTGCTTCATAATGTGTATTCCACAAACGAAGAGCGTTTGCAACTTGACAATGGGTGAGGATTGTGACAAACAAATGCCGTAGCTCATACCCAGTAGCCCAACTTGATGCTTCTTCCAAACAATCAATCCATTCACTATCATCGTCTAACAATCCGCGTGCATAACATGCTCCCTTGTAAGTAGGGTGCGTAAATCCATCGACTGTGCGTATGTCTTCAAATGAAGTGCATCCTTTGACAATGTTTAATAGCATACGCATGTAAAATCTCTCCCCAGAAGACGGATGGGTGAAGTACATCCTACCAATTGATATGCCCTTTTTGCGCCTAGTCCACACCTTGTCCTTAGAATTCCAAACCCATTCCGTAGGGAACGTTGAATAACTCAGTTTTTGAGCATTTTCATATTTTTTTGTTTGTCTCAAACCATTCGGTGAATTTAGTTTTCTCAACACCTGGCCTTGCAATAACCGCCTCAAGATTAGTGTTCTTTTTAAATGTTACCGTATGTTCACCAGGTAGATGAAAAGGCAACCGCTCAACTGATGGATATCTGTAATGGATATCGAATTGGAAGATACGCCAACATGCTTCAGATGCAGATATGTATCTACAATCTAAATATGTTTTAATTTCGTCTTTTTCGAGACTTGTATCAGTCGAGTGAAATGTAGCGGTTGCTCTATCAGATCCTTTGTGAATATACTTAAAGAGATATTTTATTGCTCTTGAATGATTGCAAACTTCGACATTGATGTGGGCATCAAACTTCACAATTAAATTTCTGTTGTGAGGAACAACGTAGCTGTTGTCCAATTGATGTTTTTTTTTGTAACATAAGCACCTGTATTTCTTCTTTTGTATACTGGGAATCCATCTGACTCGATGTATGTTTGTCCAACAAATTTCTTAGGGTAATTTTTTGAACACATACCTTGCACCATACATGGGGATGATGGATAGAGATCTCCACATGGACCATGAATCATGAATTTATTCACCGTGTTAAAACCATCAGGATCAATAGTTGCATCTGGAATCTCTGCGGTAATGATTCTATCAATATGCTCAGCCGACGGGTTTTTGGATTTGGAATCCAAAAATAATAATATGTGTGCATGTGGCAACCCTCTCTTTTGGAACTCGATGGTATAAATACCTGAAAAATTAGTAAACCTTAGATTAATTTTAAAGGTATGCATGCTTCTAACAAATAATATATTTTGCATTATTGAACTAACAGGCGGTTATGCTACCAAAAATCTTGGTAGTTTTCAAGTCTTGCATCAACTGTTTGAGCTTAATCTCAAACACTCTACAAACAATGTCCACTCTATTTGGATCATCCTTTTGGTGTACCATGTCGAGTGTTTCAGTTATCTCTGGCCATTTTGGATTACATGTAAATGTCAGAAATAAATCTGGATATCCAACCCACTTACAAAGTGCCATAGCGTCTTGGTAATTCTGGATTCTGTATCGAGGGCCACCAGTATGAGTGGATGGTAATATAATTGATTTACCCAATTTCTTACCATCGGTATCTCCACGATGTACAACATCCATTAGTCCACAATATAAGTCGGTTCGTAACTGTTCTTGATTGTTACGTATCCACCTAAAACGGCCTTCTTCAATTGCCATGTAAGCATCTACAATATATTGTTGAAGCAGTCGTCCAGAGTGTAGCAACGTGTAGCCTTCATTTACCTTTTGTTGCAATCTAAAGCAATAATATTGTCTCATTGTGACAAATTGTCGTTTGGTGGAAGATCCAGTCATGTTTTGTAGTTGAATATTTTCTCGATACCCATCTTCCCCGTAAGGGTGTATCAAAGGGTATGTCATGGACATGAAACTTGGATGCAAATCTGTAATCCGTTGAAGACCATTTGTACGATGTTCAACAATGATATCACGCTCAAAATTATCTTCACTAAGATCACCAACTATTAAACCAGCAACCTCTTCAGCGGTGGGCATATTATATTGGCGACCATCGCTTTTACGACTTTTGATGATTCGTAAGCGAAAAGCAGAGTCAGGATCTGAACGGTATCTATCTCTAGCCATGCGAAATGACTTTACCAAAATGTTGTGTTCCTTTAACATTTCAGATAGTTCTTGTGTTATCTCTGAATTGAGATCGGTATCTCCAAACTGCCTTTGCATTGCGTTCATCCTGTTGGTCATTTCATTCTCGGTGTCATAGATATAGAGTTGGGCAAATTGAGGTCTTTTGCCACTTACTGGCAATAGAGATCCAATTCGATGTAAATTTTGTCCACTCACTCTATAAACATATGGCCCTTTTCCGCGATTAATGGTAGAATTAACTTGGCATCCAACTGACGTCATTGCGAACATAGAATTATATGTTCGTATTTCTCTACGAAAAGCTACCCCTTTATTTCCAGATGTAGGATCGAGCAGATTTTGGAGTGTCCTTGGTGGCGGTGGAAGTGATGGCAATCTTACACGACCTTCTGAACAACAAAACGTGAATGTTATATCATCGGTCTTGCTGGTCTTTTGGTTTCGTTCTTCATACCACATAATGGCGCCACAATGTTTGCATTTATGATTTGGCTTCCCGAAGCTCCATGGAGTCGAAAGTGGCACTAATAGTTGAAAATCCATGTAGTTTGGAATTAATATTGACATACACGACTATAGGAAATGATTGTAACAAAGGATGATAACATTATTTACCTTGGTCCTTAGATTTGTTACGGTGCACGTAAGTGTTGCCTCTTGAATTTGAGAGTCCTGCACCACGTGTACCTGTAATTGTAAAAAAGATAAATGAATTATGTACTTTGAAATTGTAAAATGTATAGACAAACAGTTATCATAACAAACAGAATGCGATTACCCGTGTTTGTAGATATATCTGTGGTAGCATCACGAATTCGTCTTTCTCTAATTATATTGAATGGCTTTCCTGCATATTCAACAATGCAATCAGGAAAAGTTGGTTATGGAAGATAAAAATTATTACTTGAAACATTAATAATTTGTGCATGAAATGGTCATTAAATTGCATTTGTAATGCAAATTTAAAATTATCTTAAAAAACATACATACCATTCAAGTTCCAATGTATGAGCAGAGATGTGATGAATGTATTTGTATATGTAAGTTTCAAATGTGGACGGGTCGTGAATCGCTTATTAATGATGGAAATTTTTCTTTGGAATCTCGCATGCTTGGATATATCTCTTCTCAAAATATTCAATGCAGACCTATATTGGTGTGCGTCAGATGATCTAGCAGCACGTTTGAATGTCAACCTTTCTCGTCTTCCATAACGTGCCATATATTGCAAGACGTCACCGAATGTTACGTTCTTCATCGAGAAGTTCCATGATACCTTTAATAATGAGTATAATTAGGTGACACTTGCAAAAAATAATTGAAACACAAGTTCATATGACAATCCAATTAAAAATTAAGATCATCCTTGTAGTGATAAAGTGTCTGTTTAAAATAAATCCATTTGGTTTTTATTAGATTTGTCCCACTGTGAATACATCATAATGCTTTTAAATATGTAGCAATTATTAGAATATAAAGTATATCATGTATGTTTTAACTAAGAACACGTACATACATGTGAATGATCTGAAATAAGAATCATCTAAATAATATGTTTTACTATTTGAGGAGGGTATTTAATATCTAACGGTTAAAGACAATGAAACCTAATTTCATGGCCATTTTGTGTGTTGAAGTCCTCCTTTATAATTTTTGTTATTTACCTTAAAAACAAATTAATAGAGGAAGAAGCATGAGACTTGTGTTGGGTTTCTTAGATCAATGATTAGTTGGGTGTGATTTTTTTAAAACAATAATTTTCATTGTCCTATTAGATGTATAACGACTGTAATTGTAAATTGTTTTTTTCTTGAAAGACTTTGTAGCCTACATGATTTAATCAGGTATGAAACACTCACTATCCTATTTTATCACATAGTACTTCATAAAACAAAACAAAAACGAAAACTATAATATAGTTGTTAAAAGTGAAACTCCAAAACACAAATGTCTCTAAATGCATAATTTTAATGTTAATAGATGGTTTTTTATCTCCAAAAAACAATGTCTTCTAATAGTAGCATTTGGTTACATATACATTTGACATGATCCAATTAAACAATTCACGTTCTGCAATGTAAACTTATTCTTTGATCACATCAAACCAACATCTAAATAATAGTGTAATAGTTCAAGATAACTATCAACTAAAATATTATAAATTAAGAAATTAAACATTTTTAGAAAGAAAAAAAAAAGACAAAAATAAATGAGTAGACCAACCACACTCACAAACAATATACAGAGTGAATTCCATGAAGTAAATATACATTGATACAACATTTTTAAGCAATAAAAACATCATAAGAAGAAATAGCAAATGGTCATGAAATAAAGATAGAAGAAGTCATAACACATTTGAGCTATAAAAATGAATTAAATGTAACAAAATCTCATTTTGAAACCTCCATGGAACTTTCATAGCTATTAAATAGGAAATTAACTAATAATTATTACTTTGATAATAAGGAATATTTTGAATTTCAATTTTGAATGAATTCACATTGAATCCTTATTTTAAACAATAATTTTTTTAGAAATTAACAAACAATGATGATGCTTAAAGAGTAAGGTTGTAGAGAAAAGAGGTAGTCAAGTTTCTCATGTTAAAAGACTTTGTAATAGCGATGAATCACATTTGATTTATGAGATCTCATGGTTTAACATGTCAATTACCTTCAACGTTTGTATAGCATATTTCTATGATAGTTGGTATGATAATAGGGAAATGATCTATATGTCATTTCTAAGGCGATTGTGATGCAAGTCTAAAGGTCTTAAATTGCTTATTTGGTGAATTTTTATGTGTCTATTTAACTATAGTGGCAAGTGTTTTAGTTAAGGTATCGGTTGTGGAAAATTTATCAAAAGATTCATTATTTTAAAAACTACAAGAACATAATACATACCTTGATGGAGATGGAAAGAGGGCAGGAAGAGCGTGAGACTAAGACTGAGACGCAGACGGAGACTGAGAAAGATGACAACCGGAGAAGGGATGACTATGGAAGAGGACAAAGAAGAGAGAAAGATGAAGACAACCGGAGAAGGGAAAAGTGTAAAATATGAGAAGGGAGAAGAAAGAGAGATAATTTAAAGATATTATTTGAATTTAATTATAATATGATTATCGTTATATTTCTTTATATTTTTTCAACATTTTAATTATAGACTCAGATTAAAAAATCTAATCACTTTACCATATTGATTATCTTCATATTATTGATATCATTGTCATTTAGTTGAAATCAAAACGGTTAAGGTAAAGGTTTTAAATCTTTTGTAGACTTGTAGAAGATGAAATAAGAAGTAAATGCATTTTGGTTGTGTTGGAAAATCAATAAGATATTAATTGAAATTTCCTAAATGCTAATTCACCATTGTGTGTTTTTTTGGCTTCTCCATCGCTAAGTACTCCATTAATTTGACAATATTTTTAAAAAATTATGTCACTAACCAAATCATGTTAATATTCATTAACTTGATTGTTAATCAATGATATTTTCATGTTGGTAGTGATTATGAAGTTATTAGAAAAATGATAGTGATGAAGTTAATATTTTAGAATACAACTAAGGTAATTAATGTTTTATAATATTTTAAAAGATTGAAAAATATTAGAAAAGAAACAAATTTCAACTTCAAAATAAAAGAAACCTTGAATATGCAACTCTTCTATGTTCGGTTATTTATTTTGTAGTATGGTTCTTACTTGGTTTTTTATGGCATATGAACTTTCAATTGTCTTTAACTATTTAGGGATGTTATGTAAAGAGTTTTCCTTTATGATATTTATTAGTGCGTTAATTGTTATATTATATTTTATGCATTCATATTGATGTGTCATTACTTTAAAAACTGGAGTTTTATGATCAATCAACACATTAAACACCAAATAACTAATCAGATTTGTAAAACAATACACCAAAGCATAACTAAATTATATAAACTAATCCGATTTGTAACAAAAACACCCTAACAAAATGTTGAACAACTTAACAGAATCTCTTAATTTTGGATCCAATTTTCCCTAAACTCTTCCCTTAGATTCGGTCATCTCCGAGAACCCCATCGATCTGAACCCATATCACAAACCATCGATATGCACAAACCATCACAAAACCATCGATATGAACCCAGATCTGTTCCCCGCCTCATACCGAAACCACCCCGCGAGATCAACTATAAAAACAGGGATCGACCATTTACTTCTCCGAAATGGGTAGCGTACGTCCTGCGTTCTCTTTGAGAAATAAGGTTCTCTCTGAGAAATAAGGTTCTCTCTGAGAAATAAGGTACGGTTTTTTTTAATACGATTCGTAGTTTCATCCTTCTTCCATTAGGGTTTTGCATACAGAAATTCAGGTGTTCTTATCTTATGATGCCTGTGCATGTTAATTTATCAAGCGAGGTTTTTTGATTTTGATTTTTTGATTTTTATTTCTGCACCTAATATCATCACATTTTACTCCATATGACACATACATTTTACATTAAGATTTTACATTAGAAGTAGCTAAATTTCGGTAATTTATGGTTATGGAGTTGTATTCAGCTTCGTTTTTAGGAGATCTTGATGAAGTAGTGAAGCATGTTGGTAGCAGGTATCCCACAGCCAATCTTTATGTGGTTGTTTGGTCAATGGGAGCCAGCATTTTTGTTCAGTATTTGGGGAAGGTAGTAGACATTCATCCTCCTTTTGTTGGTTTTCTGAAAAAGCTACTTAAAAAACTTTATGATTTTGTATGTTCTTATATGAGCCTGGTTCTAGCCGATTTTCTGGTGCTGATTCCCTATGTAATCCTTTCGATTTGGTTATGTCAGATGAGGACTTATGCAAGGGGTTCAACCGAATTTATAATAAATCTCTTGGCAATGCTTTGAGTGGCATTTTAAAGAAGTACTGATCCACATGTATACAATCACATGTTGTTTAATTATATATTCTCCACTATCACATGTAACATCATTTCAAATGAACACAATTGACTCGGGGCCCCTAAGTAAGCCAAAAATGTCTCTTACGTTGGTGTTATATTACGGATTTTTAGCTTTTTAATACTTAAATATGATTTTTTTTAATGTTTACATGCTCAAATCAATTATAACTGTCAGAATCCTACTCATTTGTAAGTGATTTGATTTTAACGCGAGCGATTTACAGGTTTTTAGCAAATGCAAGTAATGTAATAATCAGTATTGTATGACGGTTTAGTTCCACCATAACAAAAAAAATATCAGTGGATCAATATGTCTTGAGGTGAGCTTATAAATATTGGACTGCCCGACCTGCTTAAGAACTCTAAATCAAAGTAAGAAAGTAAAATATTAAACATGTTGGTAGCAGGTATCCCACAACCAATCTTTATGTGGTTGGTTGGTCAATGGGAGCCAACATTTTTGTTCAATATTTGGGGAAGGTAGTAGACATTCATCCTCCTTTTGTGGGTTTTCTGAAAAGGCTATTTAAAAATCTTTATGATTTTGTATGTTCTTATAGGAGCCTGGTTCTAGCCGATCTTCTGGCGCAGATTCCCTGTCTAATCCTTTCGATTTGGTTATGTCAGATGAGGACTTATGCAAGGGGTTCAACCGAATTTATAATAGATCTCTTGGCAAGGATTTTAGTGTTATTTTAAAGAAGTACCGATTCATTTTTAAGTATCTTGATTGTTTCTTGAACACTAAATTTTAAGGCATCTCTTCATATATTTGAGATTTTATATCATTCTTTGTAGGCATCTTCTTCTTTTTGAAGACATTGGAGGCGAGTACAATATCCCATTGGCTGCCAATGCCAATATTATCCGGGATTATGATGAAGGACTGACTCGAGATACATATATATATGTACATACATACATACATACATATATATACATACATACATACATATATATATATATATATATATATATATACCGGTTCATGACTTATAACTCATCACTGATTATATTTTTGTACGAGGATGATAAAACAATGAAAGTTCACAAGGAGCAGAGAAAGCGATCTAGAAAGGAGAGCAGAGATGTTAGGAATTGTTATCAGGATTACAAAGAGACCGATCCCGATAATAATATGGACATGCATCACATTGAAAACCAGAAATCTGCATGCAAGGCTGAAATAAAGATGCCTTAAAAAGTGAGTCAATTTCTTTGTTGTATGAGTTGCTCAGATTATAAGTGTTATGCCTGCTCATAGTTTTAATTAGTTACAAATTTGTTAATTAATCTGTTGATGAAAATTTAAAATATGGAATGAATGGTGAAGATGTTGATGAAAATTTAAAATATGGAATGAAATGGTGAAGATGATTGATTAATTTGTTTCAGTTGCCTTAATGGGGACATATGAGGGGTCTTGGCTTATTCCACATAGCCATTTTGGCTTAATAGATTAATGATTAATTCATGATTATACACTCCTATACGTCGTGCAGACCATTAAGTTCATATGATACCTACCTGTTGACATAAGAAGTTCTTTTTGGTATCGTGTTACTTTGTCTGTTACCCTTTTCAATGATCGTTATAATTACTTTGTTTGTTATCCTTTTTCACTGATTGTTACAATAGCATGAATTTATTTACTTATTAAATATTGATTATTTTATTTTATTAAATAAATTGTGTTTTACTTATTTATTTGTTTTCAATACATCTTTTAGCATCTTACGAGAATTTTTTATAAATGAGAAACTGTTTTTTTTATAAAAAACATCCACACGAGTTCTTATTTTAATTGGTCATTCCTTTGCTTCAGGATTTGTACACAGTTTTGAGAAAGATGGGCTTTCGTAGAAAGGTTGTAATATAGGGACATGGATGGTATATAGAGCATAACAATCATCGGCTTTGACTCCGAAATACAATATTCTATTCTCAAGAAGTGAGTCGACTCTCCCTTTGTTATCTTAAGATTAAAATATGTATATAAGAAGACGATAGAAACAATATATGAAAATTATATTAGAATGATCAAATATATAAATTAGAAAAAATATTTTACTACAATCATTAGCCTAGGGGTTTTGTGGTATTAAAATAATTTATTACAATTAATAGGTCATTGTAATGATTATTTATACACCCTCTTAAGATTAAAATATGTATATAAGAAGACGATAGAAACAATATATGAAAATTATATTAGAATGATCAAATATATAAATTAGAAAAAATATTTTACTACAATCATTAGCCTAGGGGTTTTGTGGTATTAAAATAATTTATTACAATTAATAGGTCATTGTAATGATTATTTATACACCCTTTATTATTACAATTAAAAGACATTAAGACAATTAAAGAGGATTTATTACAATCAAATAAATGATAGTTGGGGTTTATTTTTAAACTTTTAATTTTCATAATTATGATTAAAGATCGTTTATTAGAATTAATAGGCCTCTTCATTATATAAATATATGTATTTTTATAGACATAGAAATCAGCTGTCTTAACATTTTTTACGAAAAGATAAGTTTTGTTGTCTAGATTCTAGATTCTTAGATTTTTGTGATGGAGTGCGTAAACTTAAAAGATTTGAGAGAAGATAATGAGTGTTGGACTATTAAGGTAAGAGTTTGCCGCTTGTGGGAGTCCTTGAATTAAAAAAAAATGGAGAATTAATAAGCTTGGATATGGTCCTCATCGATGAAATGGTATGTCTTGGAGTATTTTTTTACTAAAATATTCTTTATAGGAGTTTTATGATCACTTACTTCGTTTTTTATTATAATTTCAGGGAACCCTAATGGCTACAACAATCCAAAAAAATTTGGTGTCTAAGTTCAAGCATTTGTTGAAGGAGGGTTTGGTGTATACCGTGAAAAACTTTAAGGTGGTTGTGAATTCTGGAGCTTATAGGGTTGTTACTTCGAAGTTCAAGATCATGTTTACTCTTATAACAACCATTAAGAGAGTAGAGAACGTTGAACCCTCAATACCAATGCACGGATTTCAGTTTATTAATGAGAAGATGGTTAACACTCGGGTGAATGATGACAGTATTCTCACGGGTACGATATTTTTAAGCTTTTTACTTCTTCCGAATATATTGTGTCATGCTTTTATTTTATTTCGTTGCTTGCTACACCCGATTATTCTAATGTAAAATGTATGTGTAGATATTGTTGGGTGTATAGTAGAAATCGGTGATCTCGAAACTGTTGGCGGGAGTTATACAAAAAGGGATCTTGAAATTATTTCGGATTAGTAAGTTTGTTTGATACTTACATATATACTTCTTTTTTACCAAATTATAGTAGAACATATCATTTAAGTTAACATTCTGCTATCTATGTCTGTTTGTAGCTCGGTTACTTGCAAAGTTACATTGTGGGGAGAACTTGGTGAGAAATTTATGGATGAACACCCAATTGACAATGGGAACTCCCCTTCAATTATTATCGTCACATCAGTACGCATTAAAAAGTTTCGAGGTATTTTTAATTCTTGCCTATTTGTATGTTTCTAGAATCTTATATGATTAATAATAACACATATATGGTTTGTTCTATTATAATTGTAAGGTGTCATCAATTTTTCAACATCAAGTGCAAGCAAGATATACATTAATCTTCCCGACGAATATGTGTCGTCTTTGATTAATAGGTTTGCAAATGTATGTCCTCGGGTGAAACTTATGAACTCAAACAGTTGAGGAGGAAATGTTTGATAATAGGATGAGCATTGAACAATTGCTAAGGGCTGACTGGAAAAACGAATCTAAGCTGCATTTTTTTCATCAAATTTCTATGCCTAAACAAACTACAATAGTATGTTATATCGATTTTCTAATTACATGGTTCAATTTTCTACATGCAGGGGTATTCCATGGCTATTATGGGTGTTATTGATAGATTTGAAACTCATTATGGATGGTTTTACTTGGCTTGTAAAGGATGTTGTAGAAGGGTTACACCAATTGATGGTGTTTATAGATGCGACCCTTCTGATATTGAATCGGACGTCACTCTTACGTTGTTAGTGTCTAATTATTTTAAGATTTTTAATGTTATAAATTCCATGTAATTGTTAACCAAACTTTGTTTTTTAAGGTACAAGCTACATTTTGTTGTTAGAGATGATACCGGTACGACTACATGCGTTATTCTTCACAAGCTTGCTGAACGAATAGTGGATTCATCGGCACTTAAATTGTTGAACAAAAGTGATCCGAATTCTGATGAGTTTCCCCGTGAAATCCTTGAACTTTGTGGTAAGAAATACATTTTCAAAATCGTTTTGACAGATTACAACATTAAATGGGGGAGTGACAAATTTTCGGTTCATAATGTGTTTGAACCGAATGAAAATTTGGAGAAACGATATTTGTCTACCGGCGGAGAAAAGGTTAGTTAATTTTTAACATTAAAGATTATGTAGTCTGTTGTTATAATGACCTTATGTTTGATATCCAATTCAAAATAGAAAACATGTGCAACCACAACTGGAACCATATCAAAGGTAAATATTTTTAACTCTTTTGTACTGTAATATTGAATTATATAGATTCTAATAATATTGGTATTGATTAACACTTTGAATTTTAATAGAATGATGCTTTGTTGCTTGATGACTTTGATGATGAAGTTGAAGCTCAACGGCCTACTCACTATCACCCCTACAAAACGAAGAAAGATTATCATTGATGACGAGGAGGAGTAGAGTGGCGGTTTAACATCTTGATCCATAATAAGACATTTTCATCCATATTGTTAGGGTGTTCAACATTTTTATCCATTCTGTTAAGTTGTTCAACATTTTGTTAGGGTGTTTTTGTTACAAATCGGATTAGTTTATATAATTTAGTTATGCTTTGGTGTATTGTTTTACAAATCTGATTAGTTATTTGGTGTTTAATGTGTTGATTGATCATAAAACTCCAGTTTTTAAAGTAATGACACATCAATATGAATGCATAAAATATAATATAACAATTAACGCACTAATAAATATCATAAAGGAAAACTCTTTACATAACATCCCTAAATAGTTAAAGACAATTGAAAGTTCATATGCCATAAAACCAAGTAAGAACCATACTACAAAATAAATAACCGAACATAGAAGAGTTGCATATTCAAGGTTTCTTTTATTTTGAAGTTGAAATTTGTTTCTTTTCTAATATTTTTCAATCTTTTAAAATATTATAAAACATTAATTACCTTAGTTGTATTCTAAAATATTAACTTCATCACTATCATTTTTCTAATAACTTCATAATCACTACCAACATGAAAATATCATTGATTAACAAACAAGTTAATGAATATTAACATGATTTGGTTAGTGACATAATTTTTTAAAAATATTGTCAAATTAATGGAGTACTTGGCGATGGAGAAGCCAAAAAAACACACAATGGTGAATTAGCATTTAGGAAATTTCAATTAATATCTTATTGATTTTCCAACACAACCAAAATGCATTTACTTCTTATTTCATCTTCTACAAGTCTACAAAAGATTTAAAACCTTTACCTTAACCATTTTGATTTCAACTAAATGACAATAATATCAATAATATGAAGATAATCAATATGGTAAAGTGATTAGATTTTTTAATCTGAGTCTATAATTAAAATGTTGAAAAAATATAAAGAAATATAACGATAATCATATTATAATTAAATTCAAATAATATCTTTAAATTATCTCTCTTTCTTCTCCCTTCTCATATTTTACACTTTTCCCTTCTCCGGTTGTCTTCATCTTTCTCTCTTCTTTGTCCTCTTCCATAGTCATCCCTTCTCCGGTTGTCATCTTTCTCAGTCTCCATCTGCGTCTCAGTCTTAGTCTCACGCTCTTCCTGCCCTCTTTCCATCTCCATCAAGGTATGTATTATGTTCTTGTAGTTTTTAAAATAATGAATCTTTTGATAAATTTTCCACAACCGATACCTTAACTAAAACACTTGCCACTATAGTTAAATAGACACATAAAAATTCACCAAATAAGCAATTTAAGACCTTTAGACTTGCATCACAATCACCTTAGAAATGACGTATAGATCATTTTCCTATTATCTTACCAACTATCATAGAAATATGCTATACAAACGTTGAAGGTAATTGACATGTTAAACCATGAGATCTCATAAATCAAATGTGATTCATCGCTATTACAAAGTCTTTTAACATGAGACACTTGACTACCTCTTTTCTCTACAACCTTACTCTTTAAGCATCATCATTGTTTGTTAATTTCTAAAAAAATTATTGTTTAAAATAAGGATTCAATGTGAATTCATTCAAAATTGAAATTCAAAATATTCCTTATTATCAAAGTAATAATTATTAGTTAATTTCTTATTTAATAGCTATGAAAGTTCCATGGAGGTTTCAAAATGAGATTTTGTTACATTTAATTCATTTTTATAGCTCAAATGTGTTATGACTTCTTCTATCTTTATTTCATGACCATTTGCTATTTCTTCTTATGATGTTTTTATTGCTTAAAAATGTTGTATCAATGTATATTTACTTCATGGAATTCACTCTGTATATTGTTTGTGAGTGTGGTTGGTCTACTCATTTATTTTTGTCTTTTTTTTCTTTCTAAAAATGTTTAATTTCTTAATTTATAATATTTTAGTTGATAGTTTTCTTGAACTATTACACTATTATTTAGATGTTGGTTTGATGTGATCAAAGAATAAGTTTACATTGCAGAACGTGAATTGTTTAATTGGATCATGTCACATGTATATGTAACCAAATGCTACTATTAGAAGACATTGTTTTTTGGAGATAAAAAACCATCTATTAACATTAAAATTATGCATTTAGAGACATTTGTGTTTTGGAGTTTCACTTTTAACAACTATATTATAGTTTTCGTTTTTGTTTTGTTTTATGAAGTACTATGTGATAAAATAGGATAGTGAGTGTTTCATATCTGATTAAATCATGTAGGCTACAAAGTCTTTCAAGAAAAAAACAATTTACAATTACAGTCGTTATACATCTAATAGGACAATGAAAATTATTGTTTTAAAAAAATCACACCCAACTAATCATTGATCTAAGAAACCCAAAACAAGTCTCATGCTTCTTCCTCTATTAATTTGTTTTTAAGGTAAATAACAAAAATTATAAAGGAGGACTTCAACACACAAAATGGCCATGAAATTAGGTTTCATTGTCTTTAACCGTTAGATATTAAATACCCTCCTCAAATAGTAAAACATATTATTTAGATGATTCTTATTTCAGATCATTCACATGTATGTACGTGTTCTTAGTTAAAACATACATGATATACTTTATATTCTAATAATTGCTACATATTTAAAAGCATTATGATGTATTCACAGTGGGACAAATCTAATAAAAACCAAATGGATTTATTTTAAACAGACACTTTATCACTACAAGGATGATCTTAATTTTTAATTGGATTGTCATATGAACTTGTGTTTCAATTATTTTTTGCAAGTGTCATCTAATTATACTCATTATTAAAGGTATCATGGAACTTCTCGATGAAGAACGTAACATTCGGCGACGTCTTGCATATATGGCACGTTATGGAAGACGAGAAAGGTTGACATTCAAACGTCTTTGCTAGATCATCGACGCACACCAATATAGGTACGCATTGAATATTTTGAGAAGAGATATATCCAAGCATGCGAGATTCCAAAGAAAAATTTCCATCATTAATAAGCGATTCACGACCCGTCCACATTTGAAACTTACATATACAAATACATTCATCACATCTGTGCTCATACATTGGAACTTGAATGGTATGTACGTTTTTTAAGATAATTTTAAATTTGCATTACAAATGCAATTTAATGACCATTTCATGCACAAATTATTAATGTTTCAAGTAATAATTTTTATCTTCCATAACCAACTTTTCCTGATTGCATTGTTGAATATGCAGGAAAGCCATTCAATATAATTAGAGAAAGACGAATTCGTGATGCTACCACAGATATATCTACAAACACGGGTAATCGCATTCTGTTTGTTATGATAACTGTTTGTCTATACATTATACAATTTTAAAGTACATAATTCATTTATCTTTTTTACAATTACAGGTACACGTGGTGCAGGACTCTCAAATTCAAGAGGCAACACTTACGTGCACCGTAACAAATCTAAGGACCAAGGTAAATAATGTTATCATCCTTTGTTACAATCATTTCCTATAGTCGTGTATGTCAATATTAATTCCAAACTACATGGATTTTCAACTATTAGTGCCACTTTCGACTCCATGGAGCTTCGGGAAGCCAAATCATAAATGCAAACATTGTGGCGCCATTATGTGGTATGAAGAACGAAACCAAAAGACCAGCAAGACCGATGATATAACATTCACGTTTTGTTGTTCAGAAGGTCGTGTAAGATTGCCATCACTTCCACCGCCACCAAGGACACTCCAAAATCTGCTCGATCCTACATCTGGAAATAAAGGGGTAGCTTTTCGTAGAGAAATACGAACATATAATTCTATGTTCGCAATGACGTCAGTTGGATGCCAAGTTGATTCTACCATTAATCGCGGAAAAGGGCCATATGTTTATAGAGTGAGTGGACAAAATTTACATCGAATTGGATCTCTATTGCCAGTAAGTGGCAAAAGACCTCAATTTGCCCAACTCTATATCTATGACACCGAGAATGAAATGACCAACAGGATGAACACAATGCAAAGGCAGTTTGGAGATACCGATCTCAATTCAGAGATAACACAAGAACTATCTGAAATGTTAGAGGAACACAACATTTTGGTAAAGTCATTTCACATGGCTAGAGATAGATACCGTTCAGATCCTGACTCTGCTTTTCGCTTACGAATCATCAAAAGTCGTAAAAGTGATGGTCGCCAATATAATATGCCCACCGCTGAAGAGGTTGCTGGTTTAATAGTTGGTGATCTTAGTGAAGATAATTTTGAGCGTGATATCATTGTTGAACATCGTACAAATGGTCTTCAACGGATTACAGATTTGCATCCAAGTTTCATGTCCATGACATACCCTTTGATACACCCTTACGGGGAAGATGGGTATCGAGAAAATATTCAACTACAAAACATGACTGGATCTTCCACCAAACGACAATTTGTCACAATGAGACAATATTATTGCTTTAGATTGCAACAAAAGGTAAATGAAGGCTACACGTTGCTACACTCTGGACGACTGCTTCAACAATATATTGTAGATGCTTACATGGCAATTGAAGAAAGCCGTTTTAGGTGGATACGTAACAATCAAGAACAGTTACGAACCGACTTATACTGTGGACTAATGGATGTTGTACACCGTGGAGATACCAATGGTAAGAAATTGGGTAAATCAATTATATTACCATCCACTCATACTGGTGGCCCTCGATACAGAATCCAGAATTACCAAGACGCTATGGCACTTTGTAAGTGGGCTGGATATCAGTTATTTCGACATTTACATGTAATCCAAAATGGCCAGAGATAACTGAAACACTCCACATGGTACACCAAAAGGATGATCCAAATAGAGTGGACATTGTTTGTAGAGTGTTTGAGATTAAGCTCAAACAGTTGATGCAAGACTTGAAAACTACCAAGATTTTTGGTAGCATAACCGCCTGTAAGTTCAATAATGCAAAATATATTATTTGTTAGAAGCATGCATACCTTTAAAATTAATCTAAGGTTTACTAATTTTTCAGCTATTTATACCATCGAGTTCCAAAAGAGAGGGTTGCCACATGCACACATATTATTATTTTTGGATTCCAAATCCAAAAACCCGTAAATTTGAGCATATTGATAGAATCATTACCGCAAAGATTCCAGATGCAACTATTGATCCTGATGGTTTTAACGCGGTGAATAAATTTATGATTCATGGTCCATGTGGAGATCTCTATCCATCATCCCCATGTATGGTGCAAGGTATGTGTTCAAAAAATTACCCTAAGAAATTTGTTGGACAAACATACATCGAGTCAGATGGATTCCCAGTATACAAAAGAAGAAATACGAGTGCTTATGTTACAAAAAAACATCAATTGGACAACGACTACGTTGTTCCTCACAACAGAAATTTAATTGTGAAGTTTGATGCCCACATCAATGTCGAAGTTTGCAATCATTCAAGAGAAATAAAATATCTCTTTAAGTATATTCACAAAGGATCTGATAGAGCAACCGCTACATTTCACTCGACTGATACAAGTCTCGAAAAAGACGAAATTAAAACATATTTAGATTGTAGATACATATCTGCATCTGAAGCATGTTGGCGTATCTTCCAATTCGATATCCATTACAGATATCCATCAGTTGAGCGGTTGCCTTTTCATCTACCTGGTGAACATACGGTAACATTTAAAGAGAACACTAACCTTGAGGCGGTTATTGCAAGGCCAGGTGTTGAGAAAACTAAATTCACCGAATGGTTTGAGACAAACAAAAAATATGAAAATGCTCAAAAACTGAGTTATTCAACGTTCCCTGCGGAATGGGTTTGGAATTCTAAGGACAAGGTGTGGACTAGGCGCAAAAAGGGCATATCAATTGGTAGGATGTACTTCACCCATTCGTCTTCTGGGGAGAGATTTTACATGCGTATGCTATTAAACATTGTCAAAGGATGCACTTCATTTGAAGACATACGCACAGTCGATGGATTTACGCACCCTACTTACAAGGGAGCATGTTATGCACGCGGATTGTTAGACGATGATAGTGAATGGATTGATTGTTTGGAAGAAGCATCAAGTTGGGCTACTGGGTATGAGCTACGACATTTGTTTGTCACAATCCTCACCCATTGTCAAGTTGCAAACGCTCTTCGTTTATGGAATACACATTATGAAGCACTCTCCGAAGATATAGCTATCATCCAAAACAAACGATTCAAGTCCAAAAACTTGAATTTGACTGCCTCAGAAATTGAAGCATATACGTTGTTTGAAATAGAGTCAATCATGGTGAAGATGGGAAGAGTTTAAAAGAAATTGATGGAATGCCACTTCCAAATCAACAATTACTACGCGAGTTACGAAATAGGCTGGTAAATGAAGAACTCGACTACAATCGTGAAGATTTAAAAGTTATTCATGATACCAATTTCCCTTTGCTCAACCAATGCCAAAGTGAGGCTTATGAAGCTATTATGGATTCTGTGTCCGAAGATCGAGGTGATTTAATATTCATCCATGGTCGTGGAGGAACGGGGAAAACATTCCTTTGGAACACAATTGTTGCACGACTTAGATCTGAGGGGAAAATTGTACTACCTGTAGCATCTTCCGGTATTGCAGCATTGTTATTGCCAAATGGGAGGACTGCTCATTCTAGATTCCATATACCTTTAGATGTAACTGCGGAATCAACATGTGAGATCCGTCATGGCACATAGTTAGCTGGATTGCTTCAAAAAACTTCTTTAATTATTTGGGACGAAGCTCCTATGGCACACAGGTATATTTTTGAAGTTTTAGACAAGAGCCTTTTTTTATTTTTTTTAGCAAATTACAATGCTTATAAATATAAACTTTCATTAAATAGATCTATCGTTTTTTGATTTTATTATTTTTATTAAACCTTAAGTATTTATTATATGAGTTCTTTCTTTTTGTTAAATTATTTTTATTTTATTTATTTATACTTTTTACATTTGCTTTTTTAGTTTAATTCTTTTTATTAGAATCAACCATCCATCCTCCTTCCTATGGCACATAGGTACTGTTTTGAAGCTTTAGACAAGAGCCTACGTGATATACTGAGCACCCGTTATGAAGATAGCATATCAAGGCCATTTGGTGGTCTAACGGTCGTTTGTGGCGGTGATTTTCGTCAAATATTGCCGGTCATTCGAAATGGTACTCGGTTGGATATTGTTAATGCGTCGCTTAATTTATCATATTTGTGGCCATTGTTTCGAGTGTATGAGCTTAACCAAAATATGCGCCTTCTACATAAAAATGTGTCTTCCTCAGAAGCTCTTCACATTAGAGAATTTGATGATTGGATGTTACAAATAGGCGATGGGTCGTATTATGATAATTTTGAGGATGAATTGCTCAATCTTCCTGTAGACATTTGTTTACAACAATCTGGGCAACCGATACAATCCATACTTGAAGCAGTTTATCCCTCACTATTGGATAATTACAAAGATCCTTCATATCTTACGGAAAGAGCTATTTTAACTCCAAAAAATGATATGGTGCAAGAATTGAATGAATACATCATGAATAAAATACCGGGAGAAGGAAGGACATACCTTAGTTCAGACAATGTTTGCAAGGGCAACGTGCAATCTAATGATGAAGACCTTCTTTATCCAACTGAATTTCTAAATAGTTTGAGATTTAGTGGGATACCAAATCATGACATTCATCTTAAGGTCGGTGCTCCGGTTATGCTTTTACGTAACATCAATCAAACAGAAGGGTTGTGCAATGGAACACGATTGATTGTCACATTACTTGGGAAATGGTCCGTTAGAGGAGATATAATTTCTGGAATTCATACAGGCAAGAATGTTACAATCCCAAGAATTATAATGTCACCAAACGACTCAAAATGGCCATTCAAGCTTAATCGCCGCCAAATACCGTTAGCGCCATGCTTCGCCATGACAACAAATAAGAGTCAAGGCCAATCGCTTAAACATGTTGGACTTTTCCTCCCAAAACAAGTAAATCCTCAACTTTATTCATCTTATAATTGTTATATTTCACAATTTACCTATATAAACCACCATACTTCTCATTCTTCGTAGGTTTTTACACATGGGCAACTATATGTTGCAGTATCTCGAGTTACATCACGTAAAGGCCTAACCGTACTTAATGTTGATGAAGAATTTGAGGATCGTAACATGATAAAAAATATAGTTTATCATGAAGTTTTTAACACCGTATCTCCAACCAATTAAAATTGAATAAAGGTACAAATCTATGAAACTTATTATAAATTCTTTGAATTTATATTATTTTTATACTCAGTTTTTCCCACTAAAAACAAAGGAATTAATATTAACTAATAATCTTTGTTTTCGACTGCAGATCCTTGAAGTTAAATTATAATTCAAGATGCACGTTTGAATAGTGGTATTTACCTTGATTATGAGAATGATAGTTCATGCCATATACTCTAATTTTGTTTTTTTTTTAAGTTCTAACAACATTATGGTTTTAGTGTTTTTGTTGTTTTGGTGCTTGAATATTGTTCCATTTAGTAGTACTATATATGCTAACAATTTAAGTCAAATATATAATCACTTGATTATCATATAAGTCAATGTGTATTTGTATTTTATGTTACACACAACACAAAAAATTCTTAAATTATTTATTGAATACCGCGCAACGCGCGGTACGGCCCACTAGTTATATATAAAGGAAAATGAGCAAGAGTGAAATAAGGGGAGCCCTTTAAAGAGGATTTAAAATTTTCGTATAATTTTGTTTTTTTAAAAATAAAAATGTAACAATTAATGAGCTAGACCTTTCATTTTCTATATTTTTTTCTTGAGTTTAATCAAATTATTTATTCTTATTTAATTAAATCATCGTTTTCTAAATCAATTATCCACTAAAATTTTACAATTAAAATCATTATTTAAAAATATTTTTTTCTTTACTTTTACTTAATGATTTTATTAATTATTTATATACTTAATAAACTTACATTAATTAAATATTATATGAACTTAATATTTTAATAGAGTATATTTTTAAATTTATTTTTATTTTCTTAATGATCTAACAATCAATATATATATATATATATATAAAGGAGAATGAGCAAGAGTGAAATAAGGGGAGACCTTTAAAGAGCCTTTAAAATTTTCGTAGAATTTTTATTTTTTTTAAATAAAAATGTAACATTTAATGAGCTAGACCTTTCATTTTCTATTTTTTTTATTGAGCAGAAGAAAATTCTCTCTTGGAAGCTATCAGATTAATTGACGAAAGGATCATGTTTCGTCAGACTTTGAGAAGAGTTGAAGGCATGTTCGAGCTGAAGAAGTAAAGACTTATTTTGCCACAAAGGGGGAGATTGTTAGGTCTATTATTTTATTTGTGACAAAATAAGGAAAGGATATGCTTTAATTAATACTCAAATCCACATCTTCCTTTGTATATATATATATATATATTGATGTTATACGAGTATGTGTGTTAATGTGATAAGGGTGTAAAACGAAAAATTAAAAAGTTACCTAAAGTAATTTATTAACTAACTCTAACGGTAAAAATGTAAATATAAATATAAAATTTAACAAATTATACCCTCCGGATGAATTGAATGTGGCGGAGGAATTAAATGTATTCGTAAGGTATTTCTGTTGAATTTTGGTCATTTTGGTAATTAAGGAGAGAAAATGGTCATTTTGGTAACATTGTTTTCTAAAATGGTTAAAATAATTAATTTCCCTAATCTTTATAATTAAATTATTTATTTATAAATATTCTTAGTTTACTAAAAAAAATTAGAATACAAAAATTATGAACCGTAAAATACAATAATTTTTATAAATTTTTTTATTCATTTATAAATATTGTTAGTTTATAGAAAAATTATGAATCGTAAAATACAATAATTTTTATAAAAAATTTATTCTTTTATAAGTATAGTTAGTTTACAAATAAATTATAATACAAAAATCATGAACCGTAAAATACCATAATTTTTATAAATATTTTTATTCATTTATAAATATTGTTAGTTTACTAAAAAATTTATCATACAAAAATTATTAAAGTTTATAATTTGTATACAAAAATTATGAACCGTAAAATACAATAATTTTTATAAATGAATCATTTATTTATAAATATTGTTAGTTTACTAAAAAAAATTAAAATACAAAAATTATGAACCGTAAAATACAATAATTTTTATAAATTTTTTTATTCATTTATAAATATTGTTAGTTTATAAAAAAAAATTAAAATACAAAAATTATGAACCGTAAAATACAATAATTTTTATAAATTTTTTTATTCATTTATAAATATTGTTAGTTTATAAAAAAAATTAAAATACAAAAATTATGAACTGTAAAATACAATAATTTTCATAAAAAATTTATTCTTTTATAAATATTGTTAGTTTACAAAAAAATTATAATAAAAAAAACATGAACCGTAAAATATAATAATTTTTATAAATATTTTTATTCATTTATAAATATTGTTAGTTTACTAAAAAAATTATAATACAAAAATTATTAAAGTTTTTAATTTGTATAAGAAATTAGAATGCAATAAAATTTAATGAAAAAAAGTGAAAAGTTTTTTTGAAATTAATGATACCATTTAATGATACATTTTATTTTAAAAAAATTCAAAATTATAAGATAAAAGAAAAATGCCCATATTGGTCTTTTATTAATACTCAAAGCCACATCTTCCTTTATATATATATATATATATATATATATATTGATTGTTAGCTTATAAGAAAAGAGAATATAAATAAAAAAATATGTTCTATTGTTAGTTTACTAAAAAAATTAGAATACGAAAATTATGAACCGTAAAATACAATAATTCTTATAAATTAATCATTTATTTATAAATGTTGTTAGTTTACTAAAAAAAATTAGAATACAATAATTTTTATAAAAATTTTTATTCATTTATAAGTATTGTTAGTTTATAAAAAAAATTATAATACAAAAATTATGAACCGTAAAATACCATAATTTTTATAAAAAATTTATTCTTTTATAAATATTGTTAGTTTACAAAAAAATTATAATACAAAAATCATGAACCGTAAAATACAATAATTTTTATAAATATTTTTATTCATTTATAAATATTGTTAGTTTGCTAGAAAAATTATCATATAAAAATTATGAAAGTTTATAATTTGTATAAGAAATTAGAATGTAATAGAATTTAATAAAGAAGAGTGAAAAGTTTTTTGGAAATTAATTATGGCATTTAATGATACATTTTATTTAAAAAAAACTCAAAATTCTAAGAAAAAAATAAAAATGCCCATATTGGTCTCTTATTAATACTCAAAGCCACATCTTTCTTTATATATATATATATATATATATATATATTGACTGTTAGCTTATTAAGAAAAGAGAATATAAATAAAAAAATATGTTCTATTGTTAGTTTATTAAAAAAATTAGAATACGAAAATTATGGACCGTAAAATACAATAATTTTTATAAATTAATCATTTATTTATAAATATTGTTAGTTTACTAAAAAAAATTAAAATACAAAAATTATGAACCGTAAAATACAATAATTTTTACAAAATTTTTTATTCATTTATAAATATTGTTAGTTTATAAAAAAATTAAAATACAAAAATTATGAACCGTAAGATACAATAATTTTTATAAAAAAAATTTCGTTTATAAATATTGTTAGTTTACAAAAAAATTATAATAAAAAAATCATGAACCGTAAATTACAATAATTTTTATAAATATTTTTATTCATTTATAAATATTGTTAGTTTACTGAAAATATTATCATACAAAAATTATTAAAGTTTATAATTTGTATAAGAAATTAGAATGTAATAAAATTTAATGAAGAAGAGTGAAAAGTTTTTTGAAAATTAATTATGGCATTTAATGATACATTTTATTTAAAAAAAACTCAAAATTCTTAGAAAAAAGAAAAATGCCCATATTGGTCTATTATTAATACTCAAAGCCACATCTTTCTTTATATATATATATATTGATTGTTAGCTTATTAAGAAAAGAGAATATAAATAAAAAAAATATGTTCTATTGTTAGTTTACTAAAAAAAAATTAGAATACGAAAATTATCAACCGTAAAATACAATAATTCTTATAAATTAATCATTTATTTATAAATGTTGTTAGTTTACTAAAATAAAAATTAGGATACAAAAATTATGAACCGCAAAATACAATAATTTTTATAATTTTTTTTATTCATTTATAAGTATTGTTAGTTTATAAAAAAAATTATAATACAAAAATTATGAACCGTAAAATACAATAATTTTTATAAAAAATTTATTCTTTTATAAATATTGTTAGTTTACAAAAAAATTATAATACAAAAATTATGAACTGTAAAATACAATAATTTTTATAAATTTTTTTATTCATTTATAAATATTGTTAGTTTATAAAAATAATTATAATACAAAAATTATGAACCGTAAAATACAATAATTTTTATAAAAAAATTTATTCTTTTATAAATATTGTTAGTTTACAAAAAAATTATAATACAAAAATCATGAACCGTAAAATACAATAATTTTTATAAATATTTTTATTTATTTATAAATATTGTTAGTTTACTAAAAAAATTATGAAAGTTTATAATTTGTATAAGAAATTAGAATGGAATAAAATTTAATGAAGAAGAGTGAAAAGTTTTTTGAAAATTAATGATGTCATTTAATGATACATTTTATTTTAAAAAAACTCAAAATCATAAGAAAAAAGAAAAATGCTCATATTGGTCTATTATTAATACTCAAAGCCACATCTTTCTTTTTATATATATATATATATATATTGTTAGTTACTAAAAAAAATTAGAATACAAAAATTATGAAACGTAAAATACAATAATTTTTATAAATTTTTTTATTCATTTATAAATATTGTTAGTTTATAAAAAAAAATTATAATACAAAAATTATGAACCGTAAAATACAATAATTTTTATAAAAATTATTATACATTTATAAATATTGTTAGTTACTAAAAAAATTATAATACAAAAATTATGAAAGTTTATAATTTGTATATGAAATTAGAATGCAATAAAATTTAATGAAAAATTATAAAACCTCCATGAAAGTTTCTCCTTAATCCATGCTTCTACATCTTCCTTTATATATATATATATTGATTGTTAGGAAATAAATTATATTGATGTTAGCTTAAAAAGAATAAATAAACAAATAAACATATTTAATAAAATAAAATAACCATATGTAATAAAATAAAATAACCAATGTTTTATAAAAAAAATTATTACACTAAATGTAATTTTTTTTTGAATTATGGTTTAACTAAACCAAAAATATTAATCTATTTAAAATCAATATAAAAATTAACGAAATTGAAAGGTTAATGAAATGTCAATAGCATTTAATGATAGAATTTAAGTTAAAATTAATTCAAAATTACCACAAAATTATAAAAGCTCAATGAAAGTTTCTCTTTAATCCATGACGAAACTTTGGGACCAAGTTCTTATGCACAGATGCATGCATTAAATTTTCCTGTATCAAAAACATGGATAACAAATTAGAAAAATTAGAACAATTTTGTAATGCAATCGACAATTCATCATACCTTCTCATCGATTAAAATCATGTCTAAACTAATTAGTTCTCCTCCTTTCTTCGTGTTTAGACATTCCCACATTCTACAAATCCAAATTTTGATAATGTAGTTCAGACAATGTTTGCAAGGGCAACGTGCAATCTAATGATGAAGACCTTCTTTATCCAACTGAATTTCTAAATAGTTTGAGATTTAGTGGGATACCAAATCATGACATTCATCTTAAGGTCGGTGCTCCGGTTATGCTTTTACGTAACATCAATCAAACAGAAGGGTTGTGCAATGGAACACGATTGATTGTCACATTACTTGGGAAATGGTCCGTTAGAGGAGATATAATTTCTGGAAGTCATACAGGCAAGAATGTTACAATCCCAAGAATTATAATGTCACCAAACGACTCAAAATGGCCATTCAAGCTTAATCGCCGCCAAATACCGTTAGCGCCATGCTTCGCCATGACAATAAATAAGAGTCAAGGCCAATCGCTTAAACATGTTGGACTTTTCCTCCCAAAACAAGTAAATCCTCAACTTTATTCATCTTATAATTGTTATATTTCACAATTTACCTATATAAACCACCATACTTCTCATTCTTCGTAGGTTTTTACACATGGGCAACTATATGTTGCAGTATCTCGAGTTACATCACGTAAAGGCCTAACCGTACTTAATGTTGATGGAGAATTTGAGGATCGTAACATGATAAAAAAATATAGTTTATCATGAAGTTTTTAACACCGTATCTCCAACCAATTAAAATTGAATAAAGGTACAAATCTATGAAACTTATTATAAATTCTTTGAATTTATATTATTTTTTTACTCAGTTTTTCCCACTAAAAACAAAGGAATTAATATTAACTAATAATCTTTGTTTTCGACTGCAGATCCTTGAAGTTAAATTATAATTCAAGATGCACGTTTGAATAGTGGTATTTACCTTGATTATGAGAATGATAGTTCATGCCATATACTCTAATTTTGTTTTTTTTTTAAGTTCTAACAACATTATGGTTTTAGTGTTTTTGTTGTTTTGGTGCTTGAATATTGTTCCATTTAGTAGTACTATATATGCTAACAATTTAAGTCAAATATATAATCACTTGATTATCATATAAGTCAATGTGTATTTGTATTTTATGTTACACACAACACAAAAAATTCTTAAATTATTTATTGAATACCGCGCAACGCGCGGTACGGCCCACTAGTTATAATTTAAAATTAATTCAAAATTATGAGAAAAAAGATAAACCTTTTAAAAATTCTCTCATTAATCCTCTTATTACTATCTTCCTTTATATATATATATATATATATATATTGATGATTGTTAATCCACTAAATAAAGTAAATACAATAATTAAAAAAGAATATTTAATATATTATTTTAATTTATATTGATTGTTAATCAACTAACAAAATCAAATACAATAATTATGATGTTAGTTATGTTAGTTTGCTAAAAAGAATATTTAATATATATATTTTGTGATGTTAGTTTAGTAAAAAAAAAGTTGTTAATCCACTAAATAAAGTAAATACAATAATTAAAAAAGAATATTTAATATATTATTTTGATTTATATTGATTGTTAATCAACTAACAAAATCAAATACAATAATTATGATGTTAGTTATGTTAGTTTGCTAAAAATAATATTTAATATATATATTTTGTGATATTAGTTTAGTAAAAAAAGAAAAGTAAACACATTTATCGTAATAAAGAAATAAAAAAAATAGACTCAAGTAACATTAATTAAATATTGTTGTCTTATGAAAAAATATAAATCAAAAATGAATAAATATTGGTTTTTATAACTTAAATTAGAAATGAAGAGTCTAGTAATTAATGAATTACATTTAATGAATAATTATAATTTAAAATTAATTCAAAATTATGAGAAAAAAGATAAACCTCTTAAAAATTCTCTCATTAATCCTCTTATTACTATCTTCCTTTATATATATATATATTGATAATTCAAAATTATGAGAAAAAGGATAAATCTCTTAAAAATTCTCTCATTAATCCTCCTATTACTATCTTCCTTTATATATATATATATATTGATGTTAATCAACTAACAAAATCAAATACAATAATTATGATGTTAGTTATGTTAGTTTGCTAAAAAGAATATTTAATATATATATTTTGTGATGTTAGTTTAGTAAAAAAAAACACATTTATTGTAATAAAGAAATAAAAAAAATAGACTCAAGTAACATTAATTAAATATTGTTGTCTTATGAAAAAATATAAATAAAAAATGAATAAAAATTGGTTTTTATAACTTAAATTAGAAATGAAGAGTCTAGTAATTAATGAATGACATTTAATGAATAATTATAATTTAAAATTAATTCAAAATTATGAGAAAAAGATAAACCTCTTAAAAAATTTCTCATTAATCCTAGTGGAAAGTTTTTTTGAAATTAATGATGGCATTTAATGATACATATTATTTAAAAAAACTCTAAATTTTAAGAAAAAAGAAAAAAATGCACATATTGGTCTCTTATTAATACTCAAAGCCACATCTTTCTTTATATATATATATATATTGATTGTTAGCTTATTAAGAAAAGAGAATATAAATAAAAAAATATGTTCTATTGTTAGTTTACTAAAAAAATTAGAATACGAAAATTATGAACCGTAAAATACAATAATTTTTATAAATTAATCATTTATTTATAAATATTGTTAGTTTACTAAAAAAAATTAGAATACAAAAATTATGAACCGTAAAATATAATAATTTTTATAAATTTTTTTATTCATTTATAAATATTGTTAGTTTATAAAAAAATTATAATAAAAAAATTATGAACCGTAAAAAACAATAATTTTTATAAATTTTTTTATTCATTTATAAATATTGTTAGTTTATAAAAAAATTATAATACAAAAATTATGAACCGTAAAATACAATAATTTTTATAAAAAAATTTATTCTTTTATAAATATTGTTAATTTACAAAAAAATTATAATACAAAAATCATGAACCGTAAAATACAATAATTTTTATAAATATTTTTATTCATTTATAAATATTGTTAGTTTACTAAAAAAATTATGAAAATTTATAATTTGTATAAGAAATTAAAATGCAATAAAATTTAATGAAGAAGAGTGAAAAGTTTTTTGAAAATTATGGCATTTAATGATACATTTTATTTAAAAAAACTCAAAATTCTTAGAAAAAAGAAAAATGCTCATATTAGTCTCTTATTAATACTCAAATCCACATCTTCCTTCATATATATATATATATATATATATTGATGATATATTGATGTTATACGAGTATGTGTGTTAATGTGATAAGGGTGTAAAACGAAAAATTAAAAAGTAAAGTACCTAAAGTAATTTATTAACTAACTCTAAGGATAAAAATGTAAATATAAATATAAAATTTAACAAATTATACCCTCCGTCAAATTTTGGCAGAGGAATTGAATGTGGCGGAGGAATTAAATGTATTCGTAGGGTATTTCGGTTGAATTTTGGTCATTTTGGTAATTATGGAGAGAAAATGGTCATTTTGGTAACATTGTTTTTTAAAATGGTTAAAATAATTAATTTCCCTAATTTTTATAAATAAATTATTTATTTATAAATATTCTTAGTTTACTAATAAAATTAGAATACAAAAATTATAAACTGTAAAATACAATAATTTTTATAAAAATTATTATTCATTTATAAATATTGTTAGTTTACTAAAAAAGTTATAATACAAAAATTATGAAAATTTAGAAATTAAATAAGAAATTAGAATGCAATAAAATTTAATGAAGAAAAATGAAAAGTTTTTTGGAAATTAATAATGGCATTTAATGATACATTTTATTTAAAAAACACTCAAAATTATAAGAAAAAAGAAAAATGCAATATTGGTCTCTTATTAATCCTCAAATCCACATCCATCTTTATATATATATATATATATATATATATATATTGATTTATAAACATTGTTAACTTATTAAGAAAAAAGATTATAAATAAAAAAATATGTTCTATTGTTAGTTTACTAACAAAATTGGAATACGAAAATTAAGAACCGTAAAATACAATAATTTTTATAAATTAATCATTTATTTATAAATATTGTTAGTTTAATAAAAAAATAGAATACAAATATTATGAACCGTAAAATATAATAATTTTTATAAAATTTTTATTCATTTTTAAATATTGTTAGTTTTAGAAAAAAAACTATAATACAAAAATTATAAACCGTAAAATACAATAATTTTTATAAAATTTTTTATTCTTTTATAAATATTGTTAGTTTACAAAAAAAATTATAATACAAAAATCATGAACCGTAAAATACAATAATTTTTATAAATTTTTTTTATTCATTTATAAATATTGTTAGTCTACTAAAAAAATTATAATACAAAAATTATTAAAGTTTTTAATTTGTATAAGAAATTATAATGCAATAAAATTTAATGAAAAAGAGTGAAAAGTTTTTTCGAAATTAATGATGCCATTTAATGATACATTTTATTTAAAAAAAAACTCAAAATTAAAAGAAAAAAGAAAAATGCCCATATTGGACTTTTATTAATACTCAAAGCCACGTCTTCCTTTATATATATATATATATATATTGATTGTTAGCTTATTAAGAAAAAAGAATATAAATAAAAAAATATGTTCTATTGTTAGTTTTACTAAAAAAATTAGAATACGAAAATTATGAACCGTAAATACAATAATTCTTATAAATTAATCATTTATTTATAAATGTTGTTAGATTACTAAAAAAATTAGAATACAAAAATTATGAACCGTAAAATACAATAATTTTTATAAAAAAATTTATTCATTTATAAGTATTGTTAATTTATAAAAAAATTATGAACCATAAAATACAATAATTTTTATAAAAAAATTATTCTTTTATAAATATTGTTAGTTTACAAAAAAATTATAATACAAAAACCATGAACCGTAAAATACAATAATTTTTATAAATTAATCATTTATTTATAAATATTGTTAGTTTACTAAAAAAAATTAGAATACAAAAATTATGAACCGTAAAATATAATAATTTTAAAAAAAAAATTTCTTCATTTATTGATATTGTTAGTTTATAAAAAAAATTATAATACAAAAATTATGAACAGTAAAATACAATAATTTTTATAAATTTGTTTATTCATTTATAAATATTGTTAGTTAATAAAAATAATTATAATACAAAAATTATGAACCGTAAAATAAAATAATTTTTATAAAAAAATTTATTCTTTTATAAATATTGTTAGTTTACACAAAAATTATAATACAAAAATCATGAACCGTAAAATACAATAATTTTTATAAATATTTTTATTCATTTATAAATATTGTTAGTTACTAAAAAAATTATGAAAGTTTATAATTTGTATAAGAAATTAGAATGCAATAAAATTTAATGAAGTAGAGTGAAAAGTTTTTTGGAAATTAATGATGGCATTTAATGATACATTTTATTTATAAAAATCTCAAAATTCTAAGAAAAAAGAAAAATGCCCATATTGGTCTCTAATTAATACTGAAAACACATCTTTCTTTATATATATATATATATTGATATATTGATGTTATACGAGTATGTGTGTTAATGTGATAAAGGTGTAAAACTAAAAATTAAAAAGTAAAGTACCAAAAGTAATTTATTAACTAACTCTAAGGGTAAAAATGTAAATATAAATATAAAATTTTACAAATTATACCCTCCGCCAAATTTTGGCGAAGGAATTAAATGTATTCGTACGGTATTTCGGTTGAATTTTGGTCATTTTGGTAATTATGGAGAGAAAATGGTCATTTTGATAACATTGTTTTCTAAAAATGGTTAAAATAATTAATTTACCTAATTTTTATAAATAAATTATTTATTTATAAATATTCTTAGTTTACTAAAAAAATTAAAATACAAAAATTATAAACCGTAAAATTAAATAATTTTTATATAAATTATTATTCATTTATAAATATTGTTAGTTTACTAAAAAAATTATAATACAAAAATTATGAAAAATTATAATTTGTATAAGAAATTAGAATGCAATAATATTTAATGAAGAAAAATGAAAAGTTTTTTGGAAATTAATAATGGCATTTAATGATACATTTTATTTAAAAAACACTCAAAATTATAAGAAAAAAGAAAAATGCCCATACTGGTCTCTTATTAATTCTCAAATCCACATCCATCTTTATATATATATATATATATATATATATATATATATATCGACTTATAAACATTGTTAACTTATTAAGAAAATAGATTATAAATAAAAAAATATGTTCTATTGTTAGTTTACTAAAAAAAATAGAATACGAAAATTAATAACCGTAAAGTACAATAATTTTTATAAATTAATCAATTATTTATAAATATTGTTAGTTACTAAAAAAAATAGAATACAAAAATTATGAACCGTAAAATATAATAATTTTTATAAAACTTTTATTCATTTTTAAATATTGTTAGTTTATGAAAAAAAAACTATAATACAAAAATTATGAACCGTAAAATATAATAATTTTTATAAAAAAATTTATTCTTTTATAAATATTGTTAGTTTAAAAAAAAATTATAATACAAAAATCATGAACCGTAAAATACAATAATTTTTATAAATATTTTTTATTCGTTTATAAATATTGTTAGTTTAATAAAAAAATTATAATATAAAAATTATTAAAGTTTTTAATTTGTATAAGAAATTAGAATGCAATAAAATTTAATGAAGAAAAGTGAAAAGTTTTTTCGAAATTAATGATGGCATTTAATTATACATTTTATCTAAAAAAAAACTCAAAATTATAAGAAAAAAAAAAGAAAAATGCCCATATTGGTCTTTTATTAATACTCAAAACCACATATTCCTTTATATATATATATATATTGATTGTTAGCTTATTAAGAAAAGAGAATATAAATAAAAAAATATGTTCTATTGTTAGTTACTAAAAAAAATTAGAATACGAAAATTATGAACCGTAAAATACAATAATTCTTATAAATTAATCATTTATTTATAAATGTTGTTAGTTTACTAAAAAAAATTAGAATACAAAAATTATGAACCGCAAAAATACAATAATTTTTATTTATTCATTTATAAGTATTGTTAGTTTATAAAAAAAATTATGGACCGTAAAATACAATAATTTTTATAAAAAAATTATTCTTTTATAAATATTGTTAGTTTAAAAAAAATTATAATACAAAAATCATGAACCGTAAAATAAAATTTTTATAAATATTTTTATTCATTTATAAATACTGTTAGTTTGCTAAAAAAATTATCATACAAAAATTATGAAAGTTTATAATTTGTATAAGAAATTAGAATGTAATAAAATTTAATGAAGAAGAGTGAAAAGTTTTTTGGAAATTAATTATGACATTTAATGATACATTTTATTTAAAAAAAACTCAAAATTCTAAGAAAAAAAGAAAAATGCCCATATTGGTCTCTTATTAATACTCAAAGCCACATCTTTCTTTATATATATATATATATATTGATTGTTAGCTTATTAAGAAAAGAGAATATAAATAAAAAATATATGTTCTATTGTTAGTTTATTAAAAAAAATTAAAATACGAAAATTATGAACCGTAAAATACAATAATTTTTATAAATTAATCATTTATTTATAAATATTATTAGTTTACTAAAAAAATTAGAATACAAAAATTATGAACCGTAAAATACAATAAACTTTATAAATTTTTTTATTCATTTATAAATATTGTTAGTTTACTAAAAATATCATCATACAAAAATTATGAAAGTTTATAATTTGTATAAGAAATTAGAATGTAATAAAATTTAATGAAGAAGAGTGAAAAGTTTTTTGGAAATTAATTATGGCATTTAATGATACATTTTATTTAAAAAAAACTCAAAATTCTAAGAAAAAATAAAAATGCACATATTGGTCTCTTATTAATACTCAAAACCACATCTTTCTTTATATATATATATATATGTTGATTGTTAGTTTATTAAGAAAAAAGAATATAAATAAAAAAATATGTTCTATTGTTATTTATTAAAAAAATTAGAATACGAAAATTATGAACCTTAAAATACTATAATTTTTATAAATTAATCATTTATTTATAAATATTGTTAGTTTACTAAAAAAAATAGAATACAAAAATTATGAACCGTAAAATACAATAATTTTTATAAAATTTTTTATTCATTTATAAATATTGTTAGTTTATAAAAAAATTATAATACAAAAATTATGAACCGTAAAATACAATAATTTTTATAAAAAAATTTATTCTTTTATAAATATTGTTAGTTTACAAAAAAATTATAATAAAAAAACCATGAACCGTAAAATACAATAATTTTTATAAATATTGTTAGTTTACTAAAATATTATCATACAAAAATTATGAAAGTTTATAATTTGTATAAGAAATTAGAATGTAATAAAATTTAATGAAGAAGAGTGAAAAGTTTTTTGGAAATTAATGATGAATTTAATGATACATTTTATTTATAAAAATCTCAAAATTCTAAGAAAAAAGAAAAATGCCCATATTGGTCTCTAATTAATACTGAAAACACATCTTTCTTTATATATATATTGATATATTGATGTTATACGAGTATGTGTGTTAATGTGATAAAGGTGTAAAACTAAAAATTAAAAAGTAAAGTACCAAAAGTAATTTATTAACTAACTCTAAGGGTAAAAATGTAAATATAAATATAAAATTTTACAAATTATACCCTCCGCCAAATTTTGGCGAAGGAATTAAATGTATTCGTACGGTATTTCGGTTGAATTTTGGTCATTTTGGTAATTATGGAGAGAAAATGGTCATTTTGATAACATTGTTTTCTAAAAATGGTTAAAATAATTAATTTACCTAATTTTTATAAATAAATTATTTATTTATAAATATTCTTAGTTTACTAAAAAAATTAGAATACAAAAATTATAAACCGTAAAATTAAATAATTTTTATATAAATTATTATTCATTTATAAATATTGTTAGTTTACTAAAAAAATTATAATACAAAAATTATGAAAAATTATAATTTGTATAAGAAATTAGAATGCAATAATATTTAATGAAGAAAAATGAAAAGTTTTTTGGAAATTAATAATGGCATTTAATGATACATTTTATTTAAAAAACACTCAAAATTATAAGAAAAAAGAAAAATGCCCATACTGGTCTCTTATTAATTCTCAAATCCACATCCATCTTTATATATATATATATATATATATATATATATATATATCGACTTATAAACATTGTTAACTTATTAAGAAAATAGATTATAAATAAAAAAATATGTTCTATTGTTAGTTTACTAAAAAAAATAGAATACGAAAATTAATAACCGTAAAGTACAATAATTTTTATAAATTAATCAATTATTTATAAATATTGTTAGTTACTAAAAAAAATAGAATACAAAAATTATGAACCGTAAAATATAATAATTTTTATAAAACTTTTATTCATTTTTAAATATTGTTAGTTTATGAAAAAAAAACTATAATACAAAAATTATGAACCGTAAAATATAATAATTTTTATAAAAAATTTTATTCTTTTATAAATATTGTTAGTTTAAAAAAAAATTATAATACAAAAATCATGAACCGTAAAATACAATAATTTTTATAAATATTTTTTATTCGTTTACAAATATTGTTAGTTTAATAAAAAAATTATAATATAAAAATTATTAAAGTTTTTAATTTGTATAAGAAATTAGAATGCAATAAAATTTAATGAAGAAAAGTGAAAAGTTTTTTCGAAATTAATGATGGCATTTAATTATACATTTTATCTTAAAAAAAAAACTCAAAACTATAAGAAAAAAAAAAGAAAAATGCCCATATTGGTCTTTTATTAATACTCAAAACCACATATTCCTTTATATATATATATATATTGATTGTTAGCTTATTAAGAAAAGAGAATATAAATAAAAAAATATGTTCTATTGTTAGTTACTAAAAAAAATTAGAATACGAAAATTATGAATCGTAAAATACAATAATTCTTATAAATTAATCATTTATTTATAAATGTTGTTAGTTTACTAAAAAAAATTAGAATACAAAAATTATGAACCGCAAAATACAATAATTTTTATTTATTCATTTATAAGTATTGTTAGTTTATAAAAAAAATTATGGACCGTAAAATACAATAATTTTTATAAAAAAATTATTCTTTTATAAATATTGTTAGTTTAAAAAAAATTATAATACAAAAATCATGAACCGTAAAATAAAATTTTTATAAATATTTTTATTCATTTATAAATATTGTTAGTTTGCTAAAAAAATTATCATACAAAAATTATGAAAGTTTATAATTTGTATAAGAAATTAGAATGTAATAAAATTTAATGAAGAAGAGTGAAAAGTTTTTTGGAAATTAATTATGACATTTAATGATACATTTTATTTAAAAAAAACTCAAAATTCTAAGAAAAAAAGAAAAATGCCCATATTGGTCTCTTATTAATACTCAAAGCCACATCTTTCTTTATATATATATATATATATTGATTGTTAGCTTATTAAGAAAAGAGAATATAAATAAAAAATATATGTTCTATTGTTAGTTTATTAAAAAAAATTAGAATACGAAAATTATGAACCGTAAAATACAATAATTTTTATAAATTAATCATTTATTTATAAATATTATTAGTTTACTAAAAAAATTATAATACAAAAATCATGAACCGTAAAATACAATAATTTTTATAAATTTTTTTTATTCATTTATAAATATTGTTAGTCTACTAAAAAAATTATAATACAAAAATTATGAAAGTTTATAATTTGTATAAGAAATTAGAATGTAATAAAATTTAATGAAGAAGAGTGAAAAGTTTTTTGGAAATTAATTATGGCATTTAATGATACATTTTATTTAAAAAAAACTCAAAATTCTAAGAAAAAATAAAAATGCACATATTGGTCTCTTATTAATACTCAAAACCACATCTTTCTTTATATATATATATATATTGATTGTTAGTTTATTAAGAAAAAAGAATATAAATAAAAAAATATGTTCTATTGTTATTTATTAAAAAAATTAGAATACGAAAATTATGAACCTTAAAATACTATAATTTTTATAAATTAATCATTTATTTATAAATATTGTTAGTTTACTAAAAAAAATAGAATACAAAAACTATGAACCGTAAAATACAATAATTTTTATAAAATTTTTTATTCATTTATAAATATTGTTAGTTTATAAAAAAATTATAATACAAAAATTATGAACCGTAAAATACAATAATTTTTATAAAAAAAATTATTCTTTTATAAATATTGTTAGTTTACAAAAAAATTATAATAAAAAAACCATGAACCGTAAAATACAATAATTTTTATAAATATTGTTCGTTTACTAAAAATATTATCATACAAAAATTATGAAAGTTTATAATTTGTATAAGAAATTAGAATGTAATAAAATTTAATGAAGAAGAGTGAAAAGTTTTTTGGAAATTAATTATGGCATTTAATGATACATATTATTTAAAAAAAACTCAAAATTCTAAGAAAAAAGAAAAATGCCCATATCGGTCTCTTATTAATACTCAAAGCCACATCTGTTTATATATATATATATATATATTGATTGTTAGTTTATGAAGAAAAGAGAATATAAATAAAAAATATGTTCTATTGTTAGTTTATTAAAAAAATTAGAATACGAAAATTATGAACCGTAAAATATAATAATTTCTATAAATTAATCATTTATTTATAAATATTGTTAGTTTACTAAAAAAAATTAGAATACAAAAATTATGAACCGTAAAATACATTATAAAAATTTTTATTCATTTATAAATATTGTGAGTTTATAAAAAAAATTATAATACAAAAATTATGAACCGTAAAAATACAATAATTTTTATAAAAAAATTTATTCTTTTATAAATATTGTTAGTTTACAAAAAAATTATAATACAAAAATCATGAACCGTAAAATACAATAATTTTTATAAATATTTTTATTCATTTATAAATATTGTTAGTTTACTAAAAAAATTATCATACAAAAATTATGAACCGTAAAATATAATAATTTTTATAAAAATTATTATTCATTTATAAATATTGTTAATTACTAAAAAAATTATAATACAAAAATTTTATAAGTTTATAATTTGTATATGAAATTAGAATGCAATAAAATTTAATGAAAAATTATAAAACCTCCATGAAAGTTTCTCCTTAATCCATGCTTCTACATCTTCCTTTATATATATATATATTGATTGTTAGGAAATAAATTATATTGATGTTAGCTTAAAAAGAATAAATAAACAAATAAACATATTTAATAAAATAAAATAACCATATGTAATAAAATAAAATAACCAATGTTTTATAAAAAAAATTATTACACTAAATGTAATTTTTTTTTTTGAATTATGGTTTAACTAAACAAAAAATATTAATCTATTTAAAATCAATATAAAAATTAACGAAATTGAGAGGTTAATGAAATGTCAATAGCATTTAATGATAAAATTTAAGTTAAAATTAATTCAAAATTACCACAAAATTATAAAAGCTCCATGAAAGTTTCTCCTTAATCCATGACGAAACTTTGGGACCAAGTTCTTATGCACAGATGCATGCAATAAATTTTCCTGTATCAAAAACATGGATAACAAATTAGAAAAATTAGAACAATTTTGTAATGCAATCGACAATTCATCATACCTTCTCATCGATTAAAATCATGTCTAAACTAATTAGTTCTCCTCCTTTCTTCGTGTTTAGACATTCCCACATTCTACAAATCCAAATTTTGATAATGTAGTCTTCGTGATCATTTTTCAAGTCTTTTAGTAAAGAATACTCCATGAAACTTTAAATCAAATAAATATATCACAAAATAACAATTCAAGCACTTGAAGGACTAGAAAATGGTAACATTTTCTAGGAGCTTTATATAGGGGGACACTTGAAGGACTAAGTTAAATAAAAACTAAATCATTATTAAATCATAATTGTTAATTAATTGTAATCAATTGTTATAACTATATCATTTATATGATGATAGGTTATAAGAAGGTTTTTTAACAAAAAAGAATTAAGTATATTTATTTAATATGTATATGTATATATTTAAATGATAATATGTATAAATAATAATTAACGAAAACCGTACAAGAATGTTAATAAATAAATTAAAATAGTGCTTCCATTATTAATAATTTTGTTACATATATAAGTGATGAAATAGATGCAAAAGAAATCATCATAGGAAAATATAACTAATTAATCTTATTTAGTTAGATAAAGTTATTTTTCAATATTATGTATAATGAGTGTTATGTAATTAATTTATTTAAATAATTATCAATGTATAATAAGTTTTATATAAATGATCATATTTAATGAGAATGGTTGGGTGGATAATGGTTAATTAAAATAGTAAAAACAAATTGAGTGTTATATAATAATAATTGTTATAAAAACAACAATATATAATAACAACATTTTGTCGAAATTAATTGTTAAATGTTAAATGAAATGGTTGCTAATAATTAACCAAGCAATATTGGTTATAATCATTCTTTGGCCTCCATTTTGATACATATGTAACAATAAAAGTAACCAAACATCATAAAATTTATCAAAAATGCATGACATAGATTGTAAAGATCGTTTTTTATGTAACATAAATATGTTAACTCAATGTTAATAAATTGATTAAGTAATATTAGATATAACATAATTGTGGTAATTATAAATTATATTAAAAGTATATGTGGCATAAATTGTAACGGTTCTTTTTTATGTAACATAAATATGTGAAGTTAGTGTTAATAAATTGACTCATTGTGTAAATTGTTATATCTTATATGATGAATAATAATTGAGTCATAAATATTGGATTATAAAGATGGTTATGATTTATAAGAATTGTTGGTTTATTAAGAAAACCCAAAAAAATCTATTATATTGATTTATAAGCATTGTTAATTGTTAATCCACTAAAAAAATTAAATACAATAATTATGAAAGTTAATAATTTATTTAAAAAAATATTTAAAGTATGGATTTTTAACCATGTTAGTTTGCAAAAATGAATATTTAATATTGATATTTTGATTTATAAGCATTGTTAATCCACTAAATAAGGTAAATACAATAATTAAAAAAGAATATTTAATATTTAATATAAACACAACAATATATAATAACAACATTTTGTGGATATTAATTGTTTTATGTTAAAGATCGTTTTTTATGTAACAAAAATATGTTAACTCAATGTTAAAATGAATTTTGATTAAGTAATATTAGATATAACAAAATTGTGGTAATTATAAATTATATTAAAAGTATATGTGGCATAAATTGTAACGGTTCTTTCTTATGTAACATAAATATGTGAAGTTAGTGTTAATAAATTGACTCATTGAGTAAAGTGTTATATGTTATATGTTATATGATGGATAATAATTGAGTCATAATTATTGTATTATAAAGATGGTTATGATTTATAAGAATTGTTGGTTTATTAAGAAAAATCAAAAAAATCTATTATATTGATTTATAAGCATTGTTCATTGTTAATCCACTAAAAAATTAAATACAATAGTTATGAAAGTTTATAATTTATTTAAAAAAATATTTACAAGTACGGATTTTTAGCCACTGTTAGTCAATTAAATTTATGATGTTAGTTTGCAAAAATGAATATTTAATATTGATATTTTGATTTATAAGCATTGTTAATCCACTAAATAAAGTAAATACAATAATTAAAAAAGAATATTTAATATTTAATATTTAATATAAAAACAACAATATATAATAACAACAATTTGTGGATATTAATTGTTATATGTTAAAGATCGTTTTTTATGTAACATAAATATGTTAACTCAATGTTAAAATGAATTTTGATTAAGTAATATTAGATATAACAAAATTGTGGTAATTATAAATTATATTAAAAGTATATGTGGCATAAATTGTAACGGTTCTTTTTTATGTAACATAAATATGTGAAGTTAGTGTTAATAAATTGACTCATTGAGTAAATTGTTATATGTTATATGATGGATAATAATTGAGTCATAAATATTGGATTATAAAGATGGTTATGATTTATAAGAATTGTTGGTTAATTAAGAAAAACCAAAAAAATCTATTATATTGATTTATAAGCATTGTTCATTGTTAATCCACTAAAAAAATTAAATACAATAATTAAGAAAGTTTATAATTTATTTAAAAAAATATTTAAAGTACGGATTTTTAACCACTGATAGTCCATTAAATTTATGATGTTAGTTTGCAAAAATGAATATTTAATATTGATATTTTGATTTATAAGCATTGTTAATCCACTAAATAAAGTAAATACAATAATTAAAAAAGAATATTTAATATATTATTTTGATTTATATTGATTGTTAATCAACTAACAAAATCAAATACAATAATTATGATGTTAGTTATGTTAGTTTGCTAAAAAGAATATTTAATATATATATTTTGTGATGTTAGTTTAGTAAAAAAAAAAGTAAACACATTTATTGTAATAAAGAAATAAAAAAAATAGACTCAAGTAACATTAATTAAATATTGTTGTCTTATAAAAATATAAATCAAAAATGAATAAATACTGGTTTTTATAACTTAAATTAGAAATGAATAGTCTATTAATTAGTGAATGACATTTAATGAATAATTATAATTTAAAATTAATTCAAAATTATGAGAAAAAACATAAACCTCTTAAAAATTTTCTCATTAATCCTCTTATTACTATCTTCCTTTATATATTATATATATTGATTGTTAATCAACTAACAAAATCAAATACAATAATTATGATGTTAGTTATGTTAGTTTGCTAAAAAGAATATTTAATATATATATTTTGTGATGTCAGTTTAGTAAAAAAAAAGTTGTTAATCCACTAAATAAAGTAAAGTAAATACAATAATTAAAAAAGAATATTTAATATATTATTTTGATTTATATTGATTGTTAATCAACTAACAAAATCAAATACAATAATTATGATGTTAGTTATGTTAGTTTGCTAAAAAGAATATTTAATATATATATTTTGTGATGTTAGTTTAGTAAAAAAAAAAGTAAACACATTTATTGTAATAAAGAAATAAAAAAATAGACTCAAGTAACATTAATTAAATATTGTTATCTTATGAAAAAATATAAATCAAAAATGAATAAATATTGGTTTTTATAACTTAAATTAGAAATGAAGAGTCTAGTAATTAATGAATGACATTTAATGAATAATTATAATTTAAAATTAATTCAAAATTATGAGAAAAAAAATAAACTTTTTAAAAATTCTCTCATTAATCCTCTTATTACGATCTTCCTTTATATATATATATTGATAATTCAAAATTATGAGAAAAAAGATAAACCTTTTAAAAATTCTCTCATTAATCCTCTTATTACTATCATCCTTTATATATATATATATATATTGATGTTAATCAACTAACAAAATCAAATACAATAATTATGATGTTAGTTATGTTAGTTTGCTAAAAAGAATATTTAATATATATATTTTGTGATGTTAGTTTAGTAAAAAAAAAAGTTGTTAATCCACTAAATAAAGTAAATACAATAATTAAAAAAGAATATTTAATATATTATTTTGATTTATATTGATTGTTAATCAACTAAAAAAATCAAATACAATAATTATGATGTTAGTTATGTTAGTTTGCTAAAAAGAATATTTAATATATATATTTTGTGATGTTAGTTTAGTAATAAAAAGTAAACACATTTATTGTAATAAAGAAATAAAAAAATAGACTTAAGTAACATTAATTAAATATTGTTGTCTTATGAAAAAATATAAATCAAAAATGAATAAATATTGGTTTTTATAACTTAAATTAGAAATGAAGAGTCTAGTAATTAATGAATGACATTTAATGAATAATTATAATTTAAAATTAATTCAAAATTATGAGAAAAAAGATAAACCTCTTAAAAAATTTCTCATTAATCCTAGTGAAAAGTTTTTTGGAAATTAATGATGACATTTAATGATACATTTTATTTAAAAAACTCAAAATTCTAAGAAAAAAGATAAATGCCTATAATTAATACTCAAATCCGCATCTTCCTTTATATATATATATATATATTGATGTTATACGAGTTTGTGTGTTAATCTGATAAAGTGTAAAACGAAAAATTAAAAACTAAAGTATCTAAAGTAATTTATTAAATAACTCTAAGGGTAAAAATGTAAATATAAATATAAAATTTAACAAATTATACCCTCCGCCAAATTTTGGCGGAGGAATTGAATGTGGCGGAGGAATTAAATGTATTCGTAGGGTATTTCGGTTGAATTTTGGTCATTTTGGAAATTATGGAGAGAAAATGGTCATTTTGGTAACATTGTTTTCTAAAATGGTTAAAATAATTAATTTCCCTAATTTTTATAAATAAATTATTTATTTATAAATATTCTTAGTTTACTAAAAAAATTAGAATACAAAAATTATAAACTGTAAAATACAATAATTTTTATAAAAATTATTATTCATTTATAAATATTGTTAGTTTACTAAAAAAATTATAATACACAAATTATGAAAATTTATAATTTGTATAAGAAATTAGAATGCAATAAAATTTAATGAAGAAGAGTGAAAAGTTTTTTGGAAATTAATGATGGCATTTAATGATACATTTTATTTAAAAAAACTCAAAATTATAAGAAAAAGAAAAAGGGCCATATTGGTCTCTTATTAATACTCAAAGCCACATCTTCCTTTATATATATATATATATATTGATTGTTACCTTATTAAGAAAAGAGAATATAAATAAAAAAATATGTTCTATTGTTAGTTTACTAAAAAAAATTAGAATACGAAAATTATGAACCGTAAAATACAATAATTTTTATAAATTAATCATTTATTTATAAATATTGTTAGTTTACTAAAAAAAGTTAGAATACAAAAATTATGAACCGTAAAATACAATAATTTTTATAAAAAAATTTATTCATTTATAAATATTGTTAGTTTAAAAAAAAGAAATTATAATACAAAAATTATGAACCGTAAAATACAATAATTTTTATAAATATTTTTATTCATTTATAAATATTGTTAGTTTATTAAAAAAATTATCATACAAAAATTATGAAAATTTATAATTTGTATAAGAAATTAGAATGCAATAAAATTTAATGAATAAGAGTGAAAAGTTTTTTGGAAATTAATGATGACATTTAATGATACATTTTATTTAAAAAAACTCAAAATTATAAGAAAAAAGAAAAATGCCCATATTGGTCTTTTATTAATACTCAAAGCCACATCTTTATATATATATATATATATATATATATATTGTTAGTTTACTAAAAAAAATTAGAATACAAAAATTATGCACTGTAAAATTCAATAATTTTTATAAATATTTTTTCCTTTACTTTTACTTAATGATTTTATAAATTATTTATTTATATAATTAATAAACTTACATTAATTAATTATTATATGAACTTAATATTTTAATCAATATATATATATATAAAGGAGAATGAGCAAGAGTGAAATAAGGGGAACCCTTTAAAGAGGCTTTAAATTTTTTGTAGAATTTTGATTTTTTTTAAATAAAAATGTAACATTTAATGAGCTAGACCTTTCATTTTCTATTTTTTTATTGAGTTTAATCAAATTATTTATTCTTATTTAATTAAATCATCGTTTTCTAAATCAATTATCCACTAAAATTTTATAACTATAATCATTATTTAAAAATATTTTTTTCTTTACTTTTACTTAATGATTTTATAAATTATTTATTTATATAATTAATAAACTTACATTAATTAATTATTATATGAACTTAATATTTTAATCAATATATATATATATATATATATATATATATATATATAAAGGAGAATGAGCAAGAGTGAAATAAGGGGAGCCCTTTAAAGAGGCTTTAAAATTTTCGTAGAATTTTGATTTTTTTTAAATAAAAATGTAACATTTAATGAGCTAGACCTTTCATTTTCTATTTTTTTATTGAGTTTAATCAAATTATTTATTCTTATTTAATTAAATCATCGTTTTCTAAATCAATTATCCACTAAAATTTTATAACTATAATCATTATTTAAAAATATTTTTTTCTTTACTTTTACTTAATGATTTTATATAGATCCCAGTATATGCAAGCACAATGATTATATCGAATAAAACGATAAGAACGCGGATATTAAAAAAGCTTCGTAGTCAGATATCTCACTTGTATGGTTACAATATGATTTGACAGTATTTTGTAAATAATCTTGCACTCTTAAAAAATGACCCTAACCCTCTATTTATATGTAGAACAATTATTGTAATAAGGAAACTATGAGATAAGACATTATACACTTGCCTTATTTACAATAAAGCAACGTTTCCTTATATTAAACCTTCCTAATTATTGACTTTTTTTTGACTTGCACTTTTGGTCCTTCATGTCTTCAATAGTTGTCATCTCGGATACAATAATTTCAGACCTAACAATCTCCCCCTTTGTATTCGAGATTACAATTCAGCAAATCAGCACTCTTCTTTTGAAGATCATGAAACTTTTGTCAACAAATCTTTCTTCTTGATTCTTTTGCTCCCCCTACGAAAATGATCTCTTGTAAGCTCCGTAGCTCCCCCTTAACATTAGCATGAAAAGAAAATCGAAGGAGCCGCGATGTCGTAGGGTATAAAAGTTGTTGGGTCAAAAAGCATGTCGGGTTAGGTGATGTCGATGAAAAAAGATCTCGAGCCAAGTAGATTCGACAAGAATTGATGTCGGGCCAAGATGAGTCGATGAAAATTTATGTTGGGTCTTAAGTACTCGATCTCGGGTCAAGTTGAATCGATAAAAATTTATGTCGGGTCTTAAGCACTCGATAAGTCTTCAACTTTATCTTCAGCAGTTGACAAAATCATTTTACTTCAAAAATCAAGTAAGGAAACTCGATAAAAATCAGTATTCAACAAATCAGTATTTGTCATCTTCCTTTTCTCATGTCGTGTCTTTGATATACAATCTCTCCCCCTCAGAATGATAAGGAGAATCCGAATCATTATGAACAATCAAAGACAATAAGTGCGAATATGATCAAGTGTAAATATGGAATATCGGGTAATGGACTAACAGACAGAAGCACATGTAGCAACTGTTATCACTTAATCAAAAATAAAATTTAATTAAGTGGCATATATTCAGTGTTGGCACTGATAGGACTTCCAGTTATCACAGAAGTAAGTTATAAAACTAACTTCTCAAACTGTTCCGGCATACACACAAAGATATGCAATAGGAATCACAAAGACTCGTGCAATGTGTAGAAAGAATTTATGCATTAAATGCTAATTTTAAGGCTCAAAATGTGAAAATACATTTCACAGACTCAATGTGCATTGAATGTGAAGTTCAGAGACCGGAGGTGTGTCTTCCTTTTTCAATATCTTAATCTTCCGAGTGAAGAAAAGATAGCAGATATGCTAATTCTCCGTGAAATATGAAACAAATATCTTTTGTGAGATAATTGAGTAGCTGGGTGGGGTGACACGAGTTATCGACATTGGGTCCATGTCTATTTCAATATTCATCTCCAAAGAATCGAGAATGAATAGATTATGTGGTTACCCGGATAACTGTTTAGGTTTGGTAAAGACCAAATTTCTTTTAAGTCTTGTCACACTCTCACATTTTTTTTTATTAAACGCACATGTACTCAATTTTATCTCAATCACACCCTTTCAAAATACATCTAACCTAGGGATGTGTTTCATGGGTAGGTCCTTCCGGCTCTAGATTGACCATTGAAACATCTAAATCCTATCATACACAAAGATTCAAAACATGGAAGTCCGAAGTCTGAACTGATGTATTCAGAAGTCATAATGCAATGTAAAACGGGTTAAGAGCAGGTCCATAGCTGAGATACTATGAAGCTAAATTTTTTTTTTTTTGTAAAAATGTGGTACTTCCTCTCAAATTGTAGCATAACCTTTGGAAAGATTGTCATGTGATGTGAATATTCGAAATTTAGCACACACATGATGTACCTACAAAACAGATCAAAAAGATTTTGGTACCCAAGCTTTGTTGGGTCCTCGGAGGTTAGCTTTTGATGTAATAAATGGGGAAGTGGGGATACTGTATGTACCATACCATTTATGATCAAACCTTTGATTGGCATAATGAGAGTTGTAAGAAGAATGCATGTTAGGAAAACAACCATAATCATAAGAGAATATTTAATTGCATAAAGTCATTGACACCGCAATTCGAGCAACAAATTTTATTCCGAGAAAAATGAATTAAATGTTTAACAGAACGAATCGTGCAAGGAAATTGAAAATTTCGATTGGTTCTTTTATCATTAGGAAATTTTGAATAATAAAAGTTGTCGTTTTTGCGAGATGATGACTTCGGAGCACTTTTGGCTTTTTCGACCCAAACTTGCTTTAAAGTTCGAAAAGCTGAACCACGTTTAGCATTTTTCACATAATGAGAATTGATGGGTTTGGAAAAGTGAGTTTGATCCTTTTGGTTAGAATGAGTGTAATGCATTTGACTTGTGGAACACTCATTCGGATCCGTTGGAGGTAAAACTGATTGGATTGGCTTTTTGCCTTTGTCCAAAAACTCCGTGTGATTTGGAAGTGTAGGATTGAAGTCAAAATCGACATTTATGTCATCTAACTGTTCCGTGGATTTAAGGTTCGGTGAGGAATCAGTGTACTCGTCAAAACGAGGCATTTCCTCAAGAGAGTCTAAGTCATCAGTTAAATCATTTAAACATTCGTCTGATTTAATTGAAGAAACATTAGAATGGGCATCTAATTCATCATTGATTTGGTCGGGAGAAAGGAAACATTGTTGTTTTGGAGGAATATAATTTGGATCTTTTTTAAACAACTTTTCACAATCATCCAAATACGAGCTAACGAAGGCTTTACATGAAGATAAATTTGAAATTGTATCGTTTTCGCGATTTTTGTTGATTTGTAAAGTCTCGTTTTCAAGTTTTTGTGTTTTTGCAAGTAATGATTCTTTTTCCTTGTCCGCCAAAGAACGTTCAGATTCCAACAATTTTTCAAGTTGAAGAATTTTCTTTTCTAAAAATAGAGTGGGAATGTAGGGTTTACATTCAGGAATTTTATTTTGAAGTTCTTCGGCAGAATAAGACGGAAAATAATCGTTTGGAAGAGTTTCCTTTGAAGATTCCTCTTCTACTATTTGTGGATAGCAGAAAGGAATTTGATGAAAATCTTTGTTTTTTCTATTCAAATCTTCCCTTTCTTCGACATCAGGATCCGACTTCATAAATTGAATTTGGTAATCCGGACCAAGGTTCATATATTCAAATTTATAGATAGTCGGTGTATTGTAGATGGCCTTTTCTAAAAGTCTCGGATTATCAGATCCTAATCCAACTTTTGAACTTAAATCTTTTGGAGCATTTAGATGAATTGTGTGTTCAGTTTGACCAAGCTTGTAAAGTTTTAATTCCAAATTTTCGAGTTTTTCTAATAGATCTTGTCTTTGAAAACTGACAAAGTCAAACTGTGATGAAAAGTTGGCAGTCTCATTCCTAGATGATTGAAGTTGAAGTGTGAGATCAGATATTTGTTGTTGAAAAAGATCATTTTCTTCTTTTAAAACCATTTTCTCCGTTTCGAGATTGTGCGCTATACTTTGAGAATTGACAAGATCGGTTTGCATAAGAATCAATTGATGTTGATTATTTTCTAGGCTTGCTTCTAAATTGGAAACCAAGAGTTTCTCGGTTTTCAATTTAGAGTGTAATTCTTTTAATTGACACATTAAATCATGCATTTGAGATACGAAAGAGTCATAGTCAGAAAGACTTACCTCGTGGGGTTTTGTGTCTGAACCGATTTCCATGGCTTCACGGGTAGTCATTATACTTACTAGTTGACCTCGATCGGTGAGTTTTTAAAAAAATTCTGAGTAGCCTCGTGAAACAGTAGGTTTTTATCGAGTGACAAAAGAAAAAATTGTTATCGAGTGAAAAGGTGCTCGATAAAAATTATTATCGAGTGAAAGATGCTCGACAAAAATTGTTACCGATTGAAAGATGCTCGATAAAAATTATGTCGATTGAAAGATGCTCGATAAAAATTATTGTCGATTGAAAGATGCTCGATAAAAATTATTGTCGATTGAAAGATGCTCGATAAAAATTATTGTCGAATGAAATTGGCTCGATAACAACTCGATATAATTTTGATTAAATTTTTTTTTTTCGAATACTGACCACTCGATCAAACTTCTTCTCGATTCAATAGGACTCGACTAAAAAAAATTCTTTAATTCTGAGTTTTCTGTTATTGAAAAACCATAAAACAAAAACACAGTGTTCTTGACTAAAAAAAAACTAGTCTTTTTATGGACAAGACTGTCTGGGTTTTCGAGTTTCTTATTTGTTCAATCACAAAAAAACATCAAAATTACAAGAGTTTATGATTTTTACTAAGGAAATCTTTAGTAAGAAAAGTTGCAGGAGTCACAAGTTCCTGAGTTTTCTTATGTAAAGATATTCAAAAGTAAATAAAAATAAACTAAAGTAATTTTAACTAAACATATTTAAATATTTTATATAGAGTCGATAAAAATTCAAGATTTAAACAGTTGAATCGATAAAAATTCAATCAACAGAAGAGAGATTCGATAAAAATTCAATAAGTCGAGAGAAAAATTTAAATCAATAAAAACACAGATATACTTAATCGAGAATAACACACAGAAACTGATATAATGATCGAGAAAAATTCATTGAGCAGATATGGGTTTGTCGACAAAAAAAAAAGTTTTATCGGGTAAAGCGTGACACAATATGACTCGACAAAAATTCAATGAACAGTAGAACTTGCAGAAATCGAAAAAAATACCTTTTGTTTCGTGGTTTGCTCAGAAAATCGTAAAAACTCTTGATCTTAGGCTCTGATACCACTTGTAGATCCCAGTATATGCAAACACAATGATTATATCGAATAAAACGATAAGAACACGGATATTAAAGAAGCTTCGTAGTCAGATATCTCACTTGTATGGTTACAATATGATTTGACAGTATTTTGTAAATAATCTTGCACTCTTAAAGAATGACCCTAACCCTCTATTTATATGTAGAACAATTATTGTAATAAGGAAACTATGAGATAATGCATTATACACTTGCCTTATTTACAATAAAGTAACGTTTCCTTATATTAAACCTTCCTAATTATTGACTTTTTTTTTACTTGCACTTTTGGTCCTTCATGTCTTCAATAGTTGTCATCTCGGATACAATAATTTCAGACCTAACATTTTATAAATTATTTATTTATATAATTAATAAACTTACATTAATTAATTATTATATGAACTTAATATTTTAATCAATATATATATATATAAAGGAGAATAAGCAAGAGTGAAATAAGGGGAGCCCTTTAAAGAGGTTTTAAAATTTTCGTAGAATTTTGAATTTTTTTAAATAAAAATGTAACATTTAATGAGCTAGACCTTTCATTTTCTATTTTTTTATTGAGTTTAATCAAATTATTTATTCTTATTTAATTAAATCATCGTTTTCTAAATCAATTATCCACTAAAATTTTATAACTATAATCATTATTTAAAAATATTTTTTTCTTTACTTTTACTTAATGATTTTATAAATTATTTATTTATATAATTAATAAACTTACATTAATTAATTATTATATGAACTTAATATTTTAATCAATATATATATAAAGGAGAATGAGCAAGAGTGAAATAAGGGGAGCCCTTTAAAGAGGCTTTAAAATTTTCGTAGAATTTTGATTTTTTTTAAATAAAAATGTAACATTTAATGAGCTAGACCTTTCATTTTCTATTTTTTTTATTGAGTTTAATCAAATTATTTATTCTTATTTAATTAAATCATCGTTTTCTAAATCAATTATCCACTAAAATTTTATAACTATAATCATTATTTAAAAATATTTTTTTCTTTACTTCTACTTAATGATTTTATAAATTATTTATTTATATAATTAATAAACTTACATTAATTAATTATTATATGAACTTAATATTTTAATCAATATATATATATATAAAGGAGAATGAGCAAAAGTGAAATAAGGGGAGCCCTTTAAAGAGGCTTTAAAATTTTCGTAGAATTTTGATTTTTTTTAAATAAAAATGTAACATTTAATGAGCTAGACCTTTCATTTTCTATTTTTTTATTGAGTTTAATCAAATTATTTATTCGTATTTAATTAAATCATCGTTTTCTAAATCAATTATCCACTAAAATTTTATAACTATAATCATTATTTAAAAATATTTTTTTATTTACTTTTACTTAATGATTTTATAAATTATTTATTTATATAATTAATAAACTTACATTAATTAATTATTATATGAACTTAATATTTTAATCAATATATATATAAAGGAGAATGAGCAAGAGTGAAATAAGGAGAGCCTTTAAAGAGGCTTTAAAATTTTCGTAGAATTTTGATTTTTTTTAAATAAAAATGTAAAATTTAATGAGCTAGACCTTTCATTTTCTATTTTTTTTATTGAGTTTAATCAAATTATTTATTCTTATTTAATTAATTATTATATGAACTTAATATTTTAATAGAGTATATTTTATATTTTATTTTTATTTTATTAAATAATTATTTATATTTATATTTTTATTAATTATTTATTTATATACTAATTTAAAGAGCCTTTAAAATTTTCGCTGAATTTTGATTTTTTTTAAATAAAAATGTAACAATTAATGAGCTAGACCTTTCATTTTCTATATTTTTTATTGAGTTTAATCAAATTATTTATTCTTATTTAATTAAATCATCGTTTTCTAAATCAATTATCCACTAAAATTTTACAATTAAAATCATTATTTAAAAATATTTTTTTCTTTACTTTTACTTAATGATTTTATATACTTAATAAACTTACATTAATTAAATATTATATGAACTTAATATTTTAATAGAGTATATTTTTAAATTTATTTTTATTTTCTTAATGATCTATCAATCAATATATATATATATATATATATAAAGGAGAATGAGCAAGAGTGAAATAAGGGGAGACCTTTAAAGAGCCTTTAAGATTTTCGTAAAATTTTTATTTTTTTTAAATAAAAATGTAACATTTAATGAGCTAGACCTTTCATTTTCTATTTTTTTTATTGAGCAGAAGAAAATTCTCTGTTCGAAGCTATCAGATTAATTGACGAAAGGATCATGTTTCGTCAAACTTTGAGAAGAGTTGAAGGCATGTTCGAGCTGAAGAAGTAAAGACTTATTTTGCCACAAAGGGTGGAGATTGTTAGGTCTATTATTTTAGTTGTGACAAAATAAGGAAAGAATATGCTTTAATTGTAAAAGGAAGTTTATAATTCCTTAAACTCTTTCCTTCCTTGATCAGCTTAGACCTTTCAATATAAATAAGAGTCAAGGGGATCATTAAAAGTGTCGATTAACATAGAGCAAAATTCAGTTTATTCTTTCAATGTAATCGATATTAAAGTAAGATATACGACTACGGAAATTCACTAAACACTTTATTCGTATTACTTTAATCGCATTCATAATTATATCATTGTGCTTCCTATTTCTGGGATCTATAGAAAGTTTATAATTTGTATAAGAAAATTAGAATGCAATAAAATTTAATGAAGAAGAATGAAATTTTTTTGGAAATTAATGATGGCATTTAATGATACATTTTATTTAATAAAAACTCAAAATTATAAGAAAAAAAGAAAAATGTCCATATAGGTCTCTTATTGATCCCCAAAGCCACATCTTCCTTTATATATATATATTAATTTTTAGTTTACTAAAAAAATTAGAATACAAAAATTATGAACCGTAAAATACAATAATTTTTATAAAAATTATTATTCATTTATAAATATTGTTAGTTACTAAAAATATTATAATACAAAAATTATGAAAGTTTATAATTTGTATAAGAAATTAAAATGCAATAAAATTTAATGAAGAAAATTGAAAAGTTTTTTGGAAATTAATGATGGCATTTAATGATACATATTATTTAAAAAAACTCTAAACTCTAAGAAAAAAAGAAAAATGCACATATTGGTCTCTTGTTAATACTCAAAGCCACATCTTTCTTTATATATATATATATATATATATTGATTGTTAGTTTATTAAGAAAAGAGAATATAAATAAAAAAATATGTTCTATTGTTAGTTTACTAAAAAAATTAGAATACGAAAATTAAGAACCGTAAAATACAATAATTTTTATAAATTAATCAATTATTTATAAATATTGTTAGTTACTAAAAAAAATAGAATACAAAAATTATGAACCGTAAAATATAATAATTTTTATAAAATTTTTATTCATTTTTAAATATTGTTAGTTTATGAAAAAAAACTATAATACAAAAATTATGAACCGTAAAAAATAATAATTTTTATAAAAAAATTTATTTCTTTTATAAATATTGTTAGTTTACAAAAAAAATTATAATACAAAAATCATGAACCGTAAAATACAATAATTTTTATAAATATTTTTTATTCGTTTATAAATATTGTTAATTTACTAAAAAAATTATAATATAAAAATTATTAAAGTTTTTAATTTGTATAAGAAATTAGAATGCAATAAAATTTAATGAAGAAAAGTGAAAAGTTTTTTCGAAATTAATGATGGCATTTAATGATACATTTTATCTAAAAAAAAAAACTCAAAATTATAAGAAAAAAAGAAAAATGCCCATATTGGTCTCTTATTAATACTCAAAACCACATCTTCCTTTATATATATATATATATGTATATTGATTGTTAGCTTATTAAGAAAAGAGAATATAAATAAAAAAATATGTTCTATTGTTAGTTTACTAAAAAAAACTAGAATACGAAAATTATGAACCGTAAAATACAATAATTCTTATAAATTAATCATTTATTTATAAATGTTGTTAGTTTACTAAAAAAAATTAGAATACAAAAATTATGAACCGCAAAATACAATAATTTTTATAAAAAATTTATTCTTTTATAAATATTGTTAGTTTAAAAAAAACTATAATACAAAAATCATGAACTGTAAAATAAAAAAATTTTTATAAATATTTTTATTCATTTATAAATATTGTTAGTTTGCTAAAAAAATTATCATACAAAAATTATGAAAGTTTATAATTTGTATAAGAAATAAGAATGTAATAAAATTTAATGAAGAAAAATGTGAAAAGTTTTTTGGAAATTAATTATGACATTTAATGATACATTTTATTTAAAAAAACTCTAAACTCTAAGAAAAAAGAAAAATGCACATATTGGTCTCTTGTTAATACTCAAAGCCACATCTTTCTTTATATATATATATATATATATATTGATTGTTAGTTTATTAAGAAAAGAGAATATAAATAAAAAAATATGTTCTATTGTTAGTTTACTAAAAAAATTAGAATACGAAAATTAAGAACCGTAAAATACAATAATTTTTATAAATTAATCAATTATTTATAAATATTGTTAGTTACTAAAAAAAATAAAATACAAAAATTATGAACCGTAAAATATAATAATTTTTATAAAATTTTTATTCATTTTTAAATATTGTTAGTTTATAAAAAAAACTATAATACAAAAATTATGAACCGTAAAAAATAATAATTTTTATAAAAAAATTTATTTCTTTTATAAATATTGTTAGTTTACAAAAAAAATTATAATACAAAAATCATGAACCGTAAAATACAATAATTTTTATAAATATTTTTTATTCGTTTATAAATATTGTTAATTTACTAAAAAAATTATAATATAAAAATTATTAAAGTTTTTAATTTGTATAAGAAATTAGAATGCAATAAAATTTAATGAAGAAAAGTGAAAAGTTTTTTCGAAATTAATGATGGCATTTAATGATACATTTTATCTAAAAAAAAAACTCAAAATTATAAGAAAAAAAGAAAAATGTCCATATTGGTCTCTTATTAATACTCAAAACCACATCTTCCTTTATATATATATATATATATATATATTGATTGTTAGCTTATTAAGAAAAGAGAATATAAATAAAAAAATATGTTCTATTGTTAGTTTACTAAAAAAAACTAGAATACGAAAATTATGAACCGTAAAATACAATAATTCTTATAAATTAATCATTTATTTATAAATGTTGTTAGTTTACTAAAAAATATTAGAATACAAAAATTATGAACCGCAAAATACAATAATTTTTATAAAAAATTTATTCTTTTATAAATATTGTTAGTTTAAAAAAAAACTATAATACAAAAATCATGAACTGTAAAATAAAATAATTTTTATAAATATTTTTATTCATTTATAAATATTGTTAGTTTGCTAAAAAAATTATCATACAAAAATTATGAAAGTTTATAATTTGTATAAGAAATAAGAATGTAATAAAATTTAATGAAGAAAAATGTGAAAAGTTTTTTGGAAATTAATTATGACATTTAATGATACATTTTATTTAAAAAAACTCTAAACTCTAAGAAAAAAGAAAAATGCACATATTGGTCTCTTGTTAATACTCAAAGCCACATCTTTCTTTATATATATATATATATATATATATATATTGATGGTTAGTTTATTAAGAAAAGAGAATATAAATAAAAAAATATGTTCTATTGTTAGTTTACTAAAAAAATTAGAATACGAAAATTAAGAACCGTAAAATACAATAATTTTTATAAATTAATCAATTATTTATAAATATTGTTAGTTACTAAAAAAAATAGAATACAAAAATTATGAACCGTAAAATATAATAATTTTTATAAAATTTTTATTCATTTTTAAATATTGTTAGTTTATGAAAAAAAAACTATAATACAAAAATTATGAACCGTAAAAAATAATAATTTTTATAAAAAAATTTATTTCTTTTATAAATATTGTTAGTTTACAAAAAAAATTATAATACAAAAATCATGAACCGTAAAATACAATAATTTTTATAAATATTTTTTATTCGTTTATAAATATTGTTAATTTACTAAAAAAATTATAATATAAAATTATTAAAGTTTTTAATTTGTATAAGAAATTAGAATGCAATAAAATTTAATGAAGAAAAGTGAAAAGTTTTTTCGAAATTAATGATGGCATTTAATGATACATTTTATCTAAAAAAAAACTCAAAATTATAAGAAAAAAAGAAAAATGCCCATATTGGTCTCTTATTAATACTCAAAACCACATCTTCCTTTATATATATATATATATATATATTGATTGTTAGTTTATTAAGAAAAGAGAATATAAATAAAAAAATATGTTCTATTGTTAGTTACTAAAAAAAACTAGAATACGAAAATTATGAACCGTAAAATACAATAATTCTTATAAATTAATCATTTATTTATAAATGTTGTTAGTTTACTAAAAAAAATTAGAATACAAAAATTATGAACCGCAAAATACAATAATTTTTATAAAAAATTTATTCTTTTATAAATATTGTTAGTTTAAAAAAAACTATAATACAAAAATCATGAACTGTAAAATAAAATAATTTTTATAAATATTTTTATTCATTTATAAATATTGTTAGTTTGCTAAAAAAATTATCATACAAAAATTATGAAAGTTTATAATTTGTATAAGAAATAAGAATGTAATAAAATTTAATGAAGAAAAATGTGAAAAGTTTTTTGGAAATTAATTATGACATTTAATGATACATTTTATTTAAAAAAACTCAAAAATCTAAGAAAAAAAAAGAAAAATGTCCATATTGGTCTCTTATTAATACTCAAAGCCACATCTTTCTTTATATATATATATATATATATATATATATATATTGATTGTTAGCTTATTAAGAAAACATAATATAAATAAAAAAATATGTTCTATTGTTAGTTTATTAAAAAAAATTAGAATACGAAAATTATGAACCGTAAAATACAATAATTTTTATAAATTAATCTTTTACTTATAAATATTGTTAGTTTACTAAAAAAATTAGAATACAAAAATTATGAACCGTAAAATACAATAAACTTTATAAATTTTTTTTATTCATTTATAACTATTGTTAGTTTATAAAAAAAATTATAATACAAAAATTATGAACCGTAAAATACAATAATTTTTATAAAAAAATTTATTCTTTTATAAATATTGTTATTTTACAAAAAAATTATAATAAAAAAATCATGAACCGTAAAATAAAATAATTTTTATAAATATTTTTATTCATTTATAAATATTGTTAGTTTACTAAAAATATTATCATACAAAAATTATGAAAGTTTATAATTTGTATAAGAAATTAGAATGTAATAAAATTTAATGAAGAAGAGTGAAAAGTTTTTTTGGAAATTAATTATGGCATTTAATGATACATTTTATTTAAAAAAAACTCAAAATTCTAAGAAAAAAGAAAAATGCACATATTGGTCTCTTATTAATACTCAAAGCCACATCTTTCTTTATATATATATATATATATTGATTGTTACTTTATTAAGAAAAAAGAATATAAATAAAAAAATATGTTCTATTGTTATTTATTAAAAAAATTAGAGTACGAAAATTATGAACCTTAAAATACTATAATTTTATTAATTAATCATATATTTATAAATATTGTTAGTTTACTAAAAAAAATTAGAATACAAAAATTATGAACCGTAAAATACAATAATTTTTATAAATTTTTTTATTCATTTATAAATATTGTTAGTTTATAAAAAAATTATAATACAAAAATTATGAACCGTAAAATACAATAATTTTTATAAAAAAAATTATTCTTTTATAAATATTGTTAGTTTACAAAAAAATTATAATAAAAAACCATGAACCGTAAAATACAATAATTTTTATAAATATTGGTAGTTTACTAAAAATATTATCATACAAAAATTATGAAAGTTTATAATTTGTATAAGAAATTAGAATGTAATAAAATTTAATGAAGAAGATTGAAAAGTTTTTTGGAAATTAATTATGCCATTTAATGATACATTTTATTTTAAAAAAACTCAAAATTCTAAGAAAAAAGAAAAATGCACATATTGGTCTCTTATTAATACTCAAAGCCACATCTTTCTTTATATATATATATATATATTGATTGTTAGTTTTTTAAGAAAAAAGAATATAAATAAAAAAATATGTTCTATTGTTATTTATTAAAAAAATTAGAATACGAAAATTATGAACCTTAAAATACTATAATTTTATAAATTAATCATTTATTTATAAATATTGTTAGTTTACTAAAAAAAATTAGAATACAAAAATTATGAACCGTAAAATACAATAATTTTTATAAATTTATTTATTCATTTATAAATATTGTTAGTTTATAAAAAAATTATAATACAAAAATTATGAACCGTAAAATACAATAATTTTTATAAAAATATTTATTCTTTTATAAATATTGTTAGTTTACAAAAAATATATAATAAAAAACCATGAACCGTAAAATACAATAATTTTTATAAATATTGTTAGTTTACTAAAAATATTATCATACAAAAATTATGAAAGTTTATAATTTGTATAAGAAATTAGAATGTAATAAAATTTAATGAAGAAGAGTGAAAAGTTTTTTGGAAATTAATTATGGCATTTAATGATACATTTTATTTAAAAAAACTCAAAATTCTAAGAAAAAAGAAAAATGCACATATTGGTCTCTTATTAATACTCAAAGCCACATCTTTCTTTATATATATATATATATATTGATTGTTAGCTTATTAAGAAAAGAGAATATAAATAAAAAATATGTTCTATTGTTAGTTTATTAAAAAAATTAGAATACGAAAATTATGAACCGTAAAATATAATATTTTTTATAATTTAATCATTTATTTATAAATATTGTTAGTTTACTAAAAAAAATTAGAATACAAAAATTATGAACCGTAAAATACATTATAAAATTTTTTGTAATTATATCATTGTGCTTACTATTTCTGGGATCTACAGAAAGTTTATAATTTGTATAAAAAATTAGAATGCAATAAAATTTAATGAATAAGAATGAAATTTTTTTGAAAATTAATGATGGCATTGAATAATACATTTTATTTAATAAAAACTCAAAATTATAAGAAAAAAAGAAAAATGCCCATATTGATCTCTTATTAATCCCAAAGCCACATCTTCTTTTATATATATATTGATTGTTAGTTTACTAAAAAAAATTAGAATACAAAAATTATGAACCGTAAAATACAATAATTTTTATAAAAATTATTATTCATTTATAAATATTGTTAGTTACTAAAAAAATTATAATACAAAAATTATGAAAGTTTATAATTTGTATATGAAATTAGAATGCAATAAAATTTAATGAAAAAGAATGAAAAGTTTTTTTTGGAAATTAATGATGGCATTTAATGATACATATTATTTAAAAAAACTCTAAATTCTAAGAAAAAAGAAAAATGCACATATTGGTCTCTTATTAATACTCAAAGCCACATCTTTCTTTATATATATATATATATATATTGATTGTTAGCTTATTAAGAAAATAGAATATAAGTAAAAAAATATGTTCTATTGTTAGTTTACTAAAAAAAATTAGAATACGAAAATTATGAACCGTAAAATACAATATTTTTTATAAATTAATCATTTATTTATAAATATTGTTAGTTTACTAAAACAAAATAGAATACAAAAATTATGAACCGTAAAATATAATAATTTTTATAAATTTTTTTATTCATTTATAGATATTGTTAGTTTATAAAAAAATTATAATAAAAAATTATGAACTGTAAAAAACAATATTTTTTATAAAAATTTTTATTCATTTATAAATATTGTTAGTTTATAAAAAAAATTATAATACAAAAATTATGAACCGTAAAATAAAATAATTTTTATAAAAAATTTATTCTTTTATAAATATTGTTAATTTACAAAAAAATTATAATACAAAAATCATTAACCGTAAAATACAATAATTTTTATAAATATTCTTATTCATTTATAAATATTGTTAGTTTACTAAAAAAATTATGAAAGTTTATAATTTGCATAAGAAATTAAAATGCAATAAAATTTAATAAAAAAGAGTGAAAAGTTTTTTGGAAATTAATGATGGCATTTAATGATACATTTTATTTAAAAAAACTCAAAATTCTAAGAAAAAAGAAAAATTCCCATATTGGTCTCTTATTAATACTCAAATCCACATCTTCCTTTATATATATATATATATTGATGATATATTGATGTTATACGAGTATGTGTGTTAATGTGATAAGGGTGTAAAACGAAAAATTAAAAAGTAAAGTACCTAAAGTAATTTATTAACTAACTCTAAGGGTAAAAATGTAAATATAAATATAAAATTTACCAACTTATACCCTCCGCCAAATTTTGGCGGAGGAATTGAATGTGGCGGAGGAATTAAATGTATTCGTAGGGTATTTCGTTTGAATTTTGGTCATTTTGGTAATTATGGAGAGAAAATGGTAATTTTGGTAACATTGTTTTCTAAAATGGTTAAAATAATTAATTTCCCTAATTTTTATAAATAAACTATTTATTTATAAATATTCTTAGTTTACTAAAAAAATTAGAATACAAAAATTATAAACCGTAAAATACGATAATTTTTATAAAAATTATTATTCATTAATAAATATTGTTAGTTTACTAAAAAAATTATAATACAAAAATTATGAAAATTTATAATCTGTATAAGAAATTAGAATGCAATAAAATTTAATGAAGAAAAATGAAAAGTTTTTTGGAAATTAATAATGGCATTTAATGATACATTTTATTTAAAAAACACTCAAAATTATAAGAAAAAAGAAAAATGCCCATATTGGTCTCTTATTAATCCTCAAAGCCACATCCGTGTTATATATATATATATATATATTGATTTATAAACATTGTTAACTTATTAAGAAAAAAGATTATAAATAAAAAAATATGTTCTGTTGTTAGTTTACTAAAAAAATTAGAATATGAAAATTAAGAACCGTAAAATACAATAGTTTTTATAAATTAATCATTTATTTATAAATATTGTTAGTTTACTAAAAAAATAGAATACAAAAATTCTGAACCGTAAAATATAATAGTTTGTATAAATATTTTATTCATTTTTAAATATTGTTAGTTTATGAAAAAACTATAATACAAAATTATGAACCGTAAATTAAAATAATTTTTATAAAAAATTTTATTCTTTTATAAATATTGTTAGTTTACAAAAAAAATTATAATACAAAAATCATTAACCGTAAAATACAATAATTTTTATAAATATTTTTTATTCATTTATAAATATTGTTAGTTATTAAAAAAATTATAATTCAAAAATTATGAAAGTTTTTAATTTGTATAAGAAATTAAAATGCAATAAAATTTAATGAATAAAAGTGAAAAGTTTTTTGGAAATTAATGATGCCATTTAATGATACATTTTATTTAAAAAAACTCAAAATTATAAGAAACAGAAAAAAGCCCATATTGGTCTCTTATTAATACTCAAAGCCACATCTTCCTTTATATATATATATATATATATATTGATTGTTACCTTATTAAGAAAAGAGAATATAAATAAAAAAATATGTTCTATTGTTAGTTACTAAAAAAAATTAGAATACGAAAATTATGAACCGTAAAATACAATAATTTTTATAAATTAATCATTTATTTATAAATATTGTTAGTTTACTAAAAAAATTAGAATACAAAAATTATGAACCGTAAAATACAATAATTTTTATAAAAAAATTTATTTTTTTATAAATATTGTTAGTTTATAATAAAAATTATAATACAAAAATCATGAACCGTAAAATACAATAATTTTTATAAGTATTTTTATTCATTTATAAATATTGTTAGTTTATTAAAAAAATTATCGTACAAAAATTATGAAAGTTTATAATTTGTATAAGAAATTAGAATGCAATAAAATTTAATGAATAAGAGTGAAAAGTTTTTTGGAAATTAATGATGGCATTTAATGATACATTTTATTTTAAAAAAACTCAAAATTATAAGAAAAAATAAAATGCCCATATTGGTCTCTTATTAATACTCAAATCCACATATTTCTTTATATATATATATATATATATTGTTAGTTTACTAAAAAGAATTAGAATACAAAAATTACGAACCGTAAAATACAATAATTTTTATAAATTTTTTTATTTATTTATAAATATTGTTAGTTTATAAAAAAATTATAATACAAAAATTATGAACCGTAAAATACAATAATTTTTATAAATTAATCATTTATTTATAAATATTGTTAGTTTACTAAAAAAATTAGAATACAAAAATTATGAACCGTAAAATACAATAATTTTTATAAATTTTTATTTTCATTTAGAAATATTGTTAGTTTATAAAAAAAATTATAATACAAAAATTATGAAGCGTAAAATACAATAATTTTTATAAAAAAATTTATTCTTTTATAAATATTGTTAGTTTACAAAAATATTATAATACAAAAATCATTAACCGTAAAATACAATAATTTTTATAAATATTTTTATTCATTTATAAATATTGTTAGTTTACTAAAAAAATTATGATACAAAAATTATGAAAGTTTATAATTTGTATAAGAAATTGGAATGTAATAAAATTTAATTAATAAAAGTGAATTTTTTTTTTGGAAATTAATGATGGCATTGAATGATACATTTTATTTAAAAAAACTCAAAATTGTAAAAAAAAGAAAAATGCCCATATTGGTTTCTTATTAATACTCAAAGCCACATCTTTCTTTATATATATATATATATTGATTGTTAGCTTATTAAGAAAAGAGAATATAAATAAAAAAAATATGTTCTTTTGTTAGTTTACTAAAAAAAATTAGAATACAAAAATTATGAACCGTAAAATACAATAATTTTTATAAATTAATCTATTATTTATAAATATTGTTAATTTACTAAAAAAAAATAGAATACAAAAATTATGAACCGTAAAATATAATAATTTTTATAAATTTTTTTATTCATTTATAGATATTCAATATATATATATATATAAAGGAGAATGAGCAAGAGTGAAATAAGGGGAGACCTTTAAAGAGCCTTTAAAATTTTCGTAAAATTTTTATTTTTTTTAAATAAAAATGTAACATTTAATGAGCTAGACCTTTCATTTTCTATTTTTTTTATTTAGCAGAAGAAATTCTCTCTTGGAAGCTATCAGATTAATTGACGAAAGGATCATGTTTCGTCAGACTTTGAGAAGAGTTGAAGGCATGTTCGAGCTGAAGAAGTAAAGACTTATTTTGCCACAAAGTGGGAGATTGTTAGGTCTATTATTTTAGTTGTGACAAAATAAGGAAAGGATATGCTTTAATTGTAAAAGGAAGTTTATAATTTTTTAAACTCTTTCCTTCCTTGATCAACTTAGACCTTTCAATATAAATAGGAGTCAAGGGGATCATTAAAAGTATCGATTAACATAGAGCAAAATTCAGTTTATTCTTTCAATGTAATTGATATTAAAGTAAGATATACGACTACGGAAATTCACTAAACACTTTATTCGTATTACTTTAATCACATTCATAATTATATCATTGTGCTTTCTATTTCTGGGATCTACAGAAAATTTATAATTTGTATAAGAAATTAGAATGCAACAAAATTTAATGAAGAAGAATGAAATTTTTTTGGAAATTAATGATGGCATTTAATGATACATATTATTTTAAAAAACTCTAAATTCTAAGAAAAAAGAAAAATGCACATATTGGTCTCTTATTAATACTCAAAGCCACATCTTTTCTTTATATATATATATATATTGATTTTTAGCTTATTAAGAAAAAAGAATATAAATAAAAAAATATGTTCTATTGTTAGTTATTAAAAAAATTAGAATACGAAAATTATGAACTGTAAAATACATAATTTTTATAAATTGATCATTTATTTATAAATATTGTTAGTTTACTAAAAAAAATTAGAATACGAAAATTATGAACCGTAAAATATAATAATTTATATTAAATTTTTTATTCATTTATAGATATTGTTAGTTTATAAAAAAATTATAATAAAAAAATTATGAACCGTAAAATACAATAATTTTTATAAAATTTTTTATTCATTTATAAATATTGTTAGTTTATAAAAAAAATTATAATACAAAAATTATGAACTGTAAAATACAATAATTTTTATAAAAAAATTTATTCTTTTATAAATATTGTTAGTTTACAAAAAAATTATAATACAAAAATCATTAACCGTAAAATACAATAATTTTTATAAATATTTTTATTCATTTATAAATATTGTTAGTTTACTAAAAAAATTATGAAAGTTTATAATTTGTATAAGAAATTAAAATGCAAAAAAATTTAATGAAGAAGAGTGAAAAGATTTTTGGAAATTAATGATGTCATTTAATGATACATTTTATTTAAAAAAACTCAAAATTCTAAGAAAAGAGAAAAATGCCCATATTGGTTTCTTATTAATACTCAAAGCCACATCTTTATATATATATATATATATATATATATTGATATATTGATGTGATACGAGTATGTGTGTTAATGTGATAAGGGTGTAAAACGAAAAATTAAAAAGTAAAGTACCTAAAATAATTTATTAACTAACTCTAAGGGTAAAAATGTAAATATAAATATAAAATTTAACAAATACCCTCCGCCAAAATATTGGCGGAGGAATTGAATGTGGCGGAAGAATTAAATGTATTCGTAGGGTATTTCGGTTGAATTTTGGTCATTTTGGTAATTATGGAGAGAAAATGGTAATTTTGGTAACATTGTTTTCTAAAATGGTTAAAATAATTAACTTCCCTAATTTTTATAAAAAAATTTATTCTTTTATAAATATTGTTAGTTTACAAAAAAATTATAATAAAAAAATCATTAACCGTAAAATACAATAATTTTTATAAATATTTTTATTCATTTATAAATATTGTTAGTTACTAAAAAAATTATCATACAAAAATTATGAAAGTTTATAATTTGTATAAAAAATTAGAATGTAATAAAATTTAATGAAGAAAAGTGAATTTTTTTTTGGAAATTAATGATGGCATTTAATGATACATTTTATTTAAAAAAACTCAAAATTCTAAGAAAAAAGAAAAATGCCCATATTGGTTTCTTATTAATACTCAAAGCCACATCTTTCTTTATATATATATATATATATATATATATATTGATTGTTAACTTATTAAGAAAAGAGAATATAAATAAAAAAATATGTTCTTTTGTTAGTTTACTAAAAAAATTAGAATACGAAAATTATGAACCGTAAAATACAATAATTTTTATAAATTAATCTATTATTTATAAAGATTGTTAATTTACTAAAAAAATTAGAATACAAAAATTATGAACCGTAAAATATAATAATTTTTATAAATTTTTTTATTCATTTATAGATATTGTTAGTTTATAAAAAAAATTATAATACAAAAATTATGAACCGTAAAATACAATAATTTTTATAAAAGTTTTTATTCATTTATAAATAGTGTTAGCTTATAAAAAAAACTATAACACAAAAATTATGAACTGTAAAATACAATAATTTTTATAAAAAAATTTATTCTTTTATAAATATTGTTAGTTTACAAAATAATTATAATAAAAAAATAATGAACCGTAAAATACAATAATTTTAACAAATATTTTTATTCATTTATAAATATTGTTAGTTTATTAAAAATATTATCATACAAAAATTATTAAAGTTTATAATTTGTATAAGAAATTAGAATGTAATAAAATTTAATGAAAAAAAGTGAAAAGTTTTTTGGAAATTAATTATGGCATTTAATGATACATTTTATTTAAAAAAAATTCAAAATTCTAAGAAAAATTATAAATGCCCATATTCGTCTTTTATTAATACTCAAAGCCACATCTTTCTTTATATATATATATATATATATTGATTGTTAGCTTTTTAAGAAAAGAGAATATAAATAAAAAAATATGTTCTATTGTTAGTTTATTAAAAAAATTAGAATATGAAAATTATGAACCGTAAAATATAATAATTTTTATAAATTAATCATTTATTTATAAATATTGTTAGTTTACTAAAACAAAATTAGAAAACAAAAATTATGAATCGTAAAATATTATAATTTTTAAAAATTTTTTTGTTCATTTATTGGTATTGTTAGTTTATAAAAAAAATTATAATACAAAAATTATGAAACGTAAAATACAATAAATTTTTTAAATTTTTATATTCATTTATAAATATTGTTAGTTTATAAAAATAATTATAATACAAAAATTATGAACAGTAAAATACAATAGTTTTTATAAATATTTTTATTCATTTATAAATATTGTTAGTTTACTAAAAAAATTATGAAAGTTTATAAAATTTAATGAAGAAGAGTGAAAAGTTTTTTGGAAATTAATTATGGCATTTAATGATACATTTTATTTAAAAAAACTCAAAATTATAAGAAAAAGAAAAAGGCCCATATTGGTCTCTAATTAATACTCAAAGCCACATCTTCCTTTATATATATATATATATATATATATATATATATATATTGATTGTTACCTTATTAAGAAAATAGAATAAAAAAAAATATGTTCTATTGTTAGTTTACTAAAAAAAATAGAATACAAAAATTATGAACCGTAAAATACAATAATTTTTATAAATCAAACATTTATTTATAAATATTGTTAGTTACTAAAAAAAATTAGAATACAAAAATTATGAACCGTAAAATACAATATTTTTTATAAAATAATTTATTCATTTATTAATATTGTTAGTTTATAAAAAAAAGTTATAATACAAAAATCATGAACCGTAAAATACAATAATTTTTATAAATATTTTTATTCATTTATAAATATTGTTAGTTTATTAAAAAAATTATCATACAAAAATTATGAAAGTTTATAATTTGTATAAGAAATTAGGATGCAATAAAATTTAATGAATAAGAGTGAAAAGTTTTTTGGAAATTAATGATGGCATTTAATAATAATTTTATTTAAAAAAAACTCAAAATTATAAGAAAAAAGAACAATGCACATATTAGTCTCTTATTAATATTCAAAGCCACATCTTTCTTTATATATATATATATATATATATATTGTTACTTTACTAAAAAAAATTAGAATACAAAAATTGTGAACCGTAAAATACAATAATTATTATAAAAAAATTTATTCATTTATAAATATTGCTAGTTTATAAAAAGTTTATAATACAAAAATTATGAATCGTAAAATACGATAATTTTTATAAAATAATTTATTCTTTTATAAATATTGTTAGTTTACAAAAAAATTGTAATACAAAAATCATGAACCGTAAAATACAATAATTTTTATAAATTAATCATTTATTTATAAATATTGTTAGTTTACTAAAAAAAATTAGAATACAAAAATTATGAACCGTAAAATACAATAATTTTTATAAATTAATCATTTATTTATAAATATTGTTAGTTTACTAAAAAAAATAGAATACAAAAATTATCAACCATAAAATATAATAATTTTTATAAAATTTTCTATTCATTTATAAATATTGTTAGTTTATAAAAAAAACTATAATACAAAAATTATGAACCGTAAAATACAATAATTTTTATAAATTTTTTTATCCTTTTATAAATATTGTTGGTTTACAAAAAAAATTATAATACAAAAATCATGAACCGTAAAATACAATAATTTTTATAAATATATTTTATTCATTTATAAATATTGTTAGTTTTTAAATAAATTATAATACAAAAATTATAAAAAGTTTATAATTTGTATAAGAAATTAGAATGCAATAAAATTTAATGAATAAGAATGAAAAGTTTTTTGGAAATTAATGATGACATTTAATTGTACATTTTATTCAAAAAAAATCAAAATTATAAGAAAAAAGAACAATGCACATATTGGTCTCTTATTAATACTCAAAGCCACATCTTTCTTTATATATATATTTATATATTGTTAATTTACTAAAAAAAATTAGAATACAAAAATTATGAACCGTAAAATACAATAATTATTATAAAAAAATTTATTCATTTATAAATATTGCTAGTTTATAAAAAATTTATAATACAAAAATTATGAACCGTAAAATACGATAATTTTTATAAAAAAATTTATTCTTTTATAAATATTGTTAGTTTAAAAAAAATTGTAATACAAAAATCATGAACCGTAAAATACGATAATTTTTATAAATTAATCATTTATTTATAAGTATTGTTAGTTTACTAAAAAAAATTTAGAATACAAAAATTATGAACCGTAAAATACAATAATTTTTATAAAAAAATTTATTCTTTTATAAATATTGTTAGTTTACAAAAAAATTATAATACAAAAATCATTAACCGTAAAATACAATAATTTTTATAAATATCTTTTTTCATTTATAAATATTGTTAGTTTACTAAAAAAATTATCATACAAAAATTATGAAAGTTATAATTTGTATATGAAATTAGAATGCAATAAAATTTAATGAAAAAGAATGAAAAGTTTTTTGGAAATTAATGATGGCATTTAATGATACATAATATTTAAAAAAACTCTAAATTCTAAAAAAAAAGAAAAATGCCACATATTTCTTTATATATATATATATATATTGATTGATTGTTAGCTTATTAAGAAAAGAGAATATAAATAAAAAAATATGTTCTTTTGTTAGTTTACTAAAAAAATTAGAATACGAAAATTATGAACCGTAAAATATAATAATTTTTATAAATTAATCTATTATTTATAAATATTGTTAATTTACTAAAAAAAATTAGAATACAAAAATTATGAACCGTAAAATATAATAATTTTTACAAATTTTTTTATTCATTTATAGATATTGTTAGTTTATAATACAAAAATTATGAACCGTAAAATACAATAATTTTTATAAAAGTTTTTATTCATTTATAAATAGTGTTAGCTTATAAAAATAATTACAATACAAAAATTATGAACCATAAAATACAATGATTTTTATAAAAAATTTTATTCTTTTATAAATATTGTTAGTTAACAAAAAAATTATAATGCAAAATCCATGAACCGTAAAATACTATAATTTTTATAAATATTTTTATTCATTTATAAATATTGTTAGTTTATTAAAAAAATTATCATACAAAAATTATGAAAGTTTATAATTTGTATAAGAAATTAGAATGCAATAAAATTTAATGAATAAGAGTGAAAAGTTTTTTGGAAATTAATGATGGCATTTAATGATACATATTATTTAAAAAAAACTCAAAATTATAAGAAAAAAGAAAAATGCCCATATTGGTCTCTTATTAATACTCAAAGCCACATCTTTCTTTATATATATATATATATTGTTAGTTTACTAAAAAAAAATTAGAATACAAAAATTATGAACCGTAAAATACAATAATTTTTATAAAAAATTTTATTCATTTATAAATATTGTTAGTTTATAAAAAAAATTATAATACAAAAATTATGAACTGTAAAATACAATAATTTTTATAAAAAACATTATTCATTTATAAATATTGTTAGTTACTAAAAAAATTATAATACAAAAATTATGAAAGTTTATAATTTGTATATAAATTAGAATGCAATAAAATTTAATAAAAAATTATAAAACCTCCATGAAAGTTTCTCCTTAATCCATGTTTCTACATCTTCCTTTATATATATATATATATATATATATTGATTGTTAGGAAATAAATTATATTGATGTTAGCTTAAAAATAATAAATAAACAAATAAACATATTTAATAAAATAAAATAACCATATGTAATAAAATAAAATAACCAAAGTTTTATAATTTAAAAATAATTCTTATTTATTTAAATCATAATTTAATTAGTCAATTATCCACTAAAATTTTACAATTATAATCCTTATTTAAAAATATTGTTTTTTCTTTTACTTTTACTTAATGATTTTATTTATTATTTATTTATATACTTAATAAACTTACATTAATTAAATACTATATGAATTTAATATTTTTAATAGAGTATAGTTTTTTAATTTATTTTTATTTTCTTAATAGATTAACAATCAATATATATAGATATATAAAATATATAAAGGAGAATGAGGAAAAGTGAATTAAGGAGAGCCCTATAAAGAGGCTTTAAAATTTTCGTAAAATTTTGATTTTTTTTAAAATAAAAATGTCACATTAAATTAACTTGACCTTTCATTTTTATATATTTTTTATTGAGTTTCATCAAATTATTTATTCTTATTTATTTAAATCATAATTTAATAAATCAATTATCCACTAAAATTTTATTTTCTTAATGATCTAACAATTAATATATATATATATATATATATATATAAAGGAGAATGAGCAAGAGTGAAATAGGGGAGCCCTTTAAAGATGATTTAAAATTTTCGTAGAATTTTGATTTTTTTAAAATAAAAATGTAACATTTAATGAGTTAGACCTTTCATTTTCTATTTTTTTATTGAGTTTAATCAAATTATTTATTCTTATTTAATTAAATCATCGTTTTCTAAATCAATTATCCACTAAAATTTTATAACTATAATCATTATTTAAAAATATTTTTTTCTTTACTTTTAATTAATGATTTTATTAATTATTTATTTATATACTTAATAAACTTACATTAATTAATTATTATATGAACTTAATATTTTAATAGAGTATATTTTATAATTTATTTTTATTTTATTAATTAATTATTTATATTTATATTTTTATTAATTATTTATTTATATACTAATTTAAAGAGCCTTTAAAATTTTCGCTGAATTTTGATTTTTTTTAAATAAAAATGTAACAATTAATGAGCTAGACCTTTCATTTTCTATATTTTTTTATTGAGTTTAATCAAATTATTTATTCTTATTTAATTAAATCATCGTTTTCTAAATCAATTATCCACTAAAATTTTACAATTAAAATCATTATTTAAAAATATTTTTTTCTTTACTTTTACTTAATGATTTTATTAATTATTTATATACTTAATAAACTTACATTAATTAAATATTATATGAACTTAATATTTTAATAGAGTATATTTTTAAATTTATTTTTATTTTCCTAATGATCTATCAATCAATATATATATATAACGAATACGAAAAATTATGAACCATAAAATACAATAATTTTTATAAATTAATCTATTATTTATAAATATTGTTAGTTTACTAAAAAAATTAGAATACAAAAATTATGAACCGTAAAATATAATAATTTTTATAAATTTTTTTATTCATTTATAGATATTGTTAGTTTATAAAAAAAATTATAATACAAAAATTATGAACCGTAAAATACAATAATTTTAATTAATTTTTTTATTATTTATAAACATAGTTAGTTTATAAAAATAATTATAATACAAAAATTATGAACCGTAAAATATAATAAAATTAATAAAAAAATTTATTCTTTTATAAATATTGTTAGTTTACAAAAAAATTATAATACAAAAATCATGAACCGTAAAATACAATAATTTTTATAAATATTTTTATTCATTTATAAATATTGTTAGTTTACTAAAAAAATTATAAAAGTTTATAATTTGTATAAGAAATTAGAATGGAATAAAATTTAATGAAGAAGAGTGAAAAGTTTTTTGAAAATTAATGATGTCATTTAATGATACATTTTATTTAAAAAAAACTCAAAATTATAAGAAAAAAGAAAAATGCCCATATTGTTCTCTTATTAATACTCAAAGCCATATCTTTATTTATATATATATATATATATTGTTAGTTACTTAAAAAATTAGAATACAAAAATTATAAACCGTAAAAAACAATAATTTTTATAAAAATTATTATTCATTTATAAATATTGTTAGTTACTAAAAAAATTATAATACAAAAATTATGAAAGTTTATAATTTGTATATGAAATTAGAATGCAATAAAATTTAATGAAAAATTATAAAACCTCCATGAAAGTTTCTCCTTAATCCATGCTTCTACATCTTCCTTTATATATATATATTGATTGTTAGGAAATAAATTATATTGATGTTAGCTTAAAAAGAATAAATAAACAAATAAACATATTTAGTAAAATAAAATAACCATATGTAATAAAATAAAATAACCATATGTAATAAAATAAAATAACCAATGTTTTATAAAAAAAATTATTACACTAAATGTAAATTTTTTTTGAATTATGGTTTAACTAAACAAAAAATATTAATCTATTTAAAATCAATATAAAAATTAACGAAATTAAAAGGTTAATGAAATGTCAATAGCATTTAATGATAGAATTTAAGTTAAAATTAATTCAAAATTACCACAAAATTATAAAAGCTCCATGAAAGTTTCTCCTTAATCCATGACGAAACTTTGGGAGCAAGTTCTTATGCACAGATGCATGCATTAAATTTTCCTGTATCAAAGACATGGATAACAAATTAGAAAAATTAGAACAATTTTGTAATGCAATCGACAATTCATCATACCTTCTCATCGATTAAAATCATGTCTAAACTAATTAGTTCTCCTCCTTTCTTCGTGTTTAGACATTCCCACATTCTACAAATCCAAATTTTCATAATGTAGTCTTCGTGATCATTTTTCAAGTCTTTTAGTAAAGAATACTCCATGAAACTTTAAATCAAATAAATATATCACAAAATAACAATTCAAGCACTTGAAAATGGTAACATTTTCTATGAGCTTTATATAGGGGGACACTTGAAGGACTAAGTTAAATAAAAACTAAATCATTATTAAATCATAATTCTTAATTAATTGTAATCAATTGTTATAACTATATCATTTATATGATGATAGGTTATAAGAAGGTTTTTTAACAAAAAAGAATTAAGTATATTTATTTAATATGTATATGTATATGTATATATTTAAATGATAATATGTATAAATAATAATTAACGAAAACCGTACAAGAATGTTAATAAATAAATTAAAATAGTGCTTCCATTATTAATAATTTTGTTACATATGTAAGTGATGAAATAGATGCAAAAGAAATCATCATAGGAAAATATAACTAATTAATCTTATTTAGTTAGATAAAGTTATTTTCAATATTATGTATAATGAGTGTTATGTAACTAATTTATTTAAATAATTATCAATGTATAATAAGTTTTATATAAATGATCATATTTAATGAGAATGGTTGGGTGGATAATGGTTAATTAAAACAGTAAAAACAAATTGAGTGTTATATAATAATAACTGTTATAAAAACAACAATATATAATAACAACATTTTGTCGAAATTAATTGTTAAATGTTAAATGAAATGGTTGCTAATAATTAACCAAGCAATATTGGTTATAATCATTCTTTGGCCTCCATTTTGATACATATGTAACAATAAAAGTAACCAAACATCATAAAATTTATCAAAAATGCATGACATAGATTGTAAAGATCGTTTTTTATGTAACATAAATATGTTAACTCAATGTTAATAAATTGATTAAGTAATATTAGATATAACATAATTGTGGTAATTATAAATTATATTAAAAGTATATGAGGCATAAATTGTAACAGTTCTTTTTTATGTAACATAAATATGTGAAGTTAGTGTTAATAAATTGAGTCATTGTGTAAATTGTTATATGTTATATGATGAATAATAATTGAGTCATAAATATTGGATTATAAAGATGGTTATGATTTATAAGAATTGTTGGTTTATTAAGAAAAACCAAAAAATCTATTATATTGATTTATAAGCATTGTTAATTATTAATCCACTAAAAAAATTAAATACAATAATTATGAAAGTTAATAATTTATTTAAAAAAATATTTAAAGTATGGATTTTTAACCATTGTTAGTCCATTAAATTTATGATGTTAGTTTGCAAAAATGAATATTTAATATTGATATTTTGATTTATAAGCATTGTTAATCCACTAAATAAGGTAAATACAATAATTAAAAAAGAATATTTAATATTTAATATAAAAGCAACAATATATAATAACAACATTTTGTGGATATTAATTGTTATATGTTAAAGATCGTTTTTTATGTAACAAAAATATGTTAACTCAATGTTAAAATGAATTTTGATTAAGTAATATTAGATATAACAAAATTGTGGTAATTATAAATTATATTAAAAGTATATGTGGCATAAATTGTAACGGTTCTTCTTTATGTAACATAAATATGTGAAGTTAGTGTTAATAAATTGACTCATTGAGTAAAGTGTTATATGTTATATGATGGATAATAATTGAGTCATAATTATTGTATTATAAAGATGGTTATGATTTATAAGAATTGTTGGTTTATTAAGAAAAATCAAAAAAATCTATTATATTGATTTATAAGCATTGTTCATTGTTAATCCACTAAAAAAATTAAATACAATAGTTATGAAAGTTTATACTTTATTTAAAAAAATATTTAAAGTACGGATTTTTAACCACTGTTAGTCCATTAAATTTATGATGTTAGTTTGCAAAAATCAATATTTAATATTGGTATTTTGATTTATAAGCATTGTTAATCCACTAAATAAAGTAAATACAATAATTAAAAAAGAATATTTAATATTTAATATTTAATATTTAATATTTAATATTTAATATAAAAACAACAATATATAATAACAACATTTTGTGGATATTAATTGTTATATGTTAAAGATCGTTTTTTATGTAACATAAATATGTTAACTCAATGCTAAAATGAATTTTGATTAAGTAATATTAGATATAACAAAATTGTGGTAATTATAAGTTATATTAAAAGTATATGTGGCATAAATTGTAACGGTTCTTTTTTATGTAACATAAATATGTGAAGTTAGTGTTAATAAATTGACTCATTGAGTAAATTGTTATATGTTATATGATGGATAACAATTGAGTCATAAATATTGGATTATAAAGATGGTTATGATTTATAAGAATTGTTGGTTTATTAAGAAAAACCAAAAAAATCTATTATATTGATTTATAAGCATTGTTCATTGTTAATCCACTAAAAAATTAAATACAATAATTAAGAAAGTTTATAATTTATTTAAAAAAATATTTAAAGTACGGATTTTTAACCACTGATAGTCCATTAAATTTATGATGTTAGTTTGCAAAAATGAATATTTAATATTGATATTTTGATTTATAAGCATTGTTAATCCACTAAATAAAGTAAATACAATAATTAAAAAAGAATATTTAATATATTATTTTGATTTATATTGATTGTTAATCAACTAACAAAATCAAATACAATAATTATGATGTTAGTTATGTTAGTTTGCTAAAAAGAATATTTAATATATATATTTTGTGATGTTAGTTTAGTAAAAAAAAGTTGTTAATCCACTAAATAAAGTAAATACAATAATTAAAAAAGAATATTTAATATATTATTTTGATTTATATTGATTGTTAATCAACTAACAAAATCAAATACAATAATTATGATGTTAGTTATGTTAGTTTGCTAAAAAGAATATTTAATATATATATTTTGTGATGTTAGTTTAGTAAAAAAAAGTTGTTAATCCACTAAATAAAGTAAATACAATAATTAAAAAAGAATATTTAATATATTAATTTGATTTATATTGATTGTTAATCAACTAACAAAATCAAATACAATAATTATGATGTTAGTTATGTTAGTTTGCTAAAAAGAATATTTAATACATATATTTTGTGATGTTAGTTTAGTAAAAAAAAAGTTGTTAATCCACTAAATAAAGTAAATACAATAATTAAAAAAGAATATTTAATATATTATTTTGATTTATATTGATTGTTAATCAACTAACAAAATCAAATACAATAATTATGATGTTAGTTATGTTAGTTTGCTAAAAAGAATATTTAATATATATATTTTGTGATGTTAGTTTAGTAAAAAAAAAAAGTAAACACATTTATTGTAATAAAGAAATAAAAAAATAGACTCAAATAACATTAATTAAATATTGTTGTCTTATGAAAAAATATAAAAAAAAAATGAATAAATATTGGTTTTTATAACTTAAATTAGAAATGAAGAGTCTAGTAATTAATGAATGACATTTAATGAATAATTATAATTTAAAATTAATTTAAAATTAATTCAAAATTATGAGAAAAAAGATAAACCTCTTAAAAATTCTCTCATTAATCCTAGAGAAAAGTTTTTTGGAAATTAATGATGGCATTTAATGATACATTTTATTTAAAAAAAACTCAAAATTATAAGAAAAAAAAGGCCCATATTGGTCTCTTATTAATACTCAAAGCCACATCTTCCTTTATATATATATATTGATTGTTACCTAATTAAGAAAAGAGAATATAAATAAAAAAATATGTTCTATTGTTAGTTTACTAAAAAAAATTAAAATACGAAAATTATGAACCGTAAAATACAATAATTTTATAAATTAATCATTTATTTATAAATATTGTTAGTTTACTAAAAAAAATTAGAATACAAAAATTATGAACCGTAAAATACAATAATTTTTATAAAAAAAATTATTCATTTATAAATATTGTTAGTTTATAAAAAAAATTATAATACAAAAATTATGAACTGTAAAATACAATAATTTTTATAAATATTTTTATTCATTTATAAATATTGTTAGTTTATTAAAAAAATTATAATAAAAAAATTATGAAAGTTTATAATTTGTATAAAAAATTAGAATGCAATAAAATTTAATGAATAAGAGTGAAAAGTTTTTTGGAAATTAATGATGACATTTAATGATAAATCTATATATATATATAAGTAGGATCTGGTTGTCCTACATGGCATCACCACCTTCCAGTATTTCAAATTATCACAAATCTTGGAATTGCCTACTTTCTCAGATTACAAACGTAACGTATCCTCTTTTACCATCCTTCCATATTCTTCACGATGTACCCTCTTCTATCCACGTCTCACGCCATACTCCGACATTCTGTTTTAGGGTTTATGCTTCAGTCATGATCGTTGCACATCATCGCTTCAGGTATGCATCTTCTTCTATCCCCAAACCCCAAATCTTCAAACCATCACTGGCTATGTTCTCTCTTCTCACGACAGGCACCTATTTTGTTGGTTTAGGGTTCCGACGATTTTAGGCCTGCAGGGAACTTCACCCAGCGTAATTTACTCTTCTCTTAATTTTGGATCCAATTTTCCCTAAACTCTTCCCTTAGATTCGATCATCTCCGAGAACCCCATCGATCTGAACCCATATCACAAACCATCGATATGCACAAACCATCACAAACCATCGATATGAACCCAGATCTGTTCCCCGCCTCATACCGAAACCACCCCGCGAGATCAACTATAAAAACAAGGATCGACCATTTACTTCTCCGAAATGGGTAGCGTACGTCCTGCGTTCTCTCTGAGAAATAAGGTTCTCTCTGAGAAATAAGGTTCTCTCTGAGAAATAAGGTACGGTTTTTTTTAATACGATTCGTAGTTTCATCCTTCTTCCATTAGGGTTTTGCATACAGAAATTCAGGTGTTCTTATCTTATGATGCCTGTGCATGTTAATTTATCAAGCGAGGTTTTTTGATTTTGATTTTTTTATTTTTATTTCTGCACCTAATATCACATTTTACTCCATATGACACATACACTTTACATTAAGATTTTACATTAGAAGTAGCTAAATTTCGGTAATTTATGGTTATGGAGTTGTATTCAGCTTCGTTTTTAGGAGATCTTGATGAAGTAGTGAAGCATGTTGGTAGCAGGTATCCCACAGCCAATCTTTATGTGGTTGTTTGGTCAATGGGAGCCAGCACTTTTGTTCAGTATTTGGGGAAGGTAGTAGACATTCATCCTCCTTTTGTTGGTTTTCTGAAAAAGCTACTTAAAAAACTTTATGATTTTGTATGTTCTTATATGAGCCTGGTTCTAGCCGATTTTATGGTGCTGATTCCTGTGTAATCCTTTCGATTTGGTTATGTCAGATGAGGACTTATGCAAGGGGTTCAACTGAATTTATAATAAATCTCTTGGCAATGCTTTGAGTGGCATTTTAAAGAAATCGATCCACATGTATACAATCACATGTTGTTTAATTATATATTCTCCACTATCACATGTAACATCATTTCAAATGAACACAATTGACTCGGGGCCCCTAAGTAAGCCAAAAATGTCTCTTACGTTGGTGTTATATTACGGATTTTTAGCTTTTTAATACTTAAATATGATTTTTTTTAATGTTTACATGCTCAAATCAATTATAACCGTCAGAATCCTACTCATTTGTAAGTGATTTGATTTTAACGCGAGTGATTTACAGGTTTTTAGCAAATGCAAGTAATGTAATAATCAGTATTGTATGACGGTTTAGTTCCACCATAACAAAAAAAAATATCAGTGGATCAATATGTCTTGAGGTGAGCTTATAAATATTGGACTGCCCGACCTGCTTAAGAACTCTAAATCAAAGTAAGAAAGTAAAATATTAAACATGTTGGTAGCAGGTATCCCACAACCAATCTTTATGTGGTTGGTTGATCAATGGGAGCCAACATTTTTGTTCAATATTTGGGGAAGGTAGTAGACATTCATCCTCCTTTTGTGGGTTTTCTGAAAAGGCTATTTAAAAAGCTTTATGATTTTGTATGTTCTTATAGGAGCTGGTTCTAGCCGATCTTCCGGCGCATTCCTGTCTAATCCTTTCGATTTGGTTATGTCAGATGAGGACTTATGCAAGGGGTTCAACCGAATTTATAATAGATCTCTTGGCAAGGCTTTTAGTGTTATTTTAAAGAAGTACTGATCCATTTTTAAGTATCTTGATTGTTTCTTGAATACTAAATTTTAAGGCATCTCTTCATATATTTGAGATTTTATATCATTCTTTGTAGGCATCTTCTTCTTTTTGAAGACATTGGAGGCGAGTACAATATCCCATTGGCTGCCAATGCCAATATTATCCGGGATTATGATGAAGGACTGACTCGAGATACATATATATATGTACATACATACATACATACATACATATATATATACCGGTTCATGACTTATAACTCATCACTGATTATATTTTTGTACGAGGATGATAAAACAATGAAAGTTCACAAGGAGCAGAGAAAGCGATCTAGAAAGGAGAGCAGAGATGTTAGGAATTGTTATCAGGATTACAAAGAGACCTATACCGATAATAATATGGACATGCATCACATTGAAAACCAGAAATCTGCATGCAAGGCTGAAATAAAGATGCCTTAAAAAGTGAGTCAATTTCTTTGTTGTATGAGTTGCTCAGATTATAAGTGTGATGTCTGCTCATAGTTTTAATTAGTTACAAATTTGTTAATTAATCTGTTGATGAAAATTTAAAATATGGAATGAATGGTGAAGATGTTGATGAAAATTTAAAATATGGAATGAAATGGTGAAGATGATTGATTAATTTGTTTCAGTTGCCTTAATGGGGACATATGAGGGGTCTTGGCTTATTCCACATAGCCATTTTGGCTTAATAGATTAATGATTAATTCATGATTATACACTCCTATACGTCGTGCAGACCATTAAGTTCATATGATACCTACCTGTTGACATAAGAAGTTCTTTTTGGTATCGTGTTACTTTGTCTGTTACCCTTTTCAATGATCGTTATAATTACTTTGTTTGTTATCCTTTTTCAATGATTGTTACAATAGCATGAATTTATTTACTTATTAAATATTGATTATTTTATTTTATTAAATAAATTGTTTTTTACTTATTTATTTGTTTTCAATACATCTTTTAGCATCTTACGAGAATTTTTTATAAATGAGAAACTGTTTTTTTTGTAAAAAACATCCACACGAGTTCTTATTTTAATTGGTCATTCCTTTGCTTCAGGATTTGTACACAGTTTTTGAGAAATATGGGCTTTCGTAGAAAGGTTGTAATATAGGGACATGGATGGTATATAGAGCATAACAATCATCGGCTTTGACTCCGAAATACAATATTCTATTCTCAAGAAGTGAGTCGACTCTCCCTTTGTTATCTTAAGATTAAAATATGTATATAAGAAGACGATAGAAACAATATATGAAAATTATATTAGAATGATCAAATATATAAATTAGAAAAAATATTTTACTACAATCATTAGCCTAGGGGTTTTGTGGTATTAAAATAATTTATTACAATTAATAGGTCATTGTAATGATTATTTATACACCCTCTTAAGATTAAAATATGTATATAAGAAGACGATAGAAACAATATATGAAAATTATATTAGAATGATCAAATATATAAATTAGAAAAAATATTTTACTACAATCATTAGCCTAGGGGTTTTGTGGTATTAAAATAATTTATTACAATTAATAGGTCATTGTAATGATTATTTATACACCCTTTATTATTACAATTAAAAGACATTAAGACAATTAAAGAGGATTTATTACAATCAAATAAATGATAGTTGGGGTTTATTTTTAAACTTTTAATTTTCATAATTATGATTAAAGATCATTTATTAGAATTAATAGGCCTCTTCATTATATAAATATATGTATTTTTATAGACATAGAAATCAGCTGTCTTAACATTTTTTACGAAAAGATAAGTTTTGTTGTCTAGATTCTAGATTCTTAGATTTTTGTGATGGAGTGCGTAAACTTAAAAGATTTGAGAGAAGATAATGAGTGTTGGACTATGAAGGTAAGAGTTTGCCGCTTGTGGGAGTCCTTGAATTCAAAAAAAAATGGAGAACTAATAAGCTTGGATATGGTCCTCATCGATGAAATGGTATGTCTTGGAGTATTTTTTTTACTAAAATATTCTTTATAGGAGTTTTATGATCACTTACTTCGTTTTTTATTATAATTTCAGGGAACCCTAATGGCTACAACAATCCGAAAAAATTTGGTGTCTAAGTTCAAGCATTTGTTGAAGGAGGGTTTGGTGTATACCGTGAAAAACTTTAAGGTGGTTGTGAATTCTGGAGCTTATAGGGTTGTTACTTCGAAGTTCAAGATCATGTTTACTCTTATAACAACCATTAAGAGAGTAGAGAACATTGAACCCTCAATACCAATGCACGGATTTCAGTTTATTAATGAGAAGATGGTTAACACTCAGGTGAATGATGACAGTATTCTCACGGGTACGATATTTTTAAGCTTTTTACTTCTTCCGAATATATTGTGTTATGCTTTTATTTTATTTCGTTGCTTGCTACACCCGATTATTCTAACGTAAAATGTATGTGTAGATATTGTTGGGTGTATAGTAGAAATCGGTGATCTCGAAACTGTTGGCGGGAGTTATACAAAAAGGGATCTTGAAATTATTTCGGATTAGTAAGTTTGTTTGATACTTACATATATACTTCTTTTTTACCAAATTATATTAGAACATATCATTTAAGTTAACATTCTGCTATCTATGTCTGTTTGTAGCTCGGTTACTTGCAAAGTTACATTGTGGGGAGAACTTGGTGAGAAATTTATGGGTGAACACCCAATTGACAATGGGAACTCCCCTTCAATTATTATCGTCACATCAGTACGCATTAAAAAGTTTCGAGGTATTTTTAATTCTTGCCTATTTGTATGTTTCTAGAATCTTATATGATTAATAATAACACATATATGGTTTGTTCTATTATAATTGTAAGGTGTCATCAATTTTTCAACATCAAGTGCAAGCAAGATATACATTAATCTTCCCGACGAATATGTGTCGTCTTTGATTAATAGGTTTGCAAATGTATGTCCTCGGGTGAAACTTATGAACCCCGCTTGTGTAGTATCAAAAACAGTTGAGGAGGAAATGTTTGATAATAGGATGAGCATTGAACAATTGCTAAGAAATTTGTTGGAAAAACGAATCTAAGGTGCATTTTTTTCATCAAATTTCTATGCCTAAACAAACTACAATAGTATGTTATATCGATTTTCTAATTACATGGTTCAATTTTCTACATGCAGGGGTATTCCATGGCTATTATGGGTGTTATTGATAGATTTGAAACTCATTATGGATGGTTTTACTTGGCTTGTAAAGGATGTTGTAGAAGGGTTACACCAATTGATGGTGTTTATAGATGCGACCCTTGTGATATTGAATCGGACGTCACTCTTACGTTGTTAGTGTCTAATTATTTTAAGATTTTTAATGTTATAAATTCCATGTAATTGTTAACCAAACTTTGTTTTTTAAGGTACAAGCTACATTTTGTTGTTAGAGATGATACCGGTACGACTACATGCGTTATTCTTCACAAGCTTGCTGAACGAATAGTGGATTCATCGGCACTTAAATTGTTGAACAAAAGTAATCCGAATTCTGATGAGTTTCCCCGTGAAATCCTTGAACTTTGTGGTAAGAAATACGTTTTCAAAATCGTTTTGACAGATTACAACATTAAATGGGGGAGTGACAAATTTTCGGTTCATAATGTGTTTGAACCGAATGAAAATTTGGAGAAACGATATTTGTCTACCGGCGGAGAAAAGGTTAGTTAATTTTTAACATTAAAGATTATGTAGTCTATTGTTATAATGACCTTATGTTTGATATCCAATTCAAAATAGAAAACATGTGCAACCACAACTGGAACCATATCAAAGGTAAATATTTTTAATTCTTTTGTACTGTAATATTGAATTATATAGATTCTAATAATATTGGTATTGATTAACACTTTGAATTTTAATAGAATGATGCTTTGTTGCTTGATGACTTTGATGATGAAGTTGAAGCTCAACAGCCTCTACTCACTATCACCCCTACAAAACGAAGAAAGATTATCATTGATGACGAGGAGGAGTAGAGTGGCGGTTTAACATCTTGATCCATAATAAGACATTTTCATCCATTTTGTTAGGGTGTTCAACATTTTTATCCATTCTGTTAAGTTGTTCAACATTTTGTTAGGGTGTTTTTGTTACAAATCGGATTAGTTTATATAATTTAGTTATGCTTTGGTGTATTGTTTTACAAATCTGATTAGTTATTTGGTGTTTAATGTGTTGATTGATCATAAAACTCCAGTTTTTAAAGTAATGACACATCAATATGAATGCATAAAATATAATATAACAATTAACGCACTAATAAATATCATAAAGGAAAACTCTTTACATAACATCCCTAAATAGTTAAAGACAATTGAAAGTTCATATGCCATAAAACCAAGTAAGAACCATACTACAAAATAAATAACCGAACATAGAAGAGTTGCATATTCAAGGTTTCTTTTATTTTGAAGTTGAAATTTGTTTCTTTTCTAATATTTTTCAATCTTTTAAAATATTATAAAACATTAATTACCTTAGTTGTATTCTAAAATATTAACTTCATCACTATCATTTTTCTAATAACTTCATAATCACTACCAACATGAAAATATCATTGATTAACAAACAAGTTAATGAATATTAACATGATTTGGTTAGTGACATAATTTTTTAAAAATATTGTCAAATTAATGGAGTACTTGGCGATGGAGAAGCCAAAAAAACACAAAATGGTGAATTAGCATTTAGGAAATTTCAATTAATATCTTATTGATTTTCCAACACAACCAATATGCATTTACTTCTTATTTCATCTTCTACAAGTCTACAAAAGATTTAAAACCTTTACCTTAACCGTTTTGATTTCAACTAAATGACAATGATATCAATAATATGAAGATAATCAATATGGTAAAGTGATTAGATTTTTTAATCTGAGTCTATAATTAAAATGTTGAAAAAATATAAAGAAATATAACGATAATCATATTATAATTAAATTCAAATAATATCTTTAAATTATCTCTCTTTCTTCTCCCTTCTCATATTTTACACTTTTCCCTTCTCCGGTTGTCTTCATCTTTCTCTCTTCTTTGTCCTCTTCCATAGTCATCCCTTCTCCGGTTGTCATCTTTCTCAGTCTCCGTCTGCGTCTCAGTCTTAGTCTCACGCTCTTCCTGCCCTCTTTCCATCTCCATCAAGGTATGTATTATGTTCTTGTAGTTTTTAAAATAATGAATCTTTTGATAAATTTTCCACAACCGATACCTTAACTAAAACACTTGCCACTATAGTTAAATAGACACATAAAAATTCACCAAATAAGCAATTTAAGACCTTTAGACTTGCATCACAATCACCTTAGAAATGACATATAGATCATTTTCCTATTATCTTACCAACTATCATAGAAATATGCTATACAAACGTTGAAGGTAATTGACATGTTAAACCATGAGATCTCATAAATCAAATGTGATTCATCGCTATTACAAAGTCTTTTAACATGAGACACTTGACTACCTCTTTTCTCTACAACCTTACTCTTTAAGCATCATCATTGTTTGTTAATTTCTAAAAAAATTATTGTTTAAAGGATTCAATGTGAATTCATTCAAAATTGAAATTCAAAATATTCTTTATTATCAAAGTAATAATTATTAGTTAATTTCTTATTTAATAGCTATGAAAGTTCCATGGAGGTTTCAAAATGAGATTTTGTTACATTTAATTCATTTTTATAGCTCAAATGTGTTATGACTTCTTCTATCTTTATTTCATGACCATTTGCTATTTCTTCTTATGATGTTTTTATTGCTTAAAAATGTTGTATCAATGTATATTTACTTCATAGAATTCACTCTGTATATTGTTTGTGAGTGTGGTTGGTCTACTCATTTATTTTTGTCTTTTTTTTTTCTTTCTAAAAATGTTTAATTTCTTAATTTATAATATTTTAGTTGATAGTTATCTTGAACTATTACACTATTATTTAGATGTTGGTTTGATGTGATCAAAGAATAAGTTTACATTGCAGAACGTGAATTGTTTAATTGGATCATGTCACATGTATATGTAACCAAATGCTACTATTAGAAGACATTGTTTTTTGGAGATAAAAAACCATCTATTAACATTAAAATTATGCATTTAGAGACATTTGTGTTTTGAAGTTTCACTTTTAACAACTATATTATAGTTTTCGTTTTTGTTTTGTTTTATGAAGTACTATGTGATAAAATAGGATAGTGAGTGTTTCATACCTGATTAAATCATGTAGGCTACAAAGTCTTTCAAGAAAAAAACAATTTACAATTACAGTCGTTATACATCTAATAGGACAATGAAAATTATTGTTTTAAAAAAATCACACCCAACTAATCATTGATCTAAGAAACCCAACACAAGTCTCATGCTTCTTCCTCTATTAATTTGTTTTTAAGGTAAATAACAAAAATTATAAAGGAGGACTTCAACACACAAAATGGCCATGAAATTAGGTTTCATTGTCTTTAACCGTTAGATATTAAATACCCTCCTCAAATAGTAAAACATATTATTTAGATGATTCTTATTTCGAGATCATTCACATGTATGTACGTGTTCTTAGTTAAAACATACATGATATACTTTATATTCTAATAAGCGCTACATATTTAAAAGCATTATGATGTATTCACAGTGGGACAAATCTAATAAAAACCAAATGGATTTATTTTAAACAGACACTTTATCACTACAAGGATGATCTTAATTTTTAATTGGATTGTCATATGAACTTGTGTTTCAATTATTTTTTGCAAGTGTCATCTAATTATACTCATTATTAAAGGTATCATGGAACTTCTCGATGAAGAACGTAACATTCGGCGACGTCTTGCATATATGGCACGTTATGGAAGACGAGAAAGGTTGACATTCAAACGTGCTGCTAGATCATCTGACGCACACCAATATAGGTCTACATTGAATATTTTGAGAAGAGATATATCCAAGCATGCGAGATTCCAAAGAAAAATTTCCATCATTAATAAGCGATTCACGACCCGTCCACATTTGAAACTTACATATACAAATACATTCATCACATCTGTGCTCATACATTGGAACTTGAATGGTATGTACGTTTTTTAAGATAATTTTAAATTTGCATTACAAATGCAATTTAATGACCATTTCATGCACAAAATTATTAATGTTTCAAGTAATAATTTTTATCTTCCATAACCAACTTTTCCTGATTGCATTGTTGAATATGCAGGAAAGCCATTCAATATAATTAGAGAAAGACGAATTCGTGATGCTACCACAGATATATCTACAAACACGGGTAATCGCATTACATTTGTTATGATAACCGTTTGTCTATACATTATACAATTTTAAAGTACATAATTCATTTATCTTTTTTACAATTACAGGTACACGTGGTGCAGGACTCTCAAATTCAAGAGGCAACACTTACGTGCACCGTAACAAATCTAAGGACCAAGGTAAATAATGTTATCATCCTTTGTTACAATCATTTCCTATAGTCGTGTATGTCAATATTAATTCCAAACTACATGGATTTTCAACTATTAGTGCCACTTTCGACTCCATGGAGCTTCGGGAAGCCAAATCATAAATGCAAACATTGTGGCGCCATTATGTGGTATGAAGAACGAAACCAAAAGACCAGCAAGACCGATGATATAACATTCACGTTTTGTTGTTCAGAAGGTCGTGTAAGATTGCCATCACTTCCACCGCCACCAAGGACACTCTAAAATCTGCTCGATCCTACATCTGGAAATAAAGGGGTAGCTTTTCGTAGAGAAATACGAACATATAATTCTATGTTCGCAATGACGTCAGTTGGATGCCAAGTTGATTCTACCATTAATCGCGGAAAAGGGCCATATGTTTATAGAGTGAGTGGACAAAATTTACATCGAATTGGATCTCTATTGCCAGTAAGTGGCAAAAGACCTCAATTTGCCCAACTCTATATCTATGACACCGAGAATGAAATGACCAACAGGATGAACGCAATGCAAAGGCAGTTTGGAGATACCGATCTCAATTCAGAGATAACACAAGAACTATCTGAAATGTTAGAGGAACACAACATTTTGGTAAAGTCATTTCGCATGGCTAGAGATAGATACCGTTCAGATCCTGACTCTGCTTTTCGCTTACGAATCATCAAAAGTCGTAAAAGCGATGGTCGCCAATATAATATGCCCACCGCTGAAGAGGTTGCTGGTTTAATAGTTGGTGATCTTAGTGAAGATAATTTTGAGCGTGATATCATTGTTGAACATCGTACAAATGGTCTTCAACGGATTACAGATTTGCATCCAAGTTTCATGTCCATGACATACCCTTTGATACACCCTTACGGGGAAGATGGGTATCGAGAAAATATTCAACTACAAAACATGACTGGATCTTCCACCAAACGACAATTTGTCACAATGAGACAATATTATTGCTTTAGATTGCAACAAAAGGTAAATGAAGGCTACACGTTGCTACACTCTGGACGACTGCTTCAACAATATATTGTAGATGCTTACATGGCAATTGAAGAAGGCCGTTTTAGGTGGATACGTAACAATCAAGAACAGTTACGAACCGACTTATACTGTGGACTAATGGATGCTGTACACCGTGGAGATACCGATGGTAAGAAATTGGGTAAATCAATTATATTACCATCCACTCATACTGGTGGCCCTCGATACAGAATCCAGAATTACCAAGACGCTATGGCACTTTGTAAGTGGGCTGGATATCCAGATTTATTTCTGACATTTACATGTAATCCAAAATGGCCAGAGATAACTGAAACACTCGACATGGTACACCAAAAGGATGATCCAAATAGAGTGGACATTGTTTGTAGAGTGTTTGAGATTAAGCTCAAACAGTTGATGCAAGACTTGAAAACTACCAAGATTTTTGGTAGCATAACCGCCTGTAAGTTCAATAATGCAAAATATATTATTTGTTAGAAGCATGCATACCTTTAAAATTAATCTAAGGTTTACTAATTTTTCAGGTATTTATACCATCGAGTTCCAAAAGAGAGGGTTGCCACATGCACACATATTATTATTTTTGGATTCCAAATCCAAAAACCCGTCGGCTGAGCATATTGATAGAATCATTACCGCAGAGATTCCAGATGCAACTATTGATCCTGATGGTTTTAACGCGGTGAATAAATTCATGATTCATGGTCCATGTGGAGATCTCTATCCATCATCCCCATGTATGGTGCAAGGTATGTGTTCAAAAAATTACCCTAAGAAATTTGTTGGACAAACATACATCGAGTCAGATGGATTCCCAGTATACATAAGAAGAAATACAGGTGCTTATGTTACAAAAAAAAACATCAATTGGACAACAGCTACGTTGTTCCTCACAACAGAAATTTAATTGTGAAGTTTGATGCCCACATCAATGTCGAAGTTTGCAATCATTTAAGAGCAATAAAATATCTCTTTAAGTATATTCACAAAGGATCTGATAGAGCAACCGCTACATTTCACTCGACTGATACAAGTCTCGAAAAAGACGAAATTAAAACATATTTAGATTGTAGATACATATCTGCATCTGAAGCATGTTGGCGTATCTTCCAATTCGATATCCATTACAGATATCCATCAGTTGAGCGGTTGCCTTTTCATCTACCTGGTGAACATATGGTAACATTTAAAGAGAACACTAATCTTGAGGCGGTTATTGCAAGGCCAGGTGTTAGAAAACTAAATTCACCGAATGGTTTGAGACAAATAAAAAATATGAAAATGCTCAAAAACTGAGTTATTCAACGTTCCCTACGGAATGGGTTTGGAATTCTAAGGACAAGGTGTGGACTAGGCGCATAAAGGGCATATCAATTGGTAGGATGTACTTCACCCATCCGTCTTCTGGGGAGAGATTTTACATGCGTATGCTATTAAACATTGTCAAAGGATGCACTTCATTTGAAGACATACGCACAGTCGATGGATTTACGCACCCTACTTACAAGGGAGCATGTTATGCACGCGGATTGTTAGACGATGATAGTGAATGGATTGATTGTTTGGAAGAAGCATCAAGTTGGGCTACTGGGTATGAGCTACGGCATTTGTTTGTCACAATCCTCACCCATTGTCAAGTTGCAAACGCTCTTCGTTTATGGAATACACATTATGAAGCACTCTCCGAAGATATAGCTATCATCCAAAACAAACGATTCAAGTCCAAAAACTTGAATTTGACTGCCTCAGAAATTGAAGCATATACGTTGTTTGAAATAGAGTCAATCATGGTGAAGATGGGGAAGAGTTTAAAAGAAATTGATGGAATGCCACTTCCAAATCAACAATTACTACGCGAGTTACGAAATAGGCTGGTAAATGAAGAACTCGACTACAATCGTGAAGATTTAAAAGTTATTCATGATACCAATTTCCCTTTGCTCAACCAATGCCAAAGTGAGGCTTATGAAGCTATTATGGATTATGTGTCCGAAGATCGAGGTGATTTAATATTCATCCATGGTCGTGGAGGAACGGGGAAAACATTCCTTTGGAACACAATTGTTGCACGACTTAGATCTGAGGGGAAAATTGTACTACCTGTAGCATCCTCCGGTATTGCAGCATTGTTATTGCCAAATGGGAGGACTGCTCATTCTAGATTCCAAATACCTTTAGATGTAACTGCGGAATCAACATGTGAGATCCGTCATGGCACACAGTTAGCTGGATTGCTTCAAAAAACTTCTTTAATTATTTGGGACGAAGCTCCTATGGCACACAGGTATTGTTTTGAAGTTTTAGACAAGAGCCTTTTTCTATTTTTTTTTAGCAAATTACAATGCTTATAAATATAAACTTTTATTAAATAGATCTATCGTTTTTTAATTTTATTATTTTTATTAAACCTTAAGTATTTATTATATGAGTTCTTTCTTTTTGTTAAATTATTTTTATTTTATTTATGTATACTTTTTACATTTGCTTTTTTAGTTTAATTCTTTTTATTAGAATCAACCATCCATCCTCCTTCCTATGGCACATAGGTACTGTTTTGAAGCTTTAGACAAGAGCCTACGTGACATACTGAGCACCCGTTATGAAGATAGCATATCAAGGCCATTTGGTGGTCTAACGGTCGTTTGTGGCAGTGATTTTCGTCAAATATTGCCGGTCATTCGAAATGGTACTCGGTTGGATATTGTTAATGCGTCGCTTAATTCATCATATTTGTGGCCATTGTTTCAAGTGTATGAGCTTAACCAAAATATGCGTCTTCTACATAAAAATGTGTCTTCCTCAGAAGCTCTTCACATTAGAGAATTTGATGATTGGATGTTACAAATAGGCGATGGGTCGTATTATGTTAATTTTGAGGATGAATTGCTCAAGCTTCCTGTAGACATTTGTTTACAACAATCTGGGCAACCGATACAATCCATACTTGAAGCAGTTTATCCCTCACTATTGGATAATTACAAAGATCCTTCATATCTTACGGAAAGAGCTATTTTAACTCCAAAAAATGATATGGTGCAAGAATTGAATGAATACATCATGAATAAAATACCGGGAGAAGGAAGGACATACCTTAGTTCAGACAATGTTTGCAAGGGCAACGTGCAATCTAATGATGAAGACCTTCTTTATCCAACTGAATTTCTAAATAGTTTGAGATTTAGTGGGATACCAAATCATGACATTCATCTTAAGGTCGGTGCTCCGGTTATGCTTTTACGTAACATCAATCAAACAGAAGGGTTGTGCAATGGAACACGATTGATTGTCACATTGCTTGGGAAATGGTCCGTTAGAGGAGATATAATTTCTGGAAGTCATACAGGCAAGAATGTTACAATCCCAAGAATTATAATGTCACCAAACGACTCAAAATGGCCATTCAAGCTTAATCGCCGCCAAATACCGTTAGCGCCATGCTTCGCCATAACAATAAATAAGAGTCAAGGCCAATCGCTTAAACATGTTGGACTTTTCCTCCCAAAACAAGTAAATCCTCAACTTTATTCATCTTATAATTGTTATATTTCACAATTTACCTATATAAACCACCATACTTCTCATTCTTCGTAGGTTTTTACACATGGGCAACTATATGTTGCAGTATCTCGAGTTACATCACGTAAAGGCCTAACCGTACTTAATGTTGATGAAGAATTTGAGGATCGTAACATGATAAAAAATATAGTTTATCATGAAGTTTTTAACACCGTATCTCCAACCAATTAAAATTGAATAAAGGTACAAATCTATGAAACTTATTATAAATTCTTTGAATTTATATTATTTTTTTACTCAGTTTTTCCCACTAAAAACAAAGGAATTAATATTAACTAATAATCTTTGTTTTCGACTGCAGATCCTTGAAGTTAAATTATAATTCAAGATGCACGTTTGAATAGTGGTATTTACCTTGATTATGAGAATGATAGTTCATGCCATATACTCTAATTTTGTTTTTTTTAAGTTCTAACAACATTATGGTTTTAGTGTTTTTGTTGTTTTGGTGCTTGAATATTGTTCCATTTAGTAGTACTATATATGCTAACAATTTAAGTCAAATATATAATCACTTGATTATCATATAAGTCAATGTGTATTTGTATTTTATGTTACACACATTACAAAAAATTCTTAGATTATTTATTGAATACCGCGCAACGCACGGTACGGCCCACTAGTTTTATTTAAAAAAAACTCAAAATTATAAGAAAAAAAGAAAAATGCCCATATTGGTCTCTTATTAATACTCAAAGCTACGTCTTTATATATATATATGTATATATTGTTAGTTTACTAAAAAAATCAGATACAAAAATTATGAACCGTAAAATTCAATAATTTTTATAAAAAATTTTATTCATTTATAAATATTGTTAGTTTATAATAAAATTATAATACAAAAATTATGAACCGTAAAATACAATAATTTTTATAAAAAAATTTATTCTTTTTTAAATATTGTTAGTTTACAAAAAAATTATAATACAAAAATCATGAACCGTAAAATACAATAATTTTTATAAATTAATCATTTATTTATAAATATTGTTAGTTTACTAAAAAAATTAGAATACAAAAATTATGAACCGTAAAATACAATAATTTTTATAAATTTTTTTATTCATTTATAAATATTATTAGTTTATAAAAAAAATTATAATACAAAAATTATGAACCGTAAAATACAATAATTTCTATAAATTTTTTTATTCATTTATAAATATTATTAGTTTATAAAAAAAATTATAATACAAAAATTATGAACCGTAAAATACAATAATTTTTATAAAAAAATTTATTCTTTTATAAATATTGTTAGTTTACAAAAAAATTATAATACAAAAATCATTAACCGTAAAATACAATAATTTTTATAAATATTTTTATTCATTTATAAATATTGTTAGTTTACTAAAAAAATTATCATACAAAAATTATGAAAGTTTATAATTTGTATAAGAAATTAGAATGTAATAAAATTTAATGAAGAAAAGTGAAAAAATTTTTGGAAATTAATGATGGCATTTAATGATACATTTTATTTAAAAAAACTCAAAATTCTAAGGAAAAAAAATGCCTATATTGGTTTCTTATTAATACTCAAAGCCACATCTTTATATATATATATATAGCTTATTAAGAAAAGAGAATATAAATAAAAAAATATGTTCTTTTGTTAGTTTACCAAAAAGATTAGAATACGAAAATTATGAACCGTAAAATACAATAATTTTTATAAATTAGTCTATTATTTATAAATATTGTTAATTTACTAAAAAAATTAGAATACAAAAATTATGAACCGTAAAATATAATAATTTTTATAAATTTTTTTATTCATATATAGATATTGTTAGTTTATAAAAAAATTATGAACCGTAAAATACAATAATTTTTATAAAAGTTTTTATTCATTTATACATATTGTTAGTTTATAAAAATAATTATAATACAAAAATTATGAACCGTAAAATACAATAATTTTTATAAAAAATTTTATTCTTTTATAAATATTGTTAGTTTACAAAAAAATATAATACAAAAATCATGAATCATAAAATACGATAATTTTTATAAATATTTTTATTCATTTATAAATATTGTTAGTTTACTAAAAAAATTATGAAAGTTTATAATTTTATAAGAAATTAGAGTGGAATAAAATTTAATAAAGAAGAGTGAAAAGTTTTTTGAAAATTAATGATGACATTTAATGATACATTTTATTATTATAATATTCTTAAAAAACGTTCAAATTACATTTTTATTATATGTTTGTAATAAAAAAAGATATAAATAATATTTGGAATCTTTAAAGTGATTGCCTACTTTTTGAAATTTTGTTTCTCTTTCTTGAAAATTAGATAAAAAATAATTTTATATTGTTTTTAAATGTTTGAGTAAAACATCACATCTACCCTCATTTTAGGAAGTTTGTAATTTAACAAACAAAATAATGTATGTTTAAAATATGTTTGATAGTAGATGGTTATAATTTATTTTTCAAGCAACAACGTGATATTGTGTCTGTATACATAGACTCATCTCAATCATTGATCTAATTTATAAATATCTGATTCAATAAATATCTTTGTTTTATGATATAAAACATTTATCATAAAAAATGAACTTTAATTATCTTTTATAAATATCAATATAATGATAAATAAACTCTCGTCATTTTTATAAATATATTAATTAATTGATTTTTATATGAATTTGTATTAATAGTTAAGTTTATAAATGAAACTATATATATAATATAATATTAAAATTTATTAGATTATAATGTGTCGTTTGTTTCATTTTTTTATTTCTTATCGGACTTATATATTTTTTAATATGATAATAAATATTCTTCACAAAAATTTATAATAATAAATATATAAATTTCATAATTGACTGTGAATGATATGTACATGTACAATTAAGATGAAAGATTGTGTGAAAATAAGAGTTAAAATGAGAAACGTAAAAGGAGATATGAATCTTGATCATCTTTAATCTCAAATTCATTTATGAATTGTGTTTGATACGATAATTGATCTGATATATTACATCTTAATGTACATTCAAATGTTAAGATTGTTTTTTTTTACGTTTTCTCATGTTAACTATCCTTTCGTCGGAACCCAATCCGTAAAAATCAAATGATCGGTTTTTAAATTATCTAAAACAAGTCTTGACCCTCGACTATTCCATTAATCACCGGTTGGTACTATGAATTTAAGATTATTAAATTGCTTTTTCCTTTTTTAAAAATTCATTGGATAATCATTAAATTTGTAGAAACCATTTTTCTATTAATATTATAGTATTTATTTCAAATTCATCATTAAACTTCATTTATTAATTATCAATTACTATTTTTTTTAACATAAACAACTTTTGAAAATATCAATTATATTTTAATTTATAACCAAAGTGTCAATAATAAACAATTCATTTAATTTTTCACATATTTGATAAATATTGTAATTACTAAATAAAAAAACATTTTCTCATGGGAAATGGTCAATCAAGCGTTGACGTTTCCCACCAATGTAAATACGCCATCTGTCACACCACCATCGTCAACATCAATACCAACATCACCCATTTCAATACTTCAATCCTTCAAACAAAAAACCAGAAAGAAACCATTTTGTGTTTCGTGTTTTTCTCTTCGTCAAAAACAAACCTCAAAAAAAAGAAAAAAAGATTATAAAAAAAAACAATTTAATTTTAAAAAATGAATCTACGAGCCCTCCCTGATCGGAAAATCTTCATCGCATTCTGTCTTCTTGCATTCATCGGCGCCGGCCTCGTCATCTTCACCTTCCTCGGCGACGGCACCAGCCGCCTCATCTGCACCGGTGCTTCCTCCTTCGACAGCGTCCAATCAAATGCCGCCACGTTGCAACTCCGAGCAATCCTCCATTACGCCACCTCAAAAACCGTCCCACAACAATCGGTTGAAGAGATCTCCATCTCCTTCAACGTTCTTAAATCCATCGCTCCCTGTAATTTTCTCGTTTTCGGACTCGGCCATGATTCTCTGATGTGGGCGGCGTTTAATCCCGGCGGTTTGACTTTATTTCTAGAAGAAGATCCCAAGTGGGTCCGTTCGGTTATCAAAGACGCGCCGGATCTAAAAGTGGTTACCGTTAAGTACCGGACGCATCTTTCTCAGGCCGATGATCTTATGAACACGTATCGATCGGAGCCGGAATGTGCTCCGAGCAAATCGTATCTCCGAGGGAACACGCGGTGCAGGTTAGCACTGACGGGTTTGCCGGACGTGGTGTATGATAAGGAGTGGGATATGATAATGATTGATGCTCCGAGGGGTTGGTTCGCGGCGGCGCCGGGAAGGATGGCGGCGATTTACTCGGCGGCTGTGATGGCTAGAAACCGGAAAAAGGGGGGAGTGACGCACGTGTTTTTGCACGATGTGGATCGGAAGGTGGAGAAGGCTTATGCGGAGGAGTTTTTGTGTCGGAAGAATTTGAAAGATGGTGCAGGTCGGTTATGGCATTTTGAGATACCGGCGGCAGGGAATGTTACCGACGGGAAGGGTGACGCTAGTTTTTGTTAGGATGATGAACCACCGTAGTTATGGTGGTCTGGCGCTTCAGCCTGTTAATTAATTAGTATCATATCTTTCTATACAATATAATTAATATCATCATTATTATGCTTTTATTTTCTCTTTTTTTAAATTATTAAAATGTAATTTTTTATACCATGATCAGGATTCAGGTGTATTAATTATAGAGATCACTAACTAAAATTTTATAGATTTTGCAATTTTCAATTAAATTAAAGTCTGGAACTTTCAAAATGTAATGTTGTTGCAACTTTCAAAATGTAATGTTGTTTCATATGTGAAGCTTTAAGACCATTTTGTACGTAAAAAAAAAAAGACAGTTCTTGAATATTTCTGAACAAACAATGCCACATTGATACTTGGTATGTTGCCATGAGTAATTGGCAAACGTTACACCTCTTTGTGTGACCCTCGTTGTCTCCATTCATGAGGATCATAAAAATCGATCTCATATGATTAAAAATGAATGACACCCAAAAATAAAAAGATGGAAAATAACATCAACTATTTATTACTTTTAACAAAACAAGGCAACAACTGCAAACGATACAACCTAGTTTGCGAATTAATCAAACAACGCAACATGGTTCAAGGATTTGACCAAACAACATTCATCAGGATCAGGTGCAAAGGGGCGAACATATGAACAATACGAAATGGTTAGTCATCTATACATATATAGATACATACATACATTATAGATACGTAGTTTCAAAGATATATACGCTACTACACTACAAGAAGTATCTCATTCGAACATCTCTCCTCATAGCATGGTATACAGCTTGAACCTGCAAAAACACCAAGTATTTCCCTTTGTTGTTAGAATCTATCAAATGTAACCCAACATTGTTTCATGCAGAAGGTGATGTTACCCTTAAACCACCCTACTTAACTTCTATTATAAGATTGTGTTACTATCTATACAACTTTTATTTCCAAAAAGTCAAGATTGACGTAATAGACCTGTAGTTCTTGTTATATCATCAAACCATAGGAACGAAAATCTGAAGCTTTTTTATGGGAAAATACAAGTATAAGATTATACGAAAGTTTCAATATGTAGCCACATGCATGGCGAGAGCAAAACATAACTATTTTCCCACCTTTTTAGAAAAGATATTGAGAACCAACCTGCTTACTAGAAGCGATTTGAACAGGTCCAATGTTGACTGACACATATTTCCCACCTGATGATAATTTCTGCTTCACCTGACCCTGTTACGATAAAAGTTAAGTGGAGTTTAGATCCACTTATGGTCGGATGTGAAGACGGTTTTGTAACCAATTATCATAATGAAAATGTGTCTCAGATTATTCAGGTAAACGATATAATCTAGTCCAATCTTGATATTTAAGAAGCTTACTTAATACTTGGTATGTTCAATATTTTCCGTATATTTCATCTTTAAAAGCAACAAGTTTCTTTCAGGGTTCTCAAAATAAATGCAACATCTTCATCTTTGGCAAAGTTTCAATCAATGCTACCACTTTGATCATAATATAGCATCTATTTCTAGAGAATTTTCCTACATTTTGGATATTAAACTAACAGTCAACATTTTCATTGCATCAAGATGTTGCGTGAAGGACCTATTTGTTTGCCTGTCTATATGTTATAAAGCTACAGCAAAAAGAAGCTAGGGCTTGTTTGTTAGCAGTTTAATGAATTTAATGGAACTCACAGCTTATTCAGTCAACTATACATGACTGTTTGGTGGTGGCTTAATGATATAGAAAGTATACTATCTGGTAAGCTTTTAGGAGGGAGCTTAATGGAGAAAGCCAAGTTTTTTCCATTCCATCTATGAAGAAACCCTCCAAAATTAAAACCTTCCCGGTCTAACAGACAGATTAACACAGACAGCTTTATCCATACAGGACTTAATTGAAAACCAATCAAACAGCCCCTTAGACTTACCTGTGGGATTCGGTGTTGAATTACTGACTCAACAGCAATTACCATAGATTGCACAAAATCATCACCTCCAGATCCAATTGCTGTAAATCCTCGAGGAGCTGGGTAGATGTTTAACTGTATCATGTAAGCATACAAAATCATTTGATTTTAAAATTGTAAGCAGTCCAAGTAAGCATTGAATTGATTAGTGTTTTGTAGTCAAATGAGTTATTTTATAGCAAAAAAAGATAAAACCTGATAGTACCCGAAAGACAACTTGTTTGAGGATCTTATTATACAATGCCAACTACGATTTCTAATCTTAAGCAAAAAAAAGCATGTCATAATTGTGGTTGAATGATAAGTGTAGCTCAAATAAAAATTTCGTGTTGAAAATGAGCCGAAATATAGTCACTACCATTTCATTCAGACCGAGCCATTCAGTGGTTGAATCGCCAGTAATCGTGCCTCCAAGAACCATGTTAGTAGTTTGTCCAACTCTCCCTTCAGCCTTTGAAACTTCTGAATCATATATAATTGTTAGTTATAGCAGATGTAACTCTACTTGTATAAAACATTTAACATGCAAATACTTTGTATCATCTCAAAATTTGTAAACCCTAAATAATCATCATAATTCATAAACATCAAAAGACAACATGAAGTTGATACATAAACAAACAGTTTTATGGTCTGTGATCTTCAGCATTTAGACAGTCGTATGTGAATTAAGAAGATCCCTGGTAACTGAAATAAAGAAAGAAGAAGAAGAAGAAGAAGAGTTAAGTATAATACCCCCTTTCTGTTTTGTAACAAAGAATTAAGTTCTGATTTTCTAGATCAGACCTAATACAAAATTGATATGGATTGTTTACGTGGATCAACAAAATCTATGGCTCCTAAAAGGCGATTGAAGCATTCGGTATTTCCAATTTGTAATGATAATTATCTAATCTCAACACAAATTCAACCAATTTTCTTTGAGAAAATATGATTACACAATTTATCTAATTCACAATCTCCCTCTCCAAAATCGGGCAACAATCATATAGAGAATTTCAAAAAGAAGAAGAACAAATTTGAATGACCTGAAATGGCCTTGAGAACAGCTTCTTGAGGGGGCTTCTGTTCATTCTCCATAGATGATGATGATGATGATGGTGATGATGAGTTATCGTTATAAGAGCAATGGAGCTGATGATGGCCTCGTCTTCCGAAATCGAAATCTCGAACCCTCGTTGCGATTCTACAGCCACACCTGGATGAATTTTGTAAGTTGGGGGGAAAGGAAGTGAAATTGGGGGAGGTTCGCCATGGTTGGGTGAGAATTACAGGTGTGAATAGTGCCGGGCACCCCATTTCTGTATGGATTTGATTCAAAATCTAAGAATTTGATTGAAGTTTTGGACGTCCAAGAAACAAGGAGGAAAGATTTTGAAGCAAGTTTCTATGGGGTTTCGTGTAGAGTGTTGTTATATTGAACTTCGCTCCCTCTCAATTCTTGATGATAAAATTGGGACTTCTCAATTGGTTTCATTCGCAGTACGCTTGCTGAATCAACTTTTTTTTTAATTATTTTTTGGTTAAATTATGGTTAGTTCGTGCAAAGAAAAAATTAGTATTATGGTTAATTTACCAACACCTGTACTTAGTTTATCTTTTCAAGTAACATTTTTAACCATCATAATAAATTGTGGTACGCGTCTTTTACCGGATAAATACTTATTGAGTAAGAGTTTTGGTTCTTACTATTTTTCTTGCCAAGTAAGATTCTTGTTTCTTGCATTTCCACAGGTAAAATAAGTGACATCTGATAATCATTTACCGGTAAAATTTTGGTAAACAAGTTACGTCCGTTTTGACAATATTATTACCTGTAAAAATTTGGTAAATAAGTTAAGTCCATTTTGACGATATTATTACTTTATGGTTAGTTAGGCTAAGATACACTTCCGTTATTTTTATTAAACGATCTGTAAACGTGATTGTCCCTAGCAAAGTGGCAATCATGTTTTTACTCCGGTTGTATCAAGGAGGAAAACATCTTACCTAACGCTTTTTTCATGGTTGTTTGATGATTTGAAGGGTTGAATAAATTTCCCCTTTTAACTTCCAAAAAAATACATTAATTTTCCTCAAAATAAATAAATTACGACCCTAGTTATTGTTTTGAAAAAAAATTCAGGTGATTACTTAAATAATTTTGATCGAAATAAGGGAAGTATTAAATTAAGGCTACTCTTTCAAAACAATGTTAACTTTTTTCGATCACCATTCTTTTTAAGCATAACGATATGAATCAGGCTCTAATGAGTTCTAACATATAACGTCAAGCAGTCTCTATTTCTTGGTCTGAGAACACATTGTTGGAATTACGTTGGTTCTAGATTTAGCAATTCTTGCCATAATCGAACATGAGGGGACTATTATGTAGACCGACACTAACAAGATCCTTTTCAACATCAATCAAACAAAGTATAATTTAAACTATTTATTAAACCATTTTCAACTTAGATGTTTTTATTTCCTTTAAAGGTCAACCCTTGTCTCATTTCTTTCCCTTGGATCAGAAATGTAGGGTAATTAATTTAAACTATCTAAACTATTACCAAACATACCATTCTATAAGGACCAAAAATATGATTATGAAGAAAAATGCATTAGAACACCCATAATGGACAAAGAAAGTGTCCGCTATTAGTTGGTTCTGATTGTTAGAGAGTGTTCGTTTTGATAGAATTATTTTGAGAAATTTGGATTTTGTTGGAATCTTTGGTGGGTTTGATTTGTAGAATTTGAAATGAAATTGAATTCTATTTTTATAAATAATTTATGAAAAAGAATTATAAATAATTAAATTACCTTTATTTAATTGACTAGTTGTGTACCTGCGCAATGCAGCGGGATGCAAATTATACTATAAGACGATAGTTAGAAAATGGATGTAATTGGGGCCGGTGCGTGGCAAATAAAACGATTCATCTAACAAGGGAAAGAATGTCTTGACCAAAACCATCCTATCAATCTGCTTTCACCGCTAGCCTAACTTTTTCAATCAGTCCATCATCCTTGAAAAAAATGTTATCGTTCTTGCAAAAATGGATAAGAACCACATGTATTACAAGTATGAAATCAGACTCATAAATTTTTTTATGATCGAAATTGACAAAATAAGAAAAAGCTTACCCATGGCAAATTTAATACTTGATTTTGAGAATGAAAAACTGGATATATATATATATATAGATAAATAAATAAATAAGATGTAATGAAGGGTCGTGTATTTGATTTCTAGTTTGGCATACAACATATGGCAAGTTTCAAAAGATATAAAAAAAGGGGCAGCTTTCTACAAAAACTAATAGGCATAATGCTTTTCTATTTCAACAAGTCATCATGAACCATTAACATAAAACATCAACATAAACCTAAATCAAAATCTATTCTATTCATCAAGAGTCACCATCTCCACCTCGTCAGAGAACAACCATCATCAATGATATCATTTGACTCTCCTTCCTGTAAATCAAGCTATAGATATCAAAATGGTTATTGATCATGTGATCATAACACAAAGTCAACTAAATCTTGCTTAATATCTTATTATATCTCCATGAAAAGAACAAAAAAAAAAATTGAAGCAAAACCTGTTTATGGGTTCCTTTAGGCAACTGAGATCAATCAACGGATGTCAGCAGAAGGATACCCAAAATCTGAGGAAGCCACTTCAACTGAAGCTGCATTAAAACCTATAGTGGAGATTGAAAAATAGAAGAACAAAGCAGCCATAGAGGCTGCACAAACGGTTAAACGTATTGCAGAACTGGAAACCCGAAAGAGAAAATAGGCGGAACACGAAGAAGCAGAAAAGAAGAAATTATGGTTACTTTAACCCAGTCTACCATTCAATATAGAAAATCCATCAATAGCAATAATCAGAGAAGTAGTTATGTAAACCATCAACTAAAGAGGAAAAAAAAGCTTCTGTGTCAATATTCAAAAACATTTATGGAATGCAACCAAAATACAATATAATTTCAATAAACCAAAATGAGATGAAAAAAGTAAGGCAATTTTCCAAAGGGGACGGTGTTACTTACCTCTCCTGGGACTTTAACCATCAAAACAAAAAGAGGGAAATGTTTCTGTGTCAATATTCAAAAGAAGTTGGTTTTGACATCTCCTAGGTGGTTGGGACTTTAACCATCAGAACAAAAAACTACACCATTGAAGATGAAAAATCATAAAAGCTAAAATAGGGCAGGAGAAGAATCGCTAAAATTAGAACCCGTGAGAATCGATAAACATTCTACCTAAATCGGGAGTATGAATCGAGAGAAGCCATAAGCAAAAGGAAAAATCCTGGAATGTATCGTTATGAGAATCAAAACTAAGATCAACATCAAAAAGTTCAACAGAACCAAAGAAAGATTAACAAAATGAAACCGAATTGTTTTTACTTTGATCAGTTAACTTTTTGAAGTAAAACAACCAAGAAACAATGATACCTCACCGATGAAGATCTGAGCAGGAAACAAAAAAAATCCGGACTCAAGGTCCCAATAGACAATCGAACCAATGTAGAAAATTAAAAAAAAAATTAAAACTCAAATGGAAGATCTAAATTTGGAATCAAAGATTTAAATTAAAACAAAAGTTAAAGCTCAAATTGAATTTAAACAAAGTAAAACCTTACCTGAAAGTCTTCAAGATGGAGAAAATTGGAAATGAATTAGGAATTTAAAGGGTTACCAGAGAGGTGATAAAGGATTCATGGTTGGAATCATTATATTGTTGCACTGGATTGTGAATCGTCCCCTCGAAGAACATTGAGATTGGAGAGGTGAGGCATGATTAAGTTTTCTTGGAAATATAAACCTTATCAATAAAAGAGAGTGCAATGATGAATTGTACCATACGCTTCAAATCTTGAAATAAAGAGGGTTTTTTAAAATTATGCATAAATCAGTTGTACTATATGTTTTAGTGATTGTTTTTAAGACTATATGCATAAAATAGTAGTACGCTTGAAAACTTATACTTTAAGACTTTTTATAAATTTGGTTTATAAAGTAGTAAAGATTATAAATTTGGTTTATCAAGTAGTAGAGATTATTACAAAACAAATATTTTACTACGTATAGATCTTACGAAATTTCATTAAATACCAAACCACACCCTCATGGGGTTAAAAAAATCTATGTTTCTGAAATTTCGGGATTTCAAATCCATCAAATCCTTCAAACCAAACATGAATTTCAATTCCAATTCCCTTAAAATTAAATTCGTTTATGCAAACCAAATGTGGCCTAAGAGTTTTATGACTATGGATTTTCTGTGAAGGTTGGAAGCTCTCCTTTAATGGCAGAATAGGGTTAGATGAAAGATATAGGAAAAAGAGAATAGAGAGTGAAATCATTCTTTATTTATCTTAATACCTTTCTACAAAAATATAGCTCATATTTATAGTTGGTAGACTACAATGTCTTTAACAGAAACTAAAAGTAGTTTAAAAGGAATTTATTTAGTTACAATAAACTCTTTATAAGGCTTAGTTACAATTGCGACTCCTTAGAATTGACAATTTTGTCTATCATAAGGCTTATCACATTAATAACAACAATTGTGGCCACTGAGTTTAGCAGGACTGATGTATTGCAGTCATAATTTGTCGGGATTAGTCCAGGCGTTGCCTGGGATACCCTTCACAAAAAAAAACATAAGCCTTTTGCAATTTTCTCGGCTCTTACATATGTTGGAATATGTCTGACATTCTTGATAGTTTTTGGTTGAAACTTTGCCAAAAGAGTTGTCAACAATGGAGGAACAATGTTAGAGAGGCTGAAAGCTCTTCTTTAATGGCAGAATAGGGTAGATGAGAGATTTAGGAAGAAGAGAATAGAGAAAGGAAATCATTTTTTATTTATCTTGATACCTTTCTACTAGAATAAAACTCCTATTTATAACTGATAGACTACAATGTCTTTTATAGAAACTAAAAGGATTTAGTTACAACAAACTCTAAACTCTCTTATCATAAACTTTTGTGAAACAAAAAATTTATAAAATGCATATGTAAAATGACAAATAAATGTAACAGTTCTATGAAAATGTGGTACACTTTCTAGTACCAAATGCACCCTTAGTGCACACAGTTTTTCTTTCTAAATTTGATTGTTTAGCAGTCAATGGTTTGATAAATAGCATATATGAGTTTTTACTATATATATATATATATTATATACACTCCAAAATCATGAATAAAGAATTAAGCTTAAATATACGGATGATGCATTTTGAGTTGAAAAGAGGTGTTTGTACATTGCATTAATTAGCTTTTCTACAGTAGAGATACCATACATTTTCTAATAATAATAATAAACACACACCACTTTGCCAAAAACTCTTCAAATCCATCTTCTTCCATTTCCCCCAAACACATCTTTCTTGCTATTTAGCCCTTGAATGCCTGAAACAAACAACATTCATCAGTTTTTTAATATATATATATATATAATATTTATATACAACAAATAAATAAATTTCACAGATGAATTTGTAGATCGATGGATGCCACTTACAGCAAAAATGGTGGCGTGACCAGGGTCAGCAAGGTGAGCGAAGAGGTTGTCAATGGGTCCGGTTCCGGTATAGATGGCTTGGAACCAAGCACCCATCACGGCTAACATGGCCAATCTTCCATTCTTGATCTCCTTTGTCCTCAATTCCTTGAGCTTTTGAGGTGAACCACTTCCCCATCCGAGTGGGTCGAACCATAGACCACCTGGGTACCCAACATCCGTGCCGGTTAGCTTGTTGTTGGGGAAGATGGGGTCGGTGTTAACGCACCCAGGGTTGATAATGTCAGCCCATCTTCTTCCTTCGGCCCAACCGATGAAAATAAGCTCGACGATGAATAGTGTGGTTTTGTCGGTGAAGTATTCTTGTTCGCCGGCTGTGTACCATGAAGGAGTGTTTAGGATTCCGATTTTGGTTAGGAATTCGGGGATGAAGATTCCGGCTGCTCCTAACATTGCCCATCGGCAATGTACGATTTCGGCTTGTTGGTTCCATTTCAAGGTATCGGGATCAGATCCTACGATTTGAAGCTCGATCATGTTAGGAAATTCAAAACTGATAAAATATACCTTCAATGCTATATGTTTGGTAAACTAGCTGATAACTGAAAAGTTAGTTGTTGGCTAATAGACCGGTAGATAAACTAAATGACAATATAAAATGAGTTAAAAGGAAATGTTGAAATATAATTTGAAAATGGTGGGAAAAGGGATTTTTTTGCTAGCGTTTCAAAAAATTGGCTTATCTGCTATAGCTTATGGCTAATCAAACGAGACTTTTTCTAATAAGTTTGAAAAATAAACTAGCTTATTGTTTGCTAACATGATTCTTGGTGTGATCAATTAAAAATTTTCATTAATAGAAGACCGTAATTATCGATCATGCTTACCTAGACCAAGAGGATCAAAGCCGAAATCTCCGGGTAGGCTGCAGGTTATCCAAATTAAACATTAGGATCTCACGAGTAGATCAAGGTTTTGTCACTACAACAAAATCAGTTTTATAGAATATCATATGTTTAACAGGACTTAGGTTTATAAGACCAAACAGTTGTAGTGCCTGTGTCCTCTTATAAAAAAAAACTAATATGACACTTTTACTTTATTTGATGCCGAAAATACATTCCATCATTTATATCGTAACACGTTTATGTTGGCTGCACAATTTTTTGATCTTATAGCTTAAGTCATATAAAACAGTTTATTATAATATATAGACATATATATTTAACGTCTTATAAAGTCAATTTTATCTAGAAACATATTGATTGAATCGACCTGCCATCGAGCCATTCTGGAGGGGTGCTGCCAGGGAACCAAAGAGGTCGGTCAGGGTCGGCTGCAACACAGACTGTTGTTCCAACTGATCGCGCACCGGTTGGTGCACTGAACTTGCTAACTCTCAGTTTCTTCCCACCAAGAAAAGAAGCCTTGGTTGATCCAACAATTGATCCACTCTTCTGTGAGCTATAAAAATCACACAAAATTCCCAATTTCTCACATTCTAATCACCAAAAAAAAATCAAAAATTCTCTATTTACATAAACCCATATTACAAATCCACCAAAAGGGTCATTTGGTACTCAAAGTAATATATATATATATATATATATACTTAGAAAATAATAATAACTTGCCTTGGAGAAGAGAAAGCAACAGCTGCAATGGCAGAAGAAGCACAGGCTGTGGAGGCCATGGTTTTCTGTGAATCTTGGATTCAAGATTTTTTTTTTTTTGGCAATGAAGATGTTGGTTTGTTTGTGTGGAAGAAAGATGGTTGGTGTTAATGTAAGGGCATATGAGCTTATCTCCAAAGGATAGGGCTTAGAAACCAAGATTGTTGTGATTGGTTGTTTGGGTTGCCATGTGGGCCCATGCTGAATCTAATTTCGATGACATGGCATGCCATCAAATAATCTTGGACTAGTGGTTCATGTTGTAAACTACTACTTGTGGTTGTCAAACTCTTGAGGGCAATTATGTCTTTTTACTTAACTAGCAGGAACATAAAGGGCAATTGTGTCTTTTTTGTATTCAAATATATATTGTTTTCAAACTGCTTCTTAAAATATGTTTGTTTACAAAACTATTTCTGGGAAAAAATATGTTTCATTTCTCATATGAAAATTGCAGTACATTGAAGCTTTGATCATGTCTTTATTACCAATTGGGTTTGTTCATATGTTGAGTTCCTTCATTCAACGGATCCTACAAATAGTATTAGGGATTTTAGTAATTGTTATTCAAAACTTTTGGGATTAGTTGAGGTGTGCAAGTTGGCTATCAGGGATTTTATTTATTGTTATTCAAGACTCATGAGATTAGTTGAGGTGCGCAACTTGGCTGTTAGGGATTTTACTGATTGTTATTCAAGACTCATGGGATTATTTGAGGTGTGCAAGTTGGCTATTAGGGATTTTAATGATTATTATTCAAAACTGTTGGGATTAGTTGAGGTGCGCAAGCTGACTCGGACACTGACGGTTAACAAAAAAATTTAGGGGTCATTTGGTTTTATAGAATGTTTGTAAATCGTATAGTTTGGAATTGGAATGGTTTGGATTTTTGATTTGAAGGATTTAGATTGGAATTGAAATCCGTTTATAAATAATTTTTATAAATGAATTATAAATAAAAATAATTATATTACCTTTATAAATAATTTTTATAAATGAATTATAAATATAAATAAAAACAATTATATTACTTTTATAAATTGATTATTATAAAATGGATGTTTAAAACATATTCTAAAACATTATTAGGAACAAATCTTATAAAAACCTTATAAATACCAACGACTCAATGCATTTCTAAATACAATGTGAATTAGTCAACTCGGAATACCAGCAAATCCCACAAACCAAACCAAATGATCCTTAATAATTTTGGGTTCAATTATTTATTTATATTTTGGGTATCAAATTACATGGACATCAAATATAATCACTAGTTTTCTTCTTGGATATAGATACAACATTGGGCTGTATATTGGGTTTCAACTTTTAACTATTGCCTTGTATTTGAAGCCCATTGGGCTATGAATACCACTTAAAAGCTTTTCAAACTTATCAATTTAATAAAATAAAATAAAAAACTTTTTAGGGTTTAAAAATGTCAAGTTTTTAAAAGGAAATATAGAGTTACTGCAACAAAACTGATTTTTAAAGGTAAAATAATCAATCTTGATGGCGGAACTACGCGACGATCAACTTCAAGTTAAGTTTTAGTAAGTGCAAGAAATGGATGACGAGACATGAATTAAAATTTAAAATCAAGACATAAAAAATTTTTCCATTAATAAAAAAGAGCACATATCTGGCGATTGGGCAATCCTGCATAACATCTCAGGTTTATAGAAAGCAATAAGATCTTGAATAACACGAAAACAAGCTTGATCGTGTAAATAATGTATGTGTGAAATGATATTTTTGTGCTTTTTACATCATGTATTAATACGCTCATGGGGATGTGCTTGGCTATCATTGGTACGCTACGGTTTGCAATCATAGAAGTTATAAATCTATGCCATAAGTTGTTTGGAAGTTGAGAATGGATCGGGCACTAATTGAAAGCTACCTTAGTCGGTTATGATTGCAAGTATCTTTCTATTGAACTGATATATGTTACTTAATTTTGATATGAGCACGAGCCAACTTCATTAACAATTAACAATTAAATGCATAAGCGTTGATTAGGATTGTTTCTTTATAGTTATTTTCTTTGGAAAGATAAAAGTAAAGAGAAACTCGTTTCATTTATTATAATCTCAAAGTTTATTTAACAGACATCTAAAATGCAATGGCAAACACATGATTTTGAGTAATAATAAGTAAAAAATTGTTTAAAATATACGATATAATTCTACAATTTTGTACATATAGATTATAATACACATCAGTATCCAAAAAAGATATATAATACACAAGTCATGACCACATGAAGAAGCTAATCTGATCGTATTTGGTGGGTGACAATTTAGTTCACATATAAACATTATTTAGACTTTTCTTCCACTTTTCTACAATCAACAATTTCAACAAAAGCTGAATGATGGAGCGAATAATCCAACATATTCTAATTCGAGGTTTCATTGGTTCATAAGTTAGACAAACCGGTGAGAATGGGGTTCATTACGGCTTAAGTCCATCTCAAACCGAACCAACCCACTAAATCCCGACAAGATTATTCTCTTCTAAAATTTTTTTATCATTATACGTCACAATCTAGTCCACGAGATATAACAAATTCGTGCAATAATCTTCTAGGCCATTAACTATTCCAAGACTCTAACTTATCCACTCAAGTGCGTAGTACAATTTCCCAAGTCCAATATACATTATATACCGTGTATTCTAATGTAATTGACTTAAACGTATGCAATTTTAAAAACTCAAAGAAAAATACTTGTTTATTGATTGACGGTATCATTTTAATTCAATGTTCTTATTGTAATATGTATTCTCTGACACCTAAAATAATACAATTAGACTCAAAGTTGGATGGATGCAATTTGTGTGAGCAATTAAGAATCAACGACTATTATCTGATGTTTTGGTTTGAGATTGTAATATGACCATCATTAGAAAACAATCCTACTCAACTAAACAAAATGTGATAGATTGGGTTATAAATTAAAAGACAGTTTTAAGATTTTTAAACCAACAACTAGTTAAATGGAGTTGTTAAAATAACCTTAATCCACTCAACTCATGCGCACCACTATAATCGATAGAGAGCAAATTATTCGACGAAAAGCAAAATTAATTTTTATTAAATTAAAAAAATTATTGTGTTTTTTTTTTTTTGGAAAAAAACAAGTTAAAGGAAAATGCAGGCTTGTTGTATCTTAATGTTAAAGGCATGGTTAAATTTCACATCACGATGTTGGTTTTAAGGTTTTCTTAATCATGATTAATTCATCGTTAAATTAAGTATACATTAAAATAATGTTGGCAATGTCTTCTTTTGGCAATTAGAGCATCTCCAACAGCTATACTATAATAGAAAAAAGAGTGATTTTAGCATATTTGTTGCTCCAACAGCTATGCTATTCCATATGCTAAAATAGAGAATTGAGGAGAAAGATGAAAAAAATCTCTAAATTTAGAGAAAACTCTAAAATCATATAGAAGAGAGAGAAATAATAATTTAATTATATACAACCAATTAGAACAATTGAAATCACAAATGTAAGAGAGAGAAATAATATTTCAATAAATTTATTGAATATTTTATTAATATAACTTGGTAAGAATTGCTAAAATAGAATAGCTGTTGAAGTTGGATACAATTTTTTTTAAAGATTTTCACTTTTCGTATTGTATTATAGAAAAAATTTAACATAGCTGTTGGAGATGCTCTTAGAGACCAAACATGTTGGCATATTCTCATTATGTTTCATTAAATTAAATTATTATTGTTTTTCTATTGTTATTTTATTTTTATCAATCATAAAATCGATTATTTGTATTTCTGTGAGGGTGCATTTTGTAAGTGGAACATGATTAGAATTATTATTATTATTATTGTTTTTTTATTTTTATTCTATTTTTATCAATCATAATATCGATTGTTTGTATTTCTTTAATCTGTTACGGTGTATTTTGTATATGAAACGTGACTACAAATAGCATAACAAAAATTAATTGTCTGGCAATTTAGAATGATATTAAATTGACATGAAATATGACTGATGCAAGAGTAAACCTTTTTTGTTCATTTAAAAGAGAAAGAAATTGGACTAATGACTAAATTACAAAACTACCACTATATATGTAAACATTCTATTTATATATTCATATATTAAAATTTATATCATATATTATACGAACTTAATTATTTGAGAACTTCATATATTATGATAACCGTGAGAATTTTTATTTTAAGATATATGAATATTTAAGACTAAAATTATCTTAATATTAGTATGATTTATGTTATTTATAATTGTTACATGATATAAAACACTATACAAATAAATAGTTTGATCCAATTTAACATTTAATCCAATTCCGTTCATGCCCTTAAATCCATAACATACATATCAAGTAGTTCTTATTTGGATGTGTATGTTTGTGACAAATTATGGCCACTTGTTATTTAACTTTTTATATGAATGGGTGAATGAATTAATAATTTTTTAAAATAAAAACCCATGATAATTTCCTACGTATATATCTCCATTGTACAATTATGTTTTCACTTCAGTAAAGTTAAAATTAAGTTTGACGCTAGGTAAAAAGTGAAAGCATTTTCAATAGTTTTTATTTATTTATATAATTGTTAAAGATAATAAAAAATATTCAAAAAAAAATTTCAAATTCATGTTCACATTCACGTTCACGTCCAACTTCAACCATTTTTTTTAATTTTTTAATTTTAAAATTTCTAATATTAATTATATTATTAAAATATTTAATATAAATAATACCTAAAAATTTAATATGGTAATTTTATCCTCACTTTCGTCATTTTATCTTTCAAAATAAGTAAAATAATAATTTATTTATTTTCTCAATTTTCCAAATATGGATAAAATTTTAATTTCTCTCATGTTTTCTTTATTTTGAAGATTCTGTTATACATGTTTTGTAACATTAATTTACTTGCTTAATACAAATGTAACAACATACACATTTTATTATTTAATGTTAGTTCATCACCAACCATAATTTCATCCCTAACCTTTTTTTTTCACGAAATTGAACCAACATAACCTTTTGCACAAAGTGGTTTATATGACTCAACCTTAATGTGCACTAGACTTATGGCTTTTTTAAAACCATCACGTTAAAATTGTTTTGATTATTGGTCATACATTATCACACTTTCTAACTTTTCCCCCTAAAGATATTGACTAACGTGACGGAATCGGAATATGTTTATACAGTATTTTAGATTCTAAAACTTTATCATAAAACATGAGTTTTTTTTGTTATTGCTGATCACAAATGATATAAGAATTTGGAACAAATTTTACAAATCCAGGAAGAAAAACTATTTAATTTATAATATTTTATTAATAATGGTTATCCTTGTAACTCGGTGAGAAATTCATAATATCCGATAAAGTTAAATATATAACTCCCAGTGTTTTATAATGTATGAATGTTGTGGGACATGGGGGAGTAGAAGAATTGTTTAATTAAGACCTGCATTAAAATTATTTTTACAAAATAACATTTTAACGTGTTTTAAAAATTTATATTGTTATATAATTCTATACGGTTATACCAGTCACGTGTAAAGTATGTTTTCAAAATATTCTTAAATTAAAGAAAATGAAAATCTTTATTTTCCTTCAAGAGATTTTCTAGGATAAGAAAAACATTTAGAGCATTACACTAATGGAACCTTAAAAAATTTCCCTTGTCATAATTTTTCCTGTCACATCATTGACACAATAACAAAGCTTGAATCTCCATTAAACTCTACAAAACGAAGGTTCTTACAAAAACTTCACTTTTTTATTTTTAATATTTTTAATTTATAAAATGTAATATTATTTTTAGATTATTATATAAATTTAATATATGTATATATTTTAAAATTATAAAAAAATTCAAATAAAATTTATTAATTTTTACTTTTCTGAATTTATTTTAATTTATTAATATATATATAACATATTTGAAAAGCAATTAAAATATAAACATAAATTTATACTGCAACTAAAAAATTACAAAATTACAAAAATATTAATTTTTATAAAAAATAACTTTAAATAACAAATAATAATATATATCACTTATAATCTCAATTCGATCAAAATATGTTCAACCAAATCTTATCGGATTGAATAATATAATGAGATTGTAAAAAAAAAAGTTTGTATAAAATTTACAAAAAACGAAAAATAAACAAAATTAAAAAAATTATTTTATAATGTGTGTTTTATATTTTTTGTATCAATTTTAACTTATATGTCTTATAGATTTATTAAATGAAATGGTTAAAAGATAATTAAAATAATAACAGAAAATGAAAGTATGGAAGAATCTGGGTTCTTGTTCAAACACCTGTGTTCTAATTATAACATGTGATTGGACAAGAACTCTTGTTGTACATTGAAGGTTCTTGTAATAACCCCAAGAAGAATCGTCATTTAATTTTTTTTTCATTTTAAATCTTGATTTGTTAAATTATTATTATTTTATTTTTATATAAAACAAATTTAATAAAAATCTATAAAATAAAATAATATTTTTAAAAATTTTAACTTTTAATTAACTGATTTTAACAAAAAAATTGTATAAAATAATACTTTTAACGCAAAAAGCCAAAAGTTGATGAGAATACGAATAAAAAGAAAAGAGAAAAATAAAAGGAGGGCATGCGATGAAAGCAAAGTTGCATGATCACATGCATCATCCTTCATATGTCAAAGGCAGGTCAACTACCCTTCTATCAGTGAACCCCTAACTGCACGTGCATCTCACGTGTTTCCTCATATATATCCGTCTATCTATATTTTTTTTTTACCCTTTTCACGTTATTAAACACTCTAAAAAGAAGAAGAAAGAAAAAAGAACTGTGTGTGAAAAGGGTGTTAATTAAAAAGGGATAATGGCTTGGAGTGCACTCCATGGTTGGCATCAAGTGAAAAGGGTTCATACTTCATATGAAACTAACACACGTGCACGGCATGTGCCGCCGTATCCAACTCCAACTATTTTAATCTAAGGGTATAATCGTAATTTCAACATTTCAGAAACTAAATAAAAGTGATTACATAGGTTGTTATATAATGTTCATGTGATTAAAGTATTTTACATGGAATTTTAATATAAATAAATAAAATCACATATAAGTTACAACGGACGGTGTATAATTGTACTTTCTTACTATAACAATTTTAACCTTGAAGATATGAAATCAAATCTAATGGCAGAACTATAACTTTGCTATTTTACAGTGTAAATAAACATGATTAGATAGCTCATTACATACCAATCGAGTGATTAAAGTATTTTGTTGAATTTTTCATAAAGCATACTTATAGTCTCACACTCCAACTATTTTATCTTTCTAAATGTAAACTTGGATTAAAAGGACATAATTGTAATTTCACCATTTTAGAATGTAAATAAACATTATTACATAGATCCGTTACATACTATTCTTGTGATTAATGTATTGGTTGAATTCCCAAAATGTTTTACATGGGATTTTGGAAAAAAATTAGTGTCACGTCTAGATAGTAACGGACATGGCATAATTGTAATTTCCAACTCCAATTATTTTAACCTTCTAAATTTAAAATCGAATCAAATGGCAGAATTGTAGTTTTTCCAGTTTACAAAGTAAATAAACCCAATTACACAACTCGTTACAAACCATTCTTGTGATTAAAGTGTTTATTGAATTCCAAAAATGTTTTGCGTAGGATTTTGGTAAAAATTAAAGTCATGTCTATATTGTAACGGACATCATATGATCTTGATTTCCCACTCTAACTATTTTAACATCAAAAATATAGAAATCAGATCAACGGGAAAATTTGTAATTTTCTCAATTTACAAAGTAAATTAACATTATTACGTACCTCTTTACATGCCATTCTTGTGATTAAAGTGTTTTGTTCAATTTCAAAAATGTTTTACATGAAATTATGATAAAGATTAAAGTCACATGTAAATTGTAACGAACATGGAATTATAATATTCCACTCTAACTATTTCAACCTCAAAAAATATAAAAACGGATCAAAAGCGTATAATTGTAATTTCTCCATTTTTGCAAAGTAAATAAACACATACATAGCCTCTTATCAAACTTGTGATTAAAGTATTTTATTCAGTATGAGAGAAGACGAAGATAAAAAAATTTACCTAATAAATAAGGGTGATGAATCTTACCGCTAAACCTTTATCAGGTAATAAACTTCACTATTAATCCATTTTGATAGCTAGTAATATTTTTCATAAGTAAATAAAAATAATGATTTTTATCAGTAAACAACGCTTATATACAATATCTAAATGTGCTATTCTAAGAAGTATTTTCTTACGATATTTTCTCAAAACATTTTTTAAATAAAAAAATGAAAATAAAAATAAGTTCCCTACCAAAACTTTCTTTCAAGCTGTGGAAGGAAAAAAAAATTATTTAAAAAAATTACTAAAATTACTTAACTTCGAGATGTGGAAAAATTATTTTGTTTTGCTTTTTCCTTCCATCTTTTTTTCCATTACAAAAGCATAAATAAAAAAATTATTTCCTTTTAATTTCTTCTCTTCCTATATCTCCGTCTTTTTCTATGTTAAAAACACGAACATTAAAATTAAAATAAAGTCGAATATAAATTAAAAGGCACAAATTATATTATTTATGAATTTATGATAGAAAAATTATATTCATACCCTTTTTTATAAAATATATGGTGAATGATATGTATCGTGAGATAGGGATAGAAGGTAAATTATATATGTATGAAAGCGAATAGGAATACCAACCCCCGATATTATCATCGGGTTGGTTGATGGATGAAGAGGTGGTAAATTAACAAACTTTTCGTCAGGCTAGTTGACTTATAACGTACGTGCCCAAATTCAGGCATGCTTTCCTAATATCCGTTTCATGTCACGTGACATACGCATGTGCATTTTATGCTGACTCATCACCATTCATCCTCCACGTGTCATCTCATGTACCTCTCACAGGGAACATAGTTGATATACCTCACCTGTCTCCCTACGAACTAACAAATTGGCGTGTCACTTTCATATTTTCTATTTTTGGGAATTATTTATAGGGATTTAAAAACATTACTATTTAATGATACTAAAATAAAATATAATAAATGTACTCCAATCGATTTTATAAGAAACTCATCTTTGATCTATTTGTAAATTTAGTTATTATAGATTCAACTATTTATTTGTTCTGTTTTTGTAAGTGTATAATTTATTTGTTTAGAGCATATTCAATAAATGTCTAAAACTTAGTGTAAATTTTGTTAGGATTTTTTCCTAACATTTATTATATTATAGTGTAAATTGCGTTTTTTTTAATCTTTATGGTTTATTAAAAAGTGCGACTTTTGCTCATTTGATTTAGAAATTATGGTTTTTATCCTCGTGATTTGTAATTCATTGTCATTTTTTTTATAAAAAAATTCAATAAAACAACCCATCTCCCTTATTTTCTTTCGTTTTGAGAACACAATGTAAATTGAAGTAAACAAATTATATCAAACAGTTGTAACTTTGAAAATCTAAATTTTACAATATAAGTATTTTTTTAATTTTCATTAGTTTTCAAATCACCAAAACATGTTCAACCAACTTTTCCGATTTCTAATTTCTTTTATTTCCCTCTCTTTCATTTCATGCGTATAAAAAAACAGTAAGATATTTATATTATATAAGGACCACTTCAAATACAAACAATACAGAATGTTGCACAATTTACAGACTAATCTTAACCGTTAAGGTAGATTATCAAATCGATGTCAATGTAGATTAAATTGGTTCCGAAATATCCATTCAACCTTATCTACAACTAATTTCATAACCACCTAAAAGTTTTATCATATACAAAATCAAGGACCAAGATTGATTTATAAAGTGTACAACATTTGTAATTTTACATGCTCTATATTTGATATGTCCTCTATATTATAAATAAAAATTTAAATCAGACAATTATTTAAAAAAAAATACAACTATGTAATTTTTATTTCAATACCATTATAATATATTATTTATTTAGTTTCTGAATTAGCAATCAACACTTATAATTTATATTTGTTTAAACATAAATTTTGGATTTCTTAATAAGAAGTTACATTTATTTATTATGAAATTTTTATATCACTTTCAATCTCACGATTAAATGTCTAGTATATTCAAATCAGGATCCATGGTCGTATAAGAATAAAAATTAGACATTGTTAGGCAAAAATAAGCTAGCTTATTTTTTAAGTAATCGTTTGATGCACATAAATTAGCGTATAAGTCAGCTTATAAGCTAGTTTATCAATAAGTTATTTGAAGTAGCTTATGAGGAGGTTTTTAACACTTTTTCTAATTATACCCCTGATTAATAATATTTATTTATTTACTATTATTATTAATTGTAAATAAATATTAATTATAAATAAATGTTAATTTTAAGTAAATATTAATTTTTCATAAACATTAATTTATAGAAATTAAAACTATTTTATAAATTATTAATTAATTTTAATCACACATTATTAAGTAATTTTAATTATATAATAGATACTAATAATAAATAGTAATTATTTATAAACTTTATTAACTATCATATAAATTATTTTTTAATTATTATTTAATATATTTAGATATCAAAAAACAAATATAACAATTTTAAAAATGTTTATGTAAGATACATAAATATTAAAATCATACTTATTTTATTTTATAAATAATGAAAATATGCTAAATAATTATAAGAAAATAATTATTAATTATATTTTTAAAAAACATTAATTAACTATGATACCTGAGTTTGATCAATTTTATTGTTATTTACATATGTAAAAGTTATTTAAAATCATAGATTAATTTATATTTTTCTAAAATTTATTTTAACAAATTCAAAATTTATATTATGTATATATAATAATTAATTTTAAATTCTTTACATTAACATATTATATTATTTAGTTTTTTACTATTTTGTTTGCATTAATCAACATATTATATTATCATAAATTTATTTTAATTATATTATTGAAAAATTATTTGAATTATAATATTAAATGTTTGTAATTGACTATTTTTTCAAGAGATGTCATTTTTGTTAATTTTACATTTTTATAAGCTAGTTTTTGCAAATATACTTGTTCATCAGCTAGCTTATCAGCTACCGGTTAACTTATAAGTCATCAGTTAGCTTATCGACTAGTTTGTCAAATATAGCCTTAAAGTGAGAAATGTAATAATAGATCTTGACATTTGATTACTTTAAATTTCGCACCCACTCACGAATTACGTTTATTACGGGAACTGATCTGGTACATCTTGATGAACCGCATTAGTTTTGATCTTCAACTAGGATAGATCCAACGATGGAAGTCCCTTCTTACATTCTCATTGTAACTTCAATTTTCACTGGAACCAACTTCTAAATTAGAGAGAGAAATAATAAAATATTTAAAAAAGTTGTATCCAATTCAAACAATTTATTTATTCGATAGTATTATAAAAATATTTAATATATTTGATATCCTAACAAACTTTTAACATTTTTTTTATTAAATAATAACTTTATATAAATTCCCCTCATAATTAATGCATCTTATATATGATCCAAAATTAACTTTTAAGATTTTTTTTCTGTAAATTCTAAAATCATCTATAAAGATATAATCTTTAAATATCTTCAATAGTTTTTAAAATGGAAAAATATGAATTTTGAGCAATTTTTTTATTTTAATACCCAAAACTTTCTCCAAAATGAAGAAAGTAGAAAAGAGGTGCAAAAATCTTCAAGTTGGAAAAAATCCCCAAAAATGATTACAATAAGAGAGAATTTCTTTTTATTATATTTTATCAATAAGAAATATTAAAATTAAATGTTTAGGCAAGAAATATTAATATTTTTATTAGAAATATGCAATATTTTAATAATATAATAATGTTATTATCCCCAAAATGGAAAAACTATTAGAGTTGAATTAATATTTTTCTAGAGATTTTGAATTTAGATTATCAATTTTAGAGAAATTATGGTGAAGATGTAAGAGATATGGCAGTATGTGAGCCTCTGGTCTTCTAGGAGGTCAGAGGTTCAATCATCACCAAAGGTGATGAGAGTGTATGAGTTTGTTAATTTCATTTGTCGTATATAAATATTGTGTATATATATTTTTTTAAAGAGCATCTACAACCGGTTGTAATGGAAAAAATGAGAATTTTAGGCCAAAATGTTAGTTGCAACAACTTCTCGAACAATCTTTAAAACGAATAAATTATGGGCGATAATATCTTTTTCCTCCAAATATGGACAAAACCCCAAAAAAAATTACAAAGAGAGACCACAAATAGCAACATTTCAAAACAGATTTTTAAATAAAGAAATAATATCTTAATAGATGAATATAATATTGTAATCAATATTGATTTCTCTAGAATGAAGAATTATTGAATATAATTGTAAATTATTTTTAGAGATTTTAACTTTTAGTTTTTTTTTGAATTTTTTTTGAAGAATCTCTTGGAGATGCTCTAAAATCTCAATTGTAATATTTTTTTCATGTCATACCATTTTTAAATAAAAACCATTAAAAAGTTACAAACTCGTAAAAACCGATATAAAAATATATTTTTTTCATGTTTTTTTATCAAAACCTATAATTTAATATAGTGTTTCATATATATATTTGTGTTCACCTTATTAATATAATTACATGTGGAAAAAAATTGATTCACCTACTGAAACAAAAATATGCATAAAAAAGATTCATATGGTGAAACAAATACATGTGAAAATTTTATCTTATGAAACAAATATATGTGAAATAATATTTTAAATCCTAGCATTTGATAAAAAAAATCATGAAAACAAATTATTTTTATATCGGTTTTTACGAGTTTGTAACTTTTTTGTGGTTTTTAGTTGATTAAGCCCCTATATATATAGACATCTTAAAATTTAAAACCAGTTAAATGTTACAAACCCGTACAAACCAATATAAAAATGATTTTTTTCTTCATAAAATGATATGATTTAAGATATCATTTCACATATGTTTGTTTTGATAATGTAAAAATTCAGATATATGATTTTGGGAAAAGTTATATATATTAACTTTTGGTTACATATTAACTCATGTATGATTTTTTGACTATTTAAATCATATGGATTTTGCATTAACTATTTAAGGAATCTTTTTTATTGTCATTAAACTAATATATAATAAAAAAAAGATTTAGTACAAAAGTTAACTGCAAATTAAGGTTTGGTTTAGGTTTTTAATATATGTTTTGAACAAAACATAGTTTTCGAATAGTTTAAGTTTTTTTGAATCAACACTGTTACAACTTACAAGTTACAACCCTATGTTGTTACAACAATTATAGTAGTCACAATGGTTAATCAAACAATGATTAATGAGCTAGCAATGTTTAAAATGATGTACATCAATTTAGGATGTCTTATTATTTGTAAGCAAAACACGTAATTCAAACAGTTTTAGGGTTTTTAAATTACAATTGTTTGAGTCTTTTGTTGCTGTTATAGTAGTAGTAACCATGACAATCAAATTAAATGGCGATTAATGGGCTACTAATGTAAAAAAAATGTCGAATATGGCATTTTCTTGAAACGTTTTGTGAGTAAAATGCATTTTTCAAATAGTTTCAAGGTTTTCAAATTAAATCTGGCACAACCTTGTGTCGTTGCACGATTAATTAAACGATGAAAGAGCTACTAATTCTATGAATGACAGTTGATTTGGGCACATTATATCTTTCAAATAGTTTATAGTTTTATAAATTAAAACCGTCTTAATCCTATATTGTATCAATATTTGTAATAGCGAATACGATTAATTAGACGGTTGTTAATGAACCACGAATGGTGATACTGTCGTATATCAATTTAGGGCACATTCAATCTTTTAAACAATTTCCGGTTTTACGAATTAAAACAGTTACCTACGTTGTATCAACAACTGTAATAGTCATGACGATTAATTAGATGGTGATTAATGAACTACCAATGTTGAAGACGACATACATAGTTGTTTAGGGTACATTCTATCTTTCTAACAATTTTAGGTTTTACGAATTAAAACTGTCTCAATCATATATTGTAACAACAACAACGATGAACTAGATGGTGATTAATGAACCACCAATGTTGAAAATGACTTGTATCGATTTAGGGTGTTCTTTAATACGTTTGTGAGCAAAACTAATCTTTCAAACATTTTCAGGGTTTTTTCAAATTAAAACTGTCACAAGCCTATGGGATCGTGACAACCGACAATGGTGGTAGCAAAGGTAGTTAGTTAAATCGTGACTAATGAGCTACCAATGTTGAAAATGACATATATTAATCCAGAGTGTCTTCTTAACACGTTTTATGTGCATAACACATCTTTCAAACAGTTCTGGATTTTTTCCGAAAAAAAACTATCCCAATCCGATGATGATGCGGATATTGTAATAACCAAGATGGTTAATTAGACGATGATTAATGAGACACCCTTGTTGAAAATTACGTATATATAAGTTGATTGGATCATTAGTAATCTGATCGCTATAGAAAAAGAAAAAACGTTAATTTATCTATTAGGTTTTGACACTCGACCTTTTGAAAAGTTTTTCCATCGTTCCATGTGAGTTTTCCTATCAATGAAATACTTCATAATCTTGTATAAAAATTTAACGACATTGATTTAATATTATACTCACGTAAAAATATTAGATATCATATAAGTAATTATTTCAGTCTACGACCTATAAAAACATGAGAGTTGTTACAAATAGTTTATTATTATTTTATAAAAATACAGTTTGGTCACTGATTACGGGCTAGATTTTGTGAAATTCGTGAGACAACATGAACCCTTCACATCACAAAAATACACATGAAAAAAAAATATTCAAATGAAAAATACAACAATCTTCAGAAGAAAAACATAAAAACTCAACAGTTTGATTCGTCTTAGAAAAAGTGATTTTTGTCACATAAAACCAACTTTAATATATACAAGATTTCAGGGTTGATCACGGGATCCAACCTAGTATCAATCGTTTCGTGAGTGAGAATATGTCATTTCAGTTGCTTAGTGAGTCAAAAGGGGGCAGGCTAATGACATTCCTAGTTATTGCTAATGACACCTAAAAAAAGTGAATTTCTTCTCATACATGTCTATATCAAAACTTTATTAAAGTACATAAAATTTCGTGTACACCCTTAATTAAGAATTGCCATTAGCACTCCCCGTCAAAAAACATATTTTTATTATCTTAAATATATAACTGATAAAAATAATTATTTAAACATTAATTTATAAAAAATTTAAATTATTTTGCAAAATAAAATAGAAGATTGGATTTGACTTCCTTTTACCTCTCTTCCATTATCTTCTTCTGTGGTTAATTTCTTTCTGAGAAGTTTGTACGTACAAGCAGACAAAGCGTACAAGGTACAACATCGGGAATCGCCCATGGATCCCGTCAACGCCGTTTGACTACTATTTTCTTTTCTTTTCTTTTCTCAACAAACACAAAACGACAAAGCTGAGTTGGCATGAGGGTATTTTCGTAATTTAAACACACCCTACAGCCGCTTTATAAATCCACCCAAATCCTTCGATTCCACATGTCCGACTGTTCCTCATTTTCACCCAACAAAATTCACGAATATGAGAACTCGTCGAGGAACTTCGTATCGGAGTGTCGCCGGAGCTCCGACAAGCAACAGCCGGAAAAGGCAGAGGTCGTCGTCTTGGACACCGGCGGCTGCTCCATTTGATTTCTTTGATAAGCTACCAAACGACATGGTTATGGCTATTCTTGCGAAGGTCGTCTCTGATGCCACCTCTCCGGCCGATTTCCTCGCCGTTACAGCGACGTAAGTAATCGGAAAATCAGAATCGGAAATGTGAAAGATTTTGTTTTTGTAATTGCGAAAAGAATTTTGATTTTTTTTGTTGTTGATTTTGTGAAACAGGTGCAAAAAATTGAACGATTTAGGGTTTGATTCGTTTGTGTTATCGAAAGCTTCACCGGATACCTTTGCTGTAAAAGCTAAGAACTGGTCGGAATCTGCTGAACGGTTTCTGAAACGCTGCTCCGATGCCGGAAATGCTGATGCTTCCTACACATTAGGAATGGTCAGTTTTTCGCCTGCTATTTTGCAGTTATAATTGATTTAATTTTTTTAAAAAGATAATAAATTATGTTTTTTTTTTGATGGAACAGATTGAATTCTACTGCTTTCAACGCTGGTGTCCTGGAACGTTTCTAATGGCGAAGGCGGCGCTTGATTATCACGCTCCGGCGTTATACTCACTCGCCGTCATTCAGTTCAACGGTAGCGGTGGCGAAATGAAGAAGGACTTACGCACCGGCGTCTCACTATGTGCGCGTGCGGCTTATCTCGGCCACATCGACGCGCTCCGGGAACTGGGCCACTGTCTTCAAGACGGTTACGGCGTTCGTCAGAACATCCCGAAGGGCCGCCGGATTTTGATTCAGGCTAACGGACGTGAACTAGACATTGTTCTTTCACGAAACTCGTTGACCGTGAAGTCCGGCGAGTATCTGAGGTGGAACCCACTCAACCTCGACCTCCGTGAAAACGCCAGGGTCGTGAATTTTCCGTTACTGAGTGATTTCGGATGGAACGTGCCTCCGGTGGAAGCTCACCCGGCGAACCGCTTTCTTGCCGAATGGTTCGCCAACCAGAATCCATCTCCGGCGATGCGGATGTGTTCTCACACAGCTTGCGGCCGACCGGAGACTAGGAGGCACGAGTTCCGGCGGTGTTCGGTGTGCGGCCTCGTGAACTACTGTTCTCGGGCATGTCAGGCACTGGATTGGAAATTCCGGCACCGGAGGTTATGTCGAGCAAGAATGTACGGATTTCCCGTTGGACATAATGTTAACCTTCATCTGGGAAATCAATAGGGTGGAAGGATTACCGGTGGCCGGAGATGATTAGATGTAACGGAAACTTTGTCGGCTTTGGAAAATATAGTCAAAACCCTAAAGTTCCGTTTAGGATAGTTGTGGTAATTGGTCACATTTCCGGTGCCGGAATCTGGTTTAGGAAGAAACTATTCCTTTTTAGGTTGAAAGGTAGAAATTTTGTATTTATGGCTGCTACTTCCTTTTTTAAAAAGATTTGAGCAAAATTTATTATTATATATTAAAAGGAAGTGTAGCTCAAATATTAAATCATAAATATATGAAAATATTGAAAGTTTTATAGTGTGTTTATGCCCGATGAATGTATGTTTTCTTTTTTTGCTTCGGTTAGTAAAAGCATCTTCAACAGACCAGAAAGTTCTACTGATCTGGATGTAACTCAAAAATACTAGTATTTGTGGGTTCAATACGAAAATTGTTAATAATAGAATATAAAATATTGATGTTAAGTGTGTATGAGAGATAAATAATATTTTATTAAATGATGAAATGTTTTATTAGTATAGTTAGTGATAAAATTGTTAAAATAGAGTAACTGTTGGAGTTGGATGAATTTTTTTTAAGAGTTTTAATTTTTCATACTCTATTATAAAAAAAATTAGTATCGTTGTTGAAGAACACATCCGCATCACTGCATTTCATATAGAAGAAATCTCTAAATTTAGATAAAATCTCAATTCTCTAGTTTAGCATAGAGGATAGCATAGCTGGTTTTACAATCTCTCTCCTCGTGAACTACTATTCTCTTTCTTCTATTTATTTTTAGAGATTTCTCTAAATTTAGAGATTTTTACAACCTCTTTCCTCTATTCTCTAGTTTAGCATAGAGAATAACATAGCTATTGGAGCACAAAAAAAATGTTAAAATCTCTTTTTTCTCTATTTTAGCATAACCGTTAAAGATGCTCCAACAATATCTTCATTTTAATAAAAAAATGATGGTAAGATCGATCGTTGGGGGTATGTAAAACTCAACCACTAAAAAATAAATATAAAGAATATCTTGATATCTATGTCGAAATAGATTTTTTTTAAATAATTTTATATTTTAATTATTATACTATTTTGTATATTAAAATTTAGAAAAATTCATAAAATTTTGTAGAAGAAAGAGATAATAATATTTTAATTATACTCAACCAGTTAGTAAATGTATATGAGAAAAAATAAATTTTTATTAAACATATTGAATATTTTATTAATATAATTAATGATAGATCGTCAAAATAAATTAAATACCATAAGAACTAAATCTACAATAAACATACTATAAGAACATTTACAACCGGTTTTCTATAACTTTTTTTATAACAGAGAATAAAAAATGAAAATCTCTATAAGGAATTACATTCAACTTCAACAGATTTTCTACTTTTAGAGATTTTAATACAAATTATATTAATTTAGTAATATCTATTTTATCATCCCAATACACTTTTTTTATTAAAAAAACTTAATATAAAATTATAAAAATTTAATTTTATTGGTGGAATTGAATAAAATAATCATTTTTCTTTTCCACCGTCAAGTTTAGAGAAATCTTCAAACTTGGGAAAATTTCAAGTTTCTCTATTATAAAAAATAAGATAGCAAAGCTCTTGAATAAATTTAAAGAATAAAAATTATTATATTTTAACAAAGCTCTTAAAAATACCAAAAAAACTTGATAAAATAAAGTATCCAACTACATGGACCAAAATCATATTTCACTCAAAAAATAAATGATGGTATGAATTATCAATTAGGAGAGTTTCCATATCATCCTCATTAGATTATTATACAATTTTTTTTTATTATTATCACAAAGTTTGTTAATTATAATAAGATTGGTGTCTCATTGGCTTGAGCTTTAGCTCCAAAGATCATAAATATCTGGTGGTCCAAAGTTCAAATTTAGGGAGTAATAAAAATCCCTTGTGGTCTCGGAGGCTCACATATGATGATTTCTGGCAACCCGCAAAGTAGATAGTCGTTATGGGATTAGTCGACTTGCATAACGGGTTGGATTTCCAGGTTAACTAAAAAAGTTTGTGTAAAGTGTTCTATTTTTTTATTTTATATTATTATATATATATATATATATAATATTTATTATTTATTATATACGTTTATATATATTTAACTTACATTATGTAATATTTATACAATCATTAAATTATAGTTTGATATTTATTATATAATATGAAAACTATAAATTAGAAATTGGTATTTAATTAAATGTTTGTTATAAATATACAATAATTACTGACATTAAAAAAAGGGAAAATTATTGTTTTAACCATTTCAGAAAATTGTATACCCAAAATAATCAAAATCTCTCCAAACTTACCAAAATAACCAAAATTTCGTGTAAAGCATTTCGTATGATACTAAATCAATTTTCCATTTCGTATGGTTTGAATCCCACACACACAATGCATTTCGTATACATACCAAATCCATTTATATGCACACACACACAACCATTTCGTATGTTTTAATCCCACACACACAATGCATTTCGTATACATATGAAATCCATTTATATGCACACACACACATACAAACCATTTCGTATGGTTTTAAAGCATTTCGTATGGTATACATAACTCATTTCGTATGGTTTTTAAGTCATTGTGTGTAGTGTATATGCTTCCATTTCGTATCATATGAAATGGATGATTCCATGCATTTCTAAAAGTTAAAAGCATTTGGTATGGTATGTGTGTGTGTGATGTATTTCGTATCATATGAAATGGAGACATGTGTGTGTATGCATGCATTTCGTATGGATACGAAATGGTGTGTGTGTGTGATGCCATACGAAATCCATTGATGTGTGTGTGTGCATGGATTTCGTATCTATACGAAATTGTATGTGTGTGTGTGTGATGTCATACAGAAATAGAAAAGGGATTTAGTATCATAGTAAATGCTTTATTGAAAATTTTGGTTATTTTGGTAAGTTGGGAGAGATTTTGGATATTTTGGGTATATGATTTTCTGAAATGGTTAAAACAATAATTTTCCCTTAAAAAAAATACAAATCCACAAAAAAGTACAAAATACACCAAAATATCCTCTTTACATATACCGACTTTTCTTTTTAACATTTTCAATAAACAATTTAACACGATTTTGATTTATATAGAGTATTATAATGACAGTTGTGTATACAGAAAAACTCTTATTACAAACCTAAAAAATTCATGGTTGGTTGATATTGTTATATATATATATATATATATATATATATTTCTCAACAATTTTATAGCTTTAATTTGATTTCTTTTCTCTCTATATATTTTGATGTATGGATGAAAAAGATAACTATATACATGGATTCCATGAGTTTTGAAAAGAGAAAGGAGATGGTATTTAGCTTTTCTTTAAAATCGTTTTCTTTTCACATTAAAAGGCATCCAATGCCATTTATTTATCATTCTTCCCACACCTTTTTACCTTTTTATGTTGGGAAAAAAACCAGATTTTAAAGTAATGCACAATATCTTCTCTTTTTCTACGTGAATACCTTCATTGAACCTTGAATTTATTACAAATTAGAATTAATAAATATTGGTCGAAGTAAAAATTTATTGGCAATAAAATAGTTCTGATATTTTAATTTTAAAATAAGTTAACGTATAATGAAATATAATTGAGGCCAATGAACCACGATAATAAGATAGGCGAAATTATTTTAAAAAATAAATGTTGCTATATACACAAATTTTAGAAAAAAAATGATGCAACTTTCGTTAAATGTTTGGATTATTAGCTTTTAATTCAATCTTAAATGAATAATGTGTCCACATATTATATCATCATTAACTATTGAGACATTTATTTAAATTATAAACTTTTAATTTTTCTTCACATAATGCAATTCGTATTCTATTGTCGGTGAACATTTGATTCGAGTAATTATGATATATAGTCATCATATATTTTTGTAATTGTTAGTATGCTATTATTAAAATTATATGAAAAAATTACCTATTTTAAAACCATACTTAGAAAAATAAAAATTAGTGGTTTGTTGTTGAAATTAGCATAAATTATTGGTAATTTTGTTATTGGCATGTGAGATTGCACTTTTTTTTTCCTTCTAATTTAACTGATTCCAAATTAATAATTCTAAAAATGATGGTATAAAAAGGAAATTCAAGTGTTATCCCATGGTCCAACAACTCCACTCCCTTTAAAAGTAAATATAATATGTATATATATGTATATATATTCTTTGTACATTCAACATGGTAGAGAATGTAATGGCACCACCAAGCATAGTGCATTGAGTATGGGATTCATCAAACATAATGTCATCATGTGGCCCTTTAACAAAAATCTTATTTCAAATTTATTGAATCAAGGAAGGAGAAGAGGACAATGTGTTTGGGCTGAAAGGTGGGGAATATAGGGTTTAAAAATCGAAGCTGAAACTTTGTAAGGAAAATCTATTTTAAATATGGTATATTTGTATTGTTGTTTCTAAAATTTATTGAACAGGTGGAGACGAGGGCCATGCATTTAGGGTGAGAGGTGGCATTATGGGATTGAAAAACCAAGACCGGAACTTTGTAAAAAATATGTTATGGTGGTTATATTGTTGGTCTTGTATTATTCCTTTATTTATGATTTTTGTTGTATGATTTGTTATATCAGTGTAGATTTAGCTTGAGAGAGGGAGGAGACGGGGTAATGCCTCTTTACATGACAGAAAGAACTTGGTTTCTAAATCCAAAGTGTAATTTTGCAAGAAGTAGGTTATAATGGTTACTCAACTGTTAGTATTATTTTGTTTAGTTCTCTATGTATACAAAGGCACTTTAGGGTTAAGGTGTTATAGATGTTCATAGAGCATGTGAAAACCCTAGGAATACTTATAGATATAAGGTAATTGTCGAACCACATAAATGTCATGTTCAATTTTCTTCACACTTTATATGAATGTCTAATTAATTTACCAACACGGAAACTTTTTGAATTTCTCGTCAAAAAGGTTTATGCAAAACTTATAAAGAAATAACACACTTTATTCCAAATAGTATTGTAAAAAAGTGGCACATGAACAAATGTGCACTAATGTAGGTTGCTCAACGACTCACACCAGACGTTACTCGCTTAATACATCTTTAATTTAACACGTACTGAATAAATAGATATAGACACGGGTAATATGCAAACGCCTTTTATTGGGAATCCTACTTGTCTTGTCACATATTCTTAAAATTAAAGTCAAAGTAACATTTAGAAGCATAATCATTTCCCTCATTTTACCATTTCATTGCGAATTTGTTACGATAATAGCAACCGAAATCCAGGCTTCTAAACCTTAAGTATAATCTTTGCAAGAAGTCAGTTACAACAACCATTACATTGACATTATTATTCTCTTATTGTTTCGTTTCTCTACATACACGAGAGTTGTTTAGGGTTTATGTTATAGATATTCATGGAGCATGTGTAAACCCTAGAAAATACTTATAGATGAACAATAATCATTGATCAATAAATATGTTATGTTCAGTTTCTTCCGATTTTATATGCATGCCTAATTAGTATCCATCATGGAAAACATTTTGAATCTCTCATTTTAGAAATATTAACTTATAAAGAAATAACACACTTTATTCCAGCTAATGTCGTAAAGAAGTGGCACGTGAGCAAATACCACTATGTATGTTGCTCAACGATTCACGTCAGACAGTGTGACTTGATTATTGCATCTTTTAACAAGTACTGAATAAATGGCTATGACGTGGGTGATATGTAGACACCTCTTGTTGGGAATCTTACGTGTCTTCTCGTATATTCTTAATGTCAAAGACAAAGTAACGATTAGGAACAAAGCTATTTCGCTTATTCGACCTTTTTACTGTGAACTTGTTAGACTATTAGTATTACAAAAGAACAAAATATTTATGTTTTAAGAAAATATTTCATATTCGACTTGATATAAAGTTTTGTTCTTGTTTGATTATTTGTTAACCGAGACATAAAACTTACATTATATACACGATTATTTGTTAATTCAGATTAGTATTACCAATACATATCGACTAATAATTATATATCTAAAATGCTTATTATTACTAAAATAAAAAAGGTTAGGCTAAATCCACTCTTATATATCTATAAATGGAGTCATACTAAATTCATTCTCACTTACATCTAAATCAAGACTTATTTTTTTAATTTTTAATACATGATTTAACTTGATTCTAGAATAAATAAGTTGTATATAACAATACCTAAACTAAAAATAACTAATGCATCAAACTCTAGGTCACCAATATTTTGTGAATTAGATGTGTTTTTGAACTATAGTATTTATGGTGTGGTTACATGCTAATAATTGTATTTGCTGAAATAGCAAATGGTTTTAGGCAATGTTGAACAATAACTTTTTAAAGAATAATAGCTAGAATCATTAGTCATGACATGGTTTATGTTTTATCTTTTAAATATTTTCTGTCCAAAAATAAGTGTTAACACTTTTGTTTTAATTATCACAAAAGAAATATTTGTTTTACTATGAAGTATTTAAGTCTAAAAATGTGGTCTCACGGGTCTCATGAAAATTGATTGGTCTTACGTGAACCCAACCATATATAAATAGCCAAAGATTATTTTGAGAAATGGTAAATATTTGAGAAATATAGAAGTTATCCCAGCCCTTATACGATCAACATCAGATTTGACTAGTCAAAAATTACGGCTATGGGAAAAATAGATGGGATAGTTTTGTAACGTTTACAAATAGACGGCAAACGAGTTCATATATGAATTATATGTTCATATGTGAACTCATGTAATGAACTATATTAACTGATTCACAAATGAACTAATTAACTGATTTATATATGAACTATTTAACTGATTCATGTGCATACATGTGGGTTCATATATGAATCAGTTGAATATTTCACATGTGAACTAATTAATGGGTGCACATATGAGCATATAGTTCATACATGAATCACATGGGTTCACATATGAACTCGTTTGTCGCCTACTTGTAAGTGTTATGAAACTACCTCTCCATCTTTCATATATCCATAAGAGGAATTACCCGGTCATAATCACAAATGTTGACCAAATGAAGGAGAGATTTGAGATCATGTGAGGCCAACCTGTTTTTGTAACACGTGAAAACACTAAAATGACGTTGAACCTTCAAACTCTTACGTAACAACAATGCACATATATGGTTGTCGGACATTTTGAGTTCTAAATAGCATAACAACAAAAATTATTACCAGTGTATCTCAAACTATTTGTAATAACAAACAATTTCAGTATATGTTTGTTGTTTATATTGTATCTCATTATTTAATAACCAAAGAATTATGTTTTATTTTATCGTGGTCTAAGTACTAAAAAATTATTATTGCACAACCTAGGGGTCCATACATGTTACATACGCCAGTGTTCTCAGCGGATTCTTGCCTGTTGGTTTGTAGCATTAAATTCCTACTCCATCTTCTATAATTCACAAACATAATTAATAGAGATAAGCCATTCACATTCAAACAAATGAACTACTACAAAGTTGTACTAGCGATTGACTCTGCCAAACTTCCTGTTAATTTATTCATACTACGACCGAAAAGAAATGCTACATAAATACGGTAGATTGTCATGTGAATGTTTACTGGTAACAGTCAATACTCACATTTATTTTACCATATTCCTAGTCCATCAAAACGGCATCATATGCAACAATTTACACGATAGACATTAATCGGGTAAGAGTCATTATCCCCACTTACCAGATAAAACTCTCGGTTTTTGCAATAGTTTTTACCGGGTAAGATTCTTGGTCCTTGTCATGTTCATCCTATAAAGTAAGTGAACTGATAAGCACGTACCAATAAACATTTGGTGAACGACCCCTTAACTTACAACTTCATAACAAGATCATCAAATATCCATGTGTCTTTTGCAGGCATATTCTTCCATTATTAGGCCTTCTACCTTTTGAAAATCTATCATAGACGTACTACAACAAAAATTGAGATTATAGGACGTCATCAATTTCTAAGCATTCTAATATACTGATTTATAAAAGCAAAATATTTTATCTAAATGCGTTGTAATAAGTTTATAGGACACGTTTGGGCACCATAACAATTTTTTTAGGAAATAATTAATACAAACCGTCACATTCGTTATTTTACACGACACTTTGAGAAGTATCCCATAAACCCAGTTTTATATAGGACACATGTTTTCATAACACACTGAGAAGTATCCCATAAACCCAGTTTTATATAGGACACTTGTTTTCATAACACACTGTTCAGTGACTGATATTGGAGATGGCAATACATAGTGGAGTCCCTTTCTATATAACTAACTAATTAAAGCATGAGAAAGAAACTAGCTAGAATACAAAAACTTGAAACAAAACAAACCAATTTCAATGGTTCCACATGCCCTGAAAAGAGGTTAGGGGTTTTGTAGGGTCTTACTAAACTACTAAGCCAACTCTTATTGGCCAGATTATCAACTTCTTAAAGGGTTTTTTTTGTCCATTTAAACGGCATCGTATGTAAAACAATTTATCCAGTAAGCGCTTATGTTATACCCTCTAGACTCTAGAGTGTGGGTAATTTTAGTAGGTCGGGTACAAGTGACCATTGTGTTAGTACAAGTAGGTTATGCAGTCATGTACATCAACTTACCTGTTAAAAGTCGTTACTCTTACTGGGCAAGAATCTCAATCCTTGTAATATTTAACCGATAAGGCAAAGTGACCTGTTAAACACTTACCGACAACAAGCATTTAGTAAACGGCACCTAAATCACAGCCTAACACTGAAAAAAAAAAAAATTAAGTTGTCGATACAAAAAGATTCAAAAGCAAAATTTCAAAAACTTGTTCGGATAATACTTTTTAGGGCGTTTCCAACAGATAACATCAAATCATACACCAAATTCTTAAAAACCAATGTGAAATTTTAGTGCAAACAATAAATCTATTTCAATGGATAACACCAAATCTTAAGATTCTAGGTATATTCATTTTTATCTTTTCCTATTGACATAAATGAATAATGATACACCAAATTTGGCCGATTACTATTCATTACACCAAATTTAGAAGAAGTTTCAAATCTAACTACAAACTGTTTGTCATTATTTGGTGTGCACACCACACTACGGTCGACATACACATACAAATTACCCCTTATACAGAATTTCATAGCATGAAATTCGAGTAATATCACCAACATATTCACATATCCGATATGATAGTAAATTTCTTTCCCTCATAAAATATTGGTGAATAAAATCATTCATAAAAGAAATCTCATCCTCAAAAATCAAAATTATACAAAAATTTAGGGTATTACATTATAGACTCAATTGGTACATATCGTAGGTACGTATGCTTCGTCTACGATATTTATAACTTACTTTTACTGCGGTGGAGGTGGTGGCATATGAGATTTGGCCATCCCGACCCATGCAACAAGCCCAGCTGCAAGGATTATCCACCCAAATATATCATACTTCAGATCACTGCTCTTCTTCTTCACAGAGCTCTACAACACATAACAACAATCAAACATTAGCCTTCATCACAATCTCTTAAACATATTTCGACACCAATTTTACGCCAAGAATACGTATTATGGCCTTCTTTCTAGAATGAAACATATTTAAAACCATATTATGTGTCCAAATATAGACTACATATTCAAGGGGAAATAATATATATATATATATATATCAACTTCTAGGGATGGATGCAAAATAAGCAAAAATAAACATATATTCTCAAAGTGCTATGGAATTTGCAATAGGACAACTACCAAAGAGAATGCATAACCTTTGCATTTGAAGATGCACCAGGTCCACCCAAAGACTGTTGGGCTTGAGCAAATCCACCTTGTTTATGAATCTCGTTGTGCAAAGCAGGTGCCTGGAGATTTTCGATGGAAATTTTTCAACAAATGTTATAAATTAAATTCAAACAATGGAAAGAAAAGCAAGAGATTATGATTCAGATAAGAGGATCATTTGCCACTTTGTTAATAATGCTACCATTATCCCTATGCATGATGAGGTTTATCTTTAATGGTGTCTAAGGCTTCACTGATGCAAGTAAATGTAAATAAATGTGGTTTTGCTGGACAAATGTTATCTTGCTGCTGGAAACAGAAAAGGATTGTGGCAATTTTCTGTTGTTGGTCTTGAAAGTTTTCTTTTGTTTTATATAATTTATTCTGTACGATTTTTTATGAGGTATTTATACCCATGTGACACATTTTTTTAATGAGGTATCTATACCTCTTTTCGCTGCTGTTTGCAAGATTCGTCAGATTGTAACATGTAAGTGTCTTGTTGTAAAAGAATGTCCTTGCTAAGATATGAGGCAATAAAAAAGGTCGGGAGTTTCCTGTAAACCTGTGGCTTTAGGTTGTATCGATTCCATTGTATTCTTGTGTCTTAAAACAAACTCATGTGTTCACGTGCTTTGTTGGTTTGGCTGATGGGTGCACAATTAGGCCATCCCAAGGATAGAAATTGTGTCAAAAAAGTAAACATAAAATAGTCCCTATGACAGATATTATAGAGTAATTCCAATTTCCATGTTAATGTCCACTAAAATCACAAAGGAGCAACATTTAACATTTGACAAATGGCTAACTGAGCTATACTTTAATTGTGGTTTATGGTAGGTGATACTTCTGTTTTAACTATCTCTACTTCAGCCTCACTATGCATATGAGACGTAACATTGTGTATTAATTAATCAGTGATGTAAAATATGTTGCAGCCTCTCAATTGTCCCTCCAATTCTCTAAAACAAACAATAAAATTTTTGGATGATTTAGGGCCCGATCATGGGAGTCAATAGAGACAGACACTAAATATTACCAAATTATACTTTCACCAATAAAAATTACTACATACACATGGATTATTAAAACACGCAATCTAGAACAAATGAAAATATACAAAGAAAGATAGTAGTGGCCCAATTGAAACAAATAAACAAAGTTAGTTGAATACCTTAGAAGAGTTTGCCAAAGATTGGAGATAATGTTCATTCCCTGGAGACTGATACAACGGATGTGATCCAAACATTCATAAATTAGATCTAAGAAACCAATAAATGTTTCTGATATCATATTAAACTTTTGCATATTCCGGACATAAAAAGCAAATGAATAATACCTCTTCCACTGCCTTTTGAAAACATTCAGTTGCACGGTCAAATTGAATCTGAGCCTCATCATGGTCAACGGTTAGAAATCCATTAGTAGTGTGGGCATTTCCTAAGCACCACAAAGCCTCATGTTTCACAGGGTTGATAACCAAAGCTTCTTCCAGCTTGGAAACAGCATCTAAAGTTAATGCATTTTCCCACCAAACATACAAATTCTTAGTAATTGCATATATATTTGTTCAATTAATAGCAAGATCACACGCAATGTTATCTGGCCACAAAAACTCTTCAAGAATATCTGGGCAGTGCAAACATTAAATCGGTATTCTAAAAAGCAACAAGCAGAGCTAGGAGGTTGAGTGACCTTGTGATCTTCTAGCAGTTAATCACCTAATATCATATTAGGTAAGAGGCTTCAGAAGAAAAACAAGGTGACAAAACAAATTGGAAAAAAAAGTCAATTAGTCCTCCTTTAAGCAGTTGGAGACACTTGACTCCTAGACGTCCACTTAAGCAGTCAGAATACTGGATTTAATGAACATTTAAGATTCTGCAAAACAGTACCTTTAATCATCTTCTTTGATTCGTTAATATCTCCAAATTGTGATAACTCCAGCAGAGCTCCACCCCATTTTGTCAAATTCTGTTATGATCAACCATATTGTCGTTTATCAGCTCTAAGATCACAACAATTTAATTTCTTTCACGAATTTAACAATACAAGAAGATCATGATCTGGTTGATCTTTAACCAGTCAAGTCAATCAGTAATTACGATGAATCATATCAAATATGGTAATATAACTAATTCACAGATGAATAAATATAACATAAGCAATTCATATATCATGTTACTAGAGCAAAAAATTACTAACATATCTAAACTACACATAAATCATCAAACCTGACAAGAATATCAATATATCAGATTAGAAACAATTCATAAACCAAAATTAGTTATGAAGAAACTTACATCGGCATCGTTAGGGTTCTTGGCGTATGCGGCTTCAGCGGTGATACGAGCGTGCTCGAAGAGCATGAGTCTTTCTATATCATTTTGACTTGGTTCCATTGTTAATGGATTCCTGTGTTGTTGATTCTAGGGTTTATGAAGAAACAAGATGAAACCGGAAGGACGTGTTGCGACTTGCGAGGCGAGGGTTTTATGTGTGCGTGTATTATCTTTCAGTTTCACACGTGGTCAAAGCATTGGACGGCTGGCCCACTATTAACGGGCCTTTGCATACTTATTTTCAAGGCCCATAACCTTTACGAATATGAAAAAAAGATATAAATTAAATTAAATTTTGTTTATGTTATGTAGAAGAAGTATCTATATTATGAAATATTTGAGCTGAAGTTTTAAAAAAAAAAAAATTATATAAAATATTATTTTTTGATATATATTATTTAAAATTCAAGGTTATTATTAGATTGTGTACGAGTATCACTTTTTAAAGTTGTATGTTTGAATTCATATAACTAACTGGTAAACACAATCAAATACATAATAAACATTTTTTTTAAATGTTGATCTTTAATTATGACTGTGTTTGATACGTGAATAGATCGGATACATATCGTTAATGTTGATATTCAATATGATTGATCCAAATATGGAGATCCATTTTTACCTTTCTTATTTTCATGTAAAATAAAACTTTAATGTAGAAGTTCTCACAAATTTTACAACTTTTAGAGTTCTCATTTGACTAACCTTTGTTTGTATATTTTGTAATATTTGATGATTTAAATATCTGGAATTAAACTATAAATTTGACATCCATATCATCAAATCTTAAAGCATGTTCAACAAGTCCTTCAAATTTTCATTAAAATAAATAATAAAAAGTCAAAAAATTTACAAAAATATTATATTAACTTCAACAATTAACATTAATTATATAATCAAAACATTTAATATAATTAATAAAATATTAATTTATCAATCCTAAACATTTAATTTCTAATTTTCTATGATTCTGATTGATAGAAAGAAATAAAAATCATTTTTCCCTTTTGTATTTTTTTCAAAATCTTTTAAAGAATTTATTAAAGCAAATAACCAAACAAAATTAATAGATTTACGGTTATAACTTATAAAAGTAAAGAATAAATAACTTTAAAATTTAAATCATTAAATAGGAAATTAAGAACAAAAGAAAACTTGTTACCATTTTGCCCTTGTGATAATATTTCCCCAAATCACAGAATCAGCACCCACTGCATACCGCGATTTGTTTCAACCCTACACACACGCCTAAATCCTCTCTCTTTGGGTTCAACAGTAAGTCTTCTCCCTTTGATCGTCATTTTTTGTATTATACTTTAATTATAACTTCTGTGTGTTTAGAATTGTTTGATTTTCTGGCAATTCTTGTTTATAGGATTTGGTAGACCATATTTTAATCGTTTCTAATCTCTAATCGGGAGGTTGATTAGGTTTTCCATAGCAATTTGATGACTGAAGTGTGTTGAATTTTGATTTAGTGTGTCTTTTGTTGTTGTTGATGATGATGACCTTTCCTTTCTCATATAGAGAATCGATGCTGATAAATATTTTTACTGATCGTAATTTGTGGGTGACACAATGTACGTTCTGAAGATTTGAAATGTTTGTAGTTGATTGGTGGATCAAATTGGAATGCGATTTTTCTAGGGTTTTGTTCAAATTGAATTATTATGCTATTCTGTTTCCTGATTTCTAATCCATATGCCTTGCCCTATCGATCTAGAATAACAACACCAAATCTCACTGTGTAGCAAATTTTAGACAAAAATGTTTGTGGTTGATTTTTTTTAGAATACTTATAGCTCTATCTACAAATACAATGAATATTGTCTCTTTCTTTCCTGGAGGGCAGTATTGTAATTTAGATATTGTCTGGATCTCATCATCCAGATCCCTAAATATAGGTTGTTTATGGTTCAGCCAGTCATGATATTTTATGCACTCACCTTATTAGCCTAGAGAAGCACAGACCTTTTTATTAATTTGATTTTAATCTGTGTTTGGCAAACTAGCTGAATAACTAGTTGTTGGCTGATAGGTTAGCTATAGCATAATATGCTAGTTACATATGGATATGGTAAAAACTAGCTGATAAACTAGATGACAATCGTAAAATGACCTCAAAAGAAAATATAAGAGGCATAATTGGAAAAAAAAAAGCGAAAAAGAGCCCCAATAAGCTATTTGAAGTAGCTTATCAAACGGGTTTTTTCAATAAGCTCAAAAACTAATCTTTTATTTAATCTTTTTCTTCTTGTTTTATAGATGGATTGGCAAGGGCAAAAGGTGGCAGAGCAACTGATGCAAATAATGCTTGTAGTCTTTGCCATAGGGGCATTCATCACAGGATATTTCATGGGCTCATTTCAATTGATGCTCTTTGTGTATGCTGGGGGCGTTGTTCTAACGACACTAATCACCATCCCAAATTGGCCCTTCTTTAATCGTCATCCTCTCCAGTGGTTGGACCCGAGTGAGACCGAAAAGCATCCAAAACCACAAGTTACAGGTTCGGTTTCAAAGAAGCAGCCCGTTAAGAAGAAGTAGCTCATCTTAGAATCTTAATCTGCTTTCTGCTTATATCAGAAAAAAGAAAAAGATATTTGGATTTTGGATTTGGTTTCCATTGTTTGTGGATTTTTTTAGCATTGAGTTGGTATTGAAGACACCCTTTTTGCTGGATTATAATCATTTCCTAACTTGTTTTTGGGTGCTAAATTTCTGGCAATTAGTGTTGTGACCTAAAAAGTAGAAATGCAGATTGAGATGAAGAATCTTCATTTTTTGTGTTACATTTTTACTGTGCAATTAAGTTGTTACTGGTATTCATTCAGATAATTGCTTCGAGCAATATCATGGTGAAGCTAGCTGGCAATGGATAAAGGAAAACATGTTATCCGTTATGTTTTGAACCGTTGGATAAGGGCATGGACCTAAAAATATATTTATTTATCCGGTCTATCTATTACCAAACATTTTAACGGGTAGGATATGGATAAATGGTGATAGGGTCGGGGAAATAAGTACAAAAAGAGTGTTGTTTTTCAATTTTTATATCGTTGTTTTTGAAAATTTATATCAAATAATTATATTTAGAATAATACTATAAAATGCTTGTTAAAACAAATTAGATATAAAATAATTACTATAGAACTTATGTTTTACTTGTATGTTTGAAGTTTAACACTATTATTTGTAGTTCAAATTAATTTCCTTTTATTGTTTATCCATTGTGTGTTTCTTTTTCCGTCATTCTAATGAGTAGAGAGCATGGATATAGGTAAGAGTTTGATGAAGTGGATAATTACTTCTTTCATTACCAGCTATTTTAAATTAATAGATAACGGCATAACCCTTACTCTATCCATTGTCGGCCCTAGTGGAACATCTAAGAAACACAAGTCTGGATTTCAACCTACATTTGTCTAACAAAACATGAATCAAAACAAAATACGTTGTATTTTTATATACTTCCATTTATAAACTAGATACCTAAATGTTTAGGATGTCACATCTTAAATACCAAAATGAAGGTTTTGAAAATATAAATCAAATTAAAATACGTTACATTTTCATTCAATTTGCTTATAAAAAAAATCAACCCACCACGAAAAGGCCTCTCATCTTCAGTCTTCACAACCTTGAGGTCTAGAAGCCGGGTTAGGATTTGAAAGATTAGCAACACATAAGCAATAGAGTAAATTACACCTTTTTTTGTCGATGTGGTTTCTTAAAAATTGTAATTTTTATCCCTATAGTTTAGAAATTACAGTTTTCATTCCTATAGTTTGTAATTCATTACTATTCGTTTCAGTTCCTGATGTTTACAATTCTTTACTGTTTTGGTCCTTTATACTTTAAAGATAGATATTAATCCAAGAATGAAAATAGCAAAAAACACAATTTTTAAACCACAAGAACAAAAAAAATATTAACAAACCACATGGACAAAAATCATAATTTACTCTAAGCAATATAATCTACAATCCTCAAGGTCAATCATCTTGTATGATTATGGGTATCAAGGGACTTCTTTGTGATACATAAACATTGGTATCAATAGTTGGTTCTATGATGGTCAAAATTGTAACAAAGACCTAACATTCACTATATGATTCTGCCATAATTAACAACACCAGCGATGTCCAACCGGTAAAAGGGTGTGCGCCTTTTCCTTTACCCTTCTTCTGATCATATTGTTCCCATAAGTAACCCGTCTGCTTATAGTTCTTCATCACATTTCTGTTGCACAATTCGGATGATATGCGTAAATGCTTGGAAAGATAGATTTATGTAGTATAATAAGTAAAGAATTAGTATGAACATAATGGTAAAAATAAGCATACTGGATCAAGTTGCTCCTCAACTCGTTGTAAATTGTGCCCGCTCGGTCTCTATATGGCCCTTCCTCTACAACAAGAAGTATGGTTGGTTATGGATAACAGTTGAAGTTCTATAAACCAGATCAAACGTACCCAGGATATCCCATACAGAGATAGGGTCTAGGGAGGGTATGATGTATGGTTGAAGTTCTACAAACCAAACTATGCATACTAGGTGTATCCCACCCAGTGGTAAATGGTACCCATGTCATTTATATATAACTTTAAATGAGATTTTAATTAAAATCCATTACCTCGTGGACTATTAAAAGAAAAATGACTTCATACCCATTAGAAGGTCATGGATTTAATTAAAATCTCAAAGGGAGGTTCAGGAGAAAACCCCCAAAAAAATATGAAAAAAGTAAGGAACACCTTGATAACCATTTATATGGACGGTATGCTCATGTGCATACAATTGAAGTTGTTTCTTAGTTTTTATGCACATGCATGTTAGGCACATGTGCATATCAAACAAATTGCTTACAAATTATTTGTATGCACATGTGCATACCATCCCGATGAACGGTTACCAGGGTATTCCTCAGTTTTTCATTTTTTTGTGGTTTTCCTCTGATCCTGACCCTATTCTTATTTGATTGAAGTTACAGCTAGAATAACCTCAACCTAAATAGTCCCGGGTTATTTAGAAGAATAACCTTTGGATAGACTTGTTTAAATGCATGATCTTTTGACAAATTTTAAGGCATTTTTCTGAGGAGCACTTCAATTTGTCAGAAGGTCATGCATTAAAAAATATTATGTGAGAAGATCATGCATTTGAAAGAATCTGTCAGAATGCATGCTATTTATACCTCTTGTTTTCACAAACAAAATTAGGGTTAGTTACGGAGAAGAGTTGATACCTTTTGAATAATAATGCAGTGACGAAAGGATCAGGTAATTCATGTTCATCCAAATTGGGCCTCTCCAATAAGGCGGGTCATGCTCCGTGTTACGTCTCATGTACATTGAGCTACAAGAAATCAATATGAAAAAGCTTAAGTTGTGATTATCATTATGCTGCTAAACACGCTTGAAAAAAGATGTTCGTTTCACCTTGTTTTAGAGAGCGAACGCAATCCATAGCTTGTCCACAAGATGCTCGTATTTGAAATAATGTCAAGCTGTTTTTCTAGGATCCATGATTTCTGTATGTTGATTAACAAATGTAAATGGTCTAGAAAGAACATAATACCAAAGACAACATGCAATAAGCGAGGAGTGTGTGCGAGTATTTTCCGTGTATAAATTTATAAATAAATAAAAAGTTGATGATTTGATTGGACTTACAGATGGAATGATCTTCCAGATGAAGGGAAAAAGACTGACGTAACCAATATGTGGAACTAGCCTCAATGATGGTTTCTCTAAAACTTCTCGAACAAGCTCTAGACTTGGAACATTACCATTTTTCTCCACCAGTTGTCGTCTTAAACGAACCTAAAGATACTTGGTCAATGTTAAAGAATCAATTTTATCATCATATGTAACAGAAGAAGACAGCTTACCTTTTCCGTGTGATTTCCATAATCAAAATAAGCCCCATAGTCTTGGTCGAAGTGCATCTGGAAAACAAGCAAGCATATCTAAGATGGGAAATAAGCTAAGGAATATGATATTCAATTAAAGGATGATAAAATTATATAAAATCATTCGCCAATATGCTTTAATAACAAATAAAAGCAGAGTAACAACATCCCATCAATTAGGGCATCGGGTAAAAAATAAAGATTTTTAATAGTACGGTTTGCAAACCTTATTAAGAAGATCAAAGTCAGCAAGCAGCTTAGCTGTATCTCCATATGCCTGCATCAGTTCATTCAGCATTTTCTGTTAAATGTCTAATGGATTTGAGTAACTCCAATATTTTTCAGCAAGTGCTCCTAAAGTACCTTCCCAGATTCCTTCTTCTTCACAAGCTGCTCTGAGATGGAGTGCATGCAATCTGCTGCCAGAAGCATCCAACATCTAAGATCCAAGTGGCGTTCTTCATCAGTTGGGTGTGATGCTCGCAGATAGTCATCCAAACCAGAAGATAATGTCTGAGATGCCAAAAAGGCGTCGAAGAATAAGAGTTGATTTAGTGATGTAAAAAAGAAATAACCACATATGAGTATTTCCTCTCTCTAAAACAAACCATAATATAAAATGATATTTTACCAACTCTGCCCCTGGAGCTGCCAAATCATCAAGCTAACTTCTTATTCGTGAAATAGCCACCAACGTAAGAATATTTCTATTTCTTTCTTTTCCCATATGATGATTTTCAGCTCATTTTTTTAGAAAACTAGAATCCATCAAATAAGATTCAAAACTAGAAATGTAAACAAGCTTGGAGAGATACAAGCAATGATATAACCTTTGGATTTAGTTCAAAGATGGTCTGGCTCTCTTTCCTTCCATGCCAGTAATAGCTGCTTCTATGCTTGCCTGTAAATTAAAATTTTGATTATCTAAGACTCGAATAAAGTTGGAAGTTCAACATTTGAGATTTTTCATCACTTTATATATACAGAACATGTTAACTATATTTATCATCGAAGTTGTAATAAGCTCATTATGATAGTGTCTTCTCAAAGAAGCTGAATTACCAATTAACAAAAAAGTTATCAACTCACTTTCTAAACTTGTCTTGTATTGCAAGGGACAAGGTAGCAATCAAGTTTGGGTATATACAAAAGATAATCCTACTTTCATAAATAGTTGCTTATGGACATGTAAATATTTACAGAGGGACATTAATGATGATGACGAGGCAAAGATGAAAAATGATTAAGCAGAAAAACAGTTACCTGATTGTGTGGTATTAAACCATTGAAACCACGCTTCTAGACGACCAAAAGATCTTTCAAAGAAAACAGAGATATCTTTGCTCTCTGTAGCAGAAAATTTGTTTTTCGTCATGCCACAAACCAAATCTGAAAAGGGAAAGTTCCATTTACCAGTTATATCATGTACGTGGGTTGTATTACGGATTTTTACCATGTACAAATGGGAAAACAAGACTTAGGAAACTAATGATCTGTCACAGGCTTAGCAAAAGAAATTAGTTCATATATATATATATATATATATAATACAAGTCCTGAATTGAAAACTAACTTAGCAGACATACATTGGTGAAAGTTTATAAGTTGTTTAAATATACATATATATATCATACTAAGAATCAATAACCTTCACACACACTCACACACACAGATGGAAAAAGAGAACAAAATGGACCCTCCAAAATGTAAATATAAGATATGGTCATCCCTGCATCAACCACTCTCTCTACCTTTCATTTGTTCGATATTTGAATCTTATTAGATGTTTTTCTTTTCTCTTAAATAAAATATGATAACATTTTACCTTGTAGGACTAAAAATAACGTTGGCGGATTTCCATTGCTTGGACGTTGAGCAACAAACTCTTCAGGTACCTTGCTGCGGATAGACAAGAAGTTATTTTCAAATGAATATACTACAATGAACTGGTAGATAGATATGTTCAAATCCAGACTAATATTACCTAAGAGCTTCAGCTCCTAAAATTTGCTCACGTGGAATCCAGCCATCAATGTTCATAAGATCTAACCAGTGTCCAATAATATCCAAGGAAATATGCATATCCCATCGCCTATTTATATTCACAAAGAATAGCATCATAAACTTCAACCAGAATAGATAGCTTATAATTTATAAAAACTTACAAGAGAACGATCTATTTCAAAGTAGTTGGTGTGCATATGAAGCAAGGCATGCACAATTTGAGAAAGAAGATATAAAAAGTATTGTTGAACAAACCAGATCAATAGTTGATGAAAACCCTCATCCCATAAGAATCCTCTAGGAAAGAAGGGGCGACTTGGAACAGCAGTATACAGCTCAGCTGGCCAATATAATATAGAATCACTACCAGATCGATGCTGCTTTTTTACACATTTATTCACATTGTTAGCCTTCCATTTAAGGAACACAAAGAAACCAGATAAGTTAGCATCATCAAGGCGTTACATAATCACCAAAGGAGTAGAAAGGAAACAAAAATAAAAATAGTAACGTACCTTAGAGGGTTGGGGGAACAATATTTTTGATTGGCCATAGAAGTACCCAATTCCTCCTAATAAATTTCCGATAGCAGCCTTACCAACTTCCGCAAATTCTGAATCAAGCTGCAAATAACACATCAAGATTAAGGACTCATTAAAATTAATTGATGGTAAAAGTTTTGGAAACAGTAATTGGAGTTATGTAGTTGCTTATAAAGATAATCATATGCAAAAGGATAATATTGAGAAAAAGGACAGTAAGGAACAGAAGCTTCTGTATGAGATACCTCGTCTGACTGATTAAAGATCTTCTTGAATTTATCATCAAACTCATTTTCCTTCTTATGAAGTTGACTAGTGAGTGATGTACCTACATATATGAAAGAAATACAAACAATATGGAAGTTAGAAGGAAGTTTCTTAACATCTGCCCATATAGAAACTACAGTTACAGGTACAAGCTCAAATAATCCATACTCAACTTAGCTATCGGCTATGGTTCAATAATGCAAATGATACAATATAAGATGCACATAATTGCACCAATAAGCAAGTTGCTAGAAAAAACAAGCCAAAGTTCATTTTATCCAACTTAAATACACCTTTTCCAAAATTTCTTGGTTTTCGCTCTAACAAATATTCGTGCAATTGTGCAACAAGATCATTAATTCCATATGTGGCACATGATATTATATTTGTTCGTCAACCATAATATCCTACCAAGTACCAAGAGAAATGGTAATATCAATTTTGTGATTAAGAGACAAGAACATACCTGTAAGTCCATTGACGCGTTCTTCAACTTTAGCATTATCAATATCAGTTCCAGATACAAAAGCAATGTCTGCTCTAAAAGGAGTTTTAGCAGAGATCTGCTAAGACAAAAAAAGGTTATTGGAAACTGAACCCGAGATAAAATTGATTTTGTCTGATAATGATAATCTTGGATATGATAATTGATAACAGATATGTATATAAAGAACACCACACCTGATAAACTAAAATGTTAGGAGAATTGTCAGATGTGTCTGGAAGCTCCAAATGACCAAAGTTTCTTACCTATAAAAACACAAGGAACCCAATGCCATCATTAACAGAACCTGCACATAATGTAACTTACCTAAAAGCTGTAAGTAACGTAAAAGATAAGGTTCTGAAGATCCCAATATCCAAGAGATTGTTAATATTAGTTAAAGTATGTCAGTTGCAAGAAACTAAAACAAACGTAAGGTCGAATATTAGTATATTACTTGTAATGCAAGAATTCCTTGGACCATATCAGAGAGATTGTGAATGTGAGGAGTCTTGAGACCAATATGATGGACTTCAAAATCATCCTGAAAACAAGTTGGTCATCAGTAACTAGCTTCCTGAAAACTTGAGAAGTTCAAATTCAAAAGAAAAAGATACCAGAAAAAGAGTTGCAAGCTTATTAGTACAAAAAAGAGTTGACTATAAAGATTCTATATTTTTCATATGATATTACCGATGATTTTAAGTGTAGCTCCCAATCACCGACATCTGGCCGTGATCCAAAAGCCAACATAGACTTCTCATGAATCGCTGTTACACTTCTGCCTAGACTTAGAGCATTTTCACCCTCATCAGCCACATAAAAGAAAAGATGTGCAGATTCCGGCATTTCTTCATTTAATCTGGAATCAGCAATAAAGCACGGTGACACAGGGTAAATTGCTTGCAGTGTTAGCAATGAGCCATCAAATTTATCCAACCTCTATCTATTGACATGAACAACTCTTATTCCAAAAACGAAAAACAACACAACAGGTGTTTGATCTATAACAACGCATTCACTATCCGAACAGGAAATCATGAAAAACGTATTTTACATATTGAAATTCTTAACAAATACTGTAGAAAAAAGTAGGGAAAAATTGTATACTAACACTTCATACCAGTAATAAAGCATGTATATTACGATATTTATCTTTTGGATTTGATTTTAACGAAATTCCTAAAGTAACCCGTTTAGCTCTTCACAGTCATCATCGGTAGACAGAAATATATTATATATTTAAGTGAATGGCAGATTATGTAAAGTGGAGTTATATAACAAGCTACTTTCATGTCAAAACAGTCGATCTGCTTGCAAAACATCTGAATAACATGGCAGCTATTTCAGTACATACTAACAAAACCATTTCAGGGAAACAGATAAGACTTATACTTCTCAGATTGCACTCCAACTCGAAAAGCCCAATCTCCTCCATAGCCACTTCCATCTACCTTGGATTTCAAGAAACTTGTGGTCAATGTCAAGCCGTGGTCAATTAGAATCTGATGTCCAAAGTCCCTTCCATTATGTTTATTCCAACCATATGTTTGAAGATCATCTGAATCTTGGCAGAAATGTCGCATAAAATATCGTCCATCCTTTACACCAAGCCACATCAACCCAGCAACCAATGATTTTGGAGTCCTGCCAAGTACAACAGATATCATATATCATTAAACTACATATAAGTGTAACAATGAACTATATAAAGAAGGATTCAACACATAAATCATTTAAAAAAATTAGCCACAAGGACTCCCAAAATAACCTTATAGGCAACAATTAGGAATTAGCACTCCTAAGGAAAACTGCAATTCTAATTGAAATACTACATATCTATCCTAGAATAACCTTGTGGTTCCATCTGATCTGATCGTAGAAGACGTGCAACTTTCCATCATAAGTTTTAACAAATACTCCATAACTTGTAGGATACTAGTTATTTACCTGGCTCGCACTCCGAAATATAAGTGAGGACGATAAGTTCCCCAATATAGGCTCTCCTTATGCTCACCTTGAAACTGCAGACAACAACAATCAAATTCACTCAATTGTAAGACGAAGAACAATATTGTCCATATATCACAATTCATAAACACAGGAGTATCCTAGCCTCACCATCTCAAGGTCCATGATTTTGGGGGCAGGAAACGGCGTGATAACCCTTGGCAATCGATCATCTGCATCGGAGAACTGAACGGAACGGAAGACAAAAAACAGGGCGACCAATGACGATATAATAGTAAACCCTAGAAGAAGTTTGAAATTAACATCCAAAATGCGAAGTTGATCTTTGCCTCTCTCCTTCCGTAAACCCTTCCGGTTACGTAGTTCGCGATGATCTTCTCCAGATACAGTGGTGGTAGACGGTTTGATTCTGTTTCTTGCAGTTTTCCGGGCGTCTCCTCCGCTCATTTTTCCGGTGATGTGAAGTTCATCCGCCAGCCGGAGCTGAGCAAGGAGAGTAAAAAAAGAGGAGCTTTGAAGAGCTAGTCAAAAGTCAAAACAGATCACTACTCTCCTCGTATCTCCAGGGGCTGTTTTGCAAGGAGAGTAAAAAAAGAGGAGCTTTGAAGAGCTAGTCAAAAGTCAAAACAGATCACTACTCTCCTCGTATCTCCAGGGGCTGTTTTGCATCACTTTGTTAGTGGTTATAGTATAAAATAAAATATAATTGTTCGGTAATTATTCATGATGTAATTAGAGTTTTTAATAATTAAGTATAGTTCAAAATATATAAAGCATGATTCAAAACTTCTAGAATCATTAAGAAGCGGACTTATTTTTTTGTCAAACATAATTCATCTCTTTAACAATTTAGATGTTATCACTTAATCGAATTGTTAAAGGTAAACAAACAGCTCTTCAGATAATAGTATTTGATATGGTTGAATAAAAGATGTAACAAATGCCATCAACAAAGATGCAATGGCCGGGGTAGATTATGAGTTCTCACATGAATAAATATTGTTTTAAGAGACTATACATGATATATCTATTATATCAAATGTACTTTATGATTGTTACTCTAAATATAGATAAAGCGGACAATATTTACATCCGAAAATATAAGATCTTATTGTTTAGGACATGCATCACATCTAAATTCACCATGATCAATTAGATGAAACGGTCCTGTAAAGTTTGTTTTGTTTGTACAAGCAACACAGATAAAATAGTCAGAATTATACCAGCCATGTAATTCGTTCTACATGGCGAAATTTCTCTTAATATATTATAAATGGAGGTTGTCACTCACTTCATCTAATTAAAATCAAAAAAATTAAGTCATTGCACATATAGCTGAAAACAGGCTTCTTGCAATTGCTATCGAAATGAGGCAACTTCAAAATCAATCTAAAAATATTTAATGCCTTTTTAAAAAATATGTTTGATGCTTTTTAAAAAAAAAAGAATTAATTACTTACAATTTATAATACATATTCTTTTTTTCTCCACCAAGTTATTTTATGTTCCATCATATAATACATTGCATCAAATATATATCTGTAGCTTCTAAATTTTGATGTAATTTATAGTTTCCAATTCTAGAAAGGACAAATTCAATTCCATCTCCTATTTGTGACACCATTATTCATTATGAATCACACCTTTAGTTACTGCCTACAACTCCTCAACCTGACTACCACCCATACCAAACTCAAAAACACACCAATTTCTCAACAAACACTGCCCTTTGTCTCTTTCACTCCACCCACAAAAAAAATGGTCACCAACTTCCTCCTGTTTATGCTACTAAGCTTCGTTCCAACAACCACCAAACCCATAAACCCACAAGAAACATCCGGCATCAATGGCGAATGGCAACTCCTACACGAAAACATCGGTACCTCCCCTATGCACATGCAACTACTACACAACGACAAAGTCGTTATGTTCGATAGGACCGATTTCGGCCCGTCTAACATCTCCCTTCCTTTCAACCTTTGTCGATATGATCCTTTCGATCCCGTCCTCCAAAAGGACTGCACGGCTCACTCCATTCTTTACGATATAAAAGCCAATACCTTCCGTCCGTTGTCGATACGGACGGATACATGGTGCTCGTCGGGTACGGTTCTACCCGACGGCACCTTGGTTCAGACCGGCGGTTACAACGACGGTGACCATACGGTCCGAACCATGGTTCCATGTGACGATGGAACTTGTGACTGGGTTGAATTCCCGGGGTACTTGAAAGAACGTAGGTGGTTTTCCACCGATCAGTTATTACCGGATGGACGGATTATTATTGTAGGAGGGAGACGACAGTTTAGCTACGAGTTTTACCCTACGAATCCACCGGACTATTTCACTTCTGTTAACTCGTCTTCTTTCTTGATTGATTTCCTTAGAGGTACGACGGATTGGGTAACCGAGAACAATTTGTACCCATTCGTTCACTTATTACCCGATGGAAATTTGTTCATTTTTGCCAACGTTCAATCGGTGGTGTTCGATTACAAGCAAAATAGGGTGGTCAAGCACCTTCCGCCGATCACCGGAGACAACCCTCGAAACTATCCGAGTTCAGGGTCGTCGGTTTTGCTTCCTATAGACGAAAACAATCGAGTTGAAGCCGAAGTGATGATCTGCGGCGGTTCTCCACGTAACGCTTTGTTGAAAATCAGAAGATCCCAGAATTTCGCACGAGCGATTCCGACATGCGGACGGATAAAAGTTACAGACGAGAAACCGATTTGGGAGATGGAAACCATGCCGATCGCACGGGTGATGGGCGATATGGTCATTTTACCAAATGGAGACGTCTTAATTATCAACGGTGCAGGGTCGGGTTTAGCCGGATGGGAAAACGCACAAGATCCGGTTACCAGACCGGTGATTTACCACCCGAACAGCCCTCGAAATGCACGATTCTCGGTGATGCAATCGACCACCAGACCGCGGCTTTACAACTCAGCCGCCATCTTGGTGACCGATGGCCGGATTTTAGTTGGAGGAAGCAACCCTCATATGTTCTATAACTTTACAAATGTCGAGTTCCCTACGGAGCTAAGTTTGGAAGCTTTCTTACCGCCTTACTTAGCCCGAGAATATAATCCTATTCGGCCTGAAATTGTGAGCCTGCAAAGTAAAATCGAGTATAAAAAACCGTTAACGGTAGCTTTTAAAGTAAAAAAGTTTTTAAAGCTATCAAGAGTTACAGTAAGGATTATAGCACCATCATTCACAACTCATTCACTGGGAATGAATCAAAGAATGGTGATGTTAAAAGAAGATAAAAATGTCACATCTGTAGGAGGATCATCCAACAAGATTTACACGATCGGAGTGATCGGACCATCAACGGCTAAGATTGCACCACCAGGGTATTACCTATTGTATCTGGTTCATGCCGGCATACCGAGTCCCGGCATGTGGGTAAAAGTTCAGTAACAAGATGCCTATTATCTCAAAAATGTTTATTTTGGTTTTGTCCAAGAATATGAAGGGTAGTTTTGTCATTTTGTAAATGATACCAATGGCTCAAACGGGCCAATTTAGTATAATTAAAAAGAATTCGTTCGACCAAAAGATTTTACCTTCTTTAGAATTTGGAAGAAAAAAGCTAAAGAATAGATTATATTATCCATCATGTATTCATTTGTGAATGCAGGTAAAAAATGAGAGTGCTCACCCGCTATCTGATACACCATAGGCATACGGTGAACCAGATCCAACAGAAAATTTAGTACCCTTCAGTCGTCCTCCTTCAATGTCCACATAGTACAGGCCAGGTCCCTATAGAACACAAAAGATGCTGAATACTTTAAGACAAACTCAAGCCAGGGCCCTATAGAACACAAAAGATGCCGAAGACTTTAAGACAAACTCAAGCCAGGGCCCTATAGAACACAAAAGATGCTGAATACTTTAAGACAAACTCAAGCCAGTACCCTATAGAACACAAAAGATGCTGAATACTTTAAGACAAACTAAAGCCAGGGCCCTATAGAACACAAAAGATGCTGAATACTTTAAGACAAACTCAAGCCAGGGCCCTATAGAACACATAAGATGTTGAAATAATTTTTAGCATTATTCATGTAGTTTGATTCCACATTTTCATAAAAACTTGTGAATTTTAGTTCATCTTAAATAATGTGCAAACAAAACTAAAGGAAGACATTTTTGTTAGCAGAAAGAACATAAAATCAAAAGGAAAGAACAAAAACAAAGTAACAAACTTGGCATGCTGCAATTGCAACATAATGCCAACATTAGAGGTAAGAAAGTGCATACAGATATAGCCTCCCATGCTAGCTCGAGAATCCGCAGCTACTACCATCACAGTACCATCCTTAAAAATAAAAGCCAGAGTCGTTGTTCCCTTTGCTGGCTTTACCATTTGGACAGATTTCTTCTGAAATTCATCAAACTGAAAAAACAGGATAAGGTATTCAATAACATCGCTGCATTTACTTGGTTTACTTTAGGAAGAAATCATATATCAAAGACAAATTTAAGAAGATGAAACATACATCTGATGTAACAGGAACCACGAATGAAGCAGCATCCGAAAATCCATCAAAAAGCATCCCATTATTTTCCCCATAGAGTGGGGCTATGAATTCTAGTCCTGTAAATTCGAGTTTCATGATTTCAACCTACAAACATCAAACATCTCTTAATTTGGGAATTTTAGTAGCATTAGCATTGTTCTGTTGAACAGTTGAAAGTATAGAATCCATTTCTGTTTCAAGAGATGGATGTAAACATAACAATGTAACATTCAGACAGTTACACCAAATGAACTCATATAGAGCATTGGATGAAAAACTGGTCGTAATATGTTTTCCACTATAATAACCCTAACTGAATCTCGATAGTAAACTCCACATAAAACCAAATGAACTCATATACAGCATCAAATGAAGAATTTCATAATTATACAACAAACAAAACTCAGATTGTAAGAAGCCAGCAGACGTAGAAACGTAGAATAGCACGATTATAATCGGAATTCAAATCAGAAGAAATATTGAATTACAGACCTAAGTAACTTAAAGAGCATATAGAGATGAACACGATTAACGTTCGAATCATACCTTTTGTATCCAAGCTGAAAACACAGTCGTCGATTCGTCGCGATTCAATGAAAAAAGGTCTTGAAAACGAAATTTTTGGTGGTTTTCTTGAACAACACTGTATATATATTGGGAGTCGGATACCCGATATGGTTTGACCCGGTTCTTATTCTTCAAAAATCTATCCGCTTCTAAAGTCCAAATACGGCCCAATATTAGGCCCATTTAAATGTATGTATTTTTTATTGTTTAATAAGTTTAATTGCGTATTCTTTTTTTCAATTAATTTTTGAACAATGGGATCAATCGGTAGTAATAGCTTAAATGAATAACGGTGGTTGGTTTTCGATTAAGTTATGAATAGATAAAGTTGTTTCTTTGAATCGATTTGTTTATATAGATAAAAAAGGTTTTTGTTTGGGGAGTTCCTTAAAGATGGCAGGAATGTGTTTTATAATTCGAAGAGATACGTATGAAAAAGACTTGGGTTTTTATATCATTAAGTTACTATGATACGGTCATTTATAGCTCGCGAAATAAGTTGTGAGTCTCATTAAGCTTATTAGATTGCTAACAAAAAAATCATAAGTTATCATATATATATATAGGATCATGTAAAAGGGAAAACCGCAAAAAAAAAAAACTAATGAACACTCTGGTGACCGTTCATCTAGACGGTATATACATATGCATACAACTAATTTATAAGCAATTTGTTCAGTAATATGTGCATAAAGACCAATAAGTGACTTCAATTACTTATATGTGTATGTACATATCGTCCAGATGAACGACTACCAGAGTGTTCCTCGGTTTTTCATTTTTGAGAGATTTCCCTTCAAAGAGTCTCTCTCTCTCTCTCTCTCTATATATATATATATATATAAACTCGAATTTGGTTGTGAACATGAGGACAAATGAGAGTGTGACACGTGTCTGAATATAAATTATTCAGACTGAATACTATATAAAGAAATATTCGATCTGAATATTTCTTTGAATGGGACGCGTGTCACACTCTCAATTGTCCTCACGTTCACAACCAAATTTGAGTTCTCATTTGAACCCGCCCCTATATATATATATATATAGAGCCTTGATCTTATACAAACTCTTCATAACATACAAACTATGCAAACCATCTTAAGCCATTGATTCCCTAATCTGACGGTGGGAATTTAAACATATTTTTATTTCTAAATTATAATAGAATTAATGGCAAGACAGTAAATATGACAAAAGAGCAAGGGTGCTAATGGGAATCCGGCATATATGAATCCCGAATTTTTATTTTATTCATCATTTACTTTCGACGGAAGTTTAGGGATTGTTCTGCACGATTCCTCACACGTTCTCCGATATCGCCGGTCGTCGATACTCATCGGAATATCGAACGCGACTGCAGTTATTTGTTTTTCATTGTGAATTCAACACTTATCAAGTGTAATCGATGGCCGGAAACCCAGGTTTTTGTCATTCCAATTTTAATAATTATATAAGTGTAGATTCAAGTGTCGATTAAGTGTTCATATGCACTGAATGTTTGCTGATGTAAAATTAGGTCGTAGACGAAGCAACGATCGTATTCGACTTCTCACTTCGTTCTCAAAATTTACGAATGACGCGGACACCCCTTTGGATGAAGTTGGAAATATGATAACTATTCAGCCAAAAGGTTTACTTCTCGCACTTAATTTTTGATTTGTTTGGATTGTTCTTATATAACCATCAAGAACAGGTATTGACCCAATGCCGGCTGAGGGAGGTGTGCAACCGGTGAAGCACACAAAATCATCAATCAGGAAAAAAGCGATGTCATTAAATGAGATTATGTTAGCAAATTTAAGTAAATATAACAATGAAGGTATCAACAGTCAATCACATGCAGGTATGGACTTTCTTTGAAATTTTTATTGTATACATTGAAATCTTACTGATGGTAGATGATAGTTAAAATCATTTGAAATTGATATTGAAAAATGGCTTATATGTGTTCTGCATGTCTTTGTGGTTTGACTCTGAGTTAATGAGAAGATCAAAAAATGGGTAAAAAGTTATAGCAGAATTTGTATGACCTTATGAATTGGGGGTTTGCATTCATTCTTTGACAATTTTTTGGATACATTGAAATCTTACTGATAGTAGATGATAGTTACAATCATTTGAAATTGATTTTGAAAAAATGGCTTATATGCGTTCTGCATGTCTTTGTGTTTTGACTCTGAGTTAATAAGAAGTTCAAAAAATGGGTAAAAAGTTATAGCAGTGTTTGTAAGTCCTTATGAATTGGAAGTTTGCATAAGTGTATGAATGGCTGACAACATATGAAAAAAGGGTTTTCATAGGGGTATGTATGTGAAATAACAGTTATCATATATGATCACCAAAGATGCATAACGGGTTAAAAACATATGATTTTGGTGAATTGACGGGAATATCTTACAAATCCATCACGAGAAAATTTAATCTAATTATGCATTATAGAAACACAGTTATTAGACTAATTAATCTTAAGTAGATGTTTTCAGACACAGACCATGGAATTTAACTAGTTACTGGAGATATTGATAACACATATGATTTAATGGCTGTAGTTAATATCATATCATTTCGTCAAAAGACAATAGTTTTTGGAAAAAAACGGCCTCCCTGACATAATCAATAGTTCATTAAATTACATAACAAATTTAATTAGTTAACAATATAGCAGTCTACAAAGGAACAGTAACGTATTATTATAACGATAATTGTAATTTCATACAGATCAAAACGGTCTGAGTACAAAAAATAAAGATGTGGCTACTATTCAAAGTGCTAGTATTGGGACTTCCACAGGTAAATCAATGTTAGAAAATGAAAGGATTTTTAACAATGGCTGTCAATTAAGAGTTGAAATATGTGCAGGTCATACACCAAGACAATGCAACAAGGATGGTGTTGTCACAATTGATATTCCAGCTAGTAGCGAACCGATAGGTATCATATTAACCTGGAACATATTCATTTAAAATTGAGGATTGTCTAATTAAGCACAACTTAATTATTATAAAGCATTTTTATTGTACGTAACAGGAAAGAAGCAAAGGACATCATTCATTAATGATGACATTACAACAACAGTTAACAAGGATCGACCAAGTTCAGGTATTTTAATTTGGATTTTTGAGTTTTAAACGTATTTATTACTTGATTGGAGCAACTACTGTCATCTAACGTTAAATAACTATTCTTAATATGTTTAGCAGTAAGTGTACGACTGTCGAATCAATCCAAAGATGTAGTCAACATCCAGTCTAACATAGGTGAAGGTTTATCAGGTTGATTGATCTGATTCAAAACTAGAATATCATTTACAGTTGAAAGTATTTTTATAAGGACCCGTATTAGTAGGAAACGCATGAATGAAACTGTTAACTTGTGCAGGTATCAAAGGAATTTTAAAGAAACCATCAAAACCGAGTGAACGATTGAAGAGACCAACAATTGGTAATAAATCAATAAAACGTGTATTCGATTGTATTATTAAATTCATTATAATTGTTTCATTGAAGAATAACTTGTTGCATTAGATAGTCTATGCCGTGTTGTTGCATGATGTGTTGACCCGCTGTACACACCAGAGCAAAATGAAATTTCACCTACAAACCACAGTGATGTAAATAAACGAAGAACTCGCAGTGATGTTAAGAAAGTATCGTTTTCAAGTGACAAGCCCACAGAAGAAGAAGGTATGAAAATGATTAAACGACGTTGATTAATCCAGCCCACCTATTGAATTATTTGTAAATGTCATGATCGCAGAGGTTATACGCATAACAGCTAGTGATGACGACTTTCAAGTTGAGAAACCATTTATGCAAGGTTCGGAATTTATGAACATTTATGTTGCCATTAATTTTGTTTTTTTAAACTATTACTAAGTGACCCTTTTTTTTGGTGTTACGAAGAAGGAAAACCACGTCCCAAGAGTGGTAGAAAAAAGGGACCACAGAAAAGACACAAAAAAGGAAAAATGAAACGAAGAAGGGATGTAACATTAAGAAAACGCGAACAGTTGATGGAATAAGGACATGAACATCTCCAGTAACATTATTCAACACCATTAAGAGCCTAAATCCCGAGCAAAAAGAGGCAGTAAAACAGATCGGTTTTGGTTATTTATTGGGAATGACAGTGGATGGCATCCCAACAAAACTGGGATTCTTTGTTGTTGACAACCTTGACACAACAAACATGCTTTTGCGAGTGGGTGAACGTAATATAGTTCTTAATGAAAGCATGGTTCACGATATTCTCGGAGTTCCAAAGATGGGATTAGACCTTGACAAACTCGATGTTGATAATAGAAGCATGAGGTTGATTTCTGAATGGAAGAGTTATGCTAAAAAGGATAGACCAAGGCCATCAGATGTTATGAATTCTATTGTATTTTCTACCAACGCATCACATCTATTCAAGATTAGTTTTCTGACTTTGGTTGTTAACTTGCTTGGAGAATGTTGCAGCACAGGTTCGTGTAACATAAACTTCTTGTACAAAATATCTAGTGTTGACATGATTTGTAGGATAAACTAGAGTCGATATATATATGAGTGTGTAAGACGTAGCAAAAGTAAATGGAGGCGGGACACCTACAAAAGCTTCTACAACGGACCATTAACTTTTCTTACGGTAGCACATATGTTTTTTAATTTGTTTCAATATTACTTTGAAATACAGAAAATTGAAGTCCATAATAATATTAATTTAAAATCTGAACTTCACAGTTGTTGTATGTTCAAAAAACGGTTTGTAAAGAGGTGCAAGTGCCTAGGATGCTAAAACCTATCAACGAATGGACAATGGAACTCTTAAGGGACAGGCAAAGATGTGGGTTAAAAAGTGGAGGGCTAGACATGGCAGAGTTAATTGTAGCTGAGGATCCTCAATCGATGCAAACAGATCCAGAAGATGACGCAGAACTCCGTCAGTATGAGGAAGATCAAGAAGCACTTTTAAAGAGGGTAACACTACTTTAACTTTTTCCTATTAAATAAGCATTGTATGTATTTTAATATCTAAATCTATAGGAGTACACCGAGAAAATCAATACGAAAATTACACTTATGGTGACTACAAAATGGGAGGCGAAGATTGCTATTAACAAAGCAATTAAACGATTTCCAAAAGATGATTTATTCCGGGATTTCAAAGAGAACCTACGCACACTTCTGAAATCAGAATTTGATAACCAATCTAAGCAATCACATGACTTTGAGGCTAGGACATCGGGTGTGAACGACGACGACAACAGCAGTGACGATGATGGACTTTCAGATGCAGATGAGGAAAACATGATGGACACCATTACACCAATCAGGTTAAACTTTGAAAGGAGTTCACCCGAGGAAATTCAGTGTCTGTCACCAGTCGTTGTTAGAGAAAACCGGGGTGTTATAATAGATGATTCTGTTCGTAAGAAGATACAAATTTGCGGCAACGAAACAGACGTAAACAACAAATCGAATATGGTTAACGATGATTACACAACTCCACCATCGGATGCACAACATTCGTTCGACCTCCCAAGCTTTAGTCTTGGATTTAGCCAGGACAGTCAGTGTGATTCTAAAATGGAAAAGGAAAAAGGTAAAAAGAAATTAGAGGAATGTGATCAACCAGTTGATCAAAATAAAAGAGCTATAAAGATAGGTGATAAAATTCGATCTCCATATTATAAAAGACAGGTAACGATTGGACAGCTGCTTACCATTGAAGAGAAGAAGTTGAATGCATGGGTGACATCCGCTTTCGGTAATCCAAGGTATGTATGTGGTTTTTTAATTTATGAGAATCTTGATACTACAGATTTATAGGAAATTAAACACCTCATTCACTTGAGTTGCAGGGACATTCTGTATTCTGCAGATTCAGGACAAACCATTACACGAGACGAAATGGAGAGTTTGGGTGGGGATATGCATGTGCTTCGTGGTGTCATTGACGGATGGGCTGACGTGTTAAACTATAAAGAAAGGTCTCGAAGTCGTGAATCACCAAGGAGGTTTTTCTTCAAATCTGGAATTATGGTAACTAATATTGTTGATGTCAATTTAACACACATCAAGTGAAAAAATATTATGACACTATATGGGTTTGATTAATTATTTGATGACAGGATATGGGTGTTGAGCTGTACGACATGCACACATTTAAACGACGATTTGCTACCTTCACGACAAATCTTCACCGTGTTACAAGTTTCAACTCTGAAGGATATAATTTGAAGAACATTGATTTGGTAACCAATTCTGGGGCAAACAAAACTTTACATCACATTCATACGAATGCCTTTCATTTTATATGATGACTCTAAATTAATTTTGTAGGTTTTTATTCCCATGTCAACGAAAGCACATCATTACTGTGTTGTGTTTAACTTCAAAAAAATGGCAATAGAGATATTAGACAACGCGTATTCTGAGTTGGAGTTGGACGATTTGTACGACTACGATGTGTACATATTGGTAAGTGAATTTCTGTTCTTTGAATTATGGTATAAAATCTTTTGCTGACGTTACTACAATATGCAGCAACAAATGATGGTGCACTACCTGAATAGTATTGGGAACCCAGCTGGAAAAGCTTTCCACGGGATGGAGAAAAATAGGTTTTTAATGGGTTGGCAAACTACAAACAACACCGTTGATAGCAGAGTGTTTTTAATGAGGCATATGGAAACATATATGGGAGGCGGTACACGCGGATGGACCACAGGATTTGTCAAGGATGGCTACACCCAATCAAGACAGATTTCCAGTCTTAGAAAGAAGTACGTATCCAAAATTATCACATGTGAAACAAACAAAAGACAACCGTTCGTAGAATCGGAGTTTTTAACATTTATTGAGCTTGATGACAACACAAAGGAACTACTTCTCAAGCGGGCAAATGAAACTCGTGCACGAAGACTTGTAGGATGAATCTTTTAATGGTAACGAGTTAGGAAGTAGATAGATGAAGTGGTTTAAAAATAGGATGTAAATACGCTTTTGGTTTTTTTTTTGTTTTCATCAACCCTGTTAGTATCTTTAACATCTGTCTGGATGTTGTTTTTTTGGAGTTCGAAAGTTATGAATGCCTTTGTTATGTGTATTGTAGTTACATGTGTTTACGTTATGTCTAATTCATAACTTGATTCAATCATCGTCACTATCTATTAATCTTGGCACACAATCACCTATACTCGAGTTAGGGTTTTATTCCATTTACATAAGTTTCATTTTACAACTCTCGTACATAAATAGTGTGATGTTGTCCATACACAACAAGCAACAGTTCAAACCTACATATACTTTACTAAAACACACAAGTTCAATGTAAAATAGTTAAAATGATATTCTAAATGATAATCACACGGAATTAATGACCAAAGAAATAATGATAACATTTTTTCATAAGTTAGATAACACAAGAGACAACCATTAGTTATGGCCTAATTAAATGGACAACCCAAAAATAAATCGACTAGTTACTCAATAGTCTTAAAGAACATTAAATTAAATCCAAATTATGAGAAACTAAAACCCAGACGTCAATATTCACGACATTACAAAAAACTTAATATGAACGTTAATAAACATAATGAACACAAAACAAACATAATGTTTAGTAGATTCATAATTCTCCAATATACGACCCAGACTACCAACAAGATCAATCTTTAACCCGAGCTGGACAATTTCGAGTATCATGGTTAGACATGTTTTTGCAATAGCTGCACATACGCTTTGGCTTCTTACTTTCTTTGATAGCTTTCTCCCTTTCACCTATCATTCGTTTCCTAGATCCACACCCCTTATTCCGAAGTCCGGATGGAGGTAGAATGTTAACGTTCTCAGGAACTTCAACACCGTATGTCTCCTTCAATGCTTCCTCCTTATCTTTCGCTGGACAGTTTGAGGTGTTACTGACATCATAATCAACTTTCATTTTTTCAAAAGTTTCATGTAATTTCTTCAACTTATCCATATCACTTCGTAGTCGACTAATTAACAAATCAACCTGGGCGTATATTTCGTTTATCAGACGTTCCTTATCAATGTCAACTTCACCATACCTTGCTCGTGCAGCCTGAATTTCAACAGGTACTAATGAACGAGTCCACCTGCGACAAATAAGCGATTCTGGAATCTTTGAAAAATCGCTGTTAATCATAACTTTGAACATATGACGACACGCAATCCCATGCCGTATGAAGAAGTGGCAACTACATGATAACGACCCATCAATTATACCATGAACGACCTACAATTAAAAATTGACAGAAATTTGAACAAATCAAAACGTAAACATATCTATGGGATACACCGGAACACTGAGTTAATAATAGAAGATTTTAACATTTCTAACCTTGTATGTTGCTTTTGTCATAGAATTCTTGTTTTTGTGAAATACGTTAAAGCATTTGAAAGCACCATCATTTGAAACTAATTCCTTCCCACAAAACCATACAGCTTTCCGAATCTCCTTTTGAACATCAAAAAACATCTTTCGTGTATAAATTTCGGACGCATGTCTTTCTAATAACAAGGGAGTTGCACACCTTGGAAATGTGTTCCGTGTCACAAATTCTAGGCATCGATGGTTGTTTCTTTGACGTTCAATTGCACCGTCAAATGCATGCAGAAATTTAACCAGGTCGTTGCAATAGTTGGCATAAATCCTAAAAAAGGCATTAGAACTTTCTGATCTCGAGGTTGTTTTCATCAACCCCGACATGGGATCGTCTATGTAATATGCAGGGATCCAAGAATGTCTTATCTTGAACATATCGTTCAGCCAACCATTTTTTTCCAATGAGTAGTCCTCTATAATTTCATTCCATTTATTCTCAAACATTTCTGGTGTAATGTGGGTGTTCCAAACGAGCTTGTTAAACCTATTGTGAAATTGTTTATTACTTTCTAAATCGGACCTTATCTGTAACAAATAAACGAAACACTATGCATGAAATATATTTATGTGGTAAAACTAATATGGAAAACGAAAGTAAATAAAAATGAGTATGTCTGGTTTTTCACTAACCTTGTTGGGTAGCTTCTTCATTATATGCCACATGCATAACCTATGTTTCGACTCCGTAAATACGAAAGGGATGGCTTGTTTCATTGCCGGACACTGATCAGTTATAACGAAAACCGGTTGTTTGCCATGAGCTTTCAGAAACGCTTGCACCAACCATTTAAAGGTGTCAATATCCTCATGACTAACCAATGCAGAACCAACAACAACCGACTTTTTATGGTTGTCTATAGCTGTGAATGGTATGAAAATCATTGAATGCCTACAAAACAACAGGATAATTTGAATCGTATATATCTTTAAATAAAGAAACCAAAAAATATAATATAAGATAATTAAACATAATAATTTTACCTGTTTGTACGAAATGTGGCATCGAATGAGACAGTATCCCCGAATTCCTTGTAATTCAACCGAGAAATTTCATCAACCCAAAAAATTGCCTGAAGTTCACGACCTTTATACAAATATTCAAAAAAAGAAGAAGGGACTGTACGCCTACGATTGGTTAACAAGTTAACGAGCATTTGTGCATCTTTGTTTGCAACAAATTTATGCATGTCTCTTCTAGCATTCCGGTAGTCAACTGACGTCGCACCCATGTACTCATACCCACCTTTCAAAGCGGTCTGAATCATGTGAGTTTTCGAAGCTCCGATGCTAGCAGATGATGCGTTGTATATATACCGGTAACCAATATATTGCAATTGCCTATTACATCTTGACAAAGTCCTATCTTCAGAATTAAACAATGGGTGGTTGTGTTTCTCCTCAAACCTATACACCCTATAACGTTGTGTTCCTTTTATTAGCTTGAATTTAATTCCTGCTTTACATTAAGATCTTATAACATTCAAGTTTCGGAAACGTCCTTTGCCACGTCCTTCATCCAATGAGTTGTACTCCTTCTTGCTTGGGACACCCTCCTTGCTACAAACCAGATATCTATTTTGCACCATTTTCTTCGGATCAGTTTCCGGTTTGATTTCCTTACATTAAACCCAGCTTCTTTCGCGTAATTCATGTATGCCTTCTCTGCTATCTCAATTGTCTCAAATTCAGAATCAGCGCCTATTTTATTATGATCATCCACTAATGGAACCCAATAATTTCGACCTCCCGGGGATTCCACAACGTTACCGGTGTCGTTTGGTTCACCTACGTACATCAAATTTGAAATTTTTATTGAACTTTCAATGAAAAAACATTAAATGACTATTAGGGAAAAAATTCTAAAATCAACAGGCAATAGTTTGATGATGATGCTATCATATGCAACACATGTTATCATATGTAGTGTGTCGTCAACAAACAAACACAGACCAATTGTTAAGTCTTACATAATTCAAATCCAATACAACCAAGGCTCACATAAAGAATTAATATCTTACTTACGTTCACCAACAGCAGAGGACACCATTACATTCAAAAAAATTCATACACAAATGGTAATCAACCAACCTGTTAATGGAGGAATGGAGAATTGAATGTCATCATCAGCCCCAGAACTTTCGTCGTCGTTATGAACATGATTTTCAGTATTTGATTGATGATCTACACCGGCATCTGTACCCAGTTCTTGATCATAATTTTCAGAATGAAGAAATTCATATATGATACCATCATCCATCGAAAATGAAAGCACCAAAACCACAAGTTTTTGGTGGAACAATTTGAATCAAACAAAAACTAAAAACAAACAAAGAAAAGATATAAATCCTGCAGTTTCAGAATTCTTAACTGCGTTTAATAAACTTGAATTTGAAATAAATAGAAATTAAATTTATGAATTTTAAAAAAAAAAAAGGTAACTGCCTCCATAACCGTATTTCTTAAAATAATAATTAAACCAAAAACATATGAATAATAATTAAAATAAACCATGTTAAATTACGCATCTACCCCTAATGTTTTTTAGTTTGCATAGTTTGTACATAAGAAATAGTTTGTATAAGATCAAGGCTCTATATATATATACACACACATATCTATTGTATGTATTTAGTTGTCTGATTCCAAATATGTCCTACTAGAAATATAAACAATCTTTAATTATGGTACTAGATGGACACATCAACGTCTATAAATATATTTGTATCCACACGTTATAAAAATCTATTGGTATCGGTGAAACAAATATAACATGTCATGATATGCAATTTTATAAATTATAAAAAAATGTTTTTTTGTGAAACAAATATATCAATGTGTGGATGATAATTCTTTTCGATCATTTGTATCTATACGCATCAAAAGCCTGACCTATGGATGATTGGTTCGAGAAAATCAAAAGCATGTCCTATTCATTGAGCTAATAACGCGTCCCGTATGCCCCCTATTAGGTTATATGATTATTGAGACTTCATATTCTAGTGATTGTTTTGTGTCCGAATAACGTGTTGTTACTCATAATTATTTGAAATCATTAAACAATTAATTAAAACACAATCAACTACTTGTAAGGTTTGATAAATTCGATCACCATAATTATTTATATATCATTGTTTTATGGCAAAATGTTTGTACGTTTTATTACATGAATTGATACTGTTTGTGAGAAGTGATACCTTCCTTGTTAGTATGAAAGTGAGTTGGCATGATTAATTGCCATGTTCATATGTTTCGTGAGCGTGTTAGTGTTGTAATGTTGTTTACTATATTATAAAAATATCATTATAAACTTAGAGTATGTGTCCTCATGTGTTATTTTCGTTAAAGTCGTCTGTAAAAATATTCCGCTACATATTGATTAACTTGTGGTGCAATGTTGTTTTAAACACGGATTTGGAAGTAAAGTGATGACATGGTCCTATGAAAATTAGGGGTGAGACAACATAAAAAAATGTTTATTGAAACGTAAAGTAGTAAAAGTGCATCCAAAGTTATCTATTGCATCACGTTTTAATATCACAACTGTTTACCAGATTGTAAGTATTCAATAATACGTAATCGATATCAAAATACAAATTCAAACACTACTTAAATTCTATAAAGTCACCGAGTTTACCATGTTTCATATTTCCCCTGATCCTCTTTTAATGCAACCTTGTCATCTATTCCTAACACGTCACCAGTATGTCACCAGTATACCTAATAGTTAAAAAACACATATAATTATATAAACAACACGATTTTAATGAAACCAGATATTATAATATGTAATCAGTTTAACTACAATTTCTAGGGTAACGTTCAAAAGTAAATAAATTCCAAACCAATAATTTGTTTCGTTGCATATTTATTTAGTAGACACATACATGTGTGCATACCATGTGACATTGCATTGATTGAATTTGCCAAATAATGGAATCTAGACAATGATGTCCTCACAATTAATACTCAGTTTATTTAACTCTTATTGTTGTTTTTTTCAATTGTTTTTTTTTCTAAATTTAATAAATATTAGTTGTTTAATTTTATTAATAGATACAAATATTAAAAGACTATGTGTAAATCAATAATATATACAATGTATTTAAATATGGGTAAATCAATAATAAGTACAATATATTTCTATATTTATAACATTTGTATACCCTTTCTTTCTAATAATAAGAATGATCGTTCCAAAGTTTTGAAAACTTGTAGTACCTTTTTCATGTGAACAAATCAGGTTTTGAAAACCCACATATTTATCTTAATTTAAAAAAATATATATTTAATATAATTAGTTTATTATTTTAATTTTATAAAGTAAATTAATAAAATATGTTTAAATACAAAATAAACTTTGAGCTTGTTAATACGATAAAATATTAAACAAAATTGATAATCAAGAGAAAACTCTTTTTCTCTTACATGTTACAACCAAACAAGTTAATAAAAGAATGAAATAGAGATGTATAATATTGCATTGCACAAATGTACATATATTCTTATTATAAAACATATATTAACATAAGTTTACATCACACTTTTTCAAATATGTATATAAACTAATTAATACTACACTTTATTTAAAAAATGTTCCAAAGAAGTTGTTATGTCACCAAAAAAACGTTCAATAAACTTATTGTAAGTTTGTAACAGTTTCAAATAAAATGTTTTATTTTTTAGTTCAATAAACTTGAGCATTATAAGACATTCTATTAATAGGACACCTAGACGCTTTAGACGTCCTATCCTATAAGTGATTAAATTTTATGGTAATACACAAAAATGTTGGCATCAGGATATAATTTGAGTAAAATGTGAATCAATGTTATCAATATGCATATCAACCATTAATGGTTATTTCGTTGTCATATTCATTAAAAAAGGGATAATTATTCATGTTATAACGTCCATATCTATATATACCAATTAAGATAATGAGCAATGAATAAACAAAAAAACCTCCATTTTAAATTGCAAACAATATTGTTAAACAAATATAAATTCGCAAAAGTAATAACAAACATACATATAATTTATTTATTTAAAGAGATATTGTAATATCACTATTAAAATAGAAGACTTTTGCCAACAGATATTTTTTTTGAAAAATCCGTCATAAAGGGTGATTCGTTACAAAACCGTCACAAAAGTTGGTGGATAATTCAAACCGGTACAGATTATCCAGGTATGGCCTATGGGTGATATACTGGTATTTTTCTTGAAAAATATCATATTCTGTCGAAACATTGTTATTTTTTGGATGATCCGTCGATAACCACCAACGGAAATTTCTCTAAATTATTTTATAGATAAAAATCATTTATTTTATAATGAATGTTATTTCAAATAAAAATATAACATCACTTTCACTTTGTGGTCTTTTGTGTACTTCATACTTATAATTTGATTACAATGAATTTTTCTACTCAATATAAATCTAAAGAAACAGATTTATGATCTAATTAAAAACTGGCAATGAAAACAAGTGAAAACACTATGTTTAACTTGCTCTTTATCGCACTTGGTTATTCGAAAATGAGTTTGGGGAGGGATCATTAAGATAGATAAAAGATAATTTATTTTATAAAAATAAAATCGTTTAGCTTCAACTATCGATTGAGACAAAAAATGTTTTTCATATTGATATCCGTAGAGATACCTTTTTGTACGAGGCCAATTGAATTATCTGTAATTAATTTTTTTGTCCAAATAAAAGAAATTCGGCTCCTATTAAAATATGGAACTCAACTAAAATAAGATGGTAAAAGATATATTAACAAAACAAGCTCAACTACAAGGGTTGTGGCATAGTGGTTGAGGCCCTAGGGGATGTGGTGGAATACCCCATACGTACATAACAATTGTGGCTACTGAGTTTATCGGGATTATTGTCTTATAATCATAATTTGTCAGGATTAATCTAACATCTAGACATAGTTGAGACACCCTTCCAAAAAAAACTAAACAAGCTATTAATTTACTTATAAGAACATCTTCTTGTATACAAAAGTTCATGGACATATTTTAAATGTCGAACCCCAAATGAAATGTTAATTTTTTGGAAGGGAATCTTTGACATGTATTTTAACGTGTATTTCTGTTGATAAAGAGTTAAATGATTTTATCCAAATGCATGATAATTTATGGATTCGATCCTAGATCACTACAGTATGCATAGCCTCAACTATATGTTTGGCAAAAATAAGCTAACTTATAAGTTAGCTTATAAGCCAGCTTATTTTCAGTGTACACGTTTGTCAAACCATAAACTAGCTTATTGAAACGCTACTTAGAGTAACGTTTTAGGAGCTTATTATCATTTTTTTCCAATTATAACCCTCATTAATATTAATTATTAATTTTTTTTATTTTTCAATATGTCTTTTTTGTCGGTTTATATTTTTATACGCTAGTTTTGTCAAACATGATTTTTTTTATCAGCTAGCTTATAAGCTACCAGCTAGTTTATCAGTTATCCGTTAGCTTATAAACTATCCGCTAACTTACCAGTTAATTTGCCAAACATAATCTAAATGATCCAAAGAAATAACCCTTTGTATTGGTGTCCTTTTGAGACGGTTTCGTTGGAGGTTCCCACAATGAAGTTTTTAAGCCAAGTTTCTTGGGAAGCTAGATAACGTATAGTATATGTTTTTATTAGGTGGAACATTTTTATTTGTTTAAAATAATTGGTGGAGGTTGGGGAAGAGAAGAGGATCTTGGGTGTGCCACGTTGGCTGTATTCACACGTGCAAGAGAAGATGGTTTCTCATGATGATTGTGTTGTCTTCATTTTTTTTTTCAACTACTGTCTCCCATAAACCAACCATAAACGTGGCCTCATATCCTCTAATTATTAACCACTATTATGACATACATATCCATATTCATACATGTATCTACGTATCTATATTTATATATATAATTATAGATAGGGTTGAGTTTCATTAACAAAGACAATGTATGATAAGAAAGGTTAAAAAAATATCTTCCATTAGTCTTAATTGAAAATCCACATCAATTCCAGTGTTAATATATAAGATGAGCATAAGATTAACAGTAATTAAGGATTTAATTTTTTTTTCATGTTTCTCACTTTAACTGTTATTCACACATGATCATTTATCTGTATACTATATACATATATAAGGGTGTGTGCGCACACACACGTACATATATATGCGGAGGTTTAAAAGAAAACGCCACCATTTTACGATAATACAAGAACACTCTTATCACATGTGATAATACACAAGAGGGGACTTTGTGGTGTGCGGATGATGTGCCTTGCTATTTTAGCAAGGCACCAAAAATCGTTTGCGTATATGATTTAATATCACATATGATGGTTTTGATTGATTATAGTATCACATCAAAGACACCATTATCACATGTGATAATATATGTGATGGAGCTTAATTAGTGGTGTAATAACGACTTGGCCAGTAACCTGGATCGTGCCAAAAGTCATCCGCATCTCTGATTTAGTATCACATGTGTATCATATGTGATGGAATAATAGTATCACATGTGATTTTCTATTGTAAAATGGTGTTCTCGCATCATCGTAAAATGAAAGTGTTCTCGTTTGAACCCTTCCCTATATATATATACACACATATGGGAGAGTTCAAATGAGAACTCAAATTTGGTTGTGCACGTGAGGACAAATGAGAGCGCGACACGTGTCATATTCAGACTGAATAATCAAGTTAAGAAACATTTAGACTGAATATAATATTTATTCAGTCTGAATAAACATTATTCAGACTGAATAAATACTATATTCAGTACGAGTTTCTTTGATACTTCACAACCAAGTTTGAGTTCGCATTTAGTTGTAAATGTGAGGACAAATGAGAGTGCGACACGTGTCTGAATGTAGATTATTCAAACTAAATAATCAAAAAAATATTCAGACTGAATATAGTATTTATTTAGACATTATTCAGCCTGAATATGATGTCGCGTTGTCATTTGTTCTCACGTTCACAACCAAATTTGAATTCTCATTTGAACCCTCCCATATATATGGGGCGGGTTCAAATGAGAACTCAAATTTGGTTGTGAACGTGAGAACAAATGAGAGTGTGACACGTGTCCCATTCAAAGAAATATTAAGACTGAATATACAAAGAAATATTAAGACTGAATATAGTATATATTCAGTCTGAATAATGTTTATTCAGTTTGAATATTTCTTTGTATATTCAGTATGAATAATCTACATTCAGACACGTGTCATGCTCTTATTTGTCCTCACGTTCACAACCAAATTTGAGTTCACATTCGAACTTTCCTCTCTCTCTCTCTCTCTCTCTCTATATATATATATATATATATATATAAGTTTTACTTTTTAGTCACCTTCAAAAACATTCACAAATAACTAAGAAATCGCAGATTTCCCTTTGGTAGGAGAATAAGTATCTGATTGTATTCTAGTTGATAGAATGCAAAATAACAATAGAATCACAAGAATATAATCAAGAACAATAATGGATCAACGGCATAGTCATCAAGTCATTTATACTCAAAATCGTTATAAGCTGAAAGAGTTTAAAATTTAGAGAAAAAAATTACCTAAGCACAATCTTTTTTATGTGGATTCTGACATTTTTTATCTCGTCATAATGAAAATGAACCCATTACAAAAATAAATTGAAATATTAGAGCTTGCGACACTGGCACACTGCAAGGGCATGTGTTAATATACAAAAATAAACCAAAATCATAGCTTATGGCACTGAAAAAACATGCCACGGTTTACATTAGGGGTGTGCTTCAGTCGGGTTCGGGCAGGTCAGGGCCAAAAATCGATCGGGTATCGGGTGAAGATATTGATCCCCAAAGCCGACCAATATTTTTTCGGATTTTTCGAGTTTCGGGTGGTCGGATTATGGGGTTTTCGGGTTCGCTTCGGGTATAAGGATTTGTTGGATTTTCTTCCTTTTTGGGCCTTTTTTCCACATGTTAGCAAGATTACACACATAGTGTGTCAAAACAGTTAGGGTTAGGCCTTTTTTTCCAAATGAATGGAGGCGTGGAGGCAAAACAACGATTTAGAGTTAGGCATTTTAGAGGAAAAAAGGGTTTTATATAGGGTTTGGGTTTTTCAGTCGGGTTCGGGGCCGGATTTCCCCACCCAACCAATCCTACATTTTAAATCGTGTAACTCGGGTTCGGGGTTTTCAGGGGGTTCGAATATTTTTGGGTTTTTCAGATCGGGTTCGGTCGGGTTTTTTGGGTCGGTCGGGTTTTGCTCATCCCTGGTTTACATAGTGAGAAGAAAAAATATTATGTGACGTTTATGTTATTTTGTGAAGAAAAAAAAAGTTTAAAAGTGAATTTAATACATGTGATTATTAATGATAGTAATAACCCATTTAATTGGCCCACACACAAAGAGTGCTACACATCCATGTCAACCTACTTTTTATGCATTCATTCAAATTTTAAATCAATCGATTTAACTGGTCGAAACAATAGGAAAAATCCAAAAGAAATTTAATATATTTTAAATGATAAAAAAATTTATTTTTATATTTAACAAATAAAATTTCTTGAATTATTGAAACAACAAAACAGCATTTTAAACCACTAAGGTTGCATTTAGTTGATGAAATTTTTTCTGTTTTCTAGAGAAAATTTCTAAAAAAATTTTCATTTTCATTTTCTAAATTTATAATAGACTTAGAAAACAACTTTTTTGAGTTTTCAGAATTTTCATTTTCAAAATAATTTATAACATGCACATACACTTACACTTTTACACGCGTGCACGTACACACTTTTACACACACTTTCAAACACACATACTTTCACTTTCACTCACATACACATACACAATTTCACACACACACACCTTCACTTTCACACACACACACACACTCTTTCACACACATACACTTTCACACACACATACATACACTTTCACACACACTCAAACTTTCACTTTCACACTCATACACAATTTCATACACTTTTACGCGTTCATACACACACACACACATTTTCACTTTCACACCTCCACACACACTTTCACTTTCACACACACACACAAACACACACTTTCACACATACACACACTCACTATCACACACACACACGCTTTCACATGCGTGTATGTGAAAGTGTGTGAGTGTTTGTGTGTGTGTGAAAGAGCGTGTGTGTGTGTCTGTGAAAGTGTGTGTGTCTGTGTGTGCGCGAAAGTGTGTGTGTACACACACTTTCTAATTTAAAAAAAATGGAAAATGAAAACTGATAGAAAATGCACAACTAAACGCGTTTTCTGAAAATCTGAAAATGGAAAATGAAAACTCCACCATTTCAACTAAACGCGTTTTGAAAATTTTTCATAGAAAACTGATAATGAAAATCAACTCCATTTTCTAAAAACGTTTTCTTGGAAAATGAAAACAGTTTTCGCTAACTAAACGCACCCTAAATATTTGCATTTTTTTAACGAATATTTTTCTTACACTTATAAAAAGAAAAGATTGCAAAATCTTTCTTTTGAGGTATCAAGAAATGAATAATAAATTACAGTAAACTAATAAAAAGAAATGATTTATGTTATTTTTATCAGATATTATTTATTTTTATATTTAAATAAAACAATTAGGTTTAAGTGAGAATGAAACATATGGTTAAAAGGGTAAAAATAGATCTTTATTCTTCAATTAATTAGAATTAAAGATCAACAGTAATAAGATGCATCTAAATACACCAGATCAATTCACGTGACAATCGTAATTCATGGGTAAAAATAAGCTTAAAAGTGATCAAAAGTCTATATTTCTTCTTACATTTCTCACCTCAATTTCTATCCTCACACGTTTTTCTTTTATAGGAGAAACTACTAATTATTTAATTTTTAGATTCAAAACGAAAATACTAGGATCATAACAAACATTTGTGTTTATCATTTCAATATGAAAATTAAATAACGATTAATAAAAATGGTACATTTTTTTATCTTTTATTGGTTCGTTATATTTTAGGGTGGCAATGGGTCAACCTGAATTGGGTTCGGGTTCAACCCATTTATTAATTAAGTCGAAAATCTTAATACAACCCAACCCATTTAATTAAATAGATTGAGATTTTCAACCCAACCTGCAACTTAAATAGGTTCAACCTGGGTTCGACCTGTTTACAAAATTTCAACTCAACCTGTTAAATAAATGGGTTCAACCTGGGTTGACCTATTTAATTTTACAATGCATATAACAAAACAAATAAATTGTTCAAAGTCCACAACCTTAAAGTTCTAATAAAACACAACAACAAATGCAAATAAATTGTTGAAAGTTCTAATAAAACATCAACCACATAGCCATCAACCACATAAATTGTTCTTGCCGACGACGTGGGTTGTACTGTTGAGATGAACGACATAACGAGAAGACGAGAGTCACGAGACAAAGAGATGACGCCGCGCGAGATAAAGAGAAGAGATGGCGCTGGCGAGAGAAAGAGAGGACAGTCGCCGGAGGAAGACGAGAGCACAACGCTGGACGAAAGAGAGCAAGGGTTTTTTCTTTTTTTGATGGAGGCGTTCTAAAATCTAAATGAATTTAGGGTTTTTCTATTTAGGTTGACTATATTTAACACTAAAATTTAAAAGTTATATTTTTAAAAATAAAATAAAATATATTAAGTGAGTTAAAATCAGGTTATTAATGGATTGAAAACATGTTACAAATAGGTTGTTAATGAGTTGAAAACAAGTTGAAAATAGATCATAAATTTCAACCCAACCCAACTCATTTATTAAATGGGTTAGGAGGGTTGACCCATTTAAGTTAAATGAGTTAAAAATCTCAATCCAACCTGCTACTAATGGGTTGGGTTCGGATTGAGTTGACAGGTTAAATCACTTCTGTGACCCCTAATTTTACTATCGATTTGTGTTTTTTGTTGATACGCAACGAAAAAGATGACAAACTTCTTTTGTTTTATGCATATAAAAATTTATATGACCAAAAAATAATAAAGAAACTAATCTTTCAAAATATGTAATCCATTGAGTCCTTTTAAACTTGGGTAAGTTTTGACCATTTATTTGTTAATTTCACAAATTCAAGATTTATTTATTTGATTTAAATAAGTTTACATTTCCTCAACCGTACATAACATAAAATGATATAAAATAAAGACAGAATAAAGAAAACGCAAATCACGAAATTTCATTTAATAGCTTTTGTTACGCAAGGCAAGTACACAATTAGTTATATTAAAATTGAGAGTAAACTATAAAGTACGTTAAAGTAACACTTTTTGTCCTTGTATTTTTTATACATAGATGCTCATTATAATTTCTTAAAATGTATGGATTCAGTCCCTTCTTTTAAAGACTAGAGTTCGTGATTTGTCTGGCTCCATTGGGGAACCCGGTTCATCCGTCCGTCCGAGACTGAGGATTCTCCGTAAAAAAATGGGTACTGAGGCGGGGATACCCTATATGTTGAAAACCGGGGCCGGAGATGAGACCGAGTAATGTATTCCCCAATCAGCCCCGTCCCCGTATGTATATATCAACTAAAAAAAAATGTTTTTAACTAATTTTTACTGTTTCTTAAACTATTTATTGTTAAACCAGAGATTGACCGAGAATAAGCACGACAAAAACCGGGGATGAAATTGGATTCCCCATACCCACCGAGGATGAGATAGTAAAACCGGGGTCAGGGATTGCATCCCGCCCCATCCCCGTCCTGTTGACATGTCTATTAACGATTGTTAAAAAGGTTTAACCGAATGAAAGACATTTTCATTAATTTATTAATTTTTTTGTCTTTTGGCCAATCAAAAATCACAAGTACCAAAAACAAAAAAATAAATTTGATTTGGTAAAGAAAAAACCAATAAAATAACAAACATGTTTTTCTTTTAACAAAAATTTAAACGATCATTAATGTGGAAACTAAATTTTAACATTTTTGTAAACTATATAATAACTGTTTTGTAATTTAAAATCATACGAACTAAAAGTATCGTTTTCAACAAACTAAAGAGACGAGATTTGTAGGTTACTCTAAAATTAAAAAGGAATATTTAAAAAAACTTAAAAAGGAAAGGAATATTTAAAATGTTGGTTATGGTCCGACCACACACGTTAGCACTTACATACATAAATGTTGATGATGATTACAAGATATTTAATACGAGAGAAATTGATCGAAATTATTGCTTAAAGATCTTCGACAGATTTGCTATAATAAAAAAAATTAGATTTTTTATTTTTAAAGTGTTCCAACAACATTGTTATATTGGTTGTTATTTTAAAGATTTTTTTAGGAGAAATTTCTAAAATCTTTAAACTATGAAAGACAAACATTATTTTAATATAGACAACCAATCAAATTTATTGAAATTAAATGTGTATGAGAGAGATTTAATAATATAAGTAATGATGAATTCCTAAGATAGAAAAGCTGTTGGAATTGGAAAAATGTTTTTAGATATTTTAGGGTGCGTTTAGTTACAGAAAAATTTCATGTTTTCTAGGAAAATTTTCCAGAGAAAATGAAAAATTAGAAAACGTGTTTGATTCATTCAGTTTTCAAAAATATTCCAAGAAAACGAAATTCTCATTTTCTTAAATTACATTGAATTTAGAAAACTAGTTTTACCACTTTTCCAATTTTTTCTTTTCTAAAAACTTTTCTACATTTACAGATACATAATTTCACACACGCGCGCGCACACACACACACTTTCGCAGTCACACACATTCACTTTCACACATGCACAAACTTTCATATACACACACTTTCATTTTCTCTCTCTCTCTCTCTCTCACACACACGCACACACTTTCATTTTCTCTCTCTCTCTCTCACGCACACACGCACACACTTTCATTTTCTCTCTCTCACACACACTTATTTTCACATACACACGCACTTTCATTTTTCATACACACACACACACACACTTTCATTTTGACACACACACTTTCACACACATACATTCATTTTTATACACACACACACTTTTTAATTTGAAAAAAATGGAAAATAAAAAGTGGTAGAAAATGCACAACCAAACGCGTTTTCTAATTTTCTAAAAATAAAAAATGAAAACTTCACCATTTCAACTAAACGGGTATTCTAAAATTTTCACAGAAAACTGAGAATGAAAACTCAACTCCATTATCTGAAAACGTTTTCTTGGAAAATGAAAACAGTTTTCGTTAACTAAACTCACCATTAACTTTTCATTCTCTATTTTAGAAAATTTATAGAAAAGCTGTTGGAGATGCTCTTACCTCTTTCATCTATAGAGCTCTTTTCATTCTCTATTTTGTTCAGGTTCGTAAGTTAGGGAGGTGCCATTTGTGGATCTGGAAAAAAAATTATTATCTTTTTGCTATGTCCACAAATGAAGGATGTATCAATTGCGCAAGTAGTGACATTTGGGAAAATTAGGAAGATAAATGATTAAGGCAATGTTTGGCAAACTAGTTGATAAGCTAGCTGATGACTTATAAGCTAGCTGGTAGCTGATAAGCTAGCTGATGAATAATTTATGTTTGGCAAAAACTAACTTATAAGAATGTAAAATGACTAAAAAGGACATTTGAAAAAATAGTGTAATTAAAAATAATGTGTAATTAAAAAATAATAATAATTTATAATTAATTTTAATTTTAATTTTAATTTCTATAATTTAATGTTTATGAATAATTAATATTTATTTAAATTTAACATTTGTTTATATTTAATATTTATCAATACTTAATAATAATAGTAAATAAATAAATAATATTAATCAAAGGTATAATTGGAAAAGGTGTCAAAAACCTCTTCATAAGCTACCCCAAGTAGCTTATCGACAAGCTAGTTTATAAGCTGACTTATAAGCTAGCTTATGTGCATCCAAACGATTACTCAAAAAATAAGCTAGCTTATTTTTGCCAAACAATGCCTAAAATACCAAAATTAAGGAGAGAGAAACGACTATTTGGATAAATTTCCCTCAGGTTATATAACTATATCAATTATTATTATATCTCGAACAAATTTTCTATAATTTTATTAAAATAAATAACTAAAATTTGTAATCTCTAAAAAAATTCATTCAATTTTAACTGGTTCTATATTTTAAAGAATTTTAACATCAACCATATTAATAAAATGTAATAGAATTTTATCTTTCAAACACATTTTAAAGAAAACTTCATATGAAAACTAAAAAATAAATGTTATTGGTGGAAAGTATAAACATAACATCTCTCTTACTTGAGAATTCCTAAGAATTATTTATATTGAAGTTTTTTTGTACATTTATCGATTTTAAAGAACAAGATACATAATCTATTGAAGCACTGCTAAAGACAAGAACTCTATTTTATCTATTGTAAATAATTTAATTAAGTATAAATACTAATATACAACTTTTTTTTTTTGAAGAAAACATCTAACTTTTAAATTAATCTTGAAACATATTTATTTATAACCCTGAGTAGCGACGGAACACAATAGGAGCCTAGGGGGCTATGACTCCTGCATTTTATCCCTTAAACACTATATATTAGAAATACTATCAATGAATTGCACTTAGCTCAGGTGGTTATGTGTATATGACCTCTGTATATGTGGTCATAGATTCTTTTCTTTTGTCACATAATTTTTTTTACAATGAATTGAGTTTATCAATGAAGATGTTTTATTGGATTCGGTTCCCTTAATTAGAAGGCTTGTGTTCCGCCCTTGACCCTGAGCAAAATTCTTATATTTTCCCAAATTATAGCAATATAATACATATATTTCCTGTATTTGATTATAAATACTGCATATATCATCTTTTGGAGAAAAATATTACATCTTCTTTTTTGAAAGGGTATCTTAGGCATTTGCCTAGACTAATCCTTGACAATTTTAACACTGCTAATGCATGCAGCCCTGACATAATTCTCCAGTGGCCACAAGTTGTTTGCGCTTGGATTCAAACATGGGGTAGATGGGTTACTAGCCTCATTCCCCACAAGTCTTAACCAGTACGTCACAAGTCTTGCTGTAAAAATTATTACATCTTGTTTTAAGGATGAATGAACTACACTTTGAAATTAATTATTTAATAGTATAACATCAGTCTTTATTTGTCCGGTTAATTTGACTAATTACTATTTGATTATTCAGGCTAAAATAATTAATTGCAGTGTAGTTATTTATAAAATAACAGTTACTAGATAAGCGAGTTGTGCATTACCAGGTCATTAAACAAATGTTTTACATGGTTTATTTATAAAATTAAATTCCAAGAAATATTATTTGAAAATTATTTTTGACTTACTTGATTGCTCCAATAGGAACTTTTAGACTTGGTTTAGGACCGGTTATGTTATATACTGATATTTTATGTAACACCTATATTTTTAATTTAAATTAGAGTTATCAATTTTGTAACATGATAGATCAGTCGTATTATTTTAGTTGGTATTGATATAATTGGTTGGTCGTTGGTAGTATCATACTAACTATCTAAACTTGGTTGATACGTGGTATTAGAAGTCGTATATTATGGTGACACCTTACCGTACCGACTTATTATTTATTAATTAAAGTTGCAACATCTTTTGATTTTAAATATTGAATTATGTTATCTTAAACTGCTAAAGTATAATGCAAATAAATATATAAAGCTTGATTGAATTCATTTTGGGTAACCTTAACAAACTTAGTAACTCGTCCATCCCTCAAAGGTTTATTTTCGCTTTTCAATCTCCAACTCTCCATTTGCATTAGATTATTAGTGAATGTTTTTATTATATGAATGTTATTTGAATGCTTGTATAGGTAGGAGATAGATGCTATAACACATACCAACATGTTACTTTAAATGCTCGATGATTTGTATATATCTAAATCAATCGATAAAGATATCAATTTTAAACAAATTCCCAACTTCAAGTCTTGCAATATTGATACAAAACTGCATAACATCTACCAACCGAAAAGAGTCGATATCAGTTATACTTGGTTAGTATAGGGTTAGGTTCAAGGGAAAACGTCAAAAAAATAACTGAAGAACATCCTGAAAGCCTTCCATCTGTACGGTGTACAGTAATGCATATTGGTAATTTGTAACATGTATTTGTAAATATGCATCAATGCATATGTAATGATAGAAGTATTGGTGCATAAGAACAAAAAACGTTTGTATGCACAACTGCATACCGTTCAGATGATATTCTTTGGTTTTTCTTTTTTTTTTAGTATTTTTTCTTGAACCTTTATTAATTAATATATAACATAAAATTTAACATATCAGTTATAATTAGTCGATAGAGATGATTGAGTGTTTAATTTTAGCCAAGAGTCCAATAAAGATATTTTATTTGTCGATCGAATAAGTCCAAAACCTATTTTGACCTTTGGTACCCTCATTTATGTGGACAGATACGTCAGCCGACAAACTTGGAGGTCGGCAACTGTCGGCCGGTGACCGGGGAGTTGAAAGCGGGAAAACTCCCTCATTTTTCACTTTTAACGATAGAAATACATGTGGTCTCTCTCTCGTTTCAATCATCCTCCTTCATTAAACTAATATTTTTTTTCTTATTATTTAATTATACAGATCGGTTTCTTCGTGTTTTATTCCCGATTTCCTATTATTAAACCATTTTGGACCCAGATCGTTCTTTTCTCTCTACATCCATACCTTCTCAATTCTGTTTCTGTTAAGATTTGGGGGTAAATTGAAGCGGTTTCATAGTTTTTGGATGTAGCAAGGTTCGAAGATGATATGTGTATGAAGAACCCTAAAATGATTAACGTTTTCGTTGATGTTCCTTTGATTCCTGGTTAGATTACAGGTAAAACACACACTTATCTTATCTCTTCTTCATGATTCCAGTTTTATTCTACTGTTCTTTCATGGAAATTAATCAGTTATTGTGTCAATTTTGATTTAATTTGTGTAATTTATCGATCAAGTGTTTGGGGGTTTTCATATAGAAATGAATAGAATATGTTAAAAGTAATCATAATCTTCGAATTGTTTTGATGAAGTCTCTCTGTTCATAATCACTGGATCGATTAAGTCAATGAGCTACAAGCATTGTAATTCTGGTTGAATTCTAATGATTTTCAGGTTATTGGAAACTTATAACTTTCTGCTGGTTAATGTGATCATGGACCATTCAGAGATAGAAGAGAAATTGTTTGCACTTGGTGAACCAAAGGTACTTTTGGTACACTCTACCTCAAATGAAAGATGAAAAAAAAATCCATTTTTGATATTTCAACATTTTGTTTATTGTCAAGATTTTAAGTTACAATTACCATGGTACCCATTGTAAATTGAAGATAGTGACTTGGGTCCACAATCTTATTTCTCGATATTGAAGGGTATTTTAGACATTTATAATTGTTGCGGATTATCAAAGAAAAAACGAGAATACTCACACACACTTGTAGAGAACACAAAGATTAGTGTGGTCCAATTAGGCCACGTTTGGCCATCATAAGCCAACTTATCTTTTGAGCTTATTGTAAAAATCTAGTTTGGCAAACTTATCTTTAAAGGCAAAAACTTGCTTGATTTTGAGTAAGAGGCTGTTTGACGGTTGCTGAATGGTTTGGTGCAGAATGATTAAGAGGCTCTTATGATATAGTGCAAAATGAAATATAATTGTTTGGTAATTATTCAGGATATAATTAGGCTCGTAATGGTTAAGGGAGGTCCATGATACAAAATGATTCAGAGGGTTTTGGAACCATGAAGAGGCAGACTTATTTTTTGCCAAACAGGATTCACCTCTTAGCGATTCAGAGGTTGCCTCTTAATAAAACTGTTAATAAGAAGATAGAAATGGGTTTTCTCTGAGTTAGGATTCAATACATATCATCAATATTTGTTGCTTGATGATTACCGGTCTCATTTCGCCTTGAAGTTTCTTGTATATCAGTGCTAATTGATCTCGATCTTAATTATAGTTACATGGAGGAATGTGTTCAACACTCTCGTTGATCTACGTCAGAGTGTTGAGTATTTTTCCCGACCTTGAAGCAGCTCGGCCTCGAAGCACTTCAGGAATTCAGGCATTATGTTCATTGCATATTGCATTGGAGAAGACAAAGAATCTTCTTCAACATTGTGCGGAATGTAGTAAACTTTATCTGGTAAGTATCTTTTATAATTGATGTGTGTGTGTGTATATATATATATATACAACTTCATTAAGCGTATAATATCTTACAAAAATATGAATCTTTTGCAGGCCATAACTGGAGACTCGGTCGTTCTAAAATTTGAAAAGGCAAGATCTGCTCTACAAGATAGTCTTAGACGAGTTGAAGATATCGTCCCACAAACAATAGGTGCTCAGGTAATATAAAGTTATAAACGATATTTATGATTATTGAGGGTTATTCATTATGAATAATACATGAAATAGTTGGTTTGCATATAGATAATTAAGACAATAATAACTGTAACTTTTTATTGTTCACAGATTTGTGTTATTTTAAGTGAACTTGAAGGGATAGAATTTTCTGTTGATCCATTAGAGAAACAAGTAGGCGATGAGATAATCGGATTACTGCAAGAAGGTAGAAATTTCAACAGCAGTTGTGACGTTAACGAGTTAGAAACGTTCCACCAGGCTGCATCTAGACTCGGTATCACTTCTTCACGAGGAGCTCTTCGTGAAAGACGATCTCTTAAAAAACTCGTGGAAAAAGCTAGGATCGAAGATGATAAAAGGAAAGAATCCATCGTGGCTTATCTTTTACATCTAATGAGAAAATACTCGAAACTATTTAGAAGTGATTTCTCAGATGATAACGATTCACAAGGTGGTTCGACCCCTTGTTCACCCACACTCCACGGATCTTCTTTTGAAGGTGGGACCCATGGGTTTGAACGGCAACTCTCGAAATTGAGTTCTTTTAACTTCAAACCGAACTTCAGGAGATCCGGGCAGATGGCAATGCCGCCCGAAGAACTAAGGTGCCCGATATCATTACAACTAATGTATGATCCGGTCATCATTGCTTCCGGGCAGACATACGAAAGGATTTGTATCGAGAAATGGTTTGGTAACGGGCATAACACCTGCCCAAAAACACAACAACAGTTGGCTCATCTTTGTTTGACTCCTAATTACTGTGTGAAAGGTCTAGTGGCTAGTTGGTGTGAACAAAACGGAGTTTTGGTTCCCGAAGGACCACCCGAGACCCTCGACCTCAACTATTGGAACCTATCTTTATCGGAAAACGAGCTGACGAATTCAAGATTGGCTGAAAGTATCGGATCTAGTAAGTTTGAAAGAGAAGGAGATGAACTTGAAGTTGTGCCCGAGAATGAAGGCAACGTTTTCGAAAAATACGAAGATTTCTTGACCATTTTGGACATGGGAGATGAGACGAGAAAGCTTAGAGTTGTAGAGCAGATACGTCATTTGTCAAAAGACGATGAAGAGGCTCGGATCCTTATGGGTGCTGATGGTTTCGTTGAAGCATTGTTAAGGTTTTTTGAGGCCACGGTGCGTGAAAGAAACGACGTTGCTCAAGAATGTGCAGCCATGGCGCTTTTCAACCTCTCCGTTGATAACAACAGGTATGTTATATAATTATATTAGTATACTACTATGTCGTATATATAGATATAATTGAAGTCGTTAATTAATTGGTGGGAAATATTGAATTTTTTTTAGGAACAAAGAGACGATGTTAGCAGCCGGAGTGCTTCCTTTGCTCGAGGAAATGATAGTAAACTCGAGTTCACCGGGAGCAGTGGCGGCTCTGTATCTGAACCTTTCTTGTTTAGAAGAAGCGAAACCCGTTATCGGTTCAAGTGAGGCCGTTCCTTTCTTGATTCAGGTTCTCGAGAATGGGGAGGATTCCGAATCTAAATCCGATGCTCTTTATGCTCTCTACCATCTTTCAACTTGCCATTCTAATATCCCCCGGCTCTTATCATTAGGCATCCTCAACACCCTTCAGCATCTGCTCTACGATAACACGTGGACCGAAAACGTGATTGCGGTCTTGACCAACATGGCTAACTTAGCCAAAGACGAGATCGTATCGACTAACGGGTTGGTTAGCGGGCTTTCGATGGTTCTTGATATCGGCGAGCCTATGGTTCAGGAGCAAGCTGCAGCTTGCTTGCTGATTTTATGCACCGGAAATGAAAAGTGCATCCAGATGGTCCTTCAAGAAGGATCGATACCTTCTTTAGTGTCGATTTCGGCTAATGGGACGGTTAGAGGGAAACAAAAAGCGGAGAAACTACTGATGCTTTTTAGGGAGCATCGGCAGCGTGAGCCACCGGTGGATCACGCACAGCAGTACAATATCGGTGATATGGGTGCGGGTCTGGTTGACGTGGACCGGAAGGTTTTAACCAAGCATGGGTCCAGGAGAAAGATGGGGAGAGCTTGGAGTTCTTTGTGGAGAAGTAAGAGTTTCTTGGTGCACCAGTGTTGAACCATGGTTGGGTGGCTTAGTGCACCATGTGATTGCGACTCGGACCTGTTATATAAGTTGGTTGGTTTGTTCGTAGGACTCTCGTTCCCAGATGGTTCTTGACTTGTAAATTCTTTTAATCTAATTTCCTGTTTTTATCGGAAATAGCATATCTGTATGCTGAGATAAAGATAAAGGTAAAATCTGCATACATCATATTTATAGCCCAATTGTTTGGTCTTGTTTGGTTTGGTTTTCTTCCCAAAAACATGGCTTTGCCTCGAGGCCCTCAACAAAGCGACCACTATTGTAGATCGCTATTACTTATGCTGCCGCCAACATTGTTGCTGCCGCCACTACTGCCGCCAGTACCAGCCGCTACTGCCGCCAGTACCAGCACCACGGTTAGAACCGACCATTTTGGGAAATCGAACCTCAAATCATTGTCGGATTTCTCTCTCTCTGTTAATATTGATTTTAATTTTTGTTTAGTTTGAACGACAATTTTGATGGAAGTTACGGAGAATCTCGTAATGTGATATGTTTGAAGATTCTTGTTACGATGAAAAATCTTTTCTTTCAGAATAATCTAAGTAGCTCAATTGGCAAATTGGTAAATAAAGGTAAGACTTTGAAACTCCTCTATATAGGTCCTTAGGTAGTTAGGTTGACCGAGATTTTTTACTAAATTTTTATCTCGTGGAATTAATTGAGATATGTATAGACTGATTAAACATTCAAAGTGAAAAAAACAAAAAAAAAATACTGAAAATCTAACATATGTTACAAAAGTGTTACACATGTTATCTAGCTATTAATAAATCAAGTGAAATTACCCAACTTTCAATTTGGGATTATCTACATCGAAATGATTAAAAATGAGGAAAATACTTGCAACTTATAATTTTATTCTGTAATCATATAAAAACAGCTTTGATAAAAACTTTTAAGGGAGGGATAAAGGGAATGGTGTGACGTATGACTTTTTTTAAATAAAAGTATAGAGTAAAGTGTAAACTACAACTTTGGTTCCTGTTTTTGTTTTTACATAAACATTTATAACGGATGAACCTTTTAACAATATCATCTGCTATATTTTTTTTGGTTGTCAACTGGTTACAATCTCAACAAAAGAAGATCCTCGATAAACTTTACAACAAAGATTTTTGCAAAATATCACTTTCCCTTTTTTTAATTTATAAAATATAACTTTATATATAGATTATTATATAAATTATATCTATATACTTATTAAAATTATAAAAAAAAATCAGATATAATTTATTGAATTTTATTTTCCTGTATTAATTTTAATTTAAACGTATTAATACAAAACTTATTAATATTAATATTAATTTAAACTTGTTAATATGAATATAATAGTACAAATAATATAATGAGATAATTAAAAATTAAACTTATTAATACGAGAATTTATATAATCTTTTCTAAAAAATAAAAAATAAAAAATAAAACAGAATTTAAAAAATTATTTTTATAATAATAAATTTATATTTTTGTATCAATTTTAACTTATATGTTTTATAAATTTATTAAAAGAAAATAAAATGATTAAAAAATAACAAAAAAAGAATAACTAAAAGAATTCAGGTTCTTATTCAAATATTTGGGTTCTAATAAAAACTGGACAAGAAATATATGTTCCACAATAGATGTTTTTTTGTAAAAACTCAAAGAGAAATCTCACCAAGAACCTCCATTGTACATGCTCGTTCTATTTTCGTTCCTGTGTTTAGAAAATGTTTTTATTAAAATATGTCAAATTAGGAGGTAATATGGTCTTTTTAACCTTTTTCTTGTAAGTTAAACAAATACATAGATATAGTACTTAAATCCATAGAGTCAGGTTCAAACAAGAATACTAACTATTTAAGAGAATATAAAAAACGGTCAAATCATGTGTAAAATCACATGTGATTTTATCTAAAAAAAGGTGCGTGCAGGTCCCGGGGCAAAGTTGCGTGAATCATATGTGATTTTGTATGAATGTTAGTGTAAAATCATATGTGATTCGACCGTTTTCTTATTAATTTAAATAAGTACCGTTCTCGTTTGAACCGACTCTATGGATTTAAGTACTGCTTATATGTATTTGTTTAACTTACAAGACTTTGAGTTTGCTATTTGGTAATCAATGGTTCAAATTTTCTTAAAGCCACTATAGATTTGTTTGAGGGTTAGACACAAAGATTTGTTTTAGAGTTGTTAGATATCTTTATCTTTCATGTTGTTTTATTTTTAATTTCTGTTTTTTTTTCCAAAAGAAGAAGACACGAGCTACGCGAAATAAATTTGCTTTTTAGTAATCACTACATGACACGAGAAGTAACCGCTGACAAATAAAAAAAATATGAAAACGACAAAATCACTTGCAAAATGCAAGGATGTGTGAGGGATGTGACCTGTGACCTCAAATATGTGATTTTACATGTGATTTTAGTGTAAAATCACATGTACTTCAATTGTTTTTTTATTCTTTTATTCAGTGCCGTCCCTGGGGGAGGGCGGGCCGGGCGTACGCCCAGGGCCTAAAAAAAGTAGGGGCCCGATTATTTCATGTATACTATATAATATATATTACTAGTTTAAAAAAATTAATAAATAAAAGAGAAACAATGTCTTTTACTATCTAATATGATCAAAAAAGAATTTAGCATTATATTAAAAACTCAAACATATATTAACTAATTATATTGGAGAAGAAAATATGTAAAAAATCGTACTTAACGATGGCTCTTTTTTAACATCTCGTCCAGGGCCCATAAAATATCAGAAACATGTCTGCTTTTATTTGGTAATTGTTTTCGTATAAACACGACTTTAGATTCCCACATTTTTTTAACGAACTAATTAATCAATACTAACTTTACAAACTAATCTAAACTAAAATGTTCTTTTTTGATCCACACTTACTTCTACTATTTATATTCGTTTGAAGTATATATTTCGTTTAATCTACATTACTTTAATGGATACCTTGGACAACTTTATTATAACAATTTCAAAAACGATTTATCACGAGAAAATTGGTATTTGATAGAAAAATAATCTTTAGATGAAATTATAACATAATCATTAATTCATTATAATCATTATAAGCTGTTTTTATTTATTTTATTGGTATATACTAATTCTTTTTCCAAATAATATAATTCTTTTTCATTTTAGAAGCTTATTATCATCACAAAATCATTGGCTTTTCACAAAATCTTAAACTGCAGACCATTTATTTCTCCCAGACCCCTTGTTGTTTCTAACATATTCTACTCGCAACCCTTTAGAAGTCGATATTTACTAAAACCAACCCCTATGTTTTCAACATTTTACAGTTTTAAACACAAAGTTATGGAACCATTCATTCAAATTGAAGATGGTAGTGCATATAAAATACCTACATTGTTTTTGTATAATATTAAACATTGTGCTTTGAATTATTGGATCTGCCATTGCTGGGTTTTTGGTTAATTATTCGACACACCATGATCCCTAAGGGGTTGACGGTTTGTTTGGTTCGTAGTATTCCGACGAAATCTGAAGAAATTAGAATATGATCAATTTTGTTGACCAAAGTTCATTAAGACATTTGGTTTACCTTTGGAATGAAATTGAATTCCACACATTCCACCATTTATAATTTGGTCATTCTATCACAATTGAGAAGAAATTCAATTCTATTTCATCCCATTTTTTCAAAAAGACAAAATTATCCCATTTTTTCTACTTGATTTATCTACACCCATATGACCTCCATCTAAAATATTCTATCATCAAATCGAAGAGTAAAGAGACAATGAAGAATCTGATATAGAACACTGCCACTTACCATTGAAGACCACGTACCATCGTTCTGAACCACTGGTGACTACTTACTTACCAACATACATGCACCACCACCATTCTAAACCAGGATTTGCAAAACCTTCTCGACCTGAATGTCAAATGCGGGTCAAATTTCATTTCAATTCCTTTAAAGTCAAATTCTTTTAAGATCTTTCATTCTTAAAAAAAAGATATTATGTGAACCAAACGCCCCCTAACGTGATTGATCGAGCCTGAATGCCAATATATACGGGAGTATGGTGAAATTAACTATAACCAAAGGGGGGTGGGTGAAATTAAGTAAAAGCAAAGGGGGTATTGTTAGCAGGGGGGAATGGAATGATTTGAATTTCATTCCCATAGCCTGTGCTAGTCTGAAAGCCATTACAACCCTTTCAAATTCTGTTGCTCTCTGAAAACATACACCCAATGGAATTCAAAGAAGTTAATGCAGTTTGTATCACCATAAAAAGGCCTCCTGCTCTCACATAGATACATATACATACAGATACATACATACATATAAATAGAGAGAGAGAGAGAGAGACAGAATCATATACAGAGAGAAATAAATTAAGAGAGAGAGAAAGATATAATATATATATATATATATATATATAGAGAGAGAGAGAGAGAGAGAGAGATGTTGATGTATCAAGAAGAGTTAATTAATTGAATTCTTAACATGCAGGTACCTATAGTAAATGTAGTTGAATTCTGTGAGATGTAAACAACACCAAGCCACCTTCTGTCCTTGAGTTTTTCTCCATCTCTTTCTCTCTCTCTCTCTCTCTCTCTCTCTGTGGCCATCTCTTTCAATGAGGAGGAGGAGGAAGATGGTGATGTTGGTTTTAGTAATACTTGTTGTTGTACTGATGATGATGATGATGATGATCACAGTGACAGCAATAGGTACAAGTTCAAATGCAGATGGTACCACCACAAGAAAGAAGTTATCTGCTACTCATCATAATCATGTTATGCAGATGAAGAACATCAAGAACCCATCTTCAGTTGGAAAAATGATGAAGTTTTTCAAGTTCAATGATCAAGAAAGAGTTGTACCCACTGGCCCTAATCCTTTGCATAATAGGTAGCACTACTTAATTTCATCTTCCATTATATATATATGATATATATATATCAAATCCATGCAACTAATTACTAATTACTCTTGTTTATATATGGTTAATTAATTAGTTTCTTTTATATATATCTTTCTCTTTCTCTTGTATATCCATTGTTAAATTGAATTAAAAATCATAGGATTTTTTTATGTTTACAAGATCACTTCATATATATAAATAAAATCCATGTAATAAAATATTAAACCATAAAATGAAATATACATTTCAAAATTTGAACTTCATGTCAATATGCAATTATGATTGTACATGTCAATATTTAATACTTTGCTTTTCACGATTTGTCCGGCAAAGAAATGATTTGTCATGAAAAATTTCAAAAATGTTTAAAATTGCCTCGTACTTTAAATATAACCACCATTTTAATAAATCGACCCGAATAAACCAGAGATTATGTAAGTAGCACTCACTCAACTTAATTGTGTAATTTACTTTTGTGATATATATTTAGTGAAATTAGATATTATATTTATTATGTAAGTGTTATTTGCGTAATTCCTAGCTATTTTGGTCGATTTGTTGAAAATGTATATGTAAAGTGAAGATGGACGGTCTAATTCGCCATTTCGGTCAATTTTGGTTCATTTCCCTCAAATACGACAATATGGCGATTTATAAGATATCCCAAAACAATTTAAAATATTATCTAATTTGTTTAAGAAGAACTTTGATTCTAATTTATAATTTATTAGTTCAAATTATATGCATTGATATGATACTTCATTAGTAATTAAATATCAAAAATATATGTTAAGTTGCATCTATTCTCCGAGAAATACCATGTCCATCGATAATATCTTTTCATTCAAGAATGAAAAAGTATGGTTGGGTTCGCGTGAGACCAGTCTGTTTTTATGAGACCACATTTTTACACTTGAAACTTCACAGCAAATCACTTTGAAGGTAAAAAAAATTCGAACATTCACAGCAAAAACACTATAAATGTTACCTTCACAGTGTTTTGCTATGAAGATTCAAGCGTAAAAAAGTGGTTTCACGAAAACATAGATTTTTTTTACCTTCACAGTGATTTATTGTGAAGTTTCAAGTGTAAAAATGTGGTCTCACGGGTCTTACAAAAATAGGTTGGTCTCACGTGCCAATATATAATAATTCAATTATAAAATAACTATTCTACTAAAAAAATTAAAAAGAAACGACTTACGAGGTATGAATTGAATGGAGGGTGTGGGACAAACAGAGAAGTTGATCATTTATTATATCTCTCTCTCTTATATCATCTTTACATCATCAATCGAATCAATTAGAGTCTAGAAATGCATATTATTGGGATTGCACGTTTGAATCTTTAAAATTTGGTTTTGATCGACTAGCCACTTCTGTTTTATCTTGTTCAGTCTAGTCTAATCTAATTCAATCATGTTTGCTTACTAAATGTTACCTGGTTCATATCTGGTATTTCATTTTATTATGCATCTCAAAGTGGAACGACGTATATAATTGACATTACTATATTTTCTTCTTAATCTGAAGTCAAATACATATGTTAGAAATGTTTTCTTAATACAATTCATGCTCACACGAAGTAAATATGATCGTAGCCATATATATGCATTTGTTATCGACTTTATAATAGAACACACAGAAATATAATATCAAAATCAACAAACCCATTTTCCACACAATCGACTTGAATGTTGGTTTTGTTTTTTTAAATAATAAGTGGAATGTAAACGAATTGATAAAGGGGGACATGATCTATTGTTCAGGAATAAGATCAATTCCTAAATCAAAATCGATCATAAAAAAATACAAATCCAAAATCACCTCTATTGCAACACTATCTTTAATAATTCAAGAACACTTGCAGTTGTTTGGGAAAAAGATTAAATAATGGAAATCAAATTATACTTGTTAGGCATCTCTTTGGAGACCAACCATCTACAGAGTCTCGATCCACCATGGATCCCGAATTTTGTTGCAAATAAGGGAACTATATATAAAAGATATCTATGAACCAAAACTAATTCCTTCAAAATGTGAACTAAGAAGAACTTGAATTAATTACTCTGCATCTTCGTTCTTTACAAAGCTGGATGCACGAATTATGATGCTAGGATGATCCCATCGTCGATTCCTAACCAAATCGTCAGTTTTGCTTAATCTCTCATTGAGAAGAAAAATGTGATTTGGGTCCAGATCGGAGCTTCCCTAATCCTTCTCCTAAGTCCGTTTAAATGAGGAACTAGAGAGAGACAGAGAGATGGATGTGGATATGGGTGTAAACGAGCCGAACCCAGTCGAATTACAAGTTATTTGAGTTCGGTTTAAAAAATTAATATCAGACTCAAGTTTAGATGAGACATACTTTTAAGGATGTATAGTGATATGGACAGGAAAGAAGGAATGAAGAGGTGGAGGAGGGTAGTTGGACGTAAAACAAAATGATGCTTTAAGTTGTTATATATTATATACTTTTTGAAAATTCAAAACATCCAAATCTTGAAAATCATGTTTTATAAAGAAGTACATATTTTATGTTTCACTTTGTTTTAAAATAATAAATAAATTATATTAAGTTAGAACCGATCGTATATAATATGGCTTTTTCAAAGCAAAAAAAGGTCAAGTCAACGTTTTATTTGACAAATAGCTCCAAAAACCGACATTGTCTAGTTTAATTTTGTTTTTTATAGTCATGATGAAAATATAAAAAACATAACAAATATCAGTAGAAATTTTTTAATTTTCTTTTCTTGGGTTTCTTACAAAAAGAAGTGTATTTCAAAACTCCTTGAGCATCTCAACTAGTAAAGTATTTGATTTATTATCCAAAGCTTACTTGTTTAAATTCCCTCACGACTATTAGAATATTTGTTTGACGTTTATTTTAGGGTTTCATAAAATTAGTTAAGGTGTACGTAAATCAAAGTTCCAATTAATGATATGAGGAATGGCGACGATGCACCCAGTTACGTACAATAAGATCAAGATGTTTTTTTAAGGTGTCTACTATGACGGTATATGCATACATATTCATATGTATATACTTGTGTGTGTTAGGCCTTGTTTGTTTTTTTAATTTAAACTATTCATTTAAATGTTTGATAATCATTTCAGAACTGAATATCCATACATATTCATATGCACATGAATAGTGGTTCCTAAAGTACCTATGAAGCTATGACATAGTCCACGTTGCCATCTAAATTGTTGCCATCCAAATTCCAATTTCCCTTATTAATATTATCCTTTTATTATTTAGATTATTATTTAAATACTTTATAGTTTGTTTAGGATTAGTTTTGAATTTAATTATTAATAGTTGTCTTTTATTTAGGTTAGGTTATAAATAGGTTTATTATCTTCATTGTTAATTAAGTTTTTGATCATTAATAAAAGTTCTTCTCTTTTGAAAATTGTTTCGAGTTAATTTTATCTCGTTGTTTGTTAGTTCTTACGCTTGTAAGTTCTATAATCTTTTGGGTTTGACGTTTGTCGACCCTTCCGCAATTCCGCTGCGTCAGATCCTCTTATATCAAATATATGAAGCTCACAAAAAATATGATATCAAAAGTGCAAATTTTGGATTATATCTCTTGAGTCTCTCTACTCACTATTTTCTTCAATCTTCAAAGAATTCATAAGGCTATATTTGGCAAACTAACTGATAAGCTAGCTGATGACTGATAAGCTAGCTGATAGCTTATAAGCTAGCTGATTACTTATAAGCTAGCTGGTAGCTGATAAGCTAGCTGATGAACAAATTATGTTTGGCAAAAACTAGTTGATAACCATTTAAATGACTAAAAAGAACATTTTGAATATATAATAATTAATATTAATGAGGGTATAATCGGAAAAGATGACAAAAAGCTCCTCATAAGCTACTCAAAGTAGCTTATCAATAAGCTAGCTTATAAGTTAGCTTATAAGTCAGCTTATGTGCATTTAAACATGTACACTGAAAATAAGCTAGCTTATTTTTGCCAAACAATGCCTTAGTGTTTCCTTTTTAATTTTATTTAAGTCTTACGTGTCATCCATAATTATCATTTATTCCTCAAGTTGTATGTTTAAATTTTTTTAATAAAAACTTTATGTCTTATAAAATAATATGTCGTATTGCAACATAACATGTCATAATGTGTTATAACACAAGTTAAGCCTTAAATTGGAGTCATAGAAGTTAATGTGACAACAAAATTAAGTCTCGATGACATAACACGCCATAACGAAACTATAACAATTTATTTAAAATTATGATGCAAACATACCTAAATGTCGACAATAACCGAGCCAGATCTGGTGTATCATAAGAGATTTGCCTTTTCTATTGATTCCTATGGATTGGATCCAAAACAATTCTTGAATGGGGTATTCAACAGAGTTACAAAGTAAAAGGGTGCATTTCCATCTCCCTCTTATGGTGAGAATTAGTATCTAACTAGTTGGGTCATCAGTGGACTGTGGACATATTCAAAAAAGTTTCAACAATAATTATCAGGTTTTTATTATTTATAAAACAAGATTGCTTGACTTTAATATCGTTTAATGTCATTAATGTGTGTTTTTGATGATGCAATTCGAATCGATTGATCAGTATTTTATATAAATATATATATATAAATAAGAAAACAAACAACAAGCCCGTCTAGCTCAGTTGGTAGAGCGCAAGGCTCTTAACCTTGTGGTCGTGGGTTCGAGCCCCACGGTGGGCGATTAACTTTTTTATAATTTTGCAGATAATTACAGTTTCCCCCTTCATAAATACCAAAAATAACAAATTTATATATTATATTGCTAAAAAGATAAACGTTGGCAACAACTTTGAGAAATCTCATTTATTTTTCAAGAAATGAAAATTCATTCATGGCCTCTTGTGTATCATTGAATAGATCCAAACAAAAATTTACCGACTTTTCTAAGCAATATTAAATAATCTATTATATATCTGTAATATTGACATCTTTCCTTTCCTTTCTCATCTTTTTTTTTTTCGCTCTCAAGAACACAATAAAAATTCTTCTTTCTTTTCCTTACCATTTTTTTTCTTTTTTTTATTAAATCCGAGAACATGGCGTAAAATTTTTCACAATTTTTTAACCTGCCTACCTTACTCTCCGGTACAGTTATCATACCAAATACACACTACAAGAAAACAATTTCTATTGATAATAAAGATATTATTTCATAGGAAATGTAAGAAAACCGATTCTCATACAGACATCTCTTTCGCTATAGAAACCAAAATAAGATCAAAACAGTATTTGTAGCTAAACTAAAAAAACCCACGAAAAATGGCCTCGGCCTATTCGCCGTCTTTCCACACTTCTCGGAGGAGTTGATATCTTACGATACTCCTTCCACCCTTGGGGAACCATTGTTGTCCTTTCGAAGTGTCTGTGATGATTGAGGTTAAGGGTGAGTCGAGCTCATCGAGTTCATCGTCACTAGTGTACGGTTTCTTCAGCACCGATGACGAGCTTCTCCTTAACGACGATTGGGTTCCAACGATGCCGATTACGGCTGAAAGTGAATGTGATGGAGGTGGTTTATAAGCTGAAGGGGGTGCAATGCATGGGAAGTTTATGAGAGACCCTTCAGATGCCTCTATTTCATTATCCTGCATCTAAAATTATGCATAAAAGTTAGGACAAAATGATCGTTAAAACAATCTACGAAAAGCAAAAAAGTCAATTTTAAAAACAAAGATTAATAGACCTGCTGCTCTGATACCATGTGGGATAAGTGAAATCCCATTGTATTACCCTCCAAAAAAGAGCTATACTTACTATAATACTAAACTGTTAAAATGATGAAAAAGTGTAACCAACCTCTGTGTCGAGGGACTCAATAAGCTCATTCGGAATTGGGTTCGGAGAAAACTCATCTGGCACGAAACTGAAAACAACCCTTCTGATCAATGGAGTTGAAAATGTTGGGCAAACCTAAAAAAGAAATAAAAATTTAAAAACCCGAAGAAAGTGGATCAAATAAAGAGTATGATCAAATATAAGATGAACAAAAGAAGTGAAAATAGATGGGGATAAGTTAGTTACCTCCTTCCTTGTGGACTTATCTGCAAGCATTTCAAAAGGAAGCATCATGAGGTCACTTAATGCATGGAGTAATCGAAAAGCTTTAAAAGATGTATCAAATTCTGCTTTCTTGTTGTCAACAAGATCATCGGTATCTTCATGAGAGTCGTTATCCTCGATGCCAAATAGATCCGTAAGCCATCTAGACCATGTCCCAATCTAGTAAGATAGATAGATAGCACCATTTATAGTTAAATTATGAAATAAACTTTAATTTTCAAGGTCAAATAGATTAAATTTTAACTTCCAATTCGATATGGACTACTTTATATTTTTGAAATATACTTCATAAGTATGTCAAATTTTATAAAAACTGCTATAAGTAGGAGATGATCTGTGCCATTTTAGTACGAAAATCCTTATCAAAATTGAATTCATAAAGAAGTCAGTTGACTTCAAAAGTCAAATGTCTACCACTTTTCAGAACAGTTTGTTTTAGTACTCACAGTGTTCTTTAGTTGAGCACCGGCTCCAAAGCTGGATCTTCCAGCAGGAATAGGAAGGACCCTCAGGTCAGCAATTGGATCAGATAACGGATCTGTTGGCATTTCTTCAGCTGATTCCCGAAGAATGGCGTTAAACATTGCAACATCTAGTCTACCCACCAACTGTTCCATCACCTACAACCAAAAAATAAAGTTCGAAACTTTATGTTTTTAAAGCTCTAAAGTTTGAAAATTTTATGTTTTTAAAGATCTTTTTTATTAATATATCATCCAAAGATTATCATACCAATCTTGGCAATACAGGTAAGCAACCACATTCATGGCCTTCGGCCCGGGTAGGACATAATCTTTCAGAAGCATCTTTGAAAGCTTTCTTCCAAAGTTCAATAGAAAAGTTCCCTTGATGATTACCCAAACCGTTTTTACTTCCAGATGTTTTCTTTGAAGTTAGACCCATCATTTTGCCGCTAGCATTTGTGGCTGTTGATTGCATATGTGGAGTCAGAGTCTGCAGAGAGTGAAACCAGAATCAATACTTAATCACAAAGAGCGATAGAAGATGTAAAAAATATGGAAGAAAGAATTTTTAGGGTTCAACCTGCCACCACACAGACTCGATGATTCGTGAAAACATCCAACCTTCAACTTTTTCTAATGCAGTTATGAATGTTTGTGGGTCCTGCCAGTCATCGGGTACTTTCTTGGAACCATTTTTGAGTTTCTTGGTGGAGTTAGTATCAAGAATCGGCGGTTCTCCAAGAGTCTGGAAGACAATTGCCCTCAACATAACTGAATTTGATAACCAGAAAGTTAACCTGCATAATGGATACACCAGATCTTGTAAATTTTACAACACATTTAAATAAATATATTATATATCTTTTCAATAGTTGATCAAAAGTTTGTAGCCTATGGACTTAATACTCCCACCATTCCATGAATCTTGCAACGTTGGATTAAACACACGGTTTAAGAAATATGTTTGGGCATTAACAGAATGTCTTAGAAACCCATATATAATGAACAAAAAGGATAATCTTGTACACCTTAATAACTACCATTCATTCATTCTAATGATGACAATGGGCAAGCAAGTAATCTTATATTGCTTTCTTCGTCCCAAAATATATGTCCACAATGTATAATTAACGAACAATAATATATTAGATCGATAGAAACAGAATAATATATTAGAGCCAGCATTCAAACCTTGGAACATCATTTCCACACGATTTCGAAACCAAAACAAATCCAGAGATAATAGCTCTAGCTGCATTCACCCTTCTTTCTTGGTGATTCTCTTTGCAAGCATGCAAATAGAATCTAGAGAGACGTCGAGCAGGGGCATGGACCTTGTTTGTGGAACTCCCATGCTCAGCTACAATGGAATAAAGTCCAGCCTCAATAGCTGCAGTTTCCCTAAGCTCTTCTTCAAGCATCTCTATTCTAAACTTGTCTTTGGTTTTACCATTATAGGATTCATTTTTTGGAACTCCAGTTTCAACTGAATCATTAGTCCGAATGGCTTTATCTTTATCTGCTCTATTTGGGCTAGAAGCAGGAAGACCACTTCCCGAAAACCCACCCGCCTTTGGTAACTGGACAGATTTCAGATTTTTAAGTTTGTTAGCGGATACGCCATTTCCCTGTCCTGTGGTCGGTTTTCTACTAGACACAACTGTGTTGCTCCTTAACTTGTCTTGCTTTCTTGAAGCTAAAAACTTACCAACAAGATTGTCTTCTGAGAATTGCCTTTTCTCTTCTGGGGTTCTATCATCCTGATCACTTTCCGCTTGTTTCATATCCTCTTTAGTAGTTTCAGAGTTTGAACTTTGTTCACGCAAAGATTCAACATCTTTTGCAGCTTTACTAACAGAACTAGTTATAACAGGCTGTGGGTTGCTTTCCTTGGTGTTAACTAGATCTTCTTGAACACAATGGCTCCTGTTTCCAGGTTCCAAGATTCGCAGGCGGGTCTTAGGGTCCGTGGGCTTATCTTGAGAACCCATGGTTGAGAATGACGATTGAAGAAATGGGGAAGCAGATTCTTTTCGAACTGATGTGATACTTCTTTGAGGAAGTTTTGATGAGGTATTATGGTTATTTGGAGGTTCTACTCCCACAAGAAGAGCAGGCAGCTGCTCGTTACCTTGCTTCATGCTCTCCGTAACATCCTGCATGCCAACCTCAATTATTTAAGGAACTGGCAATAGTGCAACAGCTTAAGTTTGATAAACAAATTAAGTATATATATTAGGAACTGGCAATACAATGGATGCAGAAATCTATATTGCACATGGGTACCTTATTATTTTTATATGATGAATGTGTATAATCATCTTCATCATCTGTGAAAGAAGCTATCCCAAGTTCACCGTCATTCTCTTCGTTTGTTACTTCTGAAGCAGATTCTTGACCGTTCTTCTCCAATGAAGATTGCTTTGATAAGCTACTCCTAGATGATGAATTAGTCTCGTCTTTATCATTTGACTGTATATTAAGAAATAAAACCGGTTGTGCTACAGATTTAGAACTCTTCTTACAGATGATTGGGACGCTAACACTCAACGCATTGTCAATGATCCCAAAATCGCCAAGATTAACTATTGCTGACCCTAACAGTTGATCTTTATTTGGTTTATCCTTCCGAGGCTCATACAAGTTGAACTCCAAATTGTACTTTTGAAACTTATCACGATCCCTTTTTTCTCTACGTAAGGTCAATGGAAGTACGAAAGATTTGTTGAATTCGATTTTAGAATCTACAACAATGGGGGAAAGATAACCCGATAACTGATCACCAGTTTCCCATTGGAGCGACATAGGACTTGATTCAAGAGATCGTGATGGTGACCAAGGTTTGATCTCTTGTACATGAACAAGATAATTTACTTGAACAGCACCATCTTTCCGGTGCTTAGACCTCAAACCAAGAACCATGGTGTCAAGATGTTCCTTCAAATGCTCTTTGTGGGTTGTTGTTGCAAATCACAATGCATCTACAAAAATAAAAATCTAATCATCACCTCAAGTTTTGAAGATCATGGGATATTAGGTATACATTTCTTTTAAGCAAATTTACAAACACTTGATATGCATCCAGCAGACATAACTTTTTTTTTGTCTATTAAGCATATGGATCTTTACATAACACTCATTAATTCAGCAAACCATAAGAAATAAATCCCAAATAAGGAAAATATGGGGAAAGAAAAGGGAGAAAAGTTGGTTACAGTCTAAAGAAAATTCAACTTGTGGGCACTTATCTCGGTAATTACAAAATTTTAGCAAACCCCATATGAAATCTGAATATACATCTGGTATAGGAAGCTTAAATCGGAGTCATGAATAAAAAGTAGAGAGCAAAACGGATGAAGATCATCATTTTGAGCTCAAAGGAATTGATCTACACATGCAATATAATAATAATAATAATAATAATGATAACAAAGCACAGGCATCAAATCAAATCAACACCCATATGAGCACTTAATGATGGTGGATCCACCCTTAATCACTCAATGAAAACACGCAGACAAAGTGATCACTAAATAGCTAATGAGTTAACAGAAGGAAACATCATAAATATAGCAAAACAGAATGATGAGTGAAAACGTACCAAATGTGATTTTCTGGGTGTTGTTGGTTGAAATCCTGTTGTGTATGTAATCTTGTTGTTTGAAGCTGTATTTTTGAAAATTTGAATCTGATTTTATGCTTTTCTTTAGCTTGATGTTTGGTTCAAATAGATGGAGATGCGAAGGAGAAACAGAAAGAGAAAGATGAAAGAAGAATAAAAGTCTTCAACTTTCAAAACTCCTTTCTCCGCACGACGTTAAGCTCGTAAATCTGACAACAGTAACAGTAAAAAAAGATATTTTTTGTACCGGTAATTTCGTAATATTTAATATTATATCATTTTGAGATTCGGTCAGAAGTAAAATTTCGTTGAAAAACATTATAGATATTTTGTTAATAATAAAAGTTTACATATGAGATCTCATTCTTCAAAAAAAAGAATTTGAAGTGAGGAAATTAAAGAAAAGGAGGAAAAAATAAATAAAATGAAAAAAATGTGTTTCGGAACTTTTTAAAAGAATTGCTATTCCATCATGTTTTCTTCATTTTAGAGAATGTTTTATCTGTTGAAACAAAAATCTATAAAACCTTTATTTTGCAGAATCTGTTGAAGATGCTCTAAGTTAAGATGTTAATTTCGATCGTAAGTTAATATCAATTTCGATCCAAGGCAAAATTCGTTATATGTTGATACGTATATGCATTTTAACCAAAACAAGATAGAACTTGAAAATAAAAATATATATATATATATATATATAGAGGAAGGTTCAAATGAGAACTTTGCATTTTTAAAGGAACAAAAGGACACTTGTGAATCACATATGATGTGGGTCCCACATAATATTAAATCATTTATGATTTAGTATGATTTAATATTATGTGGGACCCACATCATATGTGGTCCACAATTTGTTCCTTTGTTCCTTTAAGGAGGGGTGATTCTCATTTGATCCCTCCCCTATATATATATATATAGAGAGAGAGAGAGAGAAAAAAAAAAAGTTCAAATGTGAACTCATTTTTGGTTGTGAACGTGAGGACGAATCTCGGTAGTTTATCCGTCAATAAAGGCGCTTTGACGTTCCTCCTTTAATAATTTCCACCCTCCCATGAATCGCGTCAATCCTCCGTGATCGCGTCCACCATAACCGAAGATGTATGGCTGAGATTCGTCCTCACGTTCACAACCAAAATTGAGTTCACATTTGAACCTAACCCTATATATATATATACTAAAAAGTTTGTTGCATTTATTAAAATGAGCATATATCGAACTTATTATATTCATGGGACAAACTTGAATACCATGTTTCAAACCTAGAGATAATATTCTATGAATTTAAGGGGAGATGTTTTTTCAAAACCCATTTGATACACAATTACATAATCTAAAAAAACGCCAATAAATCAAACTAAAATTCGAATTTGTGTTTTAATTAAGAAATTTAACCTAACGTTTTCAAAACAAATTTGAATCATCAGTCATTATGTAATAATTATTTTTTATTAATGAAATTTGTTCATTAAATAATAATAATTTTATATTAATGAAATTTGTTAAATCAAACACTCGAAAACCGAGCCAATGAACATCGTTTATTTCCTATCCCATATTCCCACCACACAATTTTGATGGTTTTTGTCTTTGCCATCGTCATTTATAGATTTATTTATTTTTGCAAAATTATTGTTATATCAGACATTTTTTAATTATGGACATCGGGATGAGTTTATATACACCTTGACTACTTCTAAAATTCTTGAACAATAGTTAGGAAAAAAAATCTCAATGACGTTTTTTATGATTGAATATATGACCTTTAAAAAGAACCCCCCAAAACCTAAATCTTTATCGTTTTATAAGTTATCCTAAAAAAATTGTACAGGCATACAAGTATTGTTAATGCACGTATCTGACGGATTTTTTTCATGCCATTTGTATATGATAATTTTCTAGTTCGGGATATTTTTTCACAATGTTCTTTTGTGTATTTATTAGTTATTACTAATAAATTCAGTTTATTTATATGTATTTATAGTCATACGAATTTAATAATTCCAACGACAAACATATAGGATAATTGAACTAAGGTAAGCAACGGGCGAGTTAGGCCTCAAAATTAGAAAACTCGATCGGATTTTGGGGGGGGGGGGGTATGGAACCTGCAAATGTTAGATAAAACTTGTGGTATCGGGCTGGTTTGGGTCGGGTTTCAGGGCCCGTATTCCAGCTTCTTGTCTTGAATTCTAGATTTTCCTGTTGTGATGGTTGTGGGTTTATGCATCTTCAGAGACACGTGGTGTGAGTTGCCAAATGTGTATCTTGTTTGACGTTAAAGTGCAATATTTTTTAATAGGCATTTGTGCTTAGATCAATTGTAACGTAACCCGGTATGGGACGAGTTAGTATTTTAAGTTACATTTTAATTGATTTAAAGTCTTCCGTTGTAAACGTTTTAGAATTTTAATTTACTCATTATTTTGAAGTATTTTTGGAGAATTTGTTTTAGATGATGTGATACTTTTCATGGTGAAATGATGGTGTTACAATAAATATGATGCTTAAAAACTCAAAAAACTAAAATCATGATTTACATTTGACAATAATATTTATATATAGAAGAAAATTCAAATGAGAACACATTCTTTTTATGAAAATGTGAGAACATTTTTATCGTATGTGATAATACACGTGAGGGCCCCGGTGGGTATGGACGACTGGGCCCTTGACCTAGGTTGTTTCAAAGGTCGTTTGCATCACTAATTTAGTATCACATCGAGAACACAATTATCACATATGATAGTACACATGAGGGGTCCTAGTGATATGTGGGCGACTGCAAAAGGTCATACGTACGATTTAGTATCACATGTGATAGACTATAGTATCAACTATCAAATGTTATTGACTATAGTAAAAGGATGTTCTCGAGTTTCCGTAAAATGAAGATGTTCTCGTTTGAATCTTATATATAATACATATATACACACATGCACACACACAAAACGAGAAATAAATGAAACAATTTTATTTCACATAAAACAAAAAAATTTATCAAAAAAAATAATTATATAAAACAAATTTATCCTATGAAACAGGAAATAATTTTATTAAATTAAACAATAAACCATACGATTTATATGGTTTGTTAGGTTTGTACAAAATAATTATCGCCTATATATAAGGAAAATTGTAAGAATTAAGTTTAACCGATTTAACTTTAACAAATTCAAATGGTCAAAATGGAGTTGTTGGGTTGAAAAAGAAATTCAAAAGGAAACGGTTGAAGCATCTACGTTTTCGACGTTGACATCTTGAATTTTCCGGCGTTTAAATCATTCAATTCTGTATATATTTGACTTCTATTTGCAGAACAACTAAAAATTAAAAATATAAAAACGAAGCCTTGGTTTTAATGTATATAAAGAATAAACTAAAAATATAAAAATGATGGCTTGATTTTAATGTATATGAGAATAGCGGAAAGTTTAAATGCGAACTCAAATTTGGTTGTGAACGTGAGGACAAATGAGAGCGTGATACGTATCTGAATGTAGATTATTCAGACTGAATAAATACTATATTCAGTCTGAATATTTCGTTGGTTATTCAGTCTGAATATGACACGTGTCGCGCTCTTATTTGTTCTCATGTTTACAACCAAATTTGAGTTCTCATTTGAACCTGTCCTTATGAGAATAATATTATTAAGTAAGTGTGTATTGTGATAAATAATAGGCGTGGATTTAACTTATCCCATGTTATAGACTATTGAATGGAAATAGATATGATTACAATTCCAAGTTTTACCATACAATCTCAAATAAAAAAAGTAAAGAATGAAAGATACTTACGTTTGTTATACATATAAGATTAGATCGGACAGACAAGAGACATGTGGATGGATGAAAAAATGATACAAGGTTTTAGAGTTTTAATATTATAGGAGTCGTATTGTCATATACCAATCTTATCAAATCTGTTTGATTTTTATTTCACTTATTTTTGTGGGACAAGAAATGTATTTTGTCCCACTTAATCATGTTCTGACCAGAAGCAGGTTAAAGAGATTATTTTTGTGGCTACACCAAAACATATTATTAAACAAAACAATAGCTTAATTACTATAAAAAATGACACTATACCAAAAAAAATTGAACCCAATAGCAACCCCTATATCTGTCACTTATTGGCCTTTCACTTTTGTCATAGTCTAAATGTTACACGAAACATGAAAAACTAAAATTTTATTTTGTCTTGCCATGTTAGATCCCATTCCATCTCAGACTTAAAATCGTATGAGAAAAGGAGTTAATGTAAAAAACGTAATTTTTTTTTTGAACCGTTGATCATTTTTAATCTAATACTCAGTGACGAAAGCCACCATATAACCGGAAGGGGCCAAGGCCCCCCTTGAAAGTTTAAAGAAAATAATTTTAATATAAGCCAATCTTTATTAAATTATTACCCATCAAACTTTGTTTATTTATATTTAAAAAAATTATTTATTTTTAAATGTCAAAAAAATTGAAGGTTTTGTTAAGTAAAAAATGTTATATATATATATATATATATATATATATATATATATATATTTGATTACTCGGACTCTGAAGTTACCGCATTTGAACCTCCATGGTAACAGAGAGATTTTTTATCGTCACTTGTAGACATTTTCTATATATTTATGTAAAAATAATCATACTTATGTTTTTAGCCAACTTTCTTAACAACTATTGTTTATGTACAATGATTATAAAAAACGAATCTCTTATAAAGGACTTTCCAACATTTGTTTTTAGGCTCCTCCTAAATAAACTTTCTGGCTCCACCCCTGCTCATACCCACCCATAAATTACGAGTAATCATCCAAGAGTGGAAATACCTTCTTACATTTTTTACTTTAACTTTCTTTCTCATCGAAACTCTACACTTTCATACCATGTGCCAAATTAATAGTGAACCTCCTTTATACCATTTCATCACATTAACGATAAAATTGTTCGATTAAAATCAGGCCTATTGGATCCTTATATGGAGGAGGGTGTTACACTTAATATGGACCTAACATAATCCATATGATTTGGGCCAAATTTTAGAAACTACAATGCAGTTGTGATTTGGGCCAAGTTTTTGAAACTATGATGCAGTTGTGATTTGGGCCAAATGTTAGAAACTATGATGCAGTTGTGATTTGGGCCAAATTTTAGAAACTATGATGCAACATACTTTGATCTTATTACATCCTCAAAATATTCCTTAAAAAGAGAATTAAAAGTCAAAATATTTATAACAAAAGTTTTATATTTATTTTGGATAGATTTCTCATCTTAAATATTACAATATAAATTATATTAATATTCAATATTTTTTAGTGTTTAATAAACCCATCATTTTTAATATTTTGATTAAATTTTGTTGTAAATTTGAAGAATTTCACCTTTTAACTACTGTTTTTTTTCCATTTTAAAGAAGGGTTGTGAATTCCTTAGAAAAATTTCCTAAAAATATCCATTTTAAAGAATCCATGAATGTAGCTCTTAGATTTTTTATTTTATCATATATATATATTGATTAACTTTTATCATGATATTAGATTAGTATTAATTTTTAAAAATATAAAAATTAGCATTAGAAAATATTATGGAAAAAAGGGCTTTTGCTTTTTTGCGTGCAAGTAGATATGAAGAAAAAGAAAAAAGAAAAAGAAAAGCAAAAGGAGTGGCATTCATCAAAGCTTTGAAAACCCCGCCTTTCTTCTTCTTCTTCTTCTTCTTCTTCTTCCTCATCTCAGCTTCACTTTTTTAGTGGTTGCACCTACTTAATTTCAATTCAACCCTTGTTCTACACTATAGCCAAAATCAGTGTTGAAAGAGGGAGAAATGGCCTCCTTGGAAGATGTACCTTCGTTGGACATCATGACTGAACTCCTTCGCCGATTCAAATGCTCCTCAAAGCCCGATAAACGCCTCATCCTCATTGGTATTACACTTAATCATCTTTTCATTTGCAATTCTCTTGAAATCACGTCGATTCATCCGTTTTCAGTTTTGGGGGTTTGATTTTGTTGGTTTTTCGCGGTGGGGTTTTGTTCTTAAGATCTGTAATTGTTCTCATGAATTGGGGAGGTATTGAATCTGTAACCCGCCATTACAAACCTCGTTGATCTATTTGTTATTTCGTTTGCTGGTTTTGTATTGGTGGAATTTTGCTTTCTTCGATCATCTGCCAATGCTTTTATGTCACAATTTTACTATAGTTTTGATTTCATGGCTTTAACTTTTTTGTCTTCAAAATTGATGTCAATTTTTAGGCTCTTTTTATATATTAAGAATTTGATTGTTACAGCAAGCATCACAAATAAAAAATGTAAAATTTAATTTCTGCAATAAGATTATTCATTACAGTATGATTCCTTCTTTTCGATGGAATTTGTTCTTTGATATCTGTGAATGTTAATATATAATTGGGTTAATCTGAACTATATTATGTGTTATAGTCGGAGACAAATATGAATCTTGAATCCCCTTTGATTAATGAAGAGCTCTCAAGGGAGCCTTTTTTAATACATTGATCTGTTTTCTTTAGTTGAAGGTTTTTATGTTCTTGAGAATCTTAGATTGATAGGTTATGCCATCTATGTGTTTGATAAAATGTTTATGAGAAAAAAACGAATGAAATGTAGGTCCACCCGGGTCTGGAAAAGGCACCCAATCCCCCATCATTAAAGATGAATACTGCCTATGCCACTTGGCAACAGGTGATATGTTGAGAGCAGCCGTTGCAGCTAAAACCCCACTCGGGATTAAAGCCAAGGAAACCATGGAGAAGGTAGGCTATATATGCTACTATATATGGTTATGTTGTTTATATTATTATTTGGTGTTACTTCCTTAGGTTTATTTGTTCTTTTATTTGACTTGTTTCATTCACAATTTTTGTTAGGGAGAACTAGTGTCTGATGACTTGGTGGTTGGGATCATCGATGAAGCAATGAAGAAGCCATCTTGTCAAAAGGGATTCATTCTTGATGGGTTTCCAAGGACAGTTGCTCAAGCAGAAAAGGTTTCTTGATTCTTTCGCAATCCGTTTACATCATTTGAATCATTATGCATTTTGATGGTCTCAGATAATGTGAATTCAGCTTAAAGTCATATCTTTATTTATGTGCACAATATAAGAAAATATAGTTTTGAAATATTAAATAGCCTAAATGATTAACAGTTAACATCAGTCCCTTGATTTGTTTTTTTTATAGCTTGATGAGATGCTTGAGAAGCAAAGAACGAAGATTGATAAAGTGCTTGATTTTGCAATCGATGACTCCATCTTGGAGGAGAGAATTACTGGTCGTTGGATTCATGCTTCAAGTGGTAGAACATACCACACAAAGTTTGCACCTCCCAAGGTTCACGGCGTTGATGATGTAAGCGATAAGAGATACCAGATAATATATCTCGTGCTCCCTTTATCTCATGAAACATATATTTGTTTTCGTTTTTGGGATGCCTCATTAAAATTGCCAAGTTTCGTTTTTAATCATGGTTATAAGTTACAATTACTTATGTGCAGATGTGTGTGTGTCTATATGTATCCTTAGGATGCGTTTGATATCCAAACAAGATAGAATAGGACAAAACAATTGTTCAACATTTGGTAAGATAGAACTAGATAAAATGACCAATTTACCCCTAATGAGTTGTTTATATATTTTAATTAATTATGTAATTTATGAAATCATAATAAAATAAGTATTTTTTTATAACAAAATATATCATTAGAGAGATTTCGTCAAGATATTTTTTATAACAAAAGAAATATTTTTTATGTAGTTTCCAAATTTTATTTTACACATTTTCTATATTATTTTATTATTATTAATATTTAATAAAAATTACATAAATTAATCAAAATATAAAAACCGTCTAAAAATAATATCTCGAGGAAAGTAAATGAAAGTTTAAAGAACATAAAATACAATAAATAAAATTTAAAAAATGAATAAAAGAGTTAGGTTATATTGGTAAAACATTTGATTTATAAGAGAGCTAGGTTATATTGGTAAAACATAAGTCTGATTCATCTTGTTCCATGAGGTGGAGGTGGGGGTGGGGCACGTCTTGTTCCACATACAAAGTCCTGCCAAACATGGAACAATGATCCATACATATTCTGTCTTGTCATGTCCAGTGTACCAAACGCACCCTTAATGAACCAAAGGAGTATATATATGTATCCTAAGTGCATTTGCAAAGTTGCCTATGAAATGTCTTTCCCTACCCTTAGAAAGCTTATGAGCCTTGGTGTGCCTATGATGCACAAATATTGTACAATTTTGGTGCTTCAAAGATTTTGTGCTAGGTAAACTGCATACCCCTCTTGTTTAAATCATTTGATGTATAGCAACTTTCAAAAGTTCAACACGATGATAATGATCATCTTTCATTTAGTAAAGTAGTCGGTCTAATTCATATTTCATACCATACTGCCATAGTTCTTGCAGGATAGTAATTTGTGGGTCTTAATGACCAAACCCAACCTTATTGCATGCTTATTGTTTCTTCTTATTGTAGGTTACTGGAGAACCTTTAATGCAACGGAAAGATGATACCGCACAAGTTCTCAAGTCAAGATTGGAGGCTTTTCACCGCCAAACTGAACCCGTAAGTGCTTATTTTTGCCTAATCTAGCTTATTGAAAATTTATACATTATCTTGTATCCGGATAAAAATCGACCATTTGAATTGGCACATAGTTTAAGGGTATTTTAGATATCTAACAACTAGTTAATCACTTCCCTTAAAAAGTCATATGTGATCGTTTTCGTTCTGGATCTTATGGGACATTCATATGTTGTGGGTCCCATCTGCGTTAGATAGAAATAAACGAATATGGGACCCACATTTGAGCTCAATCATTGTCATTTTCTTGTAATTGAAAAGCCGATTTTATGTGTGAACTGCAGGTTATAGACTACTACAAAAAGAAGGGCGTTGTTGCAAAGCTTCCTGCAGAAAAACCCCCAAAGGAGGTGACTGTTGAGGTTCAGAAAGTTTTGTCGTCTTAACGGATGCCCGCAACTTTGTTTTTGATTATATTAATGTTATCTAACCTGATAAAACATCGGATCGGCATCTACGTTTGTGCTACAATTTTCATTTTTCTAAGCATTATTGCAAGGCAGGTGACTGAGATACATAAAACTGTACCAGAATAAAACTCTTTTGATGTTATACCAGAAAATCATCATTTAGAAGTCTAATGCAATTTGATCTTTTTAATTCATTATTTCTTACAGATCTTTTTCATTTTAAATAGCATATCTAATTATCTATGAATAAACTATTTCAAAATATGTTTAAAGATGTATTATAGATATATAAAATCATATTTTTCAAATTTACAGTAGTAAGAGGTTGTTTATCAAACACTTACTTTGATTTTATCAGGTGAACATGACAAACACCGAGAATCTTATCTAGTAAGTGAGGGAGATACTCATACCCGGTTAGCGCTTACAAAGTAAAAAACGCTTACAAACAATACATATTGATGACCAAGAATGTTAAAACCAAGAGTGGTAGTCTTGTTGATAAGTGTTTAATTACTTGATAAACGTCTCTAAAGGGCTGTTTGGTTGGTTGTCTATTGAGTCTTGTATGGATAAAACTCTCTGTACGGATTAATTTATCTATATAGATTGAGAAGGTTTGCGGATATGAACCCTTGATGGCTGAACTCTTTACCTTTAGATTTGCGGATTGTCACCTTGATGAGACAATCTTCCTATCGTTAGGGAGAGATAGGAACTAGAATTTTCTATAGGAACGACTGGAAATGTCATAGAATATTCTCATTGTGCCTCATTTTGATCCCTAACTTCACAATGTAAAGTTAAAGATAAATGAATAAGACTCGATACCTAATACGTTTAATGTTATTTCTGAAGTGACAAGATCACATATATCAGTTGCAAATATACCCGAAGGTTAAAAGTCTCCAAACAAGGGCACAAATCGTTGGAAAGTGTGTTGCAATCACACATGGTGAATGTGTGGTTGAGATCGTAGCTCCCAAAAGGAAACGAGGGAACTCACTTGGTTTAATAGATACTCATCTAAAGAAAGAGAAGAGGAAGACACAGTAATTTATTATCAATACATAAACCTCTATGAGACTGTCTCTGATTAGAACTATTTTTATAAATCATTACTGGATGACGCTTCGAAATTAATATTGATTCCTGGATCAAAGAAATCTCAAATGAATTATGAAAATACATATGAGTCGATAGAAAAATCATACATACACATTAATTATATATTCATATATGTTGTTGCTCATAAATTGATAGATCATCCTGACATTGAACCATGCCCAATTGAAGAACATCAACAAAAACAAAAAAGACAAATTAGCCTAAATGAAGAAAAAAAACAATAATTAGAATTATATTATTTGATAATTGAAAATGTTAGCTAGCTAAATGAAAAAGTTATAGAAGGTAGCAATATGATATTTAAGTACTTAAATATCATGAATTATGTTAGGGGCTGTTTACCAAACGCTTATTCGGGTAAGACTTACCAAGTCATATTACCTTACCGGAGGAATATGACAATTACCAAAAATCTTACCCGGTAAGAGCGAAGACAAGAAAAACAAGGACTAAGAGTCTTAACCCGGTAAGTGATTGCGACAACTCTTACCACGGTAAGCACTTATCGGGTAAATTGTTGCATACGATGCCGTTTTGGTGGGCTAAAATCTAACCCGGTAAGTAAATGATAATTTTAAATTTTGCCGCTAAGTACTTACCCGGATAAGATTTAGTAAACGACCCCTTAGTCATTTTACGTTTATGGTAAAATGATAGATTGAAGAATAAATATGTATATGTAAAAGGAGGATGGTAGAGATTTGAATGGTATAAATAGTTGGTCAAAATATTATTCAATTCATATCTTGTAAAAAAATCAATATAAAAATAAAATAAAATATAATTAAATTATATATATATATATATATATATATATATATATAGGGAGGGATCATACGAGAACCGCTTCTTTTTAAAGGAACAAATGAACAACTTGTGGACCACATATGATGTGGGTCCCACATAATACTAAATCATTTATGATTTAATATTAAATCATATTAAATCAGAAATGATTTAATATTATATGGGACCCACATCATATATGTTCCACAAGTGTCCATTTGTTCCTTTAGAAATCCAAAATTCTCATTTGAACATTCCTCTCTCTATCTCTCTCTCTCTCCCTCTCTCTCTCTCTCTCCCTCTCTCTCTCTCTCTCTCTATATATATATATATATATATTAAAGTAAAAAAAGCCCATAAAGAATAAAGTGACATTATATCCTAAGGAATGAGTAGTCTTTATTTCTTGAATTGTGATTGAATTTTATGTATCTTACCTTGATGAAAAGATAAAAGATTAACAACGATAAGTGGTTGGCATATAAATGGAGGTTGAGATGCCTTTATGGGAACTCTTGAGATTGGCTCCTCTTGGTTGATCCTCTTAACTCACATTTTGGCTCTCTTGGTTGACACACCGAACTCGTTGACATATTTTGGCCAACCCTCTTTTAGCAAAATAGTTAACCGTAGAAAATAAAAATTAAAAGTTTTTATAAGATTTAAGTATTTCAAAGTCTTAAGGTCGGTGTGAATTTGATTATCCTTTGAAAATAAAATGTTAGTTGGGTTAATGAAAAAGTTATAGTCTGAAGTAGAATTATAATATTTAAATTCGTAAAAAACATGAATTATGTCATGATTTTCTCATATTTATGGTAAGATATAGATTAAAGAATAGATGTGGATATATGAGAGGAAGATGGTAGATAGGGGTGGATTCATTGTTTATTGTGAATTGTTAAGCTTAAAGTTTGTTAGTTAATATACTGTTAATGAATTTATAGGAAACAAAATTGTTAGTTAATGATAAGGTTAGTTCCTTATGATCATCATTTTAAACTAGAAAACAAAAGTATTTGTATAGTTTTTTTTTCAAAAATTAAATGGTTAGTAAATGAAAGGTCTTTGTTTGTGTGTTTAATAAAACAAATAAAGAAATAAATTGTAAATATATATGTTATATAATCATATATAGGGGTGGTTTAAAATATAAATCATGTAATTCTTACAAAACATACAAACCATTATATTGGGAACAAATAAGATATTTATGGAGAATTATCCTGATTCACTAATTATGGTTAAGATATATATGGAAGAGGATAAGATTTGTTTATTATGAGGGTAACTTTAGATTATGAAACAAAATAAAATCATATATATATATATATAGAGAGAGAGAAAAGTTCAAATGCGAACTCAAATTTGGTTGTGAACGTGAGGACAAATGAGAGCACGACACATGTCTGAATATAAAATATTCAGACTGAATAAATATTATATTCAGTCTGAATATTTCTTTGAAGTCGCACTCTCATTTGTCCTCACGTTCACAACTAAATTTGAGTTCTTATTTGAACTCACCCCTATATATATATATATATATATATATTACATTAGATGAACGACTAAAATTAATTTATAAAATTTATTAGAATTAAATGATCTATTAAATGAAACATCCCCTCTAATATGAATACATGTATTTAATAATAAAATTAACAAAACTTATATAATAAATATTAATAATCTATATATCTAGAAGCATGCATAGACAATACATATAATAGTTTATATAATATAACTTTGATAGTTTAAAAAAAAACAATTTCCAATAAAGTTAACCTTCCTATCAAAAGCTCTAAATAACAATCTCCGGTTAAAACTTATCTAAAAAGGTGTAAATAGTAATGTCCGTTAAACCTTATCTAAAAAGGTGTAAATAGCAATACCCATAGATAGTTAAAGCTTAGTTTTGATTAAAGATAATATTAGATTTTTTATTTTATGATACCTATAACATATTGGTAAATTTTTATCACGATATCATGATAATTTTAAAATATTAAAATTTACATATATGGAAAAAAAGGCTTTGCTTTTTGTGCATTGATAAAGCTTTGAAAACCCCCACCGTATCTCAACTTAAATTTTCAGTTATCACTTATCAGTTATCAGTGTTAGTTGCACCTACTATTCCTCCTCCCTATATAAGAATCCATTTCAAAAATGAGTGTTGAAAGAAGGAGAAATGGCCTTAGAAGTTGTACCTTCGTTAGACATCATGACTCAACTCCATTCCGGATTCAAGTGCACCTCCAAGTCCAACCCCCATAACAATAAACGCCTCATTTTCATTGGTATATATATCGTAACAACCCTTTATATTTTGATTCTTTTTTCGTTCAGTCTGATTGAGTTTTTTTTATATTGTTGAGATTATTAAAATATATGTATATATGTAGGTCCACCAGGGTCTGGAAAAGGCACCCAATCCCTCATCATTAAGAACGAATATTGCCTATGCCACTTGTCAACAGGTGATATGTTGCGAGCCGCCATCGCAGCTAAAACCCCACTCGGGATTATAGCCAAGGAAACCATGGACAAGGTATATATATATATATATATATAAGAAAGTTCAAATGTGAACTCATTTTTGGTTGTGAACGTGAGGACGAATCTCAGCCACTTATCCGGTCAATAAAGGCGGTTTTGACCTGGTTCCCCTCCTTTAATAATCTCCACCCTCCCATGAATCGCGTCAATCCTCCATGATCGCATCCACCATAACCGCAGATGTGGGGCTGAGATTCGTCCTCACGTTTTCACAGCCAAAATTGAGTTCACGTTTGAACCTAACCCTATATGTATTATATATGCATGCATGCTTATAACGTTATTTATAGTTGTAACTAACAACTATCATTTTGAAGAGGTTCTTATATACAGATGGTTGAATTTGATATTTGTTTTGACTTGTATGTATAAAAGGGAGAAATAGGGCCTGATGACGTGGTGGTTGGGATCATCGGTCAAGCAATGAAGAAGCCATCTTGTCAAAATGGTTTCATTCTTGATGGCTTTCCAAGGTCACTTGCCCAAGCGGAAATGGTTAACTTTCTTTGATCATCCTTTCACATTTTGTTTCCATCCATCATTTCAATCATTATGGATTTTGTAGATCTTCTATAATGTGAATTCAGCTTAAAGTCACATCTTCATTTAATATAAGAGTAAATAAACTTTTGAAATGTTAAATAGCCTAAAGAGTTGTTTGATTAGTTTTCCATTAAGTCCTATATGGATAAAGTTAAGTTGTTTGTGTGGACTAATTAATATGTCTATATAGATTGAAAAATAAGTTTTTTTCTTGGAACAGCTCTAAATATGTTCTTTTTGAGATGATTTTTTCATAGATGGAAGCAGCGTGTTTTTTTAATTCGGAGGGTATGTTTCGAAAAAAACTTGTTTCTTTTTATAAAGTTTCCTCCTATAAGCTTACTAAACAAGTCACTTTCTATATCATCAAATCACTAATTCCATTAAGCTCATTAAGCTGCTAACAAACCTGTCCTAAACGATTAACATTTAACATCAGACCCTTGATTTGATTTGTTTTTTACAGCTTGACGAGATGCTCGAGAAGCAAAGAACCAAGATAGATAAAGTGCTTAATTTTGCAATCGACGATTCCATCTTGGAGGAGAGAATTACTGGTCGTTGGATCCATGCTCCAAGTGGTAGAACATACCACACAAAGTTTGCACCTCCCAAGGTTCACGGCTTTGATGATGTAAGCCACAAGAGATCCTAGATATCGTTTTATCAAGTGTTATTAAGTGTGTCCCAATTAAGTTATGTCTGGACTAATCCCGACAAATTTTGATTTTTAGAAATCAGTCTTGATAAACTCGATGACTATAATTGTTGTATACACCTGAAATAGAACCATGGGCAGATGGGACATTCCGTCACATGCCAAGAGTCTCAACCATTAAGCCAATCTCTTATTGCATGCTTATTGTTTCTTCTTCTTGTAGGTTACCGGAGAGCCATTAATCCAACGGAAAGATGATACCGCAGAAATGCTCAAGTTAAGGCTGGAAGTTTTTCACCGTCAAACTGAACCCGTAAGTGCTTTTTTGCCTAATCTTGTTGGAAAACATGATCTTGTAATTGGAAAATGGAAATCAACATTTGAATTGGCACATACTTTAAGGGATGTTTGGTTCATTGATTTTGATGAAATATTGAAAGGAACTGGAATGGATAATTCATTTAACCAAATTCCAAATATATGTTTGCTGGTTCACATAATGAAAATGCCGAAATCCTTTGAATTCCATTGAATTTGACATTGAAAAGCCGGCGGTTTTGTGTGTGAACTGCAGGTTATAGACTATTACAAAAAGAAAGGCGTTGTTGCAAAGATTTCTGCGGAAAACCCCCCGAAGGAGGTCACTGCTGAGGTTCAGAAAGTTTTGTCTCCTTAACGTTATCTAGCTAACATCGGATCGACATCTACATTTGTGCTACAATTTTCACCTTTCTAAACATAATTATGTAAAGCAGGTGACTGAGAAACATAAAATTGTACCAGAATAAAACTCTTTTCATGTTATATATACCAAGAAATTAAAATTATCATTTAATAGTCTAATGCAATTTGATCTTTTTAATTCATTATTTTTTATGGATCTTTTTCAATCTTTAATAGCATATATATATATATATATATATATGTATAAACTATTTTGAAAATATTTAAAGATGTATCATAGATATATAAAAGCATATTTTTCAAATTTATAGCACCAGCCGACGCTAATGGCGGGTAAGGGCTTATCTTACCGGGTGAAAATGACAAATACCTAGAATCGTATCCGGTATTTGAGAGAGATACTCATACTCATATATTCAATTCAAAACGACTCGCTTTCTAGATGATCCCTCTAGAAGAAGGCGATTCTAGTGCTTACCAAGTAAAAGACACTAACAAACAATACATATTGATGCCCAAGAATGTTAAATCGGTGAGTCTTGTCGATAAGCATTTACCCAATAAGCGTTTGGTACTTTGGTAAACGTCTCTAAAGGGTTGTTTGGTTAGTTTTCCATTAAGTTTTGTATGGAACTGTCTGTGTGGATTAATCTTTCTATATATATATATATATAAGGGAGGGATCAAATGAGAACCACTCATACTTAAAGGAACAATTTGTGGACCACATATGATGTGGGTCCCACATAATATTAAATCTTATGATTTAATATGAAATCATATTAAATCATAAATGATTTAATATTATGCGGGACCCACATCATATGTGATCCACAAGTGTCAATTTGTTCCTTTAAAAATGTAAAGTTCTCATTTGAACCTTCCTATATATATATATATTCAGAAAGTTTTTGTTTGAGATGGTTTTTTCATAGACGGAAATAATGTGTATTTTATCGGAGGGGTATATTTGAAAAAAAAAACATGTCTTTTCGCATAAAGCTACCTTTAGAAGCTTACTAAATAAGTTAGTTTTTAAATCATGTATGAATCTTTTTAAACAGATTAAATTGCCAACAAACGTGGTGATGTCTTTTCTAAATAATTAGAAAAAAGTAATTAATTAATAAATAAAATCAAGGATGAATCGTGCTCTATTGCCAATTTTACAAAGGCCAAACAAGATCTTTCAATAATGGAAGATAAATCAAATATTAGCTTATTGACAGAAATCACAGGGTGGCACAAAGACAGTTTTGTTTATTGTCCAATTTATATATTTAATAAACCCTTTAAACATTTTTATGATAAACTTAATGAAATGTTTTTTTTATCGACCTGAATATCTAATTTGCAATGCGAGCCGATTAATTACAGGGTAACCAACTGTTTCGTGGGTAGCCTGAAGTTGCCGTATTTGAACCTCTGTGGACTGTGGCCACAAGGGGATTTTTTATTCATGTTTGGATTCGAACCTGAGACTTCTAGATACTTTTGACATTTGGAGTCCAAACTAAAACCAATCAGGCACCACCCTTGCAGTTAATGATTGTCTTTGACACGTAGTACAATTGGAAAGAGTTGAGGTGAAATATAAGACAAAGTTCTGGGTTCGATTTTGGACCCCCTGTTAGCCTCAGTGTTGCGTAGGCCCAAAAAAACTCACATTGGTGTCTTTGAAGATGTGTTTTATGTGAGACCAGTTGGGATTGCTGCCTTAATCAACTTTTTGTCCAAATAAACTCAATGTATTTTTTTTAGACAAACTCAACGTATTTATTTGTGTTCCATTTTAAAGAATAAATAAATAAAACTATTTTTGTCTATGTTCTTATTTTTAATAAACAGTTTTAGATTTTTATTTATTTTAATGTACTAATTTTTAAAAATGATCCAATAATTAAGCTCTTACCGTATAAACGTTTAATAACTACTCCGAATTCCTGAAATTTGTTATTTTGATGGACCAACTTTTAGAATTTCTTACTTTGAAATATCAAAATAGAACTAACTCTTGTTTCGTTCCTATTTTAGTTACATAAATTTGAATGATATAAAAATTCTGAAAACTAGATTTCCAAAATAGAAATTTTGGACATCGTAAAGTAGAAACGAAAACAAAAAAAACAAAATTGATTTCATATTGTTACAGTTTCTCTTTAGAAAAATTATTGTGATTCTTGTTGAAACAAAAAAAGATGAAGTGTTTAATTTAACGACAAGATCAACAGATGGTGAATGTCAAGTTCTTGCTTCCCTTATCTGATTAAAATACTAAGCTTGACCCATGAAAAATGGATCCAACTTCTACAAATTATCCGACCCTTTTTTGTGTGTTAAATATAACTTAAAGATAGTAATTTAAAATCATATGTTGATTTATGCTATTTTATATACAAATCATTAAAGTTTATAAAAAGTTTTAAATATGACATCAAATTATGAAAGAGGAGCATTTAGACAAAATCTAACCAGATAATCTTAATTCAAGATCACCAAATATATCAACGTTAAAAACAATAATCTTGGTGAAGATTTGAACAGATAAAATAATGTGATCTCTTTATGTGTGAACTCTTATTTATTTGTAAATAATTTTATTTTAAATCCAACCACCATTTTTTATACGTAACCCTTGCAACGTCATCTTAGCTTCGTTCCATGCTAACGTGCAACACATGTATGTATGGTTACTGTTTAATATGTATAAAGAAATTAAAATTAATCTTTTAGGACGATTTAATTAAAAAAATATATAGTTAGTGTAAACTACAAAACTTTGGTCACTATAGTTTATCAAAAATAACATTTTTTTTGTTTTTTTAATTTTGAAATTACAAGATTGTCATCACAGTTTATAAAAGCATTCAAATTTGATCATTTCTTGGAATGATTATTAAGAAATTTCGTTAAGTAAGCAACATTTTCGTCTTTTCATCGATTTTTTTTTAAAATTTTGCCCGATCAAAAGCAATGTTCTAAAAAACTCATCGTAACATCCTCATGGCTTAAGGCTTGTGTCTGACGCTACGTTATGTCTGTGGCACGCCATGACCCAATGCGTGATTTTTGTAACACCATATTTGATTTTTTCTTACTCTTTTAGTGTCTTATTTTTTTGTTTTTAATATATAACCTAATTTAAAATGTTTAATATCATTAACTCATTGAGTAATAGTATAAAACAAAGGTTTATATATGTATAATATTATATATGATATACCAATTTATCAGTCATAAAACACGCCTTGAAAAACGTCATGTCTCGCTCTGGCTTTTAAGGCTTGACCTCATCGCCACACCACGTTTTATGCTATTTAGAACCTCGATCAAAATATACAAAGAACAAAATCATAAAATTGATTTGATTGGGGAAAATACAACATATGAACGTTTTAAAACCATGATGGCCATCCTTTAACTTCAAAACTGTAGAATAAAAAATGTACAAACCACATGACCCAATTTATAGTTTATAGTTTGCTCTATATAATTATCATTTATGATTGGGGAATGAGAATAAAAATTAATGATGAAAATGGTAAGAAATGACATTCATCTTTGGATTAATCGTCAAAATTAATATGCTGTATCGAAATGCACCAGATAAATTCCTTTTATAAACATAATTCATGGGTGCATGTGAAATTAAAAGTGATAAGGATTCATATCATTTCTTACAGTTCTCACCTTAACTCCTATTATCATTCGATCATTCATCTTACTATTGATGACAACGTTAAAGCTTGGGTGGTTTTATCATGAAAAATTTAAGGTTTTTGATCGCTTTTATAAAAATAAATTTTAAAGATAGAACAAATTTTCAAATATATTGTTCCAAAATCAGTCATGTTTCGGATACATTATTAAAGAAAAATTAATTACATCTTAAAAGGAAAATATCAATTGATTTGCATCTATTTTCTAGGGATAAAAACAATAAATAATCACTTGATATGAAATACAGCTCAAAAGCGCGCGATTATATAAGACAAAAGAGAAGTGTCTTTTTTTTTCCTTCTATTTTTGAAAAAGGTGGGTGGCTGGTTGTTGTGGGCATTACTAACTTGTACCATGTGCATTAAAGGTTTACCTCTTTTCTTTTTCCAAATTAAATGGCAAAATACATAAATTGACGAAGACAAACTATAATAAATTTGGTATAACCAACGATAAATTGATAATTATGTGAAGATTTTTTAGTTTCTATGGGTAATATTATCTTTATATAATGAAAATATTGGACGAATTTTAACATAAATCTTTTAAAAAGGTAGAAACTGTAAAACTAGTTTGTATATATTTTTCATAAATAAAACAATACATATGAATATACAATTTCAAACAATGTATTTTTATAGATGGAACATCAAATAATGTGTTGCGTGTAAAAAACATAAAAATACGTTATACATGAAACAAACAGTATATTCATACTCACGCATAAAAGCAAACATGTACAAAAATAATAACTTAAAAACCAAAAATCATGGGTTTGGTTTTCAGATTATTGCTTCACATATAAACAATACATGAAAATGATTTTCATGCTTTTTAATTTTTAATGAGATTCTATTTGATTTGGTGTTTAAAAATATATACTTCAGTATTCTAACTATTTAAAAATGTATGTTTTATTATATTTAATAACAAAAAACACATATTCACTAACGATATGATAGTATTATTTATATTTCTTCATCTAGATTTGTAATTTCTATACAATAGCGATGGGATAACTCTTTGCCATCATTAATATATGAAAGTTTGTTGGAGCTTTTCAAATTGAACATGATAGTAATTGATGTCTACACTTTAATTTTTCTAATTGTTCAGATGTAAAAAAGCCACACAAAACAAAAGATAATATATATATATATATGGAAATAATCCAATGAAAATCGTAGCTTTTCCGAGGTCAACTTTCGAACCCCAAGATGAAAACAAGTTTGAAGTATATAGACGCTATCACCGTCATCACTTCAAACTAAGACCATCCAATCTAGTTTCAAGCATCTATAAGTATAATCGAGCATCATCTTCGACCTATGTTTACTATATACATCGACCTCTTATTGAATCCCTATAAGCACACCAGTAGTAACAAACATTAAAATAAACGTACAGAACCAAGAACATTGAAGAAAAAAACCCAAGAAAATACATAAACACGGTCACAGACTACTGAAAATAACATAGTAGTCGACCAACGTTCAAAAAAAAAAAGAATCAAAAACCCACCCCTTGACCGTCTCTTCGTTATCGGTGGTGGTTGTGAGTTCCAACTCACTACCATTAGTTTTGACTTTCTGAATTTTCTTTTACTTAAAAAATTAAAATTATAAAGGAAGGTTTAGAGGAAAAAACTAAAAAATAAAAAAACTGAAAAATGATTAAAGCTGTTTTTTTTCTATGCACCAGTGCATATACACAAATGGATGTTACAAATTATCGGTATGCATTTGTACATACCGTCCAAATAAAAGGCTCCAAGAGTGTTCTTCAAAAACAATTACGTTTTCTCCCGAACATGACCCTAAAATTATAATACGTTATCTTTGATATATTTTAATTAAACAAAAACATAATAGTTCTTTTTTAATTATATTAAAAATCATAATACCTTTTCCATAATACTATTTATTTTAATGCATGTTGCACATTTCTATTTAATTAATGACTTGGATGATAACTATCCATATTTTGTACTTAATTAATTGACAGATAATCATAATTTAAATCTGTCTTGTTCTATATAAAGTTGTTGTGTAATAATAATAATAATAGCTCAATCTCACTTGGTTGGTCTCCTCAGAAAAAATGTACACATCTCCTCCACCACCACCACCTACCTCCACTTTCCGGCAGCCGGCGGCAATCTCCACGTCAGCAAAGCCCACCATCAACATCCTTAGCTGCAGAAACCAAACATGGGTTGTGGGTTCAATGATCCGGACCCGGATCCATAGGGTCCGAAACTCAAGAATCAGGGCGGTGGTGAGTAAGGAAGAAAACAAGAGTAGTAGTAGTAGTAGGATGGCAGAGAGTAGTGGAAACAACGCCATTAATGGAGAAATGATTGAACTTAAAGCCATGATCACAATCAAGAAGAAGATGAAGGAAAAGATGGGAGATAAATGGGAATCATTCATGATTGGAATTGGTCAAGGGATCTTGATTCAGCTCATTAGTGAAGATATTGATCCTGGTAATTAAATTAAACCATCTCTTCTTTTCTTGTAATTAGATAATGGGGTTGTCTGGTTGGTTTTCTATTAAGTTATGTATCACTGTCTGTGTGGATTAATTTGTGGGTATAGACTACGAAGGTTTTTGTTTGGAGGTTTTTTTGCAATAGAGGGAAGGAACGTGTTTTTTAACTGGTTGAGTTTCTGCATAAAGCTCCACCTACAAGTTTACTGAATAAGCTACTTTCTGTATTCATTAAGTCACTACCAAACAGGTATACCAGACTTGTCCAACTAAACTTATTAAACTGTTAACAAACAGGTCCAATGAGTTGTTTACGGACAATTCGGCCTGTTAGAAAGCCGGGATTGGGAGACCGTACGTTACTTGGCCCGACCTGCCTATATTTTTAAGGTCAAATTAAAATTTATATATAATTAATATTTTACTGGTTTTCATTAGAAAATTTTCAGAAACCCACTTGAGTGGCTGTTAATGGGCACGACTTGTCGAATCTCTTATTAAAATGAGTGAAATATTTGGTTGTTGAAAAATTTAGATTTATTGGAGATAATATATTTTCTGATACTTTTTTTGTTGCTTTTTAAGTTCTGTCCAATTTTTATATTGGTAAGAGAATTATATAGCGAATGATTTTATATAAGTTTTATTCATACCCTGATACCTTAATTCACACATATCTTTAGGTGAACGTTTGGTTTACCGAAATCCGCCGGAATCTAATGGAATTGGAATTGGAATGGTCAATTCCATTGACCAAATTCCAATCCAGTGTTTGGTTACCCATGGAATTCATTTGAAATCCAAACATTCCCTCAGTTGTGGATTTCACCATTCCTTTGGAAATGAGATGGAATTGAAATCCACAAAAATACCCCATTAAAACAAAAACTTTATACCCCTATTCAAACACATACGTCTTGTAGGAAGGGGTGTGAACATAATACCCTTTTTTTAATAGTAAAAGATAATTTTTAGAGCTGATAATCCGTCAACAAGCCTGGCCAGTTAATAATGCAGGTACGATTTGGTTATGAAGCTCAAAAAAACGACCGAAATCGAAATCTTCCTGACCAATTTTCTTTTTTATCCAATTTTGAAATCAACTTCTTATTTTAGTCGTACTTTACCCAAATGACTTCAGCATTTGCGTAGAGCTTATCTTCAGATTAAAAAACAGAATTCTTTTACACAAAATAAGCAACAACAAAAAAACGAATTTGGTTAGGGAGATTACTTATTTTGGTCAATTTTTCAAAAAAAAAAGCTTACGTTTGCTATATTAAGTCGATATTGGGGACCGACCCATATCTGACCCAAACAGCAAGTAATGAACTCTACTTGCAAACAGGATAAACAAAATGAATATAAACTAATAGAATGAATATTGCAGTAACAAAATCGGGAATTTTTGCGGAGTCTAATGCAAGGGGTTGGTTGCCAAGGCTCTCGACTCATCCTCGAGTTATGGAGTTCACGGCCAACTTAACGGTTCCAGCCAACTTTGGCCATCCGGGAGCCATTCTCGTCACCAATTTGCTCCGAAAAGAGTTGTATTTGGTCGACATTGTCATCCATGGGTTCAACCAAGGTCCGGTCATCTTCCCTGCTAACACTTGGATCCATTCTCAACATCAAAACCCCGATAGCCGAATCATCTTCAAAAATCAGGTATAAGCAAAAAAAAGTCCTATTAACATATTGACACAAAAGTCCTATACAAGAGTCTATTAAGACATTTAAAGATATTTGACGTCCTATTAAGCCAATTGTATTATAGTGTCTTAACAAATTCTGGTGTCAAAACAGGCTTACTTACCGTCACAAACCCCGCCAGGGCTTAGAGATCTCCGTAGAGAAGATCTACAAAGCATAAGAGGCAACGGGAAAGGCGAAAGAAAACCGCACGATAGAATTTACGATTACGCCCCTTATAACGACTTGGGTAATCCCGACAAGTCCCAGGACTTGGCCCGGCCGGTTATTGGTGGCCCAGCGAGACCGTATCCCAGACGTTGTCGTACTGGGCGACCAAAAACCAAATCAGGTAGATTTACGTTCCCATGAACCCAATAGATTACTCGACAAGAGAAATCTAATGGGTTCCACGAATTTTTATCATGGTATCAGAGCCATTATGTTTGTTGTATCATTTGATGCAGATCCAGAGTCTGAGTCTAGAATAGAGAAGCCACATCCTGTTTATGTTCCAAGAGATGAAACCTTCGAGGAGATCAAGCAGGACACCTTCTCTGCTGGAAGATTAAAGGCTCTTCTACACAACTTAATACCGTCGATTGCCGCCACATTATCAGCCTCCGACATCTCCTTTGGATGCTTTTCCGATATCGATAAGCTTTACAACGATGGATTTTTCCTGAAAGATACAGAACACAAGAACTTTTTGCTCAAACTTATGAATCAAGTGATGACAATTAGTGAAAGATTGTTAAAGTACGACATTCCAGCCATCATTAAACGTACGTACGATTTGGGGATTCGAATTCTATCGTGTTTTGATTTTGAAATGATGTGAAATTTAGGGTTTTTTTTGTACTTTGGTTTAGGGGATAGATTCGCTTGGTTGCGTGATGATGAGTTTGCTCGACAGGCTTTGGCTGGGGTTAATCCGATGAACATCGAACTATTGAAGGTATGATTCTACGACTACCATTGATAAACATGAACACGAATAGATTCAAATCGTTATTGAGTTAGATTCCGCGATTCGCGGACTTAAATTTGATTATTTCTTCAGGAACTTCCTATTCGAAGCAAGCTTGATGCTTCAGTTTATGGTCCAGAGGAATCTGCAATCACTAAAGAAGTAATAGCAGAAGAACTTAATGGAATGAGTGTTGAAGAGGTATTAATCTGTTTTATAAGATTTAGGGGCCTTTCGTTTGGCTTTTTATTAAGTGCTGAATGAATGTCCGAATAGATCAGGAAAGTTTTTGTTGAGAATAAGTTTTTTCATTGATGGAAGAAAACTGGTTTTTAATCGGAAAGGGCAGGTTTGGATAAAACTTGGCTTTCTATATAAAGTTCCCCTTAGAAGTTTATTCAATAAGTCACTTTCTATATTATTAAGTCCCTATCAAACAATCATTTACAGCTTACCGAATAAGTTGTTAGTCTCGTTAAACTGCTAACAAACAAGTCCTATATTTGTAAGAACAAACAACTATGTGTATTTATGTAAAAATGCGTTATACTAAGTTGATTTTATATTTTTGTGGTCGTCGCAAGTTTTTTTGGACATTGTTTTTATACAAAGTTTTGAATAATGTCATATTAAAAAACTAGTAAGACATTTTATGTTTAAAAACGTTTTAAAAAACTTGCTAGCCCAAGAGCAATGAGGTAACACCTATACATAAGATCACAATTATTTGGTCCTATAAATTTAAGTTCTATAAAACAGTCTATTAGGATATTTAGACGTATTTAGTGCATGATCCAACCTGAAATACTGACTTCTGATGATTTAGTCCGTTATATGTCACGAAACAGGCGATCGAGGAGAAAAGATTGTTTATAATCGACTACCACGACACACTTCTACCATTTATCGAACAGATGAACGCGTTGCCAGGAAGGGAAGCATATGCATCCAGAACCGTTCTGTTCTATAACCGAGCCAGGATTCTACGGCCTATAGTCATCGAACTCTCACTCCCTCCAACACCTTCTTCTTCGGCTTCAAATAAACGTGTATTCCGACCAGGCCAAGATGCAACGACTCACTGGGTCTGGAACCTAGCCAAGGCTCACGTTTGCTCCAATGATGCTGGCATTCATCAGCTCGTCAATCACTGGTTAGATTTCAAGATTCTTTTAAAAGTATATAATATTTATATACAACAAATACTGCAAGCAGGATTCACCATTGGTGAGGTTTGAACCCTTTTTATCAGTGACCCAGATACCGCTGGACCAATAGTTAGATACCCAAAATGATCAATTGGTAAATTTTTGGCTAAAAAAAGTTAGGGTTTTTTGTTTCCTTCAGGTTGAGGACTCATGCGTGTATGGAGCCTTATATAATTGCAAGCCATAGGCGGCTTAGTTCACTGCACCCTGTGTTCAAGCTGCTGCACCCTCATATGAGGTACACTTTGGAGATCAACGCACTTGCTAGGCAAAGTTTAATCAATGGAGGTGGGATTATCGAGGCTAGTTTTAGCCCCGGAAAGTACTCCATGGAGTTGAGCTCGGCGGCCTACAAGAACTCGTGGCGGTTCGATTTGGAAGCGTTGCCAGAGGATTTGATTCACAGGTAGGACTTGTGAGATTGGATTTGGATTTATCACTACAAAAATCAGCTTTGTAGGATGTTAAATATTGTCTATTTATCATAACAGGCTGTTTTATAAAGAACTGAACTGTGTAAAGATGGTACAATAGGTTGATAGGACGTTTTTGGGTCTTCTAACAAGTTTTTTATATTAGCGTTTTTATATGACATTATTTGAATCTATTAAACTTGTTAGAATGCCCAAAATCGTCATATCAACTTATTATAACACTTTTACATATGACACACTTATTGTGTATATTTTAGATATATTTGACGTCTTATAAAGCCAATTTTGTTGTAATGTGCGTTGCAAAAGGGCAAGAAAATTGTAGCTTTTTGATGATAAAGCTTGAAATTTTTATCAGGGGGATGGCGGTCGAGGATCCAACAATGCCGCATGGTGTTAAGCTTGTGATCGAGGATTACCCATATGCTGCAGACGGACTCCTAATATGGTCCGCGATAAAAGAATTGGTCGAAAGCTTCGTGGATCATTATTATTCTGAACCTCACTCAATCACGTCTGACATTGAGCTTCAGACGTGGTGGAGTGAGGTTAGAAACAAAGGCCACCATGACAAAAGGAACGAGTCATGGTGGCCTGAACTCAATACAAAAAAAGATTTGTCAGGCGTACTGACCACTATCATCTGGATAGCTTCTGGTCAGCACGCAGCTATCAATTTCGGACAGTACCCGTTTGGCGGGTACGTTCCTAATCGGCCTACGCTCATGAGAAAGCTCATTGCTGAAGAAAACGAGCCTGAATACGATCAGTTCCTAATGAACCCTCAACATACGTTTCTATCGTCCTTACCGACTCAACTCCAGGCAACGAAGGTGATGGCGGTTCAAGACACATTGTCGACTCACTCGGCCGATGAAGAGTATCTGGGTCAGGTGCACCATTTCCGGAACCAATGGATTCATGATGGTGAGGTTTTGAAGTTTTTCGAGAGGTTCGGTGCTAGACTAGAAGAGATAGAAACGGTTATAAATAGTAGAAATAAGGACACTCGTTTAAAAAACCGAACCGGGGCCGGGATACCTCCGTACGAGCTTCTTTTACCTACATCGGGCCCCGGTGTCACAGGACGTGGCGTTCCAAATAGTATCTCGATTTAGGGTCTAGTGGTTAACGTCATTAACTTCCATTAACTAGTCAGTTTAAGTCATATGTAAAATTAGTTAAAAATGTATGAACGATGTTAGTAGAAATTGTCCATATTTGTTGATAATGATAGTTCCCAACTTATATGGGAAATTTGCATATATATATATATATATATATATATATTTATATTTATATATTGTCCAAATTACTTATGTTATCACACGAAGCATGGTCCCCATACTAGTAGACATAAAGGCGTATGCCATCATATAAAGCTGGGAAGATACTTGATGATGTTATCACTAAAGTGTTTCTTTTTCAAACTATAGTATCTATCGACATCTTTTTTTTTTTTTTTGAACGGCATATCTCACACACACACACGCTCCAGCGGTATCGGGTCTCTATTACGGACCAACCCACTAATCCGTTGCGACCCTTGGTCCAACCTATGGCGAACCCGACCGAAGTGGATCCCATGGGGATCGATCCTCCCGTACGGTCCCGAACTCCGCCCTAAGGCGCCTGCGCCCAAAGTTTGGATATATCAGAAATGTCAACCGCAGGAATCGAACCCTGGTAGTGTGACTTTCACCCCACACCCCCCAGGGATGTTATCTATTGACTTCTTTTGATATTTATAATTTGGTTATTCATGTAAATCATATCATTTACATGGAACATACATTTTTTTCATTATTCAAAAGACATAACATATTTATTCACAAAAAAATGTGCTTAAGAGTTCTCAAATCTGAATCTTCTAACATAAACGAGTTGGACATTTACATACAAAAAACTAGAAGGGTACTATAACGAAATTGGTTTTACAGTACGTCTAAAATGTCTAAATGCCCTAATAAACTACTGTATAGAACTTAAGTTTATAGTACCAAACAACATCATATCTATCAAAGGGCCTTTGGCCTAGTGATATGTGAAACTCTGATTTCCTAAGACTAGCGAGGATTTGAGGTCGAACCCATGACCTATCTTGTATTTGGACAAATCCGTTCCATCCTTTACTAACTGAACTAAAAGCTAGAGGCTAATTTTGTTATTATTAATCAACTAATGATCATAAACAAAAATTAATCAAAATCAATGAGCTTAAGACATTGTTTGGCAAAAATAAGTTAGTTTATAAATTGACTTATAAGCTAGCTTATTTTTTGAGTAATCATTTGGATGCACATAAGCTAGCTTATAAGTCAAGTCGCTTATAAGAAGCTACTTGGAGTAACTTATGAGAAGATTTTTGATACTTTTTCTAATTTTACCCTTGATTCATATTATTACTTATTATTAATAAATATTAACTATAAATAAATATTAACTATTAACCATAAGTAATTATTAATATTCACATTCAATATTAAATTATATTAATTAAACTTAATTAAAATCATTAATTAATTTTAATTATACATTATTTTAATTAAAGTCATGTTTATTTTATATATAAATTAAAATATGTTAAATAATTTTAATAAAATATTTATTATAATTATTAATTATATTTTTTTAAAGTATTAGTTAATTATAATATGTGAAGCTGATCAATTTTATTGATATTAATATATAATGGTTATTAAAGTTCTTAGATAATATATAATTTTTCTAAAATTTGTTTTAACAAATTCAAAATTCATAGTATATATATAATAATTAATTTTAAATTTGTTCAATTAATATTTTATATTTTATATTTTTTACTATTTTGTTTGTAATAATTAACAATAACATATTATATTATTAGAAATTTATTTGAGCTATATTATGAAATATTTGTAATCGACTATTTTTTTCAAGATGCCCTTTTGGTCATTTTACATGCTCATAGGTTAGTTTTTACCAAACATAACTCATTCTTCAGCTAGCTTATAAGTCATCAGCTAACTTATCTGCTAGTTTGACGAACATAACCTAACAATATATAAATCACCTTTGTTTTGTTTCTTAATTCACTATTTTAACTTGTGAAAAGATGGTTATGATAGCAAGAATTCAGACAAGAAAGTTATTAATAATCACCCAAAATTTTAATAAAAGGACAAAGTAGCGAGATTCGGCCCACAAAAGTCTAGGTGCAGTAGAACAAAGAACACACCATACACGATTGAAAGCGATGTCCTTTTTTCCTCTTTAATAAGCTTCCCACAATTCAAACTTCCATTTCAACACAAATCTATGTACCTATTTCCACCATTGCAGCATATTTACACAAAAGAAACGAACTTCTTTTCATCCATCAAATGTCAGATCATTCTCCAAATCCAATAGAACAGCAATCGAAAGAAGAACCAACCCAAATCAAAACCCCTCTAATTAATACAGACCAAACCCAAAACCTAAATGAAGCAAATCAAGACGACAATGAAGAAGTAGAAGTAGAAGTAGAAGAAGAAGAAGAAGAAGAAGGAAGAACCCATCTTGATAAAAGCCTTGAAAGGTTGAAATTCTATTTATGTTTATTGGGTTTCGATCAACCTTCGGTTATAAGATGTGTGATTTCTTGGGTAACGTTTATGGTGATCGGAGTTGCGATTCCTGTGATTCTACTTTTACCGACCACCAACTGTTTGAGTTGTGGTCTCTACCAAATCAACGGGTTTGAGCTTGTTATTGTTGCTTCCCATGCTTGTTTGGCAGCTGTTGCTCTCCTTTGTCTTTCACATAATTTGAGGAAATATGGGATTCGAAAATTTCTATTTGTTGATCAGTATAGTGGCCATGTTGAAAGATTCTCAAAGGAGTATATTCAGAAGATTTCTGTAAGTATATATAAAACCCCATTCCACTACTTATTTTCTGTTTCATTCCCAGTTCAATTGAGAGTAAATTTCATGAATATGTCGATTCTTTTGGGCATAAAATATAAGCTTTCATGGTTCTTTAAATCTTGTTTTATTTGTACAATTTAGTGTAACAAATCTTGAAATTGTATCTTTATATGATCACAAACTTTGGTAGAAGATCAAATTTGTCACTCCTAAGTCTCTGAATTGAGGAAATGTAAATGGGGTCTTTCTATTAGGTTTAAAGAAAAAGGGGATTCAAACTCATGATCTATGATCTTTTGGAATTTGAAGTATATATGCTTAAGATCTATGCTATTTTAGACAGGAAGTGGATACGGTGATCTTATATGTGTGTGTGTGTGTTTTGTGTGGGAATGAGTGATTTCACCTTTTTTCCAATTAATTTTTAACATGTCCTTTTAGGTCATTTGCACTGTAATCTAGCTTATCAGCTAGTTTTTAGTAAAGATAACTAGTTTATCAGCGTTAATACATTTGTTTTAAGGAATGATGAGATTTTTAATGGCAGTTGTTAACTAAAGATTCGTTCTTTTTAACAGGAATCTAAACGCTTACTAGCATTGTGGGTTCTTCCATGTCTGATCTTGAAGATCGCACGTGAAATCATCGGTGTTACGTACATGCATCATGATTCATGGTGGAAGTCTTCCACCGTCCCTGTAGCTTTGACTTTGTCTTGGGCGTACGTAAACACGATCTATTTATCGTCCTGTCTTGTCTTCCATTTGGTCTGTATTTTGCAGATTATCCACTTTGATGATTATGGGAAACTTCTAGAAACAGAAACCGATGTTCTGGTATTCATAGAAGAGCACGCTCGTTTACGCCATGATCTTTCAAAGATAAGCCACAGGTTCCGAATCTATCTCATCCTCATGTTCACCGTTGTCACATTCAGCCAGTTTGCAATGCTATTCCAAATCACAGAGTTCAGTGACAAAGTAACTTTCATAAATGGAGGTGATTTTGCGGTAGGAGTCACAAGAACCCTAAATTGTTTTATCGTAATATGTTATGAGTTGCATATATATATATATATATATAGAGGCCCCTTCAAGTGTTAACCGTGTTAACCCATCGTGTTAACCGTGTTATAACCCAATAATTTGTGTTAACCGTGTTAACCCATCGTTCACTGGTGAACACCATGCTCGTTCACTGGTGAAACACCATTCATCAGTGAATGAATGGTTCCATACATGCATGCTCGTACACCATTCGTCAGTATACGAGCATCATGTTCACCAGTGAACGATGGGTTAACACGGTTAACACAAATAATTGAGTTAACACTTGAAGGAGCCTCTCTCTCTATATATATATATATATATATATAATGTGTGTGTGTGTGTGTGTGTTTGTAGGTATCCTCTATTGCGCAAGTGGTGGGGGTGATTTTGTGTTTGAATGCTGCTGCAAAGATTTCACACCGAGCTCAAGGGGTTGCAGCATTGGCGAGTAGATGGCATGCTTTAGCTTCGTGTGGTCCAGATGATACGTCTCATATGAGAGTTTCGAATAGAGTGATGAGCAGGGTGTCTTCAGAAAGCGATTTGGAGGCAATCAACTATATTCCACTTCCTACAAACACACAATTGGCTTCTTATTTGTCTTCATACCACAGGAGACAAGCATTTGGTAAGCAAATCTCTTGTGGCATACTCATAGTTGGTTCTGGGGTGGTATATTTTTACGAAAAAGCGTAAATAGAGATGGCTAAAAACCGGCTCTGGATGGGTCTTGAATTTTCGTGAAAAACATAACTGGTCCTTACCGGGCCAAGATGGGCCCATTTTGGCCATCTCTAGGGGTAAGGGCCAGCCCAGCCCACGCCTACGAAAGCGGGTTTGAACAACCTTTTTCAAGAAACGTGGGAGGACGGGCTAAACCACTAAGATTAATGGGAGGATTTGACGTAATGACCTAAAATCTTCAATTTCTTTCAAAAAAAATTGTCTCTTTGGAATGATTTTATATAATTTATAATTTTACAAAAGGTTTATGTTTTTTAAAGCTAAAACACTTTTTAGGCCCGTTAGTCTGTGGAGAAGCCCGGTATCAATCTGGTAGAAAATGGGTTGGGTTGGCTATCTATATAAGCCCGTTGGACAAAAAATTGAATTGGGCCTTGTCAGTGTTTAGCTCAAGCCTGCAAATGATCACCTTTTAGCAGTGAATGTATGTTTTTGACTCTTTAGGTCAAACTTTCGACTTGTTTTAAAATTGAGAGTTTTGATGCACGATGTTGTGCAGTGATGTATCTGCAGAATAATCCTGGAGGGATTACTTTGTATGGTTGGACGGTGGACCGTGGTCTCATAAACACGATTTTCTTTATCGAGCTATCGTTGGTTCTCTTTGTGTTGGGTAGGACTACGGTTTTCACAAGTGAGGGTTTACCTTAATCCACGCACATCAAGATTTCACCTTAACTCCTTTCAAGATTTATCGACACTACCCACGCCAAAGTTCATGGTACGCAAACTTACTGCGGCTATTTCTTTCACTATATTCAGTCATTCATAGGAAGAGAAAGTTCAAATGAGAAACATAAAAATATTTTGAGAATATGGAAAACCGACTATTCTATTATTTATGATGAATAATCATGCATGTTTCCTAATTCATGATATAATACATTTTGGTCATGAAGACCTATGTATTTCATCATGAATAATTTTCATTAAAATATACATATCATTATATTCATAATGAATATAGATGAATAGTTGGTTCCTAGATTCTCAAAATACTTATAATTTTCATTTGGATCTCCCTGATTCATAGTTATATGGTGCGAAAAGAAATGAAGATGTGATTATGAATCCTTAGCCACAATGAAGGACCAACAAAAAGAAAAATGGAGAGTGATGTAAACAGATATATAGCACAAGGAACGTTCCATATAATCGTTGACTTTGACTGTAACATCGTTTGTAGATCAGAAAAGTTGTCATTTAATTGCCCAAATCTTGTAAAGAGGTTATTTCACCTGATGGATTAGATGATACCTTCTTTTTGTGCTCCAATTGTAAATATAAGAGACTGTTTAACAGTTAGTTGAATGGTTTGATATAGAGTGATTAAGTGCTCAAAATGATATAGTTCAAAATGAAATGTAAATTGTTTGGTAACTGTTCAAAATAAAATCAGGGATAAAAAATGATTTAGAGGGTTTTAAAACCATTAAAAGACTTATTTATTTTTTGCCAAATATGATTTACCACTTAACGCTTCAGAGACGGCCTCTTAATGGAATTGTTAAGAGGTAAACAAATAACCCCCGAGTCAGGTGCTTTTGGTTTTTTAACTGAGCTTAAGCTCATTGCAAATCTACGTTCCAAGTTACTTGTTTTACGATTCAGCTCATGATGACAGTTAAGACAGCTGAGCTCTGTCATTGTAGTTATTGTAAAGACAAGCTATTAAATTATGTGATATTAAGATTTGACGTAAGTTTTCTCCTTATCCTTCAAAAAGTTCTCAGCTTTTTTCAAGATTGGCAACAATTTTATGGTTATTGGATATGACTGAACTAAAATTGCAAAATGAAAAGAGTCGTAAGCTTGAATTTGCAATGACATAATTACATTTACGGATTGTAAACGTAGCTGCTTCTCGATTTCATTAGGAAGTTCGGGATTGCTTTGCTCATCGAGACTCGAATATAAATGATTGATTACAGTACACACTGAGTGTAGCTTCTGCTATAAATGACCAAGCCCAGCTCAGGATTCACCGGAAAAAAAATACAACAAAATTATTTCCTAACGATTGCTAAAACAGAAACCTGAGCTTCATTTAAAGCTGCTCATCCCAACTCAGCCAGAGAATTGCAAGTACATGTCTATTTTGCCAACCTTCATTGCAACTTTCAGAATATACATCCGCTTTCCATTAGCATTTTTCAGAATATATATATATACATATATATATATATTATAAAATCATGATGCAGTATGTATCTCAATGGTGCAAAGATTCTTGAACTAGAATGGTCAGTCAATCGGTATATGTTTGAACTCAGGAATTTAGATGCTCTAATTCAACAGTTTCCAGCAAAATATACTTCGTGTGCCAAATATAATATCACTTAGGGGCTTTCTACCAAGTGAGCATGGCAAGAACTGAGAATCTTAACCAATAATGGGGTGTTGTGTCCACATAATGGAATTTGGTGAAATCGGAATCCATCAAAGTAATTTGACTTTGAAGGAATTGGAATAGAATTTGACCAATTGTTTCACTGTTTGGTTGGAAGGAAACTAAGAATTGGAATGGTGGGATGGAGGGGGTGGTAGCTGTAATGATGACAGTAGTTGCACCCCATTCCCATTCCCACCCCCACCCCCATCCCACCACACCCTCGCCCCTGCCACTTGCCCACCCCTCCACCCCACCCCACACCATCCCATTCCCCGCCCCGCCACCTATGGGGTGAGTCTAAGGGGGCATTTGGTTCGCAGAATGGAATTGGAATCCGTCAAAGGAATTTAACTTTGAATGAATTGAAATGAAATATGGTAGAATTTGACCATGTCTTTGGTTCAATGGAATTCAATTCCTTTCACTTATGCTAAGGAATGTGGAATTCAAAGGATTCCTACATTTTCATTATGTGAACCAAACATAGGATTTGGAATTCCTTCAAAATCCATGAACCGAACACCCCCAAGAGAACAGAGAAAGCTCTTTCGCAAGGTGAAGGCACAACCAAATCAAATCAGTTGTTGAAAGTCTAACCGGCAATTGAGAAATTGTAGTGCTACTTAGCTACTTATAATTGAAACGATATCAAGCTAACCCTGAACATATATAGTGGCGCATATGTTAGATCCTATTCTTAAATTTAAAGTGAATCCCTGATATAAGGATTTAACACAAAAAACAAGTCTTTTATAAATTATAATAAAATGATGACCGCATAAAGTTGTCGTTAGATTTGGATGCAAGTAGGGAGAGTAGAACGCATTGTTTCAATACAAAACAGCACCTCCGTTTTTTTTAACAATTAATATGCATCCATGCTTCCGAACATGAGATCCCTAAAATTTCCAAGTAATTTGCGTGTTTTTGTGATAAATTTTTTCCCTCAAAGTTTCACGATTTCAGAGAGACCAGTGTTTCAGATGCAGGTAGAAATCATGCGAGTCCTAAAACTAAGAAGCATCCAGCAGGTAAAGATGAAAATGTAGTTCAGTAGATCATACACATTTTACGCGTAAAAATATACATCGATAAGAATGGATGGACAAAAAGTACCTGAAGAATGGAAAATTAAATGGAAATTTTACAAGATTCTGGATGCACAGGTAACCTCTTCACTTTGTACTGCAGTGAGATTTGCAGATAGATGTCAAGAAAATCAAGGATGCTGAAACTTTGCATACTTGACCAGAAATTTAAAAACAAATAGATAGAGCAGATCTTTTATACTGCAATGTACTCATGAACAGAAAATGATGTGCAACATCGATCTAAGGAAAACAAAACTCAGGGTCTGTTTGTTAGCACCTCGATGAGCTTAATGGGACTTGCAGCTTATTTGGTCAGCTATACATAACTGTTTGGTAGTGACTTGATGATATAGAAAGTGGCTTATTCAGTAAGCTTCTAGGGCTAGGGGGGAGCTTTATGCAGAAAGCCAAGTTTTTTTACAAACATGCCCCTCCCAATTAAAAACAAGCTTCTTTTGTCTATTAAATAACCCTTCCAAACAAAAACTTCCCCAATCTATACAAAGAGATTAATCCACACAGACAGTTTTATCCATATAGAACTTAAATGAAAAACCAACAAACAGCCCCAACACCACCCTTTCAATGAAGGATGTGGGTCATTTCAATTAAAAGCATATTTTGTGTACCATAGCGCTTTGACAAAATTTCCTTCTTATTATGAAACTTCAAGCCTAAATCTCAACATGCAAAATTTGACAATAATGATGTTAGTTTATTAGGTTTGAGAACTTCTGTACATTTAAATGCTTAAAAAACAAAAGTAGACTCCAGTTTTAGGACAAATATAGTAGCAGAGAAGCTACATACTTGTGGAAAATCAAGTCCAACAACTGCTACAAACAAAAAGCACATGCATCACCATCTTATGGGGTATCTAAAATTGTTCTACTTAGAAGTCATTTCTTCCTAGGCATTAACCATTCTGCGCTCTGCCTCAATAAACAGGTGTATTTCAATTCTTCTGCAAGATTCCAACCCAATTCCTGTCAACCAAATATGTGGTCAAATTCCATTGTAATTCCTTCAAAGTCAAATTCCTTTGGTGGATTCCAATTCCATCACATTTCCATTATGTGAACCAAATACCCCTTAACCGTAGGATGGACCTTCACATCTATGGGAATCCCTATATAATACCTTTTATCATCCCTAATAGCAGTTGAAGAGATCATATTTTCCAAGAAACATCAAAGCACCTTCCACATACAGAGAGTAAAGCAGTTTCAACATCATGGAGACCCTAATGGTAAACAAAGATAATCCAATATCGCAAGAATCAAACATTCAAACATATCCCGGTACAGAAAGGGAAAGACCAAAGCAACTACTACTGGACTAGGGTATGAAACATTTTATTCAACAATCAACATGACCAATAATATCCTTCAACTACCTTCACAACAAGAATCCATGACTCATGAGAGGAAAGATACCTATGCAAAAGTAGAACTACAAATTTAAAACTCATTTGCCACATACCAACATGCATATATGGAAATGAGGGACCAACAAGTCAAAAGTAATGCTCATGCTACAAAACTATAGTATGCTGCTATAATCATATTGAGATTGGCCCGAACAAAAAAAATATACTGATCCTTGACAGTTTCACAAGTATATTAGATATAACATATTACCTTCAAACTGCATAACTTTATGTTAGATACTCCGTCAATGACAAGCTAACAATGCCCCTCCATGCTACACCAACAACCTCTTGCAAACACAATACGAAGATTAAGAAAGATGAAAGTAATAGCAAAAGAACAATCCTTCTGATATTAAAAATCTAAATTTATGAATTGCTTACAGTACACGAATTAAAAAGTTGTTACATAGACAATTCCTAACAGTAAATTTCCCCAAAAAGCAAGGCCATTATGCCACACCTTGCACAAAGAAGTCAACCTGGATATGTATCAGGTCAGGAAGCAGAAGCAAAAATATCTCCCCGTCCAGATCATGAAAAGTGCCTGCTAAAAACAGCAAATATGTGCCAATTCCTTTCACCTCAACAATGTCATTTTTTTAGTACTACACAAAACTAAATCAGAGAGATAAAAGCTTTGTAGCACCCTTTATCTTAGCCAAACAAACCACCTGTCCCTAATTTCGCTTGCTGCAATTCCTTGCGTCGCTGCTCCTCTAAAGGATCAGGACTCTTCATTACCCTACGTGTACGCCTGAAATAAGGCGGTAAATATTGATTAGATTCAAGAACAGGCTTGACTAATTAAATGTTCGGAAATGTAATTCTACGATATATACCTGTCCTGCGCATGATGAGCAGGAAAAGTGGGCATAAAATCTTTGGACTTGGGAAGAGGGACTTCACGAAACCACTCATGTTTAAGAGCCGCTTCAGCTGTTATCCGCTGCAAATATTCAAGAATTCTCATAAAATGATTCACAATGGATACTACTACCTAAAAGTGAAACTTTTTCACCATAGAGCGTCATTCAATTACAAAACGATACCTTTTCAGGGTCGTAGGTTAGAAGTTTGTTCAGCAAGTCAAACCCAGCATCAGATAGAACTGGTGATCCGGTAAAAGATGTTGCAGGGAATTTTCTACGTAATAAATTGTACCTGAGGGGAATACAAGATTGTCAATAAAACCAAGAACTACTTGCAATATAACTGAATCTGTCACCAATGGAGGCCAGAAAGCCAGACCAGAAAATCACCCAAAGCTGGAAGCCTGGGAAAACAGTGGCAAACAAGAAAATGTGAACCTCATATTCAACATAAGAACTTATCAATATAAGAAATTGAACACTTACTGGTGCTTGACAAAGTTCAACTTCACTCCAGGAAGTTTAGAAAACCCAGGCCAAATAGCCTCATTTGGTGTGCCAAGGGTTTTGAAAATCTGCAATTGTACAGACAATTTAATACTATCAAGACAGCAATAGCAACAAAAGAACAACAAAACAGGATAATAAAGCAGATTATTATCCAAAAGAGTATCCTGCATGACAATTTAATACTACCAGTTTGTTAATTTAACAAACAAATTACTATTTAGCCAACTTTAAATATTATGTGTTCTATCTCCATTTTAGACGCTCCAGTCAATTTTAAATGGCTGAAATTCCTGCATGATGCCTCCATAGATATTTATAAATAGGTGGGAAAAATTGTAATGACAAATGGCCATTTTTTTCTGGTTAACAAGTCCATTCAAGAGGTCACGGTTTTCTTCTCTAGAATTAACATGGTTATATGAGTGACAGAAAAAGTTGAAAGCAAGGACCACTTGAAGTTGAATATTTGACTTATACATGATTCTAAGGCTTCAAATCATTGTCCAAATTATACATCCTTTCTAGAAGTTGAAGTTTTTTGTCTAGAGCTAACATGGTTATTCGAGTAGCGGAAAAAGTTCGGAGCAAGAAGAACTTGAATCTTTGACTAGGGACTGAGGTTTCAGAATTCACATGATAGTAAAAAAATTATCCAAATTAATTGAACACTTTTTCTGTCATCAATTGGTCTGCAACTGCAAACAGTCCCTAGGTTTAATTCTGAAACATCAGATCCTAGGTTTATTTTGTTCAAACTGATGCAACTGAGATGTGATTTGTAAGAGGGTAAGAGTTTGTTTTTGATGAAATTGATGGCAATGATGAGGCTTTCTTATGAAGAATTACTGAAGATAATGTCAATGGTTACTAACCAGAAATTTTAACCGATCAAGATTATATTGATATAACCATTCTTACTAATTGTATTAAGCTTTAGATCTTTCCGAATTTAAAATGCTTTACTTCTTACGGGACATCCCAAAATAAAATATTGCATTTCTATTGGAACCAAAGGAGAATAAGAAGTTTTGTTGCATACAGAGAGTGTTGCTGATTCAATATATATGTATTACAAGCTATATAAGTTAGAGTAACCTTGTCAAGCTGATCAAACTCCGTTTTTCCGTTGAACAATGGTTGCTTCGATAACAATTCAGCCATGATACAACCCAATGACCACATGTCAATTGCAGTAGAATACTGTTTTGCTCCCAACAAAAGCTCCGGTGCCCTAAAAGAGTAAAACCACCCAAATAAGAATTAGCATGGCAAACATATAACACAAAGACGTCAAATAAGACCAACCATCTCAGATAACTAATTCTAAAAGTCAGACAATCATATCTAACACCATCATCACAAAAGAAATCACGGAGCAGGACTCCACATATTCCAATAATCTATAAAGTGTAATCTATAAAGTGTAATCTTGAGTAATGTAAATCAAGAACAACACCATCGGGAGAATTTGCAACCAAGTAAAATACTTGGAATATGCAATGGTAAAGTACACCGTATAGACAAAATCCAATAGTTCTAAAATGAGAATGTATTTGTGGAACCTGATAATATGACGAAGTAGCAATAAGAAAAGTCGGTATTTAAACAATATAATATGGAAGACATGAAAATTTGCCAAATACTGATACTGACCTGTACCAAAGAGTCACCACCAAATGGGTGTAGGGTTTTAAAGGGCTTCCATACTGACGAGATAATCCAAAGTCACAAATCTTCAACTCACCACGATTATTTAGGAGTAAATTTGATGTCTTCAAATCTCGATGAAGAACCCAATTGTCATGGAGATACTTTGTTCCCTCTAAAAGCTGGAGCATGAGGCATTTAACTTCACTCTGACTAAAAGGTTGTTTCATTGTCTCCATCAATGCCTTAAGATCATGTTCCATGTATTCCATTACCATAAAAATGCTGTCAAGATTACTGCCAACAACCACTTCCTTCACATCGACCACTGAAGAGTGATGAAATGAAAGAAGGATATTTATTTCCCTCAACGAAGTCAAAGGAAATCCTTCTCTTTCTTTCTCCATCTTCACCTTTTTTAAAGCAACAACTTCTCCAGTTTTTTTATCTTTGGCCCTGTAGACAACCCCATAAGTGCCTTCATCTATCTTGTTCAATCTCTCAAACTCATCAACACTTCTACAACCTTGCAGCATATTTACACTTCTTTGAGGAGGGAGAGCAGGCTGTGGTGTACCACAAGAACCATCTTCGCTCTCGGAATCGGTATATGATTGGCTGACACTAGGGCGACCACTACTGTGATCCTCATCTATCTCCATGTAGTCCTTCCTTGCCAATTCCTTCTCTGGGTAGTTGTCACTACTTGAAGCCCTAATATGATAGCCATTTTCATAAGACTCGGATGATCGTGTTCTAGCTCCTTCAGAGCCTTCCCTGTGAAGCTCCCCAATCTCTGGGCTCAGTGATTTCTTTTCCGGTCCAAGATGATCAGATCCAGAAGGAATTTTCCGCTTCTTCTGAATCCTGTGGTTGCCCAATGCATCAGAAACTTCACCTTCATCGGCTGGAGAATTGGCATCATTTGCCCATCGAGATGATCTTATATTGTGTGCAGGCACATAATCCTCATCTTCTGGTTGCCCTGCATTCTGAACATAGACATGACGCTCTTCCTGGGCGTGAAAAGAAGATAAGTCCACATGCTCTTTCTGAAGTGGGGAAGAAGATAGACCAGCATGAGGTTCAAAACCGTAAGAATCATGTGTCCCAATATCAACAGGGGTATTACCTGGAGATTGCTCAGAAGTCTGAAGCTTATCCTTTTCTAAGGTGGAAATTTGTACAACAGCTGGAGGAATAGGATCAAGCGATTGCCGATGAGACTTGGACACCGGAGGCATAACAACAGTAGCATTTGCTGTTGAAAACCTACTCTTAGATATATTACCCACTTCCTTGTCATCTCTATCCCAGACAATAGGTGAGAACTTCCTCTTCTTACTTGGAGAATGAGAACCCTCTAGCCTAGAACCCTTATCATTTTTACTATGTATTTCCAAATCAATGGCCTCATCAGACCCACTGTCACTAGACAACTCCCCAGGTTCCCGATCCCTGACTCTAACAGGATGCCTCAAACCTCCATCACCACCACTACCTCCTGAATCACTCCTACTAGAAGCAGACTGGTAACTCCCACTATTCACGGACTCTCTTTCTTTGACATCCCTCTGTCTAACTCTGCCCCTGTCTTTGCCATGGCGAACCCTGTTCCTACCCCTCTCATAATCTTGATTGCTACCATTCTTTAAGCGTTCATACTCACCTCTAGAATAAGGAATTTCTCTCTTGGATGCATCAAAATCAGCATCATTCTCCCTAAATTCATTGTAGTATCCCCCATGCCTTCCTGCGGCCATAGATTTGTTTATATACAAAATCACTGATTTCTAAAACCCTAACCCCCAAAAAGCTTTACTATAAACGAACAGACCGATACGTAATTCTAAATCGAAACAGTCACAGATCGGGAAATAATAGTATATGGATCAAACAAAATCAGAATAATCAATCTTTGTAATCCAATCTAGTATGTCACTCTTCTCTTAATAGCGATGAATCGTGAAACCCTAGAAATGGAAGAATACGAATAACGTATAAAAAAAGAGAAAACAAAAACCTTCACATCAAGTAGTGGCCGTCGGTCTCTCTCATACAAAGCTGGAAAGCCGGTTACCGGCGGCGTGACAGCGGCGGTGATTGGTGTTAATTTGTAGAGAAAAGATTTTAGAGGGAGAAAGTTAAGACAAGAAATGGAAAGGCGACGATATTCTCATTCTGTATACGGGTAACGATTGAGATGCTTGATCGGGATGTGACGGATAATGGCTGCTAACGAAATTATTTCTTATTAATAATTTGTATATTCTTTTTAAAATAAGAATTACTATTATTTTAGGAATTAAAATCACGCTTATAATTTTTTATTTAGTTAGGAAGAATTACTAAATTTATATATAGCTTGATAATTAGTTTTTTTATGTATTAATTTATTTGTTAGCTTTCAATTTCAGGTCACCTTTATTTTGTAGGATTGAATTGGATGTAAAAAAAATTGAAATTAAATTTTATTTTAATTTTATGTTTGGTTTAAAGAACTTTAAGTTTAAAATACCATACTAATTACAATTATAGTTGGTATTTTACGAAATTTCGTAGAATTTATACGGATAATATTTTAAAATATATTAAAAATATTTGTTTTGTAATAATAATTTAATAAAAAACGTAGTATAATTATATTTATAATTTGATTTTATAAATAACGGAATCTATTCTCATTCCAAACCTTATTAACCAAATACGCAAAAGATTTTGAATCCTTCTAAACCTACATCCCTCCAATCCTTCCTTGAAATTTGAATCTCTCATAACCATTTTATCGAACCAAACGTCCTCGTGTTGTTTTGATTTTAAACGATAAAAAGATTCATATTTAAACACTACAAAAATGAATTATTGTGATTTTAAATTGTAATATATTTTTTGAAAAGAAATTGAAATCCTAATTAAAATGTTTCTATATAACCTCAATTTTTTTATGACAAATCCATTTTTAGATTTACTCTACATGATATGGATAGTTGATATCTATATGTTTGTGGTTTACAGTGTTTGAAGAAGATAATATTTTTTATGCACATTTTTCACAAGCTATATTTATTATTTTACACTTTACAATAGAAGACACATGATATGTCTAAATTTCACTCCATACTTTACCCTCGAATGGAATATACTAAACTTGTTTGATCTACTTTGGTAATGCTTGAAGAACACAAAGAAGACGACAATGGATAAGTTATACATATTTTTAAAAGTTAAATAATTAAAATTTAAAACCATAACAAATTGAAGTCAGCATGCAAACATGTGACATTGTAACTTCCTGTAAAATTGTCATTTCTTAAATTTTTAGTTGATATAACTCCAATCTCTTATTTTGTCTCTAATGAATTACATAACAGGGGTAAGTTCAAACAAGAAACTAAACATTTGTATAATTAGATTCACAAGAGAATAAAGAGTTGTTAGTTAAGATATAACATTGGCTAGAAGATGTGAAGTGCACACTCATGTAAGATAACTAGAACTCAGAACCCTAGATAGCGCCATATGACAGGGTTCAAGGGGGTTGCGCCCCTTGCAAAGTCCCAATATCACCCTTACTTATCAGGTAAACTAGTTTGACGAACGTGCTCATCTTCATCATAGACAGCATACATAATCATTTTGATATATGATAAGGTAACTGGATGCAATGTTTTTAATCAAAATTCGAAACAAATTTTGTCAAACTGAAAAACTGTTAACAGTTATTTATAAAAATTGATGAATGACACAAAATGCTTGTCTAATAATTACTATGGTGGCTGAAATGACAAATAACATCTTCACATAAATAAATAAATGCTATAAGAATCTATTGTGAATGGATGCATCTATGAGCCTTATCATAGAGAACCATGACCAGCAGAGGTCAAACAAAAGCCCATGAGATTAAGTGAACAACCACTGCTGTGATACAGCCCAGAAACCCACCAGCCACCACCTGCACAACATAAATCAAGAATCATCCTTACATGACTCAACTCCAAGGGTCAGATTGTTGAATTTGAAACCTAAAATGTTATTCAAATAACCAAACCAAAGGAATCCAGTAGATCCCATCTGGAATCGGAAGTGGGGTCTAAGAGGGGTAAGATGTATGCAGACCTAACCTCTGGCTCAAGAGTAGAGTAGAGCGGTTGTTTCCATTAATACCCCCGGCTTGCAGAAAAGTGTGTGAAAGAGAGAAAAGCATAAAAGATAATTTTTTTGAGAAGTTGGTTATGAGTGACCAATAGCATACAAGAAATACCTAACGAAACCAAAGGGAATTGGCTCAGCGGTACCCAGGTTACTATCTGTTTGGCAGTTGCTGAATGGTTTGGTGCAGAATGATTAAGAGGCTTTTATGATATATTACAAAATGAAATATAATTGTTTGGTAATTGTTCAAAACGAAATCAGGGCTCTGAATGGTTAAGGGAGGTTCATGATACAAAATGATTCAGAGGGTTTTGGAACCATTAAGAGGCAGACTTATTTTTTGCCAAATAGGATCTACCTCTTAACGATTCAGAGGCTGCCTCTGAATGTAACTGTTAAGAGGTAAACAATCGAAGGTTCTTGAAGTTAGAAGACTTGAAGAAGTAAATGTGTGAAAACATACTTGAGGAGGCGTGTGGCCAAGAAGTTCACGTAGTGGTCTGCTTTGAGCCAAGGGGTGTTCAGCAGGAAGTTCGTATACGATTTGATTCAGCACCTGAAAAATTAGTAATTTCAGATTAAGAGGAAATGGTCTGAACAAGAACAGTCCTTTTATTCATGGGCATGCCAACACACAGGGGAAAAAGGGATGATCAAACCTCTGCTTGACGTCCAGCATGTAATCGTACCCCAGTTGCATCATACATTACCTATCACAAGATTCATCTCATAAGAATTTACAAGTAGAAAACCAACATATAGAAAGTGACAAAATTGAGCTTCCATATATTAATATAAATATAGTTTTCTGTGATGATGGTACTTCTAGATTCTAAAGTCTAAACTGTTAATTTATTTTACAAGATGCATCATAATTGACAGCAGATGATGAAAGAAACTTTATATATGAATAATTAATGTATAAAAAAGAGAGAGATCATACGACACAAGCTAATATGAGGGCAGTGGCAAATGTAGAACCAGCAGCACCATCTTGTAAACCAACAGCAACGGCAAGAGCAGTCACAGTTGCTGAATGTGATGATGGCATGCCGCCTGATCCCACAAGTTGCTTAAGATCCCATCGTTTTTCCCTATACCTGCATGTCTACAACAGTTATATGATTCTTAGGATGTAACTATACTAATAATTGGTACTAAATTATCAAACAAAGACTAATTATCTTTCTGTCTCAACCATCTTATGGCTTTTTATTGCAAAAATCACCACACTTTGCAATAATGACAATTTTGGACAAAAAGTACAGAATTAAGATGAATTTTTTTGCAGTTAAATTCCCACAAATATGTCCAAAATCAATCAAGAACTATGGTTTGGTCGCAATGAAAAAGCTAAGTATGATTATTTGAAAAGTTAATCACTCTAACAGATAGTAAATTTAGGAAGTCAGGAACTGATTATGTAATTGGCAAAATAATTTGCATTCTATCTGACATTCTCATTGCAGCAGACCAAGAAGAAGGGCCACAAGGCAATTCATTCAAGCTGTGAGCAAGATGCAGTGTTATGAATTGTAATTAAACATGATTACAGACCAAAAGTGTGGATATTTTGTGGTTATTTGTAGTTGAAGTCCATTGACTAGCGATTGCGTGCATGTGATACACACACACACACATATATATATATATATACACACACACATATAAGTAGGATCAGGATTTTACTGGTTCAAGAAATTAAATTTTCTTCTCACCAAACTCTCTGCTTTGTTCTCAAACTTCCATGAAAGGAACTTATCTATTTTCTATAGAAACCAAAGTCAAAGTCATTGGGATTCTTTCAAGATAACTAGAGATCTTGAGTTTGAATTGATAAGTCTGGTTGTATGTCCGGTCATCGGGTGTCATCCAATGAATTATCAGAGGTTCATTAATGGGAGGATCACAAAACTCTAGGTGTCTTATTCAAGTCTTTCAAAGAAAAATTTAGAAACCAATACTTAATTGAGTTGATGAACAAGTAGACTTGAATAAATGGAAACTGATCCAAAATGGAAGTTCGAGTGGAAGCCGAATTTATGTAAAATATTCTTTCCTCCATATGTTAATTTGCTTCAAACATAGCAAAATCAAAGGTTTCCCCAACTATTAAATCAGAAAACATACCATGAACCGCATTAAAATCATATATATATATATATATACAGAAACAACAATGTCCTCATTCAATTTCTCAGATTCAAAAGCTCTAACATGAAAATAATCATAAACATTCATTTTGCACAAGCATGAAAACCTAAATCACATAGCAACACACGGTTCTTAATCTATTATAATTAATAAAGATATGGAATTCCAAATTCAGCGATTGGAAACATCAACGGAAGAGATAAAGATCATAATTAAAACCTAGCTAAAACAAATTGAGAAATTAGAATGAAAGAAGAGGCATACATACCAGGTGGTGAAGACCTTAATAAACTGGGCGAGAGCGAAGGCAACAAGTGCAGAAAGGAGAGCGTAGTTCATATGAACATGGGGTGGATTCTGGACCGGTGGCGATCCAGACATCTCCGATTCACCCATGGATCTCATATCTTATGGAAACCGTAAGAGATGATGATGATGATGATGATTGTGTCAGTGTATGTATAAGAGAGTAACGATCTTGATTTCTTTCTTTATAGGTTCATATCATGGTCGAACAAACTTTCACCTCTGGTTGCATTGTATATATATATATATATTTTATACGTAATAATTATATAATTTTCTGGTATTTCAATTGTCTCTCGGTGCATTTCGAATAAAATGATTTTTATTTTGATTATTTGTGTGTTAAAATAATAGGTTTTACACCTATTGCTACAACGTATTTATAAAAAAATAAATACTTTCTTTTTTTTTCTCTCTCCAGGATTTTGATTGGATACTCGGAACATCTCCGACAGCGAAGAAAATAAAGACTTTCAACAATTTTTTGTTTCAACATCTTCAAAACTTTATTCAAAATGAAGAAAGTATGATAATTACAAAAATCATCAAATTTGAAGAAATTTCCAAAAATGATTACAGTGTGAGAGAAACTATTTTTTATTATGTTTCACTAATAAAAAAATTAAAATTAAATGTTTAGATAAGATAAATTTTATTATAATAATAGAATATTTTAATGATATAATGAATAATGTGATCTCCAAATTAGAGATGTTCTTGGAGTTGAATGTAATTTTTTTTTAAATTTAGTTTTGATTCTCTATTTTGGAGGAAATTATGGAGATGTTCTTAACGATTTATGATAAAAGCAAATTTTTATACTTTTCATTTTATTTGTTAGTTATTAAATAATCAGAATAATTTGTGGGTTATCTGATTATACAACATCGAGCAACAAAACCACTCTTACGGACTGTTTATCAATTGTTTACTATGGTTCCTTACCTTTTCATGCGAGTATGACAAGAATCAAGATTCTTATCCGGTAATAAGCAAAGCATGGAGCGATAATCTTACCAGGTAAGTGGGTATAAAATATTATTACTCGGTAAACGCTTACCAATGATCAATTTTGATGGTTGAGAATGTTACTCGATATGGGAAGTGATGGTGATGCCTCTTGTCAGTAAACATTTATCTGGGTAAGCGTTTGGTAAACGGACCCCTTAGTTATAATTTATCGTAACACGTTTTATCCAAGTTGATTAACTAATTCTAAAATACCAATTCTGAACTTTTGTATAGTTAGAACATCTCCGACAGTTTCTCTACAATTTCTCTAAAATAGAGGATCAAAACTTACAATTTAAAAAAAATTAGAGTCAATTCCAACGGATTCTCTATTTTAAAGAATTTAACATTAATTATATTTATAAAATACTTTATAATTTATCATCCAATACATTTTAAATATATATATATATATATATATATATATATATATATAATAGTAATAATTCAATATTGTTGGTGGAAATGAACAAAAGAAATCATTTTTCACTCTCACATCAAGTTTTAGATAATTGTTTAAACTTGAAGTTTCTCTTGTTACTCTATTCAGAGAACAATATAAAGAATATGTTGAAACAAAATAAAGAACGAAATCTCAATTTTTTCTATTTTAAAGAATTTGTTAGAGATGTTAATATTATTTTTTACATTCTAATTGACACATTTCTAGGGATAAGCAATTTTCACCCATAACTCTTATCATAAACATTCTTATCAGACAATTTTCCAACAATAATACAATTTGATCCATCATAATCTTTTGGTTCTTTTTTCCGCTTGATAAGAACTCGTTTTACTCTATGTCATCATCGAGGCTATCATCGTATCGAGCATGCATCAAACACAATCGACCTCCATAAGAAAACGCCTAAGGTGACACGAAAAAACGGGGGGGGGGGATTCCATTCTTATGCTCCATAATATATTTCTCTCATTAAAAGATCAAAACTTTTACAATATCTTGCAGGGCCCACCTTCATATCTACTGTTTATCAAATAAGTAGAACCTATGAAACCAAAATCTTAAAGCAAACAAATAGATCACAAGTATATGCATCTATGTTTGCATATCTTCAACTTATCATAATCTACAAGAAATTGTTCAATTTTTTTATTCTAATGCAAGCTTGCTAACTCAAAAACCAGCATCTACCCTTTTTAATTTGGATTCAATCTCAATAGAATGACTTCAATTATATGAATTTGATATATAATGAAATCAAATATACACTTAACAAGCAAGATCAAGATTCAAGATTCAAGCTTTACCTGTATGTGGCAATGGATGATGATAATGAAAGATGTTTTCATCAGCGAATCCGAATATGCTCTCCAAGATCGAGTGTATTTCTTCTATTCTGAAATGGGAATCATCGGCTGAATAAAACTGATGAACTCGATTATCGATCTCAATCCAACTGCAACCTGGTATCTTATAAGCCTTTTTCTCCTTCAATGAAATCCATACCATTCTTGCCTTTTCCCACTCCCCTAATGCTCCATAAATATTGGCTAACATCGTGCCATACCCGCCATTATTTGGATCAATTTCGATTAGTTTCTTAACTGCAATTTCAGCCAAATCCATTCGGCCATGAATCTTGCAGCCATTAAGCAACGAACCCCATACAGCTTCATCAGGTGGGGTTTTCATCGCCTTTATAACTTCCATGGCTTCTGTAAACTGACCAGCTCGACCAAGAAGATCAATAAAACACCCGATATGATGGATATCAGGCTCTATTCCATTCTCGTTAACCATTGATGTGAAAAAAGAACGACCTTTTTCGACCAATCCACCATGGGTACAAGCATTTAGTAGCCCAACGAATGTAACAGCATCCGGTTTCACATTTTGTTGCTTCATTTCCTCATATATCATTATTGCTGATTCACTTTGACCATGGAGGGCAAAAGAATTAATCATGGAATTCCATGAAGTTAAGTTTCTTTTTAAAGTATCATCAAATACTCTTCTGGCTTCTTTCAAGCTTCCACATTTTCCATACATATCAACCAAACCGTTTGCGATAAGGGAGTTAGGAGCAAGCCTGTTTCTAAGAACGTAACCATGAGTCGATTTCCCAAGCTGTAACATACCCGTGTGGCCAAAGGCCGAAAGCGAGCATAGAACTGTAACATGATTTGGTTTCATGCCATCGGCAATCATCCTCCTTAGAAGACGTATGGCTTCCGAATACATCCCGTTTTGAGTACACCCAGCTATTATCGAATTCCATGATGGCGTATCTCTATCGGGCATTTCTTCAAACAACTCAACTGCATTCTCCATTTCACCAGCTCGAGTATACCCCGAAATCATCGCAGTCCAAGACACAACATTTCTCTCAGACATTTCATCAAACAGTAGCCTTGCAATACCTATATCCGAAGAAAACCTCGAGTAAGCGTCAAGTAAAGCCGTTTGCACAACTGGGTATTCACCATAACCCGTTCTTAGAATCTGGGTATGCACCATTTTCGTTCCATTCGATCCTAAAACCTCTGGACACGATTTGAGGACATGTGGGTAGATAAAATGACTGACTTTAGGTCGTTGCTTTCGGACCATATCACGGTATAACAGGAGCGACGAATCATGATCTGGTTGAAAAGAATAAGCTGTGATCATGGCGGTATAGAGGTAGACATTGGGTGAAACAAGAGAAGAGAAGATTTGGCGGGCGTAATTGAAGTTGGATAGTGAGAGTACACAGCAACGAACAAGCTTGAAGGAGAAGAACTGGTCTTGAGAATGGCCGGTGGTGATAAGATATGATTGGAGCTGCTTAAGATGATTAAGATGATCGATCTTTTCGAGTATTCCGAGGATCTGCGAGTTGAGATTGGAGGATGCCCGCATCTTAAGCCTCTGCACTCTGCTCCTCACTTCAACTACTATACAGATTACAGACTGCTTATTAACTCCATTTCAGGTCCAAATTAAATATAAATAGTAAAATTTGCATTTTTAAAATGCTACCAATTGGCGGCTACCACTTTTTAATTTATGATTTTATGTCAAATTTTCTAATAAATCTATTAATTATAAAACATGTTAAATTTATTTATGTGTGTCAATCATATAAATAACATGAATTTAAATTAGTATACAAATATGATGTATTTTAATTTTATTGAACCTTGATTTTGGATCAACAAATTTTCATCTTGTAAACATTGGTCTTTATCTGTAATCGTACAAGTTTAGCCTATTTATTTTAGCATTCTTACGTCATTTGCAATAGGTGATATTAAATCCATAAAATTTGAATTGAAATTCGTTACAAAACAATATATGTACTCGACACCAAATCTTGCACCATAATATAATATTTTGGATACGTTATTCTTTTTTATCTTTTTCAACTGGCGTAATTACACCAAATTTGATGTATATCTTTTGGTTTTTCTACATGATACTTTTTTTTAAGAAAAGTAATCATGGAATTTATATATTCTTGTTAAAAAATGATTTTAAAAAATTAATCAAAGCAACAAAAAACAAAAGTGCTATTTTCGAAAGACTAAACAGGAGTCAACCAACATAAAATACCTTAATGATCAATCATCAATCTATGAAAGATGTGTTTTTTTAATATCAAATTAAACATTTTAGTTGATTAATCTAATAAAAAAATTAATATCGTAAAATATGTACTCTACATGAGAAGAAATGGTTTAAACCTAACTGAAGTAGGAATCTAATAAATATAATTAACATGAGATATATTACCCCCCTTAAACACAAGCAGATAGAATTCAAACGATACATAATAATACAGTAAATTTTCTAAGTTAGAAGGTATGTATTATATTATATTATATACGAATGACTGAAGCAGAAGAAGAATCAGGGGTGGCATGGAAGTTAAGTTGTACAAAGTGACCACTTCCTTCACCTCTAGCTAATCTTCCTGGATTCACACATATGCATTTCACTTCTTCTTCTCCTTCTTTTCTTCCCTCAATACTCAAAACCTATACGATATCCGTCACAAAATGTAAATATCAACATTCGTTAGAATAAGCAGAACCCCTTTAAATTTCTCTCTAAGATAGCCCTAATAGAGATAGGATTGCCTTATAAAACAAGTAGACGTTCCTATATATATGGTCAAGTTCAGGGAAAAACCTTACAAAAAAGAGAAAATTGAAGAACACCCTGGGATCCCTCCATCCGAACAGTATGCACAAATGCATACCGGTAATTTGTAACATGCATATGTGCATAGAAAAAAAAACCCAGCTCCAATCGCTTGTATGCATTTGCAATACCTTCCAGATGGAGGGCTCCCAGGGTGTTCTTCGGTTTTATTTTATTTTTGAGTTTTCGCCTGAACCTCCCTCTATATATATATATATACAATTTTGATGGTTTGTGTCTAGCCAACGCGGGAGTTCAACACGCCCCCATAAACAAAGGCTAGATGGTGCCTCAAGAATGAAGACGGGAGAGTGTTGAGTCACTAGATGTGGTAGATTCTGGCTCTGATACCATGTTAGAATATGCAGAAGTGGAACCCTTTTACATCTCTCTAAAAAAGAGCCCTTAATAGAGAGGGAAAGGTAGATTTTTTATATTAAAGTTTAGTGATCCATGTCTAGCCCGCCAACAATCAACAATGGCAGAGACCATAGATGCAAGAATCTTGAAGTTGCATAGATTTCGATCATTACCTTCACAAATTGTGTGAGATCTGAAGGGATGATAAGGATATCTGGAAGAGTAGACATTTGAAGAACTTCTGGGGCGAGTGACAAATCCACGGGAGTGTCTTCAGCAGGTGGATATAGAGGATAGAAACTGTTCTCACAAGTTCAAAAATAACAAGTAAGAAAGAAACAAGAAACAGCGTCCATATTTCTATTTTAGTTTGTCCCAGAATAAGTATCTATTGTTTGCTTTCCAATTCTATATCTAATTATGATATAGAGAAATTAATTACTCCATCTATAAGGGTAAATTTGTCATTAAATTTATTAAAGAGCGTATTAATTACATCTTTTTTTCGAATATTTATTTTGGGATGGAGTTTTTTGACATACCTGCGTTGGCTCAGGAGATGGTTCGTTAGTGTAGTCATGCGATTCTTGATCCCCCGTGAGACCACATCCGTACTAAGCTGTTTGAGGACATCCACACTACAGCACCCTACTTTCACCTATAGATTCAGACCAAATTATTCCTTTATTAAGCTCAATGCTTCTATTGAGAGGGAACGTTTTCTAAGAAAACCTTGAGAACACTTGCATTCTAATGAAGATATTATATTTGCAAGTCTCATGAAATTTAGATGTTTTATTACGTTAACGAGTTAACCAATAGAAATTAGGTTGCATCAATATTTACCTTATTTGCTGAGATAATTCCTGGATTCGTAATGCATGTAATCTGGGTAACGAATAAAGATCATGAGATATGGTAACTCAATATTGGCTGCAAAAGTAGCCATTCAAGATAACTTGAAAGAAAGAAGAAAGAGGGAGCTGATTATACCTGATGATTTAGATCAGCTAGATTGATATCAAAAGCGGGCTGCAAACCAAAAGATACGATAAACATAATATTCCGATAAGGGATTTCTAAGCAAATATTGTATAAATATTTCATTTGGCAATAAATCACCTGAGGAAATACATAGTCATGGTGTGCATCACGTATAGATGGTACAAGAATCACACGTGCAGCAGAACCCATATATTCCACGTAATCTTGAAGCTGAAGAACGATTAATATATAAAGTTGAGGGAAAAACTAGCAATAACAACATTGAGATTTAAAACCAAGAAAATAGTTTAGTAGATGTTACCCTTCTAAGAACTTCAAGACAGAATAATTCATCATAAGTCCTGTTTAGAGTTCCTTTTTTGATCTCAGGGTGTTCAGAATCAATAAACGGCCCTAACTGTCAATGAATCAAATACCCTTTTAGTTTCTAGAATAATTTTTTGATCAGTTACATAATCGAAAGTTGCTAATTCTCACCAATACAAGCAACTGAGGCTGCTTTCTTTGTGCATACGCTAGAAGCTCAGATAGAGGCTCAAAAAATAAGTTATCAGTTGTGGTAAAAGGACCTGAAGCAATAATCTGGTAAAGATGACACGTGCAGAGAGTCAGAAAAAACCGGATTACATTTAGGAAGTACTCCATACCGTAAAAAAAAGATTAATAGAAAAAGGTTACACACCAATGATAGATCTGATGGTATATCAGAGGGATCGGCATTAGCAGGCTGGTTATCATGATCCAAAGCTTGTCTTTTTGTTTGATGAAAACTATCATCAACGGGAACTGATAGTGGTACATAATCAATAATTTTTGTTGCAATTAGATAGTGTCCACTTGGATTATGTCCTTCAACACCCACAACCTGTTGAACATAATCATGTGAACTTATGTTATGATTATGTTTTGATTGAATTTTTTTTCTTTTCAATTGCCTTCTTTTAACTATCTACCTGGCCTGGAAAAAGAGAAAATTGAGCCAATTTCTGCAAGTCAAGACGCACACGTTGTCCTCCAGAGTGCTCCACGCTGTTAAAATCAGTAAAATCATATTCACGATGAAGTAATGAACTAAAAAAGGCAGAAAAAACATATAAATGTCCAACAAGAGATCAAATTTTCAGAGGCAGAGACAACAAACTGTTCTGCCATATCAAGTCTAGTTGGTTCGTCAAACTTGGTGATCCTAATTTGAACAAATAATTAAATATTCCACTTCAAATCCTTACTGGCCTTTGCCATATTTTCTAAGTTATAACTATCTATGTAAAATGAAAACATTTATTGGAGTAGGAGCACGCTAACATTGTGAATTGGGCCCACTGACATGGACAAACTTCTCTACCCTCAACAAGAAAGCTATAACAGAAAGAATAAAGATGAACAAAAGAAACTCGAAGATAAACCACGACAACATATTCTCATAGCAAGAAGCAGCTCTGAATGTTTACCTGCTTTGAAGCATTATTGGTTTTTCCTTTAAACGGCCTTCTTCTTCACAGCAAATCATGCCAACAGCAAATATACTTTTCTGAAAGAAACCATTGACAGATGTTACTAGGTTGTAGAACCTCTTCGAGAATTATTAAAAAAAATCAAAGGAATGCATAACAGCTAAGAACCATGTGAAGTGGAAATAAAATGGAGAGAGATGAGAATTACTTGTGAAGCAACTGAAGGATCCACAGGTTCCTCATAAAGCTGAGATGCAACAAGGGCTTTCGAATATTTCATGATTCTATCTTCAAGACAATTGAACTAAATTTCCAAAATCAAACAAAGTTACTGCTGTCAGCATGGTCAAGTGACCAAAAGCAATCAAACCCATAATAAATTATAAAGTTACAATACCTTGTCTTCTATCCTGTCATACATGTACCTGCAGCCCGGTGCAGGTTGGGAACTGAGAATTTCAAGGGAACACCTTTGGGTGGGCTGTACCCTCTTAATGACATCATCATCCGAGTTCTCTTCTCCGTGTTCCTTTTTTATATCATTAACTTCTGGTATGCTATTAAGAGTGGAGTGTACCACAAACTTGTCCTTCCGTTGCCCAAAGGGTGTCACGAGTTCTAAAGGTTTCCCCAATTTATACATGCTCCCATTCACTATAGGTGTTGCATCAAAAGAGTCAAGATTTACATCATTTTGTCCTGCTGGAGAGGTAGGGACAATCTCTTTAGCTTCTTCATGCTCGTCAATTAACTCCCTGTGGTAAAGATTTATGGTTATTGATTCAAGAAATAGAAAATAAGGCTCAGGCGTTCGTAATTACAATAAAAGTCTGAATTTTTGCTAACCCTCTAGAAACTAAAAGTAATGATGTAGAACATATTTCTCAGGAAGAAGCTGTAAAATTCCAGCTATAACAGAATCCAACTTTATCCAATTGTCCTTAAAATCATGCATCAAGTAGAAAATTACATTGCTCATGAGTTCACTGATTCATGCCTTCTTTTCTGATAGTGATAGATATAAAAAAGGGCATTCGCCACCCTCTGGAGTGCGGGTCCCACGGTCATCATAGGCGAGGTATATCGCACATGCATCCCAAAAGGCAAAGAATGGTGCCCGGGATTGAACCTGGGACCTAACACATATAGATTACACCCACATATCTACTTCTGTGACAGATCATTGATAACAAAAAATGGAGCAACACAAGATTCATCTGGTACGAAAAGCTCACATGGTGACATCAGTGTACGTATGTAGCCCTTGCTCCTTCTCAATAATAGCTTGTTTCTGTTCGATTTGTAGTTGTTGTCGGAATGCATCCATATGAGCATCGGATACTATTAGTTCTAGTTGCCTGTCAAAACATGAAGGTAGATATTAGCATCAATTAACCTTTCCTCACTTTGGCATACCCTCAAAAGTCAAAAATAGACTTCAATTGTCTCGTTTAATTTGGAATAGTGGCAGACATGTAAAAAGACTGTACTCGCAACCAATGGTAGAGTATGCTATATAAAAAATCACTACATAATAACAAAAATAAAGAACAAAATTCTCTCAAGGCAGCAAGGTGCCTAAAAATTGTTTAGTGGACATATGCTTGCTGGTACAAGTGTACATTTACTGATGACATGCCATTGATGCTATTTACACGTGGTTTTGTTTTTAATGATTTGGTTCATTGTATTTTTCTGACTTGACTAATAGGTCACTTTCTTGTAGTTATTTCCTGAAAAATCTATCTCATTAGTGGATATCCGTATTATGAAAAAATGGTCAACCTTATAGCTGTTTTTGATATTGCAGTTAGACTGTAAATAATCAAAAGCAAGCAGATCATGTCCACTCACACTACATGACTCCAATGCAAATCAACCCTATGAACAATGTATATTGTAAACTCTATGTTTTTTAGTATAAGTTAGGTTTATTCAGCTGAACGCTTGAACAAACTCAAATCACTTAGAAAGCCACATTATTGATATTCATTTGAAGTGCCAAATAGTACCCTATTAAGATATACCTAACTGATTGCAATGATTACGTAATTTACATTGATAAAAGTCCAGAAGAATATACTAACAGTGAGAAGCAGATTTTCCTACTCAAAAGAAAAAGAAAATGACAAAATAGAATTTCTCTTGACCCTCGTATTCAGAAACCATATACAGAAAGTTAAGATAATCGAACAGACTAATTACCTGTTGATAGAGTACAGATCCCAGCTTGAAACAAGATCCGATGGACTGAGATTGTAATTTATACAAAACGTCAGACCTGGCCACCACAATAAAACAAATTGGAAAGTAATCAATTTCAAGGAATATATAAAAACGAGTTCAAGATGAAATTAGCGGAGCAAATAAGTGCAGCTCTTTTCTTACATTTCTGAACAATTTCTTCTTCTTCAACTAGTACGAAGTTGTTCTTCTTGAATTCTGCCCTAATTTGGTCTTCCATGGCGATCTAGGGTTCTTGCTGTGAACTGTGCTTGGAGGGAAAAAAGAGTACACAAGATGGCGCGAAAACTTTGTACGCCGTGTGTGGAATGGGATTTGAAGCTTTGACAAATTGGCTTTTAAAGCAGGCTTTTGGATTCCTAAAATTTGGGCCTTTCTGGATCGAATTTGAAAGATTTTTAGGGGCTTCTTTTTTTTCCACTTACGGATGGTAAGATTAATTAAAGACCCGTGAATTCATATGATATTATTTTAGCTAAATTCCAGTGTCATTTTTTAAGTTTTTTTTTATGTTTATTTCAAATGATGTTTTCAGTTTTTTATTGATTTAGAGCGACTTTTTTTTGGGATTGGCTAATGTTACTTGTATAGAACATTCTTTAAAGTTTAGCGAATGCTCCTCTCATATCCAAATAAAATTTATACTTATGAAAATAAATCAAGCAGGTACACGGGACCCGGGTTTGGACTTAATAGGTTTGTCCCTGTCTAGTACGTTAAATATTAAATTTCAAGAAACCCATTGGTCTCTACTTGTCTAATACAAATAAATATTAGAGTGAATTACAAACTTCGTCTCTAGTGTTTATTGGTTTTAACACTCTGGGTCCCTAAAATGAAATATCTATGACTTGTATCCTCATGGTTTCAATTTCATAACGTATTGGGTCCTTAAAACTAACTCCGTTAGAATTCTGTCCGTTAAAGCCCACATGTGCAAGGCACATGATGGGTATTTTGGTCATTTAGGAGTTTAACACTTTTAAATTACATTCTAGGTCCCTGCTTTATATGGACCAAACATGTAATGAAAACCACAAGGACCAAACATGTAATTTACTCTTTCAATATTCTATATATAATTATTAATTCATAATATATATATATATATATATATATATTTATATAATTGTACATAAATTACATTTATCACCATACTTTCATAAAAATTCTTATTATATTATTGTATTTTCGTTTTTCTTATTGCACCAATTTATTTTTAAAGTGTTTTTTAATTATAGCATTATACTTTCATTTTTTTATTAAAGTAATGTATATTTTAAATTGTTTTTTATTTAGGTATTGTACTTTTTTTTCTTCTTATTAAATTGTATGAAAATTAAATATTTTAATGTAAGCTGTTTTTTAAACATATAAAAAATTTTCTTCAAAAAACAAATACTTTTTAACATTTTTTTAAACGTTAGCAATATAAAATGTGTTTTACAAATTTTCTAAATATTATTATACTAATGAATAAATTTTTTTGATAATTTCATCACTTTCTCTTATTCATATCCCACCTATATTACGTTTTTCATCTATTTTTTTTTTTGAAAAAACTCTTTAGAAAATTATGAATAATCGGAAGGTAAAGTGAGGAATTATTTAAAAAAATTGATAGTCCTTTTTATTTTTTATTTTTTGTTAAATAAGTTAAATAGATTACGTAACATAAATAAAGACAGACCATCAATATAGGTGGGATATGAATAAGAGAAAGCGTTAAAATTATTTAAAAAATAAAATTATTCGTTAATATAACAATATTTAAAAAAAATTGTAAAACACATTTTACATTGCTAACTGTTAAAAAAATGCTAAAAAATATGTGTTTTTTGAAGGAAAAAAACAATCGTATATGTTTAAAAAATATGTCGCATTAACTTTTCATTCAATTAAATAAGGAAAATAAAAGTACAATCCCTAAATAAAAACAATTTAAATAATACATTGCTCTAACATAAAAAACTGAAAATATAATGTCATAATTTAAAAATATATTAGAGTAATAAAAAAACGAAAATACAATACAATAATAAAAATTTTGTGAAATTATGGTGATAAATATAATATATATATATATATACACAATTATATATATATATATATATTATGAATTATGAATTATGAATTAATAATTATATATAGAACATTGAAAGAGTAAATTACATGTTTGGTCCTTGTGATTTTCATTACGTGTTCTATCTACGTAATTATGACCCGAAATGTAATTTAAAAGTGTTAAACTCCTAAATGACCAAAATACCCATCATGTGCCTTGCACATGTGGGTTTTAACAGACAGAATTCTAACGGAGTTAGTTTTAAGGACCCAATACGTTATGAAATTGAAACCATGAGGATGCAAGCCATAGATATTTCATTTTAGGGACCCGAAGTGTTAAAACCAATAAACCCTAAGGACGAAGTATGTAATTCACTCTAAATATTATTATTTTTTAAGTATTGCTCTTTAGGCCGAGCTTCGAACATGCACTTTTATTTTGTAAAAACGCGAGAACATTCTTATTTAGTTCATCCCAAATGTTACCCACCTCTCTGATTTAACATCATGTGTGATTAACTATATTAAAAGAATATTATCACATTTTCATAAAATAAATATGTTCACGTTTGAACTATTCGTTACTACATAAGTTATTAATATATCTTCACCATAGTTCATGATGTACAAACTATTAATACATAAACTTCAATAACTTATCTATTTACATCAACGTTCTTATATTTTCAACGTAGCTGTTCAATTCCTTTTCTCCTTGACTCATCTTGTACTCTTTTATGCAATTCCAAAATTTGGGATTCAACAACTTATGATGGGTATATCATTTGATTTCTTGAAAACAGAGTTTTTGATATGTGATTTTTACGTTATATTTTTTCAAGTAATCAATAATTACAATATAACTTGACAACTTAACATCCACATCATCAATACCAGTAACATGAAGATCTACTGGTTATCCATCAAAATGCATCCGAAATAAGAAAAATTAAACATTTAACACCCTAAATGAGAGGAAAAATCATTACATTAAATAAGAACCACCAAAATAAGAATAAACAACAAAAATAATAATAAAGTTGGAGATTCAAAAAAGAGATCAATTATAAACAAATGGGGGTAAGCTCCCCTATTTTTTCAATACAAAATTGTACACCATGAATTGAGCCTAAAATTGTCATTACCACCTTTACAATACATGAAACACACAAAACTCCAAAATCTATTGTTTTGGGTGTAGCCCACAACACCTACATCCATGTATAATCTTCTAAATTTCACATGGTATCCCTTATTCCTTTTATTTATTCACGAATACCGAATCAGTTGTTTTCTATACTGTAAAAGAAAGACCGTATAAAAAACCTTTCTTCAACCCTTGCAAAGCCAAGAAGCCTTGTTTGATGAATCAGGGTCATACAACCTTTCTATTCTTCTCGGACTTTTACTTTTTGTGAACGAACTTCATCTTCTTCGAAGTCATCATCTACTATATCGAGTATAGGAGAGAAAAAGAGATGGAAGTTTACGAGAAAAAATGGTAGCTCCCAGCTGATTTAATGATCGATCTTAGACCTCCAATGGGAGCTACGATCATTAATAGAACACCAATTACTATGAAAATCTGAAGAAAAAAAAAGTTATAACACAAATCAGGCAACTTGTAGAAAAAGATTGGAAATTTTTACAAGAATAGGGCAGTTTATGAGTTACCCAATTTATGCACCAACTAAAGCTCCACCTTCTGGGTTTCTTGATCACTAGCCAAATGATGCAAGGAAGCTGCAAGTAACAAAAGGATACGAATGAGATTGTATATCGTGATTAACGGTTAGACCTTTGGCTAATAGGTTTTAGAGGGTTTTCTAACTTTGATTTTTGAGGATGTTCAAGATTGGTTTTCATACTAGATTAGGGTATGTTTGTTAGCAGCTTAATGAGCTTAATGGGACTTACAGTTTATTCGGTCAACTATACATGATTATTTGGTAGTGGCTTAGGGGCTGTTTGGTTGGTTTTTCATCAAGTCCTGTATGGATAAATCTGTCTGTGTGGATTAATCTGTCTGTATAGAGTGAGAAGGTTTTTGTTTTGTAGGGTTGTTTTTCATAAATGGAATGAGCATGTTTTTTAATCGGGAAAGGTGGTTTGGAAAAAAAAACTTGGTTTTCTTCATAAAGCTCCCCCTAGAAGCTTACTGAATAAGCCACGTTCTATATCATTAAGCCACTACAAAACAGTCATGTATAGCTGACTGAATAAGCTGTGAGTCCCATTAAGCTCATTAAGCTGCTAACAAACAGGCCCTTAGTGGTATAGAAAGTGGCTTATGCAGTAAGCTTGTGGGGAGGAGCTTTGTGCAGAAAGCCAAGTTTTTTCCTGACATGCCCCTCCCAATTAGAAACACGGTTCTCTCATCTATGAAGAAACCTTCCCAAACAAAAATCTTCCCAATCATACACACAGATCAATCCACACAAGACAACTTTATCCAGGACTTAGATAGAAAACCAACCAAACAACTGGATTAAACCAAACCAAACGACATACGCAGACCTGACCACTACCCCCAAAAAGTAGACCGACTATTTTCGTGAAAACCCCAGTTGCAAAAACAGAGAAAAACAAATATGATAATTAAACTGAAATTAGGTCTGGCTGGTCTTAAAATGTTCACTGTAACATATTTTCAAGATGGCATTATCTTTAATGGTAAATTAGTTTACTTGGAAAGAGGAACTTACATAATAGGTTGTTGGAGCCAATGCAAACCCTCCAAAGAAGCCAAGAAGACCACCAAAGAAAGGGATCATGATTGCAACAAAAGTAGTGAGAACTGCAAATACCTCAACAAATTAAATCAAAAAGATCCTCACAAACAAAAACCATACTTCTAAAGATTAATATCATCAATCTTACCAACAAATGTAGTACGAACAGTGAACCGAAGGATACCACTTGGCTTAAATTTCTTTTTTTTAACCAAGTAGGTTTCAATCATATCGTACACTGGCATAGAGAAAAGCTGAAATGTTTTTCAGCCCATCCCAAGAAAGAAAAAAGAAGATGTTAAATTTGCGAAATAAGAGACACAACTGATAATATTTATAGACTATAATCGTACCTGATAACCGCCAATGACATGAATGATAACAAACATGTTAGCTGTGGCAATAAGCCAAGCCGGGTGTTCGAGAGTGATGAGGATATTATCGTCAACAATGTTTCCAAAGACATAATATCCGACTATGGCAACTGGAAAGTAGCAAATGGCAACAATGATATAGGCAACGACACAACCTAACCACATTGGACCCTTGGACGGCTTTTCAGGAGTCGAAGGGATGGTGGCTTGGATCTCCAAGACCACATTGTGACCAGCATATGCAAAAGCTACATCACCCAAAGCAGAAAACATGTCGAACATTTGACCCACAGCGGTTTTTGACCTCAAGCTGTAGTCCACACCCTCATGGGCTCCCCTATTCCAAGCAGCTATCCACGCAATCATAGAATAACTGCGAGTCCCCATAAAATAGTTAGTGACGAAATAGATGGCAAACAAAATCAAACCAAACGAACCAAGTAATCCCACACAATATAGGTATACGGTATACCATGAGGAGTGTAGAGACTGTTTTTGTTAATATCTTTTGGCTTCTAAAAAGGTTTAGTAGTGGCCTAAGTTAGTGTCCAGATTACATTAGTGACCCCATGTTTGGCTGCAAAATAAGGGGTTCTTGACTTAACTAACCTATTTTAGATTAAAAAAATAACCTAAAAATACACAACTTTTTAAAACCCATCCATTTCTTCTTCTTTTTTAACCAAAGGAAAAGGGGCCCACAAAAATCCACCTCATAAAAATCTGGAAAAGTTGTCGCTGATGGGACCGCAGAGGTATTTCACGAAATGGCCCACACAAGGTACATTTTTAACCCTTCAAAGATTCTAGCGTTTTTAATTTATTTCCTTTCGTTTTTCATTTCTACTCTTATCATGTTAATTAATTAGTTATTAACTAAAATACATTAAAAATAAGTATTTTTTAATAAATGCACCGTTAGAAAAGTCTCGTCAAAGCCTACAAAATGGGTCAAATATTAAATATTTTTAAAAATACTTATACTTTTAATGTTAAAACAAATAAATTTTCAACATCCATTTCTCCATTTTTTTCACCAAAGATTAGTTAAGTCAATAACCCAAAATATGGTGCTTATAGATAGAGGTCCGCCTTTCAACGCCACGACCCTTAAAGGTAAGCGACCTCTCAATCTACAAGCACCACCAAGAACGGTATTTATCCATTCTAACGACCCCTATTCGGGTCTCAAATGATTTATAATTTTGTACTGAAACGAATTGGAATAAATTTATGGTTTCATACCTCAAGGACATGACAGCGGCAGCAAAAGAGACACCGGAGATGGAATTTAAGTTGGGGAGATGAGCGAGAAAAAAGTGGACGGATGAGAAAATCAAGATGAAGTAAGTTGTCCTCATAGGTCTACAATTCGGACAAATCGATTGTTGAAACTTCTGCAAAGATTTACCTCCGGTGACCATATAAACAATGCAGGTTCCGATTTCCACCACAAGTTGCTGAGGAACCACCACGAAAAGCCCAAGCTTCTCACCAAAAGCGTATTGGCCTAACTCATGATATCGATCAAACCTCTTGCCTGGAACCGCTTCGTGCATCTCCACCATTTGCCACAATGTGTACAGTGTAATCACCCAAGACATGACTAGTACCGTGATCCCAAAGCCCCTGCATCATTACCCAAACACTCGTAAAACAATCTTACACCATTTGGGTTCTGTGAGGATTTTTATCAAACACCTTACGTGCATCATTTAACCCAAAAGAAAAAAAAAACTTACCATCCCAATTCGGATAAGGCATAAGGAAGACTGAGAACACCGGCACCCACCATGGCGGTGACATTGTGAAAGGCTGAGTACCACCACTTTGCGTTTCTGGATGAGGTTACCGGAAGCCATTCATCAATGGCTTTTTCCTCAGCAGTTCTTGTGTCAAACTTGGAATCACCACCAGACTCCATGAAAATTTGAAGTCCACTTCAATTTCTTTGATGATGAAGATGAAGAAGAAGAAAGAACCAAGATCAAGTATAAATAGAAAACCCAGATCCATGGTTTGAGTTCTCTCCTTAATTTTCAAAACTGGTGTATTCTATTCAATGACACATGTAGAGAAAATTTTGGTAAATGTGAGGAAATGGAAGTTTGGCGGCAAAGCTGCTATTTCTCTGTATAACTGTCATTTAAATGTTCACAACCACAAACCTGACTCTTTATCATCAATTACCAAATTACCCCTATTTCGACATTTTACAATTACCAGATTGCCCTTTCTTAAATGTTATTTTCTTTCAAAATTGCACCATATATATATAGAGGAAAGTTCAAATACAAACTCATATTTACGTAGAAACTATACAAACTGGTTCAAATAGTATAAAAATAATATTTTTTCATGATTTTTTCCATCAAATGCTATTAATTAAAATATTAGTATACATATGTTTGTTTGATAATGTAAAAGTTTCACATGTATTTGTTTTCACAAGTTGAAAGTTTCTCATATATTTTTTTATGAAAAAGTTTCATATGTTTTTGTTTCATAATGTAAACTTTCACACGTAATTTTTTCACAAGGTGAAACAAACATATGTGCAATAATATCTTAAACCATAATATTTGATGAAAAAAAATCGTGCAAAAAAATTATTCTTGTATTGATTTGAACCAGTTTGTATAGTTTGTACATAAATATGAGTTTGTATTTGATCATCCCTCTATATATATATATATATATATATATATATATGCTATTGATATATTGGTATTGATGGTCTTTCTTAACCTCTCTATAAAAAATTAAACAAGTTTTTTAGGCTTGTGGTTACCAAATATTTCAATGTGACCTTTATTTGTACTATAGTAATATAACTCAAAATATTTAATAGAAAATCATATAGTTGAAACCATCTAACTTTTAGCCGAAAAGTATTAACTAAAAAACCAATACAAAATATACTACATACTGAAGTTTACACAATAATTTAATCAGAAATCCTTTCATTAATGAGCTACATTCGCTAGTCTTGCCTTCAGCGACCAACACGTGCCTCAATGACTAAAAGTTCTGAATCTGTTCGACACCTAAATTAAAATGTAGGTATTATTCATATTAAGAGACAACTGTAAATTTGTTAATAAGTTGAAAGATGTACGGTTGTTTGTTTTGGAGTTTTTTTTTTGTTTTAGATTTACTTTTTATGATTAAGCATTTTAAACTTAACTATGTTATGTAGCGCCACTTTATATGGATCATGAAATTTTGTATTTTTTGTAGTATAAATATATAATGGGACTTTATTGCCATTGCCACTTTACACAAAACAATTTCAAGTACAAACCACATTTTTCAATATATAGTATTTTGCAGTTTGAGGCATGTAAAGGTTGGTTTGTGGTTTGGAAAGTAGCTCAAACCGCACTGTACCATAAACACTCCGTTGGTACGGTACTTACGAGTATGACCAAGTGCTTCTCGTTCGTTTTTTTAACACCCTATCATATTACAATGTTACATATAATAAAAACATATTCGATAAAGGCGATACCAATACAAAAAAAACTTTTATTCTCCATAACCAATCAGTAATTTTAACAACTGAATGGCATCAACAGCATGCACACTAGAATCAAAAAGCCGATTTCTAAACAATCATGCTATGTGGTGAAAATAACCGAAAAGAAACCAGCCAACGGTGAAAATCTAGGCTTCGACAGATGCAATGTGGCAGATCAGGTCGATAACACGTGAGCTGCAGGGGAAAAATAAGGAACGATGAGAAAGAGAACATTCATCTTATAAGCAGCAGCAAATATTAGAGATGGGCAAAAAGACCAGACCAGTCTAACCACCGGTCGTTAACCGATTTTCAGACTGGTCTGTGCCCACCTTTAGCAAAAATATATACAGAGCCACATTTTCCAACTTATATTATACAAGAAAAGATACAAGTATTTACCTGTATCCCCATTCGTTGTCATACCACGACACAAGCTTCACAAAGTTGTCGTTCAAAGCTATTCCAGCTTTGGCGTCAAAGATGCTTGACCTGCTGTCACCAATGAAGTCCGTGGACACAAGATCGTCTTCTGTATATCCCAAAATACCCTTGAGCTTACCCTCGGATTCCTCCCTGAATCACCAAAAAAGTTATTGTAAATTACAAATATCCAGGGTTAATATCGGTATTTCAACTGAATATTAATTCCAACACTTACTTGATGGCAGCCTTGATTTGCTCATAGGTGGCCTTCTTTTCAAGCCTTACGGTCAAGTCGACAACTGAAACATCCACGGTTGGGACACGGAAGGCCATTCCAGTTAATTTGCCATTAAGGGCTGGCAACACTTTACCAACGGCCTATATCAACATAAATCATATAAGTATAAAATTTCAAAGTAAAGATATCAATTTGTGCCAAATAATGTTACAATTTTCGATTCTAATTCACGGGTTAATCTTATTTACCTTGGCAGCTCCAGTGCTGCTGGGAATGATGTTGAAAGAAGCAGCTCTTCCACCTCTCCAGTCTTTCATTGATGGACCATCCACGGTCTTTTGAGTGGCTGGAATATTCATCAAGATTTTAAACACATTTTTAATTTTAGTTCCATAACATGATTGATATAAGCAACTACCAGAAAGGGTACGTACCAGTGATAGAGTGCACCGTTGTCATAAGACCCTCAACAATGCCAAATCTATCGTTAATGACCTGAAATTTATATATGCATAAGATGAAGAAATTGGCAATTTAGTTGTCAAAAATAGTATTGGTTACAATGGAACTCAAATAACCTTGGCCAGTGGAGCAAGGCAGTTGGTTGTGCAGCTAGCATTCGAAACAATGTTAAGCTCGGGTTTATATTCGTTCTCATTAACACCAACAACAAACATGGGAGCATCCTTGCTAGGAGCAGAGATGACAACCTTCTTGGCACCACCCTGATCATACAAAAGCAATTCAAATAAATCCATCTTTTTTGTACAAATAAAACCATAATAAACCAGAACCCCCTCTTAGGGCACCTGACCCAGAGATCAATGGTACCAAAGAGTGCTATATATGGGCTTCTTTATTCAAACCAAAGACTTATTTAAGGTGGTGTTTCTTTTAAATAAAATTGGATCCCAAGATATAATACAACCTACTTACAAGTTATGATCTTGAAATCATGACCATAAAAGCAACCATACAAACAATTAACCATAACCAAACTGTTAAATAGTGTATAAAAACTAGATATATAAACAAACCTTCAAATGGGCAGCAGCCTTGTCCTTGTCAGTGAAGACTCCAGTAGACTCCACCACAAAATCAGCTCCGGCTTCACCCCATGGGATGTCTTCTGGGTTCCTAAATAGCATAAAAAGATGATCAATTTACAAAATCTCCTTCATAAAAAAGATCCCCAACAGGCAACTTAAATAGCCTTCTGATAGATGTTACCTGATGCCAAAAACAGTGACGGGTTTCTCGCCAAAAAGAAGGGTCTTCTCATCCTTGACCTTAAGCTCATGGTGCTTCCATTGGCTATGAACACTATCGTACTTGAACATATACGTCTGCAGGTATGATAACCAGTGAACTTTTGCAAAGGGAGACGTTAACATGTAGATCTAATAGAGTACCGTTTTGGCTTGAAATATGCCTTGGTATACAAGCCTAAATCAAACCGAGACATTTATTTTGACAAAACACCAGACGAGTACAATTCTGCTATTATTTCCCTCTATAACATAGAGTATTGAGAGACAGACACACAGACAAATACATATAATATATATCCACACACACACACACACACACACAAGGAGACACATCAAATATTTGCTAACTTGAGTGAAAACCATACTAACAATACAATAATTTCAATGTATGAGATTCATCACGATCGGTAACAATTTACTTGTCTATGCAGACACAAAACTCGCATCCTATACAATTCTCTTAGCATTTGTACAATCCATATGCCACACGTTATATGGCTGCAAGAATTCGTTACACATACATACATACAGGGATAGAATCCTGTAACACTTAAATTACATGAATGCAAGAATTCGTTACACATATTTCAAGTTATTATTTGCATCTCAAACGATCACAAGGAAAACGCACACACATACCTAGATGGAACCAAAGTTTAGTACAATTTTGACTACAAATTTAACTCAATACCAACAACTAGAGGAACTCGTTACCGTTTACCAGTAACGTAATGATAGATCACCACATACATTGGCATAGACGAACAGACAAAGAACTCACACTCTGCATAATTTCACTGTTCGGAACATAGACATACATACAGAGTAACAGAGATCGACTCATACTCGAATTCAGCGTGTTATTTGTATCAAGTGATTCGTATTACCATGTGATCCCAACAACAATTTCGAAAGTTCACTTTGATTTCATAAACCTTAGCATTTGCAGCATAAGCAAAAACAAATCACATATCATAAAGTTACCATGTAGTCAGTGGTGATGAAAGGATCGTTAACGGCAACAAGCTCAACATCATCTCTCTGAAGAGCAACTCTAGCAACTAGACGACCGATCCTTCCGAATCCTACCACACAGCAAGTCAGCAATTAGAACAGATCAATCAATGAACAAAACAACATGTCGAAACACAGATCAAAGTGTATTAAATCAAACAAAAACAAAAATGTACCATTGATTCCGATCCTAATCTTCTTATCAGATGCTGCACAATGAAATAGACAACAATTTGAGCATAAACATTAAAAAAAACATCTGTAAGAAGATATGGATTCGAGAAGTTACCCATGGCGATTGAATAGAGTTTGAATTGAAGGGTTTGGAGACAGAGAGATGGGAGTTGGTGGAAATGAGTATGGTTTGCGAGGATAAAGGATTTTAGGACGTGGTATTTATAGAGGATCGATGGATGAGTATAAACCGGTGGGTCACGTGATAGGCGGTTTTTTAAATTACTTTCTTGGAGAAAAAGAAACCAGAAATGTAACTTCGAGATCGAGCCGCTGGTAATTTACCAAACCCATGAGCCGGTTTATTGTTGAATCATGATAAATCAAAATACACAGATTCGGTATTTTGAAGATTTTAATATACAATTAAATTTAAAATATATATTTAGCTTTTAAATAAATACCTAGTAATATTCAACTTTAAAGGTTTTTGTATTAAAAAAAAAATGTTTACAGCGTATGCATGACCGGCTTATCGAATCCATTTGATTTCCAAAAAAGATTATAATCTTTAACTTTTCAAGGAATGCTTCATCAGTAGTTGTAAATATATGGTTTTTTCACTCTCTTTGATTAGGGTTCTGTAAGAGTAAGTTATAAAATAGAACTATCTGATTTGATTATTTCTATGCAAGGTTTGTTCATATAGGGTGAGTAAGGTACTAAGGTTGTCATGGCTATTGCACTGTTCAATTTAGTTCCTATTGGTTCTTTACTAATAATTTATGTAAAAACAGTCAACTAAAATGATTGGTTATTAGCATTAGCAAAAGTGTTCAAATAGAGGGAAGCACGAAAATTGGCGATAAGATTGACTTTTTATATCCTTAAGGATATCTCTAACAAATAACCTATAATTTTTTTAAATCAATAAGCAAAAGTCAACATCTCTAAAAGAATGACATTTGAATGTAAGATTTTCTTTTAAATATTTCAACATTCGTTTTCTTATTAAAACATGGGAATTCAATAAAAATAGTCATTTTTGAAAAAAAATCGAATACCCAAATAACCAATATCTCTTTTAGTTTACCAAAATAGCCAAAACCGTCACGATATACCCCATGATTTCGTGGGTTTTGGGCATAAAATGAAACTTTTTTTACAATATCGGTCCCTATACCCCGCGATTTCGTGAGGTATTTCATGGGTAGATGGACCTAAATTGTAAAATAAATTTTCATTTTATACTTAAATCTCATGAAATCGTGAGGTATATCGTGTACCAGGTTCATTTTAGAAGAAAGGCCACGATTTCGTGTTTTTCTTGGGGTTTTTGACTATTTTGACCAACTAAAAGAGATATCGACTATTTGAATAACAAATTTAAAAATAACTTTTTAATTAAATTTCCTTAAATTATTATATGAATTTGTTATCACAACACTTTTTAAAAATAATAATATAATAATTCAATATTGTTTGTGAAAATAGGAAGAAAATTAATTTAGCTTTTAATTGTACACATCAAGTTTTAAATAATTTTTATTTTAAAGTTTTCTCTATTTTAAATAGTATGATAAATAATCTCTTTGAAATATAAGAATAAAAGCCCCATGTTTCATATTTTACAAGATGTTATAATGTATTAAATACATCGTTAAATTTTTTAATAAACTTTAAAGAAAGAGAAACAATTAAAAATACATTTATTTCCTAACATTAAAATTAAATCTAAAATCATTTTATCTCCTTTTTTGCTTTCTCTATTTAGAGGAATATTGAGGTAAAAAATCTTCAAAATCTTGATTTAAGGTAACGTATATGCTCTATTATTTAGAAGTAAAAGATGAGGTGTAAGATATGCATTACCACAAATAGATGTGTGTTGTGTAATATGACGGAATATAAAATTTGTATAAATATAAGCAAGAATACCATTACAAAAGATAGATACATGGTTCAAAATTGTCCGTCTCATGTCTTTAATTAATCGTTTATATAGCTTGAAATCCATATATTTCTCAACGTGTTATCCATTTCATCGTGTCAAAGAAAAATATAAAACAAAGGATTATGTGAAAATAGGAGTTAAAAGAGATTTGGACCATTAATCACCTTTAATCCCAAAGCAACCAATGTTAAGCGTTGGCTGGTTTTCGTGGGGTTGGGTGGATGGAGATGAAACCTGATCAGACTTCGGGGAGGGCAGGACAAATCTGAACCGTGGTATGTTCGGGTGTACAACCAATCGAGTCATGGAGTTTGAATAGGGTGGGCATGGATAAGATTTTGGGTTGGGTAGGACATGGCAATATTGCGATGGGAAAATGGGTCGAGATATTGTGATTATTGTCTTTTCTAATTAATATCATTAAAATAAATTTGTTAATTCAGTTATCATTTTAGTCTTTTTCCTATAAAAAAGTGAAAATAATATTTTTATATAGTCACAAATACTTATTTATTTATACAAGGATATGAAAATAAATAAAACATTGTTTAAATTTAAAACTTAATTATATAAATATGATTTTATTTTATTATTTTATTGCAGCGTGTAAAGGTATAGTTTTATTGTTTTAATACAATTAAAATTTTAATTTAAACAAATCAAATCACATAACCGTATCTTATTTTATTTAGATATAATTTTATGATTTGATTTATTTAACTTAAAAAAAATTAGATTTTTCACTCAAAAACTCAAAATCAAAATCAAAGTATTTAGATTTTAATCAAAGAAATATTCATAGATACTGTCATATTGGTACCTTAAAGTTGAAGAAAATGGAGTTGAGACGTGGGAAGTATGAGGTAATGAATAAAACCTTGAGAAAAATTGGCTTAAAAGATGATTTGGCACGACTACGGGTTTCATGCAGATAAAGTCGCATGAAAGTCGCCATCATCCAAAAAATTCCTAAAAGTTGCATGAAGGTCACATTAATCAGTGTTTGACGATTTCTTCGTTTTTCAAGTCTGAAACGATCTTCAACCATCCTCGTATGGTAATTATATAAAACCCTCATAATCATAACTATCATCCTCAATACCATTAGATAAAGTGATTAATCATAAATGGAATCCCGAAAAATCGTGGGAGTTAAAACCTTGGACTCTCTCGTTAACCTTGTCTGGTGAGTGAGTCAAAAAAATGTCTCTTACATAGGTACATTGATGTCTTTGAAGATAGATTATGTGTGAGACTAATTAAGGTTTTTGATAATTAACTTTTTATCCAAATATTGAAAGGATTAAATTATCAAAAAAAAATTACTCAAAAACTGAAAATTTTGCATTATTCAATTTCCAAACGTTTAATCAAATGACCAAGGCTATAATTATTATATTTGACGTTGATTTTCTCATAAATACTAGTTGTAAAAGAAATATTTTACCTAAAAGCAATATGATAACCTGCAGTGACCAATTGGCATAATAAAACATGATAAATAAAATAAAATCAATACCATTCTCAATAATCAGAGTGGCGCAGCGGAAGCGTGGTGGGCCCATAACCCACAGGTCCCAGGATCGAAACCTGGCTCTGATATAAAAGAGTAGCTTCCGTTTGTATTTTTTTCTTGAAGTTCAGTTCTTTACACAATTAGTCCCTGAATAATGGAACAATGCTGCGTTTATTTGTTTTTTAGGCTTTTGAAATTCGATTATTTACACAGTTAGTCCCTTAATAATGGAACAATGGCTTTTGAAGTTCGATTATTTACACAGTTAGTCCCTTAATAATGGAACAATGGCTTTTGAAGTTCGATTATTTACACAGTTAGTCCCTAAATAATGGAACAATGCTGCCTCTAATATAAAATACTAAAATCAATATTATTTTCAACAATCAGAGTGGCGCAGCGGAAGCGTGGTGGGCCCATAACCCACAGGTCCCAGGATCGAAACCTGGCTCTGATATAAAAGAGTAGCTTCCGTTTATATTCTTTTTTCGAAGTTCAGTTCTTTACACAATTGGTCCCTAAATAATGGAACAATAAAATACTAAAACAATAGCTTATGGTGTAAACGAGTCGAGTAGTAGGTTAATCAGGTCGGGCTTAAAAAATTAATACTAGGCTCGAGCTCGATTAACTTTTCAATGTAGGGTTCGAGCTCAAATACATTTTTAATTATCGAGCTTGAGCTCAAATGTTTTTTTAGTTATCGAGCCCAAGCGCAAATGCTTTTTTAGTTATCGATCCCAAGCAAGATGCTCGTTTACGGGTTTGAACTCGCAATCGATTAACTCGTTTATCGGCTTGAACTTGATAATTTTTATATATTCTTATCGTATGATTAATAAATATATGAGCATGCTTGGCTCGAAAATAAAGGTATGCTCGAGTGGCTCGGCTCGGCTCGAAAAATTCAATCGACTTTTCGAACAAGCCGGTTATAAAGCTCGGCTCGTTTAGTTAAACGAGTTCTATTTTGTGTTCGAGATCGACTCGAGCTCAAGAATAATTAAGCTCGAGCTCGAGTAGTTCGTTAAAAGCTCGAATCGGTTACAACCTAAGGGTAGCCTCCGCCTCCTCAGTCTCCACCATCTATTTTGAAGTTTCAATTTTTACAGATCTTGTCCTTGAAGAATGGAACAATTTGGTTATTTCCTCACAAACTTTAACTTTTGAATTCGTAGAATTTAATTATATGAAATAACATTATGTGATAAGGTATTAATTCCTTCACTGCTACCCCTAATAAAATATTTTTATCTTTCAAAAAACTATAATATTCGAACTTGCATTTTTTGGAAATAAAAACATAGAAGTTCAATAATGAAATCAATGACTATTAAATCATGAATTTATATCGGTATATGTTTAAAATGTGAAACTGTAGCAAAGAATGTTTCATGAGATAATTCTTGTGTGAACTTGGTGGGCAGAAATCAAGAAGTGTGTCAAAATGGAGTTATGACATATTTATGTTTGTGTATTGAGTTGAATCACGGAGTTAAAGTATAATTTGTTATATAATGATGAGACCAATACACATGAAAATAGTAGCATGATATAAAAAGTATTATCAAAATGGATGATAAATAAAGGGTTATGATTTTAGTAGTCAATGTGTCACGTAACATAATATAAAATAATAAATACTTTTTATAGAATAATATTTTTAAAGTGTGTTGGATCATTAATAAACTATAAAAAAAGTTAGATTTGATTGAATAATATTCTAGATTGTGTTTGATAATTAATAATCTTTTAGGTTGTGTTGGATCATAAATAAAAAGGAAAGAAAGTAATTAGATCATTAATGAATCTAAAATACAGAGATATAATAAATGAAATGTATAATCCTTACATCTATCAATATTAAGTAGCTCTTGTTACATTTTTAATGTATGATATTGACTTAATTTTGATCTAAAAAGGAATTTTAGGTATTGTTTGGTAAAAATAAGGTGACTTATAAGTCAGCTTATAAGATACCATATTTTTAGTGTAGTTGTTTGGATGAACATAAGTTAACTTGTAAGATACCTTATAAGGTACCTTATTAAAAAATTAATAAAACTAAAGTCTTAATAAACTAACTTATAAGTCATAAGGTACCTTAGAAGCTATTTTTGTTGATACAGCCTTAAGATAAAAATATTATTTTCTAAACATAAAAATAGATTGGTCCAATGGACCCCACCAATTGAACCGTTGAGTCCGCACCTAATCGTGTTTCTTTGAACAACTTGGCAGTTTCGTATTTTGGGAGCCAAAAAAGCGAATGCAAAAAGTAGCCGTTACTCTACATTTTATCGATTCACTCCATTTAAACCCTAGTCCTATTTCTACATCATATCGGTTTTTTTTCTCAAAGCACTCAACCTGTTTGATAAAATTCCCCACAGAAACACCCAATCTGAAAGGAAAAAAAAACCCTAATTACTTCGAAGAAATTTTACTGCAGAAATGGCTTCAAGAACTGTGAGCAAAGACATAATCACTCTCCGTGGATCCACCGCCATCGTCAGCGAGTTCTTTGGTAAGAATCGTATCTCCATTCTTCTCACTATTTCCGTTTCGTTTTTTGAAATCATGAGTTCGTCTAGATGCTAACGATTCTCGATCTATGCAACCTTTTTCAGGTTATGCAGCGAACAGGTAAGAATCGTTAGGGATTTCTCATTTGAGTGTGTAGATTTTTGTTAGTTTGACTGGAAAATTGCTAATTTTATTGGGGTAATGTGTAGTATTCTGTATAATCGTGGAGTTTATCCTGAAGAAAGTTTTGGAAGAGTGAAGAAATACGGGCTTCCATTGTTGCTTTCTCAAGATGAGGGTGTTAAGACATTCATCGCGAATTTGAATGCTCAGCTTTCCGGTAAGTAAACTTTCGATATCTTTAATTGCAGATCTTAATAATAGAATGTGGATAAACTTTATATTGTTAATATGCTCATTTGATTTGATTGTGATATAAATTTGGGTATTATAAAGAATGGCTGGAAGCTGGGAAGTTACAAAGGATTGTTCTTGTGATTATGAGTAAGGCCACAAATGAAGTACTTGAGAGGTGGAATTTCAGTATAGAAACAGATGGTGAAGTTGTTGAGAAAGGGTAAGTTAATTCTTGAATCTTTAAACCATCAAGAAACACCAAATTTGGTGTTTTTGCAGTCCGATTGAAGATGAACTTAGTCCGTAATATTATCTTTTGATTCCAATTTAATATATGTTGATCTACAGAGTTTCAAGGGAGAAGAGTGATAAAGAAATCATGAGGGAGATTCAAGCTATTATGAGACAGATTGCATCCAGCATTACTTACCTGCCATGCCTTGATGAACCCTGTAAGATTATGCAAAATCTATCTTTATGTTTCATTTGCTTTTAGGATTTATATATAGATGACTTTATGGTTTTGTCATTCAGCCCGTAATGGGCTTAAAGCAGCCAGTGCTTTTTCAATCCATTTAGTAAAATTAGTTTTCCATGTTCATTAAGCATATTTGATTGATTTACATGTTCAAATTTGCAGGTATCTTTGATGTGTTAGCATATACTGATACAGATGTTGCAGTACCATTCACTTGGACCGAAAGCGACCCAAAACTGATTGCAAATCCCCAGATGGTCAAATTGCATTCTTTCGATACCAAGGTTCGTATTTAGTAACATTTAAAAACATTTTCTTGCGGCTTTATTAAAAAGAAAAAGAAAAAGAAAAAGAAAACACAGAATTAAATGAGATGGTTGTTTTTATGATGCAGATACACAAGGTTGACACTTTGGTCTCTTACAAGAATGATGAATGGGATGAACAGTAAAACAAAGATGAAATATGATGATTTCTTTTGATTCTGTGTTCTTTTCTTGTTGACCCTTTAAAGGTCAATGGTTTTTGATTCACTTTGTGTGTAAGCTCTGAAATATGAATATGCAAACTTTATAAGAAATGGGTATAAGTGAAATTGAAGAATTTGCAGTAACGTTACCCTTATATATATATATATTTATGAAAATTATTAAGCAAAGTTATCCATAAAACATAAAACATTACAATGTGGTCAAAGCCTAGCTAATACCACGGTAAATTGCACCCGGGCAAAGCTCATCCATAATATCGACATTTCTGTACCCATTGTATTCTCTTAAACAAATCCAGCCTCTACGAGATAAAAAGTCACGGAAATCATCTTCGGTGTAAAATATCTTGTCTTCCGTATGGACTGGCACGTGATCCGGTTCCTCGAACAAGCATACTTTTATCATTAGCCCTGTTAGTTTAACATTTAGGGTTTAGGGTTTACGGTATTTAAATATTTGAATAAATGAGTATAGATAATTAATTATTTATACCTTCATCAACATGAAGAGAGTAGTTTCCGAGAGGCATGTCCCTATCGAGTGTTCTCACTATATTATCGACATCTTCCAACCAAAAGGCTCGGTTTGTTCTCAGTCTGAAAGCTGATTTGATGGTTTCTTTAATGGCATCTGGTGAGCCATCGATACCAATTCGTCGTGTGTAGTCCCCTAATTTGACGGAAATAACCCTACCACCGTAACTGTTATTCTGATCGCCTGCAAATATAACACAAAATCTTAAAAAAATGAAAAAAAGTTACAAACTTTGAATAATGAATAATACCAACATAACTAACCATTTCCAGGAGTTTCTCTCCAATTCCATGGAGAAACTCCAGTTGTTGCTGCCATGGTATCGGCTGCAGCGATGGCAAGTGGATGTCCCTCTTGATCCAACTGTCTTTCTAGATTCAGCGCACTTCTAGCATCAGCTGTTGCACCAAACAAACTTGAAAACTTAGCCGTTTACCAACAAATATTGGGTAATGCTGACTGAAAATGACTGTTTTATCCTGGTAAATGATGCTGACTGAATCAGCAACGGTGAGCAGTAGGTAAACATGTTAGAAAGATGTTTAATTTCCCATCTTTTTTTGGGTTAAAACCGAAATGGGGAAAACTTGACTGTTTTATCCTGGTAAGTGAAATCATAATGATGCTGACTGAATCAGCAACCATCAGCAGTAGGTAAACAGGTTAGAAAGATGTTTAATTTCCTATCTTTTTTGGGTTAAAACCGAAATGGGTGACTATAGTTTTGATTTTATTGATGATCACATGGAATGAGCATCTAAATGAACCGCAAATAGTTAATCACTAGACACACGGAAGGTAGAAAACTTGACATGCCTTCCACAGGTCCAAAAGCGATGCTCGTGTCCTCCATACCTGCAGGAAAGCAAAAGGAGCACAATTTTAACTAAAAAGACAAGAATAAACTTACGTAACGAATAATTAGTCCAAAATTGTTCATTCTTGCAAACAAAATGTGTTATTTTTGGCCTTTTTGCAAGTATGATGATTCAAAATGTCAACCACTCTCTCAAATAGAGAATTCAGAAGAAAAGTTGATGTATCTGGCCCAAAAAGGCTTTAATGCATCTATAATCTTCCTAATTCAAACAGATAAATCTCAACTATTAAAGAATGTTGCTTCGATGAAAAAACCCAAGAACAATGATCGCAGTAAAGCAGTCCTCATTTCAAAATTTTCAAACAACAAAACAGATGATCCCAAATCTATTATTAACAATTAACAAAGCTCAAAATTTGATTAATTTTGCTTCTTTGAACTTTTATCAATATAATTTCTCTTGGATAGTTGGTTTCTGCAAAATTTGTGGGTGATCATCATTGTGAATAAACAATAGATGAAGATCATATTCATTTGATGGTTCCATAGTTACAGCTGGTGATGATGAAGACATGATTTCAGGATCAAGAAGGATAGAAATCAAGGAAGAACAGAATGTGAAGATTTATTTCTCTGATATCATATGAATTGTTGATTAAATTAACAAAAAAAAAAGGAAATCAAAATCGAAGAATGATTCAATCTGTTGACAAAAATTACAATTTATGATCGAATTAACTGCTATTTAGAATTGAAAATTTCACACAAGAACCCTAAAACCCCCTTTTCAAATCACATCACAGAATCACAACAAAATTGCTCTTATTGGACATTTATAAAGCAATTTTATTATAACTGAGATCTAAATTGAAGTAACAATTTTACCTTTATCAGAGAAGTGCATAAAGGAATCAACCTTACAATTTTTGTTTCTATCCCTAATAATCTCTTCAACTTCTTTGTAAAACTGCATCTTACTGTTTGCCGAATACCCATTATGATTATTATTATTACCACCACCATTTTCGTGTTGTTTAGCTTTCTTAAACTCCTTCAATAAGTTCCTCCACTTGTCCGTACACATGGTGGGCGATCGATCAAAGCCCTTTTCTCTCATCTTCAATGAAATCTGATCCCACAAGTGCTTGTTTGACTTTGAAGTGTTGAAAAGTGAATCGATCTCATGACGAAGGATGATTAGGGTTCGTGTTTCTTCTTTGACCCAAGTTTCAGCTCGTTTCTTCACCGGTGCTGAAGCTGAAGCTGAAGGTGTAGGTGTAGCAGCAGATGATGATGATTTGATGGTGTTTTCTTGGATCAATTGCGTTTGGTGGGTGGATTCCATCATCATGTTTGTTGTTTGTATTAATGGAGGACAGAAATTGATGGGTTGAGGTTTTGCAGGAGAAAACATGTGGAATTCAAACTGTTTGAGTGAGAGCTACCATTGACCAACAAGATTTAAAGGAATAAATATTATTAATTTTTGTCAACTAAAAGTCTACTTGTATAAAAAAAAGAGTATTTCATAATACATAATCAAAGATTAAAAATATCTCTCTATATTCTTTAAAAGTTTTTTAAAATAAAAATGTCAATGTTTTTGAAAAATGTTTGGTTTGAAGAATTAAATTCGATGGAATTGAAATTAATCAAAGGATTTTTGACTTTAAAGAAATTATAAAGTAATTTAACAACAAATTTAATTAGATAAAATTAAATTATTTGGAATATCTAATGGAATGTTGAAATCTTTAATTTAAAAAATATAATTTTTTTTATCATTTTCGTTATGAACCAAACATAAATTTGTAATTTGGTCAAAAGAATTATCTATTTCAGTTTATTGTAATTCTATTAAAATCTATGAACTAACCACCCTCTAAATTCATCTATACTGGATTTCTTATTTTCGATATATTATTATCTCAACAAACTTTTAAATATATTTTATATAAAATAGTAGTAATTTTCAACTAACTTTTTATGAAATTAGTAATTTTAATAAGCTTTATATAAAATGATAATTGTTTAAACAATTTTTTTTATAAAATAATAAAGATACGCTCAATTTTATATAAAATCGTAATGTTTAACAAAGATTTTATGAAACGATAATTTCAAACATTTTTTTAGATGTTAGATTGCAACAACTAGTAATAAAAAAAGCTAACTTCTAACAACAAATAAAAAAAAAATGTTAACTTCAAATAACATGTAATAAATAAAATAAATGTAAACTTGCAACTAATAAATGATTATTGACAATTTCATCTATAATAAGAGCTTTGCTCCAACCGCATCTCTAAAACTTTTTTCAAAATGAAGAAAACATGAAATAGATTACAAAAATCTCCAAAAATCATTACCATGAGAGAGAAGCTTTTTTTTATTACATTCTTCCAATAATTTTTTTTGAAATTAAATGTTTAGATGAGATAAATAATATTTTATTAGAAATATAATAAATTTTAATAATATAATAAATTTTGTAATCTCCAAAATAGAGATACTGTTGGAATTGAATATAATAACTTTTAGAGATTTTGATGTTTGATTCTCTATTTTGAAGAAAATTATGGAGATGCTCTTACAACCATTTTTGTTCTATGTAATTATTTTATCTCCTCGTTTCTATCTCATTTGAAACCATTTTCATGGCTCGTCATTCTTTACTTAGTTGTTGCTCTGTTGATATGCACATGAATAATGAGGGCGTGGAGCATGATTAGTTTTTGCTTCTACAACTAGAAGAAAAGTGTCTTTCCAAGACGAGTTTAAGGAGAGTTCATGGGTCACAAGTTGTCCATCACGATCTAATTAGGGATCATGAACGACTTTATCGTGACTATTTTGTCAATCCTCCAAAATATGGTCCTCTGACTCTTTCGAAGGAGGTTTATAATGAATTAAGTTCTTTTCTTTCGGATCATTGATGCTACTGGTACACTTGATAATTATTTTGTTCAAAAAGAGAATCTTGCCAGATGCATTGGTTTGTCATCTCTTCAAAAGGTAACCGCCGCTTTTTGATTGATCAAAGTTGATATATTCAAGTAGGGTCATCTCAAGTAGAGGTGCACAGAAACTCGACTAACCCAACCAACCCAATGCGGAAGTAACCCAACTCGAAGTGAATTTATACCTTATCGAGTTCTAAAATTTTAAAACTATAGATACTAGCTTGAAATTGGGTTAAGGACATTTTAAAGACAAGTTAATTAATTAAATCTTTATTGTAATATTTAAGCTTATTTGATAAAAAAAATTCAAGCCCTAGGAACAAAAGTTGTCGTCTTCAACATTTAGTTATGCACTAGACCCAAATGACAACAAATTGGTTAACTTGTAGATACTTTGGATAAGTTGAGTTCTTCAAGTAAACAAGATACATTCATAGTGTACCAAAGCACTACTTTTAAGTTTTTTTGTGCTCAAGGAGCTCTACAAATATTTTGGGTAAACAATGTCTAAAAGATAATCTTGATCTCCTAAAATTTAAAATATCTCAATATTTCTTTATAAATTAAAAGATCCTTCCTACATTTTTCAACGGTTCGCCATCAAAACATGTCTAGCCCATTGGTAAGGTAATATTCTCTGACTACCTGGGTTCGAACCTCGTGGTGTGTATGTGACGATATTTAGAACATGGGTCTGCCACTTAGTAGTACCCTTAATTAAACTGGACCGTGATCGATAGAGATTAATCGAGTGACACCCTTGTGTAGAAACTCAGATACCCCAAGAAAGTATGTGTTAACTTGTCTTTTAAAAAAAATCTAACTGTTGGCCTGTGACTACATATCAATATTGTATTGTTTTCATAGTTTTAGAGGAAAAGTAAAAATCATATTGCCCTAAAACATAGCAATGGTTAATGGAGTTACAGCAAAAGAACAATCAACAACAAAAATAAAGTGCAATCCAAAATTTCATCAAAATCGAAATTTGGAACTTACACTCAATTAATAATTATATGTTTTTTAGTCAAATTAGATATCTATTATGATTTATGACATCACATAAATCATTCTTCACCTATCCACCTTCCCTTTAATAAACCCTAGCAATTCAACCCCAAAATATTAGGGTTTTAGAGATTGAAGATTGCAAACCGCCAGTGAGCCGCTAGATTGAATTGGGTATGGATTCATCTTCATTTTTTTGTTGCTATAGAACAGGCGGGCTTCCATCTCTTCACACAAAATTCAGGGTTTTCTAATCAATTTCTTATACTTGAGCTATGTTTTCATGCTACCCTGTTAAAACTCCATTGGGGATTCTATTTTCTTCTCTCAAGATCAAAATCCTCCATGGGGTTCCCCCAAAAAGTAATCGCCAAGTTTGCATTTGATTTTTTAGGGTTCTTAATGTTCTTCGGATGCCCTATTTCATCCTCTTTATTTCAAAAGTTTCCATGAACTTTCCCCCATGATGTTTCATAACAAATCTTCAATGTCTGTTTGTTATTGTAGAGCTTTATCGAATAGAGCAAAGGGAAACTGGCTGTGAGCTACCTGGAGGTACTTTTCATTTCTTCATCTCAGTTCCATTTGTGGCTATAAAAGCTGATCGCACTTATCAAACTGTTTCTGAAATCCTATCAAAATGACTCACCAATTCATTTTGTAGCAGCTTTTCTACTCAACGACCCACTTTAGCAATTGTGTAAGTGGCAGTTAGCATCTTGCTAAATATGGTACCTTATGAATATTATATTTAAAAAAAGTGGAGTTCGCTAGTTACTGAAGTGCTACCTGTGAACTTTTGGCTATTTCGGTCAATTGGTTAAAAATGTGGCTATATGCACAAATTGAAAATGTTGATGTTTTTAAACTTCCTTCAAATACTTATATCAATCTGCTTCATTCCATAGCTTGATAAATGAGCGAATCTAACCTTTGACCAGATAGGAGACCAAGAATTAAATGAGTTTTTCGAGCTTGTAAGGAGCTCACAAATCTACTTTTCTATCCATGTGGGACGGGTTGTTACAGTCAAGTTCTTGATATAGTCTACGATTAGCATGATTACAAAAAAGTTACGATTATGAGTTTTTTTTAGGAGGGCTGGTGTTTGGTCAATTTGTTGAGCGAAAAGAGAGCTGAAAATGATCAAGTTACAAATACCCACTTCAAATAATGCAGTAAAGATTGCATCATCAAAGCTTAAATAGCGAGTTATTGAGATGATGATAATTCAAAGATTGTTTCCAACAAATGTTTATGACTAGAATCAGTTGCCAGCGTTTGATTCTGATTGAATCAGACATTTGCTTCCTTAACGCTCTACTTTTTCTTTAATCTTCTTGATTGAGGTCTTCAAATTATCAAATTATTTATCTTTTTTATTGTTCTTGTAGACTTTGGCAATGACCAATGCCTGCGTCACTAGACTCCGTGTTATTCACAATAAAGTAACGACCGTTTATATTCCCAAAAAAAAGAAGTTTCAGATCAACTTTTTCAGACCGTTTCCAACCTGTGCATCAGCAGCATCAACCTCTATAGCCTACAACCCCCAATGGTTGACCGTGACTTGCCAACTGACTCCATCTGGTGCACCTGCCCAACGGTCAGAGGAATGGTTCGCCCTTCGAAAGGACCGGTTGACCACTAGCACATTCAGCACTGCTCTTGGCTTATGGAAAGGCAAACGTAGGTACGAACTATGGCACGAAAAAGTATTCCCTTTAGAAACAGAATCAACGATCACACTTGCTTCAAAACATGCCATGGAATGGGGTGTGCTTAATGAGTCAGCCGCCATTGAAAAATACAAAACCATCACCGGTCGTGAAGTGAGTTCATTAGGGTTCGCAACTCATTCAGAGGATAAATTCGATTGGATTGGTGCATCCCCAGATGGGCTTCTTGGGTGTTTTCCAAATGCTGGGATTCTTGAAGTGAAATGCCCGTATAATAAAGGAAAACCCGAGTCAGCAATGCCTTGGACAACTATGCCCTTTTATTATATGCCTCAAGTTCAAGGTCAAATGGAAGTTATGGATAGAGATTGGGTCGATTTGTATTGCTGGACGGCAAATGGGAGCACTATATTTCGTGTCTGTAGGGATCAAGAATACTGGAAGCTAATTCACGAGATTTTAAGAGAATTTTGGTGGGAAAATGTCGTTCCGGCTAAAGAAGCTTTGTTGATGGGGAGTACAGAAGAAGCTAAAAAGTACGAACCAACGTCAACTCATAAGCTAACCGGATTAGTGATTCACAAGAGCTTAAAATTGGCGGCTGAGTCGAAGCTTTTGTGTAGAGAAGTTGCAGGCAATGTCGAATTTTTATGAGGTAATTCCTCAATTTATTTATTTTTAAAGTTTACATACTTTGGCGCACCATATATTCATCGACTACGTTATCTTATTATATATATAATTGATTAAATATATAACCTTCTATTCGATTCTAGTGATTCTTGAAACATGATTTCATATGTAATATGATAGGGGCAGGTTCATTTAGAGCTTGTGTGTTAGCAGCTTAACGAGCTTAACAGGACTTGCAGCTTATTCAATCAGTATACATCAGTATACATACATGACTGTTTGATAGTGGCTTAATAATATAGAAAGTGGCTTATTCAGTAAGCTTCTAAAGGGAGCTTTATGCGGAAAGCCAAGTCTTTTTCAAACTTGCCCCTCCCAATTAAAAAAAAGCACACTCCTTCCATCTGAAAAAAAACCCTCCCAAACAAAAACCCTCCGGATCTATATACACACAGATTAATCCACATTTTATCCATTCAAGACTTAATGGAAAACCAACCAAACCGCCCCTTTAGGCACCTTAAATATTTTAGGAACCCGGAAATCACCTATTTTGTGATTATTCATTATTCATTATGAATATTTATCATGAATCTTCACAAAAAAGTTGGTTCATCGGTTCCTAAAATATTTAAGAAACCTCCCTCTAATATCATACACATAAATTTTAAGGTGTAGCATGAATTTAGATCTTAGATTTTGACAAAGTCAAAAACTTTTTTGACCTTAAAAGCCAATGACCACACAATAATTAGTGATTTGAGTTGATTTCTTAAATGATTGGAACAAAATGTTAAAAAGATTCTTGACCATTGATTCTGTTTATAACTCAAAAAACAGCTGCATCAAAATGGGGTAGGTTTTGATTAAAAAAAAAGAAAGAAAAGAAAATGAAACCAGTCAGCTCAGAGAAACCCTGGGCTGATGAATGGGATCCTGTGAAAGATTCTCCATTCCACAAAAAGGGCAGGGAGCACGAAGAACCAGGGAGAACCCGAACTGCAATGAAGTCGATATTTACCCTAACGTGGATGAAGAATCTCGCTAGGAAATCTGACAAGAATCACCCGTCTATGTGATTCTAATCCTTTTGGTTTTTGGGTTAATTTCTTTTTTTTTTGCCTTTGAATTCTATAGGAAAGATGGTTGTTTGTTTAAGCTGAGCAATGAATAGGGGATCTTGGATGGGTTTTAAGGCATTTGTCAAAATTATGTTGTGGTTATCAAATGAATTCGATTATGGGTATCCGTTGTTGATTGATGCTTTTGTTTTTCTTTGTTTTCTAATCATTTTGTACCAAAATTTTCACTTTCTTATGTTCCAATTCGCACACATGTTCGAAATGCTTTGCTTTATAATCGTCGGGTTTTGATTTAATGGAAGTGGTAAGATTGACATTCACAGAAAAAAGGGTCATATATGTTCTGTAAATTGTATATAAATTTGTTTTAGAAACGAAGAACAAAGAAGGGTATTGGAGATTTGAATCCATGACCAGTTTGGTAATTCAAATGCACCATCAAGAGATTTGTTTGTTGAGTTTGGATTGGAATACTGTTCCAGGTTTTGTTATAAATTAATTATTGTATTTGTTATAATAAAAAATAACTTTATGGAAAGAGGATTAAAGGAGAACATAGTCAAAATAAAAGAACACGAAAACAACTAAATTACATGTGATTTTACACCTAAGTATAGTGTAATTCACATGTGATTTTCTCGTTTGAACCCGACCCACTCTAACTAAGATGATAAACATGTCTAACATGTACAAATATGTTCTTTTAACTATATACAAACATGTCTAACCTGTACAAATATGTTATTTGAATATATATAATGGAGTAAATTACCTTTTTCATCTCTATGGTTTGTTACAAATTGTGGATTTCATCCCTAAGGTTTTGAAATTTTGGTTTTTATTCATATGGTTTGCAATGCATTTTTATTTTTCTTCACGAGGTTAAAACACTACTTTTAAGTTTGAATGACTAAAATAGAAATGAATTGTAAACCATAGGAACAAAAAAAAACAATAAATTCTAAATCATAAGAACAAAATAGGTAATGAATTATAAACCGTAGGGATGAATATTTTAATTTCAAAACTATAAGGACAAAAATAGAATTTTTTAACAAACCACAGGGACTAAAAATATAAATTTACTCTATATAATGAGTATATTCCATTCAAGGTTATAAGAGCATCTCCAACAGCTATGTTAAATTTTTTCTATAATGCAATACGAAAAGTGAAAATCTTTAAAAAAATTTGTATCCAAGACAACAGCTACTCTATTTTAGCAATTCTAACTAAGTTATATTAATAAAATATTCAATAAATTTATTGAAATATTATTTCTCTCTCTTACATTTGTGATTTCAATTGTTCTAATTGGTTGCATATAATTAAATTATTATTTCTCTCTCTTCTATATGATTTTAGAGTTTTCTCTAAATTTAGAGATTTTTTTCATCTTTCTCCTCAATTCTCTATTTTAGCATATGGAATAGCATAGCTGTTGGAGCAACAAATATGCTAAAATCACTCTTTTTTCTATTATAGCATAGCTGTTGGAGATGCTCTAACAACTCTCCAAACTCTACGCACATTTATCCAAACTAGTTTTACATTTATAGCTTAATATATTTTTGTATTAAGCTCGAATTAACTTGTTTTATCCAGCAGATAGCTCTGTCTCTTATCTCAAGAAGACAACTTGAACATATACAGAAATCAAGCTTGCATAGTTGCACTAATTATGCTAAATGTTCAAGTAGCATTTGATACGTAAACATTATTAGTTAGCATTTTGTAGGTGTTATTTTCAGACTGGACTGCACATAACAGAACTAGACAGGACAATAGAGCAAAAATAAATTAGTTTTTTTTTTGTTTCACCTAATCCGAGCTTTTATCTTGTCACATGTCACGCTAAATGTAGGACTGTATTTTGTCACATTTCATGTAACAGCCTCATGAAATAGTTTTGAACAAAACTTTCTTACCCAACAGAAAACATTTTATCTCTAAGAAAGTACAAGGGTACACCACAATTATAAACATTCTAAACATTAAAAAGAAAACATTTGAATCGAAACAAAGTTCAACATCAACATCAAACGAAAAACATGCATCAAACAAAATACGCTGATGATACTGTCTAAAAACGAGTACGATACATGCATAACCCACGCAACGAAAACCAGCAGCAACCACCCAACAGCTCCACCCAATTCTGCATGGCTGAATCACATCTGTACGAGCCACCCTGAACCCTCCTGGCCATCATTCTTTCCGATATCATCCTATTGAAATTTTTACCGATTTGCCCTTCAAAATTGGAGCTGTACCCGACATCCATCGCTCATCCCTGCCCCCATCAAGACACGACCAACAGCCACATAACATTTGCAGTATCACCGTCATCAGATCAGCCATCTCCACAAAAATCCATCTCGATCATATTAAATTCCAATTTTCATTTTCTTTATAACTTTTTTCCAATTTTCTCAAAACCATCAAGAGCTTCCATCAACCAACCAGCAGCTAGCAGAACTGATAAAACCCTCCAACCACAACCTCACTTGACTACCCTTTCTTTAACTAGATAAAAGATTTTGAACACCATCCATCCATCACATACTCTGCCCACATAAACCATCATCATCATCATCATCATCTAGCCATCAATCTCCATCTCTTGTGCCTTTTGGCATCTTGGCATCTCCTTTAGACAACTGGAGCAAAGATACTCCAAAGAAAAAGTTTCTTCATATTCGCTATTGTGTACACACCGACCACACTGAGCACACCGCGGTATGCAGATTATGCAAGCCCTACACAAATCTCCACATTGGTCTTTCACTCGACAACTTTCAGCCGGACAGTCGTAAACAAGCCTCAAATTCTGGCATCTTGGGCATACTTCAACATCAATATCGCGATCATCATCAGATGGCATATATAAATTTCCTCGATGATAATAATGTGGTGGATTGTACTCATTTTGCTGCATGTTACCACTAGTGCCCAATAAAAACTTCAACTCTTTGAAGTGCTCATGCGTTATGCCATAGAACCCACCCGTTCTTATATGTTTGATACCTGAACTACCTTTACGTGACTTGAAAGCCTTCAAGTTATTCAAGATTCCCTCAATACTGAGTCTTGTGCATCCAGGAACAGACAACTACATGAAAAAAAAAACAATACATATGTGGTCAGAATTCCCATTCATCATGGCTATCATGAAAGAAATATTTAAACTCCACTACCAAATAAAAAGAAAATGAACGCCCTTAGCAACATAATTTATGTCAAGAAATTTAAAGTGGTCCTAGATGCCAAATAATGCCTCACTATAGCTTAATGTATATAAAATCATAGCCTACTTTTTTATGCTTGCTCAACTGAAAAACTTGGATGTCGCTTTTCTTACTCTTCCCCGATTCACATCAAAATCAATATGTAATACCTTGTCAACATAGCATATAACTGATGAGTCTTGATATTTCTTATTCAATATGGTATTATGGTAATACTGTATACAGCATTAATAAACAGTTTGTTCATGAATCCATGCATTATTGCATTCAAAACAGAACCCCATTATTTGCCATATGTTCAGAGAGGAAAACAGTTTCATCTGGATTTTAAACTAAGATTTTCTAGAATATGCAAGGATTTCTTGGTAAGTAACTATGCTATGCTTCTAAAAACATGCAATGTACACTGCATTACATTTCCACGGTCTTAATATTTAAATAAAATACTTATGTGGATGTCTGACACAATGATGTCCTTTTTGTGTTTAATTTAGTTGTTTAAATTAATCCCAACATGATAAAACCCAAAGGTGAAGAGACTTGTATGCTTTTCAGTTAACTGGCATTTGATCCATTCAAGACGATGCATTATTTTGAGCATTGGTGCTTTAAACTGAACATGTAAAATATTCGTTAAATAATTACCAAAAAAATCTGATTAACAATTACCCTATAACCCTAGAATCATTTCAAAGAACTTTAACTTTTTTTTTGCAAATGGTAGTAGATATCAAGAACATAAAAAAAACACCTTGAAATGCATTAACAAGGATTGAACACTGCTCACCTTGGTTAATTTTGGATTAGTCTGCAATACACGCTTCAGACCCTCATCAGTGATCCTTGGACATTTTATGAGGGTCAAACACCGGAGATTGCCTTCTGCCCTGCTAGTTAATTGCACAAGAATATCATCTGTAATCCTCTCATTCAATGGCTGATCAATGTGAATACTCCTCCACAATAGTGAATCATTGCGAATGGTATAGCACAGAGATCTACAAACACGCTCCACTGAGAGAAGATCTCTTGTTCCCAGATAACCAAGAGCAAGAACAAATGCCTCATGAGGATCTCCTCCAACTGCATTAGAAGAATGACCAAGATCATCTGCATCCTCACACTTTGTGATAAGAGCGCTTGTACTTCCATGATTGAAACCCATCATGTCCTCTGCACAGTGGACAGGAGGACGAATCACACCCTCACCCAAACTTCTGAACTGACATCCCATTGGGCATTTGTCAACCATACAACTTGCACCAGCTTTATTATCAGATGCCTCAGTGCTTGGAAATGATCGAAACCTAATAGCACTGTTCCAAATCAAATTGAGCCCTGCAAACAACCCATAATCTTCATTTGTATTCACAATGTTGTTCTTGACATATGCCCCATACCCATAGTCCACTTCCAAATCCTCAAGCCACCCGCTGATGGCAGTAAAAGTGGTACTAATATCAATCTCCATCCCAAATGGATCTGATGGCAATAGGTCAACTATGTCTCCAGACATAGGATCTGGCGAGCCACCTTTATCCACTTTCTCCCTCCCATAACCAAAACGATCATGCATTTCTCCATTACCATGCCTAGGCTTAATAAAGCCCTCTCCCCCTTTTTCTGTCATGCCTTCCACAACATACCCATTCACAATCCTCAATGGTGAAACCAGATTGTCTTCTGATGTATGGGTAGGAAAAACAGGCCGCTGTGAATAGTTCAGGGCCATTTTGTACACGCCTAAAAGAAAATTATCTCTTCACGGATATACGATGCTGAAAACTACTTCTAATGAAACCCCAGATTCAGCTAAATCACCAAATCAGAAACAAAATAGGGATATTTCTCGATCTTTTTTTCTTCTATTCTTTTTTGCTTTTTTTTTGGCTTTGTTTCGATGATTACCTAAACCTAGAAAAAAATGGAAAACTCAACAAGAAAACCCTCAATTTTGGGGGCAGACTAAAACAACGCGCCGAAAATTTTAAGAGTTTCTTGTAGGGAACCAATACCTATACGAATATCTATCAGCTACAATATCAAGAGAAGAGCGGAAAGAAAAACCCGAAAACGATAATCAATATACAAATAAAGAATCAATGAATAAGAATGCCCTAATGCTCGAATCCAAGACCTAAATCCACCTAACCAAAAACAAAAACAAATATAAAAGAATCAAAGAGTGGAAGAATATGACCTGATTAAGCTCAGAAAACCTAGATTTTGCCCAAAACAAACGCAATCAACAGAATTTGACGAATCGATGGATAGGGGGGTATCGTCTGTCGAGATAATCAAAACGGCGTGAACGTCGATCAATCAATCGCCTCGAATGCAGAATACACGATGATGATGATGATAACACCTGATAGTAAGTAAGGTAGATAACAAGAAATCGAACGAAAATTCGATCCGAGTTCGAACGAATCTGTCGATCGAGTTGAAGAGAAAGGAACGAGATGGAGTTTTAGAGAGAAAGGGTTATCTCTAGAGAGAGAGAGAGAGAGAGAGAGAGAGTGTGTGGAAAAGGGGAATATGGAAACATATATTACTACAACTACAAGAGGGGTTAACCGACACGTGTCTGGTTCATAATAGTTTTACTGCTTCTTTCTGTGGTGGATTCCGGAATTTTCTGACCGTTTGTGGTGGGTTTTACCGGTGACCGGTTAAATAGGACTCTGGTCAAACTCAGAATTTTCTTTTTTTAAATTAAAAACCATCGATATATTAATATTCCTCATGGTTGAAAACTTGCTTCGTGAACAAGAAATTCACGGGTATTTGTACGTGTGTCTAACTCTAAATTATGTACTTTTAATAAATTGATTTTTAATTTATATTTTTATAGTTATCTATGAGCAAAATAATCGAGTTAATAAGTTTGTTGCGAGAAAATATGATTATTATATAAATAAATAAATAAATAATTATCTGAGTTTCAGTAACTAACTTTTTGATTTTGGTTAGGATTCTTTGAATCTTTTTAGTAATTAGAAACTAACAAGGAATGCTTCTCTGGTAATGTGCACAGCTATATACTGATGTATTTTATAAAATCGTCAAAATGATATTTGTTTTTTGAATCGTTTATACATGATTATTGTAAGTTTTTGATGTTAAATTGATGAAATTAACTAATATATATATATATAGGAAAGTTCAAATGTGAACTCATTTTTGGTTGTGAACGTGAGGACGAATCTCAGCCACTTATCCGGTCAATAAAGACGGCCAATTCTGCCTCCTCCTTTAATAATCTCCACCCTCCCATTTAATCGCGTTAATTCTCCGTGATCGCGTCCACTATAACCGAAGATGTATGGCTGAGATTCGTCCTCACGTTCACAGCCAAAATTGAGTTCACATTTGAACCTAACCCTATATATATATATATATTTTGCAAACTTTGCAAAACTGACGTGGACCAATAAAAATAAGACACGTGGATACTATTTTATTAATTTTATTTAATAGTTTAATAATTTATTGAGGGTATCATTGTCATTTTACAATTTAATCAACTTTAATTATTATTTAATTAAATTGTTATATATAGTAATAATCAATTAACATGAAATTAATATTTATTAATTTCCTGCCGATGAATACACTTTCCGATACCTTCATCTTCTCCGGTGAGTTTTCCGGCAAGTTTCGGCATTCATGAATACTAATTCGCCATTCGTGAATACATTTTCACCATTCATGAATACACTTCCACCATTCGTGAACATCATATTAGATGACGAGGTCGCCGGAGAAGATGATGAGAGGTCGCCGGAGAAAATGACGAAAGCTCGCCGGAGAAGACGACGAGGTCGCCGGAGAAGATGACGATAGCTCGCCGGAGAAGATGACGAGAGCTCGCCGGACATGGTAGTCATTCTCGATGAAAACATGAACCATGGCCATCTCCATGAAAACCAGACGAAAGAGATTCAGACATTGTGATAGAGTTTTCACTGTGATAAAAATGAAGTTGAGAAGAAAAGCGACGGTAGAAGTGATAAGAAAAGTAGTATTCAAGTTTTATTGAAATATGATTTTACATTGTTTCTGTAAATGGCTTCGATACCCAGGAACAATAAAAGTAAAAACAAATATGCATTAAATTGTATATTTCACGATGATGATCACCTAGAATATCATATTTACAGAAACTGAATAATTTCAGTTTCAAAGTTTCCATATTACTAGCTAATTACTACAGATAATCATTGAATTAAATTATAATTAAAAATGATATAATTCTCAATTGTCCATTATACCCTCATTGAATGAATAATTTAATAATAAAAGGCGTTTTCCTATTGGTCATGGTCAGTTTGCAAAATTTGCAAAATTTCAATGATTTGCAATGGATAACTGGCCTATATATATACATGATAATTTATTTACAAAGTCTCTAAAAATTAATGACTTTAAAAACCTATTTATACAGTTCTTTTATTTAACGGTTGACGTAAATGTTTAATGAGAATTTGATACTCAAATTATGAAAAAGATAAAGAAGGTATTTTTGGAGAACATTTTAAATTTGAATTTAAATTATTAATTACATGATTATCTATTTTCGGTTATATTCATAGTGATTGAGATTATGGAACAACCATATATAAGCATATGAGATATCAACAATAAGATGAGTTAAAGATGTGAAATCAACGTTTGAAGATGAAATAAAAACAAATCTTTAATCGTCTCTTGTTTCTTTTTTCAATCATCTTTATGGATTTGATTTGATTTGATTTGTTGTTGGTATTTTAGGATTTATGAATAGTTTTTGAGCACATGAAACATTATTTTTTACCACATATGAATTGATATTCGTTTGATTTGGTGTTAGTGGTTTTTTCCCCAACATATACGAAACATTGTTATGAATCGTTTTTTAAATAGTTAGGCATTGTTTGTTTTTTCATTATAAGTTTTAATCACCACTTATGTCTGATTCGTTTAGACGTTTCATAACCAATTCAGAACTGAAATCATATTTCAGACTTCAGCATCTCTTAAAAAAAACAAACGTCACCTTAATGTGAGTGAAACAACACTAGTATAAAACTATGGCAACAAAAACTGTTATTGTTTCATATGAGAACCAATAATGAATCTTTTAAAATAATACAAATACCTTTCTTTCTATGGTTTGTATTATTTTAAGAGAGGATCTTTGTATTTTAGAGATAGTCATCTTTTTTAAATATATATCAATAAACTTCATCCTCGTAACAATGAAGAGGGACATACCATTTGTACAAGATGATAAGAGTATATAGATGTACAAATTCTATCAAACTATAAAATTCAGTCATTTTATAGAAAAAATAATTTATTCTCCTCTTATATTATTTAATTTATAATGCTACTTTTTTGCCAAGTGTAACTTGTTTATTTATCATTTGGTCGCTCTTTATGTCACATAGGCACAATTTTGTAATGGTATTTACTATCAAGTAATTGTTGATACTTTTTGTGTCTATTACCATCTACAACGCTTGTATTCTTAAGACTGTTACAGTGTGTATTTTGCACACACATAAAGCAATAATATTGGGAAGAACATATCTGGTGTCTATTTTATACAATACTATATCAACTTTCTATGAAATGGGAAGATAAGAATTGCACGGGAAGCCACCAAATTTTGTTTTATTGTTGTTGGACGCCTTCCATTAGGGACTGGAACAGGTCGGAAATGCACCTTCATCCCTCGTCCCCACTCCCTGTTTATGTCTCCCAACCTTGTCAGTACTCAGTTGTCCCTATCCCTGTCCATGTCCCAACCTTGTCTAATCCTCGATAGGTTTGAGGGAAAGAAATCCCCACCGAGTAAGGAAACTCATCGGGTATCCATTTAGTAATAGTGGTAATAATAACAATTAATGTATAAAATGAAACACAAGCAGTGGCGGATGGAAGCTTTAAGGATGGGGGTCACATGACCCCAACTAAATTTTCCACTTTTAGGCTAAAAAAATTTATAACCTTTTTTGTTATTGATCTTTCAAATTAAACATGTTAAGGGACCCTAACTAAAATTTTAAAACAATTTTTATCTTAAGAGTTAAGACTTAAATCCACATGATTCATTTTCGCAGTCTAATTTATTAAATTTATTGAAGTCCAGTGACTTGTATCCTAATGATTTTAGTCTTATGGAAATGATCGCAGTACTATGTGGTTGTGCGTCAAGATGAAAGATTTACCGATTTGAAAGGTATTAGCAAGGTTGCTAGATTAACAGTGGAGACAAAAATTATATAACTTTAAAACCTTATATTGTGACCCCGACTATATATTTTTCTGGATCCGCCACTGAACACAAGTATAATATTCGGGCCGGTTAGTATTATTCATGGTCTCGCTCCAAACTCATTTCAGGTATGGAAACTAAGAGTTGGTTTACTAAACGTTTACCCGGTAAGTACTTATTAAGTTACTTTATAACCTTATCGGATAAACATGACAAGATTGAAAATCTTACATGGTAAGAGCAATAACAAGGATTGGGAGTATTACCCGGTACTGAGAGTGACGACTCTTACCCTATAAACATATACCGAATAAAAATGTTGCATATAATGTCGTTTTAATAGACTAAAATCTTATTCGGTAAGTCGAATAAAAGTGTTGATTATTACCGGTAAACGTTGTGTAAACATAGCGCTCAACTCCGCCTTACATGCCAAGACTAATCGTAAACGATATAACAATAACTGTTATTATTCAAGTTTGCAAAAACATCGAACCCTATATAAAACGTTAAAAAAAAATGTTTTTTACTACAACATACTAAAAGTATGCTTTTGTTTTTTCATTTAACATATGAAACTTCCAATAAATATTATTGACATGGTCGGAGTCAAATTCCTTGGTCGTTAGATATTTAATTTTTTTTTCGAACTTATCACATTTTATTATTTCTTTTAAAGTAAAGTTCATATTTGCTATGTTCTTTAGTGGAAAATCCCTTATCCCGATTTCGGCTTTAAAATCTTGTAATTGTCCGGATGATCAATCGATGCATGCAAACCAATGTTTTAAAACTCGGGTTTTTAGTTGACCCGGTGTAGTGATCGAGTTCCGGGTTAACTGGTTCAACCATTGGGTTAACCGGTTTCAATAATTCCTTAATCCCTTGTATTTTTTTTTTCATGCGTTCATACATATATATAAAGTAATAATTTGATGTCCACAAGTTCCAATATTAAAAATACACAAACAACAAGTTTTACATCAATCCAAATACATTAAAAACACACGTAACACACATTTTTTAATTTTTTTTTGAATTTTAATATAAAAACGGGTTAACCGGGCTTGAGAAACGGGTTTACCACCGGTTTAACTGGGTTTCTCAAGGGGCAGGTCATATGCATTAACCCGACGTTAGTTAACTCGGTCACTAGCTACCTCATGTTCCAGTCCAACCGGTTCGACCGACCGGGTTAACCTTGGTTTTAAAACATTGATGCAAACAGACTTGAAAACCCATGAGGACATTTGTTTTAAATATATCTTCCCACATTTATTTTTGCTTTATAAAAATGATCTTTAAAAAGAGAGCAGTTTTTGCTTTTTACATGACTATATGTGTGACATTTTCCATGTTTCTAAACAAATATGTGAGACTATTATACATGATATCGCCGATATTTATCGAATGTGGTGTAGAATTTACATGTGGTATGATTTTTCATGTTATAGAATGAATCATCGATGATTCCAAAAATTTGACAGGTTTTTTAAGAGAGATAAATTCGCTACCTAATTGGTTCATTTCAGTGTTTTTGTTGGTTGGTATTGTAAAAATTTAGTGCATATCTTGGACGGAGGTGGGCTCACTTGTTGGCTATCCGGTGGAGTTTTCCCAAATGGGTTATTTCTTGTTTAAATGTTGACAGACGGTTAAAAAATATCTGTTTTGTGTGTTCTAAAGTGCAATTAGTTGGTAGCGGGTTCATTCCTATACGCTCATATATGTTGTCTATATGTCCAGGTCCGATTTCGGACACTTTATAGACCCAAACAAGCAAGATAAAAATATTAAATGAATGTCTTAAAACAATTTATTCAAGTTGATGTTAAAAGTCAATATCATATAACATATCTTTCTCAATATATGATGTTTATACAAAATAAATTATTATAAAAATATAATAGATTTTGAGTGCTAAAAGTAATATCTAAACCCAACTAAATGAACAAATAAAAACCCTCAAAATCAACCAATAAAAAACAATGGAATTCTGCGAAAAATATATCGAACGATTTTTACAGACCTTTGATTCACCTTAAAGGTGCAACCACTAAACAAAAATATTGTGTTCGCCGCTAGAAAAAGATGAATGCACGACGATGAGGTTACAACAATATTTCTAAAAGCTGAATGTAATTTATTTCTTCTACATAACAGTTTAACGATCCATAAATGTATACGTTTTATCATGGAGTTGTTGATATAGATTGGTCTTTAAAATGTTTAGTTTGTTCATCTTTGTGTTGAATATTAGAAAATGTTGCAATATTCTTTTCTAATGTTATGCATAGTGGTAGATCTAAGATTTTTTTGATTGATTTTGAACGACTTTCCCCCTCTTTTTAGTCTGTATATTCCTTGTATTTTCTAGTTACATGGAACATCCTTCAAAGTTTAACGGATACACCTTTTTCATACTAAAAAAAGTTATACTTAAGAAAATAAGTTGAACGGGTCCACAAAACCCTGTTTGGTACTTAATAGGTTCACCCATTGGTTATGCAAATTCATATTGGAAAGGTTGGTAGTCGTTATATTTGGTGCACCGGAGAACCATTGTAACTTGTAAGTACATAACAAAATAATAAACCTTCCTTTGTTAAATGCATTTTTGGAAAAATTGCATTCGATCCTTATTCATATTTCTAAACCATTGTCAAGAGAAAACTCTAAATTGTTGTTTGCATTCAAAATGTTAAATCGATGTTTTTTCTACTTAATATTTTAAGTTTTAAAATCCAATCATGGTGTAATATGATATTTGGTTCTTATCACATTCAAGTTAAGTAATTGTTGTGCATTCAGAAATCGTGTTATGTATAAAACTATTCGTTATCTAACATGAATATATATATAAACCAAATGTTGCAATCAGTAGCGGATCCATGATTTTTGTCCACCAGGGTCCCTTTATGGTAGACTAAAGGCGCATAAAGTCACCGACGTGTTTGGTAATTTTTTAAAGATTTTTAATTGATTTCAAGGGATTTTCTTAGTGCTTTTTTGTCGATTTTGAATGATTTTTTTAGTGTTTTTCTCGATTTCGAATGATTTTTTCGGTTTTTTTTATTGATTTCAAAAGACTTTTTTAGTAATTTTGTCAATCACCGGCAAGATGGGGTCTCTTGGAAAATTTTACGGGAGGAACTAAGGCTAAATTTAGTAATTTTGATATTTTTTGCGAAAGTATGATATTTATATGAATTCGAAAAATTTCCAATTAAAATTATGTTAATTAATCTTACGTAGAAAAAAAAGTCAAGGGTCTAGAAATCATGCAACGCAGCCTGCGTATGTAGAAAAGAAAAAAAATAGTTATGCCTGCTAAATTAAAATAAAATATTAATACCATTATCGAACCTTCTTCCCATCTCCTCCATTCCAATTTTGAATTGAATAAGTCTTGTCTTATACTATACATCATCTTAAAACCCTAAATTGATCTCCAGATCCCTAAATGTATAATCTTCTTCTTCATCAAAATGCCCTCTGTATCTGTTAAATTCTACAGTCTTCTTCATAAATTCATCTTGAAGCGTCAATTACAAACCCTCACTGAAACACACACCAAAACCCCCAATCAATTCGGTGTCGTATCACGCCCCGATGAATCCGTTGTTCCAGCTAACCCTAGTTTCTCTCAAGACGGTGTTGCTACCAAAGACATCCATATTGATCCTTTAACATCTCTTTCCCTACGGATCTTTCTCCCTGATTCCGTACTTGCCGACTCCCGAGGGGGTTTGAAACACGGGGATGGGGTTTATGGCGGTTATTCCCCGATTTTGCGTGATAATTTGCGTAAATTGCCGGTGATCGTGCAGTTTCATGGAGGCGGATTTGTGACTGGGAGTAGTGATTCCTTGGGGAACGATTTGTTTTGTCGGAGGATTGCGAAGGCGTGTGATGCGATTGTGGTGGCGGTAGGGTACAGGCTTGCACCGGAGAGTAAGTATCCGGCGGCGTTTGAGGATGGTGTGGAGGCGTTGAATTGGTTGGCCAAACAGGCGAATTTGGCAGAGTGTAGGATTTCCGGTGGAGTTGACTTGAGGAGGGGGCAGATTGTTGATGGTTTTGGTTCTTCTATGATTGAGCCTTGGATCGCTGCTCATGCTGATCTTTCGAGGTATATACTTTTCAAGAATTTGTGTTCTTTAACTTTGTGATATGATTCTGTTCTAAATTCTAGTAACTGTTCCATTTCTTTGCCAAATAAGTACTGTGAATCAGTGATCACAATCTTTTCACTTGCATACCTCCACACAAAGATTTACTGATCACAACCATACAAAATTGAAATGGGAGGACAAAAGGAAAGAACAATTTCTGTTGGTTAATTGGATGACAATTGGATAATCACATGTAATTGATACATACTGGAACTAGAAATTATAAGTATTTTGGTTGATACAACTATTTCTTAAGATGTGCAAACACTAGAAGCCATAAGCTGATAGAGTGATAGGCATATATAGAGGGAGAGACAGAAGTTCCGTTAGGAACCCAAAATTGATTTAAGAACCAGGGAACCATCCACAAGGAGCCACATGTTCCTCATCAGGATGGATATTCATCATGAATGTGCTGAATCACACATTCATGATGCATATGGACGTGTTATTCATTGTTAATCAAAGATTCACAATGAGATTCACAATGAATAACACGCCCGTATTCCTGGTGAATATGCTGTCTGTCGCACTGCACGAAACATTCCATATGGGGCATGATGCAAAGATGACCATTTTTCTAACTCGCCTTCATGTTCTTACACTATCCTTAAACCTCTTCCAAGGTTACAGCAACTGTTAAGTTAATCATAAATGCTGCTTAATTCATCATTGAAGCATTAACTAGGAACATTAACCTGGAGGTATTTGATATAGACTTCTAAAACATATGGTAGTATTGGTTCTGGACCCAGCTTCTAGTGTAAAGCTTGTTGTTTAGTTGGTTCACAGATTTATATTTGAGGTGTTGCTAAAGTTTTATCAAATATGTAGAGCAAGATTTGTGGTTTAATTAGTTCATCGACTCCTACTTTTGAGGCATCCCCCAAGTTTACGGGATTGATATATGAAGGAAATGGAAATAGAAGACGGTATTTAGTATTTACATGGTTCAACAAATTGCTTACATCAGCAGGGGTTGCTAGGATTTTATTATGTGATTCTTGAATTCGGATTCGATATTTAATCAAATCAAAGAATGGAAAAATGATGCCCTACTAAAGAAGAAACTAGACATTAGAGAGGATAAGAAAAAATAATTGTATTTGTTTGTCTGGTTGACTCGTTTTGACTCAAATTATGCTCCGTATCCAATAAAGTCTTTAATAAATGTGTATGTGTTGTATATATAGTGGGAGGTTCAAATAAGAGACTAAATATCGTGAGAATTTTGAAAATTTTGATGGATCCACTTGTCGATTTAGACGAAGAAGGAAATCCATCAATCGATTGTATATTTGTATTATAATATGTAATCACATCAATCATATATAACTTGATAAAAAAATCATGAATTAGTTCAAAACCAAAAATAAATAAATCTAAAGGATATATGATATTTTCAAAGGCTTTAAATAGTTTTTTTGTTCCAATTCTACCCTCAACAAAATCTTTGACCCCAAGGAAAACAGTAATTATCCTAATTTCTAAAATCATTTCTTCTACTACTTTCTATTTATTATATGGTTTAGATTGCCTTCTTGTTTGATCCTGCCCCTATAACACTTATTGGCTTCGGTTTTCCAACCTTTTAACGAGTTTATGGCCATTAACAGATGTGTCCTCCTTGGCGTAAGTTCCGGTTCAAATATTGCAAATTACGTGACCCAAAAAGCAGTGGAAGCCGGGAACCTCTTGGACCCTGTAAGAGTAGTTGCACAAGTCCTTATGTACCCATTCGTCATCGGAACCACACCCACAAAATCCGAAATCGTGTTGGCTAACTCTTATCTTTATGATCGAACCATGGCCATACTAGCTTGGAAACTTGTCTTACCAGATGATCAATTCAATCTAGACCATCCAGCAGCCAACCCGTTGATGTCGGCTACAAAAGTCCCTCTAAAACACATGCCTCCTACACTCACGGTTGTAGCCGAACACGATTGGATGCGGGACCGAGCCATTGCGTACTCACAGGAGCTTCGAAAAGTTAACGTAGACGCCCCGGTTTATGATTACAAAGATGCTGTACATGAATTTGCAACTTTTGAGATGTTTTTAAAGACGGCAAAAGCTCAGGCGTGTGCAGAAGATATCGCGATATGGGTAAAAAAGTATATATCACTCAGAGGCCTCGAGTTTTCATACTAAAAAAATGGATTAAAAACTGGAAATTTAAGAGTTGCAGACCGAAATTTTGAGTTAATTGAGGCTGTGTTCGTTCTGCTGGTCTCATTGCTGTGGAAAGTTTCTTGAAAGGTACATAATCGATAAACATATTTGATTTGTGACATTATATTATCGAGTAAAATAAAATTCTGCTGTTGTACCACAAAATTTACGTAAAGAGTTGATGAGAGAGGTCGGAAATTATTTTACTCGATAGTACGAGAGCTATGTTTGGGTGTAGATAACATAACATCACTTGCTACAAAGTGATGAGTGGTACGTACATTTTGGAACAAGTTGTGAAACGGATTTTATTGATTCTTTTGTTTTTTCTTGTATTAGTAATAGTATATATACATGTAAAATCCATGTTATTTTTTTTTGTACTGTTTAACAACTGCATATTCTTGGCTATTTATTTGTTCATGTGAATCTGGTGTTTTCTTATATGATGGTTGTTCTTTAAATGTGTGATTTTGAACAAGGTCTCCAAAATTTTGGGGACCAATTTTACATTGTTTAGGACCTTTCATCTATGAATGTAAAACTATAACCCATCTTAATGGCTCTCTATATGTGTCAACGTAAGTAAGTCGATAATCTACATTTCTTGTGAATGTGGAGTAATTCATTTCTATACTAAAGGGTTGGACATCGTTACCAAAGGGTGATTTGGTCCAACGATAATGATAACCCCTTCCTCCTGGTGACAAGTGTATGTGAGTTTAATTTACTGTATATAAATTATGTATACTTTAAAAAAGAACGGATGTCAAAAGTACATGTAAACTACAAGTATGTAGGACCATAATAATATAACAGAAATTATACTTGTACATCACACATAACTCTTCTAGTTTGCACCAGAAATCATGACCTCTAATGTGACGACGATTATACACTAGAGGACTTTTTCAGGGTCGACGATCTTGATCAATTCTCAAATGCAAGCAGTTCGTTTATTAGTCATGTGAAATCCATGATTTGTTCTTTTTAGTCGTGGTTTGCTTTTAATGAAGTCGAAAAATTACAAAGTTTGTTTAAACTTGACAAGAAATTCTGGAATCTGAATGTGATAAGAAGTCATTATTGACGAGTTCTTACTAACTTTTCAAGTTTTGGAGGTTTTTTATGATTATTATCCACATGTGATGGTAGGAATTAGAGTTGCTTCTATTTGACCATCATTGACTGCGAATGGATCTTTTATAAGGTGGACTAGTTATAAACAAATTGTTTTTGTTTAGATGAATGTTGTTATTAAGGACGGAGCTAGAAACTTAGGTGATTAGGGGTCCTAACAGTATAAAAAATTCGAAAATCGAATAACTGATCCAATACATAATTGAGTGGTTACAAAGAAGTTGATATTTTATTTTCTGAAAAAGTGTCGATGCTCTTTTCATTTTATTTCAATAGGTGACGTTGTTTAGACATTACATAAATAATAGAATATTTCCATCAAACCAATTTGTTAATATTTTATTTTTTGGAAAAGTTTCAATGGTGATGTATAGTAGATTATTATTTAAGATTAGCAATTTGATCCATGGCTTCTTTCCTTTCATTTCAATTAATTGATCTTACTTGTCGATTTGGACAATATAAAAATAGGGTAAAGTTCAGGAAAAAAAAATCATAGAAAATGAAAATTTTAGAAACATTCGTACAATAATTCATTTATACGGTATGCACATGTATACACAAATGATTTCTAAGTAATTTTTCCAATGTGTAGGCGTGCATAAAAATCAAGTAAACATTTTTTGATTAGTTGTATACAACTGTATATAACTTACAAATAAATGGTTATTATAGTAGTCATCAATTTTTTTATATTTTAAAGGGGTTTTCCTGAAGTTCAACCTATAAAAATAATCAAATAACTTTATTTAATTTTATGTTAATTTTTTTTCTTCTTCTAAACAACAAAATAAATCATTTTAAACGGTTGTTTAAACTTTAAAACGTCATCATGGATGTGTTTGGGGGTGTGTCTTGTGAATAAAAACGCGTTTTGCTTGCACTTTTGAACTATGAAGAGCCATTCATCATGGGGATTATTCGAATTTCTTCTTTTTTATTTTATAATTAAATCAGGAATTAAATATCTATTTACCTTTTTTATAATAATATTGATTTATCAGCGTTAAGAAATACGTTAAATAATTTTTTATTAAACCATGTAAGTTAAATCAAATAATGCACCTTTCTTTTGATGAAATGTGAAACAATTTCATTCAATGAAAAGTATTATTGTACAAAAACTTTGATTCGTATCTTAAAGTAATGTGAATTGACGATTGTTAGTTTTTTTTATATATTTATTAATTTATATATAAACACATAATAATTATTAAAGTTGAAAAAAATACATGAGACCCATAATATTTTTTATAAAAACTATTATTTTGAACTTTTATATAAGTTCTTAATTTAGTGAGTTATTAGTGATCTGACAAAAAAAAAAAAAACCAAAAATCAAGAACCTCCATTGGTAAGATCGTTCTTGTTGAAGTTTAAGTCGAATTCTCATTTTGAGCATCCACAAGTCAAATATACTTTTGAAACAATTAAATAGTTGTTTTACTTGTGATAAATGGTCACAGATGAGTTTTAATATGGACGATATTTTTTTTTTTCAGTGAAAGGCATTTATCGACAAACTTCCACAATAAACTCAATCACAAAATAACTTTATCCTATTTCAAATCTTTTTGTTTTTAAATTGTTCGGGTAATATCTAACATATTTAAATTTTAAAAAAGATTTTGATTTCTATTTTTCTAACTTGAACTAAATCTTGAAAACATGATCAATATTATAAATCAAATCAAATGAATCCAATACATAATACATAGATATCGTTAAGAAGATAAGTGATTGTGTGAGAATAAGAGTTAAGGTGAAAAACGCAAGAAAAGATATGCATACTGGATCACTTTTAATCTCACCCCCATCCTATGAGTTGCGTTTCTCATGTAAATTGATCTGGTGCATCTTATTACTGATCTTCAATTATGATTGATCTAAGAGTGACAATATTAGGGTTTGAGAATTCTCTCCTTGAATGAGAGAGATGTGTATTAACAAATATATAAGGTACAAAATACAATAACTACCAAAATTACAAGATATACACAATCTCTTCCTATAAACTAGGATTCATTTGAATCATTCCTATTACCCCCCCGCAAGCGAAAAGGGGGAGGACCAACACGAAGCTTGGACCGAAATTCTTCAAACAGTGGACGCGGAAGACTCTTAGTAAAGATGTCAGCCAGCTGCAAATGCGTAGAGACATATCTGGTGTGGAGCTTGCCTAAGAGAACTAATTCCCGAACAAAGTGGTAATCAATGTCGATGTGCTTGGCTCGCTTGTGGGAAATTGGATTTTGGCTTAAGAAAAGAGCACTACGATTATCACATAAGAGAGTGGGACGACAAGAAGGCAACACATGAAGTTCCCGAAGGAGATGAGTTATCTAGACTATTTCAGAAGCAGTGTTCGCTAATGCCCGGTATTCGGACTCACAACTGGAGCGCGAGACAGTTGGTTGTTTCTTTGCACTCCATGATACAAGATTGCCACCTAGAAAAATGGAGTATCCATAGGTGGAGCGGCGAGTCTCAATGCAACGAGCCCAATCGGCGTCAGAGTAGCCCAGAATTGTAGGCGATGAAGCATGTGAAAACAAGAGACCATAAGATAAAGTGCCTTTAAAATAGCGCAAGATCCGTTTTACCGCCTGAAAGTGGTCTTGCATTGGAGCATGAAGGAACTGGCTAACCTGATTGACTGCGTAGGACAAATCAGGTCGGGTAATAGTGAGATATTGAAGAGCGCCGACAAGAGATCGATATAGAGTAGGATCATTAAATGGGGTGCCTTGACTCGTAAAGTAGGCAGAAGTGGAGAGAGGCGTGGTAGCTGGCTTGACATCCAAAAGATGAGCTCGAGTAAGGATGTCACGGGCATATTTTGACTGACTTAGGAAGATACCCGAGTCATGATAGGAAACCTCAAGTCCAAGGAAATAGTTGAGTTTGCCAAGATCAGTAATGAGGAATTCTTTGTTTAGGCGAGAAATAAAGAACCGGATGAGATTGGCATTGTTTCCTGTTAGGATAATGTCATCGACATATACCAACAGGTAAAGAACATTTGAGTCCTTTTTGAAGACAAACAATGAGGTGTCGGCCCGGCTACAAGTAAATCCGATGCTGATGAGAAAAGAGCTCAATCGTTGAAACCATGCCCGAGGGGCTTGTTTGAGGCCATAAAGAGCCTTCTTTAGACGACAAACGTGATTAGGAAACCGCGAGTCAACAAATCCCGGTGGTTGTTCCATGTAAACAATGTCGGATAAGTGGCCATTTAAGAAGGCGTTTTTAACGTCCAGTTGGTGAAGAGGCCATTTGTTGAGCACCGCAAGAGAAAGAATAATACGGACCGTGGAAGCCTTGACAACCGGACTGAAGGTGGCCGAGTAATCAAGACCCGGAACTTGAGTAAAGCCTTGATCAACAAGACGGGCTTTAAATTTGTCAATGGTACCATCAGCAAGAAACTTGGTACGAAACACCCATTTGGACCCGACAATATTAGAATGTGTAGGACGAGGCACTAGCTCCCAAGTAGCATTGAGTTTCAACGCTTTCATTTCGTCACAATTGCAGCAAACCATTTTGGATCCTTAGCAGCGGATTTGAAGCCTTTGGGCTCCTTGGTAGCGAAAAGAGCTTTATGTAAAGCGGATACAGACACATGAGAAAGATCCGCAAAATGACGAGGTTTGAATATACCAGCCTTGGAGCGAGTGACCATCGAGTGACCTGATGTGGAGGCTGGTGGAGGCGCAACAGGAGACGATGGTGGGGGCTGATCGGTGTGCGTTGGAGGCTCAACAGGAGGCATATGGGGAGTCTGGTCGGTGCATAACTCGCATGGAGGAGTGTGAGCCGGGTGTGGAGCCGTAGAGGGAGGTGGCGGCTCAGGTGGGGAGATATACACCGGGTAGTCATCACAGTAAGTAGACAATAAAAGCATATCCGATGGAGCCGTAGATTGATGACCCTTGAATGGAAAGGAATTTTCGTCGAATTGAGCATGACGAGTAGTATAAACGTGCTTTGTAGATAAGTCGAGACACCGATAACCCTTGTATTGAGAACTGTAGCCAATAAAAACACATGGAGCACTTCTTGGAGCTAATTTGTGAGATGAGTAATCCCGAAGATACGGAAAAACACAACATCCAAAAACACGAAAGTTTCCATAATTAGGCTGCAAAGAGAATAAAAGTTCATATGGAGACTTGTTGTCAAGAATCTTTGTTGGCAGACGATTTATGATGTAGGAGGCTGAGCTAAAAGCATGTGTCCAAAAAACAAATTTTAACGTGAGCGTTAAACATAATGGCTAAACCAGTTTCGGTGATGTGGCGGTGCTTACGTTCAGCTCGCCCGTTTTGCTGTGGTGTATAAGGACATGATAGCCGATGATGGGTGCCATTATTTGTCAGAAGAGTGCGCACTTGGTTATTTGTGAATTCGGTCCCACCATCAGACTGAAAAACCTTAATTTTGCACGAAAATTACGTTTGGACCAAGGCAACAAATGCAGCAAATACATTATAAAAATCAGACTTGGCCTTCATTGGATAGAACCAGGTAAACCGGGAATAATCATCAACAAAAATAGCATAATAGCGAAAACCATCGACGAACATAACAGGTGAGGGTCCCCATAAATCACAGTGAATCAAATCCAATACATGTAAAGAACGTTTTAAATTGGAATTAAAAGACAAACATTTGCTCTTTGACAACTGAAAAGAAGAGCATATTCGTGGGTTCGGTAAAACAGAAGTAACAGATAAACAACCCAACTTATTTAAAATTGAAATAATGTCATGAGATACGTGACCTAATCTACTATGCCAAAGTTCAAAAGAAGCTTTAATGCGTTTAGAAGAAAGCTTTGCCAAAAATGCTTGTTGACCCTGCTCAAGAACATATAAACCATTTCTACGCCTTCCTCGTGCTAGTGTCTCTTTGGAGTGGCGGTGCTGAATGAGAAACATAGGGTCAGAAAATATGACATCAACTGGATTGTCTTGTGTGAGCTTGCTAACCGAAAGAAGACTTTTGGTGAGCTTAGGAACCACAAGAACATCAAGTAAAGAGATACTAGGAGAGATATGAGATCTGCCAATATGAGAAATAAAAGCACCATTACCATTTCCAAAAAGAACAAGATCATTACCAGAGTAAGAAGCAGCAGCATCAAGATGGGCAGAATCTGGTGTCATATGCGCTGATGCCCCTGTATCAACAAACCAATCCGGAGCAGATATGTTGCATTGTGCCTGAAAAGCCTCGGCGAGATTTGCATTAAGAGTGGAAGGATGGCGAGCAAAGGTATGTAGATCTGGACAATGACTTGCATAATGGCCTTCTTTTCGGCATAGTTGGCAATGAGGAGGGCGTCGATTACCACGACCCCGACCCCGATAAGAGGAACCACGAGAGTTGGATCTGCCCCGACCACGTGATGAAGAAGAGTTAGTGGCTGCATAAGTAGACGTGGTGTTAAAGGCGACTGGAGCGACAGTGGAGTCATTGATCGATTGGAGAAACATTTCGTGACTCTCGGCTTGAGAGACAAGATCACGAAACTTAGGTCTTGGGATGATCAGTCGCTGAGTAGTGGAGAATGTTTCAAAAGACGAACCAAGTCCACAAAGGAACCAATGAGATTTATCATCTTCATCAAGAGGATGACCAATGGCCTGAAGTTGGTCACAAATACCCTTGAACTTGCGAGAGAAGTCAGAAACCGCAGAGGAGCCTTTTTTTAGATGTCGAAGCGAATCCCTAAGAGTGTGAGTACGCTCAAGAGAATCATGTCGATAGGCGTCCTCTAGAGCAGACCAAACAGCATGAGAAGTTGTGTGACCAAGGGTTTCGGCCATAGCTGCTTCGGATAAGGAGGATTGGATTAAAATAAGAGCTCGTTGATCAGCAGCAATCCATGAAGCATAGGCAGGATTGGACGACGATGTTGTACCAGTGGTAAGGGTTGGCGGCGGCTATGGGATGGAACCATCGACATACCCCGTGAGATTCTGATAATTTAGGAGAGGGATCATTTGTTTGTGCCATAGAAGATAATTGGTAGAAGAAAGCTTTATGGTGATCATATGAAGAACAGTGGAAAGGGGAAGAGGGGAATAAGTGATGTTTGGATCGCCAGCCATGGTGATGAACGGAGAAGAGAAGAGGACGGCCAGGAACTAGGCTGATACCATATTAGGGTTTGAGAATTCTCTCCTTGAATGAGAGAGATGTGTATTAACAAATATATAAGGTACAAAATACAATAACTACCAAAATTACAAGATATACACAATCTCTTCCTATAAACTAGGATTCATTTGAATCATTCCTATTAGACAATCCATTCTTATTTATTCTCACCATAACTTCTATTCTCACCAGAACCAACCCACTGAAAATATTAAAATGTATGCATATCTATGTATCCCAATAGGTAGAAAAGATATTTCCTTGAAAACACTATATATTTAATGTAAGATGACATTTAAGACAACCGAGTCATTAGATTTTGTGATACATGCAAAATGACAAGTTTTACTTTTTCAGTTTCATCGAAACAAAAGTTGTCTTTTCTTTTTAAAGATCAACAATTTCGTAGCAAATCTTAAATTTGAATTACCGACTTGTTGATTCTCATATCGATAAGATTATCCAATTTACCAAAGAGTAGTTGGTCTGGTAGTAGCCAGATTACCTATGGATTCTAGTCTTCTAAGAGGCTTAAGAGTCAAAAATCATTGAAGGTAGAAAGTGTACACGAATATTTATTGTATATAAATATTACATAATATTAAATTCTTTTATCTAATTTGTAATTATCGAAGCATAACTAAAATCTAGTTATTAGAGTTGGGTTCCGTTGAGACTGAAAGTTATAGTGAGAAGGATAAGAAACGGATCTCGAACCTTTGATCAATCATAATTGAAAATCAACACTAAGAAGATGCACCGTATCAATACCCGTAATAAGCGCAATTCATGAGGTAGGGGTGAGATTAAAAATGATCAAGGTTTCAGATCTCTTCTTATGCTTCTCATCTTAACTTCTATTCTACACGATCCTTCATCTCAGTTACTAAAGGAAAGGATGATATATATATATATATATAGAGAGAGAGAGAGAGAGAGAGAGAGAGAGAAGTTCAAATACGAACCCAAATTTGGTTGTGAACGTAAGGATAAATGAGAGCGCGACACGTGTCTGAATGTAGATTATTCAGTCTGAATAAGCATTATTCAAACTAAAGTCTAAATATTTCTTTGATTATTCAGTTTGAATATGACACGTGTCGCGCTCTCATTTGTCCTCATGTTTACAACCAAATTTGAGTTCTCATTTGAACTCACTCCTCTATATATTATATATATATATATGGACATAACTTAGAGCAGGTTTGATGCATCATATATTTTGATGGAGTTGAAGATCGTAATTTTGAGTGATTCTAAATGAACATTATTTTATATGTTACTTGAACATAATAGTTCTCTCATGTACATCAACATTAACTTTTAATTTTATATTCAAAGCTATGGTTTAATTCAACAATTTTTTTATTATCAAATATCAACACTTTTAAGGGGCAAGAGCACTTCCATTAGGTATGTTATATTTTCTCTCTTTCTTCTTTTAAAATTGGAAATTTTTTCATTATCTCTCATTTTCTCTATTTTAGTATAATTATTAAAACAATTTTTTTAAAATAGGATAGTTGTTAAAAGAGGCTTTGAGCAAATCTCATAAAATGAGAATCATAGAGAGTAGGACCATCTAAGAAAATGTCCAAACACATGAAGGTGGGGGTCTTAAATGCATTTGCTTTTTGCAAACTCTGTAAAAAAGCTTAAAGAGATAGTTTGGTCCAAAGTGACAAACAAAGAAAAAGATTTTGTGTTATGAAAAAGCAAAAGCAAAATTAAAGCAAAGTGTAGATAAGATTTAAATGGTGTACCTTTTGTTTTCTGCTTTAATTATGCCTTTTCCTCAGTAACCCCTTCCCTTCCCTTCCCTTCCCTTCCCTGCTCCAAACATAAAATCAACAATACTCAGGTTAGGCTTTTTCTATATATATATATACATATATATATATATATATATGGGTGGGTTCAAATGTGAACCTATATTTGATTGTGAACATGAGGACGAATCACAACCATCCATTTTAAATAAGATCAAAATACAAGGGAGAAAATTCGCGGTGGCATTTTTGTAAATAAGTGGAAAACTCAGGTCATGACTTAAATCCTAAATATAACCTGACGATTTAAATAAGAACCAGGCATCATCTTCTTCTCCAAATTTCTTCATAATTTTCCTCAAATTTCTTCATCATCTTCACCAAATTTCTTCATCATCTTCCCCAAAAGAAATTTTACTTCCGCCCCAAATTTCTTCATCATCTTTCCCAAAATAAATTTTCGCACAAGTTTGTTTTTGTTTTGTGTTCCTCCTTTGAATCACAAGTCTTTTCATTTTCAGATCCAGATTCTTTTTCTTAATAAAGTGTAAGAATGTTATTCAAATGTTTTTTCCCTTTTAATATGATTGTTCATCATTTTATCACATGAAGTTTCTGAATATAAGCATAAAATGTTATGCTTATATTCAAACTGAATATAAGCTACAATTATGGGTTTGTATAATTGTAGCTTATATTCAGTTTGAATATAAACTAAAATTATGTGTTTAAATAATTGTAGCTTATATTCAGTTTGAATATAAGCATAAAATGTTATGCTTATATTCAGACTGAATATAAGCTAAAATTATGTGTTTGAATAATTGTAGTTTATATTCAGTCTGAATATAAGCATAAAATGTTATGCTTATATTCAGTCTGAATATAATCATAAAATGTTATGCTTATATTCAAACTGAATATAAGCTAAAATTATGTGTTTGAATAATTTTAGTTTATATTCAGTCTAAATATAAGCATAACATTTTATGTTTATATTCAGAATGAATATAAGCTACAATTATGAGTTTGTATAATTGTAGCTTATATTCAGTCTGAATATAAGCTAAAATTATGTGTTTGTATAATTGTAGTTTATATTCAGTCTGAATATAAGCATAAAATATTATGCTTATATTCAGTCTGAATATAAGCATAAAATGTTATGTTTATATATAAGCTAAAATTATGTGTTTGAATAATTATAGTTTATATTCGGTCTGAATATAAGCATAACATTTTATGTTTATATTCAGACTGAATATAAGTTACAATTATGAGTTTATATAATTGTAGCTTATATTCAGTCTGAATATAAGCTAAAATTTGAAGTTTAATAATCGTAGCTTATATTCAGTCTGAATATAAGCTAAAATTTGAAGTTTAATAATCGTAGCTTATATTCAGTCTGAATATAAGCTACGATTATACAAACTTCAATTTTTAACTTATATTCAGACTGAATATATACTACAATCTGGTGTTTTTATAATTTATGTTTATAGATCCAGTCTGAATATAAGATATAGATCGACGCATCTTCAACATTGAAACCAAATTCTAGGTCTGTATTTTCGAAACATGTAACATAATCGCAATCAACAAAAAAAGTAGAATTTTCAACTGGATCACAATCGATTTAATTTCAGAAATCGCAAATCCAATTAATAAAGTTCTTCACAGCAATGAATCTGATTAATAGAGAAGAAGACGATTAACAGAGAAGAAGACGATTAACAGAGAAGGAAGAAATAAGCGGGAGTGATATCAAAGAGCAGCTTGAGTTTTTTTTTCCAGAATTACCCCTCAAGCCACATTTAAAGAGGAGCTTGAATATGGCTTAGATCAAGGGCTGAGATCTGTCCTCATGTTCACAATCAAAGATAGGTTCACATTTAAACTTTCCTATATATATATATATATATATATATAAAGCTTGGAAATCAGCAATTTCAGAGTGATGTATAACTATTCATACATATGGTACAAGTATTATGACAAAAATTGATTATGGATATAGACCCGCTAAAATCCTATAATCCAAACATAAAATTGCAGATAAACCAAATGAATCTAATGAATCTTACGCGAAGCAGGGTCCGGAAAGGATATAAAACATACATCTTTAACATCTATATTTTAATAGAAATTTAGATGATCTATAAGAGTTTATGTTACAGTAACTATACTATATTGTATGTAAAATATAAAAAAAAAGAGAACATAAAAAATCTCTAATCCTTTTACATTGGAGAGAGAAATAGTATTTTAACTCTTTCCATTAATAAGATGTATTTTTTTTTGACCAACCTACCAATAAGATGTATTGAAAATAAATGTTTACGAAAAGAAATAATATTATATTAAACAAATAAAATACTTTAATAATATAATTAATATTAAAATTGTTAAAATAGAGTTGCTGTTGAAGTTGGATGTAATTTTTTTAAGAAATGGAGATGATAGAGTTAGATGTAATTTCTCTTAAAAATAATTTTATTTTAGAAAAATTATATCATGGAGATGCTTGAAGACCTCCAAATTGAGAAAAGGTTTTGAGAGTGTGATTTTAGACTAGGAAAATGGTCATGAAAGTTTGACAAAAGCTTGAGACAAAGAAGAAAGAGGTAAAGATAATTAAAAAAAAAAAAGAGAACTTGGAAGTGCAAGTTTGTATAGTAAAAAAAAGAGTAACAAGATTATAATAATGGTGGTTGAGTCTATATGGTCCTTCCATAACGGGACCCTTTTTGAAAGCACCAAAACTAGAAAGGCCCGACTTTGGGATAATACTGTTACACACTCATTTCATTAGGTGCATCATAGATGCAGTAGTATTAGAGTTAATTAGATAGAATGGCTTTAAAATCCCAACCTTGCTATTTCCTTTTGTAATTCTCTTTCTAGTACCTTGCTACTGTTAATAAAAATGTTGTTGTTCTAAATAAAATAGCGGTTGAGTCTAAAAAACATCCCCCAACATATGGCTTTGATACCTAGCTAACCATACAATTCATGGGTTATTACTTATGTCTCACAAGACGAATGTCAATGCTAAAATGATATATGTTTTCGGTTTAAAAGTGATGCATTGGATCTGATTAATTTGACACCGAACACATGCCTGTTATAGATAAAATCATGCATCTTGTGGGTTATGAGTTAGGCTATATAAAATCAAATAAATATCATGTTATAAACTTATAATAACTTATACCTTATGTTAAAGAGTGTTGCATTGGATTCGATTCATTTAACAAAAACATGTGCACGCATATCCAATCATATTTATATTAAACCATGTACCAATGTTTTAACAAGTGCCTTGGGTTTGAGCAATTCAACATCATCAAGATTCAAGAATATGTGCACATATACCAATCATAGATAGATGGACCAATCAAACCAAATGGTGAAGAAAACATTCAATAGATGGTCATATTTCTTTAAAGAAACTAGAGTTATATGTGCTACTTATGCTTGAATAGAACAAATAACTGAATAAGTCAAGGAAATATGCATAATGCAACCAACAAGATAATTACATAGTCAAGAGGGTTTGGTTAAAAAGGTAAAGATGAAAAGCAAAAAGTAGAAATTTGACATTTTGGAATCTATGGAACCCAAAAAAACCGTGGTCCCAAGTTTACAATCAAAATTTCGGAAAAACATAGTAGTATTGAGTTGTATTTTCATCAAAGGTGGACTCAATGGTAAATTTTGATTATAAAAAAAATCTTTACAAATTCTTGACTTATAGATTTTTTTTTACAATATTTAGCATAAATTTGGTGGTTGGTCCTCGTATAGAAGGTGCATATAAATTTGGTGGTTGGTCCATATTTAAGTATCGTCTACATTTAAAAAAGAAAAGAAAAAAGGTATATATAAAAAAACCAAAATATAAACTTGAAACTATTTCTTTTTTGACAAAAGTGAATCCTAACCGGCCAACCCTTCGGTATAAAAGCAACAAAATACCAACTTCGTTATTAGTTATTATAGACTTGTATCAAAAGTTTAATTTCAAAAAATATAAAAATACAATAAAATAATGTAGTGTCACCTTTCATCACATAATTTCTTTTATTACCACTGAACAATGAAACGATAATACATACCACTATAGGCTACTACGTAGGTCCCACCTTGAATTTTACTTAAAGAAAAGTATTAACTATCACTTTTTAAATTTTATTTACAATAACAGCCACCATTCATAGTTTTTAAGTATATTTTAGTGAGGGTACCACGATGAGTATTTTCCAACCTTTTCTTTTCAAAGCTATGAATGCTGATAGTCTTTGTAGAATTCTCCAAATCGGTCAAATGTAATCAATAGGTTGTTATTTTTGGTAAATAACCTCTTAAATGTAAAATCTTTCAACAATTTTTTTAAAATAAAATAGTAAAAGTCAAAAATTTAAAATAAATTGTGTTGACATTTTTTTTATTTTGTATATTTAGATATTAGTTATTTTGTTTAAAAAAATTAACATTAAAACTCCTACAAACTTTGAAACAATTTTTTATAAATTTTACAATTAATACACATTCTCTAAACAAAAAAAAAGTACAAACATAATTAATTCGCATTATTTTATTTTATTTTGAAATAAATTTTGAAGATTTCAAAAAATTTATGTTCGTTCTCATCTTTTACCTAAGAAGAATGATTTCAAGACTAGAAAATCTCCAAAATTATTTTCTCAATATTTTTAATTATGTTCAAGCTAATCTAAAAAAAAAGAACAAGTTTATGCATGTTAAAATTGGTCAAAGATAGCATGTTAAAATACACCAACCCCCATTTATTTTGCATCAATGCTTTTATCATGTGCTCATCAATCATCATGCATATTGCTAGTCTTGTCAAAGAATTAGAATAAGAAAAAAATATATCAACAAAAGTGATCATTTATATATTAATTAATATATATTAATCTTTTTTAAATACACTTTCGTTAAATTGATTAAAGTTGGTTAATTACAATAAAGTTAAAAGAAAATAATATAACTAATATAGGATTTAAATAAAAACAATAACTAAATAAGATTAAATCACATGTGATTTTATACTAAACTTACGTGTAAAATTCATGTGACTACACACGACCTTGGCAATCGCAGGCCAAGTCGCACAACTCTTGCCTTGAACATGTTCTTTGATGTGATTTTAGTGTAAAATCACATGTAATTTGTCCGTTCTCGTTCCTTTATTTTCACCTTGTTTTCATTTGATCTCCTTTCATATATATATATATATTGTGTATGTGTATGTGTGAGAAAATATAAAATTTGCATGTAGCTTTTAAAAAGTATTTGTTTAGAATTATAAATTCAAAAGCTAAATAAGATGGGTAATAAAATAGAGAGAGAGAGATCTATAATCACCTTTATTTGAATGAGCTGGTGGCATATCCTCATATTCTTCTCCAAAGCAAGAAAAAGGTGAAAACTCAAAAAAGAAGCTGAGATTCTGTTCATAAGAAAAACAGAGAAATATGAATTGAACATTTCATAAAAACTCATCAATCACAAAAAGTGAAGCAAGTGGCGTCTAGACTAAGGCAAATGTTCAAACTAATTCACTGAAATGCACACTAATTCCAACACCTTCGATATCTCTTCCTCCAAAAAGCTTCATGGGTTTTGTTCTTCACTTACTACTACTATTTCTTGCCTGTTTGATCCCATCTCTTCTATGTCAAGTTACAGGTATGTTATATTTATCTTTTACACTAGTTTTCAAGATTTCTTGTGTTCAACAACCATGCTCAGAATCAAACAAAATGAAACTAGCAATAATTTCTTCAATTATATGCAGAATTCTTGAATGATATCTAGTTTAGATTAAAGTTTTTCTTTTGGTAACTATTGGTATCCGGATCAGCTTACGCACACGAGCAGTTAACCCGACAACCCAAGTGGTTAGATACTTAGATTAGATGACAGATTTCAGTAAAAAGATAGAAAAATGGGATTGAATATGATGAAAATGTTAATTTGAATGCAGAATTTGTGAGCATAGACTGTGGAGGAACAAGTAATCATACCGATCCAAAAACTGGGTTAGCATGGGTTGTGGATTCTGGGATAATTGGCCATGGAACATCAGTGGAGCTTGAGAACAAGAATGGGAGCTCGATTCAGTATCAAAGGCGCAGAGACTTCCCTATAGATAACAAGAAGTATTGTTATACTCTAAATACGAAAGAAAGAAGGCGGTATATAGTACGTACAACCTTTTTGTATGGAAGTTCTGAAAGTGAAAACACATACCCAAAATTTCAGCTATATCTTGATGCAACTAGATGGGCAACTGTCAGTGTGTTGGATGCATCGACGATTTATATCAAGGAGATGATCATAAGAGCACCTTCGAGTTCGATTGATGTTTGTTTATGTTGTGCCACAACGGGTTCTCCTTTTCTATCCACACTTGAGCTCCGGCCGTTGAATCTTTCAATGTATGCTACTGATTTTGAAGATAATTTCTTCTTAAAAGTTGCAGCCAGAGTTAATTTTGGTTCTGCAAGCACAGAACCCATAAGGTATGCTCCCTTACTTGGCCAAATAAGTGAATAACCTTCAGACAAATTTTTTAAATGCATTATTTCGAGGCATTCTTAAATCTGTTAGAAGGTTATTCTCCCACCTAAATTCATGTGATAAATGAACACATGATAAACATATGATACTATGATTTCATTAAGGAAAGAACAGTTTTGGTAAGTTTGAGATTTTTAACAGGTACCCAGATGATCCATATGACCGAATTTGGGATTCAGATCTTGCAAAAAGGCAGAATTTTCTTGTAGGAGTGGCACCTGGTACGGTGAGGATTAATACAACAAAGAACATAAACACAAATACAAGAGAATACCCACCAGTGAAAGTCATGCAAACTGCAGTTGTAGGCACTCAAGGGACTCTCAGTTACAGATTAAATTTAGAAGACTTCCCTGCCAATGCTCGAGCTTATGCATATTTTGCAGAAATCCAGGACTTGCCGGAAAATGAAACTCGAAAGTTCACAATGAAGGAGCCTTACGTACCTGACTACAGCAATGCTGTGGTGAATATCGAAGAAAATGCCAATGGAAGCTACACCTTATATGAACCTAGTTATATGAACGTATCACTATCTTTTGTCCTGTCATTCTCTTTTAAAAAAACACAAGATTCTACTCAAGGACCACTCTTGAATGCAGTTGAAATCAGTAAATATCTACCAATTGCATCAAAGACCGATAGAAAAGACGGTAAGAAAATGTACTTTGTTTTCTACTTGAAATCAGTATATCTACCAATATACTTTGTTTCCAACCTTCACATTGGAGACTATCTGTCAGATTATGTGAAACTAATGATTATTTGCATACGAGCTAATTGATTTGTTTCTTCTAATTTCCTCCATGGAAGTGAATGCTCTTGATGCCTTTCGCTCGATACTTGAAATCGCGGATTTGATTGAAGAAGGGGATCCATGTGTCCCTGCTCAGTGGGAATGGGTGGGTTGTAGCTCCGATACTCCTCCCAGAATCACCAAAATGTAAGTTAATATACAGTAAACTGTAGCTGCAGAAAAATAAATATAGTGGCAGGGAGCAAAATTTTGGAATTTTACTTCACATCCTTGTTTTTTTGGCAAACTATATTATACTAATATGCTTGAACAGCGTATTATCAGGCTCGAACTTGAATGGTGAAATTCCATCGGGGATCAAAGACTTGCAAGAGTTGACAGAGTTGTAAGTATGAGTGAACTACAATGAGAGATTAAAAGCCAATTTATAGCATTAACACCTGGCTACTGTTTGTTTATATTCTATCAGGTGGTTAAATGGGAATTCCCTAAATGGGACTATCCCTGATATGAGTAACCTTGAGAAGTTGAAAATTATGTAAGCTTTCCTTCTTTGTTTTCATGGTAGTATACATTCTAAAAAAGAGTAGTGTCACTGCTGACTACATGTATTCTTGGTGAAATTACAGACATCTAGAGAACAACAAGCTGACTGGTCCTTTACCATCTTATTTTGGTAGTTTGCCAAACTTACAAGAACTGTATGTGGTGATTTTCACATCTTAACTTCTATTTATATTGGAGAGAATAAGTATGTCTATTGAAGTTGAAACTCTTTCAATTGGTTCATTACTAAGTTGACATTTTTATATTATGAACTGTGGTCGCTTTAATCCATCCTCATGCAGGCATATACAGAACAACTCTCTGAGTGGGGACATTCCTCCAGCATTATTAACCGGGAAAATAATCTTTAAGTAAGCAAACTTCTTTCTTGAATTCAAGAGGGTACAACATTCCACAGCATATGTTCTAAACTTGTATAAGTTTTATACTGCAGCTATGAAGGTAATCATGGTCTACGGAGGCATGCAAAGCATAAGTCACGCTACAAATTGATATTGGGAATTTCAGTTGGAATACTTGCAGTTCTGTTAATTCTGTTCTTAGGAAGTCTGTTACTACTGCGCTATTTTCGGAGAAAGGCACCTACTCAAAGAAGTAATGACAAAGGTAAGTAATCTTACAACTTTTCCTATTACTTCCCCTTTGTGTTCTAATTGATCTGATTGGCAAATGCCAAACTAATCATTATTAATACAGGAGCAATTTCATCCCGCAAGAGCATCATAGGATCAACTGCCTACTCAGTCGCACGAGGTGGAAGTTTAATGGATGAAGGAGTATCATATTTTATATCACTTGCAGAATTAGAAGCAGCTACTAGTGGATTCTCAAAGAAGATAGGTAAAGGAAGTTTTGGGCCTGTATACTATGGAAAAATGAAAGATGGGAAGGAGGTGGCAGTTAAAATGATGGCTGATTCATCTAGCCATGGAGCCCAACAATTTGTTACAGAGGTAGTAATTGCAAACAACAGTTGTAAGTTGTTTTGGTCTTCGAGAAATCATATATGAAACTTATCAGAAAAGTAAAGGACAAAGAAAATTGCCAGATCTTGGTAAGAATTGACAAGTTCAAAGATAGGTTCAGGCTTAAACTTTAAACTCCACAAGAAATTAGTGTTTCTGCAGAAATTTTTCGGAAATACGACAGAGATAGAAGACAAGGACCATTGAGAGGCCCACGACATATATATTTAATATACATATACCCATATACATATCATCAGGAATGTGATACTCTATTTTCTGAAAAGTAGTATGGAAAGATACCAAATAGTTCTAACTTATTATTATCTTAAACGATAAGTAACTTGAAATACCTACTCACAGGTTGCTCTCTTGTCAAGAATTCATCACAGAAATCTAGTACCCTTAATAGGATACTGTGAAGAAGAACATCATCGTATGCTGGTTTATGAGTACATGCACAATGGAACTTTGCGAGATCACATACATGGTATGTCTACTAAACCACTATCTGCAGTTTTTGTATGTACTCAGATAAGTTATATGTGACAAACATGAAAACAGATAAGGTCAACAAGAAACACTTGGACTGGCGAGCTCGTCTCCGCATTGCAGAAGATTCAGCTAAAGGTTACGCAAGTTCTGCTTTATGACATCTTTACAGATTTTCCAAGTAAAGTGTGACATGAAAGATTGATATATTTTCAGGCCTTGAATATTTGCACACTGGATGCAACCCAAGTATCATTCACCGGGACATAAAAACTAGCAATATTCTTCTAGACATTAATATGAGAGCAAAAGTATCAGATTTTGGACTTTCAAGACAAACTGAAGAAGACTTGACGCACATATCAAGTGTAGCACGTGGAACCGTAGGCTACCTTGACCCTGAGTAAGCTACACTTAACAGATTTTTATAATTTCTACTGATCTTACTCGACCTCATCTTAACCAAGTCTTCCTTCACCAGGTACTATGCTAACCAACAGTTAACCGAGAAAAGTGATGTCTATAGTTTTGGGGTCGTTCTCTTAGAACTTATCTCAGGAAGAAAGCCTGTATCTATAGAAGATTATGGAGCTGAATGGAGCATTGTTCACTGGGTAAGTTCATTGATCTTTAAGCATATTATCTAGAAGCTGCTATAATCAAAAGATTCCCAAAAAAAGGAGGTACTTATTGACTTTTCAACTGAAGCTTATTAGTTTTCAGCCTTGAATTTGATATGTATTCTTACTAGTTGGGAGAAAATTCCAACAATGGCATTAACCTAGAGCAAAACTTGCAGAAAAAATGTGTGTATTTGATTTCTAACAAATCCATGTTAGTCGCAATTGGAAGTAGTAAGTTTGAATTTAAGAGTGATGGTATGCGTTTAATGGAGGGAACATGAAAAAACATTACTGTTTCTTTCGCAGGCACGGTCCCTGATTCGTAAAGGAGATGTTGTGAGCATCATAGATCCCATGCTAACACAGGACGTGAAGATCGAGTCTATATGGAGAATTGCAGAAGTTGCAATCCAATGTGTGGATCAACACGGATCTTCAAGGCCAAGGATGCAAGAAATCATATTAGCCATACAAGATGCAATCAAGATCGAAAAGGGGAATGACGGGAAACTAACCTCAGGAAGTTCAAGAGCACAATCTTCACGGAAAACATTATTGACAACCTTCCTTGACATTGAGAGCCCAGACCTTTCTAATGATTGCCTAGTCCCGTCTGCTAGATAATAGACAGTGTGATGTATATTCATCTAATAACCCTGAAGAAACTGATACATAGATCCCTCCTGCTTTGTTCTTTTTGTGGGAAATCAAGTGATAGTTGTTTTCAAGCTTATATATATTAAGACAAGATAAATCTTACCAAAAGATTAATAAAATAGGGCTAGATTCGTTTTTTGAAAGAACTGGTCAAGAAAAAAGCAATCCTCTCTCCTGCTACCTCTTCTTCCATCAACTAAATGGATTTTGAGATATAGAACTTTTGTTGTCCAAGAACATGATAGTTCATAACCAAGAACATTCAAGTATGGGATTTATTATACTCAAACCGAGTAGCAAAATCCGACCACATTAGCAAGCTCATCTTGGTTTGTTGAACTCATTGTCCAAGAACTGATGAAGTGATACGGTCACAAGTTACACTCTTCGAGTGAGTGCCAACTCTAGAATTAACAGAAAGGAGAAGAGTAGAGAGAAAGAGAGAATATAAGAATTTTCCAGCAAAAAGACCTTCATTATCTTACTTTTTTCATCCCTTTTACATGATTACGACAACTAGTGAAAACCATAAGTTGGTTTCCAGATTAAGTTACTTTCCTACAATTAAGATTAACCACTCAACATGTAAAACTACCACACTATTTAACCATATGCCACATCTGCTACTTTGACTATTTATTGTTAACTACATAGTTATTGTGCCACTTCGGGGTCACTCGATTTCGGCTGGAACGACGGACCGGTTGCCCCTCTGGCTCGGGTGAACTGCAAGTTGCCACTGGACTTGTGAATCCTTGAGCTATCGTAACAGGGTATTACAAATGTAACACTAGAAATAACGTATTTAATGGGTGAGTATATATGAAAGCAAAAATGATAAGCGTTTGAAATTTAACAAAGTAGGAGTGTTCGCTTTGTACCAGACCAAACTAACTAATTTGCATACCAACCGTACCAGTTAAACCGTTATCTAGTTAATTGTACTAACTTAAGTCAATTGGTAGTATGGTACCAATTACCAAGCATGCATACTTAGTTAATATATGGTATTAGATAATGTATACAATGGTGCTACCCTACCGTCGTACCAACTTTGTGAATAAATTATTAATCAATTTTTTTAACTATTTAATTATACATGTCCTGATCATTAATTAATACTCGATCCAAAAATGTAATCAACTAAGTAACCCTATGTTGAATTTCAATTATTTTCCTAACCTAGTTACACTTTATGCTAATTCTTACGTCAATATCTCGTGGATATCTCATGTTGCTTATATTTATGGTTGAACGCATATGATTTTAATTTGTTTGTATGTTAAGATTAATCGGGTAAAAAAGTATTATCATTGATTTAATTCATGTTGTTTGTATGCTGAGATTTAGTGGATTGAAAAATGAAGTTTTCATCACTGATTTATAACTGAACACACATGGTTCCAATCTTTTCTATTTGTTGTTTTCTCCTTTTGCAATATTGGTACAACACCACTACCAACATGTTCTAACACTAGAAAAATTAATACCAAATAAAGTTGAATGATACAGGATATAATTTTTTTCATACCAATTATTGTTCATTGGTAATTTGGTATATAATATGTCTCATCCCCATATCCTACTTTAATATATCAGCTTAATGGGTTGGGTTCCGGTGAGAACTGAAGTTATGGTGAGAAGGGTAAAAAGATATATCCATCCTTGGATACACATTAAGATTAGATGTATTAAGATAAGATACACCTAGATGCATCAAATGAATCCCTGTATCAAATACGATTCATAGGTAGGTTTGAAATTAAAAGTGTATCCCACCTTAACTTCACTTCTGATACGATCTCATACCTCAACTTAATTTGGTTGTTTATATTTTTCTTTAAGAGAACTGTAAATAAGGTCGGTAAAAGTATAAATATGTTAAAGGAGAAAGTAATATAGAACAACAAGAAAGAGAGAGAAGAGATCTGTTATTCTCATTAATTATAAGCCCTTTAAATATGGATGAGATACAAGTAGATAACTACAAGAGATAATAGTTCTAACCTATCTCTAATATGTTTATCTCTATCTATATCGTCATATCCGTTAGACGATGGCACATTTATCCTACAACACTCCCCCTTGTGCCGAGTCAAAGGAGTGATGGTACACAACTGTTGTCTCGTTAAAACCTTACGCCAAAATTAAAACCCAGTGGGAAAAATAAAAATATGACGAAGGAAAGAGTACAACGCACCAGTTTCTTTGCAATAGATAGACTTTTCCTTTAGTCTAATATTCTTTCAGATTCGTACATTAATCATGAGAGTTGGAAGAGTAGGATGGTATATAAACCGTTGCCTCACTAAAACCTTACACCAAGGAACAAAACCCAATGGGAAAAATAAAACCTTAGGTGAAGGAAAGAGCACAACATACCAATATTACATATATAGTATACTCCCCCTTTTGTCTACTACTCCCCCTGATTCGTGCATTAATCAAGGGAGTTTGGAAGGTCTTAGCATTCTCATACTTTTTATGTCACATTCGCCTTATATCTTACTTGATTCACTTGAATCTTGAGTTGAGTTTTCTACTGCTCATTTTATATAAACTAAAAGCATAATTTACTTTGAGGTATCACCCTTGATATATCTTACTTTCATTTCTTCGATACAATGCATTATTTACATATATGCGAGTAGGATATTTGTTGAACTCAAAACACTAACCCCTCTAATATGTGTAATGGTAGTCCTTAACCATGTACACAATTGAATAGTCTCATGTAGAGTAATATTCTTGGAATAGTTTGAAGAGGTAGCTACAAGGGTTTGCCTAGTTTACTTCCAAGCAATCGACATGTTTCCTATGGTAATTCCTTATCCAAGTTAGGAATGAGCTTTGTATGGGTCAGGTAGATATTTAATATCAGCAAAAACATACCAAGACAATATTTTATGTTTTTCTATTAGGGCCGGTACTTTTGCCTCTCATATTCAAAATAGGTATTGAAATTTCATTATCAATCCTATGTTTCTTTTTGTAAGGGAAGTATAAGCCCACATCAATGGTTCCAAAAGATTAATTTGATATCATTCCAATGATGTTGCGTTGGCGCTGAGCTAAATCTAGCTAACGAGTTCATTGAGAGATACAAAATACGGTCAAGTGTATTGTTCTAAGTACAATAATGCGCCTATTGCACTCAAATAGGGAATTCCAGCTCCCAAAGCCTCTTCGTCATCATCCTTCAGACGAAATGGATCTTTCCTTTTATCCAACACTTCGACCGATCATGGGAGTGCTAGCCGGATGCGTTTTGTCCATATTAAATCGCCTGATTATTTTCTAGACATATACGATCTGTGAATTAATATCACAAACTCGGTGTCCTACGTAAAACCAAGTTTTCCCAAGATCTTTCATCTCAAAATCAGATTTTGAATAGAATAAAGTTTCTCTTATTTCATCAAGAGTATTTATTATGTTCATTACGTCGACATATAGAGTTATGATTGAACATCTGGAACTCGTTTTCTTTATAAATACGCATGGGCACAGTTCATCGTTCTTATATCCCTTCCCAATGAAGTATTCACTTAGGCAGGTATCCATATCCGCCTATGAGCGTTTCAATTTCATGGAAAACGCATTTTGTGGTTTCTACTAATATAATGTCATCAAACACTTTTATATATCTCTTAATCTAGATCCCCATAGAGATATGTAATAACCACATTCATGAGCTGCATTTCCCGTCCTTCGGAAATTACTAGGCTAATTAATTATCAGAACGTTATAACGTCCATCACGAGAGAGCAAGTCTTCTCGTCATCAATCCAGGGCGTCGTGAGAAACCTTGCGCCAAAGGAGAGTCTTATACATCATGACTTAATTATTCTCATTACGCTTTTATGACAAATGAATTATCTATGTCTTACGGGCTTTACACTTGGTGGGTTAGCACTACCGGACCAAATACCCGTGTATTTGTCAAATGTAATTATCCTGGATTGCTTCTATTAGGTCAATTTGCTCTTTGTTGACATTTTTCAACTGAGCATGGTTCGATGTCATAGTGCTCTATCATCTCACGAGCAACAATATATGTGAATATCATCAATGAGTATGTACGATCTGTCCATCGACTCGTATGCACTTTCATAATTCATTTGAGATTTATTTGATCTCTGGAATCCAATATTAACTTCGGAGCGTCCTCCAGTAATGATTCATAGACATAGTTTTAGTCAGAGATAATCTCATGAGAGGTTTATATATTGATGATAAATGGTTGTGCCTTACTCACCTTTTCCTTTAGATGAGTATCTATCGAACCAAGTAGCCTCCCCCATTTCCTTTTGTGAGCCACGACCTCAACCACACTTCCACCATGTGTGATTGCAACGCACTTTCCAATGGCGTTGTGCCCTTGTTAAGGGACTTTTAACCTTGCGGGTATATTTGCAGCTGGTATATATGATCTCGTCACTTCATTAAACGTATCAGGTATCGAGTCTGATTCGTTTGACTTCAATTTTACTTTGTGAAGTTTGGGGATCAAATTGAGACATGATGGGAATATTCTATGACACTTCCGGTCGTTCCCATGGAAAATCCTTTTTCCTATCTCCCCCTAACGACGGGAAGGCTGACTCATCAAAGTGACAACTCGCTAATCTAGCGATAAAGAGATCACCCGTCAAGGATTCTAATTAGCAGAAAATTGTTGGGGATTCATATCCAACATATATTGAATTGTTTTTAAGGACCCATTTGGGTGCACTGTGGGGGCGCAATTGGCACATATACTACACAACCAAACATGCATAAATGTAAAATATCAGGCTTATATCCAGTTACCAACTGGTACGCATGATACTGGTTGGCTAGTAGTGGGTCTAAAAACAAATGAGTAAGGCTGCATGTAATATTTGCATAACCCCATGCAAATGCAGGTAAATTGGTGCGCATAACCAATACCCTATATACCATCTATATTCTTTTGATGACAACTTTTATGAGACCATTATATATATATATACATGGGGTATAGGAAACTCTACATTGATCCGAATATATATATATATATGCAATAAATATCAATTCCTTATGATGTAAATTCTCTAGCATTCCAAGTCATGTAGACTTGATGAGATAGTTAGGGTGGTGAGCCCTTGAATGTGTAACTAGTGCTAGAGTGCAGCATCTTATGTGGACAAGAATACGACATGCGTTCATCGTGTCGAAACCAGAACCATAAAATACTTTAATGGCCCGCATTCTGGTTGTTTATGTCCATAAATATTACCTTGTTATTCATTGTAAGAATGAAATATTTTTGTATTATGTCATTAGCTTTAGGATGGTCTCATTCCTGTCTTGGCTAAGGATTAGGGTTTATTAAAATTCCAGGCATTCGAGAGGGCTTATTATGATGTTGGTGTTACTTCTTGTGCTGTAGAAGTCAACAATTGCAATTTAGTTAATTAACTCATTTTGCCTTTCACTCGAAAAAGAATGTGTCAATGTGTATTTTTCAATACATAGATCATTATGTCATGACCATGGTGTCTCACGTGGTCATATCGAAACATATATGCATCATTGTCCCAAAGTTCTTTATTGGTGACAAAATGTGATTTAATGACCTAGATAATTTAATAGTTTGACACATTTATTTCTCTAATATATGTTCCTTTCATATCATTAGAGTTGATGTACATATATACCCATTTCCATTCTTATATTATGATTTCCAATTTATATCAATATCTTAACAAGGTTCTCATTAATATATTACTTTAGTGACTATTAATTCTATGCCAGAGGCAATAAAGAGGTGACAGTTCATCGTCTTATGAACTTGCTTAGAGGTTTTATAGACTATTAATTCAATTAACATTAGTCTATCCTTTAAGATTGTGTGAGATTTCCCACAAAAACACTCAAGTTCTCCTCGATACATTCCAACATGGAACGGAGAATATTGAAAGTTTTATATTTTTAATTTTAATGTATTTCTTTACATCTATAATGGTTATATATTCGGTTTAACATCAGCAGATAAAATTAATTTAATACTTAAATTTCAAATAAACTTATGCTCAATCAATCTTAAATTAATCTAATGTAGTTCATTTCCAACTTGTTTTCTTTTTTGATATGAGCGATTATTAACACATTTTTCTTCTTATATTGTCCATTATCTTTTAGGCAGTAGTTGTATTTCTACTCCAAAAATTGTAAAACCATTTTCGACTCTTGTCATGACATTTATCGTTTCCATAGTTTTGTCCATGGGGTTATAGATGTCACCTATGTGGAATTGTCTTTAACTCACTGTCCTTTAGAGTTGTTCCACCTCTACACTTTCATTATTGACCATGAGAATTTTCTTTGTCCCAACATATTTAGTGATCTGAAATAACCTTGTTATATCTCTCAACCACTTGCAGTAGGTTGATGAATTTATCTAAAGGTTATACTCTAGCTCACATTGGTTCATTAATATGATTACTGCTATATGAAAGGTGAAAATCTTCTATGAGTTCCTTGTCATGAAGATTGAGATGTATTTTGAGCACAACATTTCTTTGTTGAAATAAGTCATTTTCTTATAATCGAGTGGGTTTCATTCCACTGTTTGATTAGTTTGGAAAGTACATGGTACTAGATACTCCTGATTTTTCTTTTCAGGGTGTCCCACTGTTCTTAGGGGACTCTAGTTAATGGTATTCCATATGAAGGTTGTGACTGATGTATCGTCTCAAAAATCTCAAGATATTTACATGTATTTTAACATGTGACTTTTAGGGTCAATATGTTTTGATGGGTTTTACATATTTGCCTATCTTATGGTACTCAAGTTCTTTCGAGTCCAGGTGGTTGTAAATAATGGAGAATATACGATTTTCAAAATCATGTTCTATAATTATGTTATGCATGAGATTTCATTATCATAATATTATTGGATTTTTGTATTTTTAATTTTTTTTTGTTGATAATACGTCATCAATATTTCAATATTCGAAAATAGATCGCAAAAACACTTTTGGATTTCCAGGTAGGAGGGGAATCACGTGGATTACTTAAGTCCCTTCAACCTTAGGGTTATTTACACCCGTTTGACAAAATATTTCAGTATCATGCAATTATTTCGTTTCATGAAATACATAAATAACATCAATAATTTTGAGAGATTTTGCCATTAAGCAAAATAAATATTGGTTTTGACATAAAGTCAAATTTAAACTTTTATTATCTTAATAATATTTTTGGAGCATTTGGTAAGAGACCAAAATATATAGGGGTTGGAAGTGTAACTTCCAAATACTTGTTAAGATAATAATGAGTAGGAACCCACAATTAAGATAAGCATTTGAATAATAATTTTAACATTTTCATGCAATTTTTTTTAGGAGTTTTCTGGTAAGAACCAAAAGTTATGTAAGTTGGAAGTGTAACTTCCAAAAGTTATTATAGGAATTATTAGTAGGAACTTATTGCTATGATAGACAGATTAATATTATAATATTATGGAAGGAAATCAATTAAATACTAAAGACATAATCAAGTTTGTAAACATTAATCGGCCCACATAATTAAATCAAAAATGGCAAGCATGGTTAAATAAGTTAACTACCACATTTAAATAAGATAAATATTCAAATTTTAAATAACTGTGAATTAAGATAAACATTTAAAACAAATAACACTAATAAGCCTTAAAATAAATAATCATTATCCTTTAAAATAATTAAATAAGTATTAATAAAATATTTTAATGACTATATGATTTTAAAATATATAAAATTAAAAAAATTAGTTGAAGGAGTTCAAATATATAAATGCATTTTAAATTAATAACAAACTAAATATTAATAACTCCTAAGTTTAGAATGGATAATCTTAATAAATTTAATAATAATAACAAAAATAAAATCATAAATTAATGATCCATATGTAGCATAGGAATTTTTTTTTTTAAAATAATCAAATATGATTATATCCATCCAACCAAATAAGTTGATAATTACAACAAATATACATACATATATATATATATATATTAAATGTACACGTCTCCATGATATAGAAAAAGAATTTGATAACTTTTAAAAAGAAAATATATTATTTTCTTTCCTTAAAATAGATGCAAAGGAGATGATTTTTTTTTTCTACAAAATATCGTAATTTATATGCAAAAAAAAATTTAATTTTATTCTTAGACAATAATATCTTTGAATTTGAATTTGAATTACACATTTTCTTTTTCGATAATGATTAATTTAACAAAAATGAAATTCAATAAATGTATGTAATATTCATGTCTTTCAAATCCATAATCATTATTTGTGTATGATCATAACAAAACATAATGGAGTTATTAATTAATTCCTTTTAATTTATAAACATGTATATAACAATTATGTGGTTTAAAAAAAATGATAATATCATGGTAACACATATTATGCAGATTTCATAAACATAAACAATACGTGAATTAAGTCATAGGAATGACAAATCATATAGTATATCTATAACATAAAGCATAATAGAGTGATGTTTATGGTTTAAACATTTAAAAAGAAACGTGCTCTTATGAAATCATCATATTTGTTCATCTTCATAAAGCATAATATATTGATAATTTTAAAACTAAACATATAAGAGTTACCTCAAATATCGAATCTTAGCTTGATTTCACGATCACTTCGTTCTAAGCAGCGTACGTGTCAGTTTTGATAATATTCATAGAGCGTATGTGCTGATAACGTGTTAAAGGAGAAAGTAATATAGAACAACAAGAAAGAGAGAGAAGAGATATGTTATTCTCATTAATTATAAGTCCTTTAAATAGGGATGAGATACAAGTAGATAACTACAAGAGATAATAGTTCTAACCTATCTCTAATATGTTTATCTCTATCTATATTGTCATATCCATTAGACGATGACACATTTATTCTACAACAAAATATAAATATATTTGTATAAACAAAACTATAAATGCGATAGCTAAAAATCTGATATTTCTTTATATTTTTATTTAAATACTATCGATGGCACGAGAGTCCTATTTTGTCAGGTCAGAATACGACATCGTCTTGAGGTGTTCTCACCGACTGGGCAAGGATAGTATGTTTATGTTGTATTGTTACGCCTGCGTAACATCGTCGGTCGTCTCCTACCGTTTCACGCCAATTCAACAACACGAAACCTACAAATCACCATTTTTATGATCGTCTAAGCTCCAGATTGTTGTTAAAATTCCAAGGTAAACTCCTAATTTAACTATTTCGTAGGCAAAACAATTTCCTAGAGTGAAGAAATCGATAAGAAGGTAGTCTTATGTGTGTTATTGTGTTTGCATTTCTAACCGATTTCTATTATGATCGATAGAAATGGAAGAGTCCAATGATATGGAGCAGGTTACTGGAAGCCCATCGTCTGGTGAGAGTGGATTTGTTCATGTGGAGTCAATTGATTCCGCCTCAATAGATGGTAGTCCAATTAATCAGGTAAATTTAGTGTCTACTAATTTTAGACATTTTTTATTTCATGTTCACAACTGGTAGCATCTATAATCTTGGGCAAATGATTTTCCAGCATTATCGTTCCTCGCTTTGACTTTTAATGTTCAAATGAATTACTGTTAGCTATAATTAAAAAAAAACATCAGGAATATTTGATATATACAGTAAACTTATTATAAGTTAGATATGTGAAACTATTGGTGTTGAATTTGTAAAACCATGCATATTATCAAATTTTGCATTGGAAAGTAAGAAGTTTGACTTCAAAAGTCAAACTGTATCTCTGAATTATTCAGAATGGAAGAGTTTTGGTATAATTAGGCAGTTAAGTTTTTACATCTTCTAGTGAGTTTGTAAATCTTCAGTAGCAATTTATAAACTCTGATGAAGTTTGATAATTTACGCTATTTGGGAAAAAAAATTGATTACCGGCAACCCCAACCGGCCCCACATGGAACCCACCTCCAAGGACACCAATATGAGGGGGTATTTTTTGGCTCACTCAGTGGATGAGGCTGGCGTTGGGGGTTGGGGGTTGGGGGGATCGGTCCCCAAGACCTGTTTCGTATTTGGACAAAGTCACCCCACCCCTTTGCCAACTGAGCTACAAGCCAGAGGTGATAATTTACGCTATTGGTTTGTAGCCAAGTTATTTTACCAATTTAAATTATGCATTATGCTCAGCCTAATTGTTGTATTTGGAGCAATATTATTATTGAGTTAACAACTTATTGGCAACTACATTTTGATCATCTTGAGTAGGACGATGGAGTAGTGGTAACAAGAGTAGATACTGTACAATATGAGTCGAGTGATAGGATGACTGAAGATGGGGGAAATGAAGAGTTTGTGGATTGCCCAGATGACTTGGTTTCTTATGATGGGATGACTAGTTTTGTTGAAAGTAGCGAAGGAGAAGTAGTTCCTGAACACCAACAGACATTTCGGGATGATACAGAAGATAATCGGCATGGTTTTTCTGACGGTGAAAGGGAAATCTTTCCGCACCACTATCAGGTTGGTCATCACCTTTTCCGTGTAAAATTGCTATTGTACCATCATTAAGTTTTTTATATGGTAACCGCTGGTTTCGGGCCAGCTTGCACGCACCTTGACTAATCTCATGGGTCCCTGAAGATTACAACCAGAAAATCCTTCGTGGCTATGGGTGCCTTTGGTATCCAGACACGACAAGACAGGACAAAACAAAACGAGACAGAACAATTGTTCAACATTTGGTAAGACAGAGATAAAATGACCAATTTACCCCTAATGAGTTGCTTATATCCTTTATATATTTAGATTAATTTATGTAATTTATTAAATTATGATAAAATAAATACTTAACAAAATATATCATTAGAAAGTTTTCGTCAAGACGATTAAAAGGAAATCAAAATAAAAAGTTTATGTAGTTTCCAATTTTTATTTTATACCTTTTTCTATATTATTTTATTATTATTATTAATATTAATATTAATATTCAATAAATTATATAAATAACCAAATATATAAACCATATAAAAATAATATCTTGAGGATAATAAAGTGAAAATTTAAAAAGCATAAAATACAATAAATAAAAATTTAAAGAATGAATAAAATGTAAAGAGGGAGGCGTATTTGATGTTTAAGAAGAGAATTAAGTTTTATTTCGAGGTTATATTGGTAAATTATAGGTTTGTTCCACCTTGTTCCATTGGGTTGGGGTGGAACACGCCTGTTCCACTCTGTTCCACATAAAACTCCTGCCAAACATGGAACAATGATCCCTGTTTTATCCTGTCCTGTGTACCAAACGCACCCAGAGGAGCCTTGAACCGGCGACCTATGGGGAGGTCCGGGAGGAGCCGAAGAACCTAGCCTTTATTTTGCGGCTTGAGTTGGCCCTCAAGGTTACCATCATTAAGGTGACTTGTATTTACTAAGCTTTTTTTGCAGGAAGAAAGACGGCAGTTGATGATAGAACTGTCTAATCTACACCATCAGCTGAAGGATCTTATTAAGAATCATCCATCGATTGGTGGAAATGACGGTGGGTTTTCTACTGATCAATTCACATCAGCAACAGGAGTGGGTGATGACAAGTCTTTCTTGCCTTTGCATGAGATAATAAGCGACTGCTCTAGGTTTATTCAGCTTGCTTCGAGTAAACAGTCACAGACCGAGGGCACAATCAGAGAACTCTATTCCACTCTAGATACAAAAGATAGAGAAATTGAGGATCTTAATGTGAAGGTCACTGAACACTATGTACAACAAGTGTCATCTGTTGAGACCATTGCCAATAGGATTTTATTTTCTCTTGGAACCGTCGTTGGTAAGGAAGAATTTCCTGATACGTCTGTTATTGGTAAGCTGTCTCATCTTGAGAAAAGCACCTCCCTTTTAGTTGAGAAGTACAATCACTTCCTTTCTGAAGTTGAGATGCTTAACCAGTGTTTGGCAGAGGTTAAGTCGGAGTACCATATGCAAACTGACATGGATAAAGTTTTATTCACTGTACGAGAGGAATTGGTCGAGTTGAAAAAGAAAGAATTTGAGTTGACCTATAGAAGCACCCATTTGGAAGCTGAATACGGGAAGCTGATGGAACAATTTGATAAAGGCAGAAAAACCATTGAGGTGTTATATTCAGAGATTGCAAAGCTCAAAGGGGATGTTGAAGTAGAGAAGGCAAGATTTAGTAATGCCAAAGAAAAGCTTGGCTTGGCTGTGACCAGAGGGAAGTCATTGGTTCAGCAACGTGACTCATTGCGGCAAGTGATTGTGGAGAAAACAAATGAATTAGATAAATGTTTGATTGAACTGCAAGAGAAGTCGAGTGCCCTAGAGGCTGCTGAGTCGAGAAAGGAGGAGATGGAACAAATTGAAACTTTAGCTAATTCACTGAAACAAGCTCTTTTACAAAGGGACATGGTCCTTGAAAAATGTGAAGAAGTTTTGTATCTCAGTGGTGTTTCAGAGGAACTTCAGTCATCAGATATCGTCGATAGGGTTATGTGGCTTTCAAATGAAAGAAGTAGACTGGCACTTGTCTCTTTGGAATTTCAGAAACTCACCAATGCATTATCCTCTCTAGAGTTACCTCAACCTGAAGCCGCGCATTATCCTGATTTGGGATCTCAAGTTAGTTGGCTGTTGGAATCATTCAATATGGCTAAAGCCCAATCTATTAAGCTACAAGATGAAATTAATACAATGAAAGCGGGTAAACGGGCAGAGCTTGATCAGAAGACAGAATTACTTGAAAAGTTTATGGCCCTGTTGTATGAAAAAGATCAGGGGTGTATGCTCTATGAGCAAATACTTGAGGAAGAGGCAATGGATAGGTTGGAGCTGGATAAATGCTTAAATAAGATAGCAGAGGTTTCTAAAGAACTTTGTGTATTGAAAGATAAGAATGGATCTCTGCAAGTTGATCTTCAAAGATCTGAGGATAAAGCTGCTTTATTGAGGGAAAAATTATCCATGGCAGTTAAAAAGGGCAAAAGTTTAATTCAAGAGCGCGAGAGCATGAAACAGCAAATGGCTGAAAGGAGTACTCAGATTGAGGCATTAAATCTGGAATTAAAACAACAAGAAGCAACAATGAATGGATGCAGGGATCAGATTATTAAACTGTCAAGTGACGTGGAACAAATCACAAAGTTGGAATCTGATCTCCTACATTCAAAAGAAGAAAGGGATCAAGTTGAGCAGTTGTTAGTTGAGAGCAACACCATATTACAGCAGGTAATTGAGGCCATTGATGGTATCGTTCTTCCAGTTGATTTAACAGAGCCAGTTGAAAAGGTGAAGTGGTGTGCGGCTTATTTAACTGAATGCCAAGTTGCAAAGGCGCAGGCAGAGCAGGAGTTGGGAGATGTGAAAGATGAAGCCAGTATGCTGACTAGCAAGTTGACTGATGCCCTGACAGCCATGAAATCCCTTGAAGATGCATTATCGGCTTCGGAGAAAAGTATGTCACAATTAACTGAAGAAAAAAGAGAGTCGGAAATGTTGAAGACGCATATTGAAGAGAAATTACATAAAACAATGGAGGAATGGCAGATTTCAAAGACACGGGCAGAACAAGAAGTGGGAGATTTACAAGAGGAAATTGCTACATTGAACAAGAAGTTGGTGGAGGTCCTAACAAACTTGAAGACACTGGAAGATGTACAATCGGGTTCAGAGAAAAAGATCACTCAACTAACAGAAGAGAAGCGAGAACTAGAAGTTGCCAAGTCTCATGTCGAACAAAATTTACATAAAGCATTGGAGGAAGTTACTTCTCAAACGAGTAAGTTTCAAGAGATTGTTGCAAGTAAAAACTCGCTTCAAGAGGAGTTGTCACTTTCCCAAAAAACCATTTCTGTGCTCATGAGTGAAAAGGAAGATGCTCAAGCTATCACCATTGCTGCTGAAAGGGAGCTACAGAAAGTTAAGGAGGAAGTTTCTACTCATGCCATCAATCTAGATGAAGCCTACAGAACTATTAAGTCCCTTGAGGATGCAATGTCTCAGTTACAGACGCATGTTTCTCAGTTCTCCAATGAAAGTGACAAGGCACAAGATAATGTGAGTTTATTAGAGAGTGAAATAAAGAAGCTCAAAGAAGAAGGTGCATACCATGACCGCATGTTAACGGATGCCTCTGCAACTATTAAAACATTAGAGAATGCATTGTTGAAGGCCAATAACCATATTTCTGATCTTGTTGGAGAACAGAAGAATGCTGAACAGGAGATTTCAACCCTCAATACCCAGTTGAGTGCATGTAGGCAAGAGTTGGCATGCAAGCATGATGATTACGCTTTTGAGCTCCCGAGCTTCCTTGACAATTTGCAAGTAATGTCGAAAGATGGAACTTTGTTGACCTTGTTCAAGCAAAGCTTTGAGAAAAAAATTGAAATCTTTGTAGCTATGGACCGCCATCTTAACCATATCATGGATTATTTTGATTCAGAACAGCTGCAAGATTATCCTGCTATTGAGGTAACAGATATATTATTTGAACTTGATTTTTGGTTCAGCTCCTTACAACACTTATCTTTTACAGGAAAGTTTTCAGTTGTCAACTCTCCTACCTGCTGCCTTTGAGAACGTACTAAACACCGAAACGAATAATGATGATGCAGCAGATGCTGAGGATATTGGTTCATATGCTGGAAAAACTTTGGAAAAGTTCACCTTGAGAAACCAGATTCTTACAGATGAATTTGGCCGTTTATCTACATTCACCGATGAGCTGACGACATCTTTGTTGATAAAACTGGATGCAATAAGGAACACCATGCCATTTATGGTTGAGCACACAAAAACCTTGCAAAAAAATGTTAATAATTTGCATATTGATAAACAAACACAGGAGAATAAAGTGGTAGTGCTTGAACATGATATTAAAGTGCTACTTTCTGCCTGTGCTGATGTTACCAAAGAAATGAAGTTTCTAGTTGAGAATAATTTGGACAAGTTGAATTCTGACCCCTCCCCAAATGTTAGAGAAGTTGATAATGAGGCACTAGCAGATATCAAGGTTGCTGAGGAGATGTTGTTTGCTGCTAGAAATGTTCAAAATGTAATCGAACATTTTGTTGATGTAAATCAGAACATGTCCACCACAATTACAAATTTGCAGGTTGAGTTAGAGAAAACCAGGTCAACGTATGACAAAGTCAAAGAAGAAAATGACAGATTCCAAAATAGTGTTTCGAAATTGGAGGACGAATGGAATAAAAGAGAAGCAGAGTTATCTAAGCAGACTACTGCATTTATTAAAGATCATGGTAAACTATTGTTTGTATTTTTATGAATACCTTTAGATTTGATTCCATTTTATAGTAACGAATGTCATACGACATGTAACATACATTATCATATTCCATGTCATACTTACCATCATCTATCTTTATTGTTTTTCAGAGGCTGAAAATGATCTTCTGTCAACTCCTGAAATAAAATCCCTGTTTAATAAAGTTAACGAGATCACAATCCCTTTCCTGAACATTGGAGCGGGAGACATACAACCCCACGAACTAGACCCCACTAAAAAGTTATTTTATATAATTGATAGCGTAAATGAATTGCTGGGTCAGATTACCTTCTTGTCTCATTCCAAAGAAGACCTGCAGTCAACCCTTTCGAAACAGACCCTTGAACTTGAACATTTAAAGGAGGAAGCTCAAGAACTAGGTGTCAAGTTGGTGGAGACTCAGAAGGTGGCAGAGGAGTTAGCAAGCAAGGTTAAATTACTTGAAGATTTAAATAGAAGTCGAATAGATTCACCAGATACAATACATGAAAGAGGTGTCACTGAATCATCTTCCTTGCCTCCACGTTCAGAGATATCTGAAGTTCAAGAACTGGTATGTATTATTGCATTTATGATTTTCCATGGTGGGCCAGCTTCAATAATTAATTTACTGTACTTCTATTATGATGTGCTTTTTTCATTTTCGAAAATGACGTACACTAAATACAATGAAGAAACAATTATTAGGAGACACGATCAAAATCAATTCGTAAAGATTGCACCTTTCACCTTTTTAATACCATCTTTTTTTAAAATTTTAAGAGGTTTTGTGTACAGGGACCAATTGGGAAAAGAGCCATGCCATCTGCTGCTCATGTGAGAACTTTACGGAAGGGATCAAATGACCATCTTTCAATAAATATCGATTCAGAATCTGAGCGTTTGATTGATACAGAGGAAACTGCTGAGGACAAACGTATGCTTCTAGAAGTTTATATTCTTCATTTACCATTGCCTCCCATTATTTGTGAAACTTGTATTGAACTTCCATTCTTTCAGGTCATGTATTCAAGTCCCTGCATACGACCGGTCTTGTGCCAGCACAAGGGAAGATCATCGCGGATCGGCTTGATGGAATATGGTAAATCCTTCAAATTACTCATTTAGTTTTGATTTTATTTCATGTGGGCCCGCACAAAGATGAATGGACTTAAAAACCATCATATTCTACTAAAGCACATTGAAGTGGCACACCAACAGAAAGCAAACAAACATCATTTAGTATGATATATCTATGGGAAATTGACAGAAATAGCCAATCAGCAAATAGGGTTTCACTTTTTAGCCAATCTTTATGCAGAAGGCCTACGGATATGCTAGGATTGGTTTTCGGCCAAAAATAAAATAAGAATGCTTTACGCAGAAACCTTACGCATATGCATAAGAATTCTTTTTTTATTTTTTATTTTTTCCGAAAACCGGTTATTACACATATGCGTAGGTCTTCTACATAAGGACCGGCTAAAAAAGTGAAGTTGGGTTAGAAAATGGCTAAAAAGTGAAGCCACATATCAACTTTGGCTATTTATGTAAGTTTCCCTATATCTAAAGGGAATCAACAAGTTTGAACTTTGAACATTACCAACAGTTAGAGATTGATCGAGTGACCTTGTGGGCCCCATTTTGTTCGGTATATAAGCGTTGTTACCATTTAACCATGAATACGTTAAGGTTCTACCAACGCGGTTAGTTTCTAACGGTTTAAACATGTACAGGGTTTCTGGTGGCCAAGCTTTGATGAGTCGGCCACGGGCAAGGCTAGGGCTCATGGCTTATTGGCTTGTCTTGCATATATGGCTTCTCGGCACTCTTCTGTGACCAATAATACAACACTTCCAATAGAGATCGGCTTGTAAGTTGTAACAGTTACATATAGAGCGTCTTTTTCACATTATTTTCTTACTATTTATAGAAATGTAGACTTAGAAATGAACGATTCCGTTGTTCTTTCGATTCTCTGCAATCGGATTTTTAGGGATTCAGAGATTCCATAACACAATAATACTCTCCATGTTACTGGAGAATGTTTCAATTTGAAATGTTACCATACGGGGATCGACCCCAAAACTTGTTTAGTGGAAATATATATATATATATATAGCATTATGACACGTGTCGCGCTCTCATTTGTCCTCACGTTCACAACCAAATTTGAGTTCTCATTTGAACCCGCCCCTATATATATATATATAGAGGAAAGTTCAAATGTGAACTCATTTTTGGTTGTGAACGTGAGGACGAATCTCAGCCACTTATCCGGTCAATAAAGGCGGCCAATTCGGCCTCCTTTAATAATCTCCACCCTCCCATGAATCGCGCCAATCCTCCGTGATCGCATCCACCATAACCGAAGATGTGTGGCTGAGATTCGTCCTCACGTTCACAACCAAAAATGAGTTGACATTTGAACCTAACCCTATATATATATATAATTACACCAATCTGTGGATAAAAAATGTGCAAATAGTTAAAGTAGGTCGTTTCCCGAAGCAAAAATAGCATATCTGAAGCTCATCCACATGAATATTGAAGCATAATGAATCTACTTTAACGAGTATAAGAAATGGCGAAAAAGACGCTTATATATTTTCCAAGAGAAGTTCATTAATAAGGAACACAATTACAAGATTACAGGTTCAATGTACCCCATTTATATATCACTAATTAATTTCTCATTTTGTTGATCTGGTTAAGAGCAGGCTGTAGTATGTTGTACAGCACCCAAAGAATAGCAGGTGCGATCACAATCAACAGAAGCTGCCCTCTGTTGTCGTTAGCAGCCGCCTCCGCTACCGCCGCGATCTCGCCAGCTGCCGCCTCCGGTGTCGCAAACAGCCCAGACGATGCCGCCAAACCACCACCGATCCCGAGCCCGACCACCACTCCTTTCGTCCTCATCCTGTTGATCTGGTTAACCGCAGGTTGGAAAATGTTGTACAGCACCCAAGCGATGGCGGGAACCAGCGGCAACAAAAGCGCGATTCCGCGGTTGTCTCCTTCCGCGATGTCGGCAAGTTGTTGTGCTGCGAAAGCAGGGTCGCATGAGCTCAAGGTGGAGAAGATTGCTCCGGCGATGGCGGTTCCGGCGATGGAGATGGTGGCGGCGGCGGGTTTTGAGGTGGTGAGAGATTTGGGAAGGTTTTGGACGGCGAGGATGGAGATTTGTTTGGTTGGGATTGGCTTTAAGGGTTTGATGCACTTGACATTAAGCATTGCCATGGTGGTAGATACTGTGGCTGCCATTGGAGGTGGTGGTGGTGGTGGTGGTGGTTGTTGGTGGTGGCGATTGGTGGTTGTTGAAGATTGAAGATGGAATTTTGTGGTGACACAGAAGAGGGGAGATGAGTGAAATTGGGCATATAGGAAGTGAGAACCAATGGGGTTAGTGTATTGAAGATTGTGGTCTTATCCGAATAAGGATTTTGGGGAGATATGAGCCTCATATTTAAGCACCCACTTGAGTTTTCTTATCACTAACTTGGCTACCATTGGATTTCACAAGATGAAACTAGTCAAAGTCGATATGTGTATAAATCAATCCTACTCCAAGTTCCTTGTCTTAGCTTTTTTTTCCTCCATTATGTTCGATTAACCGTGGGTCCACATCAGTTTGCAAACACCTCAACTGATACCCTAGTCCCTAAACTAAAAATAACAGACAGAAAAATCCTCAATGACCTTGAAAAAACTTGAACTGGTGAACTATAGGGAAATGAATAAATAATCAATCGTAACTTTGTATACTATAACATTAGTTTTCTAGTCTACCCTTAAAAGACTACATAGAGAAAGTTTCAAATACAAACATGCCATTGTTACAAACCATTCAATTGAGATGTTTATGGAAACGATACAATTCTGATTGGTCAATAAAAATCGATTTCAACGCCATTTTATTTTTATTTTTTGTAGTTTAGCCAACTTATAAAAGTCCATTTATTATGATTTTGGATATTTATTAAATATGAATATAGTTCGTTAATTATGATCAACGCTTTATATCAAGGCCTTGTTTGTTTTTTCATTTTAAGCTCTTAATCACCACTTAATGTCTGATTCGTTTATACGTTTCATAATTCAGCCTGTTTGTTTTTCTATTATTTTCAAAGCCTCTTATCACTTAATATGGTCTAAATAAATAAGTGGTAACCTAACCTCTTAAATCCCTCTTATTATCTTTCCACGCCTCCGGGTTTCTTTCACACAAGATAAAAAGAAATAGTCAAGACTTTAGACATAAAAACAAATAGTTTTACTGATTCAGATTTCAGACTTCAGCACCACCTCTTATAAATTAGAAGTGAAATCAGACTTCAGCACCTCTTAAAAAACAACCACCACCTAAGAAACAATTGAAGTATTTATGAAAGTACATATTCATTAGACTTAATGGATAACTGAGATTGATTTATACGGTTTGTAACAATATGTTGGTTTGTATAATGAACCACCTCTACATATTAGAGGGCATGCTTATTCAGGAACCCACGAAACTACCTATTTTATATGCAAGTTTTTTTTTCTCAAATACCCGTGTACCAACCAATTATAATTCGTAAGTAAAATCTTATATCGTGTACCAATCAATTATAATTGGTACTTAAGACGAGTACCAAGGACTGGAAGAGACAACTCCATGACCCTATAATGGTCCCATCAACTCACTCGAACCCATAAATCAAAGCTTATAAAGACTTGTTGAGTACCATTAAGACCAATCTGTAAAATACAAGAATAAAATAGGAGCATGAAGGAAGTAGCCGAAAACCCACCAAATTACTGCAAAAACGAGAGTATAACAACCCTGATACGTGAAGAGGTTTTCCAGCATTGAAATTAAAGTTCATACTAAGAAAAATTAACTGTTTTTAAGACAAACACTATAATGTGGCATTGTTGTACATAGAGCAAAAATTCGGCATCAATATTCCGATGGGGAGATGACATCGTCAATCTTCAAGATCATTTTCACGACTTGTGTGGCAAGCAACATCTGCTGTTGCTTCCCGATTAAGGTTTCAAATACATTTTGTTCACGCATATCGTTTGTGCCAACGTCATTGCAGTCTACACCACAGCAAGGATTGTTGTCCTACATATCGTATCAAACATGTTATACACCCACACGATAATGTCTTAAAAAACACACATAATTGACACTGAATGCCGTAAAACCAAACGAACTCAGTAAATCCCAATTAGGGTTTGTTTGGTTGGTTTTCCATTAAGTCATGTATTGGATAAAGTTGTCTGTGTGTATTAATATAGATTGAAAGTTTTAGTTTGAAAGGGTTTTTTAATAGACAAAAGAGACATGTTTTGAACTGAGAGGGGAATGTTTGTAAAAAAACTTGGCTTTCTGCATAAAGCTTCCCCCTAGAAGCTTACTGAATAAGCCACTTTCTATATCATTAAGCGACTACCAAGACCGAATAAGCTGTGAGTCCCATTAAGCTCAGTAAATCATTAGAAACTAATGAATATAGCAAATTAAACATGAAGGTAGTACAACTGAATGGCGTACTCACCTTAATTTGTTGCGATTTCACTGCAGAGAGTGTTTCGATGGGTTGCAGACCACTGTTTTCCGCTAGAGCCATGGGAATAGAATCCAACGCATCAGCAAAAGCCCTGATGGCATACTACAGAGGAATAGAAAAACATTTTTATTTTCGTTAATGTTTACCAAAGTGAAAAAAACTAGAGATCAATGCATTTGATGTTTTGCAAATTTAATGAAAAAACAACGTACTTTGATCTAATTTCTATATAATGATATCTCAATCATTCAGACCAAAGTGCGTGCATTTTCATGCAATCTTTGATACCCAAATGTTTCAGATGTCACATCTAAGGTACCAAAACGAAGGTTTTGAAAGTACATTACACAAAATAGAAATCGGACCAAAGTATGTTGCATTTTTATGCAATTTGCCCTTTGATATTTTCAGATAACAGGATTTCATTTTCTATGATGAAAGATTGCAATTACCACAAATGAAGTGAAGTTAAAACAAACGATAAAAAGAGCATACTTGAATCTTGATACTTGAAACATAAAATAAAATGTAATAATGTTAACATTGTTAAAACAGACGATGTTCTCGACAGTACCTGCTCAACTCCTGAATATTTATCAGCAGCTGCTTCAATTGCAATAGAACATGAAATTTCAGCCGCACCACCACCATAAACTATAAATTATTGCGAATGAGGTTTCTTGCAACACATAATGCATCATGGATGCTACGCTTTGTCTCCTCTATCATCATCTTGTTACCTGATCAATCAGAAACCTTATGTATATGATCCAATATACTAAATATAATCAGCTACAAGAAAACATTATGTATAATGAACTTACCCCCGCAAATAAATATGGTTACAGCCCTTGAGTTTGCACAATGCTCGATATAAAGCATCCTGTCTTTTGTTGTCCCAAATGCTTTTTCTCTAACCAGACCAGCCTGTCATAAAAGAGTTGAAGTTATGTAACTCCACAACATGCAAACTGATGCAAAACAAGAAAAAAAACATGAAATCATATATTACAGAAATAATAACATGTTAAAATTGGATCAAGATTGTGCTTTCTAGTCAGTAATTTTTCAAATGATACAACTCATTGCAATTCATGCATGGTAAATAATTAAAGTTGAGACTTAGGATGGAAATTTATTTTCTTGCACTCACACCTAACCAACACAACACGGTATAATTGCAACCTGTACCTCACCGACAGCAGGTGCAATATTCACATGTGATTGTGCAATATTCTCATGTGATTGTGCATATTATCATAAAGAATAAACAGGGAGGACATGGATCAAAGTTACCTTGCCTAGCTTTTCAGGTGTCAACTCCTGGAACCTGGGAACAATTCTACCACCTATGCAAGATAAAAGAAATCATGATAACATAATGAAATAGACAACAGATGATCTTTAAAAATAGCTAATTAGTTTGAACAAACCAGTAGCTATTGCAATAAGCTCTAGTTCTACACCACCAACCCATCTCACAGCAGGCAAGTTTCTATGCATTAATAAGTGATTTGCTTCATCATCAAATCCCCATTGGCAAATAACTAATGTGGCACCAACATCCTGCATAAAATAGAGGCTAAAGTTTTAGTGCATAAACTTCTAATAACCAAATCAGAGCAATTTCAATATAACCTGAAAAAGAACCATACAATAATGCTGCATTTACCTTGCATTTCTGAACCATATCATCAAAATACTTCTGTTCTTGCAGACGTAAAGTTTGAAACTTTTCAACCGTATCAATGTCAACCTTATGTTTAGTCTTTGGCTTTGGAGGCTCAAACGGGCAAGTCAAGATGGCAATTTTGGCGTCTTCTATTTGCTTTGGCATCTGTGGATGACTCATATCTTTGTCAACAAGAATTCCATGAATAAGCTCTGTATCCTCAAGTCTCCCACCTACTTTCCCTTCCACCTTAATGAGGTCTAAGTTAACATCTTTCCTCTCTAAGTCAGCCACGGCCATAACTGCCTTTACAGCAATCTCAGCCAAACTGCGCTTGCATCGTTTCACACTGACGGGTAGAGTTGAATCAAATAAAGTAAGCACAAGTACAGATAAACATCATGAACTTTAGTAGTTCCATTAAGAGGCAGCCTTTGAATCGCTAAGAGGTGAATCTTGTTTGGCGGAAAAAAAATCTACCTCTTAATGGTTCTAAAACCCTCTGAATGAGTTTGTATCTTGGGCCTTTATAAACCATTCAAAACCCTAATTTCATTTTGAACAATTACCAAACAACCCTATTTCATTTTGCGATATATCATAACAGCCTCTTAATCATTCTAAGGGGCTGTTTGTTTACCTCTTAACAGTTCCATTAAGAGGCGGCCTCTGAATCATTAAGAGGTGAATCTTGTTTGGCAAAAAATAAGTTTGCCTCTTAATGGTTCCATAACCCTTTGAATCATTTTGTATCCTGAACCTCCCTTAACCATTTAGAGCCCTAATTTCATTTTAAACAATTACCAAACAATTATATTTCATTTTGCACTATATCATAAGAGCCTCTTAGTTATTCTGACCACTTAATCATTCTGCACCAAACCATTCAGCAACTGCCAAACAACCCGGAGATTTGATCAAAGAACCACAAATTTACTGGGCAATCAAAGTGCATTGCTAAATTGAAACTTCAAAAAAATCAGGGGAAGCAGTCTAGATAAATGGACAATCGAAGATCAAAACAAACTACAAGGCTACAAGTCCTAGAAAGCAGTCATCCACATTAACCATGAAATTTGAATGATTTTAAATAAATCAAGTAACCTATTTGGAGGAACTCACATCTTAGATGATAAGGTAGTCATACACGTTTGAACCAATTGTTCTGTATCTGTGGCACTGAACTCAAACTTATGTGCTATTTGTTCCAAATGAGCAACAGCGATCCTCGAAGATATTTCAAAGCCTTCTGCAACACGAATGGGATGAATACCACGTTCCAATAGCCGTTCGGCTTGTTCTAAAAGTGCACCAGCCATAACAACAACTCCAGTTGTACCATCACCAATCTCATAGTCTTGACTCCGTGATAGCTCAACCATCAGTTTCCCAATTTGATTGTCAACATCCATCTGCTCCAAGATTGTTGCACCATCATTGGCTAGAAAAGAAATTAGTTTACCATGAGAGAAAGGCTAGTGATCAAAGATGAAACAATAATTCATTTTGATTCTGCAGATAATATCCATCATATGAAAATTACAACTGAAACATATATATATATATATATAGAAAGAGATGCTGATAGATCAAGGTAACGAGAAGAAAACACATCGAAACATGCATATATGCATAAAGAGTTGCATATATATATATAAAAGAATATATGTAGATATATACTTATAGTGATGTCGCCATCGGGGCTCTGGAGCATCTTATCCATGCCTCTAGGACCAAGTGACGTACGGAGGATGCTAGCAACGGCAACGCCGGCGGAAATATTGGCCTTCTGAGCATCTAAACCTCTTAACCTGCTCTTACTTTCTTGTTCCCTTAATATGATGAACGGCCGGCCATATTCATCAAATGCTAACGCCATTTTTATCGATATCTAGCACTCTCAATCTCAGATCGACGACATATGAAACGAGAATCACAGTCAGATCGGTCAGTAGTGACGTAGTTTTTGCCCTAAAAACCCTCGGTTCAGGGTTTGTGACGATCATCCCGCTTGTTCTTTTGAGTTTCTACCCGTTTTCAAGTCGGATCGGGTAAACTTGTCACCTGTGATCGGTATGGAATGAAACCCGCCCCGTGGGGAGACCTAAAAAGTGACTTTTCTTCGTACATTTACAAGGTGTTTTGGATTGCTTGTAAAAATAACTTATTGACTTATTTTGGTGTGGTACCGTAATAAGCATTTTTGAGTGTTCGGATAAACGGTTTATACTGCTTTTAAATCGATAATAAGGAGTTTTTAAAGAAGTTAAATCATTCTACCTTATTAATAGTTGATAAGCACTTTTGTAGAAAAGTAATAAGTTGTTTCAAATAAGCAATCTCAACACCCCCTTAATACAAAATTTATTTATTATTAAATATATTATTACATGTAATTCGATTTAATATCTTTTAGATTTAGTAGAGTATTTTGATTCTGCCAACTCAGTGTTGATATACCACTTTAAATTACTTGATTTTGATTATAATTTTGTTTTGATATTTTCTATTTGAAGATTTTGATCATTAGTATTGTTGAATTTGTTTTATTTGAATGTTGTTAAATTATTATTGACACTTGACAAGACCTGTGTTGTTTGCAATTTTGAATTTGAATAAAAATCATCGATTCTATGCAAGGTTTAAAGTGGCATGAGACGTGGCATGACAGCGAGGTCAAGCTTCAAGCCTTAGGAGCCGGCTTGACTTATGGCGGCAAATTTTATATCATACAAATTATTATACATGTAAACATATATTTTCTATTATTACCCAATAAGTCAATGACATTAAATGATTTAAATTAGATTATGCATTAGAAACTAACAAATAAAACATTAAAAAGAGTAAGAAAAATCAAATGTTGCGTTACTAAAAATGCGCATCAGGTAATGGCGTGCCATAAGCATAACATGGCGTGACACACAAGTCTTAAGCCACAGTGCGCCACGGCGGCTGTTGCGACGAGTTTTTTGGAACACTGATTCCATGTCAGGAACAAAGATGGGGTTATGATCATATTTCTTAGCGGGAATGGACAGAGATTGGGAATCAGAGATAAAGGATTTATGATGAAATACTTTTTCACGTAACACTGTAAGCTAACAATAAATTTATTTGATATGTAACAATAAATCTTACATCAAAGTGCAAAATTTTAATCATCCTTTTATCTTTTATTATTGGTGTAAATGAATATGATTATACCAAATTTAATGTTAATATTCATTTCGTCAAATTTAGTGTTCTCATCATAATGATTTGGTATCAATTTAGTATTTAGTATTCCCATTAACGTCTTAATTACTCAAAATAAAATTACTAGTTTTTTTCTCATGAATCCTTTTGATTTTTAGAAGAAGAAAAAAATATAAGGAAAAAGTCCAATCATTACGAATGATCTTAGTAATAATAAGATAAACCATCTAATTGTAAAAATCTAATACAAAATATTTTAAAAAGTAAGGAAATGTTTGAAAAAACCCAACAAACTATCCTAATTTGAATGGTTAAGTCCTTATACTATTTTTTTTATAATGAAAAAATCATTAAACTTTCTCATTTTGAATGATTAAGTGCCTAAACTTGTTTTTTGAATGAAAAAAACATTAAACCTTTTTATTTTGAATGATTAAGTCTCTAAATTTTTTTTTTCAAAAATTAAACCATCGAATTTTCAAAAATTGGTTACTTACAACTTTTAAACATAAATAAATTAACTTTAACCGGTTATCTTTTGATTATCCCTTTTATGATGAATAAAAAATAGATCAAAAAGAGGAAGAAATATGGCAGAGGCCAACAACGTGCTAGGCGAAACGGATAACAGACAACGTTGGGGTAATGGGGAGTTGATGAGGGGGAGCGATATCATTGTTCACTAGGGGTTTTAATTGCGTAGGGTTTTTGGAACGGTAAAACCGATTGAAGTTTATTTTACTTAAAAACTTTTTTAGTGAGTTAGAAGTAACTTATTTTTAAAAAAAATTGTAGATAATATTTTTAAAAGATCAATGGTTTATTTATTTAAAAAAAATGTTTAGGAACTTAATCATTCAAAATGAGAAAGTTTAATGGTTTTTCCATTCAAATCAATCGTTCAGGGACTTAATCATTCAAAATAAGAAAGTTTAAGGATTTTTTCAATCAAAAAAATAATTTAAGGACTTAACCATTTAAAATGGGATAGTTTGTTGGGTTTTTTTGAACATTTCCCTAAAAAGTATTAAGTACAAAAATCTTAAAGGCATTTACTCATTAGTGGACGTTTATATGAAAATGATATTTATTTAAGAAAATAAAAGAATGAACAACAATGTATCTCTCCTAATTGTAACAAACATTTTATTCATTAATTAATCGACATGAAACACTAATTAATTAATTAGCAGATAGATCACTCTTTATGCACTAATGATGTTATTATTGTCCCTTAGAGGCCAACATGGCCCAAAAATCCCATATATGCTATCAAAAGAGGCTATATCTCAAATCCCTAAAGATGATATTCATCGATAACACCTTAATTAATAAGACGGAAATGTCTTAATTAATGCTTAAAAGAAAAACAAGGTTGCAGTGACGACGTTCATGATTGCAACGACACTCGATATCTTAAAGGTTGACGCATCACCGGCGGCTGCTCCACCTCCACCGGCGGCTCCTTCGGGAGCACCGCCAGCACCACCAGCACCGCCAGCTCCACCACCACCAGCAGCTCCACCACCACCACCACCACCACGGGGTAGGTCATCCAAGTCTGGAGCATCGGCTGAGTCTGGTGCATCGGGTCCGTTTTGATCGTTTACATCTGGAGCATCGTTTGCTGCAAATGCCATCCCAATAACGGCAAAGAAGACGAGTGCGATAATGGTCAATTTACGAACAGCCATTGGATTGGATTTCTTATGTCTGTTTAGTAATAATTGGAAGTTGATGTGATGATGTTGAATGGAACACACAAACGACTTAATATATAAAGCAATTGGAGGAAAGGAATGAATTGTTAAGCATCAAGTTCGGTTGTTTTATGGTTGATGTTAATTTACATATTTAGACTTTGAATTACAACCCAACAAAAAAATGTCAATAAAATGGATGTAAATATAGAAATCGGTTGATGAAACAACTATTTTTTTGGTTCATAATTTTCAGGTAAACAAAGGAAATTATAATTTGTCGTACCAAATTTTCACGACGTTCCTTAAATTAGGGGTGTTTGCAGTTCAGTTTAGAAACCATAAACTGAACCGTAATATATAGTGGTTTTAAAAAATTTCCAAATTGAACGGTTTGACACCAAGTGATCAAACCGGTTAAAGTGGACCACAAGAGATATATGATGTAATAGGTTTAGACACTTTTGTTTTGGTCTATATTTGTTTTAAACTAAGAAAGAAACATAACTTCTATCTCCAAAATTAAACTCTAGCCAATATAATAAAAAATACTATGCCAAATAATAAGAGAATAAGAGAATTATCCATCTCTAAAATTAAAACATATATTAATTTGTCGAAATCCTCATATTTCGATTTTTGATGGATTTTGAGATTTTTTTTCCAGATCGGACCGCCCGGTTTGGAATTTTTTAGACCGGACCGCTAGACCACTCATACTGACAAAAACGATCTGGTTTAACTTGGTTTAACTTGTCTAAATGGTCCAACAGTTTTTTGAACACCCCTACATTATAGTTTTCCATCCTTAATATTTTTTACTTTCTAGCATTAGCTATTTCATCCTTAATTTTCCTCATTGATCGTAAAATCTATAGTTACTTGTATAGCTTAACTCGATTCAACTTGAAATTTTCAATAGAATTTTCAAACCGAGACGAACATTGGTGTTACGAAGTTTGACTTGTTGAGTTAAACGAGTTTTATTTTGTGTTCGAGACTGACTCGAGCTATTTAATTCCCGAATCGTTAACAGGCCTAGTCATAGACCTATGTTACCTTCATCGATCTAGAGGGTATCACATATACTTACCTGTATAAACAACCATGTATTTTCATTCTCAAATGCCTCTTCATTAGATTACGCATTACGGTGGCGTCTGTTTCTTTAAGGAGGGTTGAAATCTGATTTCAGTTCTAAAATAGTTATGAAACGTCTAAAAGAATCAAACATAAATGATGATTAAAAGCTTAAAATGAAAAAACAAATAATGCCTACGTTTTACTTTCATTTACTTGAATCAACACGATTTCACACTCAAATAGGTCCATGTTATAAAGATTTTCGAAGGTTTTAAAAAGCTTAAAGATATTATTATACAAGAGGGTTTGAAGTCCATTTATTAAGCATTTTTGTTAATGTACATAAACAAGATCCATGTACTGTTATATTAAATATATAAAACAAAGAAAAAAAACTTGAAGTTTAAAGAATTCTTTAAATTTGATTGGAGGGAAGAGAAATGATTTCCTTATTCATTCCCATCAAAGCAATTGAATTATTATTATTACTACTATTACTACATTTTTTTTTACTGGGGTGATGAAATTATAGAATATTTTATTAATATATTTAATATTAAATTCTTTAAAATAAAAAATCCGTCGGAGTTTAATGTAACATTTTTTAAAGATTTTGACTTTTGATCCTTCTTTGAAATGAAATTATAGAGAATCCGACTGAGATGCTCTTAGTCGACGTGTAGACAAACTGACCTGAACATTACAGATAACAAAAAAAAGGTACAAGTAAAATAAAAAATATATTGTTACCAACAGAGTACAAAAAAGTATTAACATTTCTCATTAATCATTATGTAAACAAGAGCTACAACAGGCTAGTAAAAAAGAATGTTCCCTAACCATTTGAATGTAATCTATGTCTATGAGGGCAAACTAGTCATTTCAGCCATGAGAACAATGCTGAATTCCTTGAAGAAAATAATAAACGTATTTGCTTTGCTTCCTAATCAAAGAATACATTTGAAAATTTCATATATATATAGATATCGGATTTCTTGAAAGAAAATGAACATAACATCTAGTGTACACTCAAGAAAACTAACCTAAGAAGAGATCCAAAAACTGAACCGATAACGCATTTTGGCTTTTGTATACGAACCACCTTATGACGTATCAATACATTCCCTTGAATATGGGATTTGTTCGGCATATGCTTGCCCCATATTCTTCATACTCGGCTTTCGTACGGCAAGCCTGTCCATAATTAGGTCCAATTTGTTTCATTTAATAGATAAAACATAATCCTAATATAACATCAGGGCGAAAGTTCAAATGAAAACCAACTATTTCATATACTATTCATAATGAATATGTACTATTATTCATAATGAATAGCCCTGACTAATCATGAATATCATGTATTTTTCATTATGAATAATTTTCATCATGGATGGATGGGGCTAGTGAGTCGTTAATTAGGTTACCAGTGTAAGTTTCTCTTATGATCACAACGATAAAAGAATACCGTGTAAAATTCCGGAGTTGACGCAAGTACAGAGCCTCCAAACCATACAGCATATTTCTGAATAGGATGGTTGACTACGTTTACTTCAACTGGATGTGCCTGAATGAAATCATAATTAACAATAGCGTGTTCTTCATTAACATTCGCATACTAGAGATAAACATTGGTAATTGTTTAGCTAAGGATGCGTACTTTTACTTCACTATTAGATCTCGTATAAGATGCATGAACACGAGCATTCACAATTTTCTTTACGTCACGTTGCAACCTTCGTTGGAAGTCTTTAAACATGGTTGATCCTCCGGATAACACTATATTCTGGAATAATGTAATAAAAATCTTAAAATGGAATAGCATGTCCACTCTATATAGTGTATATGTATATATAGGGTCAGGTTCAACGGAAAACACTAAAAAAGAGAAAACTGAAGAACACCCTCGGAGCCTTCCATCTGGACGGTATGCACCAATGCATACAAGCGATTGAAGCTGTTTTTTTTCTATGCGCCAGTGCTTCTATAATTACATATGCATTAGCGCATATGCACAAATGCATGTTACAAATTATCGGTATGCATTAATGCATACCGTCCAGATGAAGGGCTCCTAGGGTGTTCTTCAGTTTTCTCTTTTTTTAGCGTTTTCCCTTGAACCTGACCCTATATATATCGCGTAGGATCGTGCGAGAAGGAGAGTTAAGGTGAGAAGCGTAAGAAGGGATCTAAACCCTTCATCACCTTTAATCTCAAACTCATCCATGAATTGCGCTTCATACAGTGATTGATATATATAGGGCTGGGTTCAGGAAAGAAGGAGAGTTAAGATGAGAAGCGTAAGAAGAGATCTCCACCCTTGGATGCACATCAGGATGAGATGCATCGAGATAAGATGCACCGCGATGCACCGGATCAATCCTCGTATGAAGCACAATTCATGGGTGGGGTTGAGATTAAAGGTGATCAAGGGTCCGGATCCCTTCTTACGCTTCTCACCTTGACTCTCCTTCTCACACTATCCTATGCCTATATATATATATCCCTCATAGAGTAAATAAAAAATTAAAATAAACAAATAAAATTTGTTCAATGCTGCACTCAGATAGAAATTGCTACCTTATAGAGGGCCCTTCTTGTGTCAATAGGTGACGACTGAATGCACTTGTCTATTAGAGCAGGCAAAGGAGTCTTATAGTCGCTATTGTATATCTCCGGATTGAACAAAATCTGTATGATAAGATTATATTAAAATTATTTCTCCGTAACATATACACGAGTTAAGAAGAACATTCTTTTGACACATATACCGACATGCCTCAAAATGAAATCATTGCACCACTCTAGAAAGAAAATTTCCCAATTCTAGTAATTAACCAATATCAAGTGTAGAACTATTGATTGCAAAACGTAGGGCCCATTTTTTAGCAACTGAATGGGACTCGCAGCTTATTCAGTTAGTTATACATGACCATTTGGTAGTGGCTTAATAAAATCATAAGTGGCTTATTCAGTAAATTTCTAGGGGGAGCTTTATGCAGATAGTCGAATATTTTCCAAACATGTCCCTCCCAATCAAAAAATACGCTCCTCCCATCTATGAAAACACCCTCGTAAACAAAAATCTTCCCAATCTATACAAACAGATTAATCCACACAGACAAGTTTATTCATACAGGACTTAATGGAAAATGAACCAAACAGCTCCCTTATGGACCTTGGAAACAAGCACACCTTTTTGGTGTTTCCTTATAAATGGACTGCTAAAATAAGTTCAAAAAAAAGTGATAGGGTACAGACCTCAGGTCCAAGAAAGCGTTCATAGCCAATATCACATGAGAATGGTGCCCCGGTCTTTGGTTTAATACCTCTCCATTGTTTAATGTACTTGGATGGTTCGTTGTCATGCTTATTGAACTCCTGGATAATTACAAAATCTGATCAAAGCATTTAATGACCAAAGTATGAAACAGATGGTGGAAACATTAATCATGTAAATATGAAAACCAGCTAACATAAAAAGTGAATTTCATATGGTTGGTATTGATTTCTTTAATTTTGCATAAACTACATAGTATTATTACCTTGACAATGTCAGAAGATGTGTAGCAATAAGTTTCCTTAACTTTTCGAGCTATTTCAAATGAATCTTCAGGTGAAATCTGCTCTCCTCTTTCCTGCAAAATATAATATCACAATGTGGTTACCTTTTTGGTTGGTATAGATCCAGGCTCAAGTATCACAAAATAGTTGATCTAGGATCGTGTTTCAACATGCTGATTTATATATATATATATATATATATATATACACACACAAATACATAAAAGAACATAACTATTCACAAAAAGAACTAAGAAGTCCAAAATCAACATACGCGCATGAGTTGCTGGATGAAGAGAGTAATATCTTTTCCTGCAACTGGTATTGATTTAATGCAGCTCCCAATAACATAGCCTTCTGCAACAGGTACAACATGAGTGGCTCCATCTCCAATATCAACTACAACACCTGTCATTTCACACTAACCAAAAGTATAGGTTAACAACATAGAAGGAAAGAACTGGTAAAAAATTTACATTTTACATTTAAAATCTCTCTAAAATATTAAATAGTTACTCATTTTAATGGTTGAATTTATGGTAAAATGAAAAGCACCAAACAGGAAGTTAGAAAATGATTAATTCAGATGCCTAGATATGACTGTGTTAATGAATCACACTGAAAGACAAATTCAAATACAGAAAAGTACTTTTGATGGTGATGGTTAGTTTAACAAATTAAAACAACATAGAACTTCACCAAATTAGGATGTAACAAGTTTGGATCAATTACCCTTATGCACCGCACACTGAATGTCACAGCAAAAGAGATGAAAATGAACTGAAAATCGAACCATTACCGACATATAATACAAGTATCCCATCAAATGGGTTTTAGTGTGAGCTCCATAGCATTTAATGCATATCATACAAAACCATAACTAACAACTTGTTTTTAGGGTGCGTTTGGTACACTGGACTGGACAGGACAAAACAGAATAGGGATCACTGTTATACGTTTGGAACAGAGTGGAACATGCATGTTCCACCCCCACCCCATGAAACAAGGTGGAACAAACTTATGTTTTACCAATATGACCTCAAAATAAAACTTAATTATCTTCTAAAACATCAAATACGCCTTCCTCTTTACATTTTATTCATCTTTTAAGTTTTATTTATTTGTATTTTATTCTCTTTAAACTTTCACTTTACTGTCCTCAAAATATTATTTTGATACGGTTTCTATATTTTGATTAATTTATGTAATCTATTAAATATTAACAATAAAAAAATAATATAGAAAAGGATTATCAGTCCTTTTTTTGCCTTTTCACATCTAGTTTCATATGTCTATGGTTAATTCTAAAAGCATTAAGGTTCTGGTTTTTAAATAAAAGCATTAAAGTTCTGGTTTTTAAACAAAAGCATTAGAATGCGGTTTAGAAAAAGGTAATACAATTTGATAAGTTTAAAACATGCTCTACCTTAGAATGGAATTATAAAGAAAAACAACAAATTTCTATTTAAAATTTCAAATGCAAACAAAAGAATTCGTAAAGCAATCGATCAACCAACCTTAGATGTGTTGCACCCAGCCACAAGAGCAAGCACTGGCTTAACTGCAATATAAAGCCCTGGAACATTGAAAGTCTCGAACATAATCTCACCGGCGTACTCTCTGCTCTCCGGTGAAGTCAGTGGACTTTCGGTCAAACAAAAGTAATGATCCTCTGGATTACACTGCAAGTAACTAAAAATACAATGCTGCCAAAACCTCTCCATGGCATCCCAATTTTCCACCTGTCCTTGTTTAATTGGATATTTTAGATTGTGGGTACTTGATTTAGACATGGCTTCTTCCCCAATGTAAAAATCAAGATCAGCCATCACCCCAGAGTTGTGTTGTGATAGCCAGCTGCTGCTTCTCTTAAACAGACGACGACGGCCACCATGGTTTATGAATGATTCATTAACAGCAACTACGGTTGGAACCATAAAAGATGGCTCCACATTACCCGCAAATCCCATTTTAGTATACCTGCAATTCCATCATACATTATGTTACTTCGAATCATCTATAATCAAACTGATGATGAAAACAAACAACTCCTTGGGTCTTTGAGACATTTAATCGAACAGGTGGTGTGCAGCGTCCATGAGTATTGTTAGGTTGATAAATCTCAACGTGGAATGCCATCAAAAGAAGAGTCTTTTAAATTGTACAACGAATGCTTAATCAGTATATCTGGTCCAAGAAGTAGTTTGCTAAATGCATTACAAATCTTGGGTCGCTAAAATTTTGTTTCTATAAGGTAAAAGTAACCAAATCTTGTTGCGTGATTTCATCCAATGGGCATAAAAAAAATCAAAATTACCCGGTGCCATTGTCGATAACTACTGCAGGACGAGATGTGGAAGGATCCATTATCAGAAAAAGTGATCATGATCGTTGCGTTGGAGAAACCGTAGTAAAGATTCTAACACCGGTTGCAAATAAAAGCGGTTATTCAAGAAACAGTGGCGGAGATGAATGATAATGTCAGTAGGTTTATTAGCTCCATCCATTTGATTTCATTGAGAGAATGTGTTGAAATCTGTGAATTGTTTCATCAAATTCCCCTATCATTAAATACAAACTCACTGCAGATTTCTCAAATTCATCACTAGTTTCTTTCTTTCTTCGTAACAAAAGATCGTTTCTGTATGCGTTATGCGTCTTGAAATGTTAAATTTTAGACCCTAAAGTTTGTCCATTTTAACAAATTTCGTCCTTAATTTAATTTAATCAGTTTTTGTATCTCAAACGTTTGTCATTTTCTAACGGATTTTAATAGGGGGTATTTTGATATTTTTTTTATTTTCTCATTTACATATTTAGAAATAGCACGTGATTAGAATATTAGGGGGGAGTTTTAATGAGAATTTAAACTTGGTTGTAAACGTGAGAACAAATGAGAGTGCGACACGTGTCTCATTTAAATAAATATTCAGACTGAATAGAGTATTTATTCAGTCTATATATTTTTTTGTATATTCAGGCATGTGTCGTGCTCTCATTTATCCTCACTTTCACAACCAAATTTGAGTTCGCATTTGAACTTTCCTCAACTGTTATATGTATACACACACACACTACAACAAAACACGACATCTACTATCCTCTACTAACGTCGTCCACTGTCTACCGTCAATCCAAAGCACAAATTTAAATATTTAAGAATATTAAGAACGTCAATATTAATTTTTCATTTTCGATTTATGATGAAAAAATTACATCTTGCTATATTAAACACATATATATCTAGTCGTATTCATTTCATCAGAAACAATTTGTGTTTGGTAAAATGCCTCAAATGACAATTGCTTCTTGCAATGCTCAATTCGATCGTATACTCTTATAGTCACAGTAATACACATGGCATTCAAGCTAACGAGGTTAAATCTCGAAGGATTCATATCAAATGGCCCTATAAATAAATATAAGTAACCAATTCATGTCAAAAAATGAGAGGGTTCGTCGGACACTAGAAAGGGTTAAAAAGATGTTTTTCTAACACCTACAGAAACTTGTTTGACATCCACATAATCAATTTACAATAAAACGTAGCAACTCAGAATATACGTTGTCAATTATTTAAGTTCATTTAATATGTATATTAAACAAAAAAATATTGAATTTTTTTTGATGTTTGAGGAAAAAAAAATCATTTGTTATACTAAATAGGAATTAATCATTAGATATATTTTATTTACTTGGGCCCAATAGATTGCAAGCTCAACTACACAAGTGCTTAGTGACCATGGGCTACCCTTCTCCCGCTAACTGGCTTTGAAGTATATGGCCCATAAGAAAGTATAATAAAATGGAAAGTAATGAGTTATTTGGATTGGGTATACCTAAGAATGAAAGTTACAGTGGAAAGATAATAATAGATTTTTATCTTTAGATCAATTTTAATTGAATATTAACGTTAATAAGATGCATTAAAATATATCGGATCAATTCCTGTCAGAAGAGTAATTCATGGGTAAGGGTGAAATTAAAAGTGATAAAGGGTCTGAATCTCTTCTTATGCTTCTCACATTAAGGTGGCGTTTGTTTTTTAAGAGGTGCTGAAGTCTGAAGTCTGAAGTCTGATTTCAGTTCTGAAATGGTTATGAAACATCTAAACGAATCAGACGTAAGTGATGATTAAGAACTTAAAATGAAAAAGCAAACAAGGCCTTAACTCTTATTCTCACACGTCTATATTATTTATGGAGTTTCGATCTTCGAGAGGGTGGGTGGGGGATTGTTTTAAAAATGATTACAAATTAAATATCAGATAGTTAATCTATACTGTATTATAAAGCATTTAGATAAAACTATTAAAAACAAGCTATTAAGCATTAAGTATCATTAATTAATGCTTAATTACTTAAATTTTAAGTTAGAAGTTATTAATACACCAATACAATTTATTAAAGCACCTAACAAACTCTCCTAAATCTCATACGTTTATCTCCTAAACCCTAAATCATATATGGTCATCTTAATCCTAATCATAATTCTAATTCTAATCATCATCCTCATCCTATATATTTAAATGGACCAATTCATACATTATTTGCAAATTGTGGCTTGGCTCTATTCATCTTGGGTTCGTTCTTATTGCTTCCTCTGCGTAAAATTCTTCCTGTAAGTCAATGTTTATTTACCTCTCCATTTTCTATTTCCCATAATTGTAAATGTGAGTTATATTTACAAAAATATTTCAATTCCATTACCATTTTTTATTCTGTAATTTTCTTTTTTAGGGTATTGGGAATTTCTATCCCAATTGATGAGAACAGTAAATGGGGACAAGTCTCCAACTCAAGGGGACTCGAAGCATCGCAAATCACAGCGTCTCACGTAAGCATAAAAACCAAGTTTAATTTTTGGTTTATACAAAATAATATGTATCGACTTATCTCGCTTTGTGTAGTCGATTTTTGATAACCTATTAGATTTTTTGAATTTCCAATGTGGATTTTTTAATCGAGTGCAAGCTTTCAGAACCGCTGCATTGCGCGGGTACGTTTCTAGTTATAATAAATTAGAGTGTAAAGAATAGTGTTTTGGTGTGTTTTATTGTTTGAGGGTTGTATCAGAAATTTTATTTCAGTCTTGATGATAAATGTGTTGCAGCTAAAATAATATTGATTGTATCATCATTAAATATTTAGATAATCATAAGCAAAATTATATTATCTAAACTAAAATATTGATTATTACTGAACTCTTACCGAATAAACGATAAATTGGGTGTCACATACCTTATCGTATAAGAATGACAAGGACTGAGAATCTTACGCGGTAAGAGTATTAACAATGACCAAAATCTTACCTGGTAAGTGAAGGCGAAGACTTTTTTACCTCGTAAGCGTTTACTATGTAAAAGTTGGTTACCAATAATCTATTTTCATGATCGAAAAAGTTATCTGATAAGATAAGTAAGATAGTGACTCTTTATGATAAGTATGCACTTACCCCATAAGCATTTGATAAACGACAATTTAAAATTATCATAATCAATTCCAAGTATAAACAACCTTTTTATTCAAAGTAAGACAGGATTACTGTTCTCTTACGTTTAGAAATCTTCAAATCGATATGTATTAATGATCTTTTGATAATTACATATATAATTATATATATATATATATATAAGTTAATATATGAAAACCTAATAACTGAAAAAAAATGTGAATGGTATAATTATGTGTAATCTTAAGCACGTTATTGTCTTCTTGTGATTTTTTCAAGTTGCAGTAAAATGATATACAAAAGTATTATAATGGTAAAACATAATAAAATCGAGACTAAAAAAAGAAAAAGAACAATATGTAAAACTACATCATAAAAGATTGATAACAAATGTTAGGAGATGTTGTTTAGTTTTCTATTAAGTCTTGTAGATTGGGAATGTTTTGTTTGACAAAAAAATTTTATAGATGAAATAAACATGTTTTTCAATTGAGGAGGCATGTACGGAAATAACTTGACTTTTTACATAAAGTTAAAAGCTTATTGAATAAGTCATTTTCTATATCATTCAGCCGCTACAAAACAAACATGTATAGTTTATCAAACAAGTTATGTGTCACATTAAACTCATTAAACTGTTAACAAACAGACCCCTAGTAAACAAATAAGCAATTAAAAATAATATTATCACAACTACAAATTATTAGTCCAATACTTCCAAACATCATATTTATGCACTGTCTAATAAAATATCATCGGGACAAATCTACATAGTCCATCAAACCTAAAATCATCATATAATTTTTTCAAATAAACATAGTTTGCTCCAAAAAAATTATATATCTTTCTATATATAGTTTCTCGAGTCTTTGTAGACAAACATGCATCGAAAACCTTTTATCGAAATATTCCGACAAGTAGAACACGTAGGACGAAGACACGGCTACCAAGGTGCACCATTTTAACTTGGGGTTAGCATAGAATGGCATGGGTGCGGGCACTAGTCCTTGTAACAAGGGGGAGCAAACAAGGATGGTCTCATGGATATTTGTCTCAAGCTATGCTAGTGCCCACAAACTTAGTCATTAAAATATTAATTATTTAATATAAATGTTTAACTGTTATTAACCGTTTTAAATACCGAGTTTCTATTGATACTTGGTAATTAAGAAGATATTTTACTGATGATAAGGTAACAAATAAACTAGTTAATGTTGACCGATCTTAGGAGCATGTAATACATGTGTAGTAGGTAACGTTTTTTTTATGAACAACTTTATTTATCGTATATGTAACTTAGTTATATATATATATATAAACCATTGATTTTGACGTATTATGAATTTTTCAGTACAACTGATTTATAAAGAAATTATAAAAACAGTTTATTAGCTATGATGATAGAAAATAAAAATCGAAGTAGGATTTCTGTCAAAACATTAATCTATATCCTACCCACCCACAGCCGACCCTCTATCACATCTCGTTGTCGCTGTTATCATTTATACTTGTAAATCATGTTATAATTATCTGCATTTTTAATTATAAATAGTGCTTTTAAGTGAAAAGCAAGCATGGATATGGCTGACAAATAATCAATAGTAATGTTAATTTGATATGACCGATCCAACTCAATGGTTAATTGGATTTGTTGTTCAAAGCTAATCCAATTAGACCGATTGAAAAAAATCCAACATTCAGTAAATAATTCTGATTGGTTATGACAAACAGTACTAGACGCGTGACTCTTACTGACGAACATTGGATATGAATTGATAAATGCTCTATTATGTATGTATGTGTGTAGGGTTGGGTTCAAATGAGACCATTCTATTTTCATGAGACTCGTGAGACCACATTTTTATACCTACAACTTTACAGTAAAACATTATGAATGACCTTTACAGCAAAAACACTATGAATATTATCTTCACAACAAAGACACTCTGAAAGTTACGTTCACAACAAAAACATTGTGAAGGTTACCTTTACACTGTTTTGTTGTAAAGTTTTAAGTGTAAAAAAGTGTTATCACGAGTCTCACGAAAACATTTTGGTCTCACATGATTCCAGGTATATATATATAGGGAAATATTCAAATGAGAAGTGGTAATATTTGAGATGTAAACAAGTGATCCTAACGCTTCATTTCGTTAACATTTGCGGCTTTGACCGTGAAACACCGGATAATTTCTCACATGAGTATGCAAAAAATAGAGGGATAGTTTCGTAACTTTTACAAATATGCGTCAAATGAGTTCATATATGAACCCATGTGATTCACATATAAACTATATGTTCATGTGAGCCCCTTTTAGTTAGTTCATATGTGAACTATTTAAATGATTCATATATGAACTCATAGCTTCATCTATAAATTAATTAGTTAATTGGTTCATATGTGTATAAGTTGAAATAGTGCATGTGTTACTTACACATTTACACGAGTTCACATATGAATATATAATTCATATGTGAATTGCAAGTTCATATATGAACCCGTTTACCATATATTTATAAAAATTACGAAACTACCCTCTATAATGCACCGATTTTAAACAATTTCACCATTTAACGAGTTAACAAAAACTCTCCCTATATATAAAGAGAGATATGCCCATAATGTGTGTAAATGAAATGGGGAACACAAGAACAAGCCTACTTACTAAAATATAGAGTTCACAAGTAAGACAAATAGGAAAACCAATATACACTAATATATAATGTGATGATTATTATAGTGCTTCCACACTTATATTTCTTTAACAGCAATCTTTATGTGTATGTATGTATTTTACTCATTGATTTTAGTGTCCATGTTAATTCTTGTAATTATTATATATTTAGTTATAAAATACAGACATCAATAATTATATAGTGCGATTTGCCTATTTAGTGTAGTTAGTAGAAAGTGCAAAAAATATCATGTAACAAAAATGTTGTTAAATAGTCAATAATATATTGAATTTAAAAAAACAAAATAAAGGCTTCTTAGTCGATAAAATCTCGTCAATAAAATTGTTCTTACTTTATATTTATAAGGGTGTCGTACGTAAGTAAAAAGAAAAACTTGAGGGGACAACATTTGTATTTAATATCAGCTATATTTGATGAAATTTGTAACATGTACTAGATGTTTCATTTTTGCAAAGGAAAAAGGAATATTCTAAGTCGAGCAACTCACATATAACATATTCTAGATTATTAAACGTGGTGTTGGAATTCTTTTCATGACCATCCATAATTGTTAGATCTATTTAGTATATTGCATATAAATCAATATTTTTTCTTACATATTCGTTATGGAAGTGTATATATACGAGTTAAAGTTACTTTTGTCATAACTAACCATTATCAAGTTGGTCGATTTTTACACCAAACAACTTCATTTCATCACATGTATAAACCTAGTTTTTTTATGTACTTTGTTCAATATTATTGGATACGTTGTTTTTTCTCAAAGGAATACATACACCGAATATGTGTGTTTTTAGGCAAACATTATATCTTCTTTTATTATTTTATGAATGATTTCAATAACCGTTAAATGTAGTAATTTTGATTGACTTAGAAGTTAATGAGTTGATTTGGATTATATCGTATTTGTATTTGATTAAACAATTAAAATTAATTTTTTTTAGCTAAGATTGATACAAAATGAAAGTTTCTATAATTAAGTATACTTAAATGCATAGAGTCATTTAAATTGTCTTATTAACTTTTTTGATTGCTGATATAATAATATAATTTATGTAATCATATTAACATATTAATTATTTATAAAAAGGCAAATTTTCAAGAATAATTATTTTTTTAAATTTATACTTGAGAAACATAATTAAAAGACGCTCATTTTAGTACCCATTTGATCTTTTGGGTTTGAGGTAACATTAGTTCACTTGGGTAGCAAAAAAACGTATATTTTAAATTGCAAATTTTTAATTTTTAATAATGAAAATATGTTTATTAAATATGTTTCATGAGGTATTACATCAGTACTTGACAAGGTGTGAAATTAAGACTACCTTGTCAATGTGTAATATTTTTACCACTTCCAACATTTTTGACCATAAAGGATGATCATGATTATAGTAGGTTTTGACGATGCTCTATAATGGTTATAGATTGGCAAATTCAATACCATCATGTCTTATTTTCTTACTCCAGCTACAACTCTTTGGGAGTGGTATTGAGAAATCATATGCTCATGCCTTTTGGTTGCGATTATTGAACATTATTGTATCAGTAACACCTTTTACCTCACACAAAGTTCATCACACTTGTCTTTCATCCCATATATTTTACTGCCTTGCTCCCATTCCATCACCGTTGCTATCTTGACCCAAGTTACCATTGCAAGTAGCTGAGAGGCACCCTTCCATTCTTGTAAGTTTATTTCCTTCCATTTGCTCTGTGTTACAACCACAAGTTTGCTCCTCAAGGAGTGATATAGTTTTTGTGATATCTAGAACTATTACTTATGAAAAATGTTATTGTAATTAAATATTTTAAGTTTAGGGTTTATACATTTAAAAACATATAGTTTAATATCAGTTAGTTATTATTTGAAGTCAGTTAACTTGGATATGAAAACATGTATTTCTAATAATATAGACTTTAAATATTAATTTTGAAAGTATGTATATGTTGTATGCAATTTACCCTTTATAAAATTAAAATAAGATACAAAAATCTCTGCAAATTGACCTAACCTAACCCAACTCAACCCAACCCAACACAACTTGACAATAACAAAATAATTACTGTTTTGATATGTAACTCAACCTATACAATTGCCATTTTGCCTCCTTTAGTAACCGCTATCGAGACTATATATGATAATTAACATTTAGCTATTATTGAATTAAGTCTTGTACAAATAAAATAAACCTAATATCTCAATCTTACAACCATTAATACACATAATTGATCTAACATTATCTTTTAATTTAGATGAACAACATAAATAAACAATAAAATAAATACCGAAATATCAACCATATGTATAATTTGCTACCATGAAATCATACGAGACTACAAGTACCTTGTTTACTATTCATTTGTTTTATAGTGTTTCGACTTTCGGATTTCATTTCCCTTTCCTTCCCTACCACCTCCATTATTATCAAATCAAAACCTCTCCTCACAATATTCACATGTGAATGTTCCAAATCTTTACATAAAATTAGACCTATTCACAAAAACAATCTATAATAAAGTAACTATTTACATATCATTTCTAGACTTTTTACCTTTTAATTGTTTGCATGTGTGGGTTTTGTAAAACAATTTTTTTTCTTTTTGGTCTTAAACAAATAGTTTTTTAATACTTTATGCTTTTGAAAGAAACATTTCCACTTATATAATGCATATAGAAAAACTCAAACCTCCCTTTTGTTCCTTTCTAGAGAAGTAGACCTACTACTACTGCTACTAATACACAGTCATCGCAAAACCCTAGGGAACTCCAAAACTTCTGAATTCACCTTCGCCGGAAACCCTTTTCACCTTCCTCCACCTGCCGCCGGTAACCACCATGGAAGACACCACTTATGATCGTTTTCCGGCCACCTTAGACCCTACTGCACAAGAATTCCGACCAACATACCCTTTACCTTTACCTCATACTTACTACTCATACAACTTTTACGGTCATCCGCCACCGCTACCGCCACCGCCGCCGGCGGTGTATGTTACCCATAAACCACCTTCTCTCCCTCCGCCACTACCACCGCCATCAACCACCCCAACGCGTACTCTCCTCCTGAGCTCCGTATCTTCTGACGTCAGCGAATCGATAATCCGGCGAGACTTGGAGGTGTTCGGAGATGTGAGAGCTGTACAGATGGATAAAGTAAGAGACGGAATCGTGACCGTCCATTTTTACGACTTACGGCAATCGACGGAAGCGCTTCACGAGATTCAGGAACAACACATGCAACAACAGTGTCGTCTAAGGAAACACTTCGATTCACTAACGTTGTCTTCGCCGACGACGAACAATTCTGTTCCGCCGTATAATAATTACCATACCAACACTAGTTACTTATCATTATCACCAGCTCCACTCCCTTCGCCGGCGCCGGGACTCGTCGCTGGTCGCGCCGTCTGGGCACAGTTCACTTTTCCGGTAGCCGCCGGTCTCCCCGACGGCTACAATCAAGGCACAATCGTTGTTTTCAACTTGGACTCCGATGTCACAGCCGGAACCCTCAAAGAAATTTTTGAAACTTACGGTAATTAATTACTACTAATTAATTTAATTAATGATTATGAAATCCAAAGTTTGTGGGTCAAATTTATGTGGGGATATTGGTGTGATAGGTCGCTTTCCTCATCAATTTGAGATCAATATTGATGATTCTGATATTTTTGTTTCTATTTTTGGCATTTTTCTGTTCCTCCTTTGACTCTTTTTAATTATAGATTTGATTCTTTCCTAATCAAAGTCTTTTTGATGTTATGTTGTGTTATGGAATTTTAAGGATGTGTGAAGGAATTAAGAGGGACGCCATTGAAGAAGAACCAAAGGTTTGTAGAGTTTTACGACACTAGAGATGCAGCGAAAGCTTTAATTAACATGAACGGAAAAGAAATTCACGGCAAGCCGGTGGTCGTCGAGTTCAGTCGTCCCGGCGGTCACAAGAATATTTCCAAAAACAATAGAGTCAACTCCATAACCACCGCCACAATTCGGCCGCCGTCGATCATTCTTGCACGTAATTTTCCGGTGGATTCACTTTCTTATCGTCGTCCTTCTCCGCCGCCGCCGTCGCAACAGGGTGGTAACGGTAACGGGAAAATCGTGGATTGGTTTCGCAGTTCTTTGAAGAAAACCGGAAAAAAGCAACCGGAAAATGTCGGTGGTGGTGTTTGGAGCAAGCAACGGAAGGGTTCGAGACAAACAAGAGAGAGATACGATCCTAGGTTTTTGATTAAGGAAGATGGAATCATTTCTGAATCAAGTTTTTCCGATTCAAGAACTACAGTTATGATCAAGAACATCCCGAATAAATACAGGTTCAATTATTCATCATTATTCACCATTATTCATTAGTTAATTGTGTTTTTCTTCAGTCTTTATCGATTCAGAATCCAAGATTTGAGTTTCGTGTTCTTTGATAAGTGCAGTCAGAAACTGTTGCTGAATATGCTGGACAACCACTGCATCCACTGCAACGAGCAGATAACCGTCGCCGGCGGTGGCGGCGACGGTGGCAGCGGCGAAGACCAGCCATTGTCTTCATATGACTTCGTCTACCTCCCTATCGATTTCATGTATGCATGTTTAAAAAAAAAACCAAAATTAACATCAAATAATAAACCAAAATTCATAAATTAATTCTCCATTGAATCATTGCAGGAACAAATGCAATGTGGGATATGGGTTTGTGAACATGACGTCACCGGAGGCAACATGGAGGTTATACAAGGCGTTTCACCACCAAAACTGGGAGGTTTTCAACTCCAAGAAGATCTGTGAAGTTTCTTACGCCAGATTGCAGGTTCAATTCAATCAATTTCAATCCCAATTCTTGTATACATATATATATATATATATATATATATTGTTATTTTTTAACATGAATTCGTGGAAAATTGAAAAGGGTGTGGATGCATTGAAGGAGCACTTCAAGAACTCGAGGTTTCCATGCGAGGCGGAGGAGTATATGCCGGTGGTGTTCGAGCCGCCGCGAGACGGACGGAGGCTGACGGAGCCGACTCCGATCGTAGGACGGAGTATGGTGGAGTGTGGGAGTTATAGTAGTAGTTGTAGTAATAATAACGAGATGGTTGTAGAAGATGTTAATTCCGATAATAGTAACAGTGGCGGTGCCAGTGACGGCGGCGGCGGTGGAGGTTGTGATGATGATGATGATCGATAAATCTCAATTAAAAACTCCAGTGTATTATTATTAAAATGTTAAATGTTAAATGTTAAATGTGTGGCAGTAATCAGATGAGTGTTTTTTTATTAAATAAAAGTAAATTAACAAAATCAGTTAGTTACTAATTTAGTCCCTATGGTTTCGTGGCGTTTATGAAGAATGCCCCTAACCCTTAAAATTCACAACTATGGTGCGGTTTTCCTAGATACGTACCCTGCGTACCGTTAAATTGTCGCTTACACTGCTACTTAATATATCAAAACGACATCATATGTAATAGTTTAGTTGATAAGTGTTGGCTAGGTAAGGGTTTGTTTACCAAATCTTACCCGGGTAAGTGCTTACCAGTAAAATTCGACACTATCATTTACTTAGCGGGTAAGCTTTTAGTCCACGAAAACGGCATCGTATGCAACAATTTACCCGGTAAACATTTATCGTGGTAAGATCGTCGCCTTCACTTACCCGGATAAGACTTTTGGTCATTGCTTTCCTTGTCTTCACTTTTACCGTTGTAAGATTTTTGGTACTTGTTATATTACTCTGGTAAGGTAAATGACTTGGTAAGCATCTACCCGGGTAAGCGTTTGGTAAACGACCCCTAAGAGTCATACCATCATTACTTGCCGGGGAAAATTCTTAGTTTTCCTCGGTCTTTGTCATGTATATCAGTATGGTAAGTGACTCGGTAATCGCTTACTGAGTAAATGTATAGAAAACGACCCCTAAGAGTCCTGCATGTTTCATTTTTATTATGAATCTACCGATGATCCACCTTGCTCTTGTTTTTCCGGTGAATCCAGTCTCGTACCTTCTTTTTCGGCATCCCCCCTTCCCTACCTTCTTCCTCTCATTTTTGTGAATCACTATTCCCCCTACTAGCCTCCTTTTCTACGGTGTGAAACCTAACCCACATTTTACACCGCCCTTTGTCTTTCTCAACTGCTTCACCACTATTGGTCGCCACTCGCCACCCATCATGTCCAGTAGAAACTTTACCACTAGTTGCAACCGCTCAAACGATCACTTGCAATAAGCCTTTGTGAACAGAGAGAATGAAGAAGCTTTATAAATAAAGAAAACAAAGTTAACTTACATACTGGAATGTAAAAAACATAAAAGACATAAATGAAAAAAGATGTGAACTTAGATTATGTTCGTTCTTTGTGTTGTGACCTCGTGTGGATTTAAGGGTTCAATTCTTCCTTTCCTCATGCACAACTCCTTGTTGGATTCATTTATGTAGTTGAGCACAAATTCATTTGGGTTTATAGTTTGAATTTGAGTTGAGTTAGGTTGAGTTTTGATGATTAGGATTTGAATTTGAATCTGAGTTCATTGAGAGTAGATTTTGTAATTTGTCTTTTCGGTGTGGTGGCCAGATATGAAGTATTGATAAAAAAAAGGATCGGAGAGCTATAGATTGTTTTTTTTTATATATATCTTAAATGATTCAAAAGTTGTATATTTAGTATCCAAAGTTTATACAATAAAAAAGTTAGTATATATAAGAATAAAATGTAAAATACTCTTGATTTTAACGGAGATTAGACAAGAGTCGGTCCAAAAAGACATGATCTAGATGAATCACAAAGATTATGTTGATGAATATTTAGGGTTAATAACCTTATTCGTAAAAACCAAGAAGAACAAGGACTAAAACTGTAATTATCTCTAGAATTTTGTTTACTGTACATTGCATCAGCTTCAGCTTGAGCAGAAGCAGCCTCACTGGCGGCCTACTTCCTCTAGGTACCTCCTTTTTCAACAGATCGGATGAGACGGTCATTATTATTTTTCATTTTAAGAAATTAAATATATTTATTTAAGAATAATATATTTTACATTCAAAATAAAAAATGTAAATTTTATTGATAATGTTCATGGAAATGAAATATATAATATACATTTAACCTGCTTCACTCTGAAGACCATCCCTAACCTCATCACCAAAAATAGGAGATACATGACACTTTTATGTATCCTTGATATTAAAATTCTTAAAAAAATATTACGTCCATTATTAACAGCTATTTTATTTTAACAATTTTATTATAAAATATATTTTAATATCTTAAGAAAAAAATGATATGATTGATGGAAAACTATTTCTCTCTTTATTTAGAGATTTTTTTTTCTTTTTAACCATTTATCTGTTATAGCATAAGGTATAGTATAGTTGTTGAAGAGTAAAATAGTTAAAATCTTTATTTTTTCTAATTTAACATAGTTGTTAGTGATGCTCTTAAAGTCATCTCTATTAATTATTAATTTTTCACGTATATCAATATTAAAATCAAAATTTTATGTTTTTAATATAATAAAAATATACAAATTTTAGTGTATAAAAGTGTCAATAACATTATCTTACAAAGAAATTATTGAATACTAAAAAAATTAATTTCAACCTTATAGCTAAAAGGAAAAGGTAATGACACCTAGATATTGCTAATATCAAAACTATTCTACCAAAAACTTTCTTTAATATTATAGTAATAAAATAATATATATATATATATATTTATAAAAACTTAATATTATATTAATATTTAATCTATATATGCCAAAAATTTGACCTTCAAATGTAGAAAACATGTTTAGAGACCTCTATTTTTTTTAATGTTTTACCGGTGAGTTTAAGGTGAAACTTATTTATTTTTATGTTTTTAAGTTTTGAAAATGACTAAATGCATACCTACATATTTTCTATTACATATAACAATATGTAACAATATCAAGACATGTTATTTACAATTTCTATCAATCATTTAACTTAATTATGAAATAAAAAGGTTACATGTAATAACATCGTTTCTATATTGACTTTTTAAATATTGTATGGAGTTAAATTACTACATTGAATACATACAATAATTTTGCTTATATCACTCCCATTTATGTAAGAATCTCCATATATTAAGAATGTTAATAGTAAATAAATATATATTTATTATATAAAGATGCATTTAACTTTTATATTACTTGTTATGTAGATGGATTTGGAAACAAAAATTTGAGAATTGAAAATAGGTGTCCTTTAAAGATTAGTACTTAGGGTACTTTCGTGTAAGGTTATAGACATATATTTTGGTGATAATTAGAATAAATCTTATAAAGATATTTTATTTTATGGAATAAATATAACAGTTTTATAAATTAAGTATATTTTGTCTAAAATATTTAAGAGTAATTCGGTTTACACCTTAATTTCAAAATTTAAATGTTCAATTGTTGTTTATAAATATGTATTTTAATTTTGCTTCGTTAATACTCGTTATATTTCCCGAGTCGCAATTTCTTATCCCTAACATGATTCAAAATATTAAGTTAAATTATTCATCTAAAAAACGTTACATACTTTGTGAAGATCTAAAAGAAGAGGTATCACAGTTTTCGACATGGAAAACTAGCAACGCTTCATTACCTCACGGACATGCAGTCAGTTTGATTTCCGTAGAAAATATATTTTACGGTATAGACGCTTATGACCTCCCCCTCTATGCCAATACCAGGTATGTAATGTAAGCAGTGATTCAAATCCAAAGGTTAATCGTATTCTGACAACTTTACGAATGAGGTTTCTATTAAGTAACAAAAATATGATTTCTTTTTGTCGTTCCACAATGAAAATTGTATTTTTTTTAGTCAATAAATATTCCAATATTGTTGATTACAATAAAAGAGGGATACAAGTATATACGCATCTCCAGTAAATTATCAAAAACAAAGATAACAAAATTACGTTTACTTCTAATATGTTCTTTATTTTGAATATTTCAATTTTCTGATACATAGAGTAAAAGGAAATGTGATATGCAGATACAAGAACGAGGGTAGCATGAGAAGAAAAACTCGCTTAAAATGTAAGGCAACCTCACGAGACCAAAAGTAGCAATGTGAAGGCTGAACCAACTCAAAGGCTAGAGCCACCAAAAGTTATATGGATCTTGTCCGTAAATCTTCTCAAGATCAGTTCAAAAAAGCTGAACTTGTATCGCAACAAACATAATCTTAGTCAATGGAAACTTTTATCCTGATACAAAGTTACCACGATGTCCCAATATTTGGTATCTCATGGTCAAAATAGTTGCTTGCCAAATCTTCTTTAACAAAGGCGAGAAAGAATCTCTTCTTGAAAATTTAAGATCTCCTCCATTGTATTTCCCACATTGGTATCGAAACTCCACCATTTTATAACTGAATCCCAAACAGTTCCAACAATCTTGTACCTTGTGATACAATGATCAAGAGTTTTATAAGCTTGTTCATGACTGTGACAAAGAACCGACCCCAAGTCAATCATTTTGTTATTATATAAAGATATCTTCCAAATACATTTTAATTTTATTTATATAAAATGAAACAATTTGAAAGAGTTGATTATCAACAAATCCAACTGGATCTACATTGAACACGTCCCCAAATATATTAATATAAGAGGATACGTTTAATTTATTCATTAACTAAGACTATCAAAAAGCATGTGATTGGAACCAAAACTTATATTGTATGTTAAAGAAAGTTCAGACAAAATAAAATAAGCAATGTAATTCATTAAAAAGTTTTAAAAAATCATTTTTGGAATCTCATATTAAGTTTTAAAGAAGTTTTAACTTGAATTTTTTTATATTGTTTATTAAAAAACATATAAAATATTTTTTGAAGTGAAATAAATAAGAAAATATGTTAAGAGAAAAAGAGTGGAGTGAAAGACAAAATAGATGTGGTTTGACTTTGGGCCGTACGAAAGGGGTCCTGGGCACGACCAAACCTCTTTGGATGCCCTGTCATTTTATACATGAAAAGAGAGTGTGGGGTCCATTAACTTCCTCTTTTTCTAGTTTGCCCTGGGGTGCTGACACGTGGACAACTCATTAGTACTAGAAAATTGAGTATTTTCAACGGAAAATGTCGTTGAAAATTTTCTATGAATTTTAAAGAGATTATTGACAAAACATAAATTTTCTACGAGTTTTCAACGAATTTTCAACGAATTTTCGTTTAAAATCTCTCACAAAATACATTTTCAACCAAAAACTTTATGACGAGACATTCCGTTGAAAACTTTTTGGTTGAAAATGCATATATGTTTGTGAGAGATTTTCAACGGAAATTCGTTGAAAATTTGTAGAAAATTTATGTTCTGTCAATACTCCTCTAAAATAATCGTAGAAAATTTTCAACGGTTTTTTCCGTTGAAAATTAATTTTCGTTAAAAATACTCAATTTTGTAGTAGTGCATATTCCCCATGTGTATCTATATACATCTATCTTCCAAGTTAACATACCCATCTTTTATTACAATTTCTTACCCAACTTAGATTGATTCGAGGCTCATCCTTTCAAATATATATCTTAATTAATTAAAAAGCTTAATTTAATTCGAATTTAGGACAAATGCATATATAACGAGAATGGATAAACAAGATCACCAACAACAACAATAAACAAATAAAAATATGAGAACGAATAAATTATCTTACGATCTAGATTGCAGGTTAAATTATCAGTATATTATTTATATTAATCATGAACAATAATTACATATGATTTCAGTGTAAGATTAAGGACAGAGCCAGATAGGCACCAAGAGGTGCATGTGCTCCCTCCAGAAATGTTCAACCCTGACCCGTACACGCTCGGGTTGACGAGTTATAAACGGGTTGCTGAGTCACATGATAATACAACCAAGTTCAAACGTCCAAATTGGAATACTAGTAATACAACCACGTTCAAATACTAATACAAATAAGAAGTTCAAAGTTTCAAACATATAAAAAGCCCATCAGTGTAGTACCTTTGAGAATTAAGATGTGAGATCGATTGATTGAGCTGCGTGAGGCCATGAGTTAGATTTTAGGCACTTTACATTTAGCATCTTGCTTAATGTTTTAGCCGGTTAGGGAATAAGAAGACTTAATAAAATAAAAAATTTAAAACTTTATTTTTTAAACGGGTTGGTGGGTCAACCCATGACCCGTATGTGTAAAACCGAAACAACCCGTTTAATAAACGGATTGGTGGGTCAGAAACTTCAACCTAAACTCGTTAATTTTCGTGTCGTGTCAACAATTGTCACCCCTATTGTTAGGGGAATATTTTATGTTCACTTAGCGGACGAAGGGGGGTTAGGATTGAACCTACACCTATCTTGTATTTGGGCAACTGCCCTTTTGCCAACTGATTTAGACGCCGAAGGTTGTTCAGTTATTGAAAGTAATGTTTTTGCTGAGGTAGATAGTAAAAATGGTGAAATGTACCAAAAATGAAGTTTGGTGTTCCACTCTTATAAATTATTTGAGTACTTACATGTATTCGGTGCTCCCCGTAATTCAACATTCTGGCTCCTCCCTCTGTAAGATCACATATGATTTAGACATTTTCATTTTCTTATTTTCTTCATGTTTTTATTTAAACCTTACTCACTCTTTGTATATATATTACATATATATATATATATATATATATATATAAATTCCCATGTAGTTAAGAATGTGTCTTAGCTTACCCTGGCCAAGGATGGCTCTCCACCGACAAGTCGACAACATACAAGCCGTTAGATTTGTGAATTTTGATGCCAAATCAACTCCCACATTGTAATATCCCACATTGGTTAGGGATGAGAACAAAATTTATCTTATAAGGGACTTGGATACCTCCCCTATCAGACGCGTTTTAAAACCGTAAGTCCAAGTGTGTGGACAAAACGGACAATATCTGGTACGGTTGACCTGGAATGTTACAGAGGGTATCAGAGCCGGGAACCGGACTGGTGTGTCAGCTAGGACGCTGGGCTCCCAAGGGGGGTGGATTGTAATATAATAAAAAGTTGTCTTATAAAGGATTTAGATACCTCCTCTATCAGACGCGTTTTAAAACTGTGAGTCTAAGTGTGTGGACAAAGCGGACAATATCTGGTACGGTTTACCTGTGATGTTACAATTATTGATTAGTTACATCATAAATATAAGGGTAAATTCCATTTTCCGTTCTGTAGTTTGTTAGACATTGCAGTTTTTTTCTTTGTAGTTTATAAATTTATGATTTTAATCCCTATGATGTAATTCATTACTATTTGTGTCTTTGTGATTTACAATTTAATCATTCTTTAGGTCCATATGGTTTACAATTATTTATTATTTTGGTCTCTTGTATTTTAAAGGTAGGAATTAGCTCAAAGACGAAAATAACAATAAATTTTCAACTATAGAGATGAAAAACACGATTTCTAAATCAAAGTGACGAAAATAAAATTTGTTAACAAACCACAGGATGGAAAACATAATTTACTCTAAGTATAACGGAAAGAGTAATAACTATGTTGTTAAAGACTTTGTTATATCTCAGTACGAAACTTTATAACTAATATAGGTACAATGGACCAAATCAAAATCCACTAAACCTATATCAATACTTCTTTTAATTAGTGATAAAAAACTTAATCTAGAAACAAATTTAAACGTTTTCTAAACTAAAATAAATAGTTACATTAATTTATATTTATGTATGCACAATACACACCACATATACAACACATACTACATACACATAAAGTATATATGATTAGAAGCAACGAGAATAAAAGTCGTGGTGGTTGGTCGTTATAAAGATGTAGAAGACTAGAAGTAGTGAGAGGAAGATGGTGGTGGTTGGCCGGTATGAAGAGAAAGCAACAAGAGGATGTATTAGGAGATTAATCATTTAACACTAACTAAAAAATTTATGAGATTCGTGAGATTATTTCTAAATTATTAGTTTAAAATAATTATTGTTATTAATTAATGATATGTTTGAGTGGATAATTATTGTTATTTATTGAATAAGAGTAAAAAATTTTCTAGTAATTTTCCTATATATATCTCTCTCTTTCTCTCCCCCTCTTCTCTATTCTCTCCCTCTAACATATACACGCACAAATACAATTAAGTGTGCACATAAAGTGAACTTATTATTAACACAACGTAAACAAGTTAAACAAAACTTTTTAGTAAGATGTTCATACTGTATTCATCGTTCAGATAGTGTTCAGAAGTGGTAGATTTTGATTTAGTATTATTGATTTAATTGATGTTAGAATATGTTCACAAGTTATACAAGATCTGTAGACTTAGAATATGTTCACAAATTATAATAATAACGTGTTCACAATATATACAAATTTAATTATATGTGTGTACATATATGTTATAAAGAGATAAGAGTTAAAATATAAGAGATTAAAGAAAAAAGAGAGAGGTACAGGTTTCTAATTTATATATTTTTTTTGGGTTAACTATTTTGTAATTTAAATTGAATACGATGAATCTTATAATTTATGAAGTTTTTAAAAAAAAACTGCAATGTACATTATATTATATGTATAATATTTAGAGTAGACTTAAAATATGAGATCAATATTTACTAACTTTTATAGTAAGAAAAAGACAAAATGACGAACAATGTCCTCAATTAATAGAGATCATAGATGACCATTAAGGTAAGAGACCAAATGACAAGTCTTAATCTATAATAAATAAATTTTAAATACCATTTTTGTAAAAATGATGAAACTATAGGGACGAAATCCGTAATTAAAGCTATTATTTAAGTGAAGCCCAGGTGTTGTCTTTCAAAGGGTGAAATAGGTTTGACCAGAACAGTGAATAGTCAAATATGGGTTTTGTTTGTGTGTATCGAAGCCACACGATTGCCCACTTGGTCACATCCATATCCCTTTTTTATTTACCAACAAATTTCGCTCTTTGAAGGTTTAATCACATTATTATTAGGGTGTTTGAGAATGGTTATTAGAAATAATTTATTTATGTTTTTTTTTCTGAAAAAGACTTATCAATTTATATGATTAAACGGTGGGTTTAAGGTTAAAATTGTAATTGGTTTCTATAAATACTTTTTTTTTTTTATCTATCCAAACACTTAAAACTATTTTTTACCGGTTTAACACCTATACAAGTCAATTAGTTGTTTTTATAAGCAATCCCAAACACCCATTTAGTTTCTATTTAATATACTTTTAGAAAAAAAGTTCAAATGCGAACTCAAATTTGGTTGTGATCGTGAAGACAAATAACAGCGTGACATGTGTCTGAACGTAAATTATTCAGTCTAAATATGACACGTGTCACGCTTTCATTTGTTCTCACATTCACAACCAAATTTAAGTTATTATTTAAACCCGTCCCTATATCTTTAATATACAAGTATCTCCAACATTAATCCTTAATTAAACGTCAAGATGTCCACAATTACGTTCAGTTTCAAAACTATTCTATTTAACAATTGTTTATTAAATTTTTTAGGCATTAACAATTTTTTATTATTAATTTTATTATTAAAATATAAAATATATTTAATAATATATCATATATATTTTCTAGATAGTTAATTTCAGGTTTTTTAGTTGATGAAAAATAATTAAAATATCATTCCTTTATATTATACATAATTAAACATCTCAAACAATTATACTATGATTTTTTAAATAAAAATATTAAAATCACTAAAAAATTCCAACATTTATTCTATTTTAACAATTTTTTATTAACTATATTATTAAAATATTCAATATATTTAATAAAATATTATTTCGATTTCTAGACACTTAATTTCAATATCATTTATCGTTGAAAAAGAATTAAATTTTATTTTCTCTCTTAAACATGCAGTTTTAGATATTTATCAAAATTTGGATATTTATAATTTAACCATTGAACCAAAAATATACCCAAAATTTTCAAAATCTCTGTTTTTACGTAGTTGTTGAAGATATTATTAAATATTTCTCTGAATCTGAGAATTCAACCATCTCTCTCATTTTCTTTTTTAACATATATTATAATGTAATTGATAGAATGAAATAATTTCAAGATCTTAAAAATTTCTATTTTAATATATTTATTGAAGATGCTCGTTATTTTAAATATTTATTGCACGAGAAATTAAGGGTATACTCTCTTACAAAAATAAATGTTTTTATTTCTCATTACTCAAAAAAGTTAAAACATCCTATTTATATGTGAATAATTAATACGAGTGTATTTTTTGCTTATCAATTAAAACGTTACTTCAAAATTGCAGTTATGCTTCACAAAAAGTGCAAAAATTCTTACAAACTCAATTATAATTGGATATGTTTTTAACATGTGTTTTGGACAATTTGATAGTTTTTTATTAAAATAATAATCACTTTATCAAAGTTTATGTTTGTTGAAACGAGTGATTATTGTTAGAAAATAAATATTAAACATAAAATACAGGGCAACAACTATAGTACTCAATGTATTGATTACTCAAAGTAAGGAAAAATTATTGTTATATCTATTTTAGAAAATCTTATATCTAAAATATTCAAAAAATTTCACAACTTATTAAAATGACCAAAATGTTCGTGAATCCATTAAGTGGCTCACGGAATGCATTATTTTCATGGTATCCACGGACTCATACACACACACACACACCGACTCATACACACACGGAATCCATTCCACACACACACGGATTCCATTAGTATTTGATAGAGTCTATGTGTGTGTATATAAGTCAGTGGATTTCATGAAAATAATGCATTCTGTGAGCCACTAAATGTATCCACGAAGTTTTTAGTCATTTTGGTAAATTCAGAAAGATTTTGAGTATTTTAAATATATAATTTTCTGAAATGGATAAAACAATAATTTTTCCTCAAAATAAAGACCCAAACCCCCTAATTTTTTTTTATTTACCACTACAAATATATTACATACATTTAAATGTCTATTTAGCTCTTGAGTTATTTAATAATATAAGTATTCAAATGAAAATTGGAAAAATTAAAACAAGAAGAAAACAGACATAGCTTGGATACGCGGGGTACTTTGGAAGACCGTTTTTTGTACCACCCTTTGTCGTCTTTTTTTTTTTTTTGCATATTTGATGCAATTGAGATATTTACACTTTGTCTAGTTAAATTAAATAAATATAATGATGCAGTCGCGATCTTATTTGCATATTAGATTATTAGTATAGACTATAGATCATAATTAATTGAACTAATTATAAAAATCATGACGGTTAATTTTTATGATTTGAATATTTATGAAAGATTATCAGAGTTAATTTATTATGATTAATACTTCATATTTTGTGTTTTCAGCCAATTTAGTAGTTCGAACTGTTTAGCTGGTTGGCCTCGGTCGCTGTGACTGTTTGAAAACAATGTTTGGTGATTCATGTTTTTGGTTAATATAAGATTCTGCGATTTCAAAGAAAAATGATCAATAATTTATATCAAGAAATGACCGAGATATTCATTGAACTAAATATTTATTATATGATTAACAATTTAGATTTGTTTGTATTATTGTATTAATCGAGGTTATAAATAGTGTGAAGCAAACATGGCGGCAAAGTCAACCCTCACGTCTTAGAAGCCATGACAAGACCGCGAAGTTTTTCAAGATGTGACTTATGACTCAATGACTCAGTGGTATTAAATAATTTAAATTAGGTTCTGAATTTAAAACTAACTAATAAGACATTAGAAAAAGTAAAATAAAATACTGCGTTACAAAAATCGTGCATTAGGTCATGGCATGCCACATGTTTGACACTGCGAGAGACACAAACCTTAACCCATACTACGTCACGACGGCTGTTGCGACGAGCTTTTTTGAACTCTGGTATTAACTAGAGGGTTTGTATTTTAAACTCCTTCTGATTATATATATATATATATATAGAGAGAGAGAGAGAGAGAGAGAGAGAGAGAAAGAGAGACTTGGAATCATGTGAGACCACCGTTTTACGCTTAAAATTTCACAAATTTAATGTCATAATCAAATCAAACGGTATATTCTAAATGTAAAAATTAAGTCTCAATGTTAATGTAAAGTAAGAGATAAGGACCATCCTCAAATAACACATATTATATTAGTAAAAAAAATAAGAGATAAAATTTTATAGCCGTTCTTCTAGTAATCTAGTTGATAAAATAGTTTAAAAATAAAAATTACAAGATAAAAAATTACTTTATAATGAATATTGTAATAGAGAATCAAACCATAAATAATAAAATAATAAATAAAATGATATTACATAAAAAAACCCTCTAATTACAATTATCTAGAAAGCATTAACAACATTTTATATAATCAATGTTAAAAACATATATATGATACAAATGATTTAGATCATTGTCCCATCTTTTTCTCTTTCGTATTCTTTAACAACAATCAACACTCAAGATATACACATATACATATAGTATAAGCATACAACCTAGTGAACAAAATATAGATTCATTAGAATACACACACGTAATAATGAATCAATGTATTTCAATTATTATATTGCAAATAATGACTTGGCTCATCACTTATTTTACATATATACGTGTCGTATTTGGTGATAGGCGATTTTCATGTTCATCATAAGCAACTTCGGATCCAGAATTTTTGTCTGATGAGGGCACTTTTAAGGTAGATTAGAGGTTCGCAAAGTCGTCCGATATGTTTTTGGCATAATCACACTGTTTCGAGGGATTTTTAATGGTTTTTTGGTTGATTTCAAGAGATTTTTTTAGTGTTTTTCTCGATTTCAAATTATTTTTTTTTCGGTTTTTTTAATTGATTTTAAGAAACTTTTATGGTTTTTTGGTTGATTTTAAGAGGTATTTTTGGTTTCTTTGATTGTTTTTTTGTTTCATAAGGCCCCTTGCAAAAATTTAATTGGTGGGATACAAGTAGAAAGTTATAAAAGAAATACTTTTAACCCATGAAAATTTTAATTTTTCATTTTTTTTAATGAAGTCCTATCCTCCCATTAGTTACTTGTTAATAGGTGTAATTAACATATAATGGTTCATCCATAATATAAAAAATTAAACCAAATTAAGGTAAAAAAAACAATATTGAACCAAGGAGGCAATGGATGTAGCCTATAGGAGGCCTTTTTTTTAACTTGCTGGGGGCATATATATAATTTATTTAATTATGTGCAGGTCATGGATTTATGGAGGCCCTTTTTAATGCATGCAAATCTCATTATCGCATGCAATCATATATTTAATGCATCATCATGTTTTATATTTCGAGCCATTATTATATGCATATGATGGCAACATATAAATCTAATACATAAAATACTTTGTTGTATAGCATGTATGTATCTACAATTCAATTTAATTGTCTTGAATTATAGTTCCCATGTTTTAATCTATATAGGAGACCTATAAATCTATTACTTTTAATAAATAAGTAATAAATGGAAACGTGTCGTATTCTGGTGAGTCGTTTTTGGTTTTTTCCCGCCTAAAATCGGTAATTTTATTTATTTATTTTGCTACCGAATTTTTACTCCCGATTATGCTACCGAATTTTTGCTCCCGATATTACCACCGATTTTGAAGATGGTGGTAATCTAAAGTGATGGATTTTAAAGACAGTGGTGTTCTTGAAGATGATGGTAATATATTTTGAAGATGGTGGTTTTATGGAAATCAAAAGTGACGGCTTTTGTATTTTCTGAAATTAAAATCGGTAGAAAAAAACATTTTTTTTTTATTTTGCTGCCGAATTTTTGCTCCCGTTATTACCACCAATTTTGAAGATGGTGGTGTTCTTGAAGATGGTGGTAATCTAAAGTGATGGGTTTTAAAGATGGTGGTAATCTATCTTGAAGATGGTGGTTTTATGGAAAATCAAAAGTGATGGCTTTTGTATTTTCTGAAATTTGGACGTGATAGGTTTTGAAGATGGTGGTAATCTAAAATGATGGGTTTTGAAGATGGTGGTGTTCTCCCGATATTATCCTGATTTTCTACCGATTAATCGAATGATGGTAGTCCAAAATTTTGTTGTAATTTTTTTCGGAAGACGATTTTCTACTCCCGAATTTTGAACTCCCGATTTTGCTCCTAAACTTAACCTCATGATTTTGTAAGATAAGTTTCTTGGCATGATTTAATTTTTTTTAAATTACCCCGTGTAATACACGGGATTGAACCTAGTAACATAATAAATTAAGACGCATCTAAGATATATGTTAACAAACACATAATTATTTGAAAGCTACAAAATTCGTGAGATCTATCTTAAATCAGTAATTTAAAATAATTAATATTATTTAATAGATATTAATAATTTTTTTAGAAAATTCGTAATTTTATAAATATCATTCTCTCTCTATAACATACACACATACGCATAATTCAATGTGCACACAATATAAACAACTTTACGAATTTTTTTAATAGGCGCTCATAATGAGTTCATATGGTATTCACAGCTGGTGGTTTTAATTTAGATTAATTGTTTTAGTTGGTGTTCATGAAGACATGAACTATATAAGATCTTGTAGATTTAGAGTGCGTTCATAAGCTATAATATTTTTTTAAAGAAAATTCTCACAATGCTTTCATTTTGTGAGCAAATTCAGTTGTGTGCACATGTACGTATCTGTCACGAAGAGAGGGGAAATAAGAGGGTAGAGAGAAGACAAAGAGGGCATGTTAAATTTATTTTTTAAATCATTTTTATGGTATAAGTTAAATCTCACAGCTCTAATGAATTAGAGAGTTCCTAAAACAAGATCGTATTTTTTATATGATTATATAATATTAGGTTATACAAGCATTACTAAGGGGTTGTTCGGGTTTTTTTCTTGTTAAGACCTGTAAGGATAAAACTATTTGTATTGATAAAGTTATTTGTAAGTTAACAAATAAGTTGTTGTTCGGTTGTTTTGCCGAATAAATAGTCTGAATGTCAAAAATGACAATTTTAACCCTATTCTTTATTTTTGTCTAAATAAACCATGTGCTTCATAGTTCATAGTGAATATTGAAAATACTATTGAACAATCTACAACATAGAAACGTACCATTGAATCAGTATCCATGGGAAAATAAAACCATGAACAGAAAATCAAATATTGAAAATATATACTTTACATTTAAATCATAATAACAATAAATACCCAAAATCAAGCAACCAATAAACAAAATAAATAATCTTCAGGTTTGATCGAAAACGAGTAGAATATGCAAGTCAGATGCTATGAAGCAACAATACCGATCTAAGACCTCGATTCTAGATTAGGGTTTATGGAAAAAAGAGATAAAACACCAAACCAATGCTAATCTAGAAGCTAAATCGAGTCCCTTGGTGGTTTTTTTTTTCTTTGAATCGAAGCCAAGAAAACCCCTTGGTTGCCTTTTTAGTTTTTCTTTGAATGGAAGCCATATGTGACATTTTTTCTTTCAATGGAAGCCATCAACGGACAATAAGTGAGAGGAGAAAGATCGACATACCTATGATACCTATGATAGGTTTTTTTATAGTTGGGGAGAAGGATAGTTGTGAGAAATTTAAAGGTTGAGTGCAAAGGACATGTGATTTCTAGGTGAGTGAATAAGCCGTAACTGAACATGATTTATTTGAGCAAAACGTGTATTTTCCGGACACACAAACCGGTCCACACAGGCTGGCAATTGCCAATGTGAGGGGGCATACATGACTCACTCAGCGGCAAGACGATTGTGAGGGGGCCTGGGATCGAACCCAAGACCAACGGTCTATTGGAGCAAACATCTCCTTACCATTTAACCAACTGAGCTACACGCCATTGGTGTAACTGAACATGATTTATGACCGCACGAACAAGCCATATCCATTATAAAAATCATTAAGCTCCTACCTAGAACCCTAAATATGTTTGTATTATTAATTTGTCTTGACATGTACTGTAAAATGTTTTTAGCTAATTATTTATGCCATTATTTATTTAAATAAATTTGTTAACAAGTCCTCAGCTTTATTTTTTTTCACTTTTTGTGCACCATTGTAATGTGGCCACTTTTTCCTTTAATCATTCCATATTTCCATTATATTTCAGTAACTAAAGATAGAATCATCATTCAAATATTTTCATCAAAGATTGGATTTTATAAAAAGCCCAAAAATCATTATACTTTCTTAGAAATTAATGATTTTTATCCATTAAGACATTAATATTATAAAAACGTGACATTTGACAATTTTTGTTCAAATACTCATTTTTGTACCTTACGATATCTACTTTTCTAAATGCTAGCTCTAAGTGGCAATAGGTAGTTGATCGTTGTTTGTTAGCAGCCTAACAATCTTATTAAGATTCACAACCTATTCGAAAGTATACACACAAATATATGAATATTTGGTAGTGATTTAATAATATAGAAGGTGACATATTGACTAATTTTCTAAATGGAGTTAAAAACTCATCCCAGACAATTTTTTTCTCAACTTATATTGAGAGATTAATCTACACAAACAATTTTATCTGTAGAGGACTTACGGACTCTTTGGTTGATTTTTTAATGAAGTTCTATATGGATAAAACCATCTTTGTAGATTAATATTCTATATAGATTGGTAAGTTTTTTGTTTGAAAAAGATTTTCATAGATGGAAAGAGCTCTTGTTTAATTGGGAGAGCTTTTTGTATAAAGTTCTCTCCTAAAAGGTTAGGGGATATAAGCTGCAACCAAACAGTCATGTATAACTGACCAAATAAGTTATGAGTCTCGTTAAGCTGTTAAAAAACATACCCTAATGAAAAACCAATCAAACAACCCGTAAATTTAACCAAGATACAAGTAAACTGTTCAAGACACCCACATTTACCATAAAAGTAAATTTATTTATTGATAACAATGTATCAATTACAAAATAAAAAAGAGCAACAATCACCAACCAAAATGACAAAACAACTTGAGTACTTTGATTATGGGTTCCAACTTCCAACCTCTACAACTTGAATATTTTTGTTGCCTTATTCATTAAAAGAAAACCAGTGTGCATCATAATGAAACATAATTATAAGATGGATTTCATGGCTTGGCTCTAGAGCTCATCTTTAGCCACACTTTTTGGGTTTTCCGATGAGACCTTGATCGGGTACGAGGCTTCCATGGCTAACCCACATAACCCCTCGGGTTCATTAATCCCACGCTGCATCCTAACGTAACCTTGCTCACCCCACTCAGGTCCCCACGAGTTCCTCACGATCCAGTAACCGATTCCTTCTTGAGTCGTTCCGTAGCCCACGATTGCCACACCATGGTCCAGCTCCGTGCCACAATATCCGTTAAAAACACCCTACAAAACCCGATCAACGATTTAACTTCACCCCACATGCGGTTTCATTAAAAAAAAAGTATTTTTACCTCGGAGTAGAATTGGAAATTAGGACCACTGGCATCTATTGCAATGGAGACTGGCTGGTTGGCAACGGCTTTCAATAACGCACTCTCGTCGTTGGTGGGTACGGTTTCAAAACCATCGATTTTTACGATGGGCGAATTTCTCTGCATAACAAAACAAGTATAGTTCATGTTTCAGGCTATGTTTGGCAAACTAGCTAATTAAGCTATTGTTTTTCTGGAAAACTAGCTGTATTAAGTTAGTTGTTAGCTGATAAACTAGTTTTGAAATTTGTATGAATTCGTGCAATCATATTTATGGTACCTTTGATATATCACAACGGCCGTCTCTTGCAAAGTAAGGGTAGATTTGCTCGGTTGTAACCCCGCCATTTTCCTTGATGAACGCATATGCATTTTCCATTAATCCGCCGTTGCATCCTTGGTTATCGGATTCGCAGTCGACAAGCTCTTGTTCAGATAACGAAATTAGTTGGTTGGTTTTGATTTTATTGATACCCTCAACGCCAACTATTGTTGAAAATGCCCAGCAGCTACCTGCAAATATTCAATATTGAGATTGCAAAGTTAGCAGCAGACTAGGGTTTTTTGGAGGTTATATTACATTTGCACCTAACGGCTAACACTATAGACCGACTAGATGTTAAATAAAGAAAAACAAAATATAAAAGTTTATACCATATGTTATTATTAGATGGAGGTTCAGGAAAAAAACCTCGAAAAAATGAAAAACTCAGGAACACCCTGGTAATTCATCTATACGATATGCACATGTGCATATAAGTAATTGAAGTTGTTTTTCTTGGTTTCTATGCACGTATGCATGTAATGCATACGTGCATACCGGACAAACTGCTTACAAATTACTTGTATGTACACATGCATACCATCCAGATGAATGGTTACCAGGGTGTTTCTAAGTTTTTCAATTTTTTGCGGTTTTTCCTTGAAGTGTCTTAGAAATCAAAGCAACAAAAATTTCTTAAAGTAACATATGAAATTCACTTAAAATAGAATCATTCTTCTAAAGATTCTTCGAAAACCGGAATCAGGAATCGCCAAATCAGCTAAAACATTATAATTGGGATAAAACATGTATAATCGGATTAAACGTTAAAACATATATAACGGGATGAGAACAAATTAATAAGTCGTACCACATCGGCCTTGGTTTTTGACAGGATTAACGGCTCCATTTTTCCTCCAGTCAATCGACGGTGGTGGATCACTCGTTTTTTCGTACATAAATGGGGTCCTACGCCTTTCACCCTGGAGCATCCTGAAATGTTTGATCTTCGAATCATAACTGGACCTAAATTCAACGTTGGTCATATCAGCAAACTTATTCAGCTTCAGCTTATAAGGCTTATCCATCTGATTCACTTTATGAATATAGTTAACGTTGTATTTGAACACGTTGAACCGTTTCCTCTTCTCGCCAAGATCTCTCGAGACTGTATGGTGACTCCTCCATCTTTCATACAAGTCCCACAGGCTCTCGTCTGTAGCCAAATCCTTTTCAGTGAAGTCGATGCAATTCGCCATTCCGATAAACAGTGCAAAAGAAAGAGCTACAAAGAAAACCTTTCTCATTTCCATATTCAGCCACTTTTTGCTTAATGGATTGATAGAGGAAAATGGACTTGTGTGACTTTATATAGTGTAAATCATCTGAACAAACGGATAAAGTGGGTTGTATTTTTAGAAGCTATTAAGCCAACTTGCTATTTTTAGAAGGAAGTTTGTTCTTATTAGGAAAAGCAGACTCTTTTACATACAAAGCCTGCTTACCCGAGTTCATCATGATGGCTTTCAGTTAGACACCATCTTGATAAGGGTCAAGATAGCTGTAGTGATGCCAACAGGGCAAAGGAACCGAGCAGCAACCATATTGTGATCAAAGAACCATTTAAAATAAATCGAAAATACACTACTTAACACATGGTAGAACCAGCTAGTACATGTTAATGATAACATTTTAGGTTGACTACCAAATTAAAGTGACTTTGGCCAAGTGGTATCTGAACTTTTGGTCTTCCTAGAAGTTAAAGGGTTCAAATCTCGGTAAAGATGAGAAGGAGTATGAAAATTCAAAAATAAAATACATTAACACATGGTGTATGAACTTTTTTGTTTCAATTGTCGTATGTAATAATTATATATTTAAAAGACATTTTATATTGATTGCTTATATAGTAGGATGTTATGCTCATATACTTGCTTATATAGCATGTTATGATGATATAGTTGGTATGAATAACCCAATTACACAAGATTGTCTTAAATGGATAGGTCCATTTAAAGGACCTTCGGCCCAAATTCCCTTTCTTTGTTTACTTGTAGTGCTCTTCTCTCACCCTCCTCATTCTCCATTCTTTCTTGCTGCAATTGTTACATAAAATTCATATTTACATTGTGTTCTCGAATTTAATTTAAGGAGAAAAAAAAAAGAAAATATATATTTTTTATTTGTGTTCAGGAAAAGAAAGAAAATATTTTTTCACATTCTTGAACAAGAGAAATGAAAGATGTCATTTCAATTAATATACCATTTAAAATATAATTTTTTTAAATGAAATATTGGGTAATTTTATAATTTTAATTAAAAAAATTTAAGAGTTTTAATTTTTTTTTTCATTCATTTTCCTTTCCTCCCACATTTAGGGGAAAACTTATCATTATTTTCTTTTTGTTTCCCGTTCTCTTCTCTCTTAAACAAGTTCTGAGAACACAATTTTTTTTTTGAGAAAATTGCTCCAAATGACCATTTCACGCACTTAAATTGGTCGGCTAACCATTTCTCTCCGGATTGACCAAAATGTCATTGCTTTCGCAATACCTAGGTCCACAATAGCTAAAAGACAAAAAAAAATGAACAAATTCAACTGGTTCACCGTCGCAAATTGCGGGCCTGACCGTCGCAATTGCAGATATGTGTTGAATTTGAATTTTTTTTTGCCTCTTAGCTAGGTCCGTAACATCGTGGAAGTAGTAACATTTAGATGAACCCAGTAGAGAAATGACTAGAAAACCAATTTATTTCCTTTCCTTCCTTTGTGCATCATCAATTTACAAGACCTGTGTCATATCAAGATTTTGTCATCAAGTGCATCAAATGAAATAACCCTGCCATACCCAGAAGTAGACATTTGATTGTGCCTTTTTTTTCAATTTCAACAGTCACCTATCAAACTTAAACTCGGTGATATAATTTAATACCATTCATTTAAACTTGTAGCATTGATTACAAATATTTACTGCAAACTTTAAAGAGTTTATCTCATATATAAATTCATAGTGCATCTGTTTATTATTGCAGACTCTCTAACCTGTATAGACAGACTTAAATTCAGGAAAACCAACAAATTATCCAGCTATTCTGCAGAAATGCCCAGGAGAAATAAAATCAAGGTATCAAATAATGTGTGTGCAAATGATGTTCGATTTTGAATGAATTTCACACACTTCAAAATGATATAAATAAATGTTGTTCAAAGCACCCAATTACAATTAACACAAGAAAACCAACTAAAAGATCAAAATGGTTTTTTTTTTTTTTTTTGTTTTCAAGATTGGGTGCTTTCAACTTTTGCATTTGGGAAATTGATCAAAATGGTCGACCGTTCAACTTCAATCCATTTTGGGTAGGCTAATTATTAAATTGCACCTTTCTATATTGCTAAATGTACCTCCAACCTAGTGATTTTTCTCCTCACAACACACATGATGAAATAAACATCAAAACACAATTTTTACATTTTTAACGTATAATTTGAACCGCTTTTAATATTAAAGAGGAGTGCAAATAAGAATCATCTTCATTTGGTAGTTACTTTTGTAATTTCTAAAATAGCCACTTTTTTATGTAAATGTTTTAAGCATTTGTCTAACCTTTTTCTGATTAAAAAGGAAAAAGATGTTGCTTGCGTCAAGCCATTTACGTAAATGTAGTTATTTAATTACACTTTATAGCATTATGATTAGTTATTTAATTCATTTTATATCTTTTACTTTTATGTTTTTTATTTTACATTTTTATTGTATTAACATATTTAATCATACATTAACTAAAACTAAATTAAAAAATGTGTTTTTTAAACAAATTAGACTATTATAATCGTCTCGTCAATTCTTTTTAAATAAACTCAATATTGAATATTTTTTTAATTTAATTATATATTATTAAATATTACAAATTTTTACGAGTTATTATAATGCTTACACTAAACTTATTCATCAGTTGACATCCATTGGATGTGAAAGGAACTGATTCAACCATCAATTGAATATTGGATTTTTCGAACTGATACGACCTGATTAAAACTAGACAACCGATCCAATCTAATGGATGATTTGATCGGTTCGGTTCAATCCATTTGATATTTTTATTGGATATCCAATGGATGACCCGATGGAATTGGATCTATTCAGTGTGTTAACTCAATCCAATTTTCCAACAATGAAAAAATTCATTAATCACTTTTAATATGTGTAAAAATCAAAACAAGCGAAATGAATTTTTTTAAAACTAACACCACAAATTCCAATTTAAACAAACTGAAAACAAATTAACTGGATAATAATTGGATGGATAAGTGGATGATTATCAGATGATTAATTGGATGTTGGTTGGTTTGATTTTGGTCGGTTCTGGATTAGCATTTATGAACTATTTTAGAAATTTCCTTTAAAAAGTGGCTACAAAATGGATTGAAGTTGAAAAAATGACTATTTTGGTTAATTTTTCATCCAAAAATATTTGAATATATTAAGTATTTACACAAATCGTGACTAAAACGGATTCTATTGAAAACAAAAGGCTAAAAATGAGTTTGATTATATTGTACATTAAATTTATACATATTGCAAGATGAGGACTCACAAATCAAGATCTATAATAACAATTATAAGTAAAAATAAACTATAGATACATAAAATACGATGAATTACATTTTCGTCCATATGATTTGGTGTTTTTAACAAATTCTGTTTCTATCTTGAAAACTTAACGTGTTAGATTTTTTTTGGTTGTATTTCTTCTAACAGGTTGGTTCTTTAATATAACAAAAACCCAATTCATTAATTTATTTAGAGATACAATTTACAACCACTAAAATCCAACTCCGTCAAAAAAATCGATCACAAACACCAAAATGTAACTTTAACATCACATCTCGTTAATTCTAAATAAGAACAGGAATCATCAAACACCAAAATCCAAACAGGACGAAATATGATTCCCTCTCTATAATATGATTTTAGATTTCTTAAAATATAAATAAAACCAAAAATTTATCCTTAATTTGATTTTAAAATAATAAAAAGGTAAACCCATTTTTAGTAAATACGATGTTGACTTTTCAATATCAAGGCTATATATTCATTCATCCAGGTTCCTTTTCTTTCCTTCTATATCCAACTGTTTTATCAATTCCACCACCACCGGAAAAATGAAACTCCGACCATGGTTATCCATATGCTCCTCCACCACCCACCACGAAACACCACCGCCACCACCACCACCGTCGTCCAAACTCTCAGTGCTCTCCGACACAGCTAGCAACCACATTTCAGACACCGCCACCACCACCACCGCCAGCAACAGCAATCACTCCTTCCAAAAACCTTCCCCTGAAACCCTAACTCTATCCTTCTCCCACCTCCATCACAACGTCAACTTCCTCGCCGTCCATAACCACCTTCTCTACGCAGCCACCGGAAACCTCATCCACGTAATAGACGTCACATCGTTCGCCTTACTTACCACCATCAACGTCGCCGGCTCTTCGTCGGGTTCCGTCAAGTCCGTTACTTTCAGTAACGGCAACATTTTCACAGCTCATCAGGACAACAAGATCCGAGTGTGGAAATTATCACAAAATAAACAATACAAACACATCGCAACTCTCCCGACGTTCGAAGATCGGCTGATCCGTTCCGTTTTACCTAAAAATTACATCAATGTAAGACGTCATCGGAAAAAACTATGGATCGAGCACCACGACGCCGTTTCTGGACTCGCTTTGGTTTCTGATCAGTTAATGTGCTCGGTTTCTTGGGATAAATACTTGAAAATTTGGAGAACGTCGGACTTCCGATGCGTGGAGAGCGTAAAAGCACACGACGACGCCATTAACGCCGTCGTGGCGGCGCCGGACGGCATAATTTACACCGGCTCTGCGGACCGCCGGATAAAAGTTTGGGGAAAAGGTTTGAGAAAGTATGAGTTAATTGCCACGTTGGATAAGCACAAGTCAGCTGTGAACGCTTTGGCACTAAACGACGACGGATCAGTGTTGTTTTCTGGGTCATGTGACCGTTCAATTTTCGTGTGGGGGAAGGAACACGGTAGGAACCGTACGGTGCTGACTGCCACATTACGTGGGCACTCGAAGGCGATACTTTGTCTGATCAACGTCTCTGATTTGTTGTTCAGTGGATCTGCAGATCGGACGGTTAGGATTTGGGGACGGGAACATGAGGGAAATTTTTGTTGTTTGAAAGTGTTGGACGGATACAAAAGACCCGTCCAATCACTAGTTGCGAATCTGGGTGAAACTAATTTTCCGTTCGAACCCAGATGTACTGTAAGAGTATTTAGTGATATCGGTGACGGAGAAATAATAATGTTGTCGATTAAGGATTTAGATTATCCGAACTCCATGTGCATTCATGTATCTTAAACCATACCTTTTTTTTAATCAAAGAGTCATTGGTTTGGGGCGGACTCTGCTATAGTGCATACAGTGGCATATGACATCACTTAGTTTGTCTATAAAAAGAAGTTAGAGTCGTAAAAGGTGTTATCATATTATTTTGTTGGGTGTAACCTTCTATTTATTGAAACTACGTTAATAATGTCAGTTTTTTTTTTCTTGATAGAGTTGGTTCGTACGAACTTTGTTTCCCTTTTCGGGCACAAGTTTGAATCTCTTTCGTAACCATTTTTTAGTTTTTAATTTTACGCTTATTATGTTTTTGAAAAAAATTGGGATAAAATACTCGAACAAACGACCTCACATACAAAAAAACAATGAAGTAACAAATAGACCAGTGATAATTTTTCATAAAAAAATATGTATAGTTTTCTTTTTCCATTGTCAAATCGTACAAACACTTCAAAATTTTCTTGGTAAGTCTCTCACTAGTTTAGTGGTTTTCAAATTACTAATAGAGACCAACCTCCCTATAGATCAAAAGTTCAGATTAATCTTACTAACTATGTGTAGTATGAGTAAGTTTTACCTTATATAAAAATATTATATGTTTCAAAAGATTTTAAATATCAACAAGTACTATAATTTTGTACCCTACCAAAGACCTTGTGTCCATGGTCATGGAGGTTTACACGATGAGTATAGATTGTTCATGATTGCTGGAGGTATTAGTCGATACATATAAGCTGGCCGAAAACCCACGGTTAACAAAAAAAATTATAATTTTATCGCCTGATTCGAATACGAATATTTGAAATGATTAACTATTAAGATAGGGATTAATTAATTAAGTCATCAACTATATAATTAAGGTTTAACACATTGTATTACTACCCTCGTAACCCACTATAAGAAAGCACCAACAAATTGCAACTTGATTAAATATATAGATATGAACTAGATAATGACAAATTAAACCTTTGCTACTCTTAATTTAATGAAGTTGATTTTTTCACCTTTTTCAACATTTAGCAAGACTTCTTTCACTAATTAATTATTAATCAAGATTCTCGGTTGCCATGCATGAACCTTTCGTCTTTTGGTTTATTCACGTTCGTAGAACCTTAAAGATTTTAAAATACTTAACCTATTATATTATTTTAGTTTTTTAATGCTAAAAGTATTGTCTTCATGTCTTGCATATTTCATTAGTAAAGGAAATTAAAAAAAACTCATCATGAAGGACGATGATATAGAGTAAGTTTTACAGGATCTATCTTATGACTCATATTGCCTTATATAAATGAAGTTCAAACAACATGAATTAAAACCTATTTGGATTCCACATATGTAAAACAGAACTGGATATCATAATTTAGGTTTATATGCATGTGTTACACTTTTGCTTTATGCATAATATTATCGGTAAAACTATTCGTGTCACGGTGATAAATGTATTTTATAATAAATATAAAATATATTTGATGCTCTAACATTTTTATAAAAAACCTGTTGAAGGTGCTTTAACATTTTCAAATAATAAATATATTTGATGATGGTTAAATGCAAGCAAGGTTTACAATAATAAATGTGTTCTATGACACTTCTTTAAATTTGATTGTTTTTGTAATTCAAAACATAATTTATGGTTTTAATACGACAAATAGCTCAATCATGACAATTTTTTAAATACTTCAATATAAAACAATGAAAATAATAAAATATAAAAACAAAGAAATAATTTGTATAGTGACACAAAAAGCACATGCCCGAAGATAAGAGAAAGAGATAGCGGTCCATTTTGCTGTTAACCGCCGCCGTTCGGGTTGCGGCTTGTATTTTGAATTACATATTTAGTCCCTGAGTTAATAATGTCTTCTACATTTGGTCCTTTGAAAAAAAATGAGTAAACTAGAAATTTGGTTCGTGTGTTTTATTGAAAATAATATTTTTTTGTCGTTAAAATTTCAAAATTACAAGATGATCAATATAATTTATAAAAATATTTAGATTTTCTCCCTCTTTTTAACGATTGTTAAAAAAAATTCGTAAAATAATAAATATCTTCATCTTTTTATCATTTTTTTTTTGTTTTTTACCTAATCAAAATCGAATTTATGATTTTGGTCTATGTGGTATTTTTTTTTGAAAGAGTATCTTAAGCATTTGCCTAGACTAATTCCTGAATTTTTTTAAAACTGCTAAAGCATGCAGCCCTGAGATAATTCCCCAGTGGCCACAAGTTGTTTACGTCTGGATTCGAACATGCGGTAAATGAGTTATCTAGCTTTATTCCCCACAAGTCTCGACCAGTACGCCACAAATCTTATGGTTTCTATGTGGTTTTTGATTGGATAAAAAGATGAAAAGATGATAAAATGATGAAAAGATGAAAATAACCCTCATTTAACGGATTTTTTCTTGTCAAAGAGAAGGACCACACCCAAACGTTTTTATAAACCTTGATGTCCATTTTATAATTTCGAAACTATAAAAATAAAAAATATTCAAACCACAAGAACCAAATTTGTTGTTTACTCAAAACGTTTTGTCTCTTTCGTTTTTCATATTGACTTTTATGCACCAATTTGTCTCGAGCTCTCTCTTGTAGAACATTTGTGGGCGTCACCGTAAAAAAAACCATGTGACACGCACGTGACACAAATTTTGTGGGTTCTTTTTTTTAACTCAAAGGCATTGAAATTGAAGTTAAGTAGACACATGTTTAAAAATATTAAATATGTTATATATATATAATGTTTTATAAATATAATCGATTAAAAGAATTATAAATATTTTATTTAAGAATAGAGGTGGGCTCTATATTCATCAAAACCAGCTAACGGGACGTGGATTTGGTGTTATGCTCCCGGTTTCCTCATATTCTTTGTTTTTAATTATTTATTTATCCACATTAATTACGGTCAATCATTATATATGTTCGATTTTAAAAATAAAATTGAGGCCATAGGATATAAAACAAGGGTTTGTTGTTTATATTAATGGGCGGAGGTAACAAATGTGCACCACCCAGAAAGTAAATGAATATACAAAGATAAATTGGAGATTTGGAATATTTTTAAGGGAAAATTTTAAAAAACCAACTTTTTTTTTATTTTAAATAGTTTAATTTATAAACTATTTTCTCTAATGTAAATATATTTTACGAAGGAAGGAAATGAAAGAGAAAAAGGAAATACGTGGGAAGAAAAAGGAAAATAATAAATTGATTTTTTTTAAACTATTATTAAATTTATAAAAGTATATAACCTTTCATCATAAAGGATAAGGTGGCATCTTTTTAAATTATCAATTAAAATGCCTATCTATAAAGCGTTTAGTTGAAGATGGAATGTAAAAATGTTAAAATGATATCTTTCATTTTTTTTACTTTGTTGTTTAAAAATGTTGTTTTTTTTTTCATTTTATTTGAAGAATACAAATAAATAAATAAAATTATTTTCCATTAATTTCTTTATTTTTATTTCCCAAATTCGAAAACATAACAATAAAACATCGTGGCTCAATCTTCAGAAATTGAATCGTAAATCTGAAACGATAATTGGACCAGAGAATACAATTGCATTATAAGGTTGCATTGAACAAATCACAAATAATTTTATTACCCTCGGTGGCAAGATCGCGTCCCTCATGACAAGCTTGTGTTAATACTTAATTCTAATAGATTCTTGAATTTGGTGTTTTCAATGTTAATTACATTATTAAAATATTATATAATTTTATCATCTTAATACATTTTTAAAAAACTTTATACAAAATAATAATAATTCAATCTCATTGATGGAAATGAATAAAAAATCATTTCTATTTTCTTACATCAAGTTTTAAATAATTATTTAAATTTGATGAAGTTTTCCCCCATGTTTTCTCTAATTTAAAAAACAATATAGAGAATATAGAGAATATGCTAGAATAGGATAGATAACAAAAACATTATGCTCTCATACGGGTTGAACAAAGTCGAAACATAATAATCCGAGTGACCATAAATCGACTATAAATAAAAAGAATTTTTTTCCAAAATCATTACCGATATATTGCTTGGTTTTTGCCTGTTACCTCAACGTCTTTTGTTCAGATTTTTTCATCGCCCTTGAAAAAAAAATTAAATTAGGAAATTTTCCAAATAAAATGGTTCCAACATGCACTCTTTGGAACCTTTGTCATCATAAACTTCCATCTATAGTTTAATTTCAAGAAACTACAGAAGAAATATGAGGGATATGATATATCTTCAAAGAGGGAGGTTCAGGAGAAAACGCTGAAAAAGAGAAACCTGAAGAACACCCTGAGAGTCTGTATATAAAACCAAACCAAGAATTTGATGTCCACAAGTTCAAACATTAAAAATAACATAACAAGTTTTACATCAATCCAGACATATTAAAAAAACACATATAACCATAAGTTTTTTATCAATCCAAATACACTTTTTGATGAAAACCGGTTTTTTATGAAACCAGGCCGGGTCACAAATAGCAAAAAAAACCCGGTCATAGTTCACCCGGTCTCTTCCCCGGGTTTTAAAACACTCATTTTAAGGGTATGATTACCTAATGGCTTGCAACCACAAGGCTTGTAGCATATTGGTTAAGACATGTGGGGGATGAGGCTAGATAACCCATCTACCCCAGATTCGAATCCAAGCGCAAACAACTTGTGGCCACTGAGGAATTATCTCAGGGCTGCATGCTTTAGCAGTCTTAAAATTGCCCGGGATTAGTCTAGGCAAATGCCTAGGATACCCTTTCCAAAAAAAAGTTGCAACCAATAATATATATCCGATAAAAAAATCGGGATGACGTTTTTAATTGGTTTCAATACCAACAAAATTCCATGTCATTACCAGATATTTTAAGTAAGTACATCTTCAACGGATTAATGAAAATAGCGAAAATGAATGATATTTGGGTATATTTTTACTCTAACAAATTCTTCAAAATGAAGAAAACATGAGAAAAACGTGAATTTTTTCAAATTTGGAGAACTCCAGAAAATGATTACCAATACGGTTGCGACTACAACCATTCAATTCTTTCCATCAGGCGAACCAACGGAGGAACGGTAAAAGGAAAGGAACATCAATTCCTCCAAATTCTGTGCACCAAAACGGAGCCTAAATGTATCTGTTGGAAAAAACAACAACCAAGTTCGGCAAAAGTTATGCATCTTTCCGTGAAGTAGGGATTGTTTGGTTGGTTTTCCATTAAGTTATGTATGGATAAAGCTATCTGTATAGATTAATCTGTCTATATAGATTTTGAAGGTTTTTGTTTAGAAGGGTTTTTTTTTTTCAATGGAAGAAGCGTGTTTTTTCATTGGAACTTGGAAGAGGCAGGTCTGGAAAAAAAAAACATTGCTTTACTGAATAAGCCACTTTCTATATCAATAAGTTGTGAGTCACATTAAGCTCATTAAGCTGCTAACAAACAGGCTCTTAGTAAATTAGGCACGATTCCTTTGTGTATAAGTATAACTAAAGGGCGAAGGGTACAATGAAGACTCTAAAAACAAGTTTCGGTAGCTTCTTTGAAGTGGATCAAGGCCACAAAAACCAAAGCATATTCATCGCTTTGCATTTCAAATTTGCAGATAGACTACGATGAGAACCCTGAGGATTACAAGATTGGAATACGGGCTTTAAGGCTAGTTTTTTGAGGTGTTTGCTCACAAGATATGAAATCAACAATATAGAGGCCATTAAATTGAACCTAATAAATGGTTATAAATCATATTTTGACACAAACTACTCCCATCAAATGAGCTCAACCTAACCTAACCCAATCAAAATCAATCCTTTTATCACCTTTCAAGTACAAATTTGCTTCCTATTATTCTGTAATCACCAGGATTCTAACAAGAATTCCACCTACAAATTCTTGCATAGTCTCTCTCAGAGACTCAACCAAGGATCAACAGGACTGCATACATGAGGTACATTCTTTCTAGTTATTTGAAATCTTGGATTCCACCATTGAAGTGAACAATCGAAATCAGAATACCATTCTAGTGCTACAAATAAGTTGCAATAATCAATTGCAATTCAGATAACAGAATAAGTTGCAATAATCAATTGCATATTCTTAATTTCAGCCAAATAGAATCATAAAACAAACATCAAGGAGAATCAAATAAATTGATGGCAATGTCAAATCATACAATAGCAGATCAACAAAATAAACCTTAATTGCCTAAAAGAAACCACCTTTGTTTTACGAACAGTGACGAAGACGCTTTTTGAGTTTCTTTAGTTTATGTTTGTTCATCTTCTTCTTCCTTTTCTTCTTAACACTGTCCGCCCAGATCATCCGGGTACTCGAATTCGACCCATCTAGTCCCGGATCCTCCTCGGGCTTAGAATCTGGGAACCCAATTGAAGGAATCGGATTCAAGAAATACCCAACTGAAAAACTAGGGTAAACATGGAACCGATTGAAATGGGTCGATTTGTCTTCGGACGAAGATGCGAGAAAAGGGTTTGTGGTGTTGGATTCAGGATGATGAATAAGATGAGGAATTAAAGGTTGTACTGGATTTCGATGGTTGAGAAAAGCTCTAATTGTGCTTCCATTGAAGGGTTTGCGTAGAATCTTATGGAAAATTTGAGCCATTTTGCATTTTTTTTTTTTGGGTCTCTGTAACAGACACGCATCTAAATTCTGAAAGGGGGAGAGATTTGGGCCTGGTAAAAGGGCAAATATGTCAAGAAATTTATGGCAAGAAGGGCAAATATGTCAAGAAATTTATGGCAAGAAGGGCAAAAATGTCAAGAAATTTATGGTAGAAGGGCAAATATGACAAGAAATTTATGGCAAGAAGGGCAAATATGTCAAGAAATTTATGGCAAGAAGGACAAAAAGGGTTTAAAAAAAAAACAAACAATGCCCCCATGCAGGATCGAACTACAGACCTCCAGTTTACAAGACTGGCGCTCTACCACTGAGCTATAGGGGCTTTTGTTTAAATTTAGCAGTTAAATACTATATCCATCCCGACTTCCAATTCTTATACCAGCTTTTAAAGGTAAGATATCGACCTTTGATGGGGGGCTCTCACAGGTCTACTCGCCAGTGTCTTCTCCAGATAGCTGCCTTTACTTTTATATTAGTCAAGGGAAAGCTTATGAACGGTTTAAATACATGGATTTAAATGGCATAAAATGTAATTTATTCTTCTTTAATTTTAACAAATCAGTTGTATCGATTTCAGATCATCATAATTTTTTAAGTTTTTTTAACAATTAAATAATCACTTTCATAAAATTACTAAAAAAAACCTTTAACTTGATACATAATTCAATTACAATTGACAAATAGTTTTTACATTTTACAAAGTTTGTTCAGATGCGAGTTTTGTAAACATTAATTGACAATGAAAAGTGAGTTTATAGTTTCATTGGAAACATAATATACGATAAATAAACTCGTACACATTTCTCAGAGTTCATGAGGTTTGGATCCCTGATCTCCTAGAAAGTTGGGGCTCTAAATATTGCTGGTGTGCCAAAATGTGTTGGATTTCCTACGCCATTAGATCAATATTACCTTAAAGGTGAACCACATATTTTTTGCATGTCTGGAAGAATATGTGAAACCTCATTAGTTCACTATTTAAAAAAGTTTTTGAGGAAAAAAATGTTCCAACATATATCGAGTAGAAATGGTCTGGTTTCACCTAACATGAGACCTCATCAAATCCAAACAATAACCATCATTCTTGCCATTTTTGTTCAAGAACTACTCTTATTTCTAATGTTATTGAAGAAAACTAACACCATCTTTTCTAACTAGAAACATTCAACTTAGATCCATCACATTGATAACCAACACATGCCTTCATCATACCCTTACATTTATCGCAAACCACGGTTCCCCGGACCATCCCTTCATCATACGGAACCACGATTGTGTGATCACAAGCCGCGGTCAAGTTAACTTCATCATCAACACTTCTGACTGCACCCACAAACCCAAATCTTGGGACCCTTTCGGCCCAAATAGGAAACCGATCAAAGAACTCCATGATCTTGGTCCCTTCTAACTTCACGAAATCTTTAGAACTCCCACATCCAAAGATTGCCCAATTATTGTTACGATAATCGGTTTCTAGCAATTCTGAAACTTGTTTCAAAAGGGTTTCATATTTAGGAAATGTTTGAATTTGGCCTACCCGAAGAATAGAATCTTTAATCCGCTCCAACCTTAGCCAGAAAAGCCGAATCTTTGTGGGAGTTAATGAGCTGTCTTTATTCATAACCGCTAGTGTTGTTCGTGTGTTTTCACTTGCATTCCTGCTTCCAACGTATATGACTCGAAGTTGCAAGCCTACATTTCGTAGTTTCTTGATTCTTGATTCGAATTCGTTGATCCAGCCTAGGTCATTACTTGCACATACGCAAATGTTTTCGCCAGATTCCACCTGAGAACAACGCTATTGAGTAAGAATGGCCAGAAACCAGAAAAGCAGCATGTAATAGACTGATTTATAAGACTTAATTTTGATGGACCAAACAATTGTGCTGAAATTAAGTGTCGCATTAACTTTGTTACATGACACTTTTGAGAAGTGACTAATGAATATATTTTTTTCATAGGACACTTGTTTTTATAATACTATATTTTCATATGATGTCATATAAGAGGTTAGGACGGTAACTAAATAAGAATCACCAAAAAAGTTACAAACACATGTGAGCCAATATAAAAATATTTTTTACATGTTTTTTTTATTGTAATATGTGATTTAAGGCTTTAAGTTATTATTTCACATATATTTGTGTTCACGTATTGAAAAAAAAAACTTACATAACTTCTTTTGGTAAACTATCACCGTTATGAAACGCATAATATATGTATGTGAGTGAAACAATATCTTCAATTCTAACATTTGATGAAAAAAATCATGTAAAAAATATTTTATAAACAGTTCTCACGGGTTTATAACATTTTTATGGATCTCATTTAATTTGCCTCCTAAAAGGCTAATATGACGTTTCATTTTAAAATTGTCCTAAAAACTTATTAAACGTTCTCTAAGTTTATTGTAACACCTTTATATATGACGCACAATTGTTTAATCAGTCTATTAGGACATTTTGGCTACCTATATATAAAGCCTATTTTGTTATAGTGGTTATAACTTATAAGTAATTTCAAGCATCTTACCATTGTCTTCGTTAGGAAGTGATCAATTCCATGGAACATAAGCTGCAAATTCCATTGTTCTTCGAGCTCCCAAAGCTCTTTCTCTCTCGAATTCGAAAAAGGAAAAGCTTTTGGTCCCCAAATCAACACCATATCAATTGCATTATAATTTGAAACCATTCCTACTGAATCTAATACTACCATCAATGGATCTTCTTCAAACTTCCATTCTTCTCTCAGCATTCTCACTACTGCTGAGTTTAGGAGCCATGGTTGCCTGATTGACAACCATGGTAACGAGTTCGATAGATAATCGAACCCCGTGTGTTCATCAAGAGTCCACATTTCTGAAGACGGGACCCACACGATTTCGTAGTCTTGGTCTATGTTTTTGTTGTGAGGATGCTCTTTTGTTTGTTGTAGTAGTAATAGAGTTTGATCTATTGACAAAAGATCTGGCTTTGAAACCAACAGCATAACTATCTTGTGTTTCAGTCTAGATATGCCTACCTGTTTTAGAAAGTAGTTACAGTTAATTGTGAGAATATGTGGAACCCTGTTAGCTAACAGATTACTCTCGAAAAGATCCCTTGAGGAGAAAAGGGAGGTTCTAATATATATATCGAGAAAAAATGGTGGTCCAAGTTTAACTGACACGGACTCTAACAGATAAAACTGTTTTATATTCTTACATGATATCAGAGCAGGATCGAACCTAGGATCGAACCTATCTTCTTTCTAATTACAAGGGTTCTCTAAAAGAGACAAATTCAAAGGGGTTCTAAGATGATTCTTTTTAAGGAAGTAGTTACCTTTGCTTGAGAAGAAGAAGAATCTTTAAGAGGCAGGTTATCATTCAAAGAAAAGAATAAGTGAAGTAGTTGTTGGTTATCAACTTGTGTATGATCCTTAACAAGATTCATCAGCTTTTTGTACACCTTCTGCTCTGCAAAAAATACCAAAAGAAAATTAAAAAAAAAAGAGAGAAGAAGAATCTGCATTCAAGATTAAAGATTCTTGTGGGTGTATTAATAATTACATACCAATCTGATGTTGAGATGCATCAACCAGCATTCTAAGGCAACTGCATAATCTGGTCAACCTAAGAGCCAAACTAGACAAACCCCATGCTGCATTTGCCGTTATACTCGAATTTCTGGAACAAAAAAGTTTTCGATCTATAACATAATATATCAACAGATAAAAAACCCCAAAACAAATTGCGACATTTGAACAGTTAAACTGATCGCTACATCAAAATGGCTTTATAGAATGCCGAAAATATCTAAATATCTTAGACTGCTTTATAGAACTTAAAAACCAAACTTAAAAACCGCAAACAACTGTGTCTTATATAAAGTTGTACATTAGTAGGGGATAGGGATACTATTGAAGTAAAAGATTCTATTAGTTTTTCATGAGAAAATGTCCTATGAACACATTTTTTTTCTGTAAGTAACTTGTTTTTATAAGAATTTTTTTTTTCAAATAATGTCATATACAAAGACGAACAAGATGCTTTATTTCAATCTTGTCCTAAAAAAACTTGTTATGACTTCCAAAAAGATGCACCCTCACATTGGTGTCCATGTGTGAGGTCGATAATCAACTTTTTGTCCAAATAAAGCAGTTTATTAGGACATTTAGACATATTTAACGTCCTATAAAACCGATTTTGGTAGTAGGGAATATGAAGATTGAGCAAAAAAAGTGAAAGAAAAAAAGAACATGCACTTGCTCCTGCTTCATGGCAATCAAGTCTGTAATCTGAGAAGCAGATATCAATGAGCTTCTAAATATCCAATAAGTAGCCAAATAAATCTGAGATTTTGCAGCAGCCATTAACGTACGATCATGATCATCATAAAGCACAATCTCTTCAAGAGGAAGACCTTCAAATCTAACCACACATTTGGCCAATTCCACCATTTCTTTCACCACCATTTCCATAGCCTTAAACTGGGGTCTCAAACCTTCAAGATTTCTCCCACACAAGTTCTTGAGTGCTGCAAGTGATGCTGCTAATGAATTGTGTGAATAAACCTCCAGAATCAGCCGGAACTCACCGTAACTTATTGAAAAAGCCGTGAGTATTAGGATCACTTTTGCATCCCATCTGTAGTTCCCTAACATCTCGAGTAAAACTAGAGTTCTTGTGTGGATATCCGCGGATGAGTTGTGACACTCGCATTGTATCTGAAATGCTAGAATTATATTGTATTAGAAATTATGAGAGATTGATGATCGAGCCAAATATTTTTCGTGTTCGTTAGGAGGTCTCGAGTTTTGACTAGAGTGTACCGCACGGGACATCTTCAAAATCGTGTGCCTCAATGTTTCTTTTGAGTCGAAGTTTTCAATGCTATCGAGCATATGCGTATCCACGGCCTGAAACAAACAGTTTTTTTGAATTAGGGGTTGTTTACTAAAAGCAGCAGGTCATTTACCTTATTGGATGAACATGAAAAGAACTGACAATCTTATAGCTTAGTGTGATTGTCTTTTACTGGGTAAGAGAATATCTCTTACCCAGTAAGAGATCACACAGTGTTTGCCCAAATTGTTTTAGGCTTACTGATGATAAAGATATTTGGTAAATGACTCTTTTCAGTCATTGTTTAACCAGACCAAAAAACCTCTTACCTGGGAAACGCTTACCCAGTCTGTGTTCTTAGACGCGTAGAACATGACACTTTCCATGGCTTGAAACAAAATCTTGCAATCCACACGAAGGCAATCGTCGGCTTCATGCGTGAGTAGTGTCTTGTTTATAATGAATTCTTGTTCGATAGATAGTTCAGTAGAAGAAGACTGAGGGATAAAACGGTCATTTTTGGATAACTCCATGGTTGAAAACCGAACTCAAATGAACTAACTCCTAGCTACATTTTTTTCTTGTATATGGTGGACATGGTGTTTTAAACCAAGTGTCTTAAAGAGAGGTGAGATTTAAGGGTAAAAGTTTAGTTGAATGGGTATGGTACAAGTATTTATTGCATGAGTACAATATGATATTTGATTTGGGTCCATATTTCTAAATATGGTTATAGACATTTAAAAAAGAATAAAAGGTAGAAGACTATAAAGAAAAAGAAAAAGGACGTGTTGGTTCTTAAACCTTCTTGTAAGTATGTAATATGTTGGAATACATTCCAAAAGCAAAATAAATCAGAAAAAGTAAAGTGAAAGTCCTTGGACCTAAATAAAATAAAAATACCTATATAGAGCATAACCATATATTAAAATAAAAATACCTATATAGAGTATACACTAAAATAAAAAATAAATGTGGATGTACAAGTCAGTAATGTATGTTAAAGATCTCCAAGATTGTGCTCATTTATTCTATTGAAACTTTTATCTTTTACAAACAATACTACGAATTAGAGCTGGCCATTTGGGCCCGGCTCGGCTCGGGACCGAATTCGATTGAGGCCCGGTCTAGGACTGGTAGGGACCGGTTATAGGTCCGAAATCTGGAACCGGTTATACATTTGGAGAGATTCGGCGGCCCAGCCCGGGACCGGTTATGGCCCGGCCTGATTTTTACTAAATATGTATTTTTATATACACTTTTATATGTGTTTTGAAATGTATTTCTAACTTTCTAAGTGTATTTGATCATAAGCCAATTACGTATTTTTAAAGTATATTTTAGTGCCTCAAACACTCAATTACGTTAATAATTGTAATTTTAATATTTATAATAAAATGTATTTTAGTGTCTCAAACTCTCAAATCTCAATTAGATTATACATAATTACATTACATTACAATTACATATATGATATATTAAATTAACAAATAAAATTAATGTTTTTATAAAAGATTTAAAAACAAAAATTTTTGTTTGAAGGCCCGGTTTGGGCCGGGGACCAGGACCGGTTACGATAACACACTAAACGGGCCGGCTTGAAATCGTTGGGACCGGGACCGGTTATAAAAAGCCCGGTCCAAAAATTATTGTTAAGACCCAGGACCGATTGAGGCCCGATCCGGTTCGAGCCCGGTTTTTGGCATCTCTACTACGAATCTAGAGATTAACGGATGAAGAATTTTTTTTATTAATGTAATATAATCAAAAATTATAACTCATGGATGGAGATGACCCCCTCCTTTCGACATAGATATGTTATTTGCAAGATGATTACATATATACTTTCATTTATTTCAGAATCAAGTCAGATTATGCATTAAAAATATAAAAAGTAAATTTTGATGTTGATTGAAAAGGAAATAGTAGATAGAGATACATTTAACAATCGAAAGACCGTACGTCAAGATTATTAAAATTTACCAACGGGCAACGGTTTGCCGACGGCAACATTTATTATTTTTATTTTATTTTATTTTCAAGAAGGCGTAGGAAAACCATGAGAAAATATTAAAACTTACCGACAGAAACGGTATTATTATTATTATTTTTTTTTTCAAGAAACCGTCGGAACGTCGATAATTTTTTCTTAATTCATTTGGATATTGTTTATCATTTTTAATTTTTTAGGCCAACAATACAACTCATATGATACTCAAAAGTTTTTATCAGGTTACACGAACTATGTAAGAATGGTACTAATTGTACAAAGATCTTTGTCCTTGTGTATAAACGGATTTAAGTATACAATTTACAACAATTTATAGTGACTCACGAGTGTTGCAACTTTATGGGAGAATGGTAGGAACCAATATTTCCATTAAAAGCATTTTAGAATGTGATTCTTGCTCCACAACATTTCCATTTTCAATCAAATCGTTGCCCCCTTCCCTCGTCTCCTCTTTCTTTCCGAAATCCTATGCAAAACCCTTATATCGGTTTCAAAAAGAGGAATGGACCACCGGAATTCTCCTTTAGATAGTTGGCTAATAGATCATCAAAAGATGGCTCGAATACCAAACGATCACAGAGTTCCGTTCATAAAATAAATAATAAATCATCATTTAAAGCAAGAGTTAAGCCGAGGTGGCTGAAGTATGTTGGCCTTTTTACGGCTATCTTGCAGAAAGATGACGAAATGATCTCAGTAGCTTCCATATGGTTAGATTCAATAGAATCTTTGTGAGGATGCAGGTGTAAAAAGGGGAAGGGAAGTTAAAAGGGGAAGGGAGGTTATGCTCACCAGTCACCAATTTCTTTAGAGACTTTCTCAGCCATGGAGAAATTACTATTTGCAAGTGTCTTCATACAATTTATATTTGGAGGTGTAAAATTATGGAGACAAAAATGTTTTGTCATCTTCGTTCTTCAAGACCGAGAAATGAGCAAAAAATATTCAAACGAGAGTGAAACTAATTGCAAACAGATCATAGAAATGATTGTCAAAGAATGTGAAAAGATGCAAAGTGAATGTAAAGTATAAATACAAAGAAGTATATAAATAACTCGGATGTCTTGACCGTTAGCCAACGGCTAATTTTCAAATTTAGAGACCGTTATTGTTTTCATAAAATACTAATAAAAAATTATGACCGTTGAATAACGGTAATAAACATAATTACAAGTTTAAAAAAGAATCAATGGTCAAAAATTTAAACAACTCGATTAATTGATAACTTTAAATAGAGCCGTTACCCAACGGCTATTTTTTTGTTACTATAAAAAATACTGATAGTAAATTATGACCGTTTATAGACAATCAAATTCAAAACTTTTTTGTAGCTAAAGGATATCATGATTTGAGAGAAGGGTAGGAAATGCAAAACTAATGGCTTGATGGATTAAGCTCTTCCCCTGTGACTGACGTATATCACTTTAATGAAAAAGACACGAACAAATGCTCATGTAGACCAAGATAAGATGAGCAATGGTTATTCACCGTTGGATGAGAAATGAACGCACATTAGGATGAGATGCACCGAATCAATTCTTTTATAAAACGCAATTCATGAGAGAGAATGTGATTAAAAGTGATCAATGGTTCCAATCCACTTCTCATGCTTCTCACCATGAACTCAACTTCTCACACGATCCTATATATATGTGGTTAGCCGATTAACCTAATACAAGTTTTTTTTTAATGACAAGTTAGTAGTTAGTGATTCGCACCCATAGTGACATCCATATGGGCAGTATGCGGGACCCAAACCTTCGTCTTAGGGGATAAACCCCCATTTTTAGGAAAACCACCACTCCCAAGGTTCGAACCCGAGACCTTGAGGATGTTGTAAAAACCCCGGTACGGCTAGGCCAGAGGTCCTTTGATCTAATACAAGCTATTAAACCCATTAAATAGAAGGGAATTGATATTGACATCCATATGCATTGAAATTTATGTATTTTTATTGCATTGTAAATATAAAAAGTTGGTTTCGATATTGATATGTGTGTGAGAAATAATTCATGGGTAAGAGGGCCTATAACAATATATGGAAATGCTATCAACCTCCCCTAAATAGAAAACAACGGGAACAAATAAGGTTTAAACATATCTTTTATTTAATAGTACTTTGAGCATTATAAAACAATGTTGCACAATAACTTGAGTTGATTAAATTTTTATACAATAACTTCCGTTATTTATGCAATTCAAACTTTATTATTGTTAAGCCGTCAAAGCAATTGGGTCTCACATTTGGCATTCTGATAGCTATATAAAAAATAATAAACATTATTGAACTTAATTTTTATTTTTATTTTATTAACAGGAGTGTTCAGAGTAGCTTGCTCACACCTCCATAAATCCTAGATGTACGGAAAACATTCAGAAAAATCCTCAACGGTTTTGAGAAAACTTGAACAATGATCTCTAAAAGCATTAACACCTATTTTATTTTAGAAATTTTAAAAACTAAAATTTTTTGTTACAAGAGGTATGCTAAACTCTACTTTAAAATAGAAAAAAAATAGGAGAGAAAAAAATAAGAAATCTCATGAATTTAAAAGAAGAAAAAGAAAATATATCATATCAGTTAAAGATGCTGAAAAATCCCCAAAAAATTTATCAGTTGAACTAACCCGACCCTACAACTCCACACAAACTTAATCACCCATCTTCATATGGTGTTTAAGTGTTATGGGAAAAAAAACACTCCAAACACACAAACAACACACAGTTTTTAACTTAAAATCGACATTAAAAAATCACACATTATGTGTGGTGAGCTGATTGTTACAAAATGAGGTTATAACTTACCAAACAATCCGTCTTGAACTCAGAACAATACAATACAATTCATATATATATATATATATATATATGTATATATACATGATAGTGTGTTTTGTTATAGTCTTTATTGAATCTATTAATTATTTCATGAAACCAAACAATTCCCATCACAAAAAATAGAGTACTACTACAACATGATCAAAAGCCTCATATTCTCTTCAACAAAATGGCTGTATACCCATTTATGGTTTTCAGATATAGCCATGGCACTCTTCTTAATCTTCATCTTCAACTCCATTCTTCAAAGACTCACCACAACCGGTCCGATGACGTGGCCCGTTTTCGGCGTTCTTCCAACCGTAATGTTACACGTCACCCATATCTATGAATGGGGTGGTCAAGCTTTGGTCAAATCTGGTGGAACTTTTGCCTATAGAGGTATGTGGATGGGTGGTACTTATGGAATTGTTACATCTGATCCTGCTAAAATTGAATACATTCTCAAAACAAATTTCAAAAACTTCCCAAAAGGAAAAGCTTATCGAGAACGGTTTTACGATTTTCTTGGAGACGGAATCTTTAATGCGGACGACGAGTTATGGAGGCAGCAGCGTCGAGTGGCTAACTCGGAGATGCATTCGGCTCGGTTCGTGGAGTTCTCGATGAACGCCATCGAGAAGCTGGTGAACGAGAAGTTGTTGAAGGTTTTAGAAGCGAAAAAAGGGTGTGTGATCGATTTGCAAGACGTTCTTCTTCGTTTTACGTTCGATAACACTTGTGCGGTGGCGTTCGGTGTCGATTCCGGGTGTTTGGAAGTTGAATTACCGGAAATACCCTTTGCGAAAGCTTTCGAGCAGGTGACGTTCGCGAGTTTGATGAGGTTTTTAACCCCTCCTTATGTGTGGAAGCCAATGAAGTTTTTCAGATTAGGGTTTGAGAAAACACTCCATGAAGCTGTCAAGATTGTGCATGGTTTTGCTGAGAAAACAGTAAGAGAAAGAAAGATGGAATTATTATTATCATCATCATCATCTAATAACAACGAGGGTATAAATGGTAATTCAAGATGCGATCTTTTATCAAGGCTTATCATCCTTGAAAAAGATAAAAAAGATCCATTTTTTACTGATAAATTACTTCAAGATTTTTGCATAAGTTTCATCTTAGCAGGTAGAGACACTAGCTCGGTTGGGTTAGCATGGTTTTTCTGGTTAATTACCAAAAACCCCTCAGTAGAAACCAAGATTCTCACAGAAGTCCGTGAGATTTTACAACAACGTGAAAAACCCACAAAAGAAAACCAAGAAAACATAACTTTCACACAAGAAGAACTCAAAAAAATGGTGTATTTACAAGCTGCAATATCGGAATCTTTACGTTTATACCCTCCGGTTTCATTTGACCACAAAGAGCCACAAGTGGATGACGTTTTCCCCGATGGGACCACGGTCGAAAAGGGTTCACGAGTGGTCTACTGTATGTATGGCATGGCTCGGATGGAGTCGATTTGGGGCAAAGATTGTTTCGAGTTTAGACCCGAAAGGTGGATCAATAAAGATGGCGAATTTGTGAGCGAAAACCAGTTTAAGTACACGGTGTTTAACGCGGGTCCGAGGTTATGCGTTGGAAAGAAGTTTGCATATACGCAGATGAAATTGGTGGTTGCTTCGATTTTATGGAGGTATACGATAAAAGTTGTGGAAGGACATCAAGTGTGTCCAAAAATAAACACAACTCTTTATATGAAGTATGGGTTATTGGTTACATTGGAGCCTAGGCCAAAGATTATTATAGATTGATGTTGATTTTGACACGATGGAGTTGAGTGGTTCGTTATGATTGTACTGAATATGAACTTATTTCTGATCTTTGATCTGATTTCGACATTACAGATTTATATGAAATATATTGAATATTTATGTTGAGTCTATTTGTGTATTATTATTGGGTTACATTAATCTTTTTTCTTTTCAAAAGTTTCGACATAATGTTTTGACTCCTAAAGTTTACATAAAAGGATGGAATCTTCTAATTCTTCCTATTTGATCACCTGAAACCGATTGATCTAGTTATGAGCACGTTGAAGAGAGCTCTAAACAGTTGTTGGAGGACCAAACCCACGTATGTGATAAAATACAGGGATGGCTTGTGACTAGGGGTGAAATGCCAACCAAGATCATATCGGATATAGTTGGTTTTCTGCGAAATCCAGTAGAGCATATGATGTTGATATCCCAAGGTAGGGCACTCAATGGACAATGGGTTAAGGTGAAACTATTTCTTAGAAGTGACTACGAAACCTTTATAATAGTTTATTGAACAATATAAAAATATAAAATTTTATTTCGTTAAGGTCCTACAACGTTGGAGGAAGTAAAAATGTGGAATCGCTTTGCATGAGATACAAGTATAAAAGGGCATTTGTACTGTGTCCGATGAACCATGTTGGATAAAAATATAGATCTATGAGGTCGTTAGGCCTTATTGGCGGTTATCTTTCAACCCTGGTCTTCTTGAGTTGGTTTTGATAAAGATTGGTGTTTTAGATCAAATAAAAGCACCCTTCTTTTTCCGACCTTATAATTAAAGATTGACTTAGTTTTAAATTGTATTTTATTTTTTAAATTCCGTTCATTTTTTTAATTTTTTTTTGTAAATGAATCAGATCAAAAGCCGACACCAACAAAACAAACCAAGTCCATATTTTATTTATCAAAATCAAATCGATCCTTAACAAGATCAAATCATGTTGCATATTGACTCTACTTCCATGTTTTATTATCAGAATCAAACTGATCCCTAACAAGATCAAATCAGGTTGAATGTCGACTCGACCTTAACCTGTTGGACTTTTTTTCCCGAACATTCAAGTTACTACGACATTGTTGTTATGCATTTTTTTGGCTATATCTTTAGCAAAAAAAGATAAATTTGTCGCTATTTTATTACATATTCAGTAAAAAGATTAACCTATCAAATTTTACTCTTATAATTACATCAATCTATTGATAAACGATGTAATTTATATGAATAAATCTTTTTATTTTTAAATGTATAAAGATACAACAACGTTTTCATATGTTAAACAATTTAACATCCTTGCGCTTTTGGACCAAAGTAAGAAGTTAGGGTATTTAATTGAACAAAGTCCAAAACTCAAGGGGGTGTATGTGTTCTTTTGAAGAACATATATGTAAACGCAGCGAGGAAACCCCCTTTCTCTTGCTACCCAAGATTTCTTTGCTATTTTCCCAATTCTCTTTGCAGATTTCAGATTTCTACGAATCGATTGCGCTCTTCCTCAATCTTGAGCTCGTAAGTTCATAACATTTAAGAATCAACATATACATTTTATACTTGTTTGTAATTGTTCATGTAGTTTTCTAATTTTCGATCAGTACTAATCCCTAGCTTTGGGTTTCCTTGTTTTCCTCATTCAAATTTGGTTTATTTTTATGATCCGAGTGGTGATTGATGAAATTTTCAGGTATCTGAAGATGTCAAACGAAGCAATGGATGTTCCGAAAACCGGATTCAGTTTCGACCTGTGTAGGAGAAACGATATGCTGGCGAAGAAAGGCCTCAAATCTCCGGGGTATCTCAAAACGGGAACTACCATCGTTGGTTTAATCTTTGAGGTATGTTCTGCTTCTATTGTGTTTGATTGTTTGCTTGCTCTATTAACTGTTTTGTAGATTCTGTTTAATTTGAATTGCGTTTATGTGAAGTAAGATTATGGCGTTTCGACCAATAGTTTGTAAATACTGTCAAGTAGATTTTTTGTTTGCAGATTGTTTGTATCACGCAGAGAAAATGTGGCTAAGGTGTGTTATTACTGGTGTTTAGTAGAAATTTAGAAATTAATGAATTAGGCATCGAGAGTGTATAATATACATAGGCTCTTCTAATTGAAGCTTTATTATGGCAATACTAGACAGAACTAAGCTGTTCATCTGCATCATAGTTACATTCTAAAAAGTTGTTCTCTATGAGTTCTCATAATTACATCTTCATTTGTAACATTGATCAGCCATTCTTTTTCTATGGCACAAATGACACAATCTTTAAAATGATCATCACAAATTCAATTGTGTGAAGCTGGCAACACAAGGCATAATAATACTTAAATATTTGTGTCAAAAGCCATAATTTCAAGTTCATCAGCAAAATCTAAATCTTATGAGACTTATTTCAAAGGTAGAATTTCAAGTTTAATTTTTTTTGACTAGTTTCATTGTTCTATTCAAGTTCATTAGCAAAATCTAAATCTTATGAGACTTATTTCAAAGGTAGAATTTCAAGTTTAATTTTTTTTTGACTAGTTTCATTGTTCCATTCAAAATAATCAAAAAGATCTCTTGCAAGTTTAGAAAAGTCAATTGATGAATTCAATTAATCTTTGGAGTGCTTAATTCAAGGATTAGTTGCAGTACGTGATGCTTAACTCTATGATGGCTGATTTAATAGCCCAAACTAATCAGAAAGGTGAGGAATGGTTAAGCCTGGATGACCACTTAAAGCTTCCCTAGGTGGGGATTTTCAGAACACTGAGTTTATATATGTGAATTTCGTTTCTGTTACAGTAGATTATGATTGGTTATGGACTTAATGGGATTTGTAGGGAAAAACCCCTGGCTGATTACATCCAAAGAAGAAGGAAAAAAACACATAAGCTTACTGGTGAACCTTATCACAACCAATCAGAAAGTATGCGAGTTTGCTATAACCAGCACTCAGCAACATAACCAACCTAATAAACCATTCTGTATACCTCTAATTATTGTGATAACGAGCATTTCAAAGAATCTGAAATGCATTGGCAAAGCTGGACCAGAAGATGATGTAGAAATACAATGAAAATTATGTAAAATAGTGCTTACTATGATGACATCATGACAATAGTTTCTCCTGAGATGAATTAACTTTTATTCTTTTTTCATCTCGTCTTCAGAATGGTGTCATTCTTGGAGCAGATACCAGAGCCACCGAGGGTCCCATTGTTGCTGACAAGAACTGTGAAAAAATTCATTATATGGCACCAAATATTTACTGCTGTGGAGCTGGAACTGCTGCTGATACAGAAGCCGTTACAGGTATTCTTCTAGTCACGTATATTGCATTGTATCACTGTTTTTAGGGTTTCATCCAATAAACTTCATTGGAAATATCTCTTTTTGGTAGACAATATCAGCTCTCAGTTGAAGCTGCATAGATATCATACTGGTCGTGAATCAAGGGTTGTAACAGCACTTACACTATTGAAGTCTCATCTTTTCCGGTAAGCTTAAAAGTTAAATATAGATGTGATATTTGTTTCTTTTGTTTGCAAGTATCTGACTTTGCTTTTGCTTACTCAGCTATCAAGGTCATGTATCTGCTGCTTTGGTACTTGGTGGAGTCGATGTGACAGGCCCACATCTACATACCGTGAGTTGATTTTGTTTTTGGGCATCTGAGAAATTAGTTTTTATTTGTAAGACGATTTACTAATTGTTCTGAATCACCATTTTTTTAGATCTATCCTCATGGATCAACCGACACACTCCCATTTGCTACAATGGGTTCTGGTTCTCTTGCTGCAATGGCTATCTTTGAATCAGAGTATCGTGAAGGGCTTACTGTGAGTTTTAACAGCTATTGATCGAACTTTTACACATTTATATTAATTAAATGTCCCTAGAATGGTATTTTTTATAACATTTAGATGATATCAACGAGTGTTAATTGTTTTTCTTTTATAGAGGGATGAAGGAGTGAATTTGGTAACCAAGGCTATATGCTCTGGCATATTTAATGACCTGGGAAGTGGAAGCAATGTAGATGTCTGTGTGATAGAAAAGGTCTGTTTATTCTTCTCATTAAATCACATTGTAGATAATTGCGATTGCCTTTGGTATCTGGTTTCTGATATGTTGAAATACTTGTTTATATAGGGTAATAAGGAATACTTGCGGAATCATCTGACTCCAAATCCCCGCACTTACATCAGTTCAAGAGGCTATACATTTTCAAAAAAGGCTGGTGAGTAAATTCATCCAAGACTCGATGTTTTTTCTTATCCATTATTACCATTTGACTCTATTCAATTATTTCCCAAAAAAAGAAATATCACGAAAGGAGGTTTGAGTTCCGTTTTTATTATTATTTGATTCTGATGATCTAATATGCACTTTAACAGAAGTTCTGCTTACAAAGATTACACCATTGAAGGAGCTGGTTGATGTAGTTCAAGTGGGAGGAGATGCCATGGAAGAATAAGTTTGTCATTCTTAAGGTTTATTTAAGCAAACTATGTGCTCTTTTTCTTTTAGAATCAGTTGCTTGAGTTTTCAATCATCATCGGACTTACGTCTCAAATGAATTTAATCTTGTTGTTTGCCATCGACTCATGTTAAGATTGTTCGATTACCACAAAGATTCACTACACAAATATCTAGGAAATCGCACCTTCAATTTTTTTTTGGGTAACCCGGGCCCACTTATGTGCACCAACTGATCCTTAGGCGAGTACAAAGGGTCTGGAGTCATTGCAGGTGAACCTCCATTGCCAAAAGGGCTTTGGCAGCGCCTTGATTCAAACCCGAGAAAGATGAGATCTTCACTACATTAGGAACCTAAAATTGATTAGGGAACCCGGGAACCGCCCACAGTAGACGTGTTATTCATAATGAATGTTGTAACATATTTATCATGATGAATAACACGTCCATAATACGTCTTTATTTATCATGAATGTGTGATTTATAATAAATAATACTTTTATCTTTAAACAAACTATGAAAAGCCTTCTACCAATCATCTTCCCAATGCTCTTCTCCAAAAACACGAATCATGTTGCAGTTACAGGATCCCACATGTGACTCTTAGGAGTCGGACAAAATGCATTTTTTTGTCCCATCAAAATAGGTGGAACAAAAATTAGGGAGATAAAACAAGATTGATAAAATTACTAAACTAGTCATGTCAAGTTAAAACCCTAAAACCTTCCACGGTTCTTTCACTCTCGTCTATCCAGTTCCATCCATCAAATACCAAATGCACCCTTATAGTGAATCTTGTAACATTCTAGGTCAACTGTACCAGATATTGTCCGTTTTGTCCACACACTTGGACTCACAGTTTTAAAACCCCAACGTCCTCGTTGGCACACCAGTTTGGTCCCGGCTCTTGATGCCATCTGTAACATCCTAGGTCAACCGTACTAGATATTGTCCGTTTTGTTCACACACTTGGACTCATGGTTTTAAACCACGTCTGATAGAGGAGGTATCAAGTCCCTTATAAGGTAACTTATGTTCTCCTCCCCAACCAATGTGGGATATTGCAAATCTTGGATATGTTCGTGAAGCAGTTCAACAGTTTGTGCCATAATGCAAAATGTATGAATAAAGTTACTAAATTTTATTGACAGTTTCCAAATTTACAATATTTACGTATACAATTCTATCGTAATAAGTTAGCTCCAATAGATTGTAGGATCGAATCAATCCGAAAATAGGGTTTCGCTGCACCAGAGTCCGTTGTGCCATTGATGATTTTAAACCATTGGGTAGCAGGGTCACACTTTTCATTGGTTAAACATTTACAAGTATTTGTGACAATGGTGTTTTCAGAGTCTATATCCAAGCAAACACTTGTGCCATTGTTGATCTTGGATGCAAGGTGGAGTTTAGAGGCTGATATGGCTTCCCATTTAGAAGAAGTATCTGTGCATATTATCCCTAATTTTGCTTTCTTTCCAACTCCATCTGCTTGTAGGCAATAGTATGTACCTTTGATCGTTAGCGTCTTTTTTGGGGTGTAATCCCAACCTTCTACTTCGGAACATGGACCCAATGTCAATGGCTTGAATAACGATTGTCGTTTAACGCAGAGCCCGGTTGATGGATGGAAGATGATTTTATGTGGGCGAGTGTTTGATAATTCTGGTCCTGTGTAGCATACGAAATGTTTGATTAAGCGAAAATAAAGAGATGTTATACCAAAAACCTAACTAAACGAACCTGGTATATCCCAAACAATAAGCAAGGTTCTAAAAGGCGCGACACGTGTCTGAATGTAGATTATTAAGACTGAATATAATACTATATTCAGTCTGAATATGACACGTGTCATGCTCTCATTTGTACTCACGTTCACAACCAAATTTTGAATTCGCATTTGAAATTCTCTCTCTCTCTCTCTATATATATATATATATATATAAAATAAAGTAATACTGTGTCGGAAGTTGATTGGTGGCTGATAAACCCTACTTCAAAATGTACTATACAGATTTTTATGTTTTATGTTATTTTTATCTAAAGAAACCTAACCAAATGTACTCTTTATATGATGCTTTGAAATAAGGTTTAGTGGTTGTCTGGTAGATTTTCCATCAAGTCTTGTATGAATAAAGTTGTCGATGTGGATTAGTCTATATGTATATATAGGTCAAGAAAGTTTTTGTTTTAGAGGATTTTTTTTCATAGATAGAAGTAGCGTATTTTAAAATTGGAAGGGGTAGGTTTGGAAAGAAAGAAATTTTTTTTTGCCTTTCTGCATAAAGCAACCCCCTAGAAACTTTTCGAATAAGCCACTTTTTATATCATCAAGCAACTACCAAACCCGAATAAGTTGCAAGTCCCATTAAGTTCATTAGACCGCTAACAAACATGTCTTAAGAGTATATAGTAAGATATATATATATATATATATATACAGACGTTACCTCTACCCCAAAGGGTAAACAGACTAGACTGTTTTCGTGAAGCTATCTTGAAAACTTAAAAAGAAGTTATCAAGACATTCTTCACATCATACAAAGAGAAAACAAATAAGTAGAGTTTGCAAAAAGATAAAAAGTTTAAAAGAAAATTCTAACTTACCTTGAAATGGAGATTGAAGTGGTGATATCTTGTCCAAAAAACTTGAATTCCTTGGTTTACACCAATCCCAATTCAAAACCCCATAAAACTCCTCCATTCCAATCACACCTTGCCTAAAATAGTAACTTCCAGCAAGTGTCCATAAAGCCCAATCAAGATCATATTCAGCTGCCCATCCCAAGAAACAATTCAAGAATCTATTATCATTCTCATTTGTACCCCTCTGATCCACACCCCATTCACTTATAAACAAAGGGTATCCTTTGTCCAATAAAAAACCCGATTTCGCCATTATATTCTCCACCACCCGACCACATACATCATTCGGGTTACCCGTGTTCCAATCTTCACTGTTTGAAAACCCGTACCAATGGATTTCATAAACCAGTTTTTCGCTAAATGTTAAAGTTAACGGTTGTGTTTCAAGGAACGATAAATCTTTATCGTAACTTAAACCGGAAACGATAACTAGAACGTTAGGGTTTGCTGCGTGAACCGCTTCCGCCCCTTTTTGCATGTACCTGGTTAATTTTAATTTATCGTGTGAGAAATTAAACGATTAAACGAAAATGGTAAAAGGTGTTTATGTCTGATTCGTTTAGACGTTTCATAATCATTTCATAACTGAAATCAGACTTTAGACTTAAGCGTCTTTTAAAAATATAAATGTCACCTAAACAATGTGTACCTGTACCAAACGGTGACGTTTTGTTTGGGCCCACGTAACTCGTTTCTCAAGCTCATACCGATGACGTTGGTGGAGCCGTTGAACATGGTGGCGACTTTGGTTAGACCCTTGAGCCAAACGTCGGGATTGAAATAGGGATCGCCGAAGAAACCGTTGCCGTCAAAGTCGCTACAACACCATCCGGGGACGCTTACTTGATTATCGAGTATCATCATAATGTTGTTTCTTTCGAGACTCGAAACCACTTCCTATAAAATGAAAACATCTTACACAATAGCATATGGATTTGATTTGTAGGGTACAAAATAATTAGTATAATATAAAATAAGATAGAAATTAATTATAAAAGTATAGTTTAACTAAAAAGGATGTACCTGCTGTTTTCTTTTTCTTTGTTGTTGCTACCTAAAAATTAAAAAAAAGAACAAAAGGATTTGAACTTGTAACTTTTAGTTCTGTAACTCTCTATGGATTAATCTCTTTGTATATATTTGGGAATGTTTTTATTTGGATGGGTTTTTTTATGGATTAATCTCTTTGTATATATTGGAAATGTTTTTATTTGGAAGGGTTTTTTTATTGACGAAAGAAGCGGGTTTTTTTAATTATGTGGGACTTTCTATATAAACAGTCATTAAGCCAATACCAACAAACAGTCGTGTATAGCTAAATGAATAAGTTGTGACTCTCATTAAACTGCTAACAAATAAATCATTAATAACATTAGCATTGGCTTACATCCACTTTTTGTTAATTTAGGGGACCACACATGGTTGGAACGTGTCACTGTATTATTTCTCCATTGAAAAATAAAAAATTTATGTTAATGAAAGGTGCAACCGTGTTGTTTAGAAAGTGTCACCGTGTATTCAGAAGATCAAGAAGGTGCAACCGTATCTTGTAATCAGCCAAAAAAAAAAGCTCTTAAAATAAACCAAAAAAACTCTTGAAATCAGCGGAAAAAAAAAACAGAAAAAGTCTCTCAAGATCGATTAAATGAAAATAAAAATTCCTCGAAATCAAGAAAAAAAAAACTTCAAAAACCCCTCAAACCGATAGAAGTAGAATTATGCTAAAAATAAATCGAACGATACTGGACTTTAGTAAAAACACACGAAGACGCTTCAATAAAAACCGTATTTTTTAATTATTTTTTGTGATTTTGAAACTTCTGGCATACTCAAAAAGTGATTTGATTCATTCAAAATTAAAAGATTTTAAAATCACTCTGTTAAATATATTTCATTGGACATAAAAGTCCATAACTTTTTTTTATTTCATTGATCATAAAAGTCAAAATACTGGATTTTGATTAATAAATACAAATGTTACTTTCTATACCACAATATTGGATTTTAATAAATATATGATAAGATAAGATCAATGTCATGTCACCGATACCAGAAAAATCATTATCAACCAGTTTCATTTCTAGCTTTAAAAAATGGTAATAAATAATATTATTTCCAATTATTAAATTCAATTTAAATTGAGGAAAAAAAAAAGGAAGTTTGGGTAAATCAATCACCTGGAAAGCCTTGAGAAGAGGAAGGTCGATAATGGAGGGATTGTTTGCTTGAAATCCGGCAATTGATTCTATCAACCCTAGTTTTCGAAGCGACTGCCGGACTGTAACTGAACCTAAACTATCATTTGTGAATAAGAAGAGTGGATAGGTTAATCGCACACAATTGAATCCCATCGTTGAGATTTTGTTCGAGATCGCATCCACTGGTTGTTTGCTTAAACCTTCTGCAACCACCGCATCTAGGTGGCTCACCCAATTTACGCACGATAGCTTCACTCTTTCTCCACCATTTCCGTCGTCGACGATCCATCGTGAGTTGGTGGAAAGTGGAAGCGCCGTCGTCAAGCGGTGGTGGTGGTGGATGACGATGAAGAAGAAGAGGAGGAGGAGAGACGATGAGAATTTGAAACCCATACTTTTATATGTTGTTTGTTTTTTCCAATAATGGAGATGTGTGTTATATTTATGGGTAATCAAAGAAATAAATCACTTTCGTTTTACTTTTTCCCTTTTGTTGAAATGTCGATTTTACCCCTGTGTTTAACAAAATTGTCAACATAAATTGCTTATTTATCGTAAGATCTAAGATCGGTTGTTAAAACAAAATACGGTATTTTGTTTTGATTTTCTTTAAATTCGTTCGTATTTGTAAAAGTTTATTATTATAAGTTGTTTAATTCCAATTGATCTTTATACAAAACCTGTGTTTGAGGACATTAATGTAAACAAAATTTTTTTTGGCTCATTTAGTAGCTGATGGTAGCAAAAAATATGAAATATTAAATACAATATGTCTCTTGTATTTAAGCAAAGTCATCTCATTCATTTGTCAACTGAGCTACACTTGAGGCTAAATTTGTCTGTATTGATACTCTTTTTAAGATAGTTATTTTCAAAAAGGAAGTAAGAAAATTTACTAACAACATTTAAGAGATAATGCTTTTTAAGAGATAATGCTTTTTGTAAGCATAGAAAGCAACTTGAAACACCATAATATAATAAGCACAAGATAAGAAAATAGCAAAATGGAGAACAAAACGAGACTTGAAACCAAAAAAAAACTAACAAAACCCACTTTCATAAAATGAACTAGACAAATTTGATTATAGTTTATGCATTTTTATTTATTTTAATATAAATCTAAACAAACGGATTCAATACATTTCATTTAAATATATGGTCATAAATAAAACCTCGGAAATTATGCCTCTAATAAAAGTTGTTTTTAAATTAAAAAGCAAAAGAAAGGTGAAAAATGAATAACAGCTTTAAAATAACTTTTTCATGTCCTTAAATTTTTTGTTTTGCTCATGTTTATCAATTAATTATTAACGCATCATATGTTCGGAGTAAACAATTTAATTCAAACATCGTTCCTAAACTTCAATAACCATAGAAATGGTCATTATGGTTCACATTTTATATTAGAAATGACCCTTTAAATTAACGTTGTTAAAAACTATTCAGTAAATAAGGGGCCGTTTACCAAATCTTACTCGAGTAAGTGCTTATCGGCAAAATTTAACACTACCACTTAATTACCAGGTAAGATTTTAGTCCATCAAAACGGTATCGTATGCGACAATTTATTCGGTAAACGCTTACTGTGGTAAGAGTCGTCATCATCACTTACCGGGGTAAGACTCTTGGTCCTTGATTTCTTTGTCTTCACTCTTACCGCGTAAGATTTTTGGTACTTTTCATATCCTCTCGTAAGGTAATATGACTTGGAAAGTGCTTACCTGGGTAAGCATTTGGTAAACGGCCCCTAAGAAGAATCTTCATCATTGGTCTTTTATTGAGTAAGTGTAAACATATTGGTCTTTATTTAGGTAAAATACAAAATAAAAAAGACATAAAATAGATAAAATGACAAAGATATCTTTCATTTAACAAATAAATTTTAACAAAATTAATTTATGGGACCTTTATCAAGAAAAACGAAAAACATGGTGATTATTTATATATTTATTGAAATTTAAGGATGGTCTTTGTAGCTTGTGTAAATCATATGGACCAAATTGCAGTTTAATTTGTTTTTTAATTAAATATAGAAAATAAAAGATAAATATTTATTCAATAAAATAAGAATGCATCGTATATGAATTGATAGAAAGAAAAAAACAAAACTATGAATTTAAAAAACAGATATATTTACAGTGGCGGACCCAGGATTTTTCCCGAGCGGGTGCACCCTTAAATTGTATCAAATTTCTGTAAAGCTGTTTGATATATTTTTCGGTTGATTTTGAGGGATTTTTAGCCGAATTCCCTGTTTAGGGGCTTTTTTAAGTTTTTCGGTTGATTTCGAAGAATTTTTTAAGATTTTTGGTTGATTTTGAAGAACTTTTTAAGGTTTTCGGTTGATTTCGAGTGATTTTTTATGGTTTTTGGTTGATTTAGAGTGATTTTTTAAGGTTCTTTGTTGATTTCGAGGGATTTTTTAAAGTTGTGCTCCCTTAACTCTTGAAGTTGACAGAGTTCAGCGGGTGCACCTCATGTAAAACTCATATAAAACTTACGAAACACGATACTTTTTATCCTTACGGCACTAGGTTGAGCGGTAGCACTGGACCCCCCTCCCCAAAGGGTGGGTCCGCCCCTGTATATTTAAGTAAGAAAATTGATTAGAAAAACAATATTTTCATTTCCATATTTTTCTAATAAGAAAGACATTTACGTAAACAAAGGTATAAATAAATTTACATAAAAAATCTTCAAAATAACTAATTTGATATTAGATGTTACCATATACACCGTAATCTATATCATATTCCTTATTAAAGTGTATATACCTACTTTGACATTTTTGAATGTATATGATTACTAATAAACTGGATGTTTTTATAGACTGAAATGTATTTCCCAACAATAAAATGGATGAAAAGATTGGATATTTAAATCAATTTCCGCATTTAAGTGAACCCCACTTTGGAGTCTTTGAGGGGTTTTGGAAAGTCTTGCAAGACAACCTACGGACTCCTTTTTTGGCAACCATCATATGAATCACTTTTGGTTGCTTAAAATTTGTTAACTTATTATTTTAAGGCAAGAAATTGGACTTTTTGTCCACATGAATCATTTATTTATTATGTTATTTTTATCAATTAAAGTTTTATACGAGAAATTAACATCATCCTCCACAATTACCACCTCAACATCCATCATCTCGAAGCCTCCACCACAACTATCGTTCACCACCACCATCGGTTATCTATCATCGTTCACCACCATCTCTACCTCTCCACAATCATCATGTCTACCTCCATATTCACACAGTTGGCTGTTACCATCATCCACTATTTCTACGTCATTTACAACTACCGTCGGCTACTCACCACCACCACCTCTACCTACACCATATCACCACCGTATCTGCCACAATCACCACCTGCTCTTCCACTGCCACCGGTAACCACCATATAAAATCACTAAACAATATTTAGGACAACTTGTCAAGCACAGTCATGTCCCGTTCTAGTCGTATAAAACACAAGACTGGAAACTTGTCATGTTCGATTCATTACTATTTTCTTGCCCTGTCTAATAATATACAGATATTTAAATTTACCACTTTTATAACAAAAATACTTATTTTCTCAATTTAACTATTCTGTAAATAATAATACAATATAATTACATAAGAACGATAAATCTTGGGTATTGCTATATGTACCCCTTTTAATGTCAAAAAAACATATTAAATCCAACATTAAAAATATAAAAGCAAGTCTTAAATGTTACGGTGTAAGAAAAAATTAAGACTAGTGTGCATTTAATGATATATAGGAATGACGTAGGATCGTGTGAAAAGTTGAGTTAACGGCGAGAAGTGCAAGAAATGGATCTGAACTATTGATCACTTTTAATCTCATGCCCTCCCATGAATTGCGTTTTATGAGGGAATTGATCCGGTCAGGGACGGACCCAGAAATTTTTTCATACGGTGTCACCATATAACTAATATAATATTTAGCTTAGTGGTGGACCCGATAATTTTTGTGAGTGGGTGCAACTTTAAATTGGATCAAACCCCCGCAAAGCCATTTCATGTGTTTTTAGCCGAATTCCACCGTTTTCAAAGAATTTTTCAACTTTGTAGGTTGATTTTGAAGGATTTTTTAAATTTTTAGTTTGATTTCGAAAGATTTTTCAAATTTTTAGGTTGATTTCGAGAGAATTTTTCAGTTTTTTTTTATTTGGAGGGATTTATTTGTTTTTTCGGGTTAGTTTCATAAACATTTTGGGGTTTTTTTTTTTAATTTTCAGTAGTTGCACAGTTGCACCCTTCAACTTTTATAAACAATACAGTAGCACCCTCGAAAATAATACGGTTGCACCTCTATAAAATCCGAAAATTTTACCCTTTCGACGGACAAATAATAAGCCACCGTAGAACCTACTATCTTATGTTAATACATTTCATCCTAATATGCATCCATCTATCATCAAACGGTAAAATAACCTCTTCTCAAACTTCCCACCGTATATAAGACTTGTCACCGGAACTCAACCCACCTGTATAGAAATGTATTATTATGCGGATCCGTTAATCTTTATCTTTGGAGGTCATTTTTTTATGTTTTTTTTATTTGAAGAAACAACTGCAATGTTCTGTTGTTCCTTGGGTACCCAAATCTCAGTTTCCCAATATTTCCACTTTAAACCCTAATCATCAACATCTTTGATTCCACTCATCGTCAATTCATCATCCAATTTGCATTCAAGTTTGATATCCTTCAGGTGTACCTACTCGTAGTTTGATTATTTATTTACCTAATGGAAGCTTCTGTCATTAATCGGTTGTTGTGAGTTGATTACTCCTCAAAATTTCTCTACAATGGCCGGCGAAGAAGATAATGATGCCGTGTTGAGTGACGTGGAAGAAGAAGATAATCCTCCGGAAAATGTGTTCGGTGGAACTTCCTCGTCAACAGAGGATGTGTCGATCGAGAGATTCCGAGAGGTGGTTGCGGAGCTTGATCGTGAACGAAAAGCTCGTGAGGCGGTGGAGAATTCGAAATCCGAATTGCAAGGTTCGTTTAACCGATTAAAAGTTCTCGCACACGAAGCGATCAAGAAACGCGAAGAGATTTCTCGCCAGAGAGACGAGGTTTCTAGGTGTAATGAGAAGTTATCGGCGCAGTTGGCTGAATCTGTTAAGGAGAAAGATGAAATGTTGAAGCAGAAAGATGATTTGGTTCAGCAATTAGAAGAATCGGTGAAGGCGAAGGATTCGTCCAGGTCGGAGATTGAAACTGCAGCACAAATGTTAGTTACCGGAATTGATAAAATATCAGGTAAAGTGAGTAACTACAAGAATTTCATGGCCGGAGGATTGCCTAGGTCTCAAAAGTATACCGGATTGCCTGCTGTTGCTTATGGAGTCATCAAGAGGTCGAATGAGATTGTTGAGGAACTTCATAGACAGATTGAATCTGTAACGAAGTCAAGGAATGAAGCCAGGCAGCAGATGGATCAGAGGAATTATGAAATCGCCATTGAAGTATCTCAGCTTGAAGCTTCCATTAGTGGACTTAGAGAGGAGGTCTCAAAGAGGGATTCTGTTGTTGAGGGTTTGGAGAAGTCCATAGCTGAAAAAGATGGAAAGATATCGAAATTGGAAACAGAGTTGTTAGGAATGCAAGATTTAGTGAGTGATTCTGGTGCAAAGTTGAAGAATTTGGAATTGAGAATTGATTCGCAAAGGCCATTACTAGCTGACCAATTGGCTCATGTTTCAAAACTACATGAACAGATTTTTAGTGTTATCAAGATACTGGATGATGATAAGAAAAAACAGTCAGATTTGTCGGATTCCTTGTTTCTCCCGAAAGAAACAGATGTTGAGGAGAATATGCGGGCTTGTTTAGCAGGGTTGGAATCCATAAGTGAATTAAGCTCCATTGTTTACCAAAAAGTAAGGGATTTAGTTGTTGAGAGAAACCGAGAAGTGAAAAGTCTGAATGAAAGTGTTACTCAGCTGGTAAGGGAGAAAGAGCATGTTGGGTCGCTACTGAGAAGTGCTTTATCAAGAAGAATGTCAACTGATCTTTCATCTAAAACTAATGAGCTTTTCAGAGTTGCTGAAATTGGATTAAGAGAATCGGGGATTCATTATAACTTTAGCAATCATGCCAGCGATGGAACAGCTTCAGATTCAAACAACAATGCTGGTAATTTGGACAACAAAGACGATGAAATATACACTTTGGTGTGTGTCTTAGCACCAACTTTAAACATATTAATGGCACTTGAATTTTCTCTTGGCTGAAATTTTAATATGATTTGCTATATAGGCTGGTGCCCTTGAAAACATTATAAAGCAATCTCAACTTGAGATTATTGAACTGCAGCATACTGTTGATGAACTGAGGTATATTATTTTTTCTCTTGTATGTTTATTGAGCATGCCAGTTTTCTTTTTCCAGTTCACTTATATGTATCCTTTAGAGAGTGTTACCATAGTTTGTTAGTAGTCTTCATGACCGTAGACAGCCTAAAGCAGATGATAATATAATGATTTAGAGTTGTTTGCTGCTTCTTATAAATCTCCATGTGTAATAGCATCAGATATTTGCTAACCAACTGTGGTGTTTCGGATGCTATTTGTAATTAAGGGCAGAGACTAGTTTACTTAAAGAAAATGCAGAAGCTCAAGCGAAGGAACTTATGCAGAGAAAAGAACAGGTGGAGAAACTTAAAGACAAGGAGAGGGTGGCCAATGAAAATGTAAGTTATCATACTTATTATTGTACTTCTTTTGTTGTATGTTTTGCATGGAAAGCTTTCAGCTTTGAAGTTTTCTTCTGAAAAAGTTGATGCTACATAGGATGTGCTGTTCCATTCAGTTGTTGGTTAATCATTTCTAGCCTGCAAAATCCACAAGCAAATTGCAGAACCTTTTGTTGTCAATGGAGCCCATTGATTATGCTGTATGTTCTCACCTGGTATAGGTTGAAGGGCTTATGATGGACATTGCTGCAGCTGAAGAAGAGATTACAAGATGGAAAGTGGCAGCACAGCAAGAAGCCGAGGCAGGCAGGGCCATAGAACAAGAATATATGGCACAGGTATGGCACAAGAATATGATCAATAGAATAAAAAAGTTTCAAAAAGTTGCATCTTTTTAAATACTGAAATGCTCATGTTAGAACATTACTAGTGAAAGTTCTTTCAAGTACTAAATGTAGCTAGCATGTCTTCTTTTCCCTTTTGTGCAGTTATCTATGGTGCGCCAAGAACTGGAAGAGGCGAAGCAAGCTCTGATGGAGTCAGAGAAGAAGCTGAAATTCAAAGAGGAAACAGCAGGTGCTGCCATGGCAGCTAGAGATGCAGCTGAGAGATCATTGAGATTAGCAGACTCGAGGGCTACTCGTTTGAGGGAAAGGGTAGAAGAGCTGACTCGTCAACTTGAACAACATGACACCCGCGAAACTTCAAGCGGTCAAAGTGGGCCCAGGTACGTATGCTGGCCTTGGCAGTGGCTCGGATTAAATTCTGTTGGGTCCCACTCCCAGTCCCAGTCCCACCCACGCGTGCCAGATATGCAGCCACTTGGTTCAAACGAGATGGAGCTTTCTGAACCTCTAATCTGATGTTCCTCCTCTCGGTTAGTTTCTTTCTTTCCCTATTCCCTCTGTGTATTTAGCAGTAATTCTAGTATTAGTTTACTGTACATGGGCTTTTTTTATTCAACCATGATTCAATTCCCAGAAGATGGTAATAATTATAATAATAAAAAACATCAAGTATAACGAACCCAAGATATCCCATCTAGAGGTGAAGGTGGGTTCCATTGGTCTTTGGGCCCATCTTAAAAGAGTAGAGCGGTAGTTTACATGAAAACCTGACTTGTTCTCTCAGTCTTAAAAGAGTAGAGTGGTTGCTTAATGTGAATGCCTTGAAGCGTTGTGAGCATTTAGGTTTCTTTTTTTATGTACAATTGTGAAGCATAATAATGTATATCAACTTCTTTAAGGTAAGAAGGGAAAAGTGAAAATCTCCAACAAGTTCACCGTTTTGAAGATTACAGCTTTTTGTTAAAATAAGAACTCTTCTTGTATTTATAAAATAGTAATTTTATATTCTCTTTTATCGAAAAGAAATTAAAAAAATTAAGTAATACATACAAATTTTAAAATTGATGAGATATAAGATATTATGTCTCCACCAAATATGGATAACTTTTTGGATTATCTTGAGTTCATTTGGATTATCTTAACCCTCCAAATATCTTTTCAGTGCAGCAATAGCAAGGCATTAGAGAAGATTCTTTAAAATAAAGAGTTTGGAGATATTTGCTCCAATAAATTTTTTAAAATGGAGAAAGTAGAAGAGAATGGTGAAATTCTCGAAAATTGGTTACCTTTGAAAGAGAAAGAATCCTTAAAAACTAACTAAATTTATAGGATAAAAAGTTAACATTTAAAATAGAATATAAATTATGTTTGGAGGATCTATTGGAAAAGAGAGGTTTTAAAAATCCATGTGAAAAGCCATAGTTGGCAACTGAAGCTTCTCTCCCTACAGTACACCACATAAATCCGATCTCTGGACCATCATCATCCTTAGGGGTTGTTTGGCAGTTGCTGAATAATTAAGTGGTCAGAATGATTAAGAGGCTCTTATGATATAGTGCAAAATGAAATATAATTGTTTGGTAATTGCTCAGGATGTAATCAAGGCTCTTAATGGTTAAGGGAGGTCCATGATACAAAATAATTCGGAGGGTTGTGGAACCATTAAGAGGCAGGATTCACCTCTTAGCGATCTAGAGGCTGCCTCTTAATAGAACTATTAAAAGGTAAACAAACAGTCCCTTACTCACAATAGCATATCATTATTATTGGTAGGCTCCCTTCCTATCTATACTATATTATAAAGCATTTGATAAAAACTCTTAAAAACTATTTTTTTTATGCATGAAATACTGTTTATTTATGCATATTACTTAAAATTCAAGATTACAAGTAATTTTGCTCAAGTACAAGTTATTAAAGCTTTATTTCGGAATTATTGGAACTTACTACGGATAAACATAATCAAATACAAAATAAACATCACATTCAAATATAGAAAATCTAGAATATAATTAAGATAATCATTGAATTGTAGCAAAAAAAAACTTAATTATTACTTTTATAAAAAGTTGTATTATCAACCCAAAAATAAATCAGTTTGTTATTATATCTAAATTAAAAAACTGAATTAGAGAAATTACATAAAATTCTAGAATTTTTAAATGGAACATTAAAAATCGTTCTCAAAACCGCACAAAACCATTAGAGACAAAAAATAAAATGAAACATTAAAATCAAGATATATCTCGCTGCATTACGCGAGTATCCTTCTAGTCTCAAATAAAGCATCCACCTAATTGTATATTTAATCCATCTTCTCTTATAACATATACACCTAAATGACTTCCAAGAAAGCCATTTTATGACCCATACCATTATAACCAAAATCCAATTCATAGTCAAAGCTGAAAAGCATGCAATGTGATGGAAAGAGACTTGTGGAATATACCTGCATGCATGCATGCATGCATACATACATACATACATACGATGAGGTTGTGTCATAGCCCATCAAAAAATGGAATTCTTCAAGGTAAAGTTGTGCAAAATTAGAATCAACTCGATCGAGTGTTGGATGTTTGGGCTTCATTTCATTGGGCTTGTGTTGTATTTTTGAGTTTTTTTTGTATGAAAGGGAAGTAAAGGAAAGAAAGGAGTATTTATAAAAATAAAAAATGTTTATAAAATTACCCATATATTTATTTATCAATTACATTCTACTATGTAAAATAAATAATGGTATATCGCTAAAATTAACATATTTCTTTCTTTTCTCTCACACTTAGGAACATAAAAATTTTATTTTCTTTCATTCATTTTTTTTCACCCTTAAAAACACAAATTAAACATTAGTTCTTTCTCTTTCTTTTCTTTCCATCCATAATTCGAACACAACCTTAAAGTTAACCAAGTTTTCATTTTAAAGATTATCAATCAATGCAAAAGAAAAGAATCAGTCTAGTTAAATTAGGTTTTGCGTTAGAAAAATTGAAAACGTATATCATAAAATCTTTGCGGTACAAACAATTTGACTATAATTTATTTCTTTAAAGAGTAATTTCATGATTATCATCAATCAATCATATATTTTATTTTCTTTTTTTATAAAAAAAATTGTATATTTTCTTAAATAATTACTATAGCATAAAGTTAACAATAATAGGGATTTATCTCTTGTCTTCTGACAACATACATGGTTAGGTTTTGGTTTATGTGTTAGGTAGTGGTATTCTTGACCATGGAATATTGGTTGTAACAAACAAAAGGAAAAATCGTAAATTAAGATTTTGGTTTTGTTTTATTGTTGCAAATGCCAAAACCCACCCACCATATTAAAAAGATTCTTGACATTGCAATTCTTTGTCCAACACCGGTCATTATCATTAAATGCATTGCTTTTCTTTTTAAGTGTCTCATGAATACTTGTCTACTTGCATTATACATGAAAAAACAAAAACAAATAATTATTTCATTATCTATCCAAAATCAATCACACATAAATCCATTCGGTAACCACTTAAGTTGTTGCATACTATTTAAGACTTAGGAAGATGTAATCGAAATCCTATCTTCCCTAAGTTCGTTTGCAGGTGATGCCAAATCCTATGGAAGTGAAGTTATTCATGGTCGCTCAAGGATTAATCGGTACGCTAAGCTGTTCTAGAGACCTACGGTTACCCAAAAAAAGTATCTCTAGTTCATTTTTGGGTTTGATTTTCAAATAAGGGTAATAAAACGGTAAAACATCCACAATTAGTCATCCAAATAATATTTTATAGGGAAACTTAGAAAAGTAGCCAATAAACAAATAGGGTTTTAGCTAATTTCTGACTCAAATTTACTTTTTAGCCAATCATTATACTAAGGATTGATTTTTGCCGAAAACTTTTTACACAAGTCTTCTGCGTAAGGATTGACTATAAAGTAAAATAAGATCGAAAATGAATATTTCCGTAAATTTTCCTATTTTATAACATAGAATATATCTGTGTTTAGTAAAATTGTTGCATGAAATAGTTAATATTGACGAAAGAGTAAATATGGAGTAAAACAGTCACCCAATAAATAGCATCCAATGGGGAAGAAATTCCACGATGACGCTATCACTTTGACCGGTTCTGAGTTTCCGGTCAAATATGGCCACCCACCACCTTCCCCTTCCCCTTTCCCTTTCCCTGCAAAATTATATCTTTCAAATATAATCCAAAAACTCTACCCCCTAGTATATACTACTACTGCTACTTCTAGGGTTCTTCCTTTTTCTTCTAGTAATAAGTCTTCGTTCAACCATTTCCGCCCCCTTTTTCTGAATTCTTCTTTTTCACATATGTCCCACGACTCATCACTCGTTTACTCAGTCCAATTCCAATCTAATCTCTCTTCATTTTCTTCAGAATCAGTCAACCGTTTTAGGTGAGAATTGTTTTTTTTTTTTATAACTTTTGAATTTTGATTATTATGAGTGTATTGCCCTTTCCTAGAACCATCCTCAGATGGGTTTAATCCATTTCTCAATATTTTACTTCTAAAAAGATATACTACTATTCTGAGATATGTTGGGAGAAGAAGAACAAGACAAAAAAACACACCCATCACCACCACCACCTCCACCTGCCCCTGCCGGAGTAGGAGGAGGAGATCATCGGAAAATATATTCCCGATCAGTCTCATGGGCTGGTGGCAGGTTACCTATAACAAAATCAACCTCTCCCAACCCTAAATCACTTTGGAATACCAAAGCAAGAGGAGGATGTTTACCTCCTCTTCAACCTCTTTCTGTTTCTAGACCTAAAGCCCACGAATGGCCAAGAGCCGGTTCCGATGATCTTGGAGTTTGGCCGAATGTAACCGCCACCACCCCGGGTGTCAGACCTAGACCGCCAGCTCTTCCGTTGAACCTAGACAAGAGTTTAGGCAAACCACCTAGAGAATTCGAATTCAAGAAAGATAAACTTGCCTTTTTCGATAAAGAATGTTCGAGGATCATAGATCATGTGTTTCTAGGTAGCGATTGTGTTGCCAAGAATCGCGATGTTCTTCGCCAAAATGGAATCACCCATGTATTGAATTGTGTCGGTTTCGTATGTCCCGAGTATTTCAAGAACGAATTGGTATACAAAACGCTTTGGCTTCAAGACAGCCCGTCTGAGGATATAACGAGCATCTTGTACGATGTTTTTGATTACTTTGAGGATGTCAGAGAACGGAAAGGTCGTGTTTTTGTGCACTGTTGCCAAGGGGTATCGAGATCGACCTCTTTGGTTATCGCGTACCTCATGTGGCGAGAAGGGTATAGTTTTGAAGACGCGTTTCAACAAGTGAAGGCGGCAAGAGGTGTGACGAATCCAAATATGGGTTTCGCTAGCCAGCTTCTACAGTGCCAGAAACGGGTCCATGCGGTCCCCGTGAGCCCGAGTTCGGTTTTGAGAATGTATCGTATGGCTCCACACTCGTCGTACGCACCGCTTCACCTAGTACCGAAGCTCTTGGCTCGACCTAACGCAGAGGCTCTTGATTCTCGTGGAGCCTTCATTGTTAACGTTCCTTCGGCTATTTATATATGGATAGGGAAGGATTGTGATCTATTAATGTATGAAAGTGCAAGATTAGCAGCATCCCAGGTTATCCGTTACGAGAAAGCAAATGGTCCGGCTTTGACCATTAGAGAAGGCAAAGAGCCGGTTGAATTCTGGGATGTACTTGGGAACGATCAAGAACAGTTTACGGGAGATAAAAGTATTACTCCCGGGGAAAGGAAGATCGCCAATTATGATATAGATTTTGGGGTTTTCAATAAGGCGGCAAACAGTGGAGTGGTTCCACCTTTATCGATCTCAGGGCACGGGCACGACTCTGAGATGTGTCTTCTGGCTAGACGAAGTGGGTGGGAAAGATTGAGAAAGAAGTTTGCCACTGGTGTCATGAAGGAATTGATTACATCTTCTAAAGAAGTTGAATTCTTTGAATCTCCAGATTCTTGTTCTTTTTCGGACATTTCGGAAAGCCGGGATTGGGTTAAGACGACTGATTCTAAGGGAAATGAAGATGATAACTCTGAATGTCTGTCACCCTATTCGTTCTCTTCGTTTCTTGTTAAAGATTCAAGAAAATTTGATAATAATACGTCTCCTTCACTCTCACCTTCAACGTCTGATTACTCCAATTCGTTTTCGTTCTCACCCACATCATCTAACTGGTCTGACTTATCTGTATCAGCTCAGCCTTCCCCTTCTGGGTTGGAAGCCTCAGATCCTAGTCTTAATCTCAATCCTAACCCTAGCCCTAAAGTAAGAGAGATTTCATCTTCTACTGCTGAGATCCCTCGGACCCTGGTCAGAACGTGGTCGTTTTCCATGGAGGATGAAGCCATGGAAGATGCTGAAGATGAGAGCTTAGTTGACGATGAGGAGGAGTCTATGTTTGATGCTGAAAATCATCCTTCAGAAGGGAGTACAAGGGCTGATTTCATTCTTTACCAGTGGCCTACTATGGAGGAAGTCGAGATGGGTAGGCCGGGGATTCCTGATTCCAGAGCTGTGTATATAACTTGTGTCACGGATCCGAGTCTGGGCACCAAGAGTCCAGATGTTTTGTATATTTGGGTGGGTCGTGATGCCTCCGATATTAGCGGGCATGATGATAGCTGCAACGACAGTTATATCCAGTGGCAAGTGGTTGGACGTGACTTCCTTGTTAGAAAAGGTCTGGCTACAAGCTCTGTTGTTCAGGTAATGTGCTGAATCATTAAGCTTACAAAAACTATCTTCTATATATCCTCAAGTTGTATTGCTAAATAATTTTTACATAAATAAACAGATAGTCAGAGAAGGGGAGGAACCAGAACAACTATGGAAGCATCTACACTGTTTTTCATTTCAGAACACAGCAGAGAAAGGTGACAAGTGATGAATCTGAAGTGATTAAGCATCCCAGGCAGTGAGAAATAAGTTGGTTTTCTTCTGTTTGTGTGATGTGTTAAAAAATGGTTTAATTTTTTCCATTATGTGGAATTATGTACAGTTTCTGAGCTACTCAAAACTTAATAGAAAGAGGAGTGGATCGAACCTTTTTCTAGAAACTGGAATCAACTTCAACATTTCCTTTGTATATGTTATTTTACAACACCAAAGGTGTCGTCTTTTGGGATGTATCCGACTCTACTTTCGTCTGTTTCAAAGTGACTTAGGACCTGTTTGTTAGCAGGTTAATGAGCTTAATGGGATTCGCAGCCTATAAGCCAAGTATTTTTCCAAGCCCGTCCCTCCCAACTAAAAAGCACATTCATGCCATCTAAAAAACCTTCCCAATCTATACAGACAGATTAATCCACACAGACAGTTTTATCCATACATGACTCGATGGAAAACCAACCAAATAACCCCTTATTCGGCAATCATTTTGAGTCGGCATCATTCTATCTAAAAGATCAAAAACAGACTAGCAGTTTTAAGGCAGAATAACAGTCATTCAACCACATATTGAGAAATTCAAAAGCAGAACATAGTCATTCGTCCGCATGTTGAGAAATCAACATTTGTACAAAGAAACCTAAAAAAACAAATCCCAGGCTGGTATAATATTTAGGTTGCATAGATTTCTACATTACACAAATATGATATAAAGGGGCACTGGGTCTCGTACCTCAAAATAGCCACGACTTCCACATCTTGAAACAAACATAGGCTCATCCTTAGTTACCATTCCACCCTCGACCACCACCACGGCCACGTCCACCACCACCATCACGACCACGACCATGGCCACGACCACCATCACGACCACGACCACGGCCTCTTGGAGCCCCACGTGACCATGGTTGCCCATTGCCACGAGAACTTCCCCTATTCCAGTCATTTTCTTTGTTCTGTTGATACATGGGACTAGGCCTCGAGACTACAAACGAAGACCATGGCCGTCCCCAGGAACTACCCTTTTCATTATCATTCTCAGAGGACCCTGCCTTCTTTGCATCTGTCCAACCTACCAATGGACTTCCATTCTCTTGAGATGGTGCTGGCTTATTTGCATTTAACCATGGATTACTCGAAGAATTACCCTGCTGCTCATCTTTGTGTTCAGATGACTCTGCTTTATTAGCATCTTTGTGTTCAGATGACTCTGCTTTATTAGCATCTGGAGCCACACTTGGGCCAGCAGCACCATTTGAACATGGGTTCATTTCAGTACTTACCATAATCGAATGATTGGGTTCAGACATCTCTATGTTCATAGCGTTTACCTTGCTGAACCGATCCCATGGATTTACTTCTCCATCTTCTATCAATCATCAATATGATAAGTCAGAATATGCAAGTACATATGACAAGTTATTTCACTCTCACTTTTACAACAAAAGAAGTCATTGCATTTACCATATGCATGAAGAATACACACAATCATCAAAAAGTTCATGAATTATAGGACCCGAATGTGTGTGTTTCTCCAATTTTGTTTAGATTAAAACAGTGCGAAACCCCAATCATCATATGCAACAACGAAAACCAAGTTTAACCAAGGGGTGCTTATATTAAGCAAAGGCAATAATAGTTTAAATATGAAACATTCCTCCAAAAGTGGGTTCAGAGCAAGCAATCAAGTTCATATTTATCCGATAATTCACCTTTAAAGCATACTTAGTTGGTGTTTTAAGGTTGTTTGCTCCTTTTTAGTGATGTTTAGTCATGCAGAAAGAACACTGCATCATAACCACAAACATTAGTTGAATGATACTAGTGGAAGCCACCAGTGAACTTAATAGGGTCACTAGGGTGAGCTTTTGCTATTCTTCCTTTAGAATATTGTTGCATGCTGGGAGTTATAAATGGGATGTGCATGCCACTAGAATGATTTAAAAGTACCATGAATAATATAGGAAGGCAGAAGTGTATTCAAGCACCAAGAAGTTACAAAATATACCAGGATTGGAGTCTTTCGAGAGGTTTATATTGTTGTCGGTACTGTTAGACACCATGTTTTCTGGAGCATCCTTGTCCTCACTCAGGGGTGTTTGATTAACACCATTACTGACTGGTTCTATACCATCTGGATCATATTGCTTGAGATTGCGGACATCAACAAGAGCTGAATAATTGATCTGCACAAAAAACAATAAGCAAGATTCTGGGAGCCAAATGAGAGGGGGTGGGGGGAATAAAAACAGAATAAACAGTACAGAAGAGAAGTAGTAGTGCATTAACTACCTCTAAAGTACCATCTTCTCCATAAAGAGAGTCATTGGGTCCATCCTCATTAATCTTATCTGAAGCAATAGGATATTCTGGCACTGGAATCAGAACAATGTCTCTAGCGTCGTAATATGATATTCTCCCAACCTATGATGTAAATTGATATTTTACCCAAAGAATAAAAGAAAGAGCATATAGCAGGGGATCGAATGTATATATAGATGCCTCGAAGATTATTGTTTCTGAGAAGAAAATTACCCGGAAGGATGAGAATTCAGGGATCCATGCAGAAGATAACTCAAGAAGACGGTATGCAATCACATCACCTTCCTGCAAATTATAAGAAATATGGTTCACATGATGAGGTGAAACAATGTCAATAAGCAAATAAACAAATGTCTTTTTTTGTGGGAAGCCGAGAGAGAGAGAGAGACAGACCTGTGGTGAGCAACAAGGAGGAAGCTTGTCAAAATCATTAGGGTCAATAACAGGAACTTGTGCATCCGTAAACAACATCTTGAAGGCTTCTTTATTGATTCTTTTAGCATCGTTCCTTCGAGAAGCTGAGAACTTCTCTGCACTCCATTTTTTACCTTTTCTCTTGCTGTTACTACCAGTCCGCATTACAGTTTCCTGAAGCACAACTCAGAAGTTCATGGTATGAAAAAAAATAGAAACCAAAAGACTAGCAAGTTAAAATTGGCAAATTATACGACAAGAAGATAGCTGTATATGATCAAATACTGGTGCGAAATGATGCAGTTGTGCTTATTTTACGTGCAAGAAAATGAAAACCTCAGAATGTGAGAAAAATATGACTAATCATATTATCAGTCTAGTACAGATGGTTCTTTTCTATTTCAATTTCCTGTAATGAGTTTAAGAAGTAAAGATCCATGTCCTCCTAAGAATCTATAGTTCTGCTTCTAGATAGAATTCCTAATCAAGCTATTTAACATAAAAATATGTACATACTACACTTAATGGAAATATAAAATATTATCAGGTTTAACAAGATGTCTTTTGAAAGAGACAAAATGCAACTGAATGAAGCTGCATGTGGATCGAAAGATGAATACAAAAAACAGATGCAATGATGATCACAATTTGGCGGTTAGTACTTAGTAACAGTATGATTATCTAGTAGATGGGGTTGAGTATATCTAAAATTTGGATTAAGTTGCTGTAATTTCATCTCTTTCAAATAGACAACTGGTTAGGATCTATTTGTGTAACTTTTGGTAAAGTATTTTGGTATTATTATTATTACTTTCTTGTTTCCTAGGTCTTGATCAGGGTTTGAGTTATCGATGTAAAAAGTTGTAATCCACAAAACCCTAATGCTTTTAATACAGAATTACCAAATATGGGATATTATTCATAACTTATAAAGAGTTTTCTCTAAGCATGGCAGACATACATTTGATACTCTTGTCTGTTTTGGTGTTTGATCTGCATGAAACAAAGACAGAAAATTAGCACTTTCAATAAACCAACCACATATAATTGTACCGATTATATTCTCAAAAACAGTGAATGGCTCGTAATACATAGAAGAAAAGAAACACATATGGAAAAACTATTTAATAATTAATACACATACTTAGGGTACAGGATATCATATACCTTCATCAAGAGGTTCAAATCGAATATGTCCTGGCTTGGTTACAATGGAAACGACACCAGTACCCACATCTTGGTCTATTGTATTCTTATGCACAGGCTTCTTAGAAGCCTGTTTCCAGTGCAGCTGCGAATTGAAAATTGTCAGTGAATATGATATACTTCAGAGTGCAGGAAGTTTGGAGTTTGGTTCACAGTTAGTTACTTACTAATCCTTTAGGTCGACCATCAGCCTCTTTGTTTTCAGCTTTAGTTACTTCAGGCTTTGAATAGGAATGTGGCTGCAAATTCAAGATTACAAGAATTGAATATGAGTCTGGAAGCCACAGATGAAATTTTGGATTTTTTTGGATATTCTTTCAAAGAAGTTAACAAACAAATACCTTCTTCTTTGAGATTTTAGCTATTTCTTTCATCCATTCTCTCTTGGCCTTTTTCCGTCTAGCACTTCTACTGGGCATCTAACAATTAGCTCCAACAAGTTAATATGCCACAAACATTTATGATAGTCGATCGTCGTAAGTGGTTACCAGTTTGAATATATGTATATGAATGATTGAACCTAACTCTCATGTTTACTATCAGAACTATTTTTAGAAGTTTTCCTATTACTAAACATAAACCATTATTCATGGTTAATGCTTTAGAATCGCATCACAACATAATTGGTAAAATATTAATACCTTTTTTGCCTCAGGAGCCGTAGACACTTGATTGACTTCTTCAATATTTTGTTGAAGCTGTTCACTCCTATAAAACATGAATAAATAAAAATAAATTACAAGAAGAAAGTACATCTCGCTGTTTCATCCTTTCTCACTTTCCATTTTGGTGTTTACATGTTCCTTCCTCCTCTATCACAAAACTAAGATAAAACGTCATATGTTGACATTAAGAAACACGACTAAACCTAGATGGTGAAAAGAGATTAAAAACATATGTGCACAAATGGTAATGATATCATTATTACCGTTTCACAATGGAAGGAGATTTAGCTTTTTTTTTACTTGTTGCAGCACTTTTGTTAGTTTCCTCAGTTGGTTTACTGTTGCAATTTGCTAGCTTCTCCTTCTTACTGCTGATCTTCTTGGAATGAGATGCATCATTATTAACATTGTCAATTTCCTCTGTATCAGCCTCATCTTCAGCATCATCCAACACCTCCAAACGACGTTTTTTCTTCCTGTCATTCACAAAAGTAAACAAGTGACATACAGAAACAGATCCTAGTTAGACTCTGATCTTTTTTATCCTCCAAAAATCCTCTTATTGCTAATAACATCTATAATGTCTCAAGTAGAACATATATCATATAGTTCCACACCAGAAAGGCCTCATTGTAATATAAACCCATAACAAGATAAAGGCTACACAAGATATGACTTACGTCGAGTTCTTAAGTTTCATGGAGGCTTTTCTTTTTTTAGAGACTGCTTCTTCAGGTGAAGCTTCGTCTTGGGACTGTTCTTCATCGACCTCCTCAGATTCACTTTGGTATTCTCCAGTTTCCTTATCGAACGTATCATTTGCTAAAAGTAGCAACCCATCATCTTCTGGATCCAGCCCATCATCTTCAACCTTGTCAAGTAAATTGTCTGCATCTGCCGCCTCTACTGCATCCCCACCTTTCTTTTTCACACTAAACAATAAAAAAAGATGCCTGCTTGTTAAATATATAGTTACGTATTCACAAATATAGTAATATGAAACTAAAAAGTTAACTGACCAAATAATTTCCTTATCTTTCAACATTTCAGTTGATTCAAAAGACGGTAATACAAAGCCATCCATCTGCAAGGAGAAAAAGCAGCTACTCATATAACAGGTACATATAACCAGAATAGGGTAACAAACCCTGAACTTTACTTATTTTAGGCAACAACTAAACACTCAATGCAAATTACTTGTAATAGGTCTTCCCCATAACTAGAAGAATAATAAATTAGTAATGTACCAAATAAAATAAAATATATATCTACAAGAACAACATATAATAGGGCAACAGAACTGGGGCCAATTTAGGTAGAACTCTTACCCTAGTTTTCATATTCATTACCCTTTCACAGTATTAAAGTGTAAAGAGCTAAATAACTACTGGAAAACATCTAAGAGAACTACTGGATCAAATTATTAGATAACGCCGAGTCTTTTAGAAGAAAGGATTACATTTTAATGTCTGATGAGTTGACTTTCAACCCAATATCACATTGCTCTAAAAAAATATCAAGTAAAACACGATATTTATAAGGATTATTTTAACAAGAAACACAGATAGAATAGTTTTGAGTAACAAAATCCAAAAAAACATACATCCTTGTTAATTTCACATCTGAAAAAATGAAAACTCCTGAATCAAAGCTGCCTATTTTTTGGAACAGAGGGAGTGACAGGGTCGAATACCCTTGCTCTTTTATCAGGTTCAATTCATGGTGTCGAAGTAAAATAAATAACTAAATCACCGTTTCAAACAACATGATTATTTGCATGTGCTGATAACAACAGATGATCAAAAGGTACCGACCTACAAATTTTAGCATTAATCTTATGCAAGAAAATTAGCATTTGGAAAAAAAGAAAAAATGTCGCCCTTATCTTCTCTGTGTTTTAGATAAAAATTAGGGTTTTAGTATATACGTTACGACATAAGAGAATAGGAGCAAAAGGGCGTTACAGAGAGGAGGATGCCATTAGGGCAAGAGCGACGAAGTTTGAAAATGTGGAGAAGATGAGTGCAGACATCGGAGATTGTTCGATGTTGTTGTGATTTGAGGAGAAACCAGCTATGGTCCATCCCATCCGATCGCTGCCTTTTGTTAAGAATAGAACGATCTTCGAACACCAGACGAACCCGTAACGATGGCGTCTCCATTTTACATGCAGACAACACACACTCAGAATCGTACAGTTAAGTGAGAGCGAGCGATCAGCGATGGATATAGAAGAAAATGTATGTTTTGACGGAAATTGGACAAAGCGTTGATAGAGAGACGACCGCGGTGCTCCTCCGCGCTCTAAAACCCCCACCACCGTAAATCAGTGTCGCAGAATCGGAAATGGTGATTGGTGAGCTCTATATACCATCAACGTGTCCGTACATACGACACCGTATATAACATGGTCCGTCCTTCTCAATAACTTTGTACCCCGGTCCCCAAATAAGGTGTTGCTAATGGAGCCATAACGATTCTTGTGTACAAGGTGTGGAATCCCGTCTGTTCAGGATTTGAATTTAGATGTATATAATAACTGTAGTCGCATAGTTTATCAGGGTTGATATATTGCATTCATAATTTATCGAGATTAGTCCATATATAACTTGGGATACCCTTCACAAAAAAAGATGTTGCTAATGACACCCCAACAAGTGAAAATCTACTCACACGTCTACATCAAACCCCTACTATAACACAAAAAATTGAGTGTACACCCCTACTCAGGGGTGTCATTAGCACTCCCCCTAAATAATCGCCATTTTAGATATGTTTTTGGTAATTTTGAGGAATCAAATACAAGTTATATAAATCACTAAATTAATATATTTATAGAAATAATGAAGATTAGAAAATTATAAGCATGTTTTATTGGCATACTTTAGTTCCAAAATTGGAATAAAATAACAAGAAACGGCCGAAACACCCATTTATGACATTTTCATAGCCTTTTGCTTAAATTGAAAACAATATATAATGATACAATTTATGATGATATTACTCGGCAGTAACGGTGGGTGACAGCGGTGGCGGTGATGTTGATGACCACCGGTAGCGGGGGCGACAAAAGGGTAGTAGTGTTTGTCATGTATTTAGTAGGCTGTGGTTTTTTCGGGCTAGTTTTGTTTTTTCTTTAAGTGGAGATGAATGGGATTACATTCCATCACATTTGTGATGGAATAATGAAATCAACGATACAATTGAATGATGAATTTATAAAACTAACTTTCACTCCATGTACAAGTCAAACAAATGGATTTAGGGGTCATTTACCCAATACTTACTCGGGTAAGTGTTTACCCAATATTTACCCGGGTAAGTGTTTACCAAACCATATTACCTTAACGGAGGAATATAACAAGTACCAAAAATCTTACCCGGTAAGAGCGAAGACAAGGAAAACAATGACCAAGAGTCTTACTCAGGTAAGTGATTGCGACAACTCTTACCACGGTAAGCGCTTACCGGGTAAATTGTTGCATACGATTGTCCTTTTTGTGGATTAAAATCTTACCCGGTAAGTAAATGATAGTGTTGAATTTTGCCGGTAAGCACTTACCCGAGTAAGATTTAGTAAACGGCCCCTTAGTGTAGCCAAATAAATCAATCATTCAAATTCTTTTAGATTCGTCCCGTAGAATTTCTTCAACAAATAGGTTCAATAAAAAAAGCATTAACTCAAACAAGTTTGCTCTTTTGGTCTTACCGTGCTTCTTTTGACAATTTCAGTTTTTCTTTCCCTTCATTCCCTAAGAAGCAACTGGCATTATATGTAAGTTTCAAGCACGAAGGATCAATAACCCCATGTTTGGTAATTGGTATTTGAAGATTTACATAAGGATAAAAAGTTAGATTTATTATCTTTTATAAATTGATTCGAAACAAAACTACCTAAATTTCCACAACCTTTTTTGAGAAAAAAAGATTTGTTTATCTCGTGTACGATGCATAGGGAAGCATCACATATCATATTTGGTAGGTATAACTTTGGTGTTGGTTTCTTTTAAAAGAGAAACCACACCTTCCTTTTTCCAAATTCCAATTATCACTTTGATTGGATCATCTTTGATCATAACCATAATTGTTTCCTTGCTAAAATCACTTTGGAATCTTGCCTCTTCAAATGTTAATTCAATGGTTGTTTGTTTACTTCTTAACAATTCCATTAATAGACGGTCTTTAAATTGTTAAGAGGTGAATTTTTTGTTTGACAATAAAAAAACCGTCTCTTAGTAGTTTCAAAACTCTATGAATGATTTTGTATATTGGGTATCCCTTAACCATTTAGATTCCTGGTTTCATTTTGAACAATTACCGAACAACTGCATTTCATTTTGCACTATATTGTAAGTGTCTTTTAATCATTTTGACTACTTAATCATTCATCATACCGCCAAACAACCCTTTATGAACCGTTTACCAAAGACTTACCCAGTTAAATGTCCCTAGGGGTGAAAACAAATAAATCACACACTTAGCTTCATGAAACAATAGATGAAAAATAATATAATAAAAATGACTAAAGATTAGGATAATATGAAAATAACCTAAGTAAAAATTAGGAAGTGAGTGTTTTATCGGTGTTCATAGTGTGTTTACAAGGTTCACATGGTGTTCACAAGTGATATGTTTACATTTAGTTTTGAGTAAATTACGGTTTTAGTCCCTGTGGTTTGTTGAAAATTACTGTTTTCGTCCTCATGGTTTTGAAATTACGATTTTCATCCTTATGGTTTATAATTCATAACTTTTTTCGTCCTTGTGATTTAAAATTTATTGCTTTTTTCGTCCTTATGGTTTACAATTCATTTCTATTTTAGTCCTTCATGCTTAAAAGTAGTATTTTGAACTCAGGGACCAAAATAGAAATGAATTGTAAACCATAGGGATGAAAGTTGCAATTTCAAAACCATAAGGACGAAATCCGCAATTTTTATCAAACCACAGGGATGAAAAACGTAATTTACTCTTTAGTTTTTGATGTAGCTGATGTTCACAATATTCTCACGAGCTATACAAAATCTAAATTCACAGTGTGTGTTCATAAACTACGATAATAATTTTAAGAAATTGTTTACAATGTGTCCATCTTTTGTATTATTCAATTAGGTGTGCACATGTATGTTATGGAGCAAAAGGTGAGAAAATAGGAGAGAGAAGATAAGAGAAATGAGTGAAAAAAATAGAGATAGGTAAGTGAGAGATTTTTATTTTATATTAAATTTTATTTTCAATTTTTCGTGCCCTAAATTGGATCTTACGAATTTGATAAATTGTACGGATCTAAAAAAGGCCATTGTGTATATGTTTTAAATATATATAATCCACTTCAAATACAAACCATGTAAGTATTGCATACCTTACAAACTAAGGGAGATCAAATGCGGGTACCCAGACAAAATTCATGAAACCGGTACCATAACTGACGGTTCATGGAATGGAGGAACTAATTACACCTGTAACATCCTAAAATTCCTAGATTTTTATAAATTATGAAATTAGGTTGAAATTGATGAATTGTATGACCCTAAGGGGCCGTTTACAAAACGCTTATCCGGGTAAGTGCTTACCAAGCCATATTACCATCCGGAGGAATATAAAAAGTACCAAAAATCTTACCCGGTAAGAGCGAAGACAAGGAAAACAATGACCAAGAGTCTTACCCGGGTAAGCGATTGCCACGAATCTTACCACGGTAAGCGCTTACCGGGAAAATTGTTGCATACGATGTTGTTTTTGTGGACTAAAATCTTACCCGGTAAGTAAATGATAGTGTTGAATTTTGCCGGTAAGCACTTACCCGGGTAAGATTTGGTAAACGGCCCCGTAAGTTGAAAATTTGAGGTACAAATCATTTTTGTATGAATGGATATAATTATGGTCGACTCATATTCGAAAAAGGAAGCATTTGGGTTAAATTTTCCTTCCGGGCAACTCATGTCGCGACTTTCCCTGCGTGGCAAGTTGCATGACCCTCTGTCCGACTTCCCTCCTCGTACCTAGGCGACTTATATCGCAGGTTAAGCCGCGTAAAGCATTGTCAGACACAATAATGTCCTATTTTCGGGATTTCAACCTCACTTCTCGTACTCTCTCATTTCCAAATTCCAACTCGTTTTCTCTCAAAATTTCTCCCCAATGTCCGATTTTTTCTGAGCATCTACTTACCATCACCAACCACTTTAAAGCATTTACTCTCCACTCAAGTCAAGGAATCAAATCTAGGGTGCAAGTTCTCTAGTGTTCTTCATCTCCTTTCCCACCTCACCAAGTTTTTGATGATTTCTAGGGTTTTGGTTCAAATCCTAGTATCGTGAGTTCATCTTACTCTTTTATAAAACTATGTACATGCTAAAATGTTGCATTTTACTTCCTATAAGTATATATTTCAAGTATTTTTACATTTGGTTGATTTTGACAAGTTAGGTCAAACTTAAGAATTTTTGGGGTTTTATATATATTGTTGAGATAAGCATGGAGAATGATTTTAAACACTTGGTGATGGTATATTTCAAAGCATTATTGGTTTTACAACTCAAAACCACAATGACCTATATTTGGGAATTATTACTTGATGAGAAATGTTATTCATACAAAGTTTTGGTGTTGAGAAATGATTAATATGTCTAGGTTGATGTATTAAACTACATGACTAGAATGTAATAAATCCATAGACATATAAGTCGGTAAGTATTTATGTGAAATATTGTATTATCTCGTTTATAAATTGGAAATAGACATTATGACTATTATATAGTTTTCATACATCATTTCACTAACTCGGAATAAGCATTGTGGTTACTGTGTAATAACCGAGCAAGAGCTTATGTGCACAAATGACTATAATATTGGCTTTGGTTGATATCAATGACTACCATACCTTTATGTGACGCTCTACAACATTGGTTCGTAGCACACTTTTGTGTCCCGTCACGACCAGTGGTATATCGGGTCTCCCCTGTCATCTTCGAGTGTTTTACACCCTTATAAGGGTAAACATGAGTTAAACTTTATAAATACATTGTTTAAAGCTACATTTTATATTTCAAAGTTTCATAGATTTGATCATTAACTGTTGTTCTCACTAGGCTTAGCGGCGTTAAGTCTAACATTCTTTTCTCAAATGAAATGTATATTATGTGATTGTATTAGCAGGGCTCCCAAGAGTTGAGCGGAGCGTTGCTGCCTGTTGAGACATCTTTTGTGATTGCACGTTCAGGTGTAAATTTTGAAGTTATTAATATAATTATTTTGAGAATATTAGCAACACCCGTACATGATATATGTTTCAATTTAGTATAGATTAATAGCTTGTTGTTCTAGTATCCATTCATAGATGTAAAACTCTATTACAATTTCCCTATTTACTGGGTGATCTTTACGTTATTAAGCTCTATTTCATAATTTATTTCGGTTTAAGTTGTCTCCTATTTTTAGGGTGTTACAACACTGGTTCTTTATATTTGGGAACCGGTTTCGGTACCGGATACCCGATGTCTATTTTTTCAATCTCATCATTTCATATTATAAAAAAAGTAATTATTAGTCTATTACAAAGTACTACAAACGATGAAAATAATTCGATAAAAATTTAAAACTAATAATTACAAAAACAACTACATAAATGATTTTAGTTTATTAAATATAATAAACATATAAAATATTTTATATTAAAAAATAGCAGGTACCTGTCGATTCCGATATCGAATACCCATCGTGACCGGGTATCCGGTTCCGACGGGTACCCAACGGTTAACGGTTCCAAAAAATGAGAATTGGAACCGAAACCAGAACCAGTCCCGACCGTTCCGGATCTAAAGGCAGGTACCAGGTTTTGATGTTTACTCTTATTACAAATCAATATTAACTGTCCGTATAGATTATTATATCATTGTCAAATGTCAACGATGTGGATTAAATCGGTTTCGAAATTTTATCTCAACCTTATCTGCAACTAATTTGCTGACCGCTTAAAAGTTTCAAAATACACAAAATGAAGAATTGAGGTTGTTTTATAAGATGTGTAACATAAACATATACCGTGCGATGTAGTTTGATGATTCAAAACCGCAAGCTCCATCACAAAGTCCAGTTTAATAATAATACAAATCTCAAACCATACGAATGGAAACGAATGGTGATGAGGATTTAAGTATGGACTGAAATTGACAATCAACTACACTTTATTGGGAGGAAAGTAGAATATTAGAACTCAAATAACTAAAAATGTAAATTAAATAATAGTGTAAGGACTGTTTTGTAATATACTAAAAATAATAAAACATAGAGTGCAAAGCAGTAGACACCACGCACTCCTAGCAGCGAGTAACAAAAAAAAACTCGAAGCTGGCCTTCAGTCCGAAGCGAGCCATGGCGGAGCTCCGCCACTCTAGCTCGATCGGCGGCAGAGCAACACCGTCTCCTAGGAAACGCGACGACGTCACTTCCCCTCTATCGACGGAAAATCATCCTCCACGCGACGATGATGACGGTGGTCGCGATCGTTACCCTCGAGATCGGTTCCGTTCACTCTTCTCCAATCATTTTCAGTTATTAGATGAAAGCGCTAGGTTTTATTCGCACAACTTCAAGATCTTGCTTTTGTTCATCACTATCCTCGCTTTTGCCGGAATGTATTCCGTTTATTCGGTCATAAGTCATCTGGTGAGTAATCCAATCTCAATTCTAATCATTCTTGATACATATGGCATATACTATAGTTTTTATTCAAACAAATTATAATGTTTTCAGCGCTAAAAACAACTGCTACGCCACATTCTACTTTAGTTGAAATTTCAAGTCTGATTAATTCGAAAGGATTTTAGGGATTCCCACTTATGTAGAGGTTTACGTTGCGTGATGACCTTTAACGCGAATGCAATGATGTAAATTTTTTGCATTTGGACGGGATCAGGAAGTTAATATGTCGGTGATGTGAAGCAGTGTGTTAGCCAGTGCTGTGAATTGTGATAGTATTGGATCTATCACAACATGGAAAACTAAGAGATGATACTAATCAAGCCAATCGCATCTGATCAGGCTTAGTCAAAATTGAGTTGACCTCCTTCAAAGTCAAGCATCACAGCTTTGTAGTTTTTGAAATGTTCATACATAGAAGTTGGTTTTCATTCATTGATTCAACAACTTCTCAGCATCTTATATTCTGCTTGTTCCTTATGGTTATGCACACAATGAATGAGATGCTTACTCCCTGTTTGCTTGTATAATTAGTTTTCTGGTTGTTATGTTCTTTATACTTAATAGTTGGTTTGCAAAACTGGACTAATGTCGCTTCACTCTATTCTAATTATATGTAGAATGCGCCATACTTGTGCACTAAAGATGGCATTACGCTTCATTGCCCCCGAGTAAGCTATACTGGACTATATGGGTTGTTATACAGTTATACCATATGTGCCCATGATGAATGACCATTCTTTAACTTCGAACTTGCATTTTGTTTTTGCTTCCCTTAGGTCAAGGAGCCACCTTCTTTGTGGGAGAATCCATTATCAGCAACCACGTCTTGGAAGTCATGTGCTGAAAGACGCATCGGTGCAATTTCAGGTAACCCCTAGACATAAATGGAGCTTTCTATGGATCATTTTTTAATGAACTGTAATTGACATGGAATAGAAATGAGAATTGAGGTAGAGAAAATATGAATCACACAAAGTATATATTCGCATATAGACTCTGCCAGAGAACAAAAATTGGCTCACAAAACCAAAGGCTAACAGAACACTGTTTGCTAAATATACTTATCCGTTCTTCAATTTGCAATCCCCTTAGGGAATTGATACTTGTTGGTTGAATATTTTGTAGGAACTTCCCCAAATACATTTGTATGGATGCAAAACTAGATTAGGTTTATTCTTAACAAGCCAGTGGATCCAGTATCCACCGGTATAGCATAAAAACTTTTTGCCCCGGTTGTCTGGACGGGATAATTGCTATGATCAATAAATATATATAAATGCCCTTCAATGGGCACAGAACACAAATTTCCGTAACTATAATTGAAAACTTTACTGAATGAGAGAAAAGGTTAAGTTCATACATGTAGTTTTATGAGAAAATTGAAATATTTCCTCTTCGTTTTGAAGTGTACAAGGTTGTGTTTAAACACACATTTGGCTTCCTAGTTAATAAGAAACTAATCCATACAGAAATCAAATCTGTAGCAATTAAACTGGTTTATGCTGACCTAATTTACAACTATGATTATATCTGTACCAAGACTCCCCCTCAAGTTCGGGCATATATTTATAAAACCTAACTTGCTGATGATTTCATCAAAGCTTGGTTTGTACAATCATTTTTAGGGATAATGGGATATCAACTACTTGTTGCGTGGTTGGAACATGCGGCATGCATATCACTTCATTCTCTGGCTTTCTTTGATGAAGTGACTCGTCAATTTCTATGTGTTTATTTTTTTTCATGTTGCACAAGATTATTAACAATGCTAATGGTGGCTTTATTGTCACAATATAGTTTCATAGAACCATCCAAGGTACTTGTGCCTTCTTGGGTACTTGTATGAGCCAAATTCCCTCATCCATTAGCCATAGCACAAAACTTTGTTTCAGCAGTGCTGCTATGAGCTATCCATAATATTTTGTTTTTTTACTTTGCCAAGCCACTAGATTTCCCCGTATAATTGAACATTATCTACTTGTGGAGTTGTGGATCTTCTATCAGTGACTAAACCTCAAGGGTTATTCGGGTCTTCTTCTCAAAGAACAGTCCCCTCCGAGAAGATCCCTTAAATATATCTGAAGGGATGAGAGGAAAAAGATGGTGTTTTTTTCAACCAAAAAAAAAACCTGCATCCATAGTTACAAAATACTTTTCAAAATGGGAACCAAACATTTGTAACTTCTCTGAGAGGTTGAATACCTTAGAAAAACATGCCGTCTTAGAGGACAAATTAAGAAAATCGTGCAACCAAATACCTAAAAATCTAGGATTTGAGTTATATGCATGAAAATTTTATAAAAGGAATTTCAGATCGCAGTGTTTTAGATGACATTGATTAATTAAGAAAACAATAGTTCAAAGAGTGGTCACCCAAGAAGGTTTTAGGTACATTATTTGAAGACAACAATGACCCACTTAAGGTAGCCAAATGCCTCACATCTTCCGAGCGGGATATACTGGGTTTGTTGGTCTGGATTATTTGAAGACAACAATGTTCTTGTCACTCAAGCAAATGTATATTTTTCTTTCAGCCACATGGCACTTAAATTGTTTTTGAATCATGGAGTATAAATTAATAAAAAGAAATTCCGCACTTCCATTTTTTCTTTAAAAAAAAAAAGTTCCACCAGAGTTGTGTGTATCATTAATGAAAGAGACAAAAAAAATCTTTTGGGAGAATAAGTGAGAATCCGGGATGGACTCCAAATATCATTACGGATGAGTTAAAATGGTTTAGATGAAGCATAAAGCTGAGAATGATAAGTAGATTTGTGATTTTTTGCTAAAGCACATGCTTCACATTGATATGAAGATGGATCTTTATCAACAAATAACTTGGGAAGTTAATATAATAGAAAAAACTGGGGCATAACTAAACAGCTTGATCACTAGACATAGATTCTAACTTATGATAAGGATTTGGACACCCAATACTTTGAATGCAATTCATCTTCAAAGTAATACTACTCTTCACATTCCTTAGCACTGCCAATGATCATCACAACCTACTATGCTAGGTCTTAGAAAAGAACATATAGTAGAGGAAAATTCAGCTTGACTATTAAGGTCACAAGTAAGTTTGTTAATGGACAACAAATTATAGGACAATATAGGTAGATGAAGGATATCGTAAATGATGTTTCTGCTGAAATGTTGAGGGTTCCACCGGAAGCAATGGCAGCAGACATGCCATTTGCAATTTTGATTTTCTTATATTTTCTGAACTGGGTTTGTAAGAAGAAAAATATCGAGAGCAATATGTCATGTGATTAGTAGCATCATAATCTATGACCCAAATACCACAAGATTGATTTGAACACATAATGAAAAATAGATACCTTGCAGAATTGTGGAGAGCAAAAGCCTATACAAGTGCTGGAGTAGATCCTTGGTGAAAGGCATTAAGGCACCAAATAAAATCTAACATCTAAAAATTAGGAACAAATGTATGATGGCATAATTTACATATGTGATTATATCTAAACCAACAATACACTTGACTTTCATTTTTACAACGACTTGTACGTTTTGTGGATTCATCTATGATTCAGTAGTTCTTCAATTCCTTGGGTCAACTTTCAGTTAATATTTATGGACCCCATATAGATTATAAGTTTGATCAGGGTAATTGTTTCTCATATATATACATAGTGCAATGCCAGATTACGTGGTACGATTAGATCGAATAAGCCCTTCTGCTATATGGTTCATCCGGGGGAGAGATCGAGCTTAGAATTCTGCGGAAAGCCGTGAAGCATTACACATAGTATGCCCGTCCCCCACCAGCGGCCCCTCTACCATATCTGTACAAATAGGCAAGGCCAGAAGATGTTCTTCGCATTGAACTTCTGATACCCAATTGCCTAGATAATTGTCAAGAGAACGTAACTCCACATTTTATATTTTACTTGATATGTGTTTAATGGGTTTACCTAATACATTAGGTTGCTCTAACACCAAAACTGTGGGACCTTAAAGTTCTGTTCCCTTCTATATGCATGATTAGTTGAAATAGATGGGGTGTTTCTCATTGTGTTTTTTTTTAGATTAGAAAGCATTTGTAGTTCACTTAGTTTTGGCTTTTCTCATCTTCCTTAAATCAAACAAAAGATTTTGTATTACTTTAATCTACTGCTCATTATTTCTACGGGTTGGTGGTCATTTATTTTGTGCAGATCTTCCAGAGGCAAATGAAACAAATGGATATATATTTATTCATGCAGAGGGTGGGCTAAATCAGCAAAGAATTGCTGTATGTTCTATTCTTTGAAACTCTTTAATATAAGCTATTGGGTGATTCTCTTACATATGTCTGTATCATTGTAAACCTGTAATCATGTGTCCTCTCACAACTTTCTGCTCTGAAAGTGTATACAAACATGAGATATATGCTTATGTTTCGACAAGCTTCCCAACTGCTAATTACTACAGTACCTTCTCATGTCTTTTCATGTAGATATGCAATGCAGTTGCAGTCGCCAAAATCATGAATGCCACTCTTATTCTGCCTGTGTTAAAGCAAGATCAGATCTGGAAAGACCAAACGTGAGTTATCTTTGCCTAAAAACTTTATGCTTCTTGCGGGTCCCATGAACTTTTGACAAAAGTATGTCATCTATGTTGATATGCATAGTTTTCTTAGAAGCAAGGTTTTGTATTTTGGTGATGTGTATTATTGCAGAGCAGTGTGTGGTGTTGTTCTTTGATATATTCATGAAACTTGTGCTCATATTTTATACGCATACGTAAAACTTATGGTAGTATGCATATCTTTAATTTCTTTAACATTTGAAGTTATTACTACATCACTATCACCATCTGCTCTAAAATGATAATCAAAGTATGGAGTAATTTCTTAATTTCATATTGCACCACTATCAACATTATTTCCATTATTACCAAAGGGCCTTTGGCCTAGCGGTATATGAGCCCCTTGTCTTCTAGGAGGTCAGGGGTTCAAACCTCACCATAGGTGAGGAGGGCGTGTGAGTTTGTTTGTTTGTTCCATTTGCGTATATAAATATTATATACTTCAAAAAAAAAAACATTATTTCCATTGCCAATAGTAATAATCTGTTTATGTTTGCACACTCCACATATTTAGCCTGTTCTTTATTCCGATATTTGCTTATGAGTTTAACATTTTTTTATAGAAAATTTGAGGACATATTTGATGTGGATCATTTCATCGACTACTTGAAGGATGATGTGCAAATCGTGCGCGATATTCCATCATGGTTTACTGACAAGTCAGAGCTATTCACAAGCATAAGGTTCTTCTCTCATTCTCTCTGTACACATGTACTTACACTTAACAAATTATCACAGAAGAACCTATACTTAACGTTTCTTCCTGTTAGATATCGTACATTGTTATTTAATTAGACTTTCTAACTTCTGTACATGAATGGTTGTGATCTCTTCTTAATAAAATGCAAATATTATTCTCTGAATCTGATTACACTTCCAAGCTAATAACGTTTAAACGGTTATGCACAATCGTAAATGGTATCTGTAAGTGTTAACCTTAGGTGTTTAAACTCCAGGGGTAAAGTCGTCAATTATTTGAGCATACAGATTTGTGATTGAGTTTTCTTGGACATTACAAGTTTGGCGCATCTATAAAATACTTTGCTAAGAAATTCTTTTGTTAATGAATGATAGACGCACGGTGAAAAACATCCCCAAATATGCTCCAGCTCAATTCTACATTGATAATGTCTTGCCTCGGATCAAAGAGAAGAAGATAATGGCCTTGAAGCCTTTTGTAGATCGACTTGGGTATGTTGTGGGAAAATTGTTTTCTGATGAACTCGAATTCATTTCATTAATTTTGAACCCTATATATATATGTGTTTGTTCTTATCCAGCTATGATAATGTACCCCAAGAAATCAACAGGCTAAGGTGCAGGGTTAACTATCATGCTCTCAAGTTTCTTCCCGAGATTGACGAAATGGCTGAGCGGCTGGTGGCAAGGATGAGAAATCGAACAGGCAGTCCAAATCCTTTTATGTAAGTGTGTTTTCAAGTGGTTTCCACAATTAAATTTAGCGCGTTAGAATTATGTGATTTTTTAGTTCCAACTGCTTAAAAAGACTTGAAGACTCTCTCTTCTTCAACAGGGCTCTTCATCTTAGGTTTGAAAAAGGGATGGTAGGACTTTCGTTTTGTGACTTTGTGGGGACAAGGGCAGAAAAAGCTTTGATGGGATTATACAGATTAAAAGAATGGCCTAGGCGGTTCAAGGTGAGACATCTTTCTAAATTTCTGGGATTAGAATACTTGTATAAATTTCCAATCTTTTTTCCTTTCCAATATTACCCACTTGTTGTAACAACCACACGACTGCTATATTTTGCTACAAATGGAAAAAAAACATCAAATCTATCATGCCTATTGAAACATGCAATTCCTAAAAGTTATTGCGTTAGAGTGTTCATAGGTGCTTATTGCTATGATGTAATCATGCTGAAATTAGATGTAAAATGGATTAACGAAAGGTTATTCTGAGTGCAGGATGGTTCCCATTTATGGCCGCTTGCCCTACAGAAGCGCAAAGAAGGGAGATGCCCTCTTGAACCTGGGGAAGTGGCAGTGATGCTCCGTGCAATGGGCTATCCAAAAGAAACTCAAATATATGTTGCTTCTGGACAGGTTTATGGTGGACAAAACCGAATGGCACCACTTAGGAACATGTTCCCAAATCTTGTAAGAACCTTTTTTCAACTTTATACCCTAGAATTCCGTCCAACTTTAGGATGATGCATGATTTGTCCCAAAATAAGTGTCCACTTTCAAAAGTAAGTGCCTATTTTCCAATTCTACCCCTAACTATGAAATGAGAAATTCATTACTCCGTCTCTTATCAGGGTAAAATTGTCATTTAGTTAATTAAAAGTGTAATAACTACAAATTTCTAAAACTGTATCTTTTTTGTGGTGGACATTTATTTTGGGATGGAGAGATAATCAACATGTTAAGCATATCTTTCAACTCATTTATCATCATGTGGGGATTTGTAACAGGTAACAAAGGAGGAGTTAACAACAAAAGACGAATTAGACGGCTTTAGGAAGCACGTGACAAGCTTGGCTGCCTTAGATTTCTTGGTCTGTTTGAAATCAGACGTTTTTGTGATGACTCATGGAGGAAACTTTGCGAAACTAATAATAGGCGCAAGAAGGTACATGGGTCACCGCCAAAAATCCATAAAACCCGATAAAGGCCTGCTTTCCAAATCTTTAGGTGATCCCTATATGGGTTGGGCTACTTTTGTCGAAGATGTGGTCATCACCCACCAAACACGCACCGGACTTCCAGAGGCAACGTTTCCCAATTACGACATCTGGGAAAACCCTTTGACGCCTTGCATGTGCAAAGCTTGATCATAAAATGCCGATTGCTGCTTTTAAATGTAAGATCTTGATCTTTCTGGGTGTTTCGTTCATCTTCGAGTTCTTAACTACAATCTGAAAAAGGAGAAGGATACTATTAACTCAAATATGATAAAAAGGTTCAAAGAGATAGAATGAAGATCTTAGGGTCAAGATTCACAGGAAGACTAAAAAAATTGCAGTTTCTTGTAATCTTTCGAGCTCTACAAATTGTGGATTAGTGAAGTTGGTGTAAATTAAGATAGGGAAAAGTACGAGTACTTAGCAAATTTTTAAGAAAAATTAGTCCCGAGGGATTTACGTTTCGAACTTTTTTAGATTTTATTTGCAAACTAACTATTGTTCTTGTTAAAAATGTCAAAAAGAAAGCTATAGTTTGCAAGAAACACGTGATTTTGGACGAAAAACACCATTATCCTTGGCGCTTTTTGGTTATAAATCGCTTGTTCATGCAAAAATATAGCGTTTTTGTTGTATTTTTGCAAGAACAATGGGTTGTTTGCAACGAAAAGCAAGTATCATTTTAAAAGTCATTTGGTAATGTTTCTTGTATCCTAACTTTGCTTTTGTGGCAAACAAGTGTGAGTCATTTCTATCTAGTTGGTTTGTACATCATACAGTAAAAATATATATTTGCGTTGAATTTGATATCGTGGAAAAATATTAATTCCATAAATAAATGCGGCCATGTCGACCTAATCATCTCATATGGCCACCTCATAAAAAAAAAGAATCTATCACAATTTTTTAAAATAAAATAGTCAAAAAATCGCAAGTTAACGTCACAAGACATATTTCATTACGGTGTCTAATAAATCAGATGATGCATCTAGTGAAAAAGTGGGCCTATTGGCAAAAACAAATTTAAATCGGCATTGTTCATAAAGATTCATTTTTTATTTAAAAAATTTCTTATAATTTAATCCATAACAATTTTTGCACTGAACCCACAAATGAATATGTTTTTACTGCAAATTGTGGTATCGTAGTCTCATGCGTCTACATACAAAAAACAAGCCAAAGTTCCAAGTTGCAGAACTGCAAGTCCATTTTGCAGTCTATAAATTTGTAAGGAAAAGTGTCTTGCAACGTTGACTTGTAGTTAAATAACTATTTTTGTTAAAAAAATTAGGAGGTGGTTATAAAGTAAATATATTTTTCCGATGTGGTTACTTAGACCATAGCCAACAAACCAAACCAAACTAAATATGAACAAGACAAAAAAAATTATTTAAAAAAAAAAAGAAAAAAGTTAAGCGTCTTATTTGGTCATATCGAGTCATAAATGAGGACCATTGTAATCGTACTTTCTACTCTCGTATACGAAAGTTAAGTATTTTTTTTTTTTGTGATAAAATTTGATTTTTGTTGATAGGGATGTTTAAAACAAATACATAGTTTAGTGAGATTAGAGTTACCTTAAAAGGGAGACAAGCTGCCTTCACAAAAGAGACCACAATTGTATTAAATGATTGATAATATTTTTTATTTATTTTGAACGGCAAGTTAGTAGTAAGTGATTCGGACCCACAGTGACATCCATATGGACAGTATGCGGGACCCGAACCTTCACCTTAGGGGATAAACCCCCACCCCTCCACCATTTTTAGGAAAACCACCACTTCCCAGACTCGAACCCGAGACCTTAAGAATAATGTAAAAACCCCGGTACCGCTAGGCCAGAGGCCGTTTGGTGATTGATAATATTTTAACCTTTCAAGTTACATCATCATGTACGTAAACTTCAACTGATGATAACTGAATATGATTGTTCACATGAATCATTACTGTTATTTTTTTATTGTATTTGGCTATACTTTTTTTTAGTTGCAATGATGGCTTGAAACCTCTTTTTGACTAGCCAAATGCACACTCCATATGGGCAATTGGGCTAGACCGGGATGTCCTCAGGTCGAATCTGTAGCCAGTAAATCTGTATTTCGTATTGGGATACAGACCGGTTTGGATTGGGGCAGTGGTGAAAATAAAATTTTATGAAAGTAGTTACGGTAAATATAAAATAAAAACAAAAAAGCACTTCTAAATTAATTGTAGTGGCTTGGCTTTTTACCATTTTAGCGATTTGCAAGCTCCATACATGGCTTTTTGTGTTCCATCATTGTTAACTATTAAAATTTAAATTTAAGCTTCATTTTGCTATTATAACCTTTTAGTTTTTTGACGATAATACCCAATGGTATCACATAACAAGTCACATTCATAGCACCATTAAGAATCGTAAAGTTATTTACACTACCGGTGACACGGGCAACCAGTTACCTCTTAGTAGATCCACTCTTGGACCAAGCTAGCCTTTTTCGACAGTTCTTTGATCAGACTAGGGGGCTGTTTGCCAAGACGCTTACTTGGTAGACGCTTATCGGTAATAATCAACACTTTAACTTACTTTACCAGGTTTTATTGTAGTCCCTTGTAACAGAATTGTATGCAACAATTTACCCGGTAAATACTTACCGCGTAAAAATCGTCACCTTCACTTACCGGGTAAGATTCTTCATTCTTATCATCGCTCTTACCGGGTAAGCTCTTACTATATATACTCATCCGGTAAGGTAAATGGTCCGGATAAGCACTTATCAGATATGTGTTTAGTATACAACCCCTAATTAACCAAAGGGCCTTTGGCCTAGTGGTATGTGAGTCCTTGCCTACTAGGAGTTTGGAGGTTCAAACCTTACCAAAAGTAAGGAAGGTGTGTGAGTTTTTTTATTTCATTTACCGTATATAAACATTATATACTTAAAAAAGAAAAAAAAAACAGCCCCTAACTATTTTAAGATCCATTCACACCTTTATACATAAGTAATAGATAAGCTTTGATAGCATATTTTAGTTTATTAAAGACGTCACAAAGAAAAAACTTTTTTCTTCGAAAGGTGTTCCAAACTATGCCTAGACTAATCCCGATAAATTATCACTGCAAGACATCAGTCTTAATAAATTCAATGGTCAGTAACCTAGATTTGAACCCTAGGCAGATGAGATATTCACCACATCCTCTAAAGCCTCAACCACTCTACCACAACCTCTATGGTTTGGATCAAAAATATTACAGACAACGTAACAAAAAGAAAGTGACATAATGGGATTCTTGTTAAAATCAGGGTCACATGTTAAATATGGGTTTCTAATTAGGGTTCCAGAAAATTTGGGGCCCAATTTTACTTGTATTTGAGTTTGATTTATATAGATTTGAGAACCCAACTTAATGAAGACGTATCTAATTTATTTCAAAATCAAATGCCGTTATTGAATTTCAGAATTGTCGACCAAAAACAAAAACGACTCTTCGATATTCTTCTCACTTTGTCATTTTAAATATTTTTACTGTATTAGTTTGTATTTAGTATGACGTGAACTTTGATATTTATTTTGTCCGTATCAGACAATTTATAGTTTTAATATGATTATAATAAGAACTATAAAAAAAATTGAGACGAAATATTTAGTTATCATTTCGTTGGTGTGAAAACAGAAGGTACCAAAAAAACATCTTTATGTCTTTAGAAAATGACACTTCTATTTTTCTTTGGCTTGCACGTTTTGTGATGAGAGGCTTATACTCTAACTCAATCGTTTACGTGTTTTCAAAAGTTCTGTATGACTTATGTTTTGAAAAATTATTATATTTATATTTATATTTATATAGATTTTGAATTTGTTTATTGTGTTAAAAGATTTATTAAATATAAAACTATATTCGTCATGCTATTTCCGTTTGATTATATTATTCATACTAACAAATTAAAGTTAATATCGATGGAGTGAACGATGGATTGTTGGATACGTAAATTTATGAACTTTTATTTCGATATTTTTACCATTTTCTTTTTCTTTTTTGGAAATATTTTTTTTTCTTGAATTATCTCACAAGCAAAAATCTTAAAATAAAACCAAGAGTTTATTATAGAAAATCAATGTCCAAATTGTCAATTATTCGTGATAAACACAAGGGCTGTTACATATTTTATCTGGTTTATATTTTGAAATTTTCATTTTTAAAAGCCATGTTTTGATTTTTTTGGTGTTTCGATAAAAGCATTTCAAACATGAAAAATTGAATAGAATTTTCAAAATCAATTAATATGGTAAAAGAAATTCAATATATTTTATTAATTGTATAAAAAGAATACTAATATTCCCTTAATTATAATAAATACACGTATCTTTTTTTAAACAGAAAGCTTTCTAAAACTGTTTATCAAAATAAGAATTAAGTTAAAATAAGTTTGCATTCTGAATTTTTCATACAATTTATACCATATAGGGAAAAAATATGAATTAAAGCAATGTTATTATAAAAGTGAATTGTGGATTTGGTCCATGTAGTTTAATAGTTTTTTATTAGGGTTTTTATAGTATGTTTATCGTGGATATGGTCTTTATATTATTCAATTTGTTTTGACCATGGTCATTCTAACTAACATCTTTGTTAACTTCGTTAAATTAAGGATCATTTTTGTCATATAACTATTCTTTTGTCTTTTTCATATGAAAAATAAAAACAATATTTTTATACACATATATATGTATATATAATGATATCAACATAAATAAAATAGAAAATTATTGTAGATTTGATCTATTTAATTTTTTTAAAATTATTATATTAAATACGATTTAATTATATTGTTTTTCAAATTAATTATATTGAATACGGTTTAGTTATGCTAATTTTTTCAAAGAATTAATTATATAAATAAGTTTTAAATTGAAAAATCGAATAATAAAACCATATCTTATTTTATTTAAATTGAATAAATAAGATATGGTTTTATAATTGATTATTTAAATTAAAAAAATATTTTTTTTCATTTGTGTTAAACACGATTTAATTTTATTATTATTTTTCTATCATTACAATAAATACGTTTATTATTTCACTCAAAAATTCAAAATCAACTATTTAAAATTTCACCAAATGAAATATTCATATGTATTTTCATATTTGTAATTTAAAATTAAACAAAATCCCTATAATAAATTCAACCAGGTTTTCATACAGAAATAGACAAAAAAAATTAAAATGTTCAAATTTTATCGTATTTAATATAATTAATTTTTTAATTTAAACAGATCAAATCATAAAATAATATCTTATTTATTTTGATATCATTATATATACATATATATATATATATATGCATATAATTATTGTTTTTAATTTTTGTAAGAAAAGGATAAAAATTATAGACAAAAGATAAATATAATAGATAAAAAACAAAAATAATCTTTAATTTAACCAAATTAACGGAGACATTAATTAAAGAGATCATGACCAAAATAAATTAAATACCATAAAAACCATTAATTAAAGAGATCATGATCAAAATAAATTAAATACCATAACCATATCCATTAAAAACCCTAATTAAAGAAACTATCAAATCAATAGAAACAAAAACTCACAATTCACTCTTATTATAATTATAATAAATGCATAATAAAATATTTTAAATTTTAAAAATAATCATTTTTAATAATTATTTTTAGGACTAAAATGTAAGCAATGACGACATAATGAGGACCAATGACATCGATCGAATCCATTCCCTTTAAAGAAAAAAACAACATTCATCTTTTAAATTATAGTATTGTATTTTTATTGCACGATGATACAATCATTTTCTTTTGCAACGTTAATAATTCATATAAATTTGTTTAATGTTTATACAATATTATTTTATATATAAAATGTTTAAAACTGTTTTTCATATGTAAAAAATAATCATTTTCTTTTGCAACGTTAAATATTTTACACACAAAATAATATTATATATACATTACATTTCCCACAATCGTTTCATTTTTGATGTTACATAAAAATTGGTATGTAAATTTTTACAATTTATTTATTTTGTATATGATTATGGGTCTAACCATGTATTTTGATATATTTTAACCTTTTTATGTTAACAAATATATTGATTAAAGAAAAATATATGTATTCAACATACGCAGCGTAGAATATTCTTCCGCCTACTACAAATTCTTTTAATAATTTTTTTCCATAAATATTTAACTTAATCATAATAATATATTCCATAAAATCCTAAAACATATATATAATCAATCCACTTCTGCTTACATGCTCCTCACTTGAAGGATTTCTCCGCCGCCGTCTCTCCGCCGTATCACCACCAACTCAAATGAACTCCGCCACCACCATCGCCTCCGCCACCGTCTTCAGACCACCAACACGCTCTATTCTTCCTCTTCTTCCACCAAATTCACACAACCCTAACCCTCCTCGCATTCGATACAAACCAAACCGATCAAATCCATGCTCCATTTCCACTAGATCCCTCCAAATCTCCCATCGCAACCACGTAACGCCGCCAATTCCTCCGGAATTCTCGACGACGACGCCGCTCACCGTCGCGGAGAAGCTCCAGATTCTCGTTACAGAATTCAAATCGTTACCGGAGCCAATCGATAGGGTGAAACGATTGATACACTACGCAAGTCTGCTACCGGAGTTTGATGAGTCAGGTAGGGTGGAATCAAACAGAGTAACCGGATGTACAGCTCAGGTCTGGCTGGAGGTGACGATGGATGTTGAAGAAGGATCGATGAGATTTAGAGTTGATAGTGATTCAGAGATCACAAAAGGTTTCTGTTACTGTTTGATTTGGTTATTGGATGGGGCGGCCGCCGGCGAAGTTCTGGAAATTAGGGTTGATGATTTAGGGGAAATGAATGTTGGAATAATGCCGATTAGAGCTAGTTCTAGAGTTAACACTTGGCATAATGTGTTGATTAGCATGCAGAGAAGAACCAAAGCTTTGATCATGGAGTCTTATGGTGATCCCTCTCTTCCATAATTTTCATACTTTTTTCTTCACAAAACAAATTAAACCATCTCCCAAATTCAAAACATCATTCTTGCCAATTTCACCCGGTGTATCAGTTCAGTTGGCAAAAATGATACAGTAACTTTGTTCAAATATAAGACAGATACTTAGCCGTTGAGTGAGTCAAAAAATGTTCATTTATAATTTTATACTAGTCTCATTTGATACGGGTTTTATATCAAATTTTTGTACAAATTCTTATAAATTTTAAGTTTGAGTAGATATTTAACGGTAATTTATCAAACTTCTTTTCTACCTCTAATTCGTGTTTTCAAACATGGATCGTTCTTTGAAGGCGTACGATGTAAAATTAAAAAATTGAATCTAAATTAAATGGGATAAGATTGGAATTAGACATAAAAGGTGGTTTCGAATATGGATTTCGTGAAGAGCTATATATTTTTTTCATAATAGAAAAAAAAAGGCAGCTTTGCATTCACAATCGATCCGGTTGTCGGGCTTTTTTTGGGATTTTAAATAGTGTATTTGGTGGAATATGATATACAAAATCCTATTGAGTGGGACTCCCAAGGTTGTGGATGCTTTGATATTAAAATAATTGTTATTTCGTCTTATTCAAATAAAAAATTATTAACATATATTTATACTTTTAAAATTGTATACACCGAAGATTAGCTATAACCCGTTGTACAGACGGAACCCGTCTCTAAATAAGTACACCAATATGATAACAATTTTTAGCTTACTCAACGGTTGAGATTAGTGAGGAGTTAAGATCGAATTCAAGAGTTGTCTTGTATTTTGGTCATATTATGATATTAATACCGGAGTATGTTTAGTTTATTGAAGTACATCTCAAACAAAACGATCATGTATAGCCCATCGAATAAATTGTAAATCTTATGAATTTACCCATTTAAATGATAAATTTAAAATTTATACTTTTCCAAAACAATTATTATACTTGAATAAACATTTATGGATTTATCCATTCAAATCAAAATTGAATTCTTAGAAAGTCGTATCAAAAACAACTATTTATCTGCCATCAAGATTGCCAAGAAACCGAAGATGATTGAGCATCCAAGATCACTTAAGGAAACCATTATCAAATCAAATAAGTAATTGAATTAGTGTTGGACAACTATTTTGTTTTACGTCTTAAAATACGTGATTCTGCAAAGAAAAAAACGGTACAATGTTTGATAATATATAGTCTTCATCTATAAAGTTGTATATAATAGTAATAAGATTATTCACACGCCTACAAGATTATCTTTATAGAATGGGGTATGAATAGAAAAAAAAAACATCTATTATAAGTTTTATATTATTTTATTTTTCAATTGTGTAAATCTACTTAGTTACCTATGATATTATCAATCTTATTTTTTTTAAATGTCATGATTGCAAAAAGAGACGGTCCATTAGTTGTTGACTTATATGTTATGATAAATTGTTTTGGTTTGATATTTCAAAGTTCATCAATTCTAAAGTACTATTCAATTTGTTGACAAAGTAACTATTTGAATAGTGAAGTCTATAGTCTAGTCATACCAAATAAGTGTTCAATAGATAGAACCTCCACGACTTCAATTAGATTGATATAGACTGAGTTTGAAGGTGGGGGTGATGTTCGTATTAGACTGAGAAGGCATAAACACCATCTTTTAGATGGTCCTAATGAAAAAAAAATATAAGAGCTGAAATTAACTTACAGTTGTTAACTTTCAAAATAGGAGTTTCGGAGGCCCAAACCATCATGGAGCATATGTTTCCATTAGCAAGAGTTTGTCCAAATACGTTACTCATTTCCACTAGGGAAATCCACTAGATGAATATAAGTTATCTTATTGAAATACTACTAATCAATAAGCTCTAGCATATTTCTCACACTTTTTCTATTTATGTCATAGATTATTTAATAATTATTAATTACTATTGATGTTTAATTAATATTAATAATAAATTAACAATTATTAATAGTTTTTATAAATTATTATTATTATTTTAATAGATTTAGTTGGACAAAAATTAAATATAAAACTTATAAAATATTTTATAAGTTATATAAATATTAAAGTGAGATCTCTTTTACAATTGTAATTTCTGTTGGGTTTCCAAGGGCCCAAATCAAATGGGAATAACGAAAATTGAACTTATATTTCATTAATTTATGTTTTTAATTAAAAAACGGTAAAAAAATCCTCATGAACTAAGGCGCATAATGAATTGTTTTGAAAAAAAGGCCCATAATGAATTGTTGTAAGAAAAGGTCCATAATGAATTATGTCATAAAACGATAAGTTCGATTAAATTAAAAAATAGGTTGAAAAATAAAAAATCGACTCTGCTGGGGATCGAACCCAGAATCTCTGGTTTCGTAGACCAGCGCCTTATCCATTGGGCCACAGAGTCGCTTTTGTTGAAATTTAACGTTATAACATTTTATTCCATGCAACTAAGCTCAAATCCTAAAACACAAAAAGGCCCTCTCGTTTTATTTAGGATTAGCTACATATCTAAACAGAACAAAATAATTGTTCATCGTTTTGTAAGATATATAGATAAAATATGGCTTGTAAAATGATTTAATAAAATATGAGAAAATAATCAAAATAAATATGAATCAACACGTTCAATAAAAATATTTACTTCTTCCCATATTATAATTTACCCATAATAAATTGTTTTTTATTTCTTTTTAATAAATACTTAATATAAATGAAAATTAACAAATTATATTTAAAAATATCTTAGCATGAATATTGATTAAATAACTTACATTTAAAAGAAATCGAAAGACATTTCTTATTTTATATTTTATTCATAAAATAAAAAATACCTAAAATCACATTCATAGATGTTTTATCTTTATTAAACTTTTGCTTTAATTCTCTCAAATTTTCATTTCCTAAAATAAATAAAAAACCTAAAATCATATTATTTGCATATTTGATTGATTTATGTAACTTTATTTAATATTATAAAAGTAGATTTTTATAACAAAATATATCATTTAAAAAGATCAAAACAGTTAAAATAACAACAAAATATAAACTTTTTGTAGTTGATTACAATTTTTTAATACCTTTTCTATATTATATTATTATATATATATATATATATATATATCAAACAAATTAACCGAAATATAGAAAATGCATAAAATTTCGAATTTTGAGGACAGTAAAGTGAGTTTAAAAATAATAAAATACATTAAATAAAATTTAAAAGGGAGGACGTATTTAATGTTTTAGAAAATAATTAGGTTTTATTTTTTTTATGGTATATTGGTAAATAATACGCTTGTTCCACCTTGTTCCTATGGGTTAGGGTGGAACACGTCTGTACCAATCTGTTTATGTATGTTCAATATAAAAGTCATGTCGAAGATATAACAATTGTCCATGTGTTTGTATGTTCTTTCTAGTGTATCAAATACACCGTTAACGGCCAAGAAATATCATTCCCGTTAGAAGACCAATTGTAATCGGTTTCAGAGTGAACACAAGTTGGGTTGATCGGTTGAAGACATTTGAACAATCCAATTAACCCAAACCAAAGTATAACCCAAACCCGCATGGACCGGGTTAGGGTAGTCGGGTTGAAATTTGGTACATCAAACTATTCATCTATGTTCATAATTCATTTAATAATCATCAATTAATTTACAGGGCTTGTTTATAGATCACATTCAACTACTTATCTCAATTTTTATATATATGATCATATTTACTGAACACATACACATACACAAAAACAAATATATGAGTTATATAGAAATGGAGAAGACATTTAAATATGACGAGTGTGATGGTCTAATGGTTTAATGTACATATTAATAAGAAATTTAACAATCGTAAATTATCCAAAGAAAAATAAGGGTATAGCATTCATTGTGTTGAATTAGATTCAAATGATTGTTATCCAATTTCAAGATATGATTTAAAGATTTTATAGCTTAGTAACGCATCTGGTGACTTCAATTGAGTTTGAAAAATTATGATCTCTAAAAAGAAATAAATATTTTCCCAATGTATATGATAATTATTTTTGTTACATTCTCATTATGGGTATTATTCATTTGTTATATGTTTAGAAAAATGCTATTTAAAAATAACTAGTAAATGGAAAATGTGTGCCATTTAAAATTTTGAAATTAAGCCTATCCAATGAGTTCTTTACAATACAGAAATTGGTTATTTTGAAGATTCTTTTGATAAGATAAATCCAAAAGTAAATATCATTGGTTGTACCAAAAGTTTCAAAGTCAAATTTGATTTTCCAATGTAAACTGAGAATAAGGAAAAAATGAGTTATTAGTTAAAGAAAAAACTAAACTAATTCATAAAAAAATTGTTTTTTTTATTCTATGCATTACGATAAATGATATGTGTTAAAAATTGTATTGAGCATCAACATTATGATATTTCGAATTAAAATTAAACTTTAACATATTTCTTAAAGTATCTTCAAAATGAAGATAATAAAAAAGTGAAAGGGTTTTCTCCAAAAATAGAGATCATCATAAAAATGATTACTATGTTAATAGAGAACTGAAATATTTTAATCATTGTTGAATTTTTCAAAATTAAAAATGTGTTGGAGATGAATGTATATTCTTTTAGACATTTCAACTAATTGTTTTCTATTTTGGAAATTTTTTGGAAAACTTGTTGGAGATGCTACTTGTGAAATTAGACAGGGACCGACCTCGGAACTGAAAAACGGTTGCAACATATAAAACGGTTGCACCTTTCACGAGACAGGCTCAATGGTTTTTTTACCTTACAATGGAGGAATAATATGGTGGCACGTGCCGCCCTTGAATTAGACACACTTGCAAATAGGGGTGTAAATGATCTGAGTCGAGCTCGAGTATTGATATACTGGACTAGATCTCAATAGCAATTTCTCAAACTTAACTCGACTCGAAACCTCATAAGTAGTTAAAAACTTAACTTGATTTGGACTCGTTAGAAGTTCGAACTTTAACTTGAATCAAGCTTAAACTCAAACTCAAATCAAGCTTACCATTGAAATATATGAAATTTTCGGGTATTCATTTGTAAATTATAAACCTAAAGATATTCTCTTAAATTTTATAAAAACTAAAGGGATACACCTCAAACTTCCTCATAAAAAAAGTTACAAACTCAATTCAACTCTTTCTCTTTTTACAACACCTCTTCACCATTCGTTTTTTACTTTTTTTTTCTTATGTGGAACAACTTCACCAACACTTATATATATATATATATATATTTCTTTTTTCAATTATGATTTTAGTATAAAAAAATTTATTAGTTTTTATAGTTAAAAACGCAAAACGTTGTTCAAAAAATATCTAAAAATATAAGACATTTTTATCATATTATAAAAGTGATTATATCTTAAAACTAATTATATATACAAAATCGAGTATCTCACAAGTTTTACGAGTCAAGTATTAGGTAGTTCGACTCAACTAGTTAATATGTCGAGTCATGCTCGAGTTCGAGTCGAGTGTTGAATGAGTTTTGATCGAGTCAATCTCGAATAGCTCGTAAGTTGTCTCATATCGTTTACACCTACTTGCAAGTCACCTTAACGAATTATGTTATAAAACGATAAGTTTAGGTAAAAATATAAATAAAAGAATAAGTTGGGGTAAAAATATAAATAAAAGGATAAGTTGGGATGAAAAAATATAAAAAATCGACTCTGCTGGGGATCGAACCCAGAATCTCTGGTTTCGTAGACCAGCGCCTTATCCATTGGGCCACAGAGTCGCTTTTGTTGAAATTTTAACATTTCATATATTTATTTGTGTTTTTAACATGTTTGCAAAATCCTACTTATTTTGCCACTTGCATTTCACCCATCATCCCATTTTCTTTGGGATGTTTTTTACTCATTTTGTTCATATAATATCAAATTAATAACGTAGGAAAATTTCATTCAACTTTTTTAGTGTTTTGGTTGATGTTCTTTGTATATTTTAATATCTTCGAGCACACCTAAAAGTTTAACTGACACTACTAGAAAATTAAGTATTTTCAATAGAACTTTTTAATAAAAAATGTTGTTGAAAATTTTCTACGAATTTTAGAGGGATTAATGGCAGAACATAAATTTTCTACGAATTTTCAACGAATTTCCGTTGAAGATCTCTCACAAACATACAAACATGCATTTTAAACCAATTTTTTTTATAAGACATTCCGTTGAAAAAAATTTGGTTGAAATTTTTGGTTGAAAATGCATGTCTATAAAAGATTTTCAACGGAAATTCGTTGAAAATTCGTAGAAAATTTATGTTCTGTCAATCCCTCTAAAATTCGTAGAAATTTTTCAACGACATTTTCCGTTGAAAATACTCACTTTTCTAGTAGTGTGATGCACTTTTCATATCCCAAAAAATATTATACTTGCGGAAACCGATTGACACGGACGGACCCAAAAAAAAATTCAAGCGGTTCCACCGTTTAACTATAAAAAAATATCAAGATATTTTTCATGTTATTATAATTGGTCTATTGGTTAGTTCATTGATTTTCATACGCGAGACATTGGGTTTAAGTCTTTTATTGTAATTTTGTTAGAAACATATTATATTTAAAATTAAAAACAAAAAGCAAAAAGTTAAAAAAATGACACTAGCAGGATTTGAACTTGGATATTGGGTGTAGAAAAAGTCTTGCAAACCAACTTTACCAAGGAAAACTTATATTCATATTGTAGTTTTAAAATATATATGGTGGCACACAACAAAGCGATACGGTCGCACCTTTTACAAACCTAAAAAAATTACCCTTCACCGGAGAAAAAATACGGTGGCCCGTGGCCACCGCTACAGGTCCGCCCCTGTCGGTTGAGCATGTGCACGAGACTCCATTCGGACCTTCATAAGTTGCTCCTACTTTATAAAACTCGTTACTATATGGGGGCGTTTATATTAGAATTTGCATCATCTACTATTTAGATCCAGTGGTTCATAGGGTTCTATTGTGTATTTTTTGGGTTCTCTATTATATCTCCCTCTCATATATGTGTGTATGTATATACACAAATAACAATTAACATACATACATGTATACGTATGATGAACGCAATTGTAAGGCTAGTTGAATACACGTAAGGTTTTTGATTGAGGGGAGAGGTTGGAACATGTATCAAACATTAAACCAAAATAAGGCAAGGTAGAGGCAAGTTTCTATCTTATGTGTTTCCCTCCCTTGAATGCCTAATTGATGGTTGACCAATATCGGTTTTTATATCTTACAATATATGTATCAAAGAAAAACGCTTAAATCTATTTATTAATTACTGATTTTGTTAACACAAATAGGAATGGTCTTCATACAAATTATAATCAAGTAATGTTTTAGACCAAAGAAATCTAATAAATTGAAGTTTGAAGCTTATATTTTGTAGGCACATAAAATGTTTACTATACTTCAGAGGTCGTTCAATAATCTATTTAGCTAGTTATAGAGAGAAATATGAGTGACAAAACCTTGGTATCTAGATTCAATATGTTGTTTGGCTCGATAAAACAAGTTGAATATGAATTTGGCTTAGATGTATAAACAATTTTAATAATTAATGGTTTTCATATAGAATCGAACCAAATACCATATTACATATATAATATACTTGATATTATAAAAAATAATGTGATAATACATTACTTCCTCCGTCCCAAATAAATATCCACATTTAAAATAACACACGGTTTTAGAAATATGTAATCATTACATTTTTTTAAGTAATCAAATGACCCTTACCCTTGATAAAGGAAAAATAAATTTTATTCATCTCATATATAAGAGTAAAATGGAAAATGTAAACATACTTTAGACGGTGGACATTTATTTTGAGACAAACTAAAATATAAACATGTACATTTAATTTGAAACCGAAGGAGTAAGAGCTAATTCATATTCAAAACCAAACTAACTCAATTCCAAATTGGTCTCTATCAATTTCTAACCAGATTTGAAATGAAAAAAACGAGATACAAAATTGGTTTAGTTTTACGAATTACAATGCACATTAGGTTACTTTTCTGGTTTGCAAGTAAGCAATATAATTAAATTAAGTAACCAGAAACCAAACGAACTAAATCAAAGAAATGAATCGATAAACATATTAAATTATAAATTATTATAGGAACCATGTGTTTTTTTATTTATATAAGACTATTACGTAATATTTTTAGTTACAAAAGATCATGCCCACAAATATATGAAATTTCGAAGGACTAAAACGACCCTTCATATTGAAAGGCTACAACGATATCTTATTTGTTTGAATTTTATGTAAAAGTCGAAATTTAAATTATGAAAACAAAATATAAGAGTATGGACCCCAACTTTAGGAGCGCGTAGAATGGCTAAAATGCCTTTATACACACGTATACGACTCTCTTGAATCGACTAAATTCACCTTTTCATATAACTGATTCTTAATAAACTTATGAACCTCCCTTCTTTTCATTTTTTATTAAATTTTTTAAATTATAAAAAATAAAATAATATATTACTTATAGTTTCATATGCTTTTGAAGTTTTAATATGATTTTTATATCGTATGCTTTTTATTAATCACATTGAGTGAATTACTTATTGTATCAAACCCATATATATATATATATATATATACAACGAATGAGTTGAATTTTGTTTCAAAATCATATGTCCTCATGCGTCGATCTTCTTCTTCTTTACCGACAGCCACCATCAGACTCCCTCTTCCATTGACCATTTGACCAACAACAACCATCGGTCCATCGACCTATCCCTTTCGTCCTCTACCTCCTCCCTTCAAGCGGCTTCCACAACTAGACTTTTCTTACTTATCATAGGACTAGACTTTTCAATTCAGTTTTATTTTTCATGTTTTAACTACTAAATCCTTACTTTTTGTATTTTGATCATCCATTTTTTTTATTACAGAAATGCGTTTATTGGGTATTTGCTTTTATTTCATACAAGGTTATAAAAATTAAAAAAACAACCAAAACAAAATATGAGTTCGGTTTACAAATTACAAATACAGATTATGTTCGGTTTAAGTTCAAACGAAAAAATCAAATTGAACAAACCAAACTCGTTGATCTTGAAAACCCATAACCTTAACCGATATCGACGTATAGTATTGGTTGAAATGAGAATTGTATGAAAAGTCGTTGACCTGTTTAACACGTTAAGAAAATAAAAAGGGTCGATAACCAATCAAGTTGCCAAGTGGACTAATATTGTCCACTCTTTAGTTCCAGCTTTGGACCAATCATTAAATAACGCTTGGACACGTGGACACCAATCATAAGTCCTAAATACGCAATGCATACGACCTTCCCCTCCGTTATAGATTCCCGTCGTTCTGACTTGAAGAAAAGTCAAATACAATATTATTTGACTTTTTTGATTTGCGACTGAATTTTTGGATCCCATTGTTTCCTATCCATGATTATTTATGTTTAAACTTTTGTCCAATTAAATTTATGTTTTTTTTAATATTTTTCATTTATATTTTACTAAAACTAGAAAGGTATTCACCTAATTCAGGGAGATACATTTCGATTTTAATGTTTCGTTTTATTATTTGTCTATATCGATGTTATAATACGATTTTATTTGGTTTTATTTTTTAATAAAATAAAAATTTGAAGATTTAATAAAAAATTGAAAAATATATATCGCTATTAATATCAAATTAACTATTAATTTTTTTTTTGTGTATTTTGTTTGATTAAATTTTTTACTATAATTAAATTTAAGTTTAATAACGATCTAATTTAATTTTGGTTTGATAATATAAGTTTTAGTTTTTTTTATTATAATTTAGTTTAAGTTTAATAACGATGTAATTTAATTTTGGTTTAATAATATAAGTTTTAAATTTTAATAAAGATAACAATTAAGTAATTTGTCATAGCTCAATGATTATTCTAACTACTTTTTAAATTTTTTATATTCAAAATGAGATGTTTATTTTGTATTTAATAATATTTATCTGCAGTCAGTTACAAAAATTCAAACATGGAGCTTTAATAAGTTGTAGTTACGTACAATCTACTTGTAATCTTGAATTTTAAGTAATATACATCAATAAACAATACTATAAGCATAAAAAGTGGTTTTTTAAAAGTTTTTGCCAAATATTTTATAATATAGTATAAATTATGATTTATGTTTTTAAGTATAATTAAAAAAACATACGTCAAATTGATTTTAAGATGATTTAATTAAAATTAAATGATCAACACATGTATACTAACGAGTTTCGTAAACAAAAGAAAATTCATACATATTTTGTTTTCTGAAAACATAGACATTTCCGTCAAGTTTTTGCTTTCTAAAAGATATAAACGTAAAAACTAGAAACACAAGTTTTGCCAAACTATCACTCTTTCGGCTAATCTTCGTCTACCTTTTTTTATTGTGCTTCATGACATTTTTGATCATGTATAACAACAAATATACACGATCAAAACTGATATAATTTTCTTTATGAAAAACATATTGACATGTATGCTTCTCTTAGAGCCATTTATGTAGGGATGACAATTTTGTACCGAATTAAACCAACCAAATGTGTATCAAGTGTACCAATTAAATTGGTATCAATTGCAGTCAGTCCATAAAAATGGATAAAGTATGAAAACTTGGTTGATACATAATATTGGAAGTCATGTACTAGGTAGTAGTATGGTACCGACTTATTTAATTATTTATTGGTTTTTTGTATTTTTTAAATATTGAAGTTAATACACCACTATTAACATGTACCTACCGAAAAAAAATTGTATCAATTAAATTGGTACCAAATATGATTAGTTACTACATGGTGCAAGATTATATGTGCTATTTATAATTGTTTGGTAAACAATATTGTAGATTTTTTTTGGTATCATACCGGATAACCCCTACATTTATGGTATTGTTTTAACATTTTTTGGACAATTGTACAATTTGAATATTTTCTACAACTTTTATGTAGGGTTATATCTGATAAAAGGTTTAACAACAAATTATTTTAATGGTTCAGTTATAAAAACTTAGCTATTTAACTTTTGATTTGCCGTTTTAAGTAAAGAAAATACTAAATACTTAATAAATTAATGTTGGACTTTAACGGACCAACATTCAATGCAATAATATTATTTTTTCACATAAAAAAGTTAGAGCTAATTACTATTTTATTTCGTTTCAAGTAATTATAACATATTCAAGGTCTGGTTATTGCAAGCTGAAAAAAATTAATTTTAATATTGCTTTTATAATTTATTAGAGTTCAAGTAGAGTTAGAATAATATAGAAAATTGTTGTAACAAAACTAATTTTGATAGTAGATCTATATAGACCTAACTATCCATATTTAATTGTTTTATTAAAGGAAATAATTTAATTAGGATTATTCTAAAAGAATTTTTTATTGCTCAACAAATTTCCTACTAATTTTATACTCACAAGATATTATCTTACATTTTTTTATATATGATTTAATTGGAAAAAAAGTTTATTTTAACAACATTTTCAATTGTTCCAATCATTAATTTGTTAAACCAAATCCAAATCCCTTGCAAAAATAAAAAAGATGTTTGGGTGCTCAATCAAGAATAAAGATGGGATATTTAACCTTTTTTTAGATCATCTATTTAAGTCTTAAAATTAATAATGATTATTTTGATTATTTTTTAGGACCGTTAAAATTAGTCAAGATATGTATAAGATGATCTAAATATCTATAATTAAAAAGTAAAATAAAAATTATTTTCATTGTGAAAATAAAATAATTTTTAATGAGAAAAGGCTAATAATAATAACAATAAATTGTGAAAATCTTTATTTTAAAAAAGGGGAAGAATATTTGGTATATTTAACAACCATGGGACGTGGAAAGAACAAAGAAGCAGTTTTGAGTGGGTCTTCACAAAAGAAGTATATTTGGCTTATTGGGATCCTAAAACATTCCTTCTTAAAATCATCTTTATATAAAGAAAAGAAAAAAGGTAAATAATTCAAAACACAAAAACCTTCAAAATCTTGTTCAATTAGCAATAATCTTTAAAAACCGCTATTTTCTTGCTCAAAATCAATTTCACGAGAAAATCTCGCCATAGACTCTCACCTCTGTTAACAAATTTCGAGTCTCCAAATCTTCGAGAAAAAAGCTCTTAAACCCACGTTGGTTTCCTAGAAATATTCGTGGGTTTCAATCTCAAGAACAATTCCAAGGTACTCTTTTACAGAAAATTTCATCATTCTTTTGTGTGTTTTTTTTTGCCCAAATTTGATTGTATGCCAATGAATGGAACACACAAAAAAGAGTTTTAGTTGTATGTTGTAAGCAAATGATCTAATGAAAGTTTCTGGCGATCCATCCAATAATCTTTGAATGTAAGCAAGTATATATATATATATATACATGTTTTCATTTGACTTTAGGGGTTAGGGGTTAGGGTTCTTAATCCTTTTATTGTGGCTTAAGTAACTTCATGTTCATTTGGGTGTTTTTCTTATTTTAGAAGCGTAGTTATTTTTGTCTTTTTGGTCTTTTTTTTTATTTTTACATTGATGGGTTTAGGGGAAATCCAATCGTTGCATGTTAATTTGGCAAAAAGTGGGCACATGATTGGTTCAATTGCCTGAAATCAAAGTAATATGTGGAGGAAATTGAGGGATGGAGCACATGGATTTTTGTGGGTATTTGAATTGGTCTTTTCTTGTGTGGAATTCAGTTTACTATAAGAATGAAGTCACAAAATCATATTTTGTATTCACTGCAACTCTTTTTATTCATCTTTATGCTTAATTGCTTGTTTTCCCTTAGAAAAAAGCCCAAGAAAACAGAAAAAGATTCATCTTTTTTGTGAGTACCATTCAAATAATCAACTATTGTTTTCTGGGTATTTCGAGATTTTTCGTTTCTGTTGTTAATCCATCGTTATAATTATTTTAAAGTATTGGAATGATGGTTTTCTTGATGATTCATTTTGCAATTTGCTCTGTTTTCTTCAGGTTTTGCTTTGTGTTTTGAGTTGGGATTCTGTTGGCAGCTTGGATTTTAGCTGCTGCTCTTGCAGCTTAATTTGTTATTGTTAGTATGAATATTGAAGAAAGTAAACGTAGGGGAAACGTTAACAGAAGGTTTGTATCTTTATTGATGTTTGATTCACATGTGAATGAAGATGGTTTTTTATGTTTATTCATTTGTGAATGATTGTAAATTTCAGGAAAGCAAACGAGTGTACAAAGCTTACTGTAACCGTAACAGTTGGTATTCTTTTCGGCTTCTTCATTGGTGCATCCTTTCCGGCCTTTTCACCATCAAGGGTATTTATCCGTTCCCCATGAAAGTTGCAACAATTATAGCTTTAGAAAGGACCGAACGACTTTTTGTTATTTTCTTTATGGACAACTATAATTCCTGATAAAATACAAAAGTAACACTAGTAAAAATGATTAACTCGAGCGAAAATGCATTTATATATTTTTTTTCATAACTTACATTTATTTGCAACGAAAAATAAAATACAATGGATATTTTAGAGTTTTTCTTTTTTCAACAGAATCTTCGAAAACATTATCCAAAACGAAGAAAAGATGAAAGAGCGAAAAATTTCTCCATATTTGAACTAGGTAGAGAAATCTCTAAAATTAAATTTTGGAAGAAAACGAATATACATTAATGATTTTTCCTTATTTAGGAGGAGAGAGATTGAAAGAGAGAACAAAAATTACCGTTTACAAAAATTACCATTTTATAAAAAGTTTATTGTCACATATTAATGTATTGAATATTTTAATTTTTAATAAATACAATTAATGTTAGAATCTACAAAAATGGAAAAATTATTGGAGTTGAATGTAATGTTTTACGAGAATTTGAATTTTCCTTCTCAGTTTCGAGAAATTATAGAAAAACAGTTGGAAATGCTCTTATTTTCCCATTATTATTATCATCATAAGAAATGATGATATTTGCTCAAAAAGTTGATTATCAGCAACCCCAACTTACTTTAATAACAAGCTTTCGGTGTTCGAATTTGACAGATTAAACTTATTCCTCCGGTCGATACGTACTTGTGGGATAAAAATTCGGGCCACTCGTCACACACGATCTTAAATGTGATTTCTGTCACGCGGGAAAACGTCTCAAAGGAAACACCAAAAATTAATGATCCGTCAAAGGTAATCGTAATTTGTTTAAAAAAAAACGGATATTTGGTGTTTTTCGTATAAAAAGATGAAATTGTTGGAATTTTTATGGAACAAATTATCGAAAGCATTGTGAACATTAAATTTTGATGCAGATTTGGGTCTCATCGAACCCACGAGGCGCAGAAAGACTTCCTCCGGCTATTGTTGCTTCGGAAACAGACTTCTATCCTCGCAGATTGTTTGGTCAACCGAGCGAGGTTTGCCAATCTTTCGATATCTCTATATCTGTATTTATACTATAGTATAAAGCATTTGACTCTTAAAAACCACTTTTTATGCCAGAAGTTATGTTTATTGATGCATGTTACTTAAAATTCAAGATTATAAGTAAATTGTGCTTAAGTACAATTTAGTGAAGCTCCACGTTTGAGTTCATGTAACTAACAGGAGATAAACATAATCAAATACAAGATAAATATCTTACTTTAAATATAAAAATCTAGAATATAGTCTGGATAATTATTGAGTTCTAACCGAATACTTAATTATTATTCTTATAAAAAATCATATTATTAAACAAAAATAAATTAATTCGTTACTAAATCTAAATTAAATTATAATAAAATGTTGAATTAAACAAGTTACATAAAAAAGAGATCATTTAAATAGTTAATTTGATACTAAAATAGATATATTTTTAATTTTTTTTATTATATCTTCAAGTTTATATTTTATTCAAAAACAAAAGTATTATCATTTTCTCAAAACCATATAAAACCGTATTATAACATTGATAGATACAAAAAATAAAATAAAAAATTAAAATTGAGATAAACCTCGCTGCATTGTACGAGTATCTCTCTAGTAATCTTTAACACATATGCTCTTTTGAGTCCATTGTAGACTCAATGTGTTGGGCCAGACCCGATAAAGCCCGAAGGCCAGGCCTAACAAGCCTGACCGGGCCAAGGTTTTTTTTCTCAATGACCCAAAAATCCCGGTTGGGCCTATTTTTCACACCCAAAGCCCGTTTTTTTGCTTAATGAAAACGGGCTTTAGGAAAAAAGGTTAACTTAGCACACTAGGAATGGAGAAATAGATCAAAATTCGACAAACCAAGATGTGATCTTGAAATAATATTTTGTTTATTGTTTCTTTGCATTTGCAGGACCTAACGATCAAACCAAATTATCTCTTAACTTTCACTGTTGGTTATAATCAGAGATATAACATCGATAAGGCAGTAAAAAAGTTCTCCGAGAATTTTACGGTCCTCCTCTTTCATTACGATGGCCGGACAACAGAATGGGATGAATTTGAATGGTCGAAGAACGCTATTCATATAAGCGTAGCAAAACAAACAAAATGGTAAATTAAACTCGTTATGCTCATTAGATCAAGTTTGTGTAATTTGATTAAATTTATGATTAAGAACACTTAAAAAATCGTTGTTTTAAAGGTGGTATGCGAAAAGATTCCTTCATCCCGACATTGTTGCACCTTATGACTTCATATTTATTTGGGACGAAGATCTTGGGGTTGAGCACTTTAACGCTGAAGAGTGAGTATTGGTGACACTATTACAAAATCGACTTTATAGAACGTAAAAAATGTCTAAATGTCTTAATATACTGCTTTGCTTTTATGACGCCAAAAATGTGTCGCATAAAGTAAAGTAGCCTATTAGGACATTAAGCTTCCTCCTGAAAGCTTACCGAATAAGCCATTTTCTATATCATTAACCCCCCACCAAACAATCATTTATAGCTACCTGAATAAGTTGCAAGTCTCATTAAGCTGCTAACAAATGGGCCCTTAGACATTTTTTACGTCCTATAAAACTGTTTTTGCTGTAGTGAGACAATTTTTGTCTTTCTTTGACGGTTTCTTTATAAACGATCATGAGCTAATTGTAGAATTCTTTTGTAATGTTTTAGATACATTAAACTTGTGAGGAAGCATAATTTAGACATATCTCAGCCCGGCTTGGATCCTAGTAGCCGGGGTTTAACGTGGCCTTTGACCAAGAGAATGGAAAATCGTGAAGTTCACAAGTAAGTCAACCATCGATCAAAAGTTGCCATTTTTGGCGCATTTTTACAATAATTCTTTTATCGGTGACTAAAGATTATTGATACCAAAACCTTTTTACGCGAATGCTAATGTTTTTTATGTTATTTGATTCTATAGAGAAACGGATGATAAGCCAGATTGGTGCACTGATCCGCATTTGCCTCCTTGTGCAGCGTATGAACAAACTATTCGTTATGAATTTCTTTGTTATTTACGCCCACGAAAAATAATTTGGTTTCTAAGTGGTTAAAATGGAGCATTTAATCAAATTTATTGTTACGGATTGTTCGATTATTAATCAAATTTATCGTTACAGATTTGTAGAGATTATGGCTCCAGTTTTTTCTCGAGAGGCTTGGCGCTGCGTGTGGCATTTAATCCAGGTATAACATATGCTCACATCTTTTTCACATTACACACTACATTAAAATTGGTCTTTTAGGACCAAAAATTGACCTTGGGCGTCTTAATAAAGTACTTAATGAGGCTTTAAGTTTATAGCACCAAAGACCAACTTTCTGTCTAAAGACATTATAATAAGTTGTTAGGACAAAGTTAGACGACCTAACAAATTCTTATAGATGAAGTATATATCTACTGACAAATCTTGGCATATGATCGTATCTAATTCTTCGAGTTACATATGTAGAATGATTTGATCCATGGATGGGGTCTTGATTTCGCTCTCCAAAAATGTGTTGAGGTAACTACCCATCTCTCTTTTTATTCGATTTTGCACTAAAAAGCCTTTTTTTTGGCAAAAAACGCAATCTGTATTTATTTGATTCGTTTATTTTTTGGTGTCATAGCCTGCATATGAAAAGATTGGAGTTGTTGATGCACAATGGATAGTACATCAAGGGCTACCTTCACTTGGTAATCAGGTAAAAAAGCAATTTCCAGATTTGCCCTTGTGAGCTTGGGTGATTCTCGAGTTTGTCTTTTAAGAGGTGCTGAAGTCTGATTTCAGTTCTGAAATGGTTATGAAACATCTAAATGAATTAGACATAAGTGGTGATTAAGAGCTTAAAATAAAAAAACAAACAAGGCCTCAGTGTAACATTCACTAAACTCTATTGTTCTACGTGCAGGGTAAAGGAGAAAATGGAAAAGCACCATGGCAAGGGGTATGTGTAGTTTTTTTTTTAGATTTCTTTTGGAAAGTAATCTGATCGTTTTTTTTTATTAATATTTTTTGCGTTTATAAATAATCTTTTAATGTTTTGGTTTTGCGACTTTTGGTGGCAGGTGAGGGATAGATGTCAAAACGAGTGGAAAATGTTTCGTGAACGAGTATCGAACGCCGATAATGAGTATTATAAGTCAATTGGTGTTGATCCTTCGAATTTTACTACGACACATTAATCGACACTTGACGATATTTGTTACTGTTATACCTCATTGTTTTCATTGTTACTATTTGGTTATTAACCGTTATAGAGTTAGATATGTTTATAGTTTCATATAGCATATGATCTTAAAGCAAATAATCTAATACTTATATTATGAGGCGTTTAGGTTTTACCTCTTAAAATATCTTAATTTTAAAGAATACAAATGTTAAAACCTTGTGTAAGAGTTAATCGGTTAATACACCAATTTTCAATTTCTATAATTTTTGTATTTTACCTCTTTTATAAACGTTAAGAATGAAAAATGAAAGGGTTTTTAAAAACTCATATTACCTTTTCCGTATGAATTGTTCAAGTTTTCAAAACATACAAATTTATCTCAATGTAAAAAAAAATAAAGTTGCTTTAGATATAATTAGTTTTTTAATCAAACAAATTATATCGAAAAATAGGCGATTTATATTTATTTAAGTCGATACTCTTGTTGATATATATTTGTTAAACTTGATTTTCAATATCTATCAATCATGAGTATTTACATGCAATTATATTATATGATATTTTTACTATATTATAAAACATTTATAACTTATTATTATATAGATAACTTATTAATGTCTTTGACATTTATAAAATTAAACTATGATCAATTAATAAAAATGTTCAAATATAAAATATGCGTTGAACCTAATACGACAAAATACTTCATAAAACTAATGCACACATCATAAAGTAAAACTGAGAGAGACAAAATAAAATATTATTGTCATGCATTGTACGAGTACACTTCTAGTAATATGATATACATATTACATTTGCTGCAAATGAGTAGGTGACTTGTTTACACAGTTTACTTTCATATGTCCTTATTATTCATAAAGAGGGAGGTTCACGAAAGAACCAAAAAGAAAAGGGGAAACCTTATACGAATGTAAAATAGATGACCCATATACGAATGTAATAGTTATTATGATTGTGGAATTAGTTTTGACAAAATGTAACTTCACTTATTGTTCAATGTTCATAACCATCAAATTTAAATAGATGAATGGTTCAGATGGATTCCTATTTTTTAGTATTATTTGCTTGAACTTACCACTATCTTTAAATCAGTCATAATTAGCCTTCAATACCAAGAATCGTATCCCTTTTATTGTGTGATGGATGTCTTTTCTATCTTTTATCTTAAGACAATTTCAAGATAAAATATAATATTAAAAAGGTACATGCAGTTTCAAATCAACCATCGTAGACATTGTCTTATTGAGTTCAAGCTTACTATACTCATACTTAATGGAATCCTCAAGTTTTGCATCAATATCTTCGTTCTTACCATCATTCATGGTGCTTGATGAAAACGTATAATCATGGCCATGATCTTGAAAGTTTGCCGCTTTACAAGTTAGTGTTGTCTTGTGCTCGAGTTTCTCGAAGCCATGAGCCGTAGCATAGAAGTTTGAGTAGGATAGCACCAGACACGTCAAGTAATCTGTGTGGTGTTTCTTTCACTTTTTTGTCAAAGAAATGGTGTTAATGGGTGGTTGAGATCGTGTGATTTGCCGTATGTAACTTTTTGTCGATTTTAGGTTGTTGGAGAATAAAAAAAAACTAAAAGACCCTAAAAGCTAAAGTTCTATATATGACAAGGAATTATACTAACATATTTGTAACAATACTTTTCAAAAATAAGATGTAATACAATTCTTTTTATATTCTTATTTCTTTTTTTAAATTTGGCGTAATTTCGTGGAAGAAAAGAGTTACGAGGAAATGAATTTGTCTAAATGTTAATCAGAATTTCATTTTCTTCGAAAAATACAAGAATACGACACATCATTATAAGATGATTATTTTGAACATATTCTTTTCAAAAATAAGTAACATACATGATTAAATTGATTGGAGGTGTTTCTTTTTTCTTAACCAATTACTTCATCTCGTGATGACCTCGAAATAAATTAAAAGATATTAACAATTATTATAAAATTTTGATCACCAGATTTTTTGACCAGCTTACGTGTACCTGACTAAATATTTTTGTTAGTCTAGGGATGTATTTGGTAAGGTATCAAGTTTTTTCTCAAAATCATAACCAATTGGTTGTAATTAATACGTAAAATCATATACAATGTATCAACTAAGTGTGTTTGGTACCAACATCTTTTGGTTGGTACATGTTGGTAGTAGTTTTATACCAACTTCAAAATACACATTAAACTTGCCATTTTGTTTTACTTTTGAGTTACAATTTGAGCTTCTAGGTAATGATGTATAAGGATCCCGAATTTAAAAGAATGAGACATTGTTTATTTGACAAACATAAGTTAGGAGTGGTTTGTTTATCTTTTAACAGTTTCATTAAAAGACAATTTCTGAATCGTTAAAAGGTGAATCATGTTTGGTAAAAAATAAGTCTGTCTTTTAATGAGTCCAAAACTCTGAATCATTTTGTATCCTGAAACCCTTTTAACCATTAAAAGCCTTAATTACATCCTAAATAATAACCAAACAATTGTATTTTATTTTACACCGTATCATAAAAAGTATAGCTTATATTTAATTTACAAAAATATACAAAAACTAATAAACAAGAAAAAATATTTTTGTAAAACCATGTGATATACGGTTATTCCTTTCTCTGTTACTGCATCGATTCCATTCCGGTGTTTGGCACCACTCATTGATGGAATAGGATCCCCTAATTCCGGAATCGATTCAATCGCCAAATCCGGTTCTCAATGAAATTCGAAGGTTAGAATCAGAAATCCAATTCCGCCGTCTCTCTCCACCATCCCTAATCCGTCCGTCGATCTCCATCAACGACGACAGTGGAAGCCTCACTTTTCTTCCGTTAGCCTGCTGAAATCTAGGCCTGTCTATCTGGTAGCCTCCTCCCTCCTCTTTACATGTATATATATATATATGTATTTATATGTATGTCTGTATGCGCTCGTTTATCTACAGCGTTTCTTGTAATGGCTTATAATCAAAGCAATATAGAAAGAAAGCGTATGAATTAATTCAACTTTTGAGGTTTTTCTCACTTAAAATTTGATATTGACTTATCATTTTCCCCATGGAAAATTGATAACACATGAAAGTTTATGAGAATACGGAGGTATTTCAGAGAGGAAAAATGTCCATGTTTAACCTTTTCAAAATCAATGTCAGTTTTGGCTTTCATCAAACTATAATGATATCAAAAGCTGCCATAGAAACATGTAGTTTGACCCGTCCACTAGGTGGTCGTCTATTTTCCCATTACCTTTTGAGAAGGAAGTCAAAAAGTGCATCTTAGTTCATCATTCATATGAACTTGTTAAATTTTTGTATGGTAACCACGCTAAGATTTTGACAATTATTGGAAATGTAAAATGTTGATCATAGCAATTTTGAGTTTGATAAGTACTAGTTTATCTGAAAAATCAAATTACCCCTTGTTTCTCTTGTGTTTAATTTTGAATGTTTGCAGCTAGTTAAATTGGTTCATCTTGTTGGGAATAATATTTTTGAAATGGAGTAAATCTTCTTGTTATTAGATACAACATATATACAAGATTTACTTGTGGTGGCATGATTCGCATATCGGTGGTGGAATAGTAATTACTAATTTGGAACACCAGGTCGTTTTGCCACGATCTTTATTCCTATTAGTCTATAGAAGATACAATAAATATGCATTTTTTTTGTTAATTGAGGGAGTCAAGTTCAAAATGTGCAGAGTTAGAAAAAGGCTGCTTTTTGAAGATAAGCTTGAAGGCCTTGTGCTTCTGAAAGAAGCCTTTTTTTTGTTGATTAACCTGGATATCCAACCTGCTATGCTAGCTGACTAATCCCAGGGCGACTACCTGCTTCGCGGGTAGTCCGGAGTCACCGCATTTGAACCTCCGTGGCCACAAGGGGATTTTTTTTACCCTTCCTGGATTTGAACCTGGGACCTCCTGGTACTGTTGACCTTTGGAGTTCAAGATCAAACCATTGAGGCACCACCCTTGTGGTTGAAAGAAGCCTTGTAGTCAACCAAAGATGGAACTTCTTACATATATATATATATATATAGAGAGAGAGAGAGAGAGAGAGACGGAGATTCAGGAGAAAACGCTAAAAAAAGAGAAAACTGAAGAACACCCTGAGAGTCCGCCATCTGGACGGTATTTTTTTTCTATGCATCAATGCATATATATATATATATATATATGCACTAGTGCATATGCACAAACGCATATAAGTGATTGGAGCTCATTTTTTCTATGCATCAATGCATACATATGCATTAGTGCATATGCACAAATGCATGTTACCATATGGCGACCTCCTAGGGTGTTCTTCAGTTTTCTCTTTTTTTAGCGTTTTCTCCTGAACCTCCCTCTATATATATATAATGATTGTGTTCTTTTGGAACATATTTTCATATCATCTGCTCAGCATCAAGTAATTGTTGGGTTGTTGAAGTTTCATATGATAATGAATGTGCTCATATTTTTTGGGGTTTGCTAGGAATGGGCAGAGTGGCTGAAAGAGGTTCCAAAACCAAAAAACATAAATGGACTAGAAGAGAAGATGAAGCACTGATTTCAGCACTCACAGAGTTATGTCAAACGGGTTGGAAAAGAGACAATAACATCTTTAGGAGCGGATATACAACTGTCCTCGAGAAAGAATTGAAATCCAAGCTTCCCGGATGTAATCTCAAAGCTAGTCCGCATATTGAATCAAGGCTTAAAACATTAAAGAAGCACTGTGATGCAATAACAGATATGAAAGACGCCTTTGGTATAGAGTGGAGAAGTACAGAATGCACATTAATATGCTATGATGATGATATATGGGATGACTGGGTGAAGGTAACCAAATTAAACATAAAAATTCTTATTTCATTGGTTCTTCGCTAGTAAATTCTTATACGTTTCTAACTATCTATATCCATTATGGTGCTGTAGGATCATTCAGATGCGAAGGGCTTAAGAAATAAGCCATTTCCTTACTACGATGAGCTGTGTCTGATATTTGGAAAGAGCAGAGGCAATCACAAGAACATTGAAGATACATCAGATGCTAACAGAGTCATGGACGTGTATGAGACTAGCGAAAATGATGGTCATATGTCAAGAGATGAACAGTTTAATCCAATATACAGAACTAATAACGGAAAAGTATTGGAGAATGAGAACAATGAGTCTGACCACGAAGAGGCAAACAATCATAAAGAGAATGATATAGGGGTTGATGATTCAAATGATGATGATATTTTAGTAGATGATGTTGTAGGGACTCCAATGCCAACATCTCCACGGGTTGCTAACAAGAAGAAGGCTCAAAGTAATGGAAATTGGTCATCTGGAATGGAGGCATTAGCCAAGATTTTTGACACCATGCTTAAAAGGCATGAGGAACAGTTTTCGCTTTTGGCCGGATTAATGGGAAGAGAGGTGGCTGCAGATAAAGCAGCAGCTGATAAAAGAGCAAGGTTGAATGGGGAATTGAAAAGAATACCAAATCTGAGTCTACAAGCACGACTTCGAGCAGCATCTGTAATTGTTGGTGATCCTGCCAAACTTGATCTTTTTTATAGTCTTTCTAATGAAGAAAGAAAAGAGTGGGTGTCAATGTTACTTTCAGGGCTTATTTAGCCTCATAGGAAGGTTGGTCATGAAACTTTTTTCATTGACAAATTATTTAGAAAGTTTCCTTTTAGAACTCATATTTTACTCTGACTAAACGCATGATTTCATCATACGTCTAATGGCTATTCTGTCTAACTGATTTTCTCACAGTTAGGTTCGGAGATTTCCCTATTTATTTTTATACGCACACCTGAAGCTTCACAACGCAGATAAGTGTTAGAACTTTGTGGGAACGCAACAGATAGTGCCAATGTTATTTATCTTTCAATATTGGATGTCTTTGTAAATTATAAAAGTATAAAACAGTGCATCCTTATGTGTCAATGTCTGAATCGTTTTTTGAGTTTTAGTTTACATAACCCGCCTTTTCCTGAATTTTGAGCAGTATTTGTTGAAGACAGCAAGTCATGTTAGTGTTAATTGTAGTCCTTGAACAGTATTTATCATCATCAGTTTCTATATAGTGTCTGAAAGTCATTGGTTCATAAGCATACATTAGTCCATCCTTATCCTAGCAGCACAAAAATTGTAGAATATAATTCGGAATTAATTGAAAAATAAGAAAAATTTACTTTATTACTTTTGATGTTGGACAGCAATCATATAATATGCAGGCACTGAAAGATGGGTGGGTATATTACAACTGATATGCCATGTTAACATATTACAGAATCCTTCTTGAACCGTTTACAAAACAACCACTCCACCTTTCTCTAATCTTGTAATCTTTGACCAGAAATCTTGGGTTCTTATCCTTGATGCATTATTTAGGTCTAATTTCCGTCCCTTATCTTATTTTGACTAGTTTACACTGCAACAGCCGTTTATAATCCAAGTAAAGGTGGATTCAGAATCTTTTACTTAAAACAAAGTATGTAATGTATATAAAACCAAACCTGGTCACATGTGATTTCCTTAGGATATACTTTTATCTTGAATGATGAATTTAATCGGAAAATTACCACTTGATTCTAGGAGGCTTCTTATTCACTGCTTATGCATTTGATACATACGTACGTACAAAGGAAGAAAGTACTGAAGTTATTAAGAGAGGTAACTCAAGGTACTGCCAAGCTACTAAGCACACACTTACATGATGATGATGATGATGATGATATGATTGGTTTTTTCATTGTTCACTCATCATTGAGGCTCTTTACCCTCCAAAATGGCTTCTTGTAACCATAATTCATGCGACTGGGGATGTGATGGTACCCTACGCCATTTCCATATCTGTTGTGCTCATGGCTGAATGGATTCCCATATTTTTCAGTGTTCGGCTGTCCGGTACTAACCACTCGACCCCCAAAGTGGTGGCTGTCTCCATTGTCATCGCGATTAGCGACAGTGGACCAAGCACCAGATTCATAGTTATCATGGGAAATCGGCTTTTGAAGATGGCTGGAGTATGGAGTTGTCTGTGTTTTTAGGCCCCAAACGTTGCTGTAGCTGCCATCCTGGATGTTCTCATGGTACATTTGGTATGTCAAAATGCTTTGTTGTTGCTGTGCAGCACCAGGGCAGAATGCGTAGGCACCACCACCACCACCAGGGCAACGCTGAATAACCATCGTCTTGAAGTAAAAAGTTTCTTCAAACTTATCCCTGTGATTCTCATGCTTATTTGCTGTTATATTTATAGGGGTAGCCGGATGGCTGGTAATTCCAAATAGATTAAAAGTTGCATTTCTTGTCTAATCATGGAATCATTCTAGCACAGTAATTTCCATGATGATCGTGGGTTAAAGTTAAAGCAACATCAATTTAATATTTTTATTCTCAACTTGTAAGATGTCTAGTGGTTCTTTAGAGATGCTGATTTTGACCCCCAAATATTGTTTTATTAGAAGTCGTAAATTTTACAATTTCTCCTGAAAAATATCATGTATTGCAATCTTGTGCCCATTATTTTTACTACATCTTATCCAATCTCCCAAATTGCTTGTATTTCAGTAGTTAAAAGTATTCACTCTCAATTTCTTGTCTTATTTTGTATTGTCTACTGTTTTCCCCTAACTTTCTTATCATTTCTGTTAAGTGCGTTTTTCCTCTTTGGTGATTCTAGACCACGATCACCAGAGACTTTAGGATGACTTTTTTAAGGTTCAACTGCTATTTTGTGTTTTTGCTACTGGATGCAGGTTGAACTTCTTCAAAAGCCAAATTGCACAAATGAACTACAGGAGGACTGTTTTCAACAATAATTGGACTCACATTGACCGGCAATGGAACCAAAACTAAAACATAAAGGTATGGGAAACATAGGAGTCTGATTTTGATAGTTTCGGTAGAAACTCTGAGACTAGAAGATAAAATGTGTATACCAGATCATTAGTGGGATAGAAAAGTGTGATTATTTGGGGAATTTCTAAAATAAATGGACTTGCAATTTTCATCCGGACATTCGCAAAATGAAAATTGTTGCAGTTTGGTGGATGAGGTGGAGGGGGTTATATATTTGCAAACTTTTATGTTTGCCATGAACTCTAAAATGCATTTTAATCGCAGTTGCTTATGTTGCTATTTAGTTTGATTCAAATGCCTTATCTACAATCTTTTAGGAAAATCATGATCTTATTTGTGACCTAAATAATCGACAAATGGGAATGGAACCCAAAAGTATCATTACATAGTATTTGTCTAGAATCCTTGGAAGGACCATGATTTTGTTGGGGAACCATTGTTATATGCTGATAAAGTAGTTACTGACATTTATTATTCATTGCTTATGCATTTTGATACATATGTAGTAAAGAAGAAGGTACAAACATTATTAAGAGGTAACTTGAGCTACCGCCAAGCTACTAAGTTCACACTTTTAGTCATATGATTGTTTGTTTTATGTGTTCATTCATCATCAACATTCTTCAGAGTCCAAGATGCTTTCTGGTAACCATAGTTCATGCCATTGGGACTCTGATTGTAGTTTACACCATTCCCGTAACTGTTATACTCATGGCTGAATGAGCTTCCATGGCTGTGTGAACTCCCATGGAAAGAACTTTCATACTGTCCACCTCCAGGGTAGTAGCTGGCTCCATTTCCATGGTAGCCAGCACCAGTGGACCAACCAGATTGGTGGTTCAGTGGATTTCCTGATGAGTAAGTCGACACTTGAGAATGGCTCGAGTATGGAGTTGTGTGTCCATTAATGGCCGAAAAGTTGCTGTACCCACCATCCTGGATTCTGCCACCGGACCCCTGGTTCGACCAGTAGCTTTGTTGTTGGTATGTTGCACCAGGGTGGTGTTGGAAAGCAGCATCAGGGCAGCGCTCAGTTTGGAGAACCATTTTCTTGAATAGAAGGTTTATTCGAACTTACCCTTGTGGCTGATGCTTATTTGTTGCTATATTTATAGGGGATCAGGGATGGTTGGTGATTCTATATTAGATTAAGAAAATATATTTCTTATCTTATTGTGGAGTTATTGTAATCCCGCAATTTCGATGATGCTCATGGATCAGTTGAGTATCATTTAATATATTTATCGTCAACTTGTAAGATGTCTAGTGATTCTTTATAGGATGCTGATTCTGATATTCAAATATAGTCATATCTGAACCTATAAGTTTTATTAGAAATTGAACACATCATGTATTGAAATCTTGCCCTTAATTATTAGGGCATCTTATCTGATGCCACTTCCCAAATTGCTTCAACTTCACTGATTTAAAGCATTTATTCTCATTTCATCATCTTCCTTTGAAGTTTTTTTATCATTATTTTTGCTGTATTCTTTTCTTTATCAAATAATGCGTTTCTGCTTTCTGTCTTGTGTTTTCGTTATGTAGAAAATAATGATGAAACTGCGCCAATAAACTCAAGAGGACTGTTTGACAATAGCCCGAACCCACTTTGACTGCAATGGAAGTAAAATAACCTGGCAGGTATGGGATATATACGAATCTCATTGTTAACACTTCTGCTTGATAGTTCCCAAAAAACCTATATGAGACTAGAAAATCTAAGGGGTTGGTTGTTTACTAGCTGCTGACTGCCTCTTACTGGGTAAGAGGTGCTTACCCGGTAAGAAAGGATGTTGTTTACCAACACACTCTGGCCCACAAATATGTTGGTCGAGATGCTGATCCAGTAAGGAAAGAGTTTCTTTCTGACTCGGTCAGTGCTTCTCTCTGTGTTGACCCAGACACTTGGTAAATAACCATTTTCAGTCAATGCTTACCCAAATAGAACCTCTTACCCAGACAGCACACCTTAGTGCTTATAAGGACCCGTTTGTTAGCAGCTTAATGAGCTTAATAGGACCCACAGCTTATTCAGTCAGCTATACATAATTGTTTGGTAGTGGCTTAATGATATAGAAAGTGGCTTATTCAGTAAGCTTTTAGGAGGAAACTTTATGCAAAAAGGCAAGTTTTTTTTCTTTCCCAAACCTGCCCCTCCCAATTGAAAAATACGCTCCTTCTATCTATGAAAAAACCCTCCCAAACAAAAACCTTCCCAATCTATATAGACAGTTTTATCGATACAAGACTCGATGGAAAACCAACCAAACAGCCGCTAAGTGTCACATCTACCTCGTTCATCATTTTCATTAAAAGGCAGTGCCACAAGGTAGAAAAGTGTAATTACTTGTAGAAATCTAATATACTCTTCGTTAATGATAAAGTAAAGGAACCTTGTGGATCAAAATCAGTATCATCAATATTTTGTTATGATGATGATAGGCAAATAGGTAATTGTAACTAAAAAAACGTTCAAAAATGGAAAATTTCAAGTTTCATGAGATTGGTATATGTATGAAGTCTCCAAAATTTGTATATATGAACTCTGAGATGGTTTTTACTGGTTGATTACTTATGCCGACTCTAATTAATCTGATTTGAGTGCATTTTGTTTTATGATTTTATGTTAAAAACTCTTGTGTGTTTATTCCATGTTAAAAAGTCTTTGATCTATTTGGCCATGTCAAAAGCAGAAAACATAGTGGCCTTGACATGAATCTGATGCAATTTTTTCTGAGTTTGACCATCATCATCATCTTTGTTATAACCCGATTCGAGATGGGTGGTCTCCCAAAGAACAAAAGAAGAAGAAGATGAAGAAACTGATATATTTTTCTGCATAATCTAAACTGATAAACATACAGCATATAAAATAGAGGAAACCTCTGGACATGACCCATCATTAACTACTCCTAAACACACTCATAATCTGCCACCTCACATAACTTCTTAAAACTAGCACTAGATGCATGTAAAATAACTTAAGGACTCATACGAAATTAAAATAATTTGACATAAGAAAATAAAAAGACACAACTAGTTGCATGCATGTTCGTATCAATCTTGCTAGTGAATTCAATTATTAATGAACTAGATTCGAAATCTGAAAACATATTTACACAGTGAAGATTCTAGATTCTATGCCTCATTTTATATCTTCAATGATCTAATACACAATGAATGAAAAGAGGTTTTGTGACTTTGTCCCTTTTTGTCTGTCTCCCATTGGAAGGTTCCAGGGTTATAATCCAATATGGGTAGTTTAGTAAAATTTACCAATTGTCCCATTTCACGGTTTTTTGTTCCATATATTTTTTTCAATGGGACAAAAAAAAAATGCATTTTTGTTCCATATATTTTAGCTTGTTTTTCCTGGCTTTGTCAATGAACAAGATTCAAAACCTAAGAAACATGTTCAGATGATCATATGATATCTTGAATCCTAAGAAAGACCATTAGCAAACAAGATGTAAAACCCAAAAACATGTTAAATTACCTTACCTAGTATTATTATTGTTATATCTTATATAATAATCATCATGACGTTTAATGAGGTGCAAATTGGTCTCATATGCAGGAATCAGAAAATGCATTTTAATTAGTAGTAACCTGAATGAAGTGGTTTGTCAGCATCTTGGCTACTAATGCAGCCAAAAGTTTGTGTTTGTCATCTTGCCAAGGTAAGCTTCCTCGTAGCTTCCAGTTGTTAATTTTTAGGTTTATTTGTTTTGTTTGTTCGATAACAACGATAAAGGGTAAAATGCATCAAAATCTAATGAAGTTTTCTTTGATTTCTGTTCTGTTCTTTTCTTTTCTTTTTTCTTTATAAAAAAATGCTCAGTTTGTCTTACTTTGTACATATTTTACTTGGATAAACAGGGTTTCGGCCTATATGACATTGGTTGATTTTAACATTTTTCAGGTATTTGAGGATTACACTGTAACTCTACAATTTGCCACCCATGTTATTGTTGATTAAAAGATATATAGATTACCGGTAAAATTGGGTATGAAATAGCAAAAAATTGGAAGTTTATCGCACTAGTTTGGTGATTTTAGTGAATCATGAAGCCATTTTATGTAATTGGGTTCACCAGATAATAAAAACGTTGATGGTTAAGTTATAATACAAGTTAAGGGGTGTGGAGTGTAGACTTGTTTAATCTTGTTAGAACTCGGAGTCGCCAGATGGCCGGGGTCCAAGGGGGCCGCACCCCGTTGCACCAAGTGTTACTTAGACGAAAGTTCAGAAAGTTGCGTGCTTTCTGAAATTGCCAAGTTTAAGTATGGTTTATAAAACTACATGCTTTATGAAAATGCTAAATCTGAGTCTAATTTAGAAAGCTATATGTTTTTTGAAATAACCAAGTTTAGACGCTTCAGAATATAAGAAGAGATGGCTTGGTTCATCGAACAAATTTCATAACCTTTTGATTTCTGCCTAAATCGTGAATGTGAATTGAGATTATCATGGAACAAATTTCATGTAACACAGACAAATTAGAGTCAAAATACTGTTCAATTCTTAGAATCTTAGTCGAGTTTCCAACACTAAATAGAAATTGAAATAGACTTTGTTACATTTTAATATATCGAGAACACAATTTTTTTTTTTCAATTAATTATTGAAAATATCCATGAACAATATGACAACCCACAAAAGTCTCGCTTTCTGTGTATACTCCCTCATTAATGACATCTTCTGGACTTACCCTTCCTTAATGGTTGTTTGCCTACATTCCAAACCATGATGCCTCCATCAAATACTTGATTTCAATTATGATTTTAAAGGGTATTATAGATATTTGATTTAACAAACGTTTTTATTTATTTTTTGACATGTCAAATGAAACGTTCCATTTTTTGGACGAAAAGATAAGCAGGTTTTGAGAAAAATGCTTTTTATTTAGCAGTGACAAAATATAACAAAACTAATTTACAGTGATTCATAATGTCGGACTTGAATTTACGACTTAAATTATATTTTGAGAATATCAATCTATTCGACATCAAAACAATATAAAATCAAAATAAATGCCTCTAAATTATCTAGGAAAGCCTCTATTACTTGGGCAAAAATGTGAAGTTGATGTACTGTTAAATATATAAATTAGAGTGGGTGTGATGGTCCATTAGACTCATCCTGTTGAGTCGTTAGAAAAAGCGGACTTCGACTACCATTCTCAGAAAAATGAACAACATTGAATTGATTTGTTAAAATTAATTAATTAATGGACGGACATGGACGTTGCCAAAAAACCAGGCAAGCTCGCCTAGTCCGATAATATTTTTATAGTTAACTAACTTTTATAATTAAAATTGAAAAATCTTGATGCTTACCAATTCCCACTTAATTATAACTCACGTGACAATCTTTATAAGTCAAAACATAATTATCTCAATTGATCAATTCTTATCTCATTTGGTTATTTCCTTTATCAATGTTTCATTTTATATGAAACAATTTTTTTCATAAATTATGTACATTGTTATGTTTTTATGTTCAATTTTAAATTGGAAAAAATGTTATATTTTTTGAATTATTTTACATATCTTGTTATTTTATGAATTTTTATATTTCTTAAAAATATGAAAAGATTTTTAGGCCCTTAGTCTGTGCACAAGTCTGACCTGTTTATAGGACGGGTAAGAACAAGTTTTCAAACCAAAAAAAAAGTTTGGATTTGTTAAATTAAACTTGTTGGGAAAAAAAATAGTTTGGGTCCAGTCCAAACGATACATTATTAGCTCTAACATAAATGTAACATTCAAACTTTATATCCCTACATCATACCTGTTAGAGTCTCACATAGGCTAGACTTGTATTATTTCTCCTTTATATATGTTGGAACCTCCCCTTTCTCCTCAAGGGATCTTTTGGAGATTCATCTAGGGATTCCACATATCCTAATATGGTATCAGAGCCAAGGTCTACCTCAGTGTCCATCTGGACAATTCAGTGTCCATCTAGCCTCGTTGGAGGGGGCGTGTTAGAGTCTCACATCGGCTAGACTTGAACCATTTCTCATCTATATATGTTGGAATCTTCCCTTTCTCCTGAATGACTCTTTTGGAAATTCATCTAGGGGTTCCACATATCCTAATAATACCAAAAAAATATTCTAATGGCTATAGTTTTAGCCAACTATCTCTTCATGTCATTATTTGTTTTGCCTGATATTTTAATGCGTTGTTGTATAATTAAGAAATATATTGATCAATTTGTCTATTAAACAAATCATCATGCTTACCATTTAATGAAACATATGTACAATAAAGATTAAATTAATTAGATTAAAAAATAGGACCCAATTGAGCTAATTACTTAATTATGAAAGGAAATTACAGCAGCACCATATAGAAAAATATATATTTAATTATTGTGTAAGTATGCTTTAGTTTTATTTTATTTTTCGAAATACCTTCTCCCAAAAACCCTCCATAGTCCATATTACCCCCATGGTTTTCCCTCTCCCTCACTCAAAATCTCCCTACATATATAATATATATGCAGGTTGGGTTTCGACAAAAAAGATAGTTAAGATAAGAAGCGTAATAAGGAATCAATATTTTTAGATGTATATTGGAATGAAATGTACCAAGATGTATCAGATCAATCCTTGTATTAAACGCGATTCATGGATGGGTTTGAGATTAAAAGTGATCAAGGGTCCAGATCTCTTCTTACGTTTCTCACCTTAACTCTCCTTCTTACGTGATCTATCATCTATATTTGCGTTTGCTGATGTATGGTTAAATGTAAAGGTGACAATTTTGTACCAAATTGAATCAACCAACATGTGTATCAACCGTACCAATTAAATTGATACTGATTACATTTGGTTGGTAGTACCATACCAAATATGCAAACTTGGTTAGTACACGGTACGATAAGTTGTATACCACGGTGGTACCATGGTACCGGCTTATTTAATTATTTATTAGTTTTGTGTTTTTTGTGTATTGAATATTAAACATTGTAACTTTAACTGTTATATATGTTCGATGTTTTGAATGTTTTCAAGTTTTATTTCTTGCAATTAAAACTCAATCACATATGCTACCTGCAAACTTAAAATGTCACCTAAAAACGTGAACAAAATGACAATTTTCATATATGTAACTTGAAGTTGGTACAAAACAAATACCAAACAGTAAAAGTTAGTACTAAGTATAGTTGGTTGGTACACAGTTTTGAAAAAAAAAAGTTGGTACCGTACCAATTCCATCTATAGATAAGTATTGTCCCGTGTCTCTTTTCAAGGGTTTCTTCTTTCTTTGCTTTGTCTTTTTGTTCAATTTTCAGATGAAGGCCTATCTTTTGAACTTACGATGGATGTATTGGAATCTAGGTTTATGTGGCAGATACTTGATAGAAGTTCGACTTGCTTAAAAAATCTGAATATCGATAAAGACCGATAGTATTTATACATGCTCGATGCACCTAGATTGTATTTGATGTGTTCTCAATGGCTAAGATCGCGATGAAGATGACGTCAACGATCAATATGGGCTCTTAGCGTTGGACTAATCAACGACATTTACCATCTTTAACTAATGATCCGAAAAGAGCTCGTTAGGAGCTCAGACATATTGGGGTTTAGTCGCATGTCAAACTCTATACAGCCTAAAACGATCTCCATTGAGCAACACAAGTAAATATAAAATATCATTCATCTTTATCGATCTCTTTTTGAGCATTTTTTCTTTTCTTTTTAGAGGATGGATATAAAATATCATTCATCTCTTTGCTAGTGGTGGTCCATTGATGTCTAGTTTTGTTGTGGAAAATATCATTCATGCACTTCATTTAGTAATTTTAAATATTTTGAGAACCATGAAGCACTTATTTTGTATAATATTTATCATGAATAACATGACAAATATTTATGATGAATATCATGACCGATATTTATTACGAATAATATTATTCGCTGTTATTAAGGTTATCCATCATAATTACTACATAAAACAAGTGACACGTGAGTTCTTAAAATATTTAAGGTTGAACTAGAACCTTCCTTTGGTTTTATGATTCTTAAATACTAAAACATATTATATTAATATAGGAAGCTAGATTAAGCCTAAAAACCAAAAACATCCTGTTAAAAATAGGAAGTTATTTATTTTTGACACTAGGTGAGTGATGTCGCCATTATCAATTAAAGAAAAAGAGATTCCTTCGTGTAGAAGAGACCAAGTCCAACCAAATGTAATTCTGTTCTCACCACTAAATAAATATCTTCTCATAAAAAATTGACACATATTTAAGTAACACATGCTTTGTCTTAGAAAAAGAAGATGAATTTTTTATAACATTTGGTGGGAAGATGTAACGTTTACTTTTCGATTTAAAGTTATGGTTATTTATTTAGTAATTACAAATTTAAAATTATGTCATACATCCATTTGACCATCTTGTAAAATGAAGTGCATGAATGATATTTTCCACAAGAAAATTTAGACATCAATGGACCACCACTAGCAAAGAGATGAATGATATTTTATATCCATCCTCTGAAAAGAATGCACAAAAGCTAGGTCAAAATAATGGACTCTAAGGCTATTCATTCCCGGACCAGACCATTACATCATCAGACAGAACCGGACAGACCAGAACTGGTCCATGCCCATCTCTACTTTTCAATAAGAGAGAACCGGACCATGCCCGTCTCTACTTTTCACCATTCAAGATTAGGGATCATTTGATTGGTTTTACATTAAAACCTGTAGCCTTAAAGTTGTCTCTGTAGATTAATCTATCAGTATAAATTGGGAATGTTATTATTTGGGACGTTTCTATGTTCTTTAATTAGAAGGAGCGGGTTTGGAAAAGACATGGCTTTTTGCATAGAGCTTACCCCTAGAAGCTTACTGAATAAGACATTTTCAATATCATTAAACCACTACTAACAAGTCATGTATAGTTGTCCGAATAAGCTATGAGTCCCATTAAGCTCGTTAAGTTAGACCACCATTGACATATTGGGGATCAATTACACAAACCCCTCTTGCAAATCCCATTTTATGTCAAATATACAAACCTTTTGAGGGATGATCAAACCATCAAGAACCATTTCTCTTCAAACAGATGATTTTAAATAAAAAACAAAACACAATCTTGAATAATCATTTGAACCTCAGAAATAATAAGATCAAGAACAACCCATTTGAGATACAAAGTTAAAAAGAACAAAAAAATAAACAGAATTTTGAATAATTTATTTATAACAGATTAGTCTCAGATTCAAAATTTCCTAACATAAAGAGAAGAGAAGCCGATTTATCTTTCTCAAGAGGGAAGCAAAGGTAAAAAAGAATCTCAAGTTGCCTGCCTGCCTGCCATGGCGATGCCCTGTAATAATAAGCAGGCAACCCCAAGAATCACATCTCCATTAAGCACATCTTCCCTACTCAGCAAATTAGTATGCCAAGATTCTGAAAGAAAGCCAACTCTCTACCAACAACAACCCAAAAAAAGAAAGAAATAAAGAAAAAACTATATACACTATCATCACCCCACAAATCCATCCATCTATGGATCCAGATATCTAAAACAATAGCCAGAAAACATACCAGAGTCGACTATTGTTCGCGAGATGCATCTTTCGACTTCAAAGCTCCAACCTTTACACAGAAAGAAGACATTTTTTTCGATCACCCACTTTCTCTTATGCAATTCCCAGGTAAGAGAAATCTGTATTTATCCGCGTTCTCTATAAGATGTGCAGGTAGGTGAACAGCTGAATATGAATGGGGAATGGGTCCCATTTTCCCGATGATTTCTTTAAACGTGTACTCTTCTGGCAGCATATCGAAAAGATCAGCTCCTTTGCAGATTACTTTCTGAACTCTAGTTGGGTTCAAGAATTTGTTGAACCTCACTCTATCAACATGGCTGTAAGCTTTCATCTTGAAAATGAACTCACTAATATGGCGAAAACAAAAGCTACAATGCCATCCAGCATCTGCCAAGATCGTGTCTGATTGACGATAATGAGCGTAAGTTGTCTTCCCAGATTGATATCTATGAACCGATGCCCTCCAACTATTGTTATCCAATAGAAACTCAAAAGAATACAAGTAATTCTTTAACCGAAGATGAAGAATTGGAGGTATATCATCACACCATCTCAAAAGATTGATAGTATGTCTACTTGGGATCTCATCAACATCTGACATAATCAACAAATCATCATCTTGAATCCCAGCTTTCTTTAAAAGATAATCCAATGCAAGTCTCTGATAAGCCTCTTCGACAAAAGGGTTTTCTCCTTTACGAAATCTCCCTGGAATTTGTCCATAAGTTAATCTTGGCTCAACGAATTTGAACTGATCTTGATGGCTGGCAAAGACTAAGGGTTTAGGCAAGCCGGTAAACGTTGAGTTTGACTCAAGGAGTACAAACTCAGTAACATAAGGGTATAACTCATGCCATCTTATCGTTAAGAGATCCACTTCGTTACTGAACAGCACTGCATCAAACACGCGCCTCGGGAACTCACGGGTTCCCCAACCATGAAGCTTACAGAGATTCTCCATTGAAACGTTCTCATGATAATAATGTGGGATTTCATGGAAAGGTTTCGGTGGTGATTCCCATAAGGGTCGCAAAAAGTAAGAGACTTTCTGTCCATGAACATATAAACCTAGGATGACGGTTGGGACCATTACGAAAAGAAAGACGATGGTTTTCAACTCCAATCCTCGTAGAATGCATCGTAACCTTGCCATGGTTGAAGACTTTCCTGAATCCTACAAATCAAAATGTTCAATTTTTCATTTAGTTTCAGTATAATAATAACAAATAGATGCTGAAAAAAGTGTCTTCATCATGCTGGAAAGAGAAACTAAGCAATGGAAAGAGCATCTAAAGAACATGAAGATGAATCACTTGAAGTTGCAGGCTAAAAGTAACCCTTTTTAAGTTTTTTTCTCCCAAAGTACATGTATTGCTTGAACTATAAGATTCTTTAAGTGTAAACTAACTCCTTTTAGAAAACTTTGTTTTCTGAATCTGAAAGAGGCATCTTTTTAAAAGTGATTATTCAACAAAAACGTAGCCAAATAGACTATAGAAGAACTCTAATTTTGAGATAATTAGGCCACTGATTAAGATATTGAGCACAAATTGTAATGAAAAAGGAAATCCCTCCCCCTAATCATCACAAAGAAAGGGGGAAAACCAACCTTTTCTTACAATTCCATCAATAACAATTAGAAATCAAAAAATCAAACTCCTGAATTCGTGATTAAAACGTCACCAACGTTGATTTGGTCAGGATACGAAACAGAAGACGTAGGAATCAAAAAGGTGATAGATAATATTAAATCTAAACCTAAAAACCCACAATGAAATCATCAAATCCAGAACCAATAAATCTAAACTCACAATGTAAATCATCGAATACAGAAATTAAATCGAATTTACAAAGCAAGAGGAAGGGAATTTAACGAATGAACAAAAAAATTACCTCATCGCAGATATCACCACAGATATCATCAGATTTTTTAGAGCAATAACGAGATCCCCCTTCTGCCATGGTATAAACTTTATCTAAAAATTTAGATAAAGTAGGCGTCATTCAAATCTCAAAACACTCTGAATCGATAGATCACCCTCAAATGAACATAAGAAAAAAAGAAAAAAATGAACTTGTTATGTTTCTTAAGATCTGAATAAAGAAAGGAAAGAGTGCTTGTTTATCGGTGAGAGTGATAAAGAAAGAAAGAAAATAGATAACCCTAGATCGTTGCAAAGAAATGGGATGGGAAGATTTGTTGGTTTATGAAATGAATGAATTGAATAGAAACAAAATAAAACAAAACCCACCCAGCAAAGAATCAATCAATCAATCAATGGGAATGAAATGCGAGAGCATAGGGGATGTGGAAAAAGCTGTGGTGAGGTGTTTTTTCTCTCTCTAAAAACCCTGCGTGTTGGATGTGTGTGTGTGTGTGTGAGAGAGAGAGAAAGAGATATATAACAAAGAGAAAGAGAAAGAGAAAGAGAAAGAAGAAGTTGTTTATACTTTTGGGGATTTCTGTGTGAATAACGGGTGGCAGTTGTGCATCACCTCTACAAGAAGCCGTTTTGGTTGTCTACTTCCTCAAGTTTTTATGAAAAATATCAAATACTGTGATTTGACGAAATTGCCCCTTGCCATGAATTTTGTATTTTTCATATCAAACTTTGTGAATAATAAGCTAGGATTGACTTCACGTGAGACCAACCTGTTTTTGTGAGACTCGTATGATTATATTTTTACACTTGAAACTTTACAGCACAACACTGTGAACATAACAAAGGTTATGTTTAACAAACTAGCTGATAAGCTAACGGGTAGCTCATAAGCTAGCTGATGAAAAAAATCATGTTTGACAAAATTAGCGTATAAGAATGTAAAATGACCAAAAAGAACATATTGAAAAATAAAAATAATATTAATGACGGTATAATTGGAAAAAATGACAATAAGCTTTCAAAACGCTACTCCAAGTAGCGTTTCAATAAGTTAGCTTATAAGTTGACTTATAAGCTAGCATATAGTTTGTCAAACATGTACACTGAAAATAAGTTAGCTTATTTTTGTCAAACATAATCAAAACCTATATAAAAAAAGGAAGTTTGTGAATAGTAAGTTAAATTTACTAAATTTGGTTGTAAATTGTTTAAATTGTAAGTTAATTAAAAAAAATTAAATATGAGATGATGGCATATGTTATTTTGTTCTTAAAAGGCTTGTTTATTAATCGGTTTTTTTTTTGTCTTTAAGATATGTGATAAGATGATTTAATACGAAAATAATTTACTTCAATTACTTTTTTCAAATCTTTTTCTTCTTCTTATTATATGGAAATGATTATTTTCTCCTATGAATCCCCTTCTTGATTGACATATGGTGCAAGATAATATGAAAAATCAAAGTGTGATTAGACATGTATAAATGATGTGGTATGTTTAGTGTTTACAAAATAGTCATCCAAACAAAACATATTTGAGGCTGTTTGATTCATGAATTCTTGGTTAATAGAATTGACCACATTTCTTAGGCAGTTAGCAACATCGTTTTAAGTGCAATTTCATCAAAATCCTTCGACATGAATGTTGAAATAATCTTTCGCTTGTAAATTCAATTACATAAGATTCAACTATGTTTGAATGACGAAAGACTCGTTTCTAAATATCATGTACTATATAGTTTTAATAACATATAATTTAAAAGTTATATTTACTATTTATCATTCAGTTGACAAATATCTTTCATTTTAGAAACATTATGTGAACCAAATGCGCTACTTAGAGTTTTGTGCTTGAATAACGCCTTATGGAATGTTGATGGTGTTGTATACCTGGTTTGATATATGATCTTTAATTGATTTAGTAATGTGATTGGAATTCACAAGTAATAAGACAATTATTGTATATAATGTGCGTGCACACAATCATTGGTCGTTGGATTATTTACGATGCATCATATAATATATTCGCATGAGTTAATATATCAGGAAAAATTCAAATTATGTCAATGTATCTATATATAAGTGGAGGTTCAAATGAGAACATATTCGTTTTACGAAAACACAAGGACACTTTTATCACATGTGATAATACACGTAAGGGGACCTGCTAGGCTGCTAGTGTGTGGACGACTTGATCCACAACCTAGATCGCGAAAAAATATCGTTTGCATCTCTGATTTAGTATCACATGTGATGGATTAAAGTATAACATTGATAACACCTTTATCACATATGATATCACACGTGAGAGGGCTAGTGGTGTGTGGGCGACTTGGTCCGTAACATACGTCGTGTCAAAGGTAAGTCACTTCTTTAATTTAGTATCACATGTGTATCATATATATGATGGATTATAGAATCATATGTGATTGACTATATTAAAAAGGTTTTCTCGCATTATTGTAAAATGAATTTGTTCTCGTTTGAACCACCAATATATCATATACTATTCTCTCTCTTGTGACATACAAGTACACACATTCACAATTAAACACATGTACAAGGTGAACATTTTGTGAAGACAATAATAAACAACTTTAAGAAAGTCCATACTAGGATCTTCACAATATTTTCATAAATTATAATAGTATTTTTTTTAAGTGTGTCACAATGAATTCATAAATTATAATAATATTTATAAAAGGTGTTCCGCAATGAATTTACTTTGTGTGTGTATATTTACGAAGAGATGAGAAAAAGTTTTTAAATCAAATTATATTTTTAGTTTTTAACTAATTATTTATAATCTAAATTGAATTTCAAGAAAACCCCACTATATTTTTGTTTAACTTTAAAGAAAGAAGTCGATATTTATTTTGAGACCAAATATATATATATATATATATATATATATATAACATGAGGGGTAGAATCGTCAAAACGAGAATATGGAAAGGTAGCTAAGTCTTTGAAACGCGTCGTTTCCAGGAGTAAGTTTGATTGACTGGGTGTAGATATGACCTGTACGTGTTGCGCACAGATAATTTCGGCCCACATAACGGCGAAATAAATGTTACCCCCCAGGACCTTCATCTTTAAATGATTTACAAAAACACCCCATTAACAATCATGGAATGCATTAAAGTCAACATTCTTGTTTTTTGAAGGTCAACCTCTTGGATGATGTCGATGACATGAACTAGTCAAAGGCAAAGTTGATAAACGAACAATGATATTGGGTTGTATTTGAATCATACAAAGTACCAACTAAGTCTTAGCTTTATTTGTCAACTTAAAATAAGACAATTATTGTTTTATAAGTTAAAACCGTCAAATTCAATATATCTTGTTTTCTTGTGAAGGGTATCACAGATAAAGTCTAGACTAATCCCGACAAAGTTTTTTTACTGTAATAATCAGCCATGATAAACTCAATGGTCACAATTGTTGAGAGCGTCTGTATATCGTTGTTATAGCTTGAGCATCTCCAACGAACATTTTAAAGAAACAACTTTGTACTTTTTATTGACATCATTTTTTATTTATCAAATTAAGACCTTTATAGAACTCTACAATAATAAATTTATAATAACTCAGTTTTGGGGGTGTCCCGTGTATAACATAAGTTAAATAAATATATACATATCAACAATTATATAGGATACAAATACATGAAAATACATTTAAAAAAACTAACAAAATGTCAATTTACACCAAGTTCATAGTAAGAACCAAGTTTCTTATACAAAAACTCAATGTGAGATTTTTATAAGAATTATCTCTGGTTCTCATAAGAACCACCTATAGAAAATGCTTTTATCTATACTATATTATAAAGCATTTGACAAAAACTCTTAAAAACATATTATTATGCAATAGGTACAATTGATTAAAGCATAATTACTTAAAATTCAACCATACAAGTTATAAATGCATTAGTACAACTAATAAAGCTTCATGTTTGAATTCGTATAACTAACTATACAACTAACTATACAGATAAGTATCTAATTTATAATATAAAAAATCTAACATATAATTAGGATAACCATTAAACTCTAACAAAATATTTAATTATTATATTTATAAAAAATTAAACAAAAATATATTATTTCAGAAAATGAATTAAAGAAAGTATACAAAAAATAAAATCTTTTTTTCAAAACTAATAAATCGTACTATAACATTGATAGAGACAAAAAATAAAATAAAACATAAAAATTAGATAGATCTCGCTGCATTGCGCGAGTACCCTTCTAGTATATCATTATGTAAGTATAAATTTAGCATGTTGATTTTATGAATTCCACTAATACTGGTAACAAAAATGATGATTTGTTTTGAAATTTGAGGATGTTATTCCTTCCACTACATGGATTGACGTCTATTACTATTGTAAAAGATATATATCGAACTAGTGTTAACGTTTCGATAAAAAAAGAGTTTAAAAAATCACGTGGTTTCGTATAGGTCCCCCTTACCTTCCCCATAAATACGTTAACATTTATTAAAAAAATCAAATACCATTTCAAACAGAACCATTCCGTAATTAAAATACCCGACATCCCATCTTCAAGAGTTTGATGATGAAACGGTCCCTCTTCTAGTGTTTGAGGATGACATATAAATGGTTCACAAAGATGATAAGATAACCTATATAAATTTACATCACATGAAAGAGAAATACAATAATGAGACAATATTTCAAAAATTGTAAACCGTAGTAAAATGAACAAGGATACCATGAAATAACATATGAAAAATGCAAAATTAACATAAAAAATAATGGTAATTACATTGTCTTTTAAATATGAAAAAGTCTATAAAAACTTCAATTATAACTAAAACAAATAAGACTCATACTGTTCACAGTGATATTTAGATAATTTAAAAAGTTGCATTATGTTGTATGATGATATTATGAATATGATATCTTTTTAAAACAACTTATAGAGTGAAAAATATGAATTTAAAAGAAAAAAGAATAATAAAACAAGATATTTCATATAAATACAAAACCCAATCCCAACAAGAAAAAAAAGGAATAAAAAAATATAAAAAGAATATTCTAAAATGTTAAACATTATTTCAAAACTTCTATAAAAACTTCTTATTTTGTTAATGTCTACATCTATACATACATATAAAATCTTTTTAAAAATTTGCATCTTCTTATCTCAAACTTTAATAAGATTTTACAGTATTTAAAGTTAAAATATATTAAATTATAATAATTAAATCTCTTTATGTTGTATATAAAATCAAATAATTTGGAGAGAATAGAATCTTAGGAAGGACAAGTGTATATATAATTATTTGTGGTTATAGTTCACTAAATATAATATGCGAATATTTAGGGTAAGATTCTACAAATTTGTAAAAGATGAGGGGGGCACGTGGAATACTTGAACGACTTATATTTCGTCCACTGGTCCACACACATTGCTTCTAAAAAACCAAACTCCCTTTTTAATCCAAAATCACACATTAATTATTTTAATATCTTGATAAAAGATGAAATAATTTTGTCTAAATAAAAGACATTTTTTGTTTGATCTAAAATTTTTGTACTAATTTCAACCGTCGAGTGAAATAAAAAATATTTTTTATACTGTTTTTTTAGGACGTATTTTATACAAAATCGATGAAATTGTCGTCAATCATGTTCCAATATACTAATATCTTTTTACATATATAGACTATATTATTATTGTTATTAAAACCATTTTATACTTTAATCAATAAAAAATATATTTCTAGTCACGATATATGTATATAATGTTGTATTCCTTTTAAACAAATGAAGTATTAGGTTTTGTTTATTTTTCAAGATGTTTATTTTACTTATGATTGGTAAGAGATAATGTTGAAAGCAAAATCAACAACATTATTTGTTTTTTATAAACTGATAAATATTTAAATTTGTATAAATTATCTATTTTACTCATCAGTTGAATTTATATATAAAGTTATATAAATTTACATATTTATTCATCATTATTACAGAATTTACATCTAAATTGTATAATTAACATTCATTTATACGAAAATATGTCATTATCGTTATTTAACACATTTAAATCCTAATAAAATACATTAATTGAGAGAGCTGATGATCGATTTGGTAAGGATCAATTGTGAAAAAGAATTGATTAAGGTTAATCAGTTGTGAAACATCGTTATTGAGAGTTTAGACAACAGTAAGAGGCAAACAATGAGTTGGTTTATCTCTTATCAGATAAGAAAACGATAAAATATACAAAAATTAAAAAACAAACAAACGGTTTAAATAAATGAGAATTAAGAAGATGATAAAAGTTTTTTTTAAAACAAATAACACCTTATTTTGTTTATTAAACCATTTTGAGTTAAATGTTATAGATATTTCAATCAAAAGTAAAGTTATTTCTAAAATAATTAAACACGAAAAACTGTTGGACTATAATTTAATAACTACAACTTTATTCAAATTAAATAATACAACTAAGAAAATAAAACATAAAAAAAAAGTTAATTAAAAAAATAATAAAGTCCAAGATGATCCCACTCCAGAATAAAAAGAGCATCACGCACATGGTCTCGCCAAACCAATTCCCAATTTTCTCTATTTCTACATTTTATTCCCCCATTTTTTTTTGAACCAAAGTTTTCTTATTTAAATAAAAAACACACAATCAAATAATTCATGTTTTTTTTTATAGAAAACGACGAGTATGTATTCTTAAAAGAAAACGTAGAAAGTATAATGGGTTAACGGATTATCGGCTTATTGCATATGGTCGGTTTTTAATTTGATTTTTTTAAATCTAAAGAGAGACTCGAACTAAATACACGCATTAAACTTAAAAATATTTGTGTTTTGTTTTATATCGATGAGATGGTATTCAAGTTTTTATTTCAGTTGTAATAAAGTATATTGTTGTTTTCATAATTGATACTTGTATATTTCGGTTTAAAAATCCCAAATAAATCAAAACAAAAATTAATCAGAAATTTGGGATAGAATTCAAACCTGTTCCTGATCATGATCAAAACCATGGTTCTAAATAACTCGTTATGACATTGTTATTGTGTCAATGATTGGGTTTGTCGCCACATTAACTCATGGTTCCACTATAAGGTTTGACTTGCATTGTAACGTGTTATGATGTGTACAACATGTTATGACGCATTACAACATGTTATAATGTAAGATGTGTGTTACTTTAATATCATTTTATATAAGCAGGTTGTGGTGGGGAGCTCTAGTCGTTGTAGAGTTAAATAGTAGGTCGTTTTGGAATTGCGATATGCTAGAGAATACCGTGATTAAGTTCGTTTTAGCATTTTTGAGTTATACATTATACCCTATAATTAGAGATTATAAGCTCATTTATGGTCCTGAATTTGAAATCAATTAACCCATTTATTTGCTATGGCTTGAAGCCTAGTGCTAACACCCTTTTTTTTTTAAAGGTGCATACTTTTGGAAAAGGTATCCTAAGCATTTGTCTAGACTAATTCCTGACAATTTTAAGATTGCTAAAGCATGCAACTCTAAGCTAATTCCTCAGTCACCACAAGTTGCTTGCGTCTGGATTCGAATCTGGGGTAGATAGGTTATCTAGCTTCATTCCCCACAAGCCTTAACCAGTACCCACAAGCCTTGTGGTTAAAGGTGCATACTTTGATGGCGGGATTTATGTAGATCAATATTTTGGTATATGTATCGTCTCTTTTATTACTCCTTTCAAACAAACTGAGGAACATATTAACATGTTTTAGTTCGAAAAAACATATATTCGTAGAACTCGACATGATATCAAAATTTTAGTCGAGTTTTCGAGCGAAAAAATTTCAGAATTACAAAATCCAACTTGTTAAAGTAAAATCAATAGTTATCAATCTCGAGATCAAGATAAACCGAGTAGCTGATTAAATGCTGGATTGTAGGTATGGGATATTTTTCCCATTTTAATTTGGACATTTAAGTCCTTCTAGTGATGGGGTTATTCCAAGTTTCCAACTAGTGGTTAAACCAATCCAGAACTATATTGGGCCGGCGGCCCATTGGTCGGGCCTTTTTTTATCTTTGGGCTAATGGGCTTAATGACAATTCGAAGGAGGATGGGATTTTCTTATAAAACTTTATCTAATTGTTTGGTTGCTTTTATAAATCTGTAGACATGCTTTAATTGCTTATTTGCTTGTATGATTATGTAATCCTTTTACTTTTTGTGCAGATACTTGTGACAAATTGTACATTTCATAATCGATTCTAATGTTTATGCATTATGTATTATTTTTCTTAGAAATCCAACATTTATAAAGAAATCAACCAAAAACAATCAGGTTCAATAAAAGCAAACAAACAAAAAAGAAGTTAACCCTCCATCTACACGGCATAGGAAGGAGAGAGGTCAAAACTGAACCCAAGCAACATCTCACATAGGATGCCCTAGCGAAAATAAAGAAACAAATAATTAACTGAGACCAACCAACACGAATAACAAATAGTCGGGTTACAACACCACAACACCCAAGATCCAGATAAGACATTATGTATTATTAGTTGTGTGTCTAAATTAGTCAGCATTTTTATATAGATAATGACACAATATTTTGTTATATTGGTTGAACTCAAAGCGTATCTTGTATTTAAATGTCTTTATCAAATAATTATTAGTTAGTTTTGTAAAATTTAAATTTTTTTAAGAAACCCCACACTTTACATCATACATGGTCCACAAGTGTCCATTTATTTCTTTAAATTTACAAAGTTATTATTTGAACCTTCTTCTATATATATATTGACGCAGCGGAAAATATGGAACGGATCGACAAACGTCAAATCCAAAGATAATAGATCTTACAAGCGTAAGAACTAATAAACAACGAGATAAAACTCGAAACAATCTCAAAAGAGAAGAAATATTATTAATCAAAAGATTATCAAAAAGTTGAATAATAAGGCTAGGCTAGAGTCCTTTAAATAGGACTAAGAAACCTAATAATAAGGAAACTAAATTAAACTAGGAAACCTATAATAAAGAAACTAAGTTAAACTAGGAAACATTAAAAGAAAAGAAAACTAAAGAAATAAGGAAACTAAATAATGATAATCCTAAGATGATAAATAATAACTAAAGTAAATAATTATCCTAAAATAATTAAGTTATAAAATAATTAAATAAACAAATAAAAGCAATTTGTTCGGGACCCGTCAGAACGCGTCCACGACCCCGCACGCGACCCATGTCGCGCAAGAAACTGTTTTTCAGTTTTCGATGCAAATTTTCGAGTTTCTTTCGAACCCGTTTTCTTGTTTTCCAATAATTAATGAAAAGCATCATTAACTCTTGAATTCGTCCTGCATCATATATATATATATATATATATATATATATATATGTATAATAGTTACTTATAAACTTGAGCTTTAAGGGATTATTTAGAGGCGGGTTCATGCGAGGACGGTAGCAATTTACGAGAATGTAAGGACGGTAGCAATCATTTTGTACAAAATCATTTTAATAAGTTACCGTCCTCGCATGAACCTATTTCTATATAAGCCACGTCTAAAGTTTAATAAGTTTTTTTTAAATATAGCAGAGACTACATCAACAATATTTTTTTAAAGAAATTAAAAAAAATAACTTAAAAAAATTCAAATGACATTTCATCACCATGTATTGGCCACGCCAACTATAGATGTAGCCGATAGCCTTTTTCATTGCATTAACGTTGTGTTTTCAAGTTTTTGAAGGAAGAAAAAAAATAGAAAAGAAATGGATGGATGGAAAATAATAATAAAAAATGAATTATTGTTATTTGAGTTCTTGAATTTATATGATTTTAAATAATATTTTATTTTAAGATTTTAAACTTCTTTTTAACCATAAGTTCCCTCTCCTCAACTTGTTATTGGTTTTTACTGTAAATTTAAACAACTCACACATTTGGTTTGTAATTTTCTTACCAATTATCTTATTTTCAAATGTTTGTTTAGTAAGTTGACGTGAACAAGAACATGAACATGTAGTCATTAAATGAAATGCAATTAACCGTTTAATTGTATAACTGAAACAAATAATCGGAAAAACAAATTAGCTTGTTGAACTAATTAATTCGGTTAACCATCGAAACCCCACGTACTATGGATACCCATAGTTTTTAGAGCAAGAGTCTGATTTTAGGTCTTCAATTATTAATCTATCTAATCTTAGCCAGTCTTTATTGCATGCGTCTGGTTACAACCAATCTATTCACAGCTATTTATAGAAGACATATGATTCATCCTTAATCGATGAACCTAGTGGGTCCATTAAAGAAATATGACACTAGTCATCCTTTGTGTTCAGACGAATTATGGTGGTGGAGAAGGTTGTTTAGCACAATTAATAATATATTTTTTTTTCTTTTCAAATCACACATAAACATTAGTGTGAAAAATTGAAGTTGAAGATAATAGATAAACAAAGGCGTTGATGTAGGGCGGTTCATTAACTTTGATACTCTGCTCTATTTGAACCCATCTCAAGACTCATTGATCTAAAACTCTTGTACAAGTTTCACTACATGCTCTTCCATTTTGCAAGAGCTTTGGATTCAAATTGTACGAGTGTTTGGTTTATTATAAATCTCTAAAAAAGATTAATAATATATTTTGTTTTAAGGCTAAAGAACAATCAGAAAAATCCCGGTGAGCTTGGAGGGACTCGGACTGGAGAGAAGCCCAAAAGGTCAACTTATTGAAGTGAGCTAACCTCTCAGGGGACTCGAATTGATAAATCTATGAGAGAAACATCAAAAGCCCAAAATTTATTACGAGTGAACTAAACCCCCAAAAGACTCGAAGTTGTGAACTGTATGGAGGTCCCTCAAATATTGAGTTGTTCAAGTGGCAATAGGTCTTTGAAGTGTTGGATAAATTCATCTATTTACTTTGAAAGCTTGCGAATGTTTGGAACTTTGAATTCGTCTACCTTTTCTGAAAATTGTCTATTGAACAATACAATAAGTGGCCTACAAAATCTGTTTTTATGCAAACATTTGGATTAAGTGCTTGTGAACGTCTAGACGTCTGGACCACTTCTAGATATATACTTAAAAAAACTTACTCAAAAATGTTATATCACTCTTAACACATCTCAGATAATTAACAACTTTTTTTGTTTATTTATAAAAATCAGATTTTTTAAAAATCAAGTATTCACACGAAAATAACTAAAAAACAATTATTCTACATATAAAACATGACTTGCAAATTGGGATCATGTGAGACCATATTGTTTCCTGAGATTCATGAGACCATTTTTTTACACTTCACATTTACAACAAAACATTGTGAAGGTAACATTCACAATGTTTTTACTGTGAAAGTTCATATTTTTTTTATCTTTATACTATTTTGATGTGAAGTTTCAAATGTAAAAATGTTATCTCAATGAAAACAACATGGTCTCACGTGAACCCAACACTATAAAACATGTTGGTGATTTTAGTGTCACCGGTCCAGTTATGTGTAATTGAAAATAACATGATGTTTAAAAGGGGTTTTATGTTGTGTTCTAATACGAGTCAGGTGGTGCGGAGTGCACACTTATTATAAGACGAGTATGAACCCGGTAACGACAAAATGGCGGGGATCAAGGGGTCGCGCCCCATTGCGGGTCCAAGGGGAAAAACCCCTGGCGGTTGTCTGTATAGCTTGGAGTATAGTGGGAAAACACGATTAGAACTAGGATACAGAGCTCTGTATGGCTTGACGAGAGCCCAGATACAAAGCTTTGTATGGTTGATACAGAGGCTCTGCATGGTCGATACAGAGCTCTGCATGATTGATGCAGAGGCTCAAGTTATGATCCTCGAGACTTAGAGTTTTCTGGAAAATGGACTAGAGATCTGCATGATGGACCAGAGTTCTACATGTATGGACCAGAGCTCTGCATGGTCGATTGTGATAAGTGTTCTCTAAATGGTTAATGTGCATTAATTGTGCAATTATTGAGCAGTTACTGAAATTTGTGTAACTGATCACTACTTTTAAAATTCAGCCATTATTGTCATTTCAGTTACGTTATTTTTATGAGTATAAATATGAATTTATATTCACGATTTTAGACACTATTTTTGAACAATCCTAATTTAATGTTTTCATTTTTGTGCTTAAAAACATAAGTGTTATTGGGTCTTATACTATGTTGAATTTCGTGAACCCATGCATAGGGTTAAAATATCAACTCGAAAAGTATCTTTTTACGACTCTCAAGCAATCCAGTTTGATTAATTCATCCTATTTCTACCTCCTGATCCTACAAAACATTTTTCCTTGAATACCAAAATGTTTGAATCTATCTAAAATTATAAAAAGTTGTGTTTTATAAAATTAATCTTATAAAAGTTGGTAAATTTTCTAAAATTTTATTACTTATTCTTATACATTTGATATTTGATTCGAATACGAAATATGCTACATTATTAATTTGAAATAATTTTTCGTTGACATTTTCTGTAAATACATCTTAAAAAGAATTTTGTTATAAATTTATTATCCAAAAAGTGTTCGGGTTATGTAATGGTCAGGAAGATTCATACAAGGTTATTTAAAAACGAAATATTTGTTTGGTGTTTTAAGACGGATAATATTTGTTAAACACCTTCTATTATCTACTCTAACGACAAATTATAAAGATATTTAACATAGAAATGATATTTCTTTTTACGTAATAACCAATAATATTTCCAAATATTGTCTCCTTTTTAAGTATTATATAAACTTTATAGATTTATCCAATAATTTCCATATATATTTTTTTTAGTTTTCTCTTTTCTACAAAAACAATCAAACTGGTATATTATTTAAAAACATATTTAAATCCATCCCTATAATTTGTTACCTAATTTTTTTCTCTTAAAGTAACACATAAACTGGGATCAATTAAGGGGGTGTTTGGGATTGCTTATTTATCACCGGTTTGACACCGGTATAAGTTGTTTTTCCAAACACTAAAAAGTATTTATTATCAGTGTCACACCGGAATAAGTCAATAAGTTGTTTTTATAAGCAATCCCAAACACCATCTAAAACTAAACAATCAATCCAAGTTTTAAGTGTAAGATTGAATGTGAGAGAAAATAACTCTAATTTTTTCAATTTAGAAACGACTTCAAATAATTATCGGAACTAACCCATTTGCATACCTGAATTTTGAGCTTTTTTGAGTTATATATCTTCACGTGTTTTTTATGGTGATGGAAATTGTTTGATAAATTTTGAGAGATTAAATAACAATTAAAAAACAGGCACATAATTTGAAAAGTTAAATCAAACTAATATATAAAAGGAAATATCATTTAAATATTATTTTCTTATAATTTCTTAACTTTATTATGAATGTATTACCTAAAATGTCATGGATTATCTAACGGCTGAAAATAGGCATTAAATTATTTTGAAAAAGGAAAATTTATAGTAATTTGATAGAAAGCAATTTTTTTAATAAAGATATGAAATGTGTTATAAAATATATTACTTAAGATATCTATACTATATTATAAAGCATTCGGCCAAATACTCTTAAAAACAACTTTTTAAGCCTTAGGTACCGTTATTTAATGCTAATTACTTAATTTTCAAGATTACAAATAAATTATGCATAAGTACAACTTATTAAAACTTCATTTCTGAATCTGTGTAACTAACTACAGATAAGTATGATTAAATACAAGATAAACATCTAATTTTAAATATAAAAAATCTAAAATATAATTAAGATAATCATTGAGTTCTAACAGAATACTTAGTTATCATTTATATAAAAAGTTATATTTGTTATTAAACCTAAACTTAATTATGATAAAAAATTTGAATTAGAGAAATTACATAAAAAAAAAACTTTTAAATGAAACAATAAAATCATTTTCTTAAAACCACGTAAAACCATTAGAACATCGATAGAGACAAATATTAAAATGAAACTTAAAACTGAAATGTATCTCGCTGCATTCTGCGAGTACTCTTCTAGTATTATAATTATCTAACTGTCGAGACATACGGTCAAGATTATTTAAGATGGAAAGTATTTTTCTTAATAGAATAATAATTTTTTTTTCTTTTAAAAAAATATTTTCTTTTTTGAAATATAATAGAATAGATTTTATAAAAGAAAAAAGTTCGTGGATTATCTAACGGTTGAGAGATTGGCCCACATGTTTCTTTGTGTACCCTTGTAGGCAGACAAGAAGGGCGCCATTTCAAGCTCACAGTGTACAATCCTCAAATTGCCCTTCCATTTCCGGTTGTTATTCCTAAAATACCCTGCTAGCCCAAAGCCATCCAAACCTTGGTCCTAGGTCTAGCCACCATAGTTGATTTGGGTCTAGTGGCTAAATCGTGAAATCGATCGAAATCGTCAATTTTTATAATTAAAATTATTTTTACCTATTTTATTAATTAAATTTCCATTTAAGTGTCTCATGTATTTATGTAAATTTAATTTTCAGATTGATTTTTTTCCCTGGTAAATTTTTTTAATTTGAAAATAGTTTCTAAGTAAATACAGAACTCTTAAAATGATAACTTGGTTTCAAAAGTAGTTAAAAAATAAACTTGACTGAGAGATTAATTATTTTGGTCAATTCCAACGCTCAAACACTTTCAAACTTTTTCTCAATGCTTTGTTGATACATATTAATTTATGGGACAATTCTTTTTTGGAGATAGATGACATACTAAAAAACCATAAATTATATAAAACTAAGGTATTTTGGTCTAATTTTTTATTTTATGTAATGTATTTTCACAACCTTACTTTGATACATCAAATATAAAATATTAAAACATTTAGATCAATATATGTTGATCTAAACAAAAATAAGACCCAAATACATTATATTTTCATGCATTCTTAAATAATGCTACATCCAAGCCATCAAAATATAATTTTAAAAGTATATCACACAAAATAAAATCAAAACATAAATAAATTTCATTTTCATTCAATTTACTTTAGCTAAAAATCTACATCATACCAAAAAAAATTCTCAAAATCACCTAAAATATATACAAAAATAAATTTATTTAATATTAATAAACAATTAAATCATTAAATATAAGATACATCTGTTACACTTAAGTTCATACAATTTCTTTTTCTTCATATAGCTATTTCTAAAATTTATACTTTATATCTTTAATGTTGTGTATGAAAGGAACCAAAATACATAACAATGACAAACACCTAGAAATAATGTGATTTAAGACAGCCTCAAAACAAAAAATTTCAACTAAAGAAAGAAATGAAAAGTCTACATCCCACATGAAAGAAAATGGACCAACTTTAGTAATCTCATTAAACTCATCTTGACCCAATTGCAATGAAAACAAGAAAAGGGTGCGCCATTGGTCCCATTGCCATCAATACACGAAAAGGGTGCAACCCAGAATTCAGGACCATCCCAAAGCCAGCTACATTTGTGTTCTAAAAGATTCATTCATAGTGTGGAAAGGTGAAATCTTGATATATTTATATCTCTATCCACCTACACCCATTTTTTTCCATATTCTATTATCCAACAATCTTTTTTGTAGACCCCAAAAGTTTCAAGGGTTTTTGTTTTAATTTCTTTTTGGTTTTCTTTTTTGAGAAGAACCCTATTGGGTTTTTGCTGTACACGACAATCCAACTGAGGTGGGATACAATCAGAAATCCTATTGTGTTTTTGTGTGTGTGTGTGTGTGTGTGAAGAAAAGCTTTAAGTTTAGATGGGTTTCTTCTAAGTTTTCGTTACTGTTTCGATTAATGAGTTTATGTTGTGTTGATTTCTTCCACGAAAACAATTGAAAAAAAAACTACTGTTTTTGGAGCGATTATCTTTGCGTCTATTTCATGGAGACTGTGTGAAAACCAATTTGGGGAATTGGGATTTGACAGAAACTAATTTGGGTTTGTTTTGTTTTTTTGAAATCATCTCTTGTTTTGGGTTGATTTTGATTTCAAGAAATCTTTTAGAATTGATAATATTTACAATTTCGTATGAACAGGTTTCCGTTACTGTGGGAGAAAAAAAAAGCTTATTTTGACCCCTTTTTTGGTACTAAATGAGAGAAGAATTCATATAATAACATCAGAAGGTGAAAAGTGAAACAAGAAAAGGTTAGTGATGAAGTTTATGAAACTTGGTTCTCGGCCTGATGCTTTCTATACTGCAAATGGTGTAAGGTAAGCATCAAATTTCTGTTTGTACTCTGTTTTTCATCCCATTCCAAATTGAAATTAAAAAAAATTGTTTTTTTGGGTTTTGTGTTGAATCATTGAGATAAGGAATTGATTTCATGATTTGGGTTTAGGTCAATTTCTTCAGAGGTTCGTAGCGATCTTATAATCCAAGTGAATGAAACAAGATATTTGCTTCACAAGGTGACGTCTTTTCTTTAATTTACCATTTTATGAGTTTTTTCTTTTCAATTTTACTTTGATTACACAAATGGGCTGTTGGATTTTGTGTAAATAATGCGAGAAAACTGAATCGAATTTGTGGGTGTTTGGCAAATTTCGTGTTTCTTGATGCTCTGATTTTTATTAGTTATCCACTTTTATGATTGTTTTTTCTTTTCGAATTTTACTCTGGCTACTTGGATGGATTGTTGAATTTGATGAAAAAATGCGATGAAACGGAATCGAGTTGGTGGGTTTTGGGCGAATTTAATTTCGTGATTCTCAAATTACTCTGTTTTTCATTAATCCACCACTTTTATGACTGTTTATTCTAAATTTTACTTTGATTACACAAATGATCCTTGAATTTGATGAAATAATGGATAAAATTGATTTGAATTGTTGGGTTTTTGGCGAATTTCGTGATTCTTGATACTATGTTTTTCATTAATTTTCCACTTTTATGATTGTTATTTTTTTCAGTTTTACCTTGATTACACAAAAGGGTTGTTGAATTTGATGAAATAATGCGATAACTAATTGGTGGGATTTTGGCGAGTTTTGCGATTCTTGATACTCTGTTTTTCATTAATTCACCACTTCTATGAAAAAAAATTCAATTTTACTTTGATTACACAAATGGGTTGCTGAATTTGACGAAATAATGCGATAAAACCGAATCGAATTGGTGGGTTTTTGGCGAATTTGGTGTTTCTTGATACTCTGTTTTTCATCAATTCACCACTTTTATGATCGTTTTTTTTTCTTTTCAATTTTACCTTGATTTCACAAATGGTTTGCGAATTTGATGAAATAATACGATAAAACCGAATCACATGGGTGGGTTTTTGGTGAATTTTGTGATTCTTGATGCTCTGTTTTTCATTAATTCACCACTTTTATGATTATTATTTTTTCAATTTTACCTTAATTACACAAATGGGTTGTTGAATTTAATGAAATAATCCGATAAAACCGAATTAAAATAGTGGGTTTTAGGCGAATTTCGTGATTCTTGATACTCTGTTTTCCCCCCTTCAGTTTCCACTTCTTTCGAAGTGCTTGAAGTTACAAAGACTCTGTTTTGAGAGCTCTGAATCCTCTCAACTTCAATTTCTCCAACTCCCTGATTTCCCAGGAGGCCCTGAAGCTTTTGAATTATGTGCAAAATTCTGCTATGGAATCACAATCACTATTGGTGCCTACAATATCGTATCTGCTCGATGTGCAGCCAATTACCTTCAAATGACAGAAGATTTCGAAAAGGGTAATTTAGTCCACAAGCTTGAAGTATTCTTTCACTCTTGCATTCTTAATGGTTGGAAAGATTGTATTGTTACCCTTCAAACCACAAAAAGATTCCAACTATGGTCAGAGGAAATGGGGATCACAAGCCAATGTATTGAAGCCATAGTGTCAAAAGTCCTTTCTAACCCTATGAAGGTGAGCTTATCACATAACCATTTGAGTCAAAATGGGGACAAAGAAGACATTAATGGAAGCAAAGGGTGGTGGGGTGAGGATCTTTCCGAGTTAAAAATGGATCTTTATAGAAAAATAATGACATCCCTTAAATCTGGAGGCAAAGTGCCTGCAAATCTTATTGGTGATTCTTTAAAGATCTATACTTCCAAATGGCTTCCAAAGATTTCAAGAAATCTTGAAATGGGGTTGGGTTCTGAATCGGATCCTTCGAATTCGAATAGCAGATTTCTCTTGGAATCGATAATTATCTTACTTCCGATGGAAAGAAATGCTGTTTCTTGTAGCTTTTTACTCAAACTATTGAAGGCGGCTAACATACTTCAAGCTTCATCTTCTACAAGAATGGAGTTGGCAAGAAGGGTTGCGATTCAATTGGATGAAGCTAAAGTTTGTGATTTGATGATTCCATCGATATCAAACAATAGTGATACGATATATGATCTTGATATAGTTTTGAACATTATGGAGCAATTTATGATGGAAACACAAGGTCAACAACATATAAGTCTTCAAGAAAGATTGGAATTGGATGATGAAAATGGTGATTGTGATTTTATGGAGAGTTGTAGATCATCTTCTTTGGGTTCGAATGGTCGGATGGTTAAAGTGGCAAGGCTTGTGGATGGATATTTGCAGGAGATTGCTAGAGATGTGAATGTGCCATTGTCAAAGTTCATAGCTTTGATTGAAGGTGTTCCTCAACTTGCTAGAGTGAATCATGATGATCTTTACAGAGCCATTGATATATATCTCAAGGTAATACAATTTCTAAATGGTTATAGCTATCTTTATTGTTTTTGAGACTTTTATGCATCTAATCTGTTAGAGTCTCACATTAGATAGACTTTAACAATTTAGGGGTTGTTTGCTAAACACTTGCCGCCTTTTTACCGGTTAACTAAACACTTACCGATAAGAGACGCCTACCCGGGAAGAGATAATGGTTTTTACCAATAATCTTATTGTGCCATTTTGCCAAACAAGAATCCTATCCGGTGAGCGCGCTTGCCTAGGAAAGAGGGTAAAATTTTTCAAATTTGGAGGACTATTTAAAATTAGGGGTGAAATAATATTTTATTATTCACATCAATAAAAGTTTTTGAAATTAAATATTTAGGAAACATAATTAATATTTATTGAATTTTAATAATATAATTAATGTTGTATTTTCTAAAATAAAGAATATGTTAGAGTTGAATAATAATAATAATAATAATAATAATAATAATAAATATATTTTTGACCCTCCATTTTGAAGGATCTGTTGGAAATCATCTTATGAATTAATCTTAATGATGATCCACATATTTTCACATGGTATTAGAGACAATGTCTACCACTTTAGGAACTTGGCATCCCCACTGCAACAAAATCGGGTTGATAGGAAACAAAGCGTCTGAATGTCATAATAGACTACTTTATAGGACCAAACATTTTTGTATTCTATTTAAAAATGTAACAATATTTTTGTAAGAAACTTTTGGATGTCTTAACAAGTTTTTTAGGGTATTTTTAAAATAATATGTTACAATATATACTTTTTAATGGGAACTTTTGAGAAATGATAATGAATACATAATTTTTTTTATATGACACTTGTTTTTATAAAAAACCTTTACAAATAATGTCATAAAAAATTAATAGGATGTTTTCAAAATAGGGGCCCTTGATCAAATTGTGATAACTTTGAGAATCAATACATCATGTGTGCTATTTCACATGATTTTTTTTTCCATCTGTGACTTGGATTTAGATATTGATTAACATATATTTGTTTATTTTGACGCGTTTGTGAAACTAAAACCACTACTAAAAAGTTTCGCATTGAGAACTGAATACATATGAAACAAACACATTGTGATACAAATATATGTTAATCAATACATAAAATTCTAGCCTTACACGAAAAAAATCCTGTAAAACAATACCTTATGATAATAGTTCTCACAATTATCTATATGGGGTTCTCATATGATTAAACCCCTATGAAATAAACTTATTGCAACACTTTTACACATGACGTATAATTGTTTGGTTTTATAAACTTAAGTCTCATAAATCAATTTATTATATAACATTTAAACATTTTTGGTATCCTATAGACTCGATTTTGTTGTAATGACTTATCTAGCCCCCTCTCGACACCAGGACAATATGTGTCTGTATAGCCGGTAGGAGGGGGCGTGTTAGTCTCCCACATCGGTTAGACGTGGTCCATTTATGTTCGAGAATTTTTGGAACCTTCCTTTTCTTCTCGATGGCTCTTTTAGAAAATAAATCTAACGATGTTTCACATATTATCACACATTCTACAATAGTACAATCATAGATCTTGCTTATGATTTTGAAAATTTTGACTTGTTGGTTAAGCAGTCGCACCCAGAGCTGAACAAAACCGAAAGGAAACACCTTTGTCGATCACTCAACTGCAAAAAACTATCCGTGGAAGCATGTATGCACGCAGCACAAAACGAGTTACTGCCATTACGAGTGGTGGTGCAAGTCCTGTTCTTTGAACAAGCTCGAGCGGCTATGGCTGATGGCCACCTGACCGCACTTCCTAGCCACATCAAGGCACTATTAGCTGCCAAAGGCGGTGCACCAACCCCACCTGGCTCACTAACCACCCTGCAACCGGAGAACCAGTGGGCGAAGTCGCGAAACCCGAGTGTTTCCAGTTCAACAACAAAACCACCAGTAGATGATGATGATAATGATAATGATAATGATGATGGTTCTTCAAAGGTGAAACAAATTTGTTCGATTGGTAATCGTCCTAAAAAGACGATGTTCAGTAAGTTGTGGTCGATTAACTCGAACCATAACCAGAACGGTAATTAGACCTTACAAAAATAAAAAGTTCTTGTCCCCAAATCCTGTATCCCCTCCTTGTCCTATAATCACGTGAAAATAAATTATCATAAAAATATGAAATCGGAAACTAAAAAATTATATTATATAGAATAATTATATGTTTTTACGTGATTGGTAGGATAAGAGGGGAGATAGGATATGGGGACGAAGAGTTTTTTTATTCACAAATGTAAACTCTGATATATATTGGGTGGACTCGTATACTTTGACTGACTTTGATGATGCATTAGACGAGAAGTGTTTTTGACTCTACACCGATGGCCGATGGGTGATTTATGCTTAGACATAATTGTTGTCTTCTTAAATACATCAAATAATATAAAAATATGTATTATTTTTGATAAAAATATATTATTGAAAATGGTTTTATAGTACAAATACTGAATATTACTGTTATTAGCTTTATTTTGTTTGTACATGTGTATGTGTTTGGTAGAGTTTTTATTGTCTTTGTATTTAATACGAAGCATTTTAAAAGTAACCATAAGGTGTGTTATTTGTTTTTATGAAGAAAAACATTTTATTATTAACCTCTAATGTCTAATTGAATAAGAGGTTGAATTATTCATATTGTTTTTTTCCTTTGATAAGAGGTAGAAACTTCTTACCGTCCTTTTGTTCAACGAAAAGACAACCCATATCTGATTAATGTTAAAATAAACCATTAAATAAAATTGAGATGGATATGAAAATAGAATGGAGCATGAAACAAGATTGATGGTTTAAGTTCTTAACTTCATAATCCATAGTTGATCATGTTGCATGCCCATATGCCCTTATAAAATACATAAAATGTATTATGTTAATAATTTTATAAATTTGTAGTTTTGGACTATTAAAATGTTGCACTTCCTTGCAGTTTTCTGTACATATGATTTCAGAGATTCTTTTTCATAATCAACGATGATATGATACGACCATACATACACTTTGAAGACAAGACCAGCAAAGACGAAATAACCAATCAAACATGGACAACTTTTTATATTCTTTAGGGAAATCGAATAAAATTGCCATTTTTTTACAGGATTAGTCTTCTGGTCATTTTTCTTCTGATTTTACCTAAATGTTACTGTCTTTTACAAGTGGCACCTTTGTAATTTAGGGAGATGGCTAAAAAACAAAAAAAAAGATTACAATTTATGCCTAGGTCCGCAAGTGGTACCTCCACAATTTCTGTCCAAGTCCGCAAGTCACGGAGGTGCCACTTAAGGACTTGCGCATAAATTGTAAATATTTTGTCTATTAGCTAGCTCCACAAATCATGGGTGTGTCATTTGCGAAGATAGTGACATTCGAGTAAAACCGGACGAAGAATGGCCAAGAGAGCAATTACAAAGAGATAAATGACCATTTCGGTCAATTTCCTTATTATTTGTGCCTACACTTTTATGTTTTTTTAATGATGCGGGTCGAGTTCAAGTATCAATATACTCGACTCGAACTTGATAGCTATTGCCCGGGTTCTAACTCGACTCAAAAACTCGCGAGTAGTTAAAACTGAACTCGAGCTCAAACTCGTTTAAAACTCGAATTTCAACTTGAATCAAGCTTGAACTCAAATCAAGATTAAACTTGAACCCGAATCAAGCTGACTCGACTCGTTAATATGTGAAGTCAAGTTCGAGTTTGAGTCGATCCTATTAATGTCGAATGTTGACCGAGTCCATCTCAAATATTTCGTGAGTTGCTTCATATCATTTACACCCTAATTGTCATATACTTAAAAGAAGGAAATATTATGTTAGATTGCCCAAATTTCTGTTTGATTTAACAAAATGTTTTGAAGGGTCTAAATTTTATGGAGATATTTAGAATCTTTTATATATTCGATGTGAAGGATTTCAAATCGAATTAAATTCTATTTTATAGAAAAACAGATAATAAAAATAAAACCTAAAAACCCTATGAAATTCAAGTGGAATTTCCAGATTTCCTTTTAAGACATAAAACCAATAGCGAGATTGGGAGTGTTTGTGATTGCTTATTTAAAATAACTTATTCTTTTATGTAGAAATGTTTATTTAAATTATGTGGTATTAGATCAAAGTTTTATAAAAAAAATGTTTAAATTAGTTTATTATAGTACAAACGTAATAAGCAAATAAGTTGTTGTTTAAGGGTATTTGAGATTGCTATATAAATATAAAATAATTAAAAAACCGATAAGTTTTTTCAAAGAAGGCAATATGACAGAAAGTTTTAACTTATCAAAAATTCCTTATTACCGGTACCAGTTCCGAATCTCATCAAATTGGTTACAGTCACATCATCCAACGAGCAAAAAGGATCAAAGTCGATTGGATCATTATAAAAGACCAATTTGAAATCCAATCATACATCACATAAATGTCTCCTTAATTTTTCTTCTTTTTTTCCGTTAATTGATTGAATTGTTCTTCTTTGCCTCGATTATGATGTACTGATTTGATCTAAACACCTTCTTCACGAACACAAGTTCTCCGATCAAAAATCAGTGTCAGATTCAAGCCTGTTATTGCCAATGGTTGCCGTTGTGAACTAGGTAACTCTGACTTGAATTTTCACATGCATATCTTAGAAGCTTTCCGGCAGATTTATCGTAACGAAACGGAAGTTTTCTGAATGGTTTCGACACCTGCTGGATGCAATGATTCCTGGCGGCGATAGGAAATCTCGCCGCCGGTGAGCTGGAAGTAGACGAAGAAGGAGATTTCGGTGACGGAATCTCGAGATCAATCGTGGTGGAGGAAGAAAATCGAGAGGCGGAACTGGTTGAAGGAATCGAAAAGGATTTCTTCGAAAGCGTAAGGAACGCTCTGATTTTGAGATTCGATGATGATTGAACCCTAGCTGTTCGATCATATTCCTCAACGAGATTAACTAGATCCTCATCACAGGTGATCGAAACAAGCGCATCTAAATCCTCCGTCGGCAATTGACACCTCAGAGCCACCGCCGGCGTCCCGGTAATTTCACCAAGTTTCACCAGCAATTCTGTAAGTCAAAAAAGGTAAATCTTTTTCCAATATCTTCACTACACACACAACTACACTAGTTACATATTACTAATTACTCTACTCGTTCTTCCATTTTAGTCATACAAAACCAAAATCAAAAACTAAAACCAGAGTAAATTACTAATTTTCACTTACCGGAAAAAGAGAGAGAGCGGTCGACGGCGATGACACGAGTTTCACCGCCACAGTAACGGAGTTTGCCATCGGTATAACGAGGTAGAATCTTACCACCATAACTGCAAAGGAATTTGATGGTTGGGGGTTTAGGAGTGGTGAGAGAAGGTCCTGCTGCCATTTGAGAAGGTGAGAGAGGGAGAGAATTGTGTGTTGGTTCTTGAAGGTAAAGCGTGGCGCCATTAGTACCTCATTTATAGCTTTTTTTTTATGAAATGAACCTTTGGTCGACCATCTTAAGGTTTCCAATACGAGTGGGATTTTGTTTTTTGGTGGGGTATACATATTTGTGTTGTTTGTGGGTCATGAGACAAATAACTAAAAAGATCAATTATTTCCTATGTTTTCACATATTATCGACACCTTCCTATAGGTCTCTTTTTCAATTTCATGGTCGGCCATTAACATGAGTTTCATGGGAAGATAGAAAAGGCATGATATTTCCATTTTTAATAAGTTAAAAATGTAAAAGATAGTTTTTAATGGTAAGGTGAGAAACGTGAGAAAGTTGAGTTAACGGTGAAAAACGGATTTGAACTATTGATCACTTTTAATCTTATGTCTTTATATGAATTACGTTTTATAAGAAAATTGATATGGTACATCTCATCCTAATGTGCATTCATTTCTCATCCAACGGTAAATAACCACTTCTCACCATATATAACATTTTTCACCGGAACCCAACCCTTAACGTTAATAGATAAAAATAAGAAATTTATAATTAGAAATGTATTTTACAATATATATTGTCCATTGCCAAGTTTTGGATTCATCTTTTAACAATTTCCCTACTAATATTTTAAAAATGTCACTAACTTCGCAGATGATAACTTCTCAACTTGCAGAGGGTCAAAGTGTTAAAATGAAGAAGTTTCCGAACGAGGTCTGTAAATGCAAAGACCAAATCTGTAAATTAATCTCAACACTTGTGCCACTTGCGGACTTTTATCTAATTTGCATATTTGGTTTTTGTCACTTACGGATGTGATGCTATTTTTGAAATTTACTATAAAATGACTAAGAGATGAATGCAAAATCTGAAAATAATTATTTCCATTAGTTTTTGTGTATGGATGAATTTAAACTAGCCCTACGATAAAGGGCTTCAAGAGTCCAATACATCTCCTCCCAACAAACAACCCCATATTCTTGAAGATTTTTTTTCCTTGTCTTTAAAAATGGTCATCATTTTATAAACCTGCCTTCCTATATAGAAAATCGTAAATGTTTTTGGAAATGGTATCCTAAATATTTACTTAAACTAACCCCTGATAATTTTAAGACTGCTAAAGCATACAACCCTGAGATAATTCTTCAGTGGCCACAAGTCGTTTGCGCCTGGATTCGAACCTGGGATAGATGGATTATCTAACCTCATCCCCCACAAGTTTTAACCAGTACGCCACAAACCTTATAGTTATAAAATAATGTTATCATCAAAAGATGATGTAACAAATAGTTCACAATCGAAATTTTATTATATGATTGCATTCTTAAGACAAATACAAGGTTGATCAAATATATAGGGTGATAAGAACTTTGTTTGATAATTTTTTTTTGATAAAAGACAAACAAGTTTTTGACTCGTATGATATTGTTAATATCTTTCTAATTTATTAGCATGTAACATTCTAGGCCAACTACATTAGATATTGTTTGTGTTGGGTCACCGATGATTTGGTGATGAACCTTCTCTATTATTTGTTTGATCTTTTACAGGGTCTTTTGAAGGTCTGAAATATACTTCAAGTATTGAAAAGTCAAAGACTATTCAATCTAAGGGTTGTACATCAAAATGTAGAATTTTTGATGTGACAACTAACTTTAATATTCAGACCATTGCCAAAGTCAAGATTGTTGGGTCACCATGGGTCACCGATGGTACACTTAAAAGTTATCAAAGTACTATGACATCAATACAAGATGATGACATCAATACAAGATGAGGACATCAAGTTTGAAGTCATGGTCACCGACATTACAATCTTGGTCATCGAAATTGCAGGTATATTTTCTAAGGCTGTCATATCAAGTCACAAGGATGTACACTTTCAACACTTAGTGAAAGATGAAGTTTATCAAGCAAAAGCAAAGTGTACACTTACCATTTCTAGCCTTACAAAGTATCCACCGATATGATACATGGCTTCATGTATCACTTAGCAATTTCAAGAGATAAAGTTCTTACTCACAACAATTGCAAGATACGTGAGCTGCAAGAACTTGGGCATCAAGCCTTAAATAAAGACATTCTCTTTTATTCTTATAAAAGGAATATTTGTCTTTTAGCTAAAAGGTTTGATGGGACTTCACAGAGCATGAAGAAAAGAAGATAAAGTTATCTGACATTATGTGCTACAAGGAATGGTTCATCCATTATTCTAGTACAAAGGGAGTGGCCTCTTCCTTTGTACATCAGATAAACTTCCAGCTAATCAATCATTGATACCGTCCACTTGCATCCCTTGCATGGGCACTATAAAAGGAGATGAAGTCCTTCCCAGAAATCTCACTTCTTCAACAATACTTCTCTGAAAGTATTTGTTTGATTTCGCCAAAGCTGTGTGCGCTAACAGTCTTATTTTAACTTCCTGTGTGTATAAGTTAATTACTGTTATTTAAGTTTGTTAGAATAGGTTGTCTATTCTTTTCCGCAACAAACTTCTGTGTGTAAATTTTTAATATTTATATTAAAAAATTTAAAAAGAGCAAAAATTGTGTGTTTGTATTCATCCCCCCCCCCCCCTCCCCCCCCTTCTACAAACTCTTACTAGCTTAGTCATCTCCCTTCCAGGACTAACAGTTTGTTTTGTCTATATAGATGGAATCACAATTTTAAAACATGTTTGATAGAGGACGTATCCAGTCCCTTAAAAGGAACTTTTGTTCTCTTTCTCAACCAATGTGGGATCTTACAATTTGGAGAAGATAATGAAAGTTGTCCTATATGAAACTGGATACCTCATATATTAGACATGTTTTAAAAATCCCGAGTCCAGATGTGGACAAAATGGGCAACATCTGGCATGGTTAGCTTGGATATTACAGATGATATCAGAGTTAGGAACCAGACTAGTGTGACGGCGAGGACGTTGGGCTCCCAAGGGGGATGAATTGTAAGATTCAACATCAATTGGAGAAAGGAACTAAGGTTTGCCTTACAAGGGACCGAATACCTTATCTATCATACACATTTTAAAACGGTGGTCCAAGTGTGTGGATAATATATTGTACAGTTGGTCTTGGATGTTATATAGACCATAAAAAAACAATTGTATGGATATAGATACACATATGTGAAATTTAACCACTATCTGTTAGAAAGTTAAGTTTTATGTGTAATTCTGATACTGTCTAAGAACATTTCCAACCCAACATTAAAAATATAAAAATGGAGGTGTTTTTATCTCCCATTAAAACACTGGAAAAAAAATGAGGTCAATAAAATATTCCTCTATATTTGGAGGTCAATAAAGTTTACATCTATACATAAAATATTAAGTTTTTGTAAACACATGTATTATTTTATTATATTAAAGATGTTTTTCTGTGTTTTTATAGGGGTCATTTACCAAAACTTACATGCGTAAGTGCTTATCAAGTCATATTACCTTACCGAGTGAATATATTAATGACCAAAAAATTTATCCGGTAAAAATGAGACAAAGACCAAGAATTTTACCCGGTAAAAACGAGACAAGGACCAAGAGTCTTACCCGGTAAGTGAGTGCGATGACTTCTACCACAGTAAACATTTACCGGATAAATTATTGCACACAATACCGTTTTTGTGGACTAAAATCTTACTCGATAAGTAAATGATAGTGTTGAAATTACCGGTAAATCATTTACCGAGTAAATGTTTGATAAACTGACTCCTAGTGTTTGGTTGATGTTGACTTTTTTACTATTCAATAAACGTACCATTTTTAATGTTTTATTTTTAGTTATTTTATTTTTAGTGGTTTGGTATTTTGGTTAGAGATAGTTAAATCGCTAATCTTCTGATAACTCAGTTACATTACATGTTACATGCTATAGGGAGTATTTTTTTTTTTTTTGAAAGGCAAGCTAACACACACATACTTTTTTGCGTATCCGGGCTCCAACTTAAGGGTGTCACCCAATTAATCTCCATCGACCATGGCCCAACCCAATTAAAGGTACCACTAAGTCGCAAATCCATGATCTAAATATCTTCATATGCGCACTACGGGGTTCGAACCTGAATAGTCTAGGATACCATCCACTGACCTCCTCCAAAATGTTACTTTATCACCTAGCTAGACATGTTTTGATACGACAGAGTATGGTCATCTAGAATGTAGTACGTACATTAAAAAAAATATTTTTATTGCTTAAAAAAAGGAAAAAAGGGATATTTTTGTGTAGACTGTTCTCGTTAATTGGACCAAAAGATTGAAGGGAAAAAAAAATATTAATTGGTGGTTTGTTGGTTGTACACGTGATTGGTTGTTTTATGTTTGGCTTCAAAGAATAATATTTGAACTTTATTTTTTGTGGTTGTGACATCGGCTTTAAAAAAATCAGTTTTAGTCGATTGACTTACTTGATAGTTGATAGTATCTATATTTAATTTGACGTTTGTTATTGATTCAAGAAAATTTTAACATACGTTTTGTATTTTTTTTTCCAAAATAAAATACCATGAAGTAAAATTACATAAAATTTAAAATTAAACAAATTTTTGATTTTACATATTTTAATATTAATTATATTACTCAAATAATATATGAGTTTATCATTTTAATATATTTTAATTTTTTTTATATAAAGTAATAATATATTTAAAGTCAGTGATTGAAATAATAAGAATGAATATTCCTTTGAAATATTTAATTTAAAAAAAATCGTTCAAAAATTGTAGCTTATTATATTTTCTCTATTTATTCAATTATTTTGAAAAAAATAACTTAAAACGAAAAATCTTTACCAAATTTGTTGAATATGCTATAATAGTCCTTTTCGTATCCAATTTGAAGTTTGAAATTTTCAGGTTTAACACGAAAAACTTAAAATCAATAACATCATTGAGTAAACCACAAATTTGAAATTTTCCGGTGTAACACGAAAAACTTAAAAATAATACTTTTGTTTTTATAGTTTCAAAATAACAAGATGGTTATTACAATTTACAAAACATGTAGATTTGATCCATTCTTCTAACGACAGTTAAAAGAATCCGTTAAATTTACCTCTTTATATTTTTTTTGTTATTTCCCAGTAAAAATCAAATGGACCAAATCATAAAATCGATTTTGATAAGTTAAAAAGACAAAAAAAAGTTGACAAAATAACGAAATACCCCATATTTAACGATCGTTAAAGAAGAGACCACATCAAGCGTTTTTGCATACCAGGATGGTTATATTGTAACTACAAAACAACAAGAATGAAAATGTTCTTTTTGACAAACCACACGGACCACATTTATAGTTTACTCAAACATCATTTGTTATAGTAGGAGGCGATGTTTAAATAAATTTTATAACAATAGATAATAAGTAAATAAGGTTTCAGTTTGTCATCATTTTCGAACCCAAATTCAATTTTTTAACTGGTTTTTACGCAGAAGGCCTTGCAATATGATTAGAATTGGTTTTCAACTACTTTTCACGTAAAAAAATCAATTTATAGGAAAGGGTTCCACTTTCGGCATTAGTATTCTATTTTTTTTTGTCGAAAACCTACCTGAATAAGAATTTCACTTTTTTTTTTTTGACATAAAAGTAGTTGGCTACAAAGTGAAATAAGATCTAAAAATACTAAAAAATTAAATCCTTTTTAACTGATTGCTTATTTATGTAAATTTACTTGGTTAATATAATGTCTTATAATACTCTTTATAAAATACAATATCGAGGAATGGAGAATAAATAGTGAATAACTAAAAGCAAATAGTTGTTGATGGTTGATTCTTTTGAAAGAGACACGTGGTCAATCCAAAATTACACACGTATGAAACTTCCAGCTTTTCTCGGGGATTCACATCACACGTGTCTTCATTCCAACGCACTGCCGATGCTTCCACTGCTTTGCCGGAGGTCACCACTTTTTTTTATCCAAAATATATTTTGTTTATTTCTTAGACGTATTTAAATTTTCATAACAATGACCCTTCCTTTACCCATTATGATATTTCATTTATTTGACTAAATGTGATATTTTAATCTAATATATGTAATCAAATTGATGTATATTATATTATTTTTTTTCTTGATATGTAAATGCATACTTTCACTTCTACGTCTTTTATCATTAAATAAATGATGAATGTAATATATTTTTTAAACGCGTATACTTAAATTTAAGGTGGATCGACTTTGTAAAATTGTTTGATGTATTTTTAGTATAATTATGTTGTTTTAATATACTTTTCAAGTAATTTTTTTTGGTAATATCGAGGGTTTTTCTATTGTTTGGTTGATGTTTTCTTATATTTTCTATTATATCGGAAACCTTTTAAAGTTTAGTAACGTTCATATATCACAAAAAATTCTACTTACAAAAGTTAATTGAACAGATACACAAAACTCCGCTCAAAACTTAATAAAGCCCTGTGACAACAACTTGATTTCTAAATTGTTTATTGACAAAAAGCCTGATTTTTTGATTATATAGTTTTTCTTGCCATGAAAAAATTCAGGTCCCACAAAAAACGGATTTATTCTATAGAATCTGGTTTAAATACTATTCACATTATCTCCCAACTTTTTTTAATTACAACATCAATTATATTGTTAATTGTTTATCTTTCTTAAATATTTAATTTTACAAGATTTGTTGGTCGTATGTAATAAAAAAAGGTTTTATCTCCTATGTTAATCGATTTCTGAACGGTTTTTTAATTTGAAGAATTTTTCTCACATTTTTTCTACTTTATCTTAAAAATTCTGTTAATTTTTTTTGCCCTAAATCCACAAAATAGATGCTCCAATAAATAATGTAACCAAAAGAAATGGGCTACTAAGTCCATCAAGCTACCAAAGCCCATATCAAATAAATTGGGCCTTCATTTTATCTAAGATAGAAATTATAAACCAATTAATATAAGTAATATTTTCTCATCAATATAAAGACGGCTAAATGAGCTCGAGTCGGCTCGGGACCGGTTACAATAAATAGTGTTTGGGACCGATCCAATTTTTTGTCATCTCTACTTCGGTAGTAATTTGGTCTAAATTCACAATCATCCCACAAGGCAAAGAATATAAACACTAACTTCCATGGACAACATGAACCAAACCAAAATGATTTAAAACCATCATGGTCTAAATTCGTATAAAAACTTCTATTATCGGTAGATTCACTTAATATTTGAACGATTCTGATATCCACATTCTTATATGATACACTATCGGAATACGTATTTGTACTGATCGATAGCTCGATGAATCGATCTATGTTGGATGTCACCTCCCCATTGTTTGATTCGATCTCCCACAACCTTCACCTGGGATTTTCAAACATACCAAAAGCTCGCTCGTTTCAATGCTTACGTCATTTTCACGTGTGAGAAATAACCAAAAATGGACCTTGAAAATAAAGATTAATCGAGAAACGAATTAAGTTTGATTCTTAGCTCTTCATTCCAATTTGTTCGATAAATGGTTATAAGTAATAGGCAACATTGCATTGTTGCACCCGAAACCATTCCATACCATATCCCCTGTACGTACATAAAGTTAACTTTTTAGTACCACGAAAATCATGTCATCTGGGTTAACTTCGAGCATTCGTAAACGAGATGTAACCTTGACACCCATATCTAATTTGCATCCCATCAAAAGACTCATCGGAATTCCAAAAAAGAGATACGACCCAACGTTCATATAAGCAACCACTGTCTGCCACCCTGCTCCGATGGCCACCCCTGTAACAATTACCACCGAATTCAATATCTAATCGAATTAAAGGTCATCAATGACACTAGAAAGAAGAAATTTGTTGTTAACAACGATTTGCAACTAAAAACCGCATGTCTTAAACAGATAAACTGGAAAAAAAACATATTACAAGATGGTGTGCATTACGGTACAGTTTGGTTTGGTCCCAACCCTACAGTGTGCGGTGAAATTCATATTGATTGAAATATAGAATCAAGTACATAACAATAATTATAATAAGTTATAAAAAATTTAAAGTTTGATAGTCTATACAATATAAAGTTTTTATGGACCAATTTTTTTTATTTAGTTTTTATGTCAAGATATAATATAATAGAGTCCGGTTCATATGAAAACTGTAAATATTTTAAGAACAAGAGAATTGGGTTTTTAGTGTATATTAATTGTTGGATATACTTACCGACAAAATACAAATACAAGTGAATATATTTATCAATAAATATTTAGTATATATTCATTGATGATAATACTTATTGTCAATATTCATATACCGTATATTTATCGATATAGACACTATTAAATTAGCTTATTGGTTCTCAAATTATTCATGGTTCTTACATGAACTATCACTTAATATAATAATATATAACGTGTTCATAATAATATGTGGTGTGGTATGGTTTGAACTATGATTCCGTAATTCAAAACCGGTCATTGAACGAATCGCGTAGTGCGGCTTGGCAAAAAAACAAAAACCATGCTAAGGTTTTGAACTGCACGGCTTAATGCGGTGCAGACAGTTTAAGTGTGCGGTTTATGCTGTTTGATGGACACCCTCTAATACCTGAAAGAGCATACTTAAGGCAGTAGACGATAATAGTGATTCCGAGCAGTAACGTGAGTTCTTCTAAGAGTTGCATTACTTCTTGACTGTTTGTAAAGAACGTCGGGTATTGTTTTCTATACACTAGAAGAACCGTCATGGAGAGGAGTCCAATTAGAAATGAAGTCAATCCCACGACTATAACCGAGAACCTTGCAGTTTTTGGCCTTCTGTAACCGAGTTCGTTCGACACCCTTACACTATGTAATAAACATAATTACGACAATTAGATATGTTAGAAACGTTGTTTCTAAATTAGAGCTTATGAACGATCATTTGATCGGGGTTAGATGCAAACCTTATGGCAGCATTGAGTCCTAAAGCAACCGTAGAAGCCGATCCCGATATGTTGATGCTGAAATGAAAGATACACCTTAAGATGTAAGTTAAAACCGAATAAACATCTTTTGTACGTCCCTGAACTCTATATATATATATATGTCTGTCTTCTTGTCCTACCAATTTTGTGAAGACGCATCAACACATTATTTAATATACATTTATTTACCTCATATTTTCTATTCACATTGTTCAATAATGAATTAATGTGTCAACACATGAATTGTTGGACAAAAAGGACCCGGAGATGGAGTTTTGGGACAAAGAGATTTTTGTTCATAAAAAATAGAGTTGTCAAGTACTAGAAAATTGTGTTTGGCTTGAAAAATTAATATTCGACTTGAACCGAAATATTTTTTTCATAATAATGCTTGAGGTCGAGTTCGATTATTTTTTTTAAACAATAGTACAAGTGCTCAGAATATTTTAGGCACGGTAAACTTGAAAACCCAAATTTTTAAGTGGACTTGACGTTTACATTTACCTAAAAAAAATATAGGTGGGGTATAACTTATAAGTGAACCTGACATTTACTTAAAGAAGAGCGTTTATTTTTGTAAAAACTTCCAATTTATGAATAACAATGCAAAGAAAAGAAAGTTTACCAATAAATTACTATGACCCCAAATTCTCGAAAACAATGGAAAAGAACATGAAAGAGACGAGCTTGAGATTAGACGGGAAAAAATGCTAAAAAATGAAAAAAAAATAGTAAGATCACTAAAAGCAAACACCCACACAAATAGATGCTACTCATGCTAGTAAATGAGTGAAAAGTATTAACTTTTGGACCCTGGTCTATATCATATCTATTAATGGGATTAGGGTGTTTATACCTACTTTGATTTTTTTTAGTGTTACCATACATATTATAGACTATGGTGTGTCATAGACCAGGGTGAAAAAGGAAAAACCCACGAGTGATCAACATATCTGATGCGTCAAAAGTGTGTTTGAAAAAAACTTTATTTTAAAAATATTTCAAAATCTCATCAGGATGTTAAAAATACTATCATATAAATTTATTGTCACACTTTTATATAAGAAAAATAATTGTTTATTTTTTATAAAATTGGAATTTATAAAATTGTCCATCAAAATACTTAGAGCATCTTCAAGTATCTTCAACAGATTGTCCAAAATATAAAAAAAAAACAAAATCTGTACAGAAAATTTATATTTATCTCCGACAAATTCTTCATTACGAAGACTAAAATATTAATTATATTATTTATATCACATATACATTTAATTTCAAGAACTTTTGTTGGTATAAAGAATAAAAAGTAGTTTCTCTTTATTATGTAATCATTTAACCTCTTTCTCTCTCAAAGTTTTGGTGAATTTGATGGGGCAAAAATCCTCAAATCTCCATTTTTGAGAAACTATTAGAGATGCCTTTAGATATTTTTTGTCTTATAAATTAACTTGATTTTGTTGTAAGCATTGGGATAATGTGAAACCAAATTATTTTCGTGAGACACATGAGACCACATAAAAAACACTGAACCTTCACAACAAAATACTGTTAAAGCTAAACCTCCACAATATTTTTCGTATGAAGTTTTGGTGTTTTTGTATTTTCACAATGTTTTGCTATGAAATTTTAGCGTTAATTTTATGGTCTCACAAAACTCACGAAAACAAAACAAGTTGGTCTCACATGATACCGTCCCGTTATGAACCCATCCCGTTGTAATGTGCTAACAACACCTATTGATGTTTCAACTACGTATCCTCAACCATGAATATCTAACTATAGGCGTAGATATAGCACTACTAGATAAATGGCTATTTCCAGCGGAATTTTTTGCCAGAAAATTACGACGGATTTCCGCCGGCCATTAAGAATGTAAAATTCCGTTGGCTTCCGCCGCCAATCCGCCACTTGAATTTTGTTGTATATATATATATATATATATATATATATATATATATATAGATAGAGAGAGAGAGGGGGGGGGGGTAAGATTTTTGCTAACCAAGAATATGGTATTAACTTTGTGAACTTATTGGACCAATAAGATTCATTATTTAATAAAAATTAATTCAAAATGTTTGATTTAATGATGAAGAAAAAACAGCTAATTTATGGGTGTAAGTTACTTTTATGACATTTAATAAGATGTTACGATGTTTTATAGTAGTGTAGAACACTCACCACACAATTAACGCATCGACAGAGGCTTCTGCGTTCTCTAAGTACCCGGCGAAGAGAACCAACCACATCCCGTACCAACTCTCCAAGCTGCAAAATATCCATAAGTTGTACGGTAAAACCATTACTTAATTAACAAAATAACGTGAAATAAAAATAACCATACAAACAAATCTAGTATATCCAACACACAAATACAATGCATGCAAATAAACTGTTTCCATAAAAACCGAAATTAAAATTGTTTAATAGAATCTTAATTAATTACCAAAACATTACGGCCGTCGCGAAAGAAACACGAACAAATCCCTAGAGATTATGAAACGCTTCCCACGAGAAACCACTCCAAGCTTGACCACACGACCCCCACAAAACGTAAGTGAGCTGAGCCACCGTCATGAACCACTCATGAGTAATCAAGAACCACCGCCGCACCCACTAGACCCCACCCGAGTTTTATCATCAAAACCCAACTCAAAAACACGTGGCTCACGACGGCCACCAGAGCAATCCATGCCATTGGCATTATGTTGCTTTGTGCTTGTAAGAATTTGGATATTGGGTTCACGGTGGTGCAAGCAAGTAGTTGTGGTATCAGCCAAACGGAAAACCTTCCGGCCGCCGTTGCTATTCTTGGTGGCTGGCCGAGCAGCCGTAGGATGGAGACGCCAAATATGTAGGTGAACATTAGAATCACGGCGATGGTGTTGAGAACCACCAAAGATCTTTGCAGGTAGATTCCGAGCATTTCCAGCTTTCCGGCACCGTAAGCTTGGCCACATAGCGTCTCTAAAGCATTCCCCATTCCAAACTATATATATATATATATAGGAAAGTTCAAATGTTAACTCATTTTTGGTTCTGAACGTGAGGACGAATCTCAGCCACTTATCCGGTCAATAAAGGCGGCTTTGACCTCGTTCCCCTCCTTTAATAATCTCCACACTCCCATGAATCGCGTCAATCCTCCGTGATCGCGTCCACCATAACCGAAGATGTGTGGCTGAGATTCGTCCTCACGTTCACAACCAAAATTGAGTTCACATTTGAACCTAACCCTATATATATATATATATATATATATATTTGTAAAAAAAAAGTTATAAAATATATCGATGGGTTCCGATGATAAGTAAAGTTATGGTGAGAAGGGTAAAAAGGGATCTCCATCTTTCGATGCACTTTAGGATGAGATGCACCGAGATGTACCAGATCAATCCGTGTATAAAAGGTGGGTTTTAAGATTAAAAATGATCAAATGTCAATATCCGTTTTCACACATTAACTTCACTTCTCACATCATCCATGCAATATATCGAAATTGGAGGATGATTTTGTTTTCTTGTGTTATATATAATTTATACATAACTTATACATATATATATATAATGGGTTTTGGAAGATGAATACGAAAAGCTACGAATTTTGCATGTGGTGATAATGGAAGATTAAGATATACCAAGATGGGTAAGGAGAAGCCGCCAATGACGGAGGTTTGGACAGAGACGGCGGCGAGTTGGATGGTGCCGAGTTGTCCGGCGAAAATTTGGGTGGTGGAGCCGATGGTGTACTGACAAATGGAGATGAAGATGGCCGGTCCGGCCAAATACCACAGCCTTTTAGACTCCAGATAAAACTCTCTACAAAAATCTCTAACTCCATTAATTTCCACACCACCGTCTTCTACTTCACCATTCTCCGTCTTTGGCGGCAATTGTTTCCGACAAATTTCGCCGGAGAGAAGTGGCTGCTTCATGTTCCCCGTGGTGAATTTTCTGCCAAAATGCAATCATTTAGCTTGGGGCACAAAGAGTTAGCATATAAGTCATAGAGTAAATTACAATTTTGGTCCCTGGGGTTGTCACCTATTATCAAAAGTAGTCCATATTTCAAACTAATTACAATTTTAGTAATTATGTTTGTCACTTTGTTTCAATTTTGGTCAATATGGTTGCCACTTGGTTTCAATTTTGGTCCCTCTATCTAACTTTTGTTAAAAAAAGTCTGTTACCTGAGAGGGCTTTTTGGTCTTTTTATTATTTAATGTTATTTTAATTAAAATTAAAATATATATTAATATATAAATTAAAATAATATATATATATATAATATTATATGTATTTATACACTATACACTGGCAAACGAGAAAGGAGAAGACTTGTGTTTTCTTCCGGTAGCTCTACATCATCGTCGCAAATTGAGGAAGAGGAAAGACCAACCCGTCACTTCTGTCGATCTTATGAACTGTAGCAAATCTGGATCTATCCTCGTCGGTTTCGTCTCCAAGTTTGTATGCCTCTAGTTTGTCGCCATCTCATATCCATCTTCCATCTCAAATCCATTTTTGTTATCAAGATCTGGATCTTGTTAACTACTATCTCAGATTCATTTGATTTAGTTTTTGATTTGGGGGTGAGGATTTGCAGGTAGCCGACGACCGACGGGATCTAGGATCTCCGAGATATAAACGAGAGGATTATGCAAGTTTGCAAGTGGTGAGGGGTAATTGCCAAGAAAAGGGGGGGGAGTCGCCTGTCAGAGTTTTGCTTGAGAAGAGAATGGTCTCCGGTAAGGTAGGGGCGTGGATTGGACTTGGGGAGCTGCCAGATTCAATTGATAGAAATATACGTGTATTAATATAATAATAATAATAATAATATATCTATTTTTGTATTTAAATTTCTAATTAACAGTTACAGAAATCATAAAAGGACCAAAATACCTCCGATTTAACATACTTTTTAACATAAGTTGGATAGAGGGACCAAAATTGAAACCAATTGGCAACTAGGGTTGTGCATCGGTCGGGTTCGGGCGGGTCGGGGCCCAAAACCCGATCGGGTATCAGATGAAGAAAGGGACCCCCGAGGTTTAATACGGAAAATTTAAACTTGTTGAATATGCTATAATAATCCTTTTATTTTGAGGTTTAATACGGAAAATTTAAAATCAATAACATGATTGAGTAAACTACAAATTTGATTCATGTAGAAATTTTAAGGTAATAAGGAGTTTTTAGTGTTTGAATTGAAAAAAATATTTATACCGGTTTGACATCGGTAATAAAGAGTTTTTAATAAGTTAATCCCTTCTAACTTATTAACTTATTTCGGTGTGGTAACAGTAATGAGAAGTTTTTACATATATAAGCTAATTCAAACATTTTATTACCAACTTATTACGTTTTGGTACCACCATAAGCTAATTCAAACGTTTTTAATAAAACTCCGGTTTGATACCCAGGGGTGGAACACAAGGTTTCTAACCTAAGGGGACGAAACGAGTCACGTCGAGTAAGCAGATTATTTGAGTTCAGCTCGTATTCAACTAGACTCGAGCTAGAGCTCGATTTCGAAAAACTATTTCAAAGTAGGGCTCGAGCTCGAATATTTTTTCAATGTTTGAGTTTGAGCTCGACTCGAAAAAATAACACTAGACTCGAGCTCCATTCTAATAACTATTTCACAGTGTCGTATAAAATAACTAATACGACATTTTTTATATATAAATATCCTAAAAACATGTTATGACGTATAAATACGTTCTATAAACTTATTACAACGACTTTAGATAAAACATTTTTTGGTCCTATAAATTAAGTATTATAAAGCGGTCTATTATGACGCTTAGAAATTTTTGGTGTCCTATAAACGATTTGTTCATTTGTTGTAGTGTGTGAACCCATATCAATAATATATAACGTTGATTCACACATACATCTTCAAATAGATTTTTCTGAATATTTTCAATGATTCACCTATAAAAATTCGTTTACACCAAATATAAAACAAGACATTGAAATATAAAAGCTTCAAAACATCAATTATCAAAGCGGATTTTTTTTGTAAGACTTGCAAGGATTTTTAGCCTAAGATTAATATCATTAATTGTAACAATAGATCTAGATTTTGTGGGGATCCAAAGAATAATAGCTTGTTTTTTTTTTAGAAACACATGGTTTTTTATTTTAATCTGCAATTTCAATCGTCAAACAAGAGTAATAATTAACAAACAACATCCCTAAATAAAATAAATTTAACATGAGGGGCCGTTTATTAAACATTTACCTGGATAAGCGCTTACTACGTTATATTACCTTATCGGATGAATATGACAAGTACCAAGAATCTTATTCGATAAGAGCAAAGGCAATAGCCAATAATTTTACCCGATAAGTGAAGGCGACGACTCTTACCATGGTTAGCGCTTACCGGGTAAATTGTTGCATATGATATCATTTTGGTAGAGTACTAAAATATTACCTGGTAAGTAAGTGGTAGTCTTCAATTTTACTGATAAACACTTATCCGGATAAATTTTGGTAAACGACTCCTGAATTTTAATGACGCGAAATCCAGGCTATTGTCATTCAACAGCTACAAGATCAACAATTCCATAAGCTTGGGTCTCTGTTGCTGACATAAAAACATCTCTTTCCATGTCTTCGGATATAACCCATACGGGTTTGCCCGTTCTTTGTACATAAACCCTTGTCAGGGTTTCACGTAGTTTCAGCAGTTCTCCCACTTCCAGAATGAATTCTCCCGTTGCTACTTTAGATAAGTAAATGAAAAAGAATGCAAAGAAGTAAACCTCAATCTAAATTATGGAAGACAATCAATAGTTTTTGGTGATACCATCTAGGCTCCTGCATGCTATATGTTGAAAGTGCTCAAAAAGTTAAAAACACATGGCGGTTGATTATGATGTGTGAAGCAACGGGTAGGGCCCATATAAAATTTAACTAAATTATCATATCCTACAAACTCATCTATGCAAACACACATATAAAACTGTAGGGGCTATGGCCCCTTAGTCCTGATAAACCATCCGTCACTGTTGGTAACATCTAAGTTGATAAACACTTTTATAAAAAACATAAGTTGTTTTAAATAAACAATCTCAAACACCTTTGAATCTGACTTTTCTTATTGATTAAAGATAATTTTAACATAAATTTTATATTTAACGACATTTTTTGGACGTATTTAAAATTTCATAACAATGACCCTTTAGCCATTATGATATTTCATTTGTTTGACGACATTTTAATCTAATTTTTAATAAAAGTTGATGTTTATTATTATTTTTTCCCTTGATATCTAAATGCATACCTTCACTTCTACTTTGTTTTACCCTTTTTCTTTTGCTGAATGAGTACATTTTTAATGTGAATCAAAGTCTGATAAAATTATTTGATGTACTAATTTTAATGTTACAAGTCATTTTTTTATGTTTTATTTTAGCTAATTTCAAGGTTTTTTTTTCTATTTTTTGATTGATGTTTCGTGTTTTTCCAATATTTCGGAATATATTTTAAAGTTTAATGGATGCGGCTTTCGTTTATTTATAAAAATAAATGAAAGAGGAATACGAAACCTTGCTTGAAACTTAATAAGTTCGCCTGGGATGATAACCCACTTTTAATTGTTTATTAGTAAACCTGATTTTTTTTATTAAATCGCCATTCTTGCAGTCAAATAATTTATGTCACAAAATTAATCTACAGAATCCGATTTTAAAACTATTCACATCACCTCCAACTTTTTATTTTTACTTCTTTTTAGTTACAAATTCGTTTATATTGTTAATCATTTGTCTTTCTTAAATATTCAATTTTATAATAAAAAAAGGTTTTATCTCCTATGTTAATTAATTTCTGGACGTTTGATTTTTAAATTTGAAGAATTTCGTACACTTTTTCTACTTTATTTTAAAGATTATGTTAAATAAATTTGCGGAAAATCCACAACGTAGTTGCTCCAATAAATGTAACCAAAACAAATGGGCTACTAAATCATCAAGCTACAAAGCCCGTATCAAATAAACGAGCTCATTTGAGGCTTCATTTTATCTTAGAAACCCAATTAATATGTGTGATACTTTCTCATTGATATTTCAATTGTAATTTGGGTCATGTTTGGCAATAGCTGATAAAGTAGTTTATAACTGATAAGTTAAATTATGACTGATAAGATAGCTTATGAGTTATAAGGTAGCTGATGAATAAGTCACGTTTGACAAAAAGTAGCCTATAAACATGTAAAATGACCAAAAAGTAGTTTCAAAATAATAATAATTAATATTAATCAGAGGTATAATCGGAAGAAAATAATAAAAAGTTCAATAAGTCACTAATAAGTTACTCCCAACTAACTTATCAATAAATTAGCTTATAAGTTAACTTATAAGTCATAAGTTAGTTTGCCAAACATATACCTAAAAAATAAGGTAGCTTATAAGGCGACTTATAAGTCACCTTATTTTTGCCAAACAATGCCTTGGTCTAAATTCGCAATCATCCCACGCAATGCAAAAAAATAAATAATACAAACACTAATTTTGGTGGACGATATGAAACCAAACCAAAATGATTTAAAACCATCACGGTCTAAATTCCTTTCGTTATCTCGACAACTTCTATTCTATTATCGGTAGGTTCACTAAATATTTGAACGATTCTGATATCCACATTCTTATACCATACGCTATCGGAATACGTATTTGTACTGATCGATGGCTCAATGAATTGATCTATGTTGGATGTCACCTACCCATTGTTTGATTCGGTCTCCAACAATGTTCACCTGCATTTTCAAACAGACCAAAAGCTCGTTATCAATGCTTACAACATTTTCACGTGTGAGAAATAACCAAAAATGGAGATTGAAAATAAACATTAATCGAGAGACAAATTAAGTTTGGTTTTTACCTCTTTGTTCCAATTTGTTCGAGAAACGGTTACAAGTAATAGGCAACATTGCATGGTTGCGCCAGAAACCATTCCGTACCATATTCCCTAAATGGTACATAAAGTTACTTTTTTTAGTACAACGAAAATCATGTCATTTGGGTTAATTTCGAGAATTCATAAACGAGATGTAACCTTGACACCCATATCTAATTTGAATCCCATCAAAAGACTCATCGGAATGCCAAAAAAGAAATACGACGCGACGTTCATATAAGCAACCGTCGTCTGCCACCCTGCTCCAATGGCCACCCCTGTAACAATTACCACAAATTCAACATCTAATCGAATTTAACGTTATCAATGACGCACTAGACATAAGAATTTGTCGTTAACAACGATTTGAAACTAAAAACCGCATGTCTTAGAGTGCAAAAGAAACATATTACAAGATGGTGTGCATTACGGTTAGGTTCAGTTTGAACCCAACCCTACAGTGTGTGGTGGAGTTCGTATAGATTGAAATATAGTATCAAATACATAACAGTAATTATAATAAGAAGTTCTAAAAAAATTGGAAGTTTGATAGTCTATACAATATAAAGTTTTTATGGACCAACACAATTAAACCCAAAATGATTTTTAAATTTTTATTATCAATATATAATATAATAGAGTCTTGTTCATACGAGAACTGTAAATATTTTGAAAACCAAAGAACTTATTTGTAAGTGTATATTAATTGTTGAATATACTTAACAACATAATACAAATACAAGTGAATATATTCATCAATGAATATATTAGTATATATTCATTGATGATAATACTTATTGTCAATATTCATATAATGTATATTTATCAATATACACGATATAAATTAGCTTATTGATTCTCAAATTATTCATAGTTCTTATAAAAACTATCCCTTAATGAACTCCCATTATAATACCTGAAAGAGCATACTGAAGACAGTAGACGATAATAGTGATTCCGAGCAGTAACGTGAGTTCTTCTAAGAGTTGCATTACTTCTCGACTATTTGTAAAGAACATCGGGTATTGTTTTCTGTACACTAGAAGAACCGTCATGAAGAGGACTCCAATTACAAGTGTTGTCAATCCTACGACTATAACCGAGAACCTTGCAGCTTTTGGTCTTCTGTAACCGAGTTCGTTCGATACCCTTACACTATATATGTAAACATAATTACAACAATTAGATATGTTGTTTCTATTTTAGAGCTTATGAACGATAAATTTGATCGAGGTTAGATGCAAACCTTACGGCAACGTTGAGTCCTAAAGCAACCGTACAAGCCCATCCTAATATGTTGAGGCTGCAATGAAAGATATATCGTTAGATGTAAGTTAAAACCGAATAAAAATCTGTTATCCGCGAATTCTATGTATGTCTACTTGTCCTGCCATCTTTGTGAAGATATCAATATATTATTTACTTCATATCTTTTATTCACGCTGTTCAATAATGTGCTGATGTGTCAACACATGATTGTTGGACAAGAATGGCCCGGAGAAGGAGTCTCGGGACAAAGAGATTTTTATTCATAAAAAATAGAGTAGTCAAATACTAGAAAATTGGGTTTGGTTTGAAAAACTAACATTCGACTTGAACCGAAATAACTTTTTTTATAATAATGCTTGAGGTCTATTTTTCTTAAACGATAGTATAAGTGCTCGGAATATTTTATCCACGTTAAACTTGAAATTCCAAAACCATATGAAGTTGGTATACCCAACCGGGGTTGGGTGTAACTTATAAGTGAACTTGACATTTAAAAAAAGAATATTTATTTCTGTAAAGACTATCGATTTCTGAATAACAATGCAAAGAAAATAAAGTTTGCCAACAAAGTACGATGACTCTGAAAACAATGGAAAAGAACACGAAAGAGACGACCTAACTAGCTTGAGATCAGGGACGGACCAAAACAAAATTTCAAATGGTGGCACCGTTTGATTATAAGAAACAAATATCAGTGTATTTTTCACAACATTATAATTGGTTTGCTGGTTAGTCACTGTTTTTCATGTGTGAGGTATTGTGTTCAAGTCTTTTATTGCAATTTTATTTATTCAGAAACATAATAGCTCTGACAATAAAAGCTAAAAACTAAGAAAATTACACTAACGGGATTTGAACTCGGGTCTGAGGTGAAAGAGAAGTCTTTACAAACTAACTCTATCCAAGAAAACTTGTGTCTTTATTATAGTATCAAAACATATACGATGACACACAACAAATCGAAACAGTTACACATTTTCTGAACTTTATTTTTTTTACACTACAACGAATGAATGAAATGGTGGTGGGCCTGGTGGCACCATAACCACTAAAGTGGGTCCGTCACTGCTTGAGATTAGAAAGAAAGATACACTAAAAAACGAACAAAAAGAGTAAGATCATTAAGGCTATGTTTGGCAAACTAGCTGATAAACTAGTTGATAGCTTATAAGCTAGCTGATGACTTATAAGCTAGCTGGTAGCTGATAAGCTAGCTGATGAACAAATTATGTTTGACAAAAACTAGCTGATAACCATTTAATTGACTAAAAATGACATCTTGAATAAATAATAATTAATATTAATGAGGGTATAATCGGAAAAGATGACAAAAAACTTCTCATAAGCTACTCAAAGTAGATTATCAATAGGCTAACTTATAAGTTAGCTTATAAGTCAGCTTATGTGCATCCAAACATGTACACTGAAAATAAGTTAACTTATAAGCTAGCTTATTTATGCTAAACAATACCTAAATGCAAACACAGCCACAAATAAATGCTATTACAGCACAAGGAAACATCTCAGATGACGTGTCAAAATTGTCTTTGAAAAAAATAATAAAAAACTTTATTTCAAAAATATTCAAAAATCTCTTTAGCATGCTAAATAAAGTTCAAATAAATTTATTATCCTACTTTTACATAAGAAAAATAGTTCTGTTTTTTACAAAATTAGAATTTATAAAATTGTCCATAAAATATAAAATATAAAATCTTACGGAAATATAAAATCTTTACGGAAAATTTATATTTAACTCTAACAGCTTGTTTAGTTTTAAAGATTAAATTATTAATTATATTATTAAAATATTTAAAATTTAATAAAATATTATTTATCTCACAATTTTAAGAAAATATTATTTATCTCACAATTTTAAGAATTATTGTTGGTGTGAAAATAGAAAATAAGTTCTTTTTCATATATATATTCGGAGAGTTCTTCCGTGAATTTAGAGAATTACACCCACATCTTTGTCTTACTTTTTCTCCATGGTGGAGAAAGTTATGAGGAAATTTGATGCAGGGACGAACATATTTTTTTTTTCCCCGATAGACATCATATTATATAGACAAATAATAATTACAAAAAATACGGTTTTTATCGATGTGTTTTCATGTTTAATTTTACTAATGTTCAATATATCGTTCGATGTATTTTTAGCTTAATTCCACCGTTTCGAAGGATTTTTAAAGTTTTTTTTGCTTGATTTCAAGCGATTTTTTTGGATTTTTATATTGATTTCGATGGACTTTTTAGGTTTTTTTTAGTTAATTTCAATAGTTTTTTTCCCATTTTTTTGTTGATTTTTAAGAGATTTTTTTTTGGTTTTTTGATTGATTTTCAAAGGTTTTTTTTTTGTTGATTTCAAAAGTTTAGGTGCACCCTTTTGAAATTTCCAAAACAATACGGTCACTACTAGAAAACTAGCGACGGAAAAAATCTGTCGCTGATTAGCGACAGAATTCATTAATTTTCTTATTTATTTATTTTTTAAGTATTCCGTCGCTAACTAGCGACGAAATATAAGATTTTTTTTAATTTTAAAAAAAAATAAAGAATTTCGTCGCTGATTAGTGACGGAATTCTTTTATTTTTTTAATTTTTTTGTCAATAGAAACGGATTACGACGAAAATTTCATTTTTTTTCTTATGTATATACATGTGTACGTGTATGTGTGTGTGTGTGTTAGGTGGTCCGTGTTATAATATATATACATGATATGTGTGTAGATGGTTCTTGTTATCATATATATATACATGTAACATGACATGTGTGTGCGTTAATTTGCTAACCACATATATGTATGTGTTGTGTATATGTTTTATGCATATGTATAATGTATATATAATGTAGGTATGCATATGTACATGTATATATGTTTTATGCATGTGTATAATGTAGGTTGCACCTTCGTAACCTTAATTTCTTTTTACCCCCAAATAAACGGACACTACAAGTCCACCCCTGATTTGATGGAGCAAAAATCCCAAAATCTCCATTTGGGATAATCTATTAGAGATGCTCTTAGACATTTTTCGTGTCCTAAACCTGATTTTGTTTTGTTGCAAGACTTGGGACAAGTTGTTCTCGTGACCACATAAAATACACCGAACCTTTACAACATGAAACCGTCAAGGTAAACCTTCACAATATTTTTCCTATGAAATTTGGGTTTTTTTTTTATTTTCACATTGTTTCGCTATAAAGTTTTAGTGTTATTTTATGGTCTCAAAGGACTTACGAAAACAGGCTCGTCTTACTGAACCCATCCCGTTGTAATGTGGTAATAACTAGCGGCGTAGATACAGAACACTCACCACACAGTTAACGCGTCGATAGAGGCTTCTGCATTCTCGAAGTACCCGGCAAAGAGAACCAACGACGTCATGTACCAATTCTCCAAGCTGTGCAACATGCCCATAAGTTGTACGTGTTGTAATTAATAAAACAAGGTCAAATAAAAATAACCAAACAAACCTAGCATATCACACACAAAGTCAGTCAGAATAGCAGAGAAACTGTTTCCATAAAAACCAAAATTAAAATTGTTTAATAGAATCTTAATTAATTACCAAAACATTACGGCCGTCGCAAAAGAAACACGAACAAATCCCTTGAGATTATGAAACGCTTCCCACGAAAAACCACTCCAAGCTTGACCACACGACCCCCACAAGACGTAAGTGAGCTGAGCCACCGTCATGAACCACCATGAGCAATCAAGAACCACCGCCGCACCCACTAGACCCCACCCGAGTTTCATCATCAAAACCCAACTCAAAAACACGTGGCTCACGACGGCCACCAGAGCAATCCATGCCATTGGCATTATGTTGCTTTGTGCTTGCAAGAATTTGGCTAGTGGGATGACGGTGGCGTAAGCAAATAGTTGTGGTATCATCCAAACGGAAAACCTTCCGGCCGCCGTCGCTATTCTTGGTGTCTGGCCGAGCAGCCGTAGCACGGAGACGCCAAATATATAGGTGAACATTAGGATCACGGAAATGCTGTTGAGAACCACCCAAGATCTTTGCAGGTAGATTCCGAGCATTTCAAACTTTCCGGCACCGTAAGCTTGGCCACATAGCGTCTCTAAAGCACTTCCCATTCCAAACTATATATATAATTGTAAAAAAAAGTTACAAAATATATCGAGCGGTCGGTTCCGGTGAGAAATGAAATTATGGTTGTGAGAAGCTTAAGAAGAAATATCCACCCTCTAATGAGATGCACCGAATAATCCCATATCAAGCATGATTAAGGGTTTGAGATTAAAATTAATCAATTTCTCACATGATCCCATATGATATATCAAAATTGGAGGATGATTTTGTTTTCTTGTGTTATATACTTGTATATAATTTATCCGTAACTTATATATATAATGGGTTTTGGAAGATGAATACAAAAAGCTACAAATTTTGCATGTGGTGGTAATGGAAGATTAAGATATATATATCTATGTAAGTATATATATATACCAAGATGGAATAGGAGAAGCCGCCAATGACGGAGTTTTCGACAGAGACGGCAGCGAGTTGGATGGTGCCGAGTTGTCCGGCGAAGATTTGGGTGGCGCCGCCGACGGTGTACTGGCAAATGGTGGTGAAGATGGCCGGTCCGGCCAAATGCCACAGCCTTTTAGATTCCACATAAAACTCCCTACAAAAATCTTTAACTCCATTAATTTCCACACCACCGTCTTCTGCATTCTCAGCCGCCGTCGGCAACTTTTTCCGGCAGATTTCGCCGGAGAGAAGTGGCTGCTTCATGTTCTGCATGGTGAATTTTAGGCCAAAACGCACAGATCCAACCAGTTTACAATCTTTTAGCTTGGGGATCAAAGATTTCGCTATAAGTTATACAAAAATTTATGATAATTAATATGATTATAAACGGTTAGATAAAAATATAAAATTATAACAACGTATACAACTTTGTCAACTATTTAAATTCTTGATGACATTACACTTCTAATGATGGCCACGTATTGAATTTACTTTGGGAAGGGACCTAGAGCAATAATAAAAATATAGTCCTGAAATTAGATCTCGTAAAAACTGACACGACACGCTAACCCGACACGAGTTCGATACAAATTAAACGGGTTTAGGTAATACATTTCAATCCGTCTAAGTAGACGGGTTGAGACGACACGACACGAAAAATAAACAGGTAAGACCAGGGTCAAAATTTTCACCTCGAAAATGACTCGAATAACCACATGGACGAAAATGGCCCTTAGACAAATAACATCAACAACTAACAGTTTATAGTTTTTTTTACAAATTATATACTAAATAATAATAAAAAGTGATTGTACATTCCATGTAGAGCTGACAAAAACTGGCACAACATGCTAACCAGACACGAATGAAACAGATTTGGCTAATATATTTCAACCAGTTTAAGTAAACGGGTTGACACGAAAATGACACGAAAACGACACGAAAATTAAACGGGTTGACATGACACGAAAATTAAACGGGCCGGGTTAGGAACTCTCAACCCGTTTAACTTTGAACCCGACACGACCTAACTCGTTTGGCAAGTCTAGTTGAAATAAGAGTAAACTACAATTTTCGTCCCTATGGTTTGGTGTTTATAACGACTTTCGCCCTTGTGGTTTAAAAATTGCTTTTTTTGTCCTTATGGTTTGTATTTTATTACGTTTTTCGTCCTTGATCCTTCGTCCTAGTAAAGTTAAAAGATTCTGTTAAGTGGGGACATCTTGCTTTTTTTGTATTAAATGAAGATAGAGGACTAATTCAATAAAATTTAACATATCTCAGGACCAATTCCGTATTATTATATTACATATAATAAACATATTATTTTTCTTTAAACTTCATCTTTCCCACTTAAAAACCCTAAAAATCAAGAACAACAAACATAGCTCAAAATCAAAATCAATTATAAATATTGACTCAAAATCAAATCAACCCAATTTATCCAAAATCTAACTCAAAATCAACAACAATAAATCAAATCCTATTGTTACAAATTATTAATTACATCAATTTCTTTCCAATCTCAATATCAAGAACAAATAAAAAACCCTAACTTTATCCCCATGTGATAAACCTCTGACCAAAGATGCAGAACCCACCAACAAAATGCCTAAAATCCTATAAAACAAAAACTCAAACGAAGAATCCACCGATCCATCTCTATTAAACAAAGAAAACGGAGATCAAGAGGAAGATGGAACCAAATGTTGGGTGGTTGAGTCTGTCGACGATGGAGGTCGCCGGTGGTTGGGTCTTCCGGCGATGGAGCGGCTGGAGTTGGAGTCGTGGGTGCCGCCGAGTGGCGGTCGCGGTCGGCGAGAGGTGGCCGCTGCGAGAATTGGGCGCGGCCGGCGAATGGTGATCACTACCGGCGAGATCTGGACGCTGCCGGCGAATGGTAGTCACTGCCGGCGAGATCTGGGAGCTGCCGGCGATATCTGTGGATGCCGGCGATAGTTGCCTGAGTTGCAGTCGTGGGTTCTTGCCTTCCTATCTGACTCTCTATACATATATATAAAAGTAACTAAAAGTTTTAAATAAAGAAATTTCTTAATTAATGGAAAATTACATATTTTACTAGAAATAAAGAAATTCCTTAAAAGTTTTAACTAAAAATTAAAATTAAATGTTTAGATAAGGTAAATAATATCTTACTAGAAATGTAGAATATTTTAATAATATAATGAATTTTATAATCTTCAAAATGGAGATGCTATTGAAGATGAATATAATATTTTTTAGGAATTTTTTATTCTGATTTTTTATTTTGAAGAAAATTATAAAGATGCTCTAAATGCACGCTTTCACTTCTACATTGTTTTACCCATGAAATAAGTGATGAATCTAAGGATTTTTCTTTTCGTTTCTACATGAATATATTTTAAAGGGGAATCAAAGTCTCGTAAAGTTATCTGATGTACTAATTTTAATGTTACAAGTAATCTTTTAAGTTTTAGTTTGCAAGGGTTTTTTTCTATTTTTTTTATTGATGTTTCTTGTATTTTCCAATATCTTAGAATACATTCTAAAATTTAATGAATGCGCCTTTGGTACATTACAAAAAATTATATTTATAAAAATAAATGAAACACGAGTGCTTAACCTTGCTCAAAACTTAATGAGTCCACCTCTTGATGACAACCTCATTTTTAATTGTTTATTAGCATAAACCTGATTTTTTGATTATATCGTCGTTTTTGGTATCAAAAAAATCATATCATGAATTTAATCTAGAGAATCCGTTTTTAATATTATTCACATCACATCCAACTTTTATTTTTACTTCTTTTTAATTACAAATGCATTTATATTGTTAATCATTTATCTTTATAATAAAAAAAGGTTTTATCTCCTATGTCAATTAATTTCTGGATGTTTGATCTTTCTGTTGAATAAATTTGCGGAAAATCTACAACATAGTTGCTCCAATAAAATGTAACCGAAACAAATGGGCTACTAAATCATCAAGTTACCAAAGCCCATATCAAATAAACGGGTTCAATTGCGGATTCATTTTATCTTAGAAACCCAATTAATTTGTATAATACTTTGTCATCGATACTTCAAGGGCCATACTTTAATTGTAATTTGGTCTAAATTCGCATAAAGGTGAGCATTTGAGCATTTGACCCGAACCGGCATCGAACTGGTTTGGAACCGGAACCGAAAATGCGAGATTCTTAGGACCGAAAACCGGACCATATAGGCAAAACCGGTGTCGGTCCCGGTTTTTCGGTCAAAACCGGGTTGGAACCGATTGTTAATCCATTTGCTTTAATACCAAAACAACCAACAAAAATCATACTCTAATTTTCCAAAATATTCATAGTTTAATATTTATAGTAATCTCAAAATATTCATAGTTTGATACCAAATCAAGTGTAAGGTAATCTCAAAATATTCAAAGTTTAATACCAAATCAACCAGCAAAAATCGTACTTTACCTTTCCATTGCCTTATTCCCCATTGCTTTCTCATCTGCTTTGTTTAAAGCTTGTGCAATCTCTATATAAACACAATATCGGAAAGAGTGTTTGTAGTTAATAAAAAGTAATACTTGTTTCAAAATAGAACAAGAATTGAAAAAAAATAATACCCAAAGCTATATCATCGTCCTTCAAGATGTCGTCGATGTCGTCTATTATCGGCTTTCTAGAGTTTCTAACCCAATCTTGGGTGCACAACAAAGCTTCAACTATCAACGTCGACAAACTATTCGATACTCATTTAAAACTCTACCACTATTGCTAAAAGCGGACTCGAACGCCACGGTTGAAATTTGTATCGCCAATATGTCTAACAACAAAAGAATTAAAATTATAACCACATTAATTTATAAAGAAACTTTGAAAAACCCAACAAAAAAACAAATTTGTATCGCTAATATGTAAATCATGGTGTTTTAGGACATAGATCGTGGAATCTTTTTTGTTATGAAAGATATACTTGTTAAACTTTGAAAGGTTATTTGAGATATTAGAAAAGATAATAAATTAATTAAATTAGGATTAGATTGTTACCTAAAATTCCGGGCCGGTCCTGGTTAATTATCCGAAAAATTGACACCGAACTCGGTTTGAAACTGGTACCAAAAATGGAGGATTTGAAGGACCGAAAACCGGAATGGTTGGACTATGACGGTGCCGGTTCCGGTGTCGGTCCGGTTCTTATGGGTCAAATGATCACCCCTAAATTCGCAATCATCCCACGAGGCAATAAAATATAAACACTAATTTTGGTGGACAACATAAAACCAAACCAAAATGATTTAAAACCATCACGGTCTAAATTCGTTTTGTTATCTCAACAACTTCTATTATCGGTAGGTTCACTTAATATTTGAACAATTCCGATATCCACATCGGTTCTTATATGATACACTATCGGAATACGTATTTGTACTGATCGATAGCTCAATGAATCGATCTATGTTGGATGTCACCTCCCCATTGTTTGATTCGCTCTCCTACAACGTTCACCTACATTTTTCAAACAGACCAAAAACTCATTTGTTTCGATGCTTACCACATTTTCACGTGTGAGTAGTAACCAAAAATGGACCTTTAAAATAAAAGATTAATCGAGAAACTAATTAAGTTTAATTTTTACCTCTTTGTTCCAATTTGTTCGAGAAACGGTTATAAGTAATAGGCAACATTGCATGGTTGCGCCCGAAACCATTCCATACCATATTCCCTGTACGTACATAAAGTTAATTTTTCAGTACAATGAAAATAATGTCATTTGGGTTAATTTCGAGAATTCGTAAACGAGATGTAACCTTGACACCCATATCTAATTTGAATCCCATCAAAAGACTCATGGGAATGCCAAAAAAGAAATACGAGCCGACGTTCATATAAGCAACCGCCGTCTGCCACCCTGCTCCGATGGCCACCCCTGTAACAATTACCACAAATTCAACATCTAATCGAATTAAAAGTTATCAATGACACACTAGAAATAAGAAGTTGTTGTTAACAACAATTTGCAACTAAAAACCGTATATGTCTTAAACTACAAAAGAAACATTGTACAAGATGGTGTGTATTACGTTTCGGTTAAACCTACAGTGTGCGGTAGAGTTTGTATTGATTGAAATATAGAATCAAATACATAACAGTAGTAATTATAATAAGGAGTTCTTAAAAATTGGAAGTTTGATAGTCTATACAATATAAAGTTTTTATGGACCAATACAATTAAACCCAAAAAGTTTTTCGAGTTTTTATTGTCAAAATATAATATAATAGTCTTGTTCATATGAGAATTGTAAATATTTTGAGAACTAGACAATTAATTTGTTAGTGTATATTAATTGTTGAATATACTTAACAACAAAATAAAAATACAAGCGAATATATTCATCAATGAATATATTAGTGTATTTTCATTGATGATAATAGTACTTATTGTAAATATTCATATAGTGTATATTTGTCAATATACACGCTATAAATTTAGCTTATTGATTTTCAAATTATTCATGGTTCTTATAAGAACTATCCCTTAATATAATAATAACCCTTAATGAACACCCATAATACCTGAAAGAGCATATTGAAGACAATAGACGATAATACTGATTCCGAGCAGTAACGTGAGTTCTTCTAAGAGTTGCATTACTTCTCGACTGGTTGTAAAAAATGTCGGGTATTGTTTTCTATACACTAGAAGAACTGTCATGAAGAGGAGTCCAATTACAAGTGTTGTCAATCCTACGACTATAACCGAGAACCTTGCAGCTTTTGGTCTTTTGTAACCGAGTTCGTTCGATACCCTTACACTATATATGTAAAAATAATTACAACAATTAGATATGTTGTTTCTAAATTATAGCTTATTAACGATCATTTGATTGGGGTTAGATGCAAACCTTACGGCAACGTTGAGTCCTAAAGCAACTGTACAAGCCCATCCTAATATGTTGAGGCTGCAATGAAAGATACACCGTTAGATGTAAGCTAAAACCGAATAAAAATCTTTTATCCCCTAATTCTATCTCTCTTCTTGTCATACGAAGACATCAACATATTATTTAATATACATTTATTTATTTCATATATTTTATTCATATTGTTCAATAATATGATGATGTGTCAACACATGATTGTTGGACAAGAAGGGCCCGAAGATGGAGTTTCGGGAAAAAGAGATTTTTATTCATAAAAAATAGAGTAGTCAAATACTAGATTGGGTTTGGTTTGAAAAACTAATATTCGACTTGAACCGAAATAACTTTTTCATAATAATGCTTGAGGTCGAGTTAGATTAATATTTTTAAACAATAGTATTGAGTACTCAAAATATTTTAACTTGAAATTCCAAAACCAAATGAAGTTGGCATACCCAATTGGGGTGGGGTGTAACTTATAAATTATAAGTGAACCTGACATTTCCCAAAAAAAATAGCGTTTATTTCCGTGAAGACTAGTAATTTGTGAATAACAATGCAAAAAAAAAAAGTTTGCCAATAAAGTACGACAACTCCGTAAACAATGGAAAAAAAACACGAAAGAGATGACTTTGAGATTAGAAAGAAAGACGCTAAAAAAAATGAATACATTAAAAATAGCAAGATCATTAAAAGCAGATACCACCACAAATAGATGCTAGTACAGGGAAACATATCTGATGCGTCAAAAGTGTCTGAAAATAATAATAAAAGACTATATTTCATAAATATTCTAAAATATTATTCGGATGTTAAAAAAAACTGTCAGGTAAACTTATTATCATACTTTAAAAATAATTGTTTGTTTTTTACAAAATTGGAATTTATGAAATTGTTTATTAAGATACTTAGAGCATCTCCAAACATTTCCAACATATTCACCAAAATATAAAATCAAAAGTCAAAAAATTTAAGAAAAATTTATATTCATGTTGGAGAGCTTCTCCATTTTAAATATTACAATGTAAATTATATTATTAAAATATTCATTAAAATATTCAACTCCTCTAATTTCAAGGATTCTTGTTGGTATGAAAAATAAAAAAATAGTGTCACTTTCATATGATCATATTTGGAGAGTTCTGTTGTAAATTTAGAGTATTTCAACCCCTACTCCCATCTATCTCTCTTACTTTCTCTATTTTGAAAAAAGAATTGGGGAATTTGACGGAGCAAAAATTGCAAAAATATTTTATTTTAGAGAATCTGTTAGAGATGCTCTAAACATTTTTTGCGTCCTATAAATCTGATTTTATTGTAAGACTGGGATAATGTGAGACCAAACCGTTTTTGTGAGGCCCGTGAGACCACATAAAATACACTAAACCTTCACAGCAAAATATTGTGAAAATAAAACATTCATAGTATTTTTCCTACGAAGTTTTGATGTTTTTTGTACCTCCACAATGTTTTGCTATGAATTTTCAGTGTTATTTTCTGATCTCACAGAACTCGGCCCGTTGTAACGTGGAAACAGATAAGGGTGAGCAAAACCCGACTGACCCGAAGACCCGACCGAATCCGCCCCAAATGTAACACAATCACCCGACCCCGACCCCTGAGCCCGACTTGAAGCACATTCGGTCGGATTTCGGGGCTCTTATCCATCACCCGATATCCAATCGGTTTTGGGACCCGACCCGACCCAACCCGTCCGATGCTCAACCCTAGTAACAACACCTATGGATGTTTCAACTACGTAGAGGCGTAGATATAGAACACTCACCATACGGTTAATGCGTCGACAGAGGCTTCTGCATTCTCAAAGTATCCGGCGAAGAGAACCAACGACATCAGGTACCAATTTTCCAAGCTACAAAAAGTCAATGAGTTGTACGGTACAACTACAATCATTATAATTAATTAACAAAATAACTTCAAATAAAAATAACCAAACAAACCTAGTAAACTCGACACCATAAAAACCGCAATAGAATCTTACCAAAACATTACGGCCGTCGCAAAAGAAACACGAACAAATCCCTTGAGATTATGAAACGCTTCCCACGAAAAACCACCCCAAGCTTGACCACACGACCCACACAAAACGTAAGTGAGCTGAGCCACGGTCATGAACGACCACGAGCAATCAAGAACCACCGCCGCACCCACTAGACCCCACCCGAGCTTCATCATCAAAACCCAACTCAAAAACACGTGGCTCACGACGGCCACCAGAGCAATCCATGCCATTGGCATTATGTTGCTTTGTGCTTGCAAGAATTTGGCTAGTGGGATGACGGTGGCGTAAGCAAATAGTTGTGGTATCATCCAAACGGAAAACCTTCCGGCCGCCGTCGCTATTCTTGGTGTCTGGCCGAGCAGCCGTAAAACAGAGACGCCAAATATGTAGATGAACATTAGGATCACGGAGATGGCGTTGAGAACCACCCATGATCTTTGCAGGTAGATTCCCAGCATTTCGAACTTTCCGGCACCGTAAGCTTGACCACATAGCGTCTCTAAAGCACTTCCCATTCCAAACTATATATATATATATATATATATAATTTTAAAAAAGTTATAAAATAAATCGAAATGTGTTACATAAATTTTGCATATGGTGATCATAACGGAAGATACATATATATATACATATATATACCAAGATGGAGAAGGAGAAGCCAGCAATGACCGAGTTTTCGACAGAGATGGCGGCGAGTTGGATGGTGCCGAGTTGTCCGGCGAAGAGTTGGGTGGTGGCGCCGATGGTGTACTGGCAAATGGAGGTGAAGATGGCCGGTCCGGCCAAATACCACAGCCTCTTAGACTCCATATAAAACTCCCTACAAAAATCTCTAACTCCATTAATTTCCACACCGTCGTCTTCCGCTTCACCATTCTCAGCCGCCGTCGGCAACTGTTTCCGGCAGATTTCGCCGGAGAGAAGTGGCTGCTTCATGTTCTGCATGGTGAATTTTAGGCCAAAATACACAGATTCAACCAGTTTACAATCTTTTAGCTTGGGGGCCAAAGATTTTGCGTATGTTATACATAAATTTATGATAGTTAATACGATTATAAACAGTTATACAGAAATATAAAATTAGTAATAACGTGTACCAACTTTGTCAACTATTTACATTCTTGATGACATTACACTTCTGATGATGGCCACGTATTGAATTTACTTTGGGAAGAGACGTAGAGTATTGACTGTAATTAAATTATGTGAAATTTTTCAAAAACCAGGGATTGAATTTAGGGTAAAATGATTAATGAAGTTCAAAACTTGCATATGAGGATATATATATATATATATATATATATATATATAGTTTGAGGGATGATTTTTGTAATTGATTTGAAAAAGAGATTGGAAATTGAATTCCGGAAAAGGGATCCACATGGATTGATTTTAGGAAGTCACGCACACTTGCTGTTCTATTAATGGATGCTTCCCTCTTAAGTTAATTAATAAATATATAAAATAATGATCAAAATGTAGTAAATGACGGTTTTAATTTAGATCACAGTGGACTTCCAGAACTAGTATCGGTGATTTTTATGGAGAGTTCTTAAATATCCAATCTTTATTTCCGGTTAAAGTAACACAGATTAATTTTGTATGTATAACATTTATAGAATTTAGAACAATAGAACTGCACCTACGTTTATACAACACTTTTAGGAGTTTTAACAATTTTTTTATAACGCCTTTAAAATATAGTGTCGTATTAACTATTTTATTCGATATTATTTGAAAAAGTGTATTATAAATAAAAGTGTCATATAAAAAGATGGGTTTATAAGACATTTATCAAAAGTGTCCTATAAAATAGATGATAAGATATTTTATTTGAAAAGCGTCGTAAAAATAACTTGTTAAAACGTCTAAAAGCGTCCTATAAACCTATTGTAACGCTTTTAGATATGACGTTTTATGGTTTGGTCCTGTAAACCTAAGTTCTATAAATTATTGTATTATGACGTTTAGAAATTCTAGGCGTCTTATAGAGCTAATTTTGTTGTAGTATCATTAAATTATACAGTGGTGGACTTATAATGGTTCTAATAAGGTCTTCTATATCTATTTAACCGATTTTACAAATAAAATATTTTAAGATACATGTTAAACTTTGGGTAGTGCTCAATAGTATTATAAAGTATAACGCACATCAGTTCCAAAACTGATAAAGTATTTCGAAATGAAGCAAAAAAAGAAAAATTCATTGTAAATCAACCAACCAAGCTGTAAAAAAACTTTTAAGAGGTGGAATTCAGCTAAAAAGACATTAGACTTCATCGATCTTGAAGATACATTTAATCGGCAAAAAATATTAGATCCGAGATGATATTATACAATTAGATATAATTTGATTTATATTTGTTTAATTATGTGAAACAATATTTTAAAACATAGCATTTGATGAGGGAAAAATCATTTATTTCTTTTATATTATTGGTTTACACGATTTTATACCATTTGGCTGGTTTGTAAGATAATGAGCCCCTCTCTCTATCTCTATAGAAATAGTCTCTCTATATATGAATTAATGAAAACGAATAAACAATGAAACATTTTTATGATTGACACTTGACAACAATATTTCATCTCAATTCACATGTTAAAAAGGGTAACATACGATATGAAACACCAAGAGAAGTATCTAAATTTAATTATTTTGTTAAATATGATATAAAAGCCATTTTATCAGATAGTGGTTGATCACGTTTATTTACTTTCATGTTTTCTCAACCAAAATGAAAGAAATGTCAAATTGACGTCCCAAGTTGCATATCATCGAAACGAATTCCGATATCAGTTGTTTACCCTTCCCTATCATCAATTAATGGTTCTTACCTAAGAAGTTTGTCCGTTTTGCTAAGTTTTTAGTTCCTCAATCAGTTTTAGATGTTTATTAATGTTATAACAAGAAAAATATCTATAAACTTTACACCCATTCTAGTGTTTGAGTCTCTTGGGCTAGCGTTGGTGTAATGGAAGCCCATGTCTACATGTTTTTGTTAGGATGCATTTGGTATATGGGAATGGGATTGGGAGTGAACTAGACATGATATATATAGACCTTACATCCACCTAAGGAGTCGAACGTCTGTTTGTGATGTCTTATCCACTATACCAAATCTTATAAACCCATAATTTCGGCCACTCGGGAACAAACTTGAACATCATCCTTTAGAAATAAATAAACAAAGAATGCTCGATATTTATAGCCATGAAGAAACCCCAATGTAGATATTATAGTTGTTGATACACATTCTTACAAGAAGTCAACAAAATAAATCATTACCAGTATCATCGATGATGAGGCTTATTTTTTCCTTACCAATCTGAGAGTATCTCCAATGAAGTGACTTAAAATAACCTATTATCAATGTTTTTCTTGCCAACTCACCAAATTAAGAACACACATACAACTGTAAAATAAGATTTATTTACGATAACCTTTTGTTTTGGACCCCAAGTATTTTTAACACATCAATATTTTTGGTTGATGTTTTTTTATTCTCCAATATCAAGAATACATTTTAAAATAAGAATACATTTTAAAATTTAATGGATCCGTCTTTTATACATCATAAAAAATTCTTTTTATAAAAATAAATCAAACAAGGATACAAAATCAATTATATTGTTAATCATTTATCTTTCCAAAAAAATTAATTTCACGATTCTTGTTGATAGGATATAATAAAGAAAGGTTTGTTAATTGATTTCTGGACGTTTGATTTTTAAAATCAAACTTGAAGAATTTCATACAATTTTTCTACTTTATTTAAAAATTTATGTTAAATAAATTCCCAAAATCCACAAAACAGTGCTCCAATAAATGTAACCAAAAGAAATGGGCTACAAAATCATCAAGCTACCAAAGCCCATATCAAAATAATGGGTTCAATTAGGCCTTCATTTTATCTTAAAAACCCAATTAATATGTTTGTAATACTTTCTCATCGATACTTCAATAGTATAATTTGGTCAAAATTCACAATGATCATCCCACAAGGCAAAAAATATAAACACTAATTTTGGTGGACAACATGAACCAAACCAAAATGATTTAAAACCATCATGGTCTAAATTTGTTTTGTTATCACAGACAACTTCTACTATCGGTAGGTTCACTTAATATTTGAACGATTCCGATATCCACATTCTTATATGATACACTATTGGAATACGCATTTGTACTGATCGATGGCTCAATGAATTGACTTATGTTGGATGTCACCTCCCCATTGTTTGATTCGGTCTCCCACAATGTTCACCTGTATTTTTAAACATACGAAAGCTTGTTCGTTTAAACGGTTACAACATTTTCACGTGTGAGAAATAACCAAAATGGACCTCAAAAGTAAGGATTAACCAAGAGACCAATTAAGCTTTTTTTTGTTACCTCTTCGTTCCAATTTGTTCGAGAAACCGTTATAAGTAGTAGGCAACATTGCATGGTTGCGCCAGAAACCATTCCGTACCATATTCCCTGTACGTACATAAAGTTATTTTTTAGTACAATGAAAATCATGTCATTTGGGTTAATTTCGAGCATTCGTAAACGAGATGTAACCTTGACACCCATATCTAATTTGAATCCCATCAAAAGGCTCATTGGAATGCCAAAAAAGAGATACGACCCGACGTTCATATAAGCAACCGCCGTCTGCCACCCTGCTCCGATGGCCACCCCTGTAACAATTACCACAAAATTCAACATCTAATCGAATTAAACGTTATCAAAAACACACTAGAAATAAGAATTTGTTGTTAACAACGATTTGCAACTAAAAACCGCATATGTCTTAAAACTGCAAAAAAGAAACATATCACAAGATGGTGTGCATTACGGTTCGGTTCAGTTTGAACCCAACCCTACAGTGTGTGGCGGAGTTCGTATTGATTGAAATATAGAATCAAGTACTTAACAGTAATTATAATAAGAAGTTCTAAAAAATTGTAAGTCGCGGGAAAAGTCACAACTAATCATATAAGATTTTGTACGTGAATCATCTGTGATTTTGTACATGAAAATTTTCATGTACAAAATGATTGGCTGAGGATTGTTCTCGCATTCTCGTAAATTGTTACTGTCCTTGCATGAACCTCCATCTTTATCAATATACATGCTATAAATTTAACTTATTGATCCTCAAATTATTCATGGTTCTATAAGAATTATCCCTAAATATAATAATATCCCTTAACGAACACCCATTATAATACCTGAAAGAGCATATTGAAGACAGTAGACGATAATACTGATTCCGAGGAGTAACGTGAGTTCTTCTAAGAGTTGCATTACTTCTCGATTGTTTGTAAACAACGCCGGGTATTGTTTTCTATACACTAGAAGAACCATCATCAAGAGGAGTCCAATTAGAAATGAAGTCAATCCCACAACTATAACCGAGAACCTTGCAGTTTTTGGTCTTCTGTACCCGAGTTCGTTCGACACCCTTACACTATATATGTAATAAACATAATTAAGAAAATTAGAGCTTATGAACGATCATTTGATAGGGGTTAGATGCAAACCTTACGGCAACGTTGAGTCCTAAAGCAACTGTAGTAGCCCATCCCGATATGTTGATGCTGAAATGAAAGATACATCTTTAGATATAAGTTAAAACCTCATAAAAATCTTTTGTCCTCGAAGTTTATGCATGTCTTCTTGTCCTACCCATTGTGAAGACGCATCAACACGTTATTTAATATACATTTATTTACTACACACTGATGTGTCAACACAAGATGGAGTTATTTACCACACACTGATGTGTCAACACAAGATGGAGTTTCGGGACAGAAATTCTTATTCATGAAAAATAGAGTTTTCAAGTACTAGACGATTGGGTTTGGTTTGAAATAACTTTTTCATAATAATGCTTGAGGTCGAGTTCGATTAATTTTTTTTAAACAATAGTATAAGTGGTCAGAATATTTTACCCATGTTAAACTTGAAATTCCAAAACCAAATGAAGTTGGTATAACGAACCGAGGTGGGGTGTAACTTATAATAAGTGAACCTGACATTTAAAAAAAAAACGTTTATTTTCGTGAAGACTAGTGCAAAGTAAAGAAAGTTTGCCAATAAACACGATAACTTTAAAAACAATGGAAAAGAACACGAAAGAGAAAGATCTAGCTAATTTGAGATTAGAAAGAAAGATACGCTAAATAAATGAATAAGAATAGTAAGATCATTAAAAGCAAACACCACCACAAACAGATGCTAGCACAGAACAGGGCAACATACCGCATGATGCGTCAAAAGTGTCTTTGAAAAATATAATAAAAAACTTTATTTCAAAAGTATATTGTAAAATAAAGTTATTGTCATAATAGTTGTCTATTTTATTTTATAGAATTAAAATTTATAAAACTGTCTACTAAGATTGATACTTAGAGCATCTTCTTCATTTTTAAAATTAAAATATTAATTATATTATTAAAATATTTAATAAAATATTATTTATCTCACTTATACATTTAAATTCAAGAATGTTTGTTGTTATAATTTTTTTTTCTTTTTCATGTAGGGGTGAGCATTTGGCCCGAACCGGACCGCACCGGCACCGAACCGGTTTGGAACCGGAACCGGAAATAAGAGATTGTTAGGACCGAAAACCGGACCATATAGGCAATACCGGTGCCGGTCCCGGTCCCGGTTTTCCGGTCAAAAACCCGGTTGGAACCGATTGTTAATGCATTTGCTTTTCTTGAATTTAGTATTTTTCTTTTTAATCAATAACATCGCTATATAATTCATGCAATCCCTTTTATTGTTTGACAACTTTTTTAACATTAATATATAGCGTCACTTTTAAACAAAATTTATGTTAATCTATGGTATTACTATGTATTAATCCGTGAACACTCTTAATTAATTGCATCATTGTGTAGTAATCCCAAAATATTCATAGTTTAATGACAAATCAACCAACAAAAATCATACTATAATTTTCCATTGTCTTCTTCCCCCATTGCTTTGTCATCTACTCTGTTTAAAGTTTGTGAAATCTCTATATAAACATAAAGCTGAAAAGATTGTTCGTATTTAATAAAAAGTAATACCCGTTTAAAAAAACAAAAACGGAAAACAAAACATACCCAAAGTTATTCATCGTCCTTCAAGATATCGTAGTTGTCGTATATTATTGACTTTCTAAAGTTTCTAACCCAATCTTGGGTGCACACAAAGCTTCAACTATCAACTTGACAAACTAGCTCGATACTCATTTAAAACTCTACCACTAGTGCTAAACGCGGACTCGGACGCCATGGTTGAAATTTGTATTGCCAATATGTTTAACAACAAAAAATAAAATTGTAATGACATTAATTTATAAACAAATTATAAAAGACTAAAAAAAGAAGTAATAATTACCTTAAATTATAACGAAATTAATTGGTCACTTAAACTTCCGGGCCGGTCCCGGTTAATTACCCGAAAAACCGGCACCGAAACCGGTTTGGAACCGGAACCAAAAATGGAGGATTTGGAGAACCGAAAACCGGACCGATTGGGCAATACCGATGCCGGTTCCGGTCCCGGTCCCGGTTCGGTTCCGGTTCGGGCCGGTTCTTATGGGTCAATTGCTCACCCCTATTTTCATGTGTAAATTTAGAATATTTCACTCACGTCTCTCTCTGACTTTCTCCATCTATTACGGATGCTCTTAGACATTTTTGGTGTCCTATAAACCTGATTTTGTTGTTGTAAGACTTGGTATCGTGTGAGAACAAATTGTTCTCGTCAGACCCGTGAGACCACATAAAATACAAAGAACCTTCGTAGCAAAAAACAGTGTAGGTAAACCTTCACGATATTGTTCCTATCATGTTTGGATTTTTTTGTACCTTCACAATATCTTGCTATAAAGTTTCACAATTATTTTATGATCTCACTGACCTCACGAAAACAGATTCGTCTCAGTGAACCCATCCCGTTGTAATGTGGTATTAACTAGAGACGTAGATACATAACACTCACCACACGGATAACGCGTCGATAGAGGCTTCTGCATTCTCGAAGTACCCGGCAAAGAGAACCAATGACATTACGTACCAATTCTCCAAGCTGCAAAATGTCCATAAGTTGTACCGTACAACCGTTACTTAATTAACAAAATAAGGTCAAATAAAAATAACCAAACAAACAAACCTAGTATATGCCAGTAAATTGTTTCCATGAAAACCGAAATTAAAATTGTTTAATAGAATCTTAATTAATTACCAAAACATTACGGCCGTCGCAAAAGAAACACGAACAAATCCCTTGAGATTATGAAACGCTTCCCACGAAAAACCACTCCAAGCTTGACCACACGACCCCCACAAGACGTAAGTGAGCTGAGCCACCGTCATGAACCACCATGAGCAATCAAGAACCACCGCTGCACCCACTAGACCCCACCCGAGTTTTATCATCAAAACCCAACTCAAAAACACGTGGCTCACGACGGCCACCAGAGCAATCCATGCCATTGGCATTATGTTGCTTTGTGCTTGTAAGAATTTGTTTATTGGGATGACGGTGGCGTAAGCAAATAGTTGTGGTATCATCCAAACGGAAAATCTTCCGGCCGCCGTGGCTATTCTTGGTGTCTGGCCGAGCAGCCGTAAAACAGAGACGCCAAATATATAGGTGAACATTAGAATCACGGAAATGCTGTTGAGAACCACCCAAGACCTTTGCAGGTAGATTCCGAGCATTTCGAACTTTCCAGCACCGTAAGCTTGACCACATAGCGTCTCTAAAGCACTTCCCATTCCAAACTATATATATATATATATTAATTTTGTAAAAAAAGTTATAAAATCTATCGAAATTGGAGGATGATTTTGTTTTCTTATGTTATATATATATATATAAATCATATATATATACCAAGATGGAGTAGGAGAAGCCGCCAATGACGGAGTTTTCGACAGAGACGGCGGCGAGTTGGATGGTGCCGAGTTGTCCGGCGAAGAGCTGGGTGGCAGCGCCGATGGTGTACTGGCAAATGGAGGTGAAGATGGCCGGTCCGGCCAAATACCACAGCCTTTTAGACTCCATATAAAACTCCCTACAAAAATCTCTAACTCCATTAATTTCCACACCACCGTCTTCTGCATTCTCAGCCGCCGTCGGCAACTGTTTCCGGCAGATTTCGCCGGAGAGAAGTGGCTGCTTCATATTCTTCATGGTGAATTTTAATCAGGCCAAAATGCACATATTCAAACCAGTTTACAATCTTTTAGCTTGGGGATCAAAGATTTTGCTATAAGTTATACAAAAATTTATGATAATTAATATGATTATAAACGGTTAAATAGAAATATAAAATTATAATAACGTCACGTTACTAACGTGTACCTACTTTGTCAACTATTTTACCTTTTTTCATAAATTCTTGATGACATTACACTTCTAATGATGGCCACGTATTGAATTTACTTTGGGCACGTAGAGTATCGACTGTAATTAAATTATGTGAAATTGTGGTTTTTATTTAAAAACAAGGGACTGAATTTAGGGTAAAATGATTAATGAAGGTAAAAACTTGCATATGAGAATAAAGTTGAGGGATGATTTTTGTAATTGATTTGAAAAAGAGATTTGGGAATTGAATTCCGGAAAAGAATCGAAAGGGTCCACATGGATTGGTTTTAGAAAGTCACTCATACTTGCTGTTATATTTATGGATGCTTCCGTTTTAAGTTAATTATTATATATATAAAACAATAAACAAAAAGTAGTAAATAAGAGTATTAATTTGGATCCACAATAGATTTGCAGTACCAATATTTTAAAATTCGGGTTTTTAGTTGACCCGGTGTGGTGACCGGATTCCGGATTAACTGGTTTAATCGGTTCAATCACCGAGTTTTTTTCATTTTCCTGTGTATATACATATATATACAGTATTAATTTGATGTCCACAAGTTTCAACATTAAAAATACACATAACACACATTTTTTTAATTTTATTTTTTGAATTTTAATATAAAAACGGGTTAACCGAGTTTGAGAAACGGGTTTACCACCAGTCTAACCGGGTTTTTGAGAAACCCGGGCGGGTTAAAACGGGCCGATCATATGTATTAGCTCGGCGTTAGTTAACCCGGTCACTACCCCGAGTCTCGGTCCAACCAGTTCGACCAACCGGGTTAACCCGGGTTTTAAAACACTGTGCAGAACTCTATAGGTGATTTTTATAAATTTTATAGGATTTAGACTTTCACTGCACCTGCTTTCGATGAGAACATTAGGTGAAATTATTGCCTCTTTGTTGAAAACATGTTAGATGTATATTGTAAATTAAATCTTATATTTCTTTTGTCATTAAATTATATAGTGGTAGACTTAAAAAGTTTTTGGTCTTGTGCATCTATTTAACCGATTTTACAAATAAAATATTTTAAGATATATGTTAAACTTTTTTTTGTTTGATTTGAGTGAGATCAATCCTAAAACTGATAAAGTCTTTTGAAATGAATTAAAAAATCGAAAAAAACATTATAAATCAACCAACCAAACTTTAAAAAACCTTTTAAAAGATGGAATTCGGCTAAAAAGAAGTTAGACAACTTTGCAGATCTTTCAACAATCTTGAAGATATATTTAGTCGGCAAAAATACTAGATCTTATTATACTTGTTAATTATGTGAAATAATATCTTAATTCATAATATTTGATGGAAAAAAATAATGAAAAAAATATATTTTTGTATTAGTTTGCACGAGTTTGTACCATTTGACTGATTTGTAAAATAAGAAACATCTCTCTGTGTATTTGGAAAGTGTCCACACACGATTCTTGAGATTATCCAGTCTTGTTATCATCTCCATACCCCAATTTCTAACATTAACATAATACAACTGAAAAAAAAAACACATTGAAACATAACCAAATAAGATATTAGACATCTTCAAGTCCAAGACGCATAGTGAGTATGCATTATATGTATGAGTTAACAAAAACAAATAAACAATGAAACATCTTTATGGTTGATAGCAACATTCATCTCAATCACATGTTAAAAAAAGGGTAATAAATGATATAAAAACACCAAAAGCAGTTTCTAAATTTAATTATTTTGTTAAATATGATATAAAAACCATTTTATCATATAGTGATTGACATGTCTATACATGCTTTATTTACCTTTCATGTTTTGTCACAACCAAAATGAAAGGCATATTCAATATCAAATTGAGGTCCCAAGTTGCATATCATCTAAATGAATTCCAATATCGGTTGTTTACCCTTCCCTATCATCAATAAATGGTCCTTACCTACAAAGTCAATTAGCTTTAAATGTTTATTAAAGTTATAACAATATTTATAAAAAAAATATCTATAAACGTTTAGATCAATTTTAGTTTTTGAGTCTTTTAGGCTAGTCCAATGGAAGTTAGGATACATTTGGTATATAAAAATGACCGAACTTGATGTATATATACCTTATATCCCCTTAAAGAGTCGGACGACTATTTGTGATGTCTTATCCATTATACTAAATCTCATAAACCCATAATTTATGTCACTCAAGAACAAATTTATACATCACCCTGTAGAAATAAATAAACCAAGAAGGCTTGATATTTATAGCCATCAAGAAGATACCAAATGAGTATCTCCAATGGAGTGACTTACATTAACCGATTATTATATTTTTTCTTGCCACATGGTTGCCATCTCATCAGCAAGTTAACAACATTTCCAACAGTTTTTCTATAATTTTTATAAAATGGAGAATGAAAAGCCAAAATATTTAAAAACATTATTTTCCAATTCCAACAGTTTTTCTATTTTAAAGAATTCATTATTAATTATACTATTAAAATATTCAATATATTTAATAAAATATTATTTCTCTCTCCTATACATCTAACTTTAATAAGTTGAATTGATTGATATGATTATGTGTTTCTCTCCTTAGCAATGTTATTGTTGATACTCTAAGGACCCACATACAACTCCCAAACGAGAATTATTTATAAGAACCTTTTTTATAGGTCCCAATTAAAACATCAATATTTATGGATATAAAAGTGAAAGAAAATATAAGGAACCGAAAAAAAATGTCATTTCACACAAAAGTTTAAGGGGAAAATCAAGATCCTTGTAGAACTCCAAAAATGTGGATGACTTCTAAGAACTACATTTTACTTATAAGAACCTCACATTAGAAACACTTTCCATTTTAAGTGGTTTATGTTGAGGACCTTAGACAACATCATGTGCCCTAGTAACACAATCAGTCTCCTCAAATTTCTTACAGGCATTTGCTAGTCGGAGCCACAAAACTTGATGTGAATTAGGCCCCATGAAGAAACTGGTCCCATGAATTATATCTCGGTAGAGACCTAGTACCTCACTTACGGTTTTATTGGATGTATAATTCAAAACAAAAAGTGGTTCACTACTTCATTATAAACCAAATATCAAAAATACATTTTACTTGAAAAACCAAACCAAATAAACCTGATAAATTTTGTATATAGTATGGTCTAGAGAGGGTAGAAAGTTATGGAGAACTTACCTCTATCCCAAAGAAAGTCACAATGAAGGCAACAATTCAAACACAATTCAGATTCAATTAGCATAAAAAATTAAAAAGACCTACCAAAATGTGTAAACACGAAATCATGATCAATTTGTGAGAATTTTATTTCTAATGATAGAAGCACGAATTGCCAAGAATCATTGTAAATCTTACCAAGAAATAGAGAAAAAGATTATTCAAAGAATTACCTCAAAACTTGTAGACATATTTAACAAAATAAAATTTTAATCGGGTTGGATTAGGGGCTAGTATTGCCATCCCTGATCCCACAATGCAACGACTATTCTTCATTTTGTTTTATGGTTGTCGGATGGTTGCCGGCATAAAAGAACAGAAGCATTACACGATAAGTCGATAACTATGAACACAAAATAATCAAAACTTCTTTGATCAAACTTGGTGCAACATTTATACCTGCAAGATGCGTGCTTCAATGGTTTGAAAAGTTTGAACCCCACCTAAGCAAACATGTGGATTGAGTCTTTTAATCATTAGTGATTAAACTCTTGAAACTATGTACTTTTATAGAAATAACCACGTTTTTCATTTCCATCCCATATTTGGGACAACAATTTCTCATACCCAAACATCCGCTACAATTGAAACACTTTAAAGATCAGTCTATTATAGTATTATTCACCCATACTTTATTTAAGACTAGAAGGGTACTCGCGCAATGCAGCTAAATCCATCTTAATTTTAATGTTTTATTTTATTTTTTTGTTTCTACCGATGTTATAATAAGATTTTATTTTTGTGTACTTTTTTTAATTCCGTTTTTTTAATTATAATCTAGGTTTAATAATGAAATAATATATTTTGGTTTAATATTATAATTTTTTTATAAATATAATAAATTAAGCATTTTGTTATAGTTGAATGATTATCCTTATTATATGTTAGATTTTTTATATTCAAAATTAGATGTTTATTTATATAGTTAGTTGTATAGTTAGTTACACGAATTCAAACATGAAGCTTTAATAAATTGTACCAATGCATGTATAATTTGTATTCTTGAATTTTAAGTAATTATGCTTTAATCAATTGTACCTATTGCATAATAATATATTTTTAAGAGTTTTTGACCAAATGCTTTATAATATAATATAGATATATGATATATCAAAAAGAAAATCTCATATTGGACCACATAAACCCACATACATATTTTGTTAATCTGTGTTTGGGCTCAACTTTGTTTGTTGGACCAAAATATACACCAAACCCATTTTCTTCAATAAAACAGGGAAGGCTATAATGCAAGAATTGTTACGTGAGATGATTGTTTGGTACAAGGTGTCAATGTCATCGTTTTTGATATAATAAACAAAATCAAAGTACAAAAAACCTACGAAATAAGCAAACCAAATTAATGAAAATTTGTAATTTACTCTTTTTCTGATTATTACCATATCCATCTTATTATTGTTATTTTTATCCCTAAACTTAATTATGTTACTGGTGTATCATTAAGTATAAGAGACAAAAACAACATTAGATTGTAAATACATAGACGAAAACAAACGAATCGTAAACCATAAAAAAGAAAAAAAGAAAACAACAATGAATTGTAAACCATAAAAACAAAAATTTAAAAATAACAATGAATTGTAAACCATAATAATTAAAACTATAATTTTGATAATACAAAAGAGCATGGGTCTAAAAATTTAAGTTAATTAATGATTTTTATTTATTAAGAGATCGTTTACCAAAATTTACCCGGATAAGTGTTTATTAACAAAATTCAAAACCATCGCTTACTTATCGGGTAAGATTTTAGTCTATCAAAATGATATGTGTGCAACAATTTATCCGGTAAGCACTAACCATGGTAAGAGTCATCACCCTCACCTACCGGGTAAGACTCTCGGTCATTGTCTTTACTCTTATCAATTTTACTGGGTAAGATTCTTGATACTTATGGTATTCACCCGATAAGATAATATAACTTGATAAGTTTTTACCAAAATAAGCCTTTTTAATAAATGTCGCCTAATAATCGAACATAAACAAACTTTCCGAAAAAACGGTTCGATAAACATTCAGTTCAAACAATATCTATACTATATTATAAAGCATTTGACCAAAAACTTTTAAAAACAACTTTTTAAGCCTTAGGTACTGCTATTTAATGCTGATTACTTAATTTTCAAGATTACACTTAAATTGTACGTAAGTACAATTTATTAAAGCTTTATTTCTGAATTCGTGTAACTAACTGCAGATAACCATCATCAAAAATACAGAATAAACATTTAATTTTAAATATAAAAAATCTAAAGTGAAATTAAGATAATCATTGATTTCTAACAGAAAACTTAATTATTATCATTATAAAAAGTTATATTATTAAACAAAAAAATAAATTATTTTGTTGTTAAATATAATTATATTATGATAAAAAAAAATTGAATTAAAGAAATTGCATAAAATAGAGAACTTTTAAATGAACATTAAAATCGTTTTCTCAAAACCACATAAAACCATTAGAATATAGATTAAAATAAAACCTAAAATCGAGATGTATCTCGCTGCATTCCGCGAGTAACCTTCTGGTTATTCAAAAGATAGATATTAATTAAGGATTAATTCATGGAGTTATTATATGAAGACTAAAGGGGGAGGCCAAAAGAAGTTAAGTGAAGCACGTCGGTTCTACACCGTCATCCACTTTTTCAACTTCCATCTTCTTTCTAATATGCAAAATAAACCGTCACATTCTAACTTCCCAATTCCATAATGCTGTAAAAATTCATTCCATAATCCAACAATCTCTTTTTTCAAACCCTAATGGATCGACTCATCTTTCAACTTGATGATGATCAACATCAACAACAACAACCACCCATCGAACAAATCTTATCGTTTCCGATCGTCTTGTCCGACCGAATTCTTCACGCCGTCGACGACTCCAAATCCCATAAACTCGACTGCGCCGACGTCGGAAAACAGGTTGATCGTCTCTCTCAGATGCTCCGGTCCGCCGTCCGGTTCGCGAACGCCACTCCTTCCTTGTACGAACGTCCATTCCGCCGTATCTTCACCGACGTTGCGAAAACCCTAAACCGTGCGTTAACTTTAGTACGGAAGTGCCGCCGTGGCGGAATCTTCCGTCGCTTCGTCACCATTGTTGGTGTTGTTGATTTTAGGAAAGTGTTTAGCCTTCTCGACGCGTCGATCGGTGACGTCAAGTGGTTGCTCAGCGTGTTCGATGTCGACGGAGAATCCGGTGGAATTGCCGCCGGCGACGGAGGTATTTTTCTTTCTTTACCGCCGATTGCTAGTAACGATCCGATTTTGTCATGGGTTTGGTCTTATATAGCTTCACTTCATTTATGTTCAATAAATTTGAAAATTGAAGCTGCATATGAATTATCTTCATTATCCCGTGATAATGATCGAAACAAGAAGATGATAATCGAAGAAGGCGGCATTCCGCCATTGTTAAAGCTTTTAAAAGAGAAATCATCACCGGAAGCCCAAATTGCGTCCGCCATTGCAATTTTTAACCTAGCTAATGATCAAAACAACACTAGAGTAATCGTCAATGAACATGGTATCTCAATTATAGTACATGTTTTCAGAAATTCCCCAATTCTGGTTCAAATTGAGATTGCCAAATTGATAGCAAGAATGGCAGAACATGATAATGTTTCACAAGAGGGTTTTGCAAGAGAGAACGTAATTGGATCATTGGTTTCATTTTTGTCATTCAACTTGTTCATAGATGATGATGATGATCTTGGTAAAACCCTAAACCCTAAAACCAACAAGTTCTTGAAGAAAGTCATTCATTCAAATGTTGAGATTAATACCCAAAAGGGCAAAAAAGATCCACAAGATTTTATACTTGAATTCAAGACCAACTGTTCTGGGGCACTATGGATGCTTGTTAAAGGTAGTATTGCAAACAGTCGGAAAATAACCGAAACTAAAGGGTTATTATCTCTAGCTAAGCTTATTGAGAAAGAAAATGGAGAATTACAGATCAACTGTTTGATGACGATAATGGAAATCACAGCTGCAGCTGAATACAATCCTGATCTTAGAAGATCAGCATTCAAGACTAATTCCCCATCTGCAAAAGCAATAGTGGATCAGCTTCTTCGATTGGTGACTGAATCAGATAATCCAGTAATCAAGATTCCAGCCATAAAAGCAATCGGTCATTTGGCTCGAACTTTCCCTTCTAGAGAGACGCGGGTCATTGGTCCGTTAGTCAAACAACTGAGTCACAAGAATCCAAATGTGGGAACTGAATCAGTCATTGCTCTTTGTAAATTCACATGTGAAGACAACTTTCTTCATGAAGAGCATTCAAAGACTATAGTTGAGTTTAAAGGGTTGCCACCATTAATGAATTTGTTAAGAGGGAATGAGAGGATTCAGTATCATGCTATGGTTCTTTTGTGTTATCTTGCAATGCATGCCGGAATTAATGAATCATTTGAACAAAGAAGACTTTTGACGGCTCTTGAAGGCGCAGATAACTCTGTTGCTTGTCAGTATTCTGAGTTGAGGGAATTGGTAGCGAAGGCGATTCAATATCTAAAAATATTAAGCTAGTAAATACGTTTAGGCGAATGCTTGTAATTATGGGGGATGTTTTTTTTCCTTTTACTTCATTTGGGAACAAAGAACGGAATATAAATCAGTTGTCTCCATTATGTCAACCTTTTTGTCTAATCAATCAACTACTGACACATTGTTACTTTATTTAATTTATCTTTTTATTTTATTTTTTCAATAAACTGATATTATAAACGAAAATTGAAGCGTTTGACTTGATCAAATTCGATGTTATAAACGAATGGGTCTTCCTTCCAAGAAGGCCAAGAAGGCAAGGAAAAGAAAGAAGTACTGCAATTTCCATGGATAATTAGCTGTTAACCCTCACATTTGGAGAACCCATTTGCTAATTTTTTTTTAAAAAGTCAACTCTTCTAATCATGGTGTGGTTGACTTTTCTTAAAAAGACAACATAGGCACCTATTTGATGAATCCAAAACTCAAAGCAAATTAAGAGATGATGGGAAAGTTTTCTCCAAAACTAATAATTCTGGTGGCTGTATTTCTGCTATTACTTCATGCCAATTCTATCATTTCAGGTACCTAAACTATCTCTAATCTTTTTAATGGTGGGAAACTGCGCATTTCGCATGTAACTAAGTTGGTAGAGAGGTGAGACGACTTTGCTCAATAGTCTTAACTGTTTGGTGCATTTGTATTTTTATCTGAAACTAAAATAATAACACAAGTTTATAATGACAAAGATGGTTAACATTATTGCCTTTCTACAAAAGGCTTGGATTTAAATATTGTTTTGGTCAAATTTCTTACTTTTTCGGCTTAAACTTTTGTGTTTTTAAAAAAAATCCAAAGACAGCGTTTGAACACATGTTCTCTTTATGAGTTGTATAAATTTGTTTGTTATAATCAAATGGTATCAACTACTTGATACATTTTCTGGGACGGTCTCTGAATTTTTGTATTTTTTAATCGTTTTTACATAAATGAATTTGAACAAATTTTAAAAAATTGCTAAATTCAGTTTTGTAGTTCTTTTTAATAATTGATCCGAAATTCGTTATTCTTGCAAATTATAATGTTTGTATGGCTTCATGACAAAAACAATTGGTATATTAATTATTTTGCAATAAAATGTCATCCATCAATCAAATACTTGTTTTGTTTGATTCCAAATAGAAATTTCAGTATAATTTTATTGTTGTGTGTTATCAGATGATGATTGTCGTTATATTCAAAAATCAAGGAAGTTGATTCAAGATTGGCAAGAAAGCATCATAGTTTCCAGGAGTCAAAGAAAGCTAAGAAAAATGCCATCTCCACCGGCACCAAAGCGAGGCAAAACTCGAAATCTAATTAACGAAAGCATATAAATTTGATTGGTTTATATTCATGTTTCGTTAAAGAATAAAACTATACGCAATTTCAGCAACAGCCATCTAATATTTAATATGTACACAATTCTTTTAATCTGATAGACGTTATTTTTATGTTATAAATGTTATTATTATGAATCAAAGTTTATATATAACCGGAATCATTGACTTGCACCCCGTAACCGCTACCCTAAGACTTTGGTATTTTTTTTTTGTTTTATCTAGTTATATATCAATTATTTCATTATTTGTTTTAGGAATCTAACACTCATATATTTAAAAATGTTTTAAATAATTTAATAATAATCTTATTAAACCAAATACTAAATTACTTTTTTATGTATGTCATCGGAATAAGGTTGGTACCTCCTACAAAATATGTTTAAAACAAAGATATTATTACATTTAATGGTGATGCTACAACCTCTAGGCATCTAGGACAAGGACAACCTTGAAACCACATAGCTAATAACCAAAATAAAGTTAAGGAATACCGGCCAAAGAATTCATAATTCTGTATACGGGGTTGTTCAATAAGTCTTTCATAAGTTGTAGTACAACCTTAGTGATCATATGCTTCTCAATGTTATTTTCCAGTCTCTTTTCTTCATCTTTGTCACATTTTAGGAAGATCCTTCAGACTCCCGTAACCTTCAAGGAATCCTTTGCTAACAACTTGTTGGATCACTTGCACCACTTCCTCGATCATTATTGAAATCATTTTGAAGATCGGAGGTTTTGCTCTTATCATGTACAGTGGACCACCATGTTGGTGCAAAACCCAGTATACCAAAGAACGCTCTAAGCTGATTTTGAACCGTAATTAGTTTGGAAACGTCCTAAAGTGTCATCTCATTCATTCAATGTGTCGTACAAACTAATTATCCACCACTTTCAACTTGTTTCAAACCTAGTTAGAAGAGGGCATAGGAAAAAATAAATATACATGGGAGTGCCATTGAGATTGCAAAGTGCACAAAGGACATATCATATCTAATATTTAGGGGTCTCAAATTTGTATCAAATCACATAAATATGTATACCAACTATATCAATTTAAGTTGGTTGGTACTTTCATACCAAGAATGTAAATTTAATTGGTACATGATATAAGAAATTATATACCACGATACTATTGAATCTTACCGACTTAATTAATTGATTATTTCTTAGTTATTAATTAATAACTTAATTGATTATTTTAAGTATACTTTGGTTTGTGAAGATCCCATGAAACATACCTGTATTTGGATGTTTGTGTTGTTTTTTAAAGTACTGACTGTTGAACATTGTAACTTCAATTTTTATTGTTTGATTATTGAACATATTGCAACCTGACTTCAATTTTTGTACTATTGGTAAATAACCGATACCAAGGTCACTCATCACTCTAGTTGGGAATGATTTACCATGCCCACCAATTGAGAAATCAACAAAGCCGCCTTGTGGGTTCTTCTTTTAAATCTGATCATATGCATTGTTTGGAGCCATAACATTCTTTAGAGCTCGATATGCAATATGTGAATACCAGTTGTACGAACATCAACGTCTCATTAAAAAAACTAAAAAGGGTAAGTTAACACACCTCTTACTGAAACTTTTTTTCTATGTATGTTTCACTTTAATGCTTCGTACACATCTTATGCAAGATTAGTCGAAGTCTTCTGATGAGAACCCGTCTTTTCTCATTGTCAATGATGAGATCGACCGTGAAGTTAAAAAAACCTATAAAAATCGTATTTTGATTATTTTAGAATGAAATTTATACATTTTTATCGAATAATTTAAAATTTGGGAAAACAATAGATGGGAGTGATGGTGAGGGGGTAACCAAAACACATTTGAAAAAGTCAACTTTTGCCAAGAAGACATTGTGTTGACTTTTTTTAAATGACAATCTAGGACACCTTAAATTAAATCCAAACTGACACCAATTCTATGAAACATGGAGAAGATGGCGAGGTTTGCTCCAAGACTCACGGTTCTGATGTTTGTTTTTCTACTATTGCTTCATCACAATTATGCCTTCTCAGGTATGTTATATATCTTCCTTTATTCCAATATATGTATTTATTATATTAAGGAGATCTTCATACAAGAACTCTGATAATTATTTTACATAATCTTTTCCATTTATGGTTTATATTTAATGTATGATTAACATATATTTATTTTATTTTTATGTGTCTATAAAACAAAAAATACAACCAAAAATTGTAAACCATATACATTGTTAAACATATATATGTTAATTAATTTATTAAATTCTAGACTTAGATGAAAAACAAAATTATGTGAAACAATATTTTACGATAATACTTTTCATAGTGATCACACTATATAGGGTTCTCAAATGATTAAGCCATTTTCTATCATATATATATATATATATAAAGAGGTTCATGCGAAAACGGTAACAATTTACGAGAATGTGAGAACAATCCTCAGCCAATCATTTTGTACATGAAACTTTTCATGTACAAAATCACATATGATTCATGTACAAAATCACATATGATTCTCGTACAAAATCATATATGATTAGCCGCGACTTTTCCCGCGACTTGGCCACGGGAAAAGTCGTGCGTGTCCTTTTTTATGCTTACAAAATCACATATGATTTTGTACATTAATCATATATGATTTTGTACATGAAAAATTTCATGTACAAAATGATTGGCCGAGGATTATCCTCGTACTCTCATAAATTGGTACCGTCCTCGTATGAACACATCTATATATATATATATATATATATATATATATATTTATATATATATAAATTGATCAAAAAAAATATTGCAAGAAAGTTAAAATAAGTGAACTAAACAAATTTTGAATTATCAGTTTGTAATGGAACAACACGTTATAATCATCCATTTCAAATATAAGTCTTTTTTAACAGTACAATGAGTAAAATGAATAGCTTGAAGCAAAGGTTTTTATTTTATTTTTTGTATTCTAGCAAGTGTAAATCAAGATGCAACTAATCCTTTTTTTCACATTTAGTGAAATGGCTATTTTTTATTTTCCGATTAGGGTCACAACCATTTAATTGATTATTCATATTTTATATATATTTTGACCAGTAATCAATAGTTTAAATTTTATGTCCACATCCCCATGACGTAAACAATTGTTTCCGGGGTAGGATGCTTGCACAAGAAGGTGAGAGTTCAAGACCAAAGGGCCTTTGGTCTAGCAGTATGTGAGCTTTTTGGCCTTCTAGGAAATCGGGGGTTCAAACCTACCAAAGATGAAGAGGGTGGAGGGTGTGTGAGTTTATTTGTCGTATATAAATATTATAAATTTAAAAAATGTGAAAGTTCGAATATGACATTACTCATGATGTAATAATTAAAATTCCATTTGGGATTTGGGGTCTTGTGGACACTTATTTCTTAATCCAACCACATAAGTGGATCAATATGCACATAATTTGTCTTCACATGATCCTCTTTGGACCGGATGGCGTGAGCCAAATCAAATGTTGGTTATAAACCCTTTTTGTATAAACAAACAAACAAACCGGTAGATATTGTACTATTGATGATAGGTATGTCAAGTTATCAACTATCAGTTTATATCATAACGTTATTAATCATGTGAAAAAACATCACATAAGAATCAATTGATATGGCATAGACCGGAAATTTGTTTATCAAGTAAAATTTGTATAAGAAATAGAAAAAATTGAAAGTTTAATACATTAATTGAAAATAAAAATTGTTACACTAAAATTAAGCCAAATTTCGTCATATTTTGACATTCAGTAGATACGATAATAGTTAATTAAGTTTAAACAATAACACAAATATAATTATTAAACTTTTTACTCAACTAAATGACAGTTTTACTGTTAATAAGAGAGAAAATAATGAATCTATCCATCTCTTAAGCAGTTACTTACTTTTGAAGTTAGACATTCATTTGGAATAAATAAAAGTCAAACACCTTTTTTACAACAAATGACGTACTTATATTTTTATTTCAAGGAGAAATTTTGTCATTAAGAATTGTCATATGTAATTAATCAGATGATGGTTGCCTATATGCCAAAAGATCAAGAAGCTTGATTCAATATTGGCAACAGAGGATTGCGGTTTCCAAAAATGAAAGAAAACTAAGAACAAAGCCATCTCCATCACCGCCAAAGTCGAGCAGAAATCGAAGTTTTAAAGTCGCTGTTTCACCACCACCTTCGACTTAAAAATATATAATGATTTGGAGTTGATTTTGTATACAAGTGTTTATTGGAGGTTGATGTTGTATTTCTATTGGCTTCCTTCAAAATATTGCTATACCTTTAAGATTACGTGTTCATTTATTAATAAGAATTTCGGTTTTTGTGTGATTGAAGATAAGCGAACGAAGTTGACCATGAAAAACAAACTTATAAATTGTACTTATATTTTATGCTACACATACATACGTGTAATCATGGTATATATGGATAGCATAAAATATAGGTATTTAATTAATTTGTATTTTGGGTCTAATCATTTTGATCATTTCATGTTAAGGAAGATAAATTAAATTGCACATGCAATTGGATTTGTTCGAAATGCAATATCCCAAAATGAGAAAATCGATTTATGATTCTTTAAAACCAAATTAAATTTGGAGAATAAATAATAAGTTGTTGTAGGAAATGATTAATTAAATTTAATAATTGTCCCATTCTACTTAATCATAAACATCAAATTGTTCAAGTTGGTAGTCCCCGTCCAAAACTCCAAAAATATTGCTGCAATAGTTTATCCATAATTTTATGGAATGGAAATAAAATTTTAAAATATTTACATTTAATTATAATAAATTTTCCATTTTAAATTTTTTGACAATTATTATATTACTAAAATGGAAAAGTTAAAAAAAAACTCAATAAAGTTTCCATTTTGAGTGGTGTATGGGAGTTTTGCTAATCGGTTACATGTAACTTTTTTCTTAATATATATAGGTAACCAATTTTAAAAATGCAATAATTTATTTATTAAAAAAATGTTTAAGAACTTAAACATTCAAAATGAGAAACATTTAATGATTTTTTATCAAAACAATAGTTCATGGATTTAATCATTTAAAATAAGAAAGTTTAATTGTTTTTTCATTCAAAAATAATAGAACCACTCAAAATGAAAATGTTGGTTGGGTCTTTTTAAACTTTTCCCTTACTAAAATGCTCAAGTTATTTCTCGTTTTCAATTTTCATTTATTTCATTGGTTGATTTTTGGTATATAATTATTTTTAATTAATACAAGTCAATTGTTAAGTATAAATGTATGATACAATTATATATTGGAACAAGTGTCCAACGAAAGATACGAAACCAAACCAAATAACTCAAAAACCAAACAAATTTAAACCGATTAAACTAAACCTTATTTGGTTTGATTATCGATAAGTTTTAAAACAGTTGAAAGTTGATTAATCCAAACCAAATTAACCGAAGGCCGATTTAACCGACCCAATAACACCATTAGTTGATTAGAGGTGTTTGTATATTTGTATTAAGAAGAATAAAATTGAATTTTCCTTTAAAAATGGGTGGTTCTCGTATAAATGATTTAATATTATATGAGACCCACATCATATATGATCCACAAATGTTCCTTTGTTCCTTTAAAAATACAAAATTCTCATTTGAACCTTCCAATATATATATGTATATATATATATTCAAATACTCTCGATTTAAAATCCTTTAACAAATTGATTTTGGAAAAGTTGTTTTAACAAATCCAAAATTGATTCTGCACAATAAGCGCGTGACCTGCAGAAAGAAACGAAAAATGGCGGGATCTCATCTACCCAAGGGAAGCGAAGAAGAGCAGCAAGGAGGTATGTTCATGACGACCACCACCGCCACTGCCACTGCCACTGCCGTTGCCGGAGATCATTGGGAAGTTCAGTATGCTCGATTCTTCAACTGTCCTTCTCTCTCCTCATCCACCGGCCCCGGTGGTCATCATCCCTCTCTCGTTCCCCTTGTCAGAAAGCCCAAAGGCTTATGGATTTCTTCCTTCACTTCTTTAGCCTATCTCAGACTCATAACCTCCACAACCGACGACTCTGATAATCCTCGCACCATCATCCTCACCGTTGATCTCGTCGGCAAAGTCGTAGTGAGTTATCATCTTCATAAGATCTCTTACTTTTTTTTTGTTCGTTAAGTGATTTAGTTTCATTACAAGCTTTATCTATGTAATTTAACATTACTTCAAATCGACGGCGATTCTTCTGCAATCGTTACGTATTTGATCACAAATCCGAACGCTTTCCAACACTATTGAGCTATCAATCGTATAATCATCTCGATTTTGTTGTCAGTTGATTTTATACAATTGTAAACGAAGCATCTGTATGATGTACGCTGATTATATAGTTTATTTAAAATCAGATCGTGAATTTTCTTAGGCCAACTCTTAGATTTCCATTGTTTCGTTCGTACACACAGCTTTTTGTGAGACCATAGAGGCATATAAAAGATCATATAGTGTAGATTTAATCATAAACAGGATTCACATATGGCGATCTTGTTTCCATGTCAAGTCCAATTACTTTCTTTTTTGTTGTTTATCAGAGCAGGGTGTCTTCCAGAAAAGGTTTTACAATGTTTGTTTGGTCATGTAACAATTTACACATACAGTTTTGTGGTTTTGTGCATAATACTGTTTTCTTTACGATATTTTCAAATGATTGTGTATAGTATCCATGGTTTTCCTCTCTACCTCTCAGTTTTCGGCTTTTCTGAAATGTTATAGCCAATTAGCCATAAGTATAAGTGACCAGTGTTCTTAATTCACCATCAGTTATTTTCTGTTAGTTAAGCATATGTATGCACATAATGGAACTAAAAATTAGAGTTCAGCCTGGATCTGGTCATCAGAATTAATATGTCATGATGAACACTTTGATCATAAGATCAGGAAATATTCTAGTGATGCCCTAACGTGGTCTACGTGCAGCATACATATCAGTTCGTATACATATTTTAAAAGTATATATATATATATATATATATATAGAGAGAGAGAGAGAGAGGAATGAGTTGATGCAAGCTTAAAGCATTGCAAAATGGAAGGCTGCAAGCCTTGTATCTGTGATGCAGCCATGCATTGTTTTGGTTTACATGTTTCCTTTATTTTAATTGTTCATTGGTCTTGTGCCTATGTTGTTAACCATTGTGACTCTCTAATCTGTTTATTATGCATCTTTATCATAATTTAGTAATAAAACTTTGGGTACTGAATCATTTCAGGAAGAGCATTACATTTCAAAGCTACATTTTACCTGGCCTCAGGCCTCATGTTTGTTTGGATACCCTCCTAGGGGCAGCAAAACAATATTCATGAGTTATAAAGATCACATAGGCCAGGCAAGTTACTCAAATATGCTCCTTCTGTGTATATTGCCTACTTCCCTTTGTTCCTGTCTATCCTGTCATGTTGAATGAACATTATTCTTCTTTTCATTTTCTTGGGTAGTGGGCCATGAATTCTTATGGTAAAAGCGTAAAACACTATCATCGTAAATCCTTTTCCTCTATAATCTTGAGATTTCGTATATAATCTTGATCAATGCTCACTAGTTAGACAACTAGTGCATATGTTAGGTATTGCAACAAGAATGCAGTGTTCTAAACCTGAGAAAATATCTGCATGTCATTACTAACAGGAAAATGGATCTATTGTAGCGATTTCACTTATATCTGGACTGCTGATCACATTTATTACTCATTGGTGATTACACTCATCCAGTCATGCTCCAATCTAAGATCAGATAAATCATTTTCTTGTCTGCAGATCCAAAAGTTTGCCGTGCAATTTCACACAATTCATGAGTCTCTTAGATTTATAAATTCTTTGAAGGTACAAGACTTCCCCCTTCTACTCTCATCTCCTCTTTGGTGTGCCAAAAATGTAATTTTTATCTTCTCTTCTATAGGAAATCTTTGGACACGAAAAGATTGATGGGTCTGTGTCTGGCATCTCTAAATCCAAAACATCATCTCAATCTCAGATCTTCTCTTCTCCTCAACCCTTAAATAGGTGGGAAAGAATATCATGCTCAACTCACCTACATTCTTTAAGGAGTGATTTGATTTTTTGAACAAATTTACAGGGATTTTCGTTGCAAACTTGCCACCCTTCCTGTCAAAATGCCAGAAAAAACATCGTTTTTGGAAGAATGAGCAGTTTCAAACAAATCATGAGACCATAAATGCAAATAACAAACCAATTTTACTTGGCACCTTTTGTCCAAAATCACTCGTTATTGCAAAGTAATGCTTCTTTGTATTTCAGCAAGAACACTAACAATGATTTATATGAAGCTAAGCTTATAAATTAATTCTTTTTGCAGATCGACAGATGACTGGGATCCAATTAGCTCTTCTGCCGACAATTCGCAACCCATGTACAGGTGAGACAGAATATTATAACTCATATGCAAGTCTGCAACTACATTTTCTAGAAACTATAGCAAAAACTTTGCAGATCAGCTGTTTTTTAACTTGTTTGGGCAGACCAACTCAGGACTGGACTCCAATAGCATCTCCTGCTTACGCTTATATCCAACCGATTCACCTAAGTGAGGACCACGACACCAGCCAAAACTCAAATCCCCTGAAAGCCACACTTGATCAAGATGTTCAAGAAAAGCTCTCAGCCTTTCCTCCTAGTTTCTCATCATTACTTATGAACTGCTTTCCTGCAGCTGAACAAGGTAAGTTTATGATCTTTTTTTAAGTACATAACAATATAACATTTTTTTAGGTTTGCACCTTGACCTCGTGGGAAGTTGGGCTCTACTGGTAATCCGGGTACCGTTGGGCCAATGACCCTTTGGTCTGATCTCTTTCTTTCTTCCGTTTATTCCTCTCTTTTGAGGTGGAAGATTGAAGAACATGTATTTTACCATGATATGAACCTGAACCTGTATTTTAACATGACAGCAACACAGCCAACAGTTCCAGATGAAGTCGGTCTCAAAAGCGAAATCATGGTATTTCATAGCATTGAATCTTTTCGTGTTATATTATATACTGCATATGTCTGGTTTTGTATCATATTGTAACTGCAAATGCAATGACAAACTCAATTTTGTTCCACAGAAATATTTGGAAGACTCTTCCTTCCAAGGTATTATGCTGTTCTTGATACTGTTATTAAGCCCATGCCAATTCTTTAAATAATTTGCATCATGATCTTTTTAAGTTCATAATCATATTCATCTCTCCATACAATGAGTATTGCAATAATCAACCATATACTTGCTAACTTTACTTCTTCTGTTTTCTAAATAAATATTAGACATTTTAATTAACTAAATAACAATTTTATCTTTAATAATAGAGGGGGTAATGAATTTCTCCATCTCAAATATTGTTCTTGTTTCAAAACATTTTACTATTGAAAAAAGCTAAGTTGTAATTTTGTTTATTGTTACTAACAGACATGCTGACCAAGGTACAGAAGGTCATAAGTGAATTTGGAGACGATCTGTTGTAAGCATCCTGTAGATTTCAATGCCAATTAAACCACAGCCTCAAGACGATAAGTACTGTTCATATGCATTCTCTTTCCTTTTGCATTATGATTAGCCACAATGTACTTAACTATATTAGACAGATAGATAAAATCTCTTTGTAGGTTTCATAGCAGCTGAAGCCTTTTCATCGTTCCTTTCGAACAAAGCATTGTTAGATCATCAAATTTAACCAAAAATGATCAAAAGAGAACTAAAGAGAACTAATATTTTTTTGGTAACTATGATGCCTGGATTCGAATCCCAGACCTTTTAATGTTTTACAAAGATGTTCATCTCCTTATTCACTACGTTAAAGCAGCAAGGACCGCTTCCTATCATATTTGACTAGGATTTGACTCCCAAATCTTGCCATTAAAACAAACTAGTCAAGCCATAACGAATCATGCCTCATTCATACCGTTTCGTTTTGTTGGGGCCTTTTATGTTGTTCTTCGTAACTTTCACTTTTTGCGGTTTGTTGTCAACTAATTCTTCCAATTCCAAGGTCAAGCATACGGTAGATTGGAGAGGGGGATGTAGCCCGTTTATTCCAATTCCAATTCCAAGGTCATACATGGATATTTAGTAAGAAGGGGGTTCAAACAAGAACAATAACTAAATAAAAGAACACAAAAATGGCCAGATAATCACATGTGATTTACAAACGGTCAATGCAAAGGTTTGCGAACGACGTGGCCTGCATCCTAAGGTCGCCATCAAAGTTGCGTGAATCACATGTGATACGACTTTTTTTTATTCTTTTATTTAATTATTGCTTTCGTAAGAACCTGACTTTGTTTAGTAACATGCCTACTCGCTTGGGGGTTAAATAAAAGTATAAAATATTTAATTACTGGCTTGAAATTCAAAAAATCATGAAAGGTTTGACAATGGATACTAGGTACACGCCAGTATTTTTATGACGTGTCTCTAAAAGTGCTAACACAACTTAAAAAAAACAATACAAATGGATCAAACCCTTGAAGGCCAAGTCGACTAAATTGTAACAGAGTTTGAATGTATTCTAGAGTTTGGTTTCCAGTTTCCAGTCACGTAGCACCGTGTTTGATATTATAACGAAATGAAAATGAATCGGTATGATCACAAAACAAGAGAAACCACAAATTGAGAATTAATGATACGAATTCCTTCATTCTCGTCCTCATCAATCAGACTCCAATTTCTGGCCTTGCACAAACCAGGCAATGAACCATGGACCAAATGGGCCTGACCTGACCCAGGACTGGTGGAGGACTGGGTCAGGACCAACAGTCCTTAACCACCCAACCGGTTACGACATTCCACCGAAAGCAAGGCCCAACCCGACCCCATTTTTTTATTTATAAATATATTTTTAATAGTATTTGATTGAAGACCAAAATGTATTTTTAGTGTATTTGATTGATCACAATCATAATAAAAACGTATTTGTTAGTGTATTTGACCAACTAAGTTCTTCAAAAAATATTTTTATATGTTAAAACTCAATTTGAAAAAAAAAATTAAGTGGGACCAATTTGGGCCCAGCCCGTGGACCAGGACCGGGCCACATACACCTTAGCCGGGCCTTCGTATTTAAGTCGGGACCGGTTACATGATGAGTATTTGGATAGGGACCGATTTGGGGCTGGCCACCACCAGACTAAACGGCCACACCTTGAAATACTTTGTTCAAACATTGTTAGTGCTACTAACTTTTTATCATAAGCGATATCAATTTTTGGTTTAGTTCAAATCTAGTCGGTCAAAAGATTGGAATCATGCTTACTATTTTAAATAAAAATAAAGCAGACGCTACACCAATGTGTCAAAGTCAACATGTAATCTCATTGTGGCATATATTATATTCTCTCCATATATATATATATATATATATATATATATATTGTACTTTTTAATGCACGAAATGAAGTTTGACATCTGATCTGAGCCTACAAAGGTATATATTAAGTATTGTCAAATAACCATAACTGATAGTGATAGGCTGTAACTTGCCGGCCGAATGAATCTTTGGTATCTTCTCCTTGTCCAAAATACTTTATTTCTCATCTATCAACCAACTTAATACATCTCCACACTTCAAAAAAATCTCATCATCACTCAAAAGCAACTGACAAAATGTTGCGATTGGATACATCTTCTTTCTTTCTATCAGACGCATTTGAAAACCGTAAGTCTAGGTGTGGATAAAGTGTACAATATCTGGTACGTTTGGCCGAAAAAGCACGGGTAATAAACTGTACCTATAAATCCCTTGAGTGAATGAACATCTATTTCCCGTGAAGGTTCTATCATCATGTTGAAAACTCCACCTACGAAGATAAAAACAACGTACAGCTACTAGTATTTGAACGGAAGACAGCAACAAAAAACTCATATCGTCCGCCCTATTAGATCCAAAAACCATGACCATCATCCACAAAGATATTAATTACCCTTAAATTGTAAACATCGGGCAAAGCGGACTTAACAAAAGCACGGTTTTGGTTACTGCTGCAAAACTACAAAAAACTTAACTAACAAACACAAAAGATCTGCAGTTACATTAACTAACAAACACATAGTGACAAATAGATATTATACTAACAAACACATAGTTACCTTCTATTGTATTTCCTCTGCTTCTTTTCTTGCAAACGAAGAACATTACGCCACAATCTATGGCTTCTCTGAATTGGGTTTTTTTGCTTCTTGTTTTTTTGATCCACGGGATCTTCGCGCTTCCTGAGAGTGAAGTAAAAGAGATCCCTTTCTCTTGCTATAAGCTATCTAATATCTGTAACTCTATACTCTATCAACACAATGGTCTTACGGAAAAGAATATTTCTTCACTTTACTCGGTGGACATATCTCAAATTCAAACGATTAGCAATGGAGACAACCAAGATCACCTTATAACGGTGCCTTGTTCTTGCCAGAATGTGAACAACACGGTTGCATACTTTTATGATGTGATCTATTCAGTAAAACTGCATGATACATTCTTGACTGTTTCTGATCAGTTGTATAGTGGTCAAGCTTGGGAGATTGGAGATGAAGGTGGAGACTTTAAAGCTAACGAGAGTGTCGTTTTGAACCTATTATGTGGGTGTACGGATACGGATTCTAAGATTATGGTGACGTATACGGTTCAGCAGCAGGATACACTTATAGATATTGCTAATCGGCTTTCTGCTGAAGTGGGTGAGATACAGACCGCAAACAGTGTTTTGCTTGGGGAACCAGGATTCATTAAGCCCGGTTGGGTCTTGTTTGTTCCTATGTATAAGAACGGAATTCCACCACCACCATCTAAGAAAAGTAAGTTTTTTAATCTAGTTAAGGTAACAAAACTACATTCGCAGTCTGCGTCCTTTAGATGTATCTTTTGGTTGGTTTTTCATTAAGTCATCTATGGATGATAAAAATGTCTGTGTGGATGAAGGTTTTTATTTGGGATGGTTTTTTCATAGATAGAAGGAGCGTGTTTTTTAATTAGGAGGCGTAAGTTTGGAAAAAACTTGGCTTTCTGCATAAAGCTCTCTCTAAAATGTAACTGAATAAGGCCCCTTCTATAACATTAAGCCACTACCAAACCGTCATTAACCTGGGGCTGTTTGGTTGGTTTTTCATTAAGTCATCTATGGATCGATGATAAAAAAGTCTGTGTGGATTAATCTGTCTGTATATATCGGGAAGGTTTTTGTCTGAGATGGTTTTTTCATAGACGGAAGGAGCGTGTTTGTTAATTGGGAGGCGCAAGTTTGGAAGAAAAAAACTTGGCTTTATTGCATAAAGCTCCACCTAGAAGCTTACTAAATAAGTCACTTTCTATAACATTAAGCCACTAGCAAACCATCATTAAGTTGCTAACAAACAGACCCTAAGCATATCATGTGCAGACACTCATTCATTTGGTTTCCTATTGATCTGTTAATATGTTCATGTACTTTTGCATTAAATCCGACACTTAAATGTCATAGAAAGAAAGAGAAGCTAAGAACATGATGGAATGGAAGGACAAATGATAATACGATAACTACTAAGTTTACTCGTGGTTTTCAGGAAACCACAAGTGGGTGATTATATTTGTCGTACTGATAGCAGTCATCGCACTTCTATTATGCATGTCAATCGTAATGTTCATGAAGAGGAAAAGATCCCAAGAACACGACAACGAAAATGCAAAGGTTGTATCTAAAACTATGAGTTTCCATAGATCAGCTTCCGGTAGGACTCGATACCTGGGTAAAGAAAATATGGAAGGTCAGATCATTAGATTATAATACTGGAAGCACTCTAAACGTAAAGGGTAGCGTTGGAATTTAACCGTGTGTAAATATATATTCAGGTTTTGATACAGAAAGACCATTAATATACGATCTTGACGAGATCGCAGAAGCTACAAACAATTTCGATGATACTAGGAAAATTGGAGAGGGTGGATATGGGAGTGTATATTTCGGTATATTGGGAGGAAAGGTAACTAAAACTCTCTTTTAAGATTTCTGTTTTAAAACATTTAATGCTCAAATTTCACTATCGATTTTCATGTGTTTAGGAGGTAGCCATAAAGAAAATGAGATCCAACAAGTCAAAAGAATTTCTAGCAGAACTCAAAGTGTTGTGTAAAATTCATCATATTAATGTGGTAAGCCATAATCTATCTTCTATACTGGATGGATGGATGGATATGGATGATTTGTAGCTTTCACATGAGTTATTTGTTGATGATGAAAGATTTGAATAACAAACAGGTGGAGCTATTGGGATTTGCTAGTGGAGATGACCATTTGTATTTGGTTTATGAGTTCATTTCAAATGGATCTTTAAGTGAGCATCTTCATGACCCTTTACTCAAAGGTACTAAAAAAAAATATCAGTTTGGTTTCTATCAAGAATCTATATATATAATGTCTCAAAAGAAAGAATATAATGATATTTAAATTAGGTCACCAGCCACTGTCTTGGACTGCAAGAGCACAAATCGCGTTAGATACTGCAAAGGGTATCGAGTATATTCATGATCATACAAAGGAGAGATATGTACACCGAGATATAAAGACTAGTAATATCCTACTTGACAACGGCCTGCGAGCAAAGGTACCTAATAAGTTTCTTTAATAACAAAATTACATCATTTATATTCCTTTTCATTATTATCTGAAACCAATAAACAAATTGTAGTGAGATTGATTGACCTTTAAGAGAAATATGCCCACAAAGGTTGCAGATTTCGGTTTGGCAAAACTTGTTGGACGAACAAACGATGATGATTTTATAGCAACTCGGCTTGTTGGAACACCAGGATATCTGCCTCCAGAGTCAGTTTCTATGAAAATCCTTCATGTCGTATAATTAAGTTTTTGCTGTAACTCGTACTCCAAAAATTCGTTCAACAGGTCTGTGAAAGAATTGCATGTAACAACAAAAACGGATGTTTTTGCATTTGGAGTGGTTCTAGCGGAGCTTATAACCGGAAAGCGTGCACTCATGCGTGACAATCAAGAACCCAATAAGATGAAATCACTGATAACAGTTGTAAGTTTATATATAGTAATTAAATACATGTTAAACCAATCTTAAGTTAACAGTGATGCATGTAACCAATTAAAGTTTGATGGTGTCAGATAAGTAGAGTATTTGAAGAGAGTGATCCAGAAGGCGCATTAGTATCCATTAGAGACGGTAGCCTCAGGGACAGTTATCCTATGGATGATCTATACAAGGTTAACTAGTCTTATTACTTACTCTACAGATTCTAACATTTAGTTTGATTTTGTTGAATGAATATATATATATATATATATATATATATATATATGAATCCATATATGTTTGCAGATGGCTGAAGTTTCATATTGGTGCTTAAGTGAAGATCCAGTTAACAGACCAGAAGTAGGAGAAATAGTGGAGTGTTTAGCTCGAATCGTGATGTCCTCAGTTGAATGGGAAGCATCACTCGGAGGGAGTAGCCAAGTTTTTAGTGGTGTATTCGATGGCCGATGAAAACCTCAATATTCTTACTTCATTGCAGTTACGAAACCTCAAGCCGAAGAAAGAAGAAATTGTTATTGAATTTTTCTTTTATGTGCATGAGTTTTAGCTCATATCAATTAAGGACTCTTTGGGCAATGAAAATTCAAACAGTTTTTGTTTTGACATATCTTAATGTTACTTTTTATAAGTTAAAAAGATCTTAATTGTCTTATAAGTTAAAAGATCACTTGATCTCATGAACGATTAGGTCATTCTATTCCTATTAGGTGCAATTGAGTCATTGGACCACCTACTTACCAGACCTAAACCTAAAGTTCGTTCGGTTATACAAAAATGGTGTTCTATATATGCACTAGTTGTATATATATATATATATATATGATGTTCCTTTAGATTATTAATATCAATTAAGATGCTTTTAATGCTGCCATTAAATTTTTATCAATGAAAATGAAAGTATTGGCCAGACTTCATCATGTGCTTCTTCTCATCTCTTCCCTAAGAAGAGTTGTACACGTATTATGTTTGGGTGGTCCTCTTGTTGTGATTGCTATTTCTATCGTCTACATTTTTAATTTGTGCATGTAAAGAAAAGGATTTGTAACTATATATATATATATAACAACAAACTTACAAAAACTCAACTGTCAAATGCGTAATCAAATTAGTGTGGTAGATAGATGGTTTGATAAAAAAATTCTTTTTAAGAAATTACAAACAAACATGGCGGTAATCATTCAATCAAGTGATTATAAGTGTATCTAGTGAACTACACTGTTATGATTAACTATAGTAAAATGATGTTCTCGTGTTTTTGTATAATAAACATAATCTTGTTTAAACTCTTCCCCTTTTAAATATTATATTACGTGTACATTTTATATTATAACGTGAATTATAACCATTTGCTTTCTTGCACGGATAACATATCACCCGATAGTAGGCGTCAATCACATCCTTTTCGTACTAAATCAAGAAAGAGTACGAGATTTTGAGGTAACAGTTATTAATGATGTTTGATTTGATTCAATTGAATCGACAATTACCAGATTTTAGGTAATGAATCATTTGTCAACCAATCGAAGGAAATGAAACTCATTCCCATAGAACAATTACATCTATCTTTACCCAAAAACATTTGGATCGTATAGAAGAGGACTAATACATAGAAATTTCATACAAAATCTCGACGGATTAATAGCTATACAACAGCAATGCGTATCGGCATCTTTCTATCAGAAAAAACATCGAGAAAACACGGAACTACAAGACCCCGCATTTCAGCTAGCGACTTGCATATGTAAAATGTATAGTTAAATCTAAATCATTGAACATGGTCCGGCATTGTCGGGATCTTTCTAAACGCATGTTTCCGACATCGCTCAAAAATACTGTCGTATATCAAATCAAACTGTACTCCAGCTCTTTCCCGATTCACTATGAAAAGAATATGATCGCCCTCCACGATCTTATAATACCTGCAAACAAACAAAATCATTATTTAGAGGTTGTTGAATGGTTTGGTGCTGAATGATGATTAAATCGCCAGAATGATTAAAAGACTCTTATGATATAGTACAAAATGACATGTAACTGTTTGGTAATTGTTCAGAATGAAATCAGGGCTCAGGGCTCAGGGCTCAGGGCTCAGGGCTCCAGGGCTCAGGGCTCAGGGCTCAGGGCTCAGGGCTCAGGGCTCAGGGCTCAGGGCTCTGGGCTCTGGGCTCTGGGCTCTGGGCTCTGGATGCTTAAGGGACGCCTAAGATACAAAATCATTCAGAGGGTTTTGGAACCATTAAAAGGCAAACCTTTTCTTTTGCCAAACAGGATTCACCTCTTAACGATCCAGAGGTTGCCTTTTAATGAAACTGTCGTTAAGAGGTAAACAAACATCCTCTAAACAGTACAACCAAATCAAACAAACCCACCCAGTATATCTCACTCAAAAGTACAGGCTGTAACTAAATATTAACCGTAAAACATACCAAATGCCCGGTTGCAAGGGGTGGCATTCCGAATCTTCAACGACAAATCGACTAGGGTGTTCAACTGGGAAACGAGGGTGTGTCATAGATATAGTATTTATTGCGCCATCGTTATCCCACCAATCTTCATCTCTGAAAATCCAATTTTTACAACATTAAAGATACAAAATTTAAGACAAATGATACATCTTTTTATTAAATATCAACCCACCTGTAGCCCTTAAAAGGGGGAGCGACATCAGGTTGGTGCCTCCATTGACTCATCTGCAAGACTCGAACGTAAAGTAACGGGTGGATTCCAAGAATGTTGGAAGGTATAGTGATTCCCATGTATTTTCTAGTACGTTTAGTAGCGTAACTAAAGTAGTATGTACTAGGAAACGTGTTTAGATGGCTGTTGAGACGTAATGATCCTTGGATCGTTAGATCCGGAAGGATCCAATCACCCGAAGCAAAAGGTCCGGAATTTCCAACAAGACAATCGATAAGTCCCCAAAAACCAGCTTTCCTCCATGACATATTGTAATGGTCGAACCCGAAATTATAGTAATATTTCAAGATAGGAATGTCCATCCAATCGTAGATTATAACTCCTAACCGCAATAACTGGAGAAGGCATATAGATTTCATGGATTTCCCGTCTTCTGGCCTGAAAAAAAAAACGAATTTTGGTACATGATTTGATGGATAATTTTGAAATCTTGAAGTGAAATTAAGCAATAGTTTTGCATCAAGAACTAAAGATTTCAAATTTCAAAGATTTCCCATCTTCTGGCCTGAAAAAGGGGGGTGATTTTGATGGTAATTTTGACATCTTGAATGAATCAAGAAGTAAACTTTTGAGGATAAGAAATGATCAAACTTACTGCATTCCATCTAAGTAAGCTCGAGTAGTTCCATTGAAGGCGCCAGATAACGATGTTACGCTCAAAACCCAGTTTTCAGAAGTGTTTTCGTATCCTTTAAACGCCTGAAAATCATCAAAAGTTAGTGTTTTTAATAATGTGAAAGCTTTCGTTTATACCAAATTCATGTTTCAAATGTGCAATCGAAACAAAAACTAACCTTATCGGCTAGCATTTGTTGCAAAACCCGTATCACTTGTGCCCCAGCCGAATGCCCAACAAAGTGAATCGGGTGTTCTTCGTCCCATTGAGGGTAATGCCCTAATATATATACAAGTAAATATATAACTATATAAGCCAACTATCATTGATTTTGGTTGAAAGTTATTACATAACTCAAACCCATAATCCATATCCAATTCTCAAACTCTAATTCGATTAACTTCGGTTTAATCTTTGTAGGATCATCGATGATTTCGATTATTTTATTATAATGATATATAAACATAGGGAAGTTTTTATATCAAACCTTTTTCATATATCCTTCCAAACTGGGAATGCCCACAAGCCTTGCTGTGTTCTTCACCATAATCAACTTGTCCACCTGTCAAATAATAAAACAATTCTCTTGCCCTAAAAAAACAAACCCAGAAATTATTCATAATTTTCATATACATAACATCATAAAACAGCAATTTGGGGGAAGATTAAGAACAAACCTATCATAAATACTGGTTAATGAACCCAAATCAGGCACCAAAACCTTCTCATCCTTCTTCTCTGCTCCAGCAAAATAGGATAATCCACCTAATCTCTGTTAAACAAATCAAAATTTAAATAAATAAATAACTCAAAAGAAATTGAACACCCATAATCCAAAAATCAATCATTACCCCTTTTCCAAATCCAAAAATTCCATGAACCAAGACAATGGGAGGTAGATCATTATCAGAGCTTGCAGAGTTTTCATCCCTAATCGATGGTTCGATATTCGACTTGAAAAACAGATCATTCAAAGCCAATGAAAGGTCACCGGCCACCGCAGAGCTAAATATGTAGAATCCATATAACAAATGAACCAAAGAACTGACGAATAATTCGACCAATTGAAGAGCCGCTACGGAGATCCTAAACATGATTTGAAACTCGAGAAACAGAGCCTTCTCCTAGGTTGGAATCAAAGAAGAAGGCCCTAATTTCTTGAAGAAACTCTGGAAGATCCCTCAATCCAGAAATTTGAAAACCCAAATGAAAAAAATGAGTAAATTTTATAGGGAAGAATTGTCTAGAGAATGGTTGGTTTGACAACGAAGAACGTTTTCCACAATTTTCTCATTCTTCAAACTCTCTCTATCTCAAAATAAAAAAAATTGGAAGTTCACAACGCATTACAGAAGGCAGGTTTCCGTTCACTCATTCAATTTCATATCAAATTTGGTACATAAAGGGGGTCGATTGCTGCCACGTGGCATAGAAATGTACGTTGATCTGAATGTCATGAAAGTAAATAACAAATTTAGTGGGTCCCGCATATCTTGGGTAAATCAATCAATTTTTTGATAAAGTATTTAAATGATTATTGTAAAAATAGAGTCTAATGACGTCCTTAGAACATTTCCAATAGTTATTGTAAATTTTTTCTAAAATAGCATATTAAAAGTCAAAATATCTATAACAATTTGTATTCAACTCCAACAGTTATTCTATTTTAGTAACTTTATCATTAACAATATTAATAAAATATTATTTCTCTATCCTATACAATTAACTTCAATTATTTTAATTGGTTGAATATAATTAAAATATTGTTTATCTCTCTTCTATATATTTTTAGAGATTCTTTAAACTTAGAGATTTTTTTTCTCTTTTTTCCCATTTTTCTATTTTATCAATTGATATACCATAACTGTTGGAGCCCTTAAATTGCTAAAATCCTCCATTTTTCTATTTTACAATAGTTGTTGGACATGCTCTTACATATTGTTAATGACACCTCTATAAGTGAATGTCATTGTCATCCTTACACACATCTACATTAAAACTAATTATAGTACCAAAAATTCCGTACACACCATGTTAAAAGGGTGCCATTGTTTTTATCATATCAGACAATAAAAAAATGTTTAAAATGTAAAGAGGGGCAATTTTTGATACCATCTAGGTGTCTTTCAACATTCCAAGTTGTCGGCTAGACATATATGACTCACCACCTATAAACAGAAAGATAACTCATATGATAAAAAGAACTTGTATTTCTGATTCTTTCACAACTTCTACTAAGAAATTTTATAAATTATAATACATATTTAGGGTTTAACGAGGAATGTATTTGATGGGAAAACCTAAAAATGGTGATGTAGGAAGAAATTGGAAAGAAAACAAAAAGTGAAAAAGGAGGGGTGATTTGGGAAATTAAAGAAAATATTGAAACAAAAAGAGTGGAGAGGGCTGGATCTGAGCTGGATGATTCATTCCTTATCCAATCAATTCCTAATGGTCCTACTCTCACTTTTTAATTAACAAGAACCATGCCTATTTTAATTTGAACCAAAACAATATTCTTTAATAAAATCAACAAATTAATTATACATGTCAAATTATTTTTTATTTTGGAATATAAAAAGGTAACTTATATTTTTTATAAAATTAGGGTTTGGTATTTTTTGAACCGTCAAGTCAGGACCAGTTTGTGAACACCTCAAATGGACTGTAGAGAACAACGAGAAAAATCTCCAATAACTTTGCAAAACTCATATTGATGACCTCTGAGGAAAATGTTTAAAGAAAGAAAATTTATCGTCAGTTGAGCTAAACCCACGAATTAAAATTAGAATGAAAAAAAAGTTAGAAGATGAAGACAATTGGTGGTTTTTTCAGCTAATGTGGTTGGGTTTTTAGAGCATATTTAAGAGATTATTAAAAAATGAAGGAAGAAAAAAGATTGTGCGATTTTAAACAAGTTTTTTTGTTGCACCATTTTTTTAAAATCTCTTTAAAAAGAAGAAAGTAGGAGATAGAATTTAAAATTCTATAAATTTAAAAAATTCCTTAAACAATGATTGCCACGAAAGAGAAATATTTTATTTAATTCTAATTAAATGTTTAAAAATAGTGACGTAACATTTTAATTAAATGTATAAAATATTACAATAATATAAGTCAATTTTTTAATCTCCAAAATAATATTTTTTTGGAGTTATCTAGAGTTATTTTTAGGGATTTCCAATTTTTATTTCATTTTGAAATTGTTCGGTGATGTTTGCAGTGAAATAAATATTTTGTTAAACGGTAAATTTTATTAAGCAAGAAATAATACCAAAAAAAGATATTGAGGGATCTGTGAAAAAAAAAAAAGCGTCCCAAGAAAAACTGACAGCAGATTAAGAGCATTTCCAATGCAAGGTTCTTATAAGCAAAAAGTGCATTAACTTATAAGAACTACCATTATGAAGAAGTTTTTATAAAAATCTAACAAGCTATAGGTACTCAATAAAAACATTGGTTCTTACCATAATTTTTGTGAAAAATGTCATTTTACTTATTTTTTTTTTGACTTATTTAATTATTAAATATAACTTATTTAATCAATATGATCCATTATGGAATTCTTGATAAGTTTTTAATTTGATAAGATGATAATAAGATGGTAAAAAAGTGTATAAAAAGAAGATTCTTGTAAAAACTTTTATTAAAGATGCTCTAAAGCAAAACCGAAAAATCAAAATCATTCAAACGACCGCTATAAAAGATATACATACAAAAGATATACAAAACAAAGAAACCCGAGTTAAACATATATTTTAAGAGAACCCAAAAATAATTAAAGTTGTAAATAAAATAATTGAGAAAAAATAAAAGATAATGGTATTGGGAATTGGAGACATGTGACGCACATGCAGATACCGCGTTGGTTGGTGGTTGGAAGTGGTTTGGATTCTAGATACCTCTTGTAATATAATATTATAATAATTCTATTCGGCTCACCTAAATTCATTAATATTGAATTAATAATTAATAAATAATCACATATTTTAAATGCTTTCTGTAATATAAAATTAAAAAACTTGTTACCCCCTATCACAAATATTTTATAATCATTCATAGATAATTGGGATCTAGATTTTACCAATAAGTCTTGGTCTTTAATATTTTGGGATGAGGTAAGTAGGTTGTTTTACCTGCTTTTAAATATGACAAATGATTTTTATTTTTTTAAATATCAACAATTTTATTAGAGAAAAAAAATATAAGAGAGATAATAACGAAATATTTATATACGATGCAAAAACAATGAGAGAAACGAAACAATGCCTAAATATAAGCCAACGAGTCATAAAAAGATATAGTAAAAAAAATAAAATGAAAAGCTAAGTCATGATGAGAAGCCAACTAAATTTTAGAACAATCGAGAGGCTTGCTATACCAATTTGTCTATCAAACACTAAATCTTTTAGCATGGTTTGCTAACCAACGGTTGGAAAGAAATTGGATATCGGAAGCTAAATCAGTATGAGGAGTGTAGGCAATCAGATAACACCACTTTGTTATGATAAGCCCAAATCACATGAAAACCCAAAGAACCGCATGCTATAAGCTTTTTGAGAAGTTAGAAAAAGAAAGAAAATCTTCCATATAGAAAACTTTTGTGATAGAATAAATATCAAAGGAATCAAGTCACATCATTTGAACACTTTTACCCACACATATAAAGTCTTCAAACAACAAACGATTCAATTGTTTCAGTTTCCTCCCCACATATGGAGATAAGGAGGAGTGGATATTGATACGAAGATCCCTGAGCATTGATTGAACCGAAATTCTTATTTGGTCAATGCTTACCTAGAGTCCTAGACCGAATCATGATTTCTAAAAAACACATCGAGAGCAGGGGTGGACCCCACATGGACTGATCCAGTTGCACGGGCCACCGCATCATGGTTCTATCATAAGAAGGAAAAGAAACTATGTTTTTAAAAGGTTTCACCGTATTATTTTGTTGTGTGCCACCGTATAGTTCTTGAAAATGAAATGATAGCATAAGATTTTAATGGCTAAAATGGTAAATACTCATATCTTTCTACAAAAGGTCCAAGTTCAAGTCCCATAATTATCAACTTTGTTGGTTTTTATATATCTTTTGTGTTTTTTAAAATATATGTAGACACTTGAACACGAACTCTGTTTACATAAGGACGGTGAACCAACCAACTGATCTATTAATATTGTTATAAAAAAGTAGATATATTTTAATATTCAAATTGTGTCATCACTTGAAAAAAATTATGGGTCCGCCTCTGATTGAGAACTCATTTTACCTAGTGAACGTTGGCCCAATTTATGTTGATAAATGATTCCTTAATAAAGTAAGGGGTTTTGTATTTTAGAACTACATATTTGGTTGGTTTCCATCAAGTATTGTATGTTTAACGTGAACTAATCTATTTCTGTATATATATTGAAAATTTTTGTTCGAAAGGGTTTTTTATAGAGGAAATAAACATGTTTTTTAATTGGAATGGACATGTTTCACCGAATAAACCAATTTTTATGTCACTAAACTACTACCACACAATCATGTACAGTACGCTGAATAAGATGTGAATCTCATTAGATTAATAAATTGCTAACAAACAAATCCTTAACCTACTTATTATTTGTGGAAGTGTTTAAAGATTTTATAAGTTTCGTCATATTAAATATGGTTTAGGTTCGTCTCATTTTATTATGTAATTTTATATAATTAATAATCAACAAATAAATAATGTATTTAATTGAGAAAAGGATATGTAATAGAAGGGAGGAAAATAGATGGATCTAGAAGAGGGGGGGATTATCCGCTTTAAGTTTGAACTTTAAACACGTGGCGATGGGGACGTCATCTATGATCTATCCTTCTTGTTTGACTTTTGATTTTCCTAGACCCGTAATTTGGACTTTCCTGTCAACTCAGACTTACAATTTTGACTTTCAATTTCACTTGGCTTCGCTTGCAGTTGCAGCTTCCCAAATACAATGTTTTTTGGGATGAGATTTTTAAAAGGTTTTTAATTAAATATTACAATTGAATAGTTGCTTTGCGAAATCTTTCTATTAGAAAGTAATAACATGTTTTCAAAATAGCACGATTTTTTACAAAATAGCATGATTTTTAGAAAGAAATTATTATTTATGAAAGCATTGTTTGTTCACACGTGGGTCGAGTGTATAATTGGTTTTCGAGAAAATTAGATACAAATTTTATCCGATTTTATCCTTTGGGTTTGTTAGATTGCCTCTTAATACCAGACTTTTGGATGGGCTTCTCGTTTCTTTCCTCTAGTTACGTTTTGGTTGGGTTGTTTGTAGTTTCTTTGTAGTTTTATTTGTTTTGTTTTTTTGCTTTTTTTCTGTCCGTTTTCATGATGGTTTTTTTCCCTGCTCTTTCTTGTAATTTTGTTGATTTTTTTTAATAAATGTTGTTACCTTTAAATTATATCATCATTTTATTTTTTTAGTTTTTTTTTGGATTTTTATATTCAATTATAAAATTTTATAAAGAACTCGTAAGAATCCGAAGCTTTTTTTCATTTGAGATATTGATTTTTTTAATATCGATTTATATAGATTTACTTTTTAGTTTAATATTATTTAAGAGATTGATTTTTTTTTAAATATTAAATTTTTCATACAATATATATGGTATTAATATATTTAAATAAATATATAACCAAAAAGTAATCTTATTTTTTGAGATAATATATTTATATTAATATAATTTCAATACATTGTTATATAAAAAATATATTAGAAACATGGGACCTTGAAAAGTTTAAAATACTTTAAAAAATATTTTTATCATAGTGAAAATATGTTGAAAATTTTGAGTTATTGAGTTGATGGTAATATAAAAAGCCTTAGAAGTATAATACACACTAGCATGACTTTAAAATAGCATTAAAACAAATGGGATGCACATTAGTGCTTTATTTTCTGTATTTACCTTTTTTTCTTCTACTATATTTGATTGGTTGGCAAAAGCTTGAATTATTTATTTGTCATTTTCAATTTCAAAAAGTAATATAATACAAGTCATACGAAAATTGGATGGATGGTCAAGATTATTTCTCAATTTTTAAAATAGTTTGAGCTTTCAAATAAACCACACATGTATATAGAATGTATACATATGATTGTATTCATGTGTTTTTTTATAAGTATATGTAAGTGCGTATAGAATTGTACATGTACTAGAAATGTGCTTGTCTAATGTAGTGATATACATCTCTGTTTCATCTTTCTTGATTTTATTTTATAAATTTATATGGTTCTGAAAGAGATATAGTATTGTTATCGGTTTTATTTTATGAAATATTTTGTTGTATTAATAGGGTTCAACATTTATCTTGTATTTAAAATTGTTTATCATTTGATTATAAGTTAACTTTATAAAGGTCAATCAAGTTAATAAGTTGAACTTACGTGGTAATAAGTTTTAAATATTTTATAATATAGTAAGAATGATGTATCAATATACTGGAATGTGATATACTGGTGAATGCCAGCCCAAATAAACAAGTACAGAATAAAAATAAGCCCAATCCATTTAAAGTTGGTAATGTAATGGGCCTAAGCATAGAGACACTGGGGAGTTGGGAATGGGAAACCCATGTTTGGTCATATATCATATGGTATTATGCTCTTTTATTTTATATAGTCATTTATTGTATTACCCTTTCTAGATATGGTTATTGAGTGCCGATATTTGAGCCTGATTCTAGATCAGTTAAAAAGGGTTCGAGATTGATAGGCCCGATTAAGGACCGTTTATGTCCAACCAATATAGTTCAAATTTATGTTTTTCCTTCTCATAACTGGTTAAATTTTGGTTAAAAGACGACATTATTGGATTGTTATGGTTCAAACGCACTGGACTTTGCGTTGACTTGGTTAATTCCTGATAGTTAATTTTTAAAGTAAATATGTAGCCGACAAGGAGAGCAGGGGGTACGGGTGGTAGGAGGGGGTGTGGGTGCCAACCAAGCCAGGAGAATCGATTATGGATCATTTTTACTTACGACTGGTTATCAATTTTCGGATAAGAGTTAGTTATTGAAGCCAGAAGGAGTGGTTATCGAGTAATGCACGTGAGGGCTACGACTTGTTTTGGGCCAAGTTAGGCTCGATTTTTTTGCAACTCTACTTGATCGTAAATGATCGATTTATGTTTATTAAAAGCCGATTATAGCATTAACAACAACTTAAATTGTATTAAATTGGTAAATGTAAATTTTTTATTTTTTATTTTTTATTTATTCCAATATCGGAATAGAGAATCTCGAATGAGTATGTCACTTACCAACACCAAGTTAAAATTTGTTGCATTTAATAGCAATATTAGAGATAAGAAATTCTTTTGTTTTTTCTACTCTCTACTTGCTTACTATAGGAAATCTTTGCAAAGGGACACTCTTGACTAAAATAGTTTAATTAAAAAATAAACATTTACTTGTTAATTACAAATATGGCTAAATAGTACGTTTCACTTGAAACTCTACATTTATTACAAAAAGAAATCATAAAAGATAGCCAGATATATTAAAAAATAAAAGAAAGTATTATTTACTAGTTAATCATAAATAATGATAAATAACAATCTCACTTGAGATTTCTTGCTTCAAAATGACTCTATGTTGATAAACAACTTAAAAGTGGTAGTTATTAATTACCAAACAATCATATAAGATATCCAAACATATATAGTTATAGATCCAAAATCATATAAAAACTTCTTACATGTAACTTCTTTTTAAAATCATAAATTTAAAAATACGGTCTGTTTTTACAAAAACGATTCTACAACACCCAAATCATTATACATCGACCATTTAAAACTCAAAATCGTAAATGTACATGATTTTCTCAATCTATAAATCGATCACGTACACGAAAAATTAAAAGAATAACCAACCTAAAAAAGAACTCGATTACCCAATCGAAGGAAAACAATAAAACTTACTATAAAAATTTCACCCACGTATTTGTACTCAATGGATAGCCCGACCCATCTTAGGGACATCTCGGGTTTTTACCCGGGCCACCATAATAAATATAATTACCCCAAACATTATTAATCCCACCTCTGATATCGTAGCAGTTTGGATTATCAGCTAATACTTTCAAATTAGACAGTGGAATTAAGCTGTTATCCCAATCGACAACTTGCATGTTCCTAAAATACGAAGCTTTCCCAAATCCTTCACCCGAGAAATGCCCACTTCCCATTTCCGTTGAGGTATGAGAACCCGAGGCTTGACTATTCACAACTTCTCCCCCGAATTGTACCATACTTGCATGATCTCGAAGGTGAGTGAACAAAGATGCTGGCCAATATCCGACCAGAACCCCAGATCCGAATTCGAGCCACCAGTTCCCATGCTTCGGATCCTATATCGAATGGAAGTAATATTTTGTTAGATTTACTTTAAGATAAATAAAATATATATATATATATATATATTGTTAGATTTGTAGGCTTGCCTTTTAAGTTATGCAGAAACAATTTTCTGTAAAAAGCATAGGAAATAATTTCTCCATGTTGTAGAAGGCAAGACTGCTTTGAAATACATGATGACACTTTCACCCCTCCACAAACCAACCAAATCATTCTTCTTTCTTTTTGCTTTTTCTTTTGATGAAAATAAAGTTTTATTAATTTGAAATTTCTTTTTATGCAACTCCAATAATATCCATCAATAAAACATGAATTAAAAAAAATGCTCGTATAAACTCTTTGTTCTAACTTGTAAGCCATATTATGTCTTTTATTTATTTAAAAAAAAACTAGTTTTTTGATTTTTTTTAATAGATTTCTATGCAATACTTGAGATATTAGATATTTACCTTCCATATTAATAAACTGATATCGAACTGTCCACCATTATACGAGGAGGTTGGAGATATAGCAGCTCCAATAGCAATCCTATTATTTGTTTGAACAAAACCAGAACATAGCAGATTGTAGCAGCCTGTAGCTTGATATGCATCGGTCTACAATTTAATAATTTTAAAATTAATTAATTAATAACCAAGTTATTTAACCTCATATTATTATTACAAAAAAAAAAGATAGAAACTTACAGTCCAATAAGTGAAGAACCTAGGATAGTTGTCCCCATATAGCTCTGGACTAACCTGTTGAAAAGATGATCAAATTAATTTCATAAGAATTATACCCAAAAAAAAACATATCAACAGTTGTTTGAAAGCAACGTTTAAATAACATCGTACTAAGTTTTGATTTGGGCGTAGGATTATCCTTTGCAAAGTTTTATATTATATATATAATATGTATATATATGTATATATAATGTTGCAATTTTAACGGTAGAATACCTGCCATCCAGCTTCAATGGTGTTAAGATCGTCACCAAAAGAACCCGATATAACCCACATTTGCGACAGACTGAACTCGAATCGATCCGTCACCTTTGGATCCCAAACATTTATGCTTGCTTTTGCTCCATAGTATTCTTCGCCACTAACATACCCAACTGCATGCTGTTCATATAAATTAATGGAATCAAAACCATGATGAATTTATAATTTTAAATTTAAATATTAAAAAGGGAATTTGAAAGATATAACTTACTTCATGACCACCGTTTGAAGAATCTCTTCTGATTGGTTTTGGAATTTTTCTACCGAATCTTTGGAGAGAACTTGCTCGTAAAACATCTTGTTCTGTTGTTCTTCTGATCGGAATTGTTCCCTCCGGACAAGATTCGCCGGATAAACTCCATAGTTGGTAGTTTTCCGATTCCATTCCGGGATGATGATATCCATTTGGTCTCTCCGGTGGGTCCTGTTTATTTAAAACAATTATTTATAATTTAATGATATATATATATATATATATATAATTTTGTAAATTTTTCAAGAACAATTAAAGTATGAAAAGTGAAAACCCACCAATGGCTTTGTTCCTTTGAGCTCAGGATGATCAAAAGCTGGTTGATGATGAATTAAAACACATTCCATTACATCCCCATCTGGACTCTACAACAAAATTAGTTGAACATTATAAAAAAATGGCATTAATTAATTGGAAGATGGGTGTTTATGGAAATCATTTATATATATACCTGAATTGATTTAACAGAAGGTTTGTTGATTTTCATGAGATGTGTTCTGATCAATCTCATCTTCTTTGACTCTTCACCTGGCCGGAAAGTTTGATTGAGTCGCCGGAAATCTTCGAATTGTGCGGCTGAGATGGCCGGAAAGAAAGTGGAAAACAACAAGAGGAAGAAAACAAAGGTGGAAATGATTGGAATGATCTGAAAATTAAAACTGAAATCCATTGTTGTTGTATCATGTACTTGTTGTTGTCTTCTTCCAAACAAATCTAAATCTAAATCTGTTTCTTGTTTTTGTTTTCTACATTCGCCAATATTTTCTTCTTCTTCTTCTTCTTCTTCTAATTCTTGTCTTGTTCTGAAATCAAAACAAAAACAAGTTTCTTGTGTTTTCTTCCAATGAATACCAGCCATTCCAAAAGAGCCTTCCCAACTCACTCCAACACCATTTTCAAAGCTTTCAAAAGATGGATATGAGATATTAAAATAACAAAAAACAAAATCCCACTATCTTTCACTTTCTCTCTCTCTCTCTCTAAAGTTTCTATTCCAATTCTATACCTTGATTTCTATGCTTTCTGACAACAACAACTTCAAGGCAACAAGGCTAATTAAATAGCTCAAATATTGATGATCATGAGCACAAAAAATGGAGTTTTTTAGAGTTTAATGCATGTGGGGTTTGTAAATAAATATTGGGTTGTGATCAAGACATGCAATTTTTAAGAAAAAAAAAAATAATCGAGTAGAGAGAGAGAGAGAAATAGACAAGTGTTTCCAGTCTTCAATACAAAGACTGCAACTTTGCCTTTTTTTTTACCACTTAAAAAACTTTATTTTCATGTTTACTTCTCATGTATTTTGAGACTAATTAATAAATTACTTATTACTTCAAGTTTTAAATAAAATAATAAATCTTGTCGACTTAAGTAATTAATGAGACCTAAGCATTATAATACACATGAAATAAAAGACAGATTTAATAAATGTTTATGTCTCAAAACCAACATATAAATTTTAATTTCAAATTTAATGTTTTAAGGTATACCACATATTTTAGAATAAAAATATGTTATCTAGAGTATCTTCAAAATCTTTTTCACAATTTTTTAAAATAGTTAGAGAATAAAAAATTAAAATCTTTAAAATTATTTTCTTATAATTCCAACAGTTTTTATTTTTATTTTAAAGAATTCATCATTTATTATATTATTAAAATATTTGATAATTTAATAAAATATTATTTTCTTTTCTATACGTGCGTTTAAGTTCAATAAATTTAATTGGTTGATATGATTAAAATATTGTTTACCTCTCATAATTTAAATATTTTAAAGAAAGAACACCTATTTTTTTTTTCTATTTTAGTAATACTATTGAAGATGCTCTTATAGTCCTACCAATCACTTAAATACATATTATTTATATTTTTCGTCTCTTTTCGACAAATTATGATATTGTTTTCACCTGGTTGATGTAGAGAGAATTAAGAAACAATGTATTTCTATCTCACTATATAATTTATATTTTAATTTTAAATAGGAAAAACCGTTAGAATTAAATAACTTATTTTTTTTGAAAATTTGACTTCTCATTCTTATTATGGAGAATTTATGATAAAATTGTTGGAGATGTCATATCACTTAATTATATATAAAATAAAAAATAAATATGGAAAAAGGATGGTGGGTACTGGTCAGTGATTATATATTCTTTACTTTAGAGGGCATGTATGTATGTATGTATATGTAGAGAGAAGAGAATTACACTTGATTCTGGGTCTCAAAGTTGCCTGCTTGCTTTATGTGCTTCTCTTTCACTTCTCCCTATATGTTCTTTCTGTTACTCACTCACTCTCTTCTTTTCTTGTTGTTATTCCACTCCACTACTTTTTACTATATTTCCCTCTTAATTTCTTGACAATACTTCATATATACCTATTTATAGTTTAATATATAAAAATATCTCCATTAATTACAAATCTTAATTCAAATTTATAATAAATCACTTTTAACAATGAAATCGTCACCTGTGCTCGATGATCAATTCACATAATTTTGTTAATAAAAGCTTACAAACCAACCCAACCTAACCCAATCCATGTCAACAATACATCTCTTTGAGAAGGTTGAAAAGGAAGATCAACCTCAAAACTCAAATCATAATACATGTTGTGGGTGAATAATTTTGTCTATGTATATATGTATATATATATATATATATATGTATATCGAGGAAAGTTCAAATTCGAACTCAAATTTGGTTGTGAACGTGAGAACAAATGAGAGCGTGACACGTGTCAAAATAAGCAATATTCAGACTGAATATACAAAGGAATATTCAGTCTAGTATATATTCAGTCTAAATATACAAAGGAATATTCAGACTGAATATTCATTTGTATATTCAGACTGAAGATATATACTATAATATTTCTTTGAATGAGACACGTGTTGCACTCTCATTTGTCCTCACGTTCACAACCAAATTTGAGTTCGAATTTGAACCCGCCCCTATGTATATATAGGGACGAGTTCAAATGAGAACTCAAATTTGGTTGTGAACGTAAGGACAATTGAGATATCGATACGTGTCATATTCAGACTGATTAATGAAGAAAATATTCAGACTGAATAATAGTAATATTCAGTCTGAATAATTAATACGACATTCAGACACGTGTCGCGCTCTCATTTGTATTCACGTTCACAACCAAATTTGAGTTTGCATTTGAACTTTTTTTTTTCTCTCTCTATATATATAAACATATTTGTATAATCGTAAAAATATACAGTTTTCAAGGGTAACTTAAAAACAAGATGGTTTAACGCTTCCAAATCAGACACACACACACATATATATAGACTTGACATTATATGAGACGTTTTCATAAAACCTGTGAGACCACTTTTTTATACTTGTAACTTCTCGTCAAAACACTGTAAAGGTAAAAAAAATTGAACCTTCACAACTTAAACACTGTGAAGGTTACCTTCATAATGTTTTGTTGGAAATTTCAAGCATAAAAATATGGTCTAACGGATCTTACAAAAACAAATTGGTCTCATATGAACCTAACCCTGTATATACACATATTCTTTTATATTAATACCCGTGTTTTATCTTCTTTCTGCTAATTAATGTATTGTCTTGTTAAAAATCCTGAATTATATCACATCAATTATATTTCAAGTCATTTTGAATTAATCTATATATAAAAGCCGGCATCATCAATTTTGTTTGTCTGTTTTAATTTAAAAACCGCAAAAATATTTATAAAGATTACAATATGTAAAAATGTGATTTTTTCAATAAAAAATTTATAACGTTTGATTTCACAATAAATTCATAAAAAATTCTTAACAACTGATCAAGAGATAAATGTTCATCAACAAAAATACAAATAGAAATAAAAAAGTTATGTATAAACCACAACCAATAGTACTAATTCCAAGAACTGTTTATTAAAAGATTGAAAAGGCAAAATAAGTTTAAAACATATATTCTATAAATTTAAAAAATTGTAAATATTAGAAAAATATGGATGTGTTGGTGGGTTGCTGGGTTAAGATGGGTTGGGTTTTGGGACGATGTGTTGGCACGCGGGGACCTGGTTATGTGAACCTGCATGCTTACGATACAAATCCATGCAATTTGCACGCCTATATATATATATAAACCATTTCATATATACATATATATATATATATATATATATATATATATTTCCCTTTAATTTGTTATGGGCAAAAGGGTAATCCAACATTATTTTGTCTATCTATCTTTTATGTCTTGTTTGCTTAGAATATTATTACAACGACTTAATGGGATTGATTAATTATCTAATACATATGTGGTGTAAAATAATTGTCGTTTTTCTATATGATATCTTAAGACATAAATTATTATTGATTTGTTGGTACACTTCACTAAAAATGTTTACAAAAATGGGTTAGATCATATAATGACTTGATTTGGAAAACAATATTGATTAAAGCCGAACCTAGATCCATATTAAGTTGTCTATTCCTATATTGGACCCAAATTGAGGACAAATTCTTTGTTTTTGCCGTTGTATAACTAAATATGTTTTGCATGTTAATAGTGTGTTCAAATTTTTTGACTTGTGTTTTAGTGAAAGAATAAATATAAAAGCATTAATTTGAATTAAAGTTAAAAAGAGAAAATGACGAAATATTCAAAATTTTGTATCAAGCGCATTCAAAGGCCAGTTTGATGAGTCCTTTATCATTTGGAGCATGGTTTTTCAGATATAATTCGTCCAAGGATTTAAATAGCTAGACATGATACTACACCTTAAGCATCCTTTATGTGGGTTAACGACACGGGAGACACACATAAGTCAGTAAACTCCTATAATTTTGCCTCTCAATGTGTATACCGTTTTGCTAATGTCCTTTTACTTGTTATATACACAACATTTGAGTACTTTTTAGTTAGATATCAAAACGTTTTTTTAAGAAAACAAATCTGGAATTAATTCATGTACCTAAATCAATGCACAAATTAGTATAATAACATATTATCCTATTAAAGTATTTAATAACCTAACTTTCCATTGTATTAAAAAAAAGTTTAGGTGAAAAATGTTTAAAAGAAAAAGTGGAAAAAAACACGTGTGAAAAATGTGAAATGAATAAACCTTTACCTTATTAATACCTAATTTAGGTGTTATTTAATTAATTAGGGTGTAAGTATAGGTTTTTGGGTTTGTAATTAGTTTTCCCCTTCCCTAACCTACTTCCCTTTTTAGGGTTCCGGCAATGATGCATCCCACCACCCTTGTCTATGAGATAACATATAATTTTACTTTTACATATAATATTTTTTAATTTTATTATATTTGTTTGGTATATATATATTATACAAGACCGTCAATTAACACGTTAAATTTTGGTTTTTAAACAGGACCACGAAATGTTATGTTGGAGCCCATTTTTACTTGCAACTGGGCTCCAAAATTATATAGCCCAACGACTTTACAATTCCTTTAAACTCAAAAACAATTATTTAGTTTTAGAATTTGCCGATCAAAAATAAAAACGACTCTTTGATATTCTTCTCACTTGGTCATCTCAAGCATATTTATCATCTTAATTTATAAGATTTTTAATATTATTTTGTTTATTACTGATTTAAGACGATCTATATACAGTTTTAGTACGAGGATTGCGATGGCCCTGCAATTTTTGTTTATTCTAAAAGCATATTCATTGGATATGCTATATTTTCTCTTTATTTTTTCAAACGTAAAAATTTCTTCGTTATATTTTCTCTATTTTAGAAAAATGTTTAACATAATTGTTGAATTAATTTTTTTTTTAAATCTTCAATTTTTTTAAATTTATATTATTGTTGAAGATGCTTTCAAAACAAAATTTGTTACACATTAATTCACACCATTTCATTGATGAGGAAAAGATGCTTTAAATACTATTCATATTTTTCTTTAAATTAATTGAATGGTGTATTTAGAGCATCTCCAACACCTATTGTAAAATAGAAAAATGAAGGTTTTTTGCGATTTTAGGCTCTAACAGCTATGGTATATCATATACTAAAATAGAGAAATGCTAAAAAGGAGAATTTTTTTTTCTAAATTTAGAGAATATCTAAATAGAGAGAATATCTAAATAGTGAGAGAAATAATTATTTTAATAGTTCTACTAATTATTTGAAAGTTTGTTTAAAAAGTTGTTGGAATATTAAATACATATAATATTTTAATAATATAATTATGATAAGATTGTTAAAATAGAGTAGCTATTGGAGTTGGATACAAATGTTTTTAGAGATTTTGATTTTTGATATGCTATTTTAGAAAAAGTTTAGCCTAGCTGTTGGAGATGCTCTTAGAGGTCTAGATTGTTAGACCATATCATTATTCATATGACGATTGTCTTCCTCTAATGTTTACATGGTTTTTTACTTTATTTTTGAAATATGATGTTCTGTTTTTCTTATTATTTCAAAATAGCTTTTTTACTCGGTTAAGTTTTTTCAACCAAACTTGCTTTATTAACATGTCGATTTTTGTTCCTCATTCTTTTATCATTTCTAAAAGGATTCATAAGTTTGACCAGAAATACATCACATGTTGAAAACAGTCAAATGTACCCCTTTTGATTATGTTTGACAAAAGGAAAAGCTTGTGTTGATCTATCTCTTAAAGGAGACATGTTTAACACAAAATTAACATAATGGGAAGCAATTGACTCTTGATGTCCCCTTTTTCTGTTAATAACCTTGATATTTTGATTTCATTAAGATTTTTGGGTTCCTATATAATGTTTTTCTTTATAAACTGAACAATGTTTAAGTTTTTTTTTTGTCAGCAACGACATGGATGATAATTGATAGAAAAAAGTGAGATTTCATTATACCAAATTGATTTTAACAGACTTAATAGATGGTTTTTAATTTACTTAAGATAACTTAGTTTGTTCAATATCTACTTTGTACAAAATATGTGGTTTTAAATGGATTTAGATGATGAGAATCGGAACAATAGGATTATGGGTGAAGAAAGGAATAGCCAAATATGTTCTTTGTGTCACATTGACTCGAATAAAGTGAAAATAGACAAGACATGTTAATTAAATGGTTAGTATTTATCATCTACAAAAAAGTAAAATTTTATGTTCTAGATTCTTGGATCATGTAGAAATAGATGAACAAACACATAGTGTTCACACATTGTTTGAGTAGGCCTTGTTTGGATAACCATTCAATAGTTGGTATTGCATATTGGCATCTCCATATAGATATTTGTTATTTATCGACCAAAATTCCGATATTTGGTTTATATAAAAAGAAACCCTTATAAAAATTATGCTTCTTGCTTTACCTGAAAATAACATATATTCGAGTCATAGATTCATGCAGTTGGAAATATTCGGGCTTCTCCTAACCAACCAAAAAGAAGCGAATAAAGTGAAAAAACAAAACGAATGTAGTTTTCAGTTGTTATGGTTTAGAAGACATTGATAATAAGTGGAACTAGATAATTTTACTAAATTTCTGTTCTTTTTTAGTTTCATAATTTAGTAGTATTATTAAATTATCAGTTGATCGGTTAGTTTATCAAATATAAACAAAATATAATTATAAAAATTAATATATTTTAATGATGTTATGTTTTAAAAACTGGGTAGAAGAGAGAGGGGATGGTCATGGTGGTGTATAAAGGGGATGAAGTCCCACCAACACATGCACATGAAAAGAAGAGAATAGAATCATGAGAAAGAATGGTTAATATATCAAAGTGATTGTTTTCACAACCAAATGGACACCAAATCTTTGGGGAGTTTGGACAATATTCCATTTGGCCAAATTGCCCTATAGGGTCCCACAACATACCAATATATGGTGCTTTCTTGTATATATATTATGGTATATGTAGGTATGTTTTGAAGGGGTATATTTGGAAATATAAATATTAAAAAGGATAAAAGTTGGTGAGCATGAAAGTATAATGTTAAAGCAATGATTATGTCCAAATAGCAGTAGCTCCCCTACCTTTTTTTCTTTTATTTAATAAGTTTTATAAAAACAAATATAAACCTCCAAATCAGAATATACAAAAACATCATATGGGTGGACATGATTATGGAGATGGGAATGCATGCATATGCATATGTGAATATGCAAATGAATATGAATATGCATGATGCATGAGTAGAAGGCCAAGTGGGGATTTATGTTATTCATAAACCATGATTAAGATAGGGGTTGGAATGTTCCTCTTTCCACTATGGCATGCTTAAGGGAATTATGTCCATGACCATGGGCCATCAAACATGCATTGCATTGCATCATCATGATGCACATAATGATGTCTCATGTCGACACCTCACTTGTTAGGGTGTCATTAATTCCATTTCCCATAATTTGTAAATTAAGTTTAGTTAATCTAGCTAGAAAGAAAGAAAGAAAAAGTTATAATCCATCAACTTTTATAATTATAAGAATCTCAATATGTAACTCATAATTTTCTTTTACTAAGAATGTAACTAGAAAGCTCTTTTTTTTTTAAATTTAATTTTAACATGGAGCATTTATGACGTCGATCAAGATTATAGTTAAAATTCAATATAATAAAACTTTCTTTTCGTTCTCTTTCGTGTAATATGACAGTAACAGACCACACCTAAAAACTTGAAAACTTCAAAATTTAACTTTGGAAATCTTATAAATATATTATAATTTATAAAAAAATGTTTTCTTGACGTCACACCTATGCATATCATAACCGGTCCCGGTCAGATAACCAACCCTGGGCCAAGACGGACCTTAAAGTTCCGTAAAAATGTAGTTGGCCCTAGACATAGGGTCATAATCAGTCTTAGATCAATCCTAGCGATGCAATTTGCCCGTCAAGAAATCTACTGGGGATAAGTATTTAATTTCAATTGGGCCCAAGCCCAACGTAATGTATTTTTAGTTTCAATCGGGCCAAAGCCCAAGTTATATGATGATAGATAATTTAGTAAAGGCCCTTGTCAAGACCAAGGGCTACATATATTTTCAGTATTAGTTTCATATTTGTGGGATATAAATTTTTATTGTAAATTGAGAAAGTATGACTAAATATATTGTTTTTTATTAGAAAAAAAGCTGACATCTAAATGTGTTAGCGACCCACTTGATATGCATTACTTCAAGTCTTCAACACTCTTGATAAACGTTTTGTATATGATGTTATCACAAATTTCTATTAAAAGAGAGTTCGAAATCCATAAAATCACTATACAAATATTTGTTTTACCATTGTCAAACAATCATAAACTGATTTACTTTTGTTCTTCACTTTTTTTTTAAGGCAACTCATATTAATGAATTGTCACTCCAATTACTGCATAATGAATCTGCTCTAATACCATTTTAGTTCTCTGCGCAAAGAATAATAAAATATCACTTTACATGTTGATTTATATATTAGCTACCTTGGACCAAGATGAGTGAGGGAAGCCATATGAACTGAACCCACAATGCTTATCTTATGTCTGAAAGCTTGAAATGAGGCCAAAACCATTCGGGTTTTTCGGGTGAAAATGAAGGATTTGCAAGTACAAGAAGGGGATGAATGTTCTTGGATAACATTTTGCAGAGCCATAGACATCGTTGGTTTAAGTTAACTAGGATTAAATTTTAAAGATTGTTAATGTTATCTAGGATCACTAGAAGAATATGGAATTTGGCTATAAGCATATCAAACGACTTTGCAAGCATTTGATCCATTTTAAAACTGCAGCCGTGGACAAAAAAAGGACATTTCCAACAACATTGAATTGGATTTCTTTGACAATACCGATTGATGATTGGTTCTTCTTCATTGAGTCATTGCTTTAGAAGAAACTTTAAATTGACATTTCATGCTTTTAGCAAATAATATGTAACGTTTCATGTATGCATCTTTAATTAGATTTTTTTAATGAGTTTTTCTAATTATTTACATATGAATAATTTCTAGGTTTTCCAATCACTTAAGAATGACACACGTATACATATATAAAGATTTTTTAACAGTATGATGTGGTATATTATTATTTTCTGAAATCCATGCTAATGTAATTAAACCCCCCACCCCCAACAACAAACTTCATCTATTTCATTTGTTAAATAGTTGTAAAGGAGGAGGATCGAAAGACTTATTTAGTTTTTTTCTTTTTCTTTGTTGGATATATGTATTTTTTTTGGGGGTTAAAACAACGTAGCTAACTAACTAATTTCTAAAATTCAATGTTTTATTTGTTAAAAAGGTTATGAACTTAATAATTTCAAATGAGAAAGTTTTTTAAACCTTTTCATATAAACAATCAGTACGCCCTCTCAACAAGGCTAGGAGTGTGGCAATTCACTTGTTAATGCGAGGTGCAGGTGCAAAAACAATCAACAAAGTAAAAAAAAAAACAATCAAAATCAAAATTCAAACGTTGAACAATCAACATCAAAGAACATTCATGCATCGCCTCCAACTTCATCATGTTCTTCTTGGTTGGTTATTCTTACGACTTTTCACCTTCAAATTTATTCATCTTTCTTATTATATGTGTATATATTTGCATGAAGAGTCAAACTCAAAGGTAGACCACAAAAATAATGAAATACTTAGAAATATTCTAGTAACTATTCATCCATACAGTATACATATGTGTATAAAAACTAAAGAAAACATTTTCAATTATTTACATATGCATTTACAATACAGATGACGGTTATTAAGGTATTCATCAATTATTATTTTTTAGGGGTTTTGAATCTAACCCTCATGTCTCTCTCTATCCATCTATTCATCTGTATATAATAGAAAGGCACGGGAGCATATAAGAAAATAAATTTAAGGTAAGAAACGTAAGAAGAGATCTGAACCCTTGATCACTTTTAATCTCACACCTACCCATGAATTGTGCTCCTTACGAAAATTGATCCAGTACATCTCATTAGTGTCAATATTCAATTACGGATGATCCAATGGTCCAAATCACTTCTTACGTTTCTCACCATAACTTATCTTCTCACCGGAACTTAACCTAATATATATAGAGGGAGGTTCAGAAGAAAACGCTAAAAAAAAAAAACTGAAAAACACCCTAGGAGGCTTCCATGTGGATGGTATGCACTAATGCATACCGGTAATTTTTGTTCCTATGCATCAATGCATCTATGATTACCGATGCATTGATGAATATTCACTAATGCATGTTACAAATTACCGTATGCATTAGTGCATACCGTCCACATGGAAGCCTCTCAGGGTGTTCTTTAGTTTTTTTTTTAGCGTTTTCTCTTTTACCTCCCTCTATATATATATATATATATATATATATATATATATATATATATACACACACACACGTATACATTGCTTGGGTTTTGGACTTTTGGATGGTATCGCAATCATGCCTCCATTTTTGAACATATTTTCAACTACCATGCATTAATTTGTCAACTAATAATTCATATATATCCATCCTGAACCATTCAATTCTCTTGATTAATATAACTAATTTCAATAAACAACCTTTTTCCTTTCCCTTCCCTCCTCAATCCTCATCAAATCCCTTAACCATTTGCATTTCACTTTACTAATTAAACATCCATGAAGAAACTGCAATCATCACAAATACCATCTCTTTCCATTAATCTTTTCATCCTCTTACTACTAATTACAATATCCAAATTAGATGCACAACCCAGATCCCAAATCATAAAATTAGCTTGTTCTCAACAAACTTTAAACAATCAAACCGCATCCATTCCGAACTTTCTCGACACCATGACGAAAGTCGGCACCCAGCTACGGAGCTCACACAGCGGAACGGCGGTTACGGGCACCGGACCCGACAGATGAAGAAATAGACTGAATTATATAACTAAATAATTGGACGTCTTATGTAAAGGTGTAAAATTAGTTGATATGATGATTTTGGACGTATCAATAGGTTTTTTTGAACAATATTGAAATAAATGTTCTTTTGAGTTTTTATAGAGTAAAGTTCGATTTTTTCAGCTGATATTATCTCTAAACTTTGAAAACTCAGATTTGATCCCTCAAGTTTGTCAATTCCCAACTGTTTTGGTCATTTTCACAATTTTTATTAGATGAACAAAAAAAGTTAACAACCGTTAGACAGTGTGACCAAAACTGTTGGAAACTGACAAACGTGAGAGTCCAAAGTTTGTGAATTTTAGGGATCGTATTGGTTGAAAATTGCAAATCTTAGACGCCAAAAGGGAGCTTTACTGGGTTTTTATTTAACATTTAAAAAAATGTTCTATAAAAAATCCGTTAAAAAGACACTAGCTCTAAAAAACTAACATAGATATATATTTTTTCAATATTGTTCTAAAAGCCTTGTTTAAATGTCTAAATACTACCTAATATCCTATTGTATAAGGTAAACAATTTAACGGGCACATGATCGAGGGAAAGATTGCCCTCTGTACAATGCAATATGTTTGTATCGCATGTGATTTTAAATTTCTTTCAAATAAACAACTTTCTCTCTTTCACTTTAATGTATACTATTTTAATCTTAATTATTATAAAACATCTATTAAGATATTTAAACATTTGTAGTCCTATATAAAATCGATTTTGTTGTTTTCATCTCTTCTTACCGAAATTCAACCTGTATATGGATCAGACTGGAATGCCAAAAGCCAAATCCTCCAGTTGATTTGTGAAGATCGCGAAGATAACAATCGAACCAGATTCATTTCAAATTTCCTCAAAGCAATGACAGATATCAACACCCAAATGCAAACTTCACACACCGGAACACTAGTTACAGGCACCGGACCTAGCACCAACTACGTACTTGCACACTGCCATGGAGATCTTTCTTCACAAGAATGCATCTTATGCTGTGCCGAAGCTCGAACTTCCCTTCCTACGTGCTTGCCCAACAATGGCGGTCGAGTCTATCTCGAAGGCTGCTTTATGAGATTCGAGAATTATAGCTTCTTCGGGGAGCGTTTTGGCCAAAAAGACAGAATTATGTGTCTAAATACAACAAGCAAAAACAATGAGTTTGAACAATTGGCATCGAATGCTGTATTGCAAGCGGTGGAAACTGCACCTAATAGCCCGAACCGCCATGCAGGAACTCAGGCTCTTATATCTGGGACCGCAAACCGGTCGGCTTATGCAACCGCTGATTGCTGGAGCTCGTTAGATGTAGAGTCTTGTGGGCAGTGTTTGCAGACCGCGGCTAGGTCCATGTTAGGGTGCTTGCCTGGCCCAAGTGGGTATGCATTATATACTGGTTGCTTCATGAGGTATTCGGACACCAACTTTTCGAATCCTGATAATAACACGAGACGATCTACAGGTGGCTCGAAAAGTATGTTATTACGGTTGTTCTTATGCTATTACACTTGTTTGATAAATATCTAAAGTAATAGAGTTTATGGTTTTCTAGTCGATCGATCATTTATTCTCCTGTTTATGGCATTTGCAGGGAAAACGTTGGCTATTGCAATGGCCGTTAGCTCGGTGGTAGCATTCATAGTGGTGGGTATTATAGCTGTTTGCGCAAAGAAGCATAGAAGTAAATCGAAAAGAGGACAAGGTATAAAGCTTCATTCTTTCTTCGATCTTTTTTAAAGTTCCCACCAGTCCACCACCCAATCGGGGATTCAGCTGATAAGCTAGTCATGTTTGGTAAAAATTAGCTCATCATAAGCTGTATGATAATATAAAATGATTTAAAAGGAGATGATAATCGGATGATGGAAGTTGTGACACATCCTTTCCTTGATAATTTTTTAGGTTCTGATGACACAAAATTGTTGGAGATCTTGAATAGTAGTAGCTTAAACTTCAAATACTCCATGATTGAGAAAGCCACGAATTCTTTCGATGAGGCTAACAAGCTTGGACAAGGGGGATTCGGAACCGTATACAAGGTATCATATATATATATATATAGGGTTGGGTTCATGTGAGACCGGCCTAATTTCGTGAAACCACAAAATAACACTGAAACTTCACAGCAATTCATTGTGAAGGTACTAAAAACAACGAACACTCACAACAAAAACAGTGTAAAGGTTTCTTTTGCTGTGAAGCTTCAGTGTTATTTATATATCTTATTAAAACAGTCTGGTCTCATATGATCCCAAGTCAGGTATCATAACCTTATCAAACAACTTTCTTTTATTCCCCTCTTTTTGGAGTTCTCTAGTTTATGTTGTATTAGATAAATTAATCATAAGGGGTTAGAAGGCATGACACACAATGATCTTTATTGCAGGGAGTTCTTCCAAACGGACGAGAGATTGCTGCCAAGAGACTTTTCGTCAACCACCAACATAGAGCAGGGGACTTCTACAATGAAGTCAACATCATTAGTAGTGTTGAACACAAAAATCTGGTGAAACTGGTAGGATTCAGTTGTTTGGGACCTGAAAGTGTTCTCGTTTACGAATATCTACCAAACAGGAGTCTCGATCATTTCATCTTCGGTAAGCATCACGATTTCCCGAATTCCACAAATTCAAGTTAATTTCGAGGGCCAGCTCAACCGGCAAAATCAGTTTTGTTGTAATGGATGCCTTATGGGATTAGTTGAAGTGTGCACAATGGATTGTAAATTATGAGTTGATGAAAATGGGATTTGCTTATGAACTTGTGCAGATGCAGTTAGGAGTAAGGAACTAAACTGGTCAAAAAGATTTGATATTATTGTGGGGACAGCAGAAGGTTTGGCCTATCTTCATGAAAACAGTAAAACAAGAATCATTCACAGAGATATAAAAGCTGCAAATATCTTGTTGGATTCGAAGCTTCGCGCTAAAATTGCTGATTTCGGGTTAGCCAGAACTTTTCAACAAGATAAAAATCATATCAGTACCGGGATTGCTGGAACACTGTAAGCACGTCGATCAGGTGTCCTTTTTTAATTCTATTTTTTTGAAAATAGGGTCAGATTCAGACACAATAAGATTGTTGTATCACTTTCAATTCTCATATGGTTTTAACTCTTAACTTGACTCATTTTGTTATAATATTTCAGTGGATATATGGCTCCAGAATATATAAGCCATGGTCATCTAACTGAAAAGGCAGATGTATATAGTTATGGTGTGCTTTTGCTTGAGGTGGTTACTGGAATGCCAAATAGAGGAACACAAACAGCTGAATACACTCATAACTTGGTCTCAATTGTAAGTATATATGATTTCCCTGCAAATACATCACTCTACAGCTTATTCGGTCAGCTATACATGATTGTTTTGGTAGTGACTTAACCATAGAGAAAGTGACTTATTCAGTAAGCTTTCAGGGGGAGGGTATTGAAGCTTATAATATGTTTTGAATGGTGATGAAATAGGTGTGGAAGCATTTTAAGGAAGGGACAGTGGAGGAAGTTTTGGATCCAAACATGATGTTGAGTGATGATAATGTGAAGAAGGAAGTAGAAAAAGTGGTACAAATAGGACTTTTATGCACACAAGAAGTTCCATCACTAAGACCAACCATGTCTATGGCTCTGCAAATGTTATCCAAGAACATTCATCCCCTTCCTTTACCTTCAAATCCTCCATTTTTACCCGAAAGCTCGAATGATTTTGGTTCACTTCAGGCTTTCAGACGTAAAATAATCATTCCGGCTTCAGTTCCTACGGTTTCCGTCACTTCTCTTGGTCCAAGGTAGCTAGTTGTATAAATCGACATGTAAAGTAATCTTTTTCATTCATTCAATATTTGATGTTTCTTATTGTTATTCAACGTTCAAATAAATAATTGATGTGGTATAAGAACAGATTCATTATTCAGTTTTCTGGCTTAAAACCGACCGAGTGATTTCTTGGATTATATTGATATATATTTCTTAATGGGTCGAAACCCAGAATTCCTAAACACGTTCCAAGAAACTATCCTAGTGATTGTAACCACGAAACCCAAAATTCTAACAATAACTTAAAAAGTCTCTCGATCTTCCAAAGAAAGAAACCCGAAAGTTGCTACAATTTTTATACAAAATTTCAGGTTTTCCAAGATCCTCTTCCAACTTTAAGTAGAGATGCATATAACAACTCATTCCAAGCATCTGGTACACCTCGCAAACACCAATGGCTGCACCAATTTGTTGCTTTATGGACAGAGACTTGTACATCTTTCTGTAAACCGATGGGTGACCATCTTTCCTGCTAATGTTGAGATAAAAACTTGGGTGTTGCTTGTTTCTTTACTTGCAAGTTTTATTTTTGTTTAGGCCGTGTATTTCTCTAGTTTTTATTTCTTGTAGAAACTTCTGTCTGTGAACCTTTTTTATGTTTTTTTTTGTGGGCTTGTTTGGTTGGTGCCTTTAGAAAGAAAAATATTTTTAGGAGTGTGTGGCTTGTTTGTTAAATCGGCAACATTGGATCCATGTTTTGTTTTGTTTTATTTGAGGTGGTGAAAATTGCTTGGAGTGTGTGGCTTCATGATTGGCTCCATTTGGTTATTTATTTATAGATTTTCAACTATTAGAAACCCGTTCGTCACGCTAACATGGACATGGTAGATTAATTATTCAACTACGTTGAAGTTTCTCTTTGATTAATATAAAAATAATTTCAAATAAACAACTAACTAGGGGTACCAACTGTTGGTTCAGTAGCTTCCTCATTCAAACTCGTTATCTCTGTGGAGACGACTTAAATTAGGTAAGAGTTCACAACTTACACCTACATATATATATATATTCTGATTGAATCAGCTATATATTTATTTACCTGTTTGTTGGTTTTGCTGGATTATTTGTTATATCCCATTCTATTCCATTTTTGAAGTTTCTTTTAACTAAATTAAAGTCAATACAAACATTGACTTTGCTACCAGAAGAACTAAGGAAAACTCTGCTTGCAGATTGAAGCATTAATTTGCGATTCAGTTTAGTAAAAAAGATGAAGGAATCCGCATATGTTTTTATTAATATTGTCATCCTTTTAGTATTAGTAGACAAATCAGAGGGGGATGCCCGATCCAGGATCATTAAAATAATTTGTAGTCAACAACGCAAACGAAACCTTTACAAACTTTGTCCAGACGATGGAAAAAATATCGACCCAGGTGCGGGGGGGTTCAAACGGTGGAACAGCAGTTACGGGCATGGGACCTGACAGCAATTACGGACTTGCTGAATGCTATGGCGATCTTTCTCCAGACGACTGTATCTTATGCTATGCCGAAGCGCGTACTCTTATTCCCACTTGCTTTCCTAACAATGGAGGACGGATTTTTCTTGATGGTTGCTTCCTGCGAATACAGAATTACAGTTTTTATGAGGAGTATCAAGGAGCAGATGACACAGTTTATTGTGGGAATAAAACGTCGACTGATGTGTTTCAGGATTCGGTGAGGTATGCCGTCAGGAATGCGGTGATGTATGCACCAAGTAACCGCCACTACTTTGCGCAAGAGTTGGCGGCATCTGGGACGACAAAGGAGTCTGCAGCCTACGTGTTGGCGGATTGCTGGAACAATCTGAATGAGACTTCTTGTACGGAATGTTTAGATCGAGCGTCTGCATCCATCTTACGATGCTTGCCATCGTCCGAGGGACGAGCACTCTACACCGGATGTTTTCTGAGGTATTCTAACACCAATTTCCTAAACCCTGAGCCAACACCGGGCGATAATGGAGGTAACTTTGAAGATTCCTTTTGGAAAAATGCAAGTTTGCTTTAATTTTTCTTTATATAATTTATAGGCAGCATATGTTTTCATCTTTCTTACCATAATTCTACCTGTATATATATATATATATATGGATCAGACGGGAATGCCGAAATCCAAATCATCCAATCAATTTGTGAAGATCATGAAGATAACAACCGAACCAGATTCATTACCAATTTTTTCAAGTCAATGGAAGATATCAACACCAAAATGCAAACTTCACATAATGGAACCTTAGTTACCGGCACCGGACCTAGCAGCAACTATGTGATCCTGATCTTTCTTCAAGAGAATGTATCTTATGCTGTGCTGAAGCTCGCAATTCTCTTTCCAATTGCTTACCCAACAATGGCGGTCGAGTTTATCTCAAGGGCTGCTTTATGCGATTTGGGAATTATAGCTTCTTTGGGGAGCATTCAGGCCAAAGAGACAGAAGTATGTGTCCCAATACAACTAGAAGAAACAACGAGTTTGAACAATTGGCATCAATGGCTGTACTCGAAGCAGTACAAACTGCACCAAAAAGACAGAACTACCATGCCAGAACTCAGGCTCTTATATCTGGGATAGAAAACAAGGCTGCCTTTGCAACCGCTGATTGCTGGAGCTCGATAGATGCAGATTCTTGTTGGCAGTGTTTGCAGACCGCATCTAAGTCGATGTTAGAGTGCTTGCCTGGCTCAAGAGGGTATGCATTATATACTGGTTGCTTTATGAGGTATTCAGACACAGACTTTTCTGATCCTGATAATAACACTAGACGGCCTACAGGTGGCTCGAAAAGTAAGTCACTTCGGTTATTCTTATTCTTAGCTTGTAATCATAAATTTTAAAGTGATGGAACTCATGGTTTTAGTTGATTAATTGATCGATCATTTCTCGTTTTTATGGTCTTTGTAGGGAAAACAGTGGCTATTGTAATGGCTGTTAGTTCTGTGGTAGCATTTATAGTTGTGATTATTATCGCTTTTTACGCAAGGAAGCACAGAAGTAGATCAAAAAGAAAACAAGGTATGAGCCTTTATTCATTCTTATTAGACTTTTTTGGGTTCCATAGCCGCTCTCTTAGTACTAAGTAGCATAAACAATCTTTCAAATTTAATCTACTCAACAGAACTTGTATAACGAATTTGTTGGCAAGAATTTGTGAAACATTCGGAATTCCTGGATATTTTTTTAGGTTCTGATGACACCAAATTGTTAAAGATCATGAATAGTAGTAGCTTGAACTTGAAATACTCCATGATTGAGAAAGCCACAAATTCTTTCAATGAGGACAACAAGCTTGGACAAGGGGGATTCGGAACAGTATACAAGGTATCAAAACAACTTTCTTTTATTCCCATCTTTTCGTGTTAACTTGGATCTCTCCAAAATGACATTTAGAAGGCACGACATAATGATCTTTATTGCAGGGAGTTCTTCCAAATGGGCGACAGATTGCAGCCAAGAAACCAACATAGAGCAGGGGACTTCTACAATGAAGTCAACATCATTAGTAGTGTTGAACACAAAAATCTGGTGAAACTGGTAGGATTCAGTTGTTTGGGACCTGAAAATGTTCTCATTTACGAATATCTACCAAACAAGAGTCTTGATCATTTCATCTTTGGTAAGCATAAACTAAAGTTAACATGGATATTTGTGAATGAATCATGAGTTGATTATGAACTTGTACAGATGGAGTTAGGGGTAAGGAACTAAACTGGATGAAAAGATTTAATATTATCGTGGGGACGGCAGAAGGGTTGGTTTACCTTCATGAAAACAGTAAAACAAGAATCATTCACAGGGATATAAAAGCTGCAAATATCTTGTTGGATTCTAGGCTTGGTGCTAAGATCGCTGATTTTGGGTTAGCCAGGTCTTTTCAACAAGATAAAAATCATATCAGCACCGGGATTGCTGGAACACTGTAAGCACGTCAATCCGGTGGTTCTTTTTATTTCGTTTTTTTATTTATGAAAATAGAGTGATCATTTTGTTATAATATTGCAGTGGATATATGGCTCCAGAATATGTAGCGCATGGTCAATTAACCGAAAAGGTTGATGTATATAGTTATGGTGTGCTTTTGCTTGAGGTGGTTACTGGAATGCCAAACAGAGGACCACAAACAGCTGAATACACTCGTAACTTGGTCTCAATTGTAAGTATGATTTCCCCTGCAAAATACACCACTACACAACCAAATTTGAGTCTGAATATTTCTTTGATTATTCAATCTGAATATGATACGTGTCACGCTCTCATTTGTTCTCACATTCACAACCAAATTTGAGTTCTCACGTTCACAACCAAATTCGAGTCTCATTATATATATATATATAGGGGCAGGTTCATACGAGAACGCGAGAAACTTTTTTCATGTACAAAATCATTTATGATTCATATGTGATTTTGATATTAGTACAAAATCACATATAATTTTGTACATGAAAAAATCTCCTCGCGTTCTCGTAAAAAGATACCGTCCCCGCATGAACCTCCCTCTCTCTCTCTCTCTCTCTATATATATATATGTGGGCAGATTAAACGAGAATAAGAAGTGTCAATATAATATCATATATGATTACAACATGATACACAAACTTAATCATATATGGTTAAACACATGTTGCTTTGATAACATAAAGACGTTTAAGCATATATGATTAAACACACCCAAAGGAGGATAATCATATATGATTTTGAAACGTCTTGCGTTCTCGCAAAATATTTAACTTCTGGCATGATTAGGGGTTTAAGTCTTAACCGAAACAGCCGCCTTGAAAATAGAAGATCTGCATACATCCCATCCCAAACCACACCCATATTTAACTTCTGGCATGATTAGGGGTTTAAGCTTTAACTGAAACAACCGCCTTGAAAATAGAAGATCTGCATACATCCCATCCCAAACCCCACCCCTGGGTGTGGTATATTAAGCTGGTTTGGTTTGTATGATGTATGCAACTGTCAAGATTGCTTAGAAGAAGCATACATAGTTGCTTATGATGAAGATTTTCCAAAAAAGAACAAAGAGTCTGAAAATATTCTAGCAGATTTTTTATATTGGTTAGAGAAGAAAGGAAAAGAAAATTTGGATTGAAGCTATTATTCTATGATTGGTGATGAAATAGGTGTGGAAGCATTTTAAAGAAGGGACAGTGGATAAGGTTTTGGATCCAAACATGATGTTAAGTGATGATAATGTGAAGAAGGAAGCAGAAAAAGGTGGTACAAATAGGACTTTTATGCACTCAAGAAGTTCCATCACTTAGACCAACCATGTCTATGGCTCTCCAAATGTTATCCAAGAATATTCATCCCCTTCCCTTACCTTCAAATCCTGCATTTTTACCCAAAAGCAACACACAACCGAATGAATTTGGTTCAGATGAAGCTTTCAGACTCCGGATAACCAATCCAACTTCAGTTCCTACGGTTTCCATCACTTCTCTTGGCCCAAGGTAGCTAAATTAAGATTTGGTGATTTTAGTGATATCGTCGATTCATTTTATGTAACTGGATTCGCAACAAAATATGGCTTGTTGAGTACAATAACTTAAAATTCATGCTTCTCTCAACTCGCAAAGAAAGAAACCGAAAATTACTACAATTTTTATACAAAATTTCAGCTTTTCCAGGACCCTCTTCCAACTTTAAGTAGAGATGCATATAACAACTCATTCCAAGCATCTGGTACACCTGGCAAACACCAATGGCTGCAATCTTGTGATTGTTCTGCACCAATCTGTTGCTTTAGAGACAGGGATTTATACATCTTTCTGTAAACCGATGGGTGACCATCTTTCCGGTAATCCGTAAGCCTGCTAATGTTGAGATATATCACAGGAGTCTTCATCACTCGCATCACGTTGTCAAAAGCTCGCATCTTTGATGGGTACTTGCTTAATTGACTTGTATTGAAGATGGGTTCGGTTTCTTTGTGACACTGCCCACCCGAATTCCACTGCCCTCCCCTGCAATCACATGCTTTTGCCAATTTGTGATCTAAACAACAGAAACAGAAACAAGAAACATAAAAATATTCGATCTTTTTGGGACCGAATGAGAAGTTGAATGCACGAAAAGCTTCAAAATCTCTTGACGTACCTAAAATGAGTGACTGAATAGCCTCTAAAGATAACTTGAGTTTTCTGGCTATCGATGTTTTTGTCTACCCATCTGGCCCAAGTAGAAAGAGCCCTGGTGTATGCATCAAGAGCCTTGAGTCTAGGGTAAACATGGTTGCCTTCCTGATAATAATCTTCCCTGTTAACAAGCACGGAAAAAAAAACAATTAGTCATGTGGCCCAAAATAAACGTCCACAATGAAAAAGACATACAGTTTTAGAAATATATAATTATTACACTTTTTAATCAACTAAATAACAGTTTTACCTTAATAACAGAGGAGATAATGAGTTTTTACGTCTCATAATTAAAGAAATAATTGAAAAGTAGGCATTTACTTTTAAAAGTGGAGACTTATTTGGGACGGGGGGAGTATAATGTTGGAAATTTAGTCTTACCCTCGGGAAGTTTTCTCGTGAGTCCACCAATGTCCCGTGTTGAAAATCAGAAGATCGGCATCTTGATACATTGAAGTCGTCCGCTCCATTAAATCCAATCTTAGTGTCTCAAAAGTACCATTTTTACCTTTGAAAGATGATTCTCTGACTAAAAATGGAGAACTCACAAAATCGATCGTACAATTATAGTCCTACAAAAGATAAGTAAGGCTTGACTCATTAGGCAAATTCCAAAAGTAGTTTGACTTTTGAGGTCAAAATAATTCAACCGCCAAATTGGTATGCCATCTATTATAATTTTACAAAAATGTTGAGAACAATGGAGATAAAGTTGATAACAAATGCATACCAAATTTGAAGTTGAATGCTACTAGATTTGAACCCAAAAGTCAAAGTGTGGAGTAATACACAAGGATGGAAAGTTTGCCTCGAATCTGAAGGCGTAAAATCCCTTTTTCTTGAATTCCCTCCTTCCTGATATCTCATAAACCCTTTTCTTGTTCTTGAGAGAATGCCGTAGTATACAAACAAGTGATTCCCACATGTTCCTATTTAAAGAGTCTCCGATAAATACCAATTTCTTCCCTCGAAGTCTTTCCAAAAAGTCCGTTGCATTCAAACTGGAAAGAAAACATCATTAACTGATATGAAGCAAGAACAACACTCATAAATTGATCAATTAATCACTAATCGCAGCTTTAAGAGGTTAATTAATGACTTTTGTGTAATCCAAGTTCCAACTTATAGCAAACATACTCTTCAAATTCTACAGGATTCGATCTTCGACATTTGAGAGTTGAATTAAGGTTCTCAAAGATTTTTGTAGAAGATTATTGATATCACTTCTTTTAGCATAAAGATTTGTAAACTAGTTGTCTAGTTAAGGGATACTCATCTTTAATCCTTTTTTAATTTAGATTTCAGATAATTCTATGCTTAAACCTTTAGGGCCCATTTGGTTTGACGGAATGTTTTTGAGGGATTTAGATTGCATGGAAAGGATTTGGAATCTTTGGGTGTGTTTGGTTCCTAGGATTTGCAGTACAATCTCTATAAATAATTTATAAAAACAAACTATAAAGTTAATCTAATTACCCTTTTATTAATTGATTATTACAAAACAAGTGTTTTATGTTAATATTACTACAAACAAATCCTATGAAATCTAGCAAAATACCAACTACCCCATGGGATTTATATAAACCCATGTTTGTGAGATTTCAATTCCGGACTTTCCTTTAAACCAAAGGTAAGATTGGAATGAAATTCAATTCCAAATCCCACAAAATCCCGCAAACCAAACCTCCCTTAAAATTTGACAAACCATGTTGTATGTTTAGGTGGGGTTTTATGATCTTCTTTATTAGTCATAGAATTATCAGAAAAAAAACAGCCAAAGACTCATCAAAAAACTAAAATTTGTCTTAAATATATCGACTAAATAACCAAAGTCAAACAAATAGCTAAAAAGATCAAGTTTTTTAAGCATGTGAGAACAAAATAATCATGTAATTAAAAAGCAGACGAAAAAAAGAAAGCATTTTTACAGAAATTATGATCATCACCTTGGGATCTCACATCCAAATGGCTGCCACCTCCATTTTACAAACTCATCATCAGGCCTTCCATTAAGATGACAATTGAGATCTCTGTCTACATAAGGACATGAACCTGGTGGATAATATGGTTTTGTATCATCTCTCACCCATCTTCCATCAAAGATATCACAATCTTTAAAAGTGCTACTATAATTCCCCAATATTTGAGAAATTGTACCATCATCTGTGTCTGCAAAACCCCCTTTTTTTGAAAACCCATCAAGATTTAGATCTAAACCATTCGATTCAACACTCAAATTACCATTCTTTTCACCAATTGCCACTTTCCCTTCATTAGGGCTCACAATAATTGCACTAAAAGTTGCATTTTCCTCATCATCTTTAAGTTTTATCAAATGGGTATCGTTACCTTTCTTGGAAATCCCATTAAAGCTTCCATTTTTACCATCAAAACCACCCAAGAACTTCAAACTAATATCCATATTGGAACCATTTGATCTAGAAATGTTCTCACTGATCAAAATTGTAGGGTTTTGTTCTACTTGTGTAGCATTTTCTAGAAAAGAAGAAGAATAAGTGGAATTGAAAGAGGATGTTCTACTAAAAGAAAAAGACCAAGAAATAAGAGAACTATGGTTACTGATATTAGACCCTTGGAAGAAAAGTTGATCTGGAGTGGGATTTTTGAAAGAAAACTTGGAAAATAACACAAATAAATAAATTAAAAATGAAACAAACCCTAACCCAAATCCAGAAACCACCTTCCTTCTTGAAGATGCACAATTTGGGAAGTGATAAGAGATTGCAACAAGTTTCTTTAGGTTCATGGCTATTATTACCAGAAGAACACCATTAACAAATGAAAGAGGTTTCAAGAAACACACAGTTGGGACTGTGTTTGTGTGTGAAAATTTAAGAAAAAAGCATAAAGTTATTCAAAGATTCCAATGGGTGAAGTGAAGATGATGTTGTGAAAATCGAAAGAGAGTTGTGTGTTTGTGAAGGTATTTTCATGGAGACAATTTGCAGAGTGCAGGAGCAGAGATAGGCTGCAAAATGCATGCGAAAAAGAGAGGGAGGATTGGATTAAAATTACAACACTACCCCAGGGTTAGATAGATACATACAAACAAGCTGCATAACATAACTGCTTTCAAATTCAAAAGATCCAAAGTGGCTTTCAATATAACGTTTCAAAATAACATGCAGTTTAAATGCAAATTTCGTGGTTTGACCGTCAAGGTCTTTGGAAGAAATTTTTTTACTGAAACAGGTCTTTATAATTTCATTTTTAACAAATTGGGTCCCTGTTATTAGGAGGTCGTTAAAAAATCCATTAAGGTATTTTTCGTTGTGTTCTCTAATTTGCAAGGAAAAAAGAAAGGAAAATAAGGGAAAAGAAAAGAAAAGAAAATTTTAATTTGTGTCTTTAAAAATGAAATGAAATAAAATAATTTTTTGTGTTCTTGAACCGAAAAGAAAGAAAAGAAAAATATCATTTTTACAAATATACCTTTAATTATTTTAATTTATTTCATTCCCTTTCCTCTCAGATGTGGGAGGAAACTTGTCATTTCTTTCCTTCCAATTCCTTTTCTTTCTCTTCCAAAAGAGTTTTTTTTTTATGTTCTTCTCTTTTCGCTCGCTTTCATTTTTAAAATGAGTTTTCGAGAACACAGCAATAGTCTTTAATATCTTTCTTTAAAAAAAATTAAAAAGGGGGTCAGGTCATATTATACTTAAAATTCTTTATATAGAAAGAGAAAGAGAGACGGGTATCAAGATAAAACGTTATATATCTCCTCTAACAAAAAAAAAACATTTTTCTCATGTAATAAGAAAAATACATTTAATTACAGGGTTGGATTCACGTGAAACTAACATGTTTTCGTGAGACCCGTAAGACCAAATTTTACACTTGAAATTTTACTGAAAAACATCGGATAAAAAAAATCTGAACTTTCACAACAAATACACTATAAAAAACATGAAATTTCAAATATAAAAAAAAGGATGTCACAACGAAAAGATATTCATCCCGTATAATCCGAAATATTTAATCCCAATCTTCTAAACAAAAGTGGTCAAATTGGAGCTTTTAAGGTAAAAATATAAAACGGAAAGCGGAATTGGTATAATTTTATGCATTTTGCTTGGTTTTTTAAACCGAAAGAATGGAAACCGAAATCAGGGGGTGTTTCGGTAATTTACGATTAGAAACTCGGTGACACGTGGAGGTACCAAGATTTTACTATCGTGCGCATGGAGTTTCGCACGCCACACCATCACATGCTTTGTCTCTGGGGATGCCATCAATCAACTCAATTCCACCGATTGCCTCCCTTTCTTACTTCATCACATATTGCATACAAGCCCTTCAACTATTTAACTTTACATTTCTTTCCCCTCAAAAAGTTTCAGTTTGCACATGTTATCCATGAAAAAGTAATTTTGTTAAAGGCTCCCCATACTTTGAAAATAATTCATACCACCAACATAATGAAAAATCTACACGAATTGACACTAACTTTTCAATATTTCGATTAAATTAGCTATGTTAAAATCGAAAAAAATAGATTTTAGTATTTTTTTACAACTGCAAAACAAGATAAATTACAAGAGTTCATAAAGAAAATGATTACTTACTTCATTCTTGACAAACAGTTAAAACTGAATTTGAACTCGAATTTATCAAGTTAGTTTTTTGTCATTAGATTTTCAGTAAGCACTTATCTGTATCACTTACCTTACCATTAAGCATGGAAATGATAAAAAAATCTTTCAGGTAACAGACATAGCAAAGACCGAGAGTCTTATCTAATAAGTGAAGGAAAATACTTTTACTTGCAATTTTACTGGGTTTTAGACACTTACCAATAACCCATTTCAATGGTCAAGAATTTTACACCACAAAGTAACTAAAAGTGATATCTCTTACCGGTAGAAGTTTGGTTAACAACCCTTTTCACCATCTAGACACATAATCGATTGTTAGACCGGTTAAATTTAAATTTAAAATGATTATGAGGACCTATGACAAATTTAAGTTCTCGATTTTTTGAAATTTTAAACAATTCCATATACTTGAAAAGTTAATTTTTACTGCTTTTAATTTATTGAGATTATTTGATAGGGTATATTATGTTTTAGTACATTTATTAATAAGAATGTTATTGAAAAACACATTTAATACATAATAAAAACCAGAAGAAATGGTTAATATTAAAAAAAACCAAAATGTTCGGTCCAACAGGTTACAATCAGTTACAGTTTTTTCTCTTTAGACCGGTCCAAACCAGGACCGGTTACATAGCACCAGCGATTTGGGCTTTGCGTGTAATAACCAGACCGGTCTAAAAACTGACCGGTCTGTCCTTACAAAGTCTAATAGAAATACAGTTAATTCGTTAGTATAAATCGTCAAATGCATACAAAAAAAACTTACATATCTCATACGGCAAAAGATCTACATTTACCATTTGGCCCATTTCACAAACTTAATTCCAACAAAAAACAAACACTAGCTTTCTTTTTCTTTTTTTACACATGCATTTGATCAACAAATATCCACAGCACAACCACACAAAAACGAGATATATATATATATATATATATATATGACACTGAGTTCATGTCATCTCGGACCCGAAAGCTCCATTGCTTCGACTACAAGCGAAGACTCCTCGATATAATCCGAATATCTTTGCGGGATACCTTCCAAACCCCGAAATCTTGGGGTTTCAACGCTTTGTGATGCTTCCCATCTTTCGACCAACCCTTCTCCTTCCAACATTCTCAACACTTCCGACATCTTTGGCCGGTAAATCGGGTTGAATTGAGTACATAAAAGTGCAACTTGAACCATTTCTTGCAACTCCACTCGGTCAAAATCGTGTTTTAAAGCTTTATCCACCATTAGGTTTAGTTTCCCTTCTTGATGGAGCTTCTTTACCTGCAAAATGAACGTAAAATTAGTTATCCATGATGTCAATAAAGATCGAAAATAAGTAGATCCTCCAAATTACTGTCTAAAAAGTAGAGCAGTTGTTTCTATGAAGATTATTATACCATTAGGTGGTTATTACTTATGGTTTTTAGGTTTATAAATTAGTACCCAATCTAGCATTACGCCTTTCTGGTTGGCGGCCCTTCCAAAGTCGAGAGCTTTCTGGCCAGTAATTAGTTCAAGAAGCAATATCCCGAAACCGAAAACATCGGTTTTTTCCGATGATTGACCGGTTGAGAGATACTCGGGGGCAATGTGGCCCACGGTGCCACGGACCGCAGTGGTGACATGAGAATCGCGATGGTCTAATAACTTTGCGAGCCCAAAATCACCAACGACAGCCTCGAAATCTTCGTCCAAAAGAATGTTGGCCGCTTTAACATCACGATGAATGATTTTTGGGTCACACTGCTCGTGTAAATATAGCAAACCCCTTGCCGTTCCTAAAGCTATACTTTTTCTCCGCAACCAGTCCAAAACCGGCTTTCCCTGGATCTGCTCTGCTGTTAACATATTTAAATACGCAAATTAATTTCTTTATCAAATCAGCAGATAACAAGATTTCAAAGTTAATAGGGGATACTTGACTAGGGGAAGGTTCAAATGAGAACCATAAATATAAATATATGTATATATATATTGACAACCATGAGAACCGGTATTTGCATTGATGGACTAAGGTTCGGGGAGAAACATCAAAGAAATGGAAAACTAAGGAGCACTAACACCCTAATAACCATTTATCTATATGGTATTTACATGTGCATAAAAGGCAATTGAAAATGTTTCTGTTTCTATGCACATGTGCATACCGGGCAAATTAATTTTATGCACATGTGCATAGTGGACAAATTACTTTTACGCACACGTGCATACCAGACAAATGAATGTTTATTAGGGTGTTCATCAGTTTTTCAACTTTTTGCAATTTTCCCCTTGACCCAACACTGCATTGATGAATATACTAATTGACAAATACATGTTTTAATAGTGTATATGAATCTATGCATATATATAAATGTATATACATTGGTTCTCAAAGTATTCATGGTTCTCATTTGAACTTTTCACCAAAATGGTAAACAATTCCACAAAATAAAAACTTGAAAAGATGGAAAGAAACAAAAGGTAGCAAACCTTTCAATCTAGATGCCACACTTCCATTCACCATAAACGGATAGACAAGAAGACGTTCGTTTTCAGTCGAGCAGAACCCCCAAAGGCGTAAAAGGTTACGATGAACCGCCAAACTTATTGTTTCAACTTCCGTTTGAAATTGAATTTCGCCCCCAAAGGTATTGCTGTCCTTTAATCTTTTAACAGCCACCGTGGTACCATCATTCAATGTCCCTTTGTAAACAATTCCGTACCCACCCTTCCCTAAAATATTTTTCGCGTTGAAATGATCGGTGGCAGTCCGAAGTTCCTTAAACGTATACCTCTTCAAATGGCCCAAACATACCTCTGGTTCATATTGATCTGCATATATTTATATATATATATATATATATAACAAAATCAATAATATTCCACAGCTCCTAGCTTTCTGGCTTAAGCCCAGTTAGAAAGTGCTTATTTACCGATAGAAATCAAAAAATAAGATGAAAGTATGATGACTAACCATTGACGTCAAAGAATATCTGTTGATTTTTCCTGTATCGCCACCATATGAGCATCGAGACCACTAGGATTATTAAGAAAGCAGCACCGAAACTTGTCCCAAGAGCCACAGCCAAATGGTGAGTTTTGTCACTCGATGATGGTTGGTCTGGTAATAAAACCGTTACAATCGACAATGAGAAACATTAAATAATAATGGCAAGAAACGAAAAGATCGGGTTATTTAGCTGAATGACCTTAAAACTGAATTTAAGATTCAAAACATCTACTGTATTTCTAAGGGTCTGTTTGTTAGCAGCTTAATGAGCTTAATGGGACCCATAGCTTATTCGATCAGTTATTCATGACTGTTTGGTAGTGACTTAATGATATAGAAAGTTGCTTATTCAGTAAGCTTGTAGGGAGGAGCTTTATGCAGAAAGACAAGTTTTTTCTCCAACCCTGCCCTTCCAATTAAAAAATGTATACGAATGAAGGGAAATATGTGAGGCATTCACCTGTGAAACCATCTGGAGCGAAAGAGAGAGGCTCGGGATAAATATTTGAACAATTATTTGCAGAATTCTGGTCACAAAGTAAAGGGTTGCCTATGATTCTGAAGTCAAAACACCAAATAAACGTTAGATAAAAACAAAATGATGGCAATAATCTTATGGTATAAAGGTGAAGAAAAATGCACCTAAATGTTCTTGCTGATAGTTTTGGCAATGGACCACTGAGATTGTTATACGATACATCCCTAAATAAGAAAATAAAACATACGATAATATAACATTAAATCTCTATAAATCCGTATCTAAACATGGAAATAAGTCAAGTGACATACACAAGAGTAAGGCCTCCAACTTCAGATAATGATTCAGGAACTATGCCGGTAAGACTGTTGTTGTTCAGACGCCTGTCTTGCTCAAACAAATCAACTCAAAATGAGTAAAAAAAATTCATAATATGATCAATCGTACTATATTTGCGATCCATATATGTAAATAAAGATTAAAAACTTACAAAAAATTAAGGTTCTTGAGATCCCCTATAGAACTAGGAAGCTGACCACTGAATATGTTTCCTGAAAGATCAAGAGTTTGAAGCTTCTGCAGCTTCCCGATTGCAGCCGTGATCGGCCCAAAGATTGCATTATTCTGCAACGTGCTACAAAATCGTATCGAATTATCAATTCTTAGAACTGTGCATATTTAATGAAGAATAAGATCAAGATTGATCAAGAACTTACACAGATTGCAAGTTACTAAGATTTCCAATCGCGGATGATAAAGTTCCGGATAGGTTTTGACTCGGCAACCCTCTGATTAAAGAAACAAAACCCATAAAGATTTGATAATTTAAAGACTAATTATCAAAAAGAAAATTGACAAAATGTTTTCAAGAATGAAATAAAGATTCAAGAAAGAGGTGACTTACAAAGCAGAAACAGAGCGATCAGGGGTGCAAGTAACCATCCTCCAACTACAAGGATCTACAGAAGATAAATCCCAATTGTCCATAACATTTCTTGGGTCTTTTAGATCATCTTTTATAGCCATTAAAGCTACAACTGCATCAATTAATAAAGAATTAAAAGAAATTAAAGGGTTTTGTTGTTTATGGTTCATTTTCCCTAAACAAATTCATAGGCAAATAACTACAGGTATAAATCAAGATTAGAGAACAGTAATGATATTTATCCAATTAAAACAAAATTATAAACTAGTTATAAGCAAGAACAGCCATCATTAATGACCAACCAGACTGAAATTTGCCTAAATTGAACTAGAAAAAAAGTGTGGAGTGAGAATGAACAAGAATCAACAACTGCAAAAATAGATTTATAAATGGAATGCCCAAATTTGGCAAAACAAAATAGAATGAATGAATACTAACCTTCATAATTGACACCAGAAGGAGAAAGAGTTGCATAGGAAACATTCAACCATGTGAAAAGACACAAAACCCCTAATCCAAACATCTCAAAAACCCATAATCTCTTCTCCATGCTTTGAAGAATCTTCAAATTTTGTACAAAAACATCAACAAACATGAAAATAAGCCATTTGGCAATGATTTTATTTCACCATATTTATATATCGTCTTCTCCAAATCCCAAAAGACAACAACACCCAACATAAAGAAAAAGTATGTCTCCAGAGATAAGAGATACAGAACAGAATCAAAACCCTATCAACCAAAACCCCACCATTTGCTTTCAAACCCTAGCTTTAATCTTGTTCGAAAAGGAACAAATTCACAAAAATGCTCTTCAACCACGTCATAAAATTCTCCAACTCGAAAAACCCAGATGACAAATTGGCTGTCACTGTATCAAAGATTCAATCTTTTTTTCTCAAATGAAAGAGATCTGATTGTTGTATACATCTTCTTGATTCTTTAACAGTTAACCCATCTCACAAATACAATAAATAAACATCTAGAAATGGAGCTGAAAGAAAGCAGGCAGCAAGAACACCTCACAATTTAGATTGGGGGGGGGTGTTCAGAATACCAAAGGGAATTTAAATAAATTAATTGTTTTTTTTATAATAATTTCATGAAAAGAATCAAATAATTGTTTGGATTTTTTTGGGGGAAAACAAAGACATTTGCTTTTTATTCAGTGATTGGACTGATGGGTGTGTGAGATGTCGAAAAAAGCAAGGTTTAAAAAGAAAAGCTTTTTTGCAGGTAAAATCTTGGCAGATCACGTGCCTGGCTTGTCTTGGTCTTTGTTGGTGTTTGCCTTTCTCTACAAAAAGTTCTCTTTTTTCCCTAAAAAGACTTCTCAAATTATGATATAAACCTTATGCTTATATGGTCCACCATTTTAAATTGTGTTTTTTTTTGCCTTCAAATTATTTGAATCAATAAATAGTATTTTTGATCATTTTTTAAATTTTCTAACGATTTAAACATGTTTATTTGACATATTAATTCATTATTTATAGTTATTGTTTTATTTTTCCCTTTTTTTTAGGGTTTATGGTTGTTGTTTTCAATAATTTACTTTCTATCTATGTAGCTTATATGCATCAGAAAACTGTTGTGCTTAAATTTTATTTTATTTTTTTTGTATTTTATAGTTTTAGAAGTTTTTAAAAATGTTTTACTTGATATAACTAATTATATTTCATTTTATTTTTCAAGACATGTAATTGTTACTATAAAAAATAAAAACAATAAACGAGTAAAACTTTTATGATCACCGAAAAAATCTCTAACAAATTTTTCAAAAATAAAAAGGTAAATATTTTGGATAAAGTTTTGTTCAAATAATTTTACCAGAACGTTTCTAAAAAGTAAATAAAATGTGAGAAAAAATGTCAAATTCTTTGGATTTGGATAATACTTGAAAAACGTTATCTATACTATATTATAAAGCATTTGGTCAAAAACTCTTAAAAACAACTTTTTAAACTTTAGTTACTGCTATTTAATGCTAATTACTTAATTTTCAAGATTACAAGTAAATTGTGCGTAACTACAACCTATTAAAGCTTCATCTATAAATTCGTGTAACTAACTACAGATAACTATGATCAACTACAAGATAAACATCTAATCTAAAATATGATTAAGATAATCACTGACTTCTAACAAATAATTATATTATTAAACCGAAAATAAATTATTTGGTTATTAAACTTTAATTAAATTATGATGAAAATTTGAATTAAAGAAATTAAATAAAAAAGAGAACTTTTAATTGAAATACTAGAATCTTTTTCTCAAAACCACATAAAACCATTAGAATATCGATAGAAATAAAAATTAAAATGAAATTTAAAATCGAGATATATCTCGCTGCATTACGCGAGTACCATTCTAGTTATGAAATATAAATATTTTTATATTATATTCTGATTAAGAATAAACCTTAATTTTAAATGATTTAAAAATATATACAATATTTTATTAAAATAAATAAAATATTATAATAATCTTATAATCTGTAAAATAAAAAAAACATGTTAAAATTACATATTATTTTTTTCTTGAAAATTTTGGATTTTAATCTTAATTTAAGATTTTTTTTAAGAAATCTCTTATAAATGTTCATTATCATATCAAGTATTTCAAAGATTTTTTTAACAATTCTATAAAATTGAGAGTCAAAAGTTAAAATAAAAAAAAATTATATACATTTTCAATAGATTTTTTATTTTAAATAATCTAACATTGTTAATAGTGTTAAAATATTATAATCATCTATCAAAATATTATTTTTATATTTGAATATTTTTTTCCAAGATATTTATTAGTGATCTTATTTAGTAATCATTTTTTAAATAATCTCCTTATTTAAAGGAAAAAAACATTCTTTTTTCGGCTTTCTCTATTTTTGAGATAGTTTTAAAGAAACTATTGGAATAAAGTATTGACTTAAAACTTTTATTTTTTTTATTTTAGTGAAATTGTTGGAGAGGATACTCCATATATACATATAATTATATTAAATTATTATACTTGAGTATTTATTAAATATAAAAGCTAGTAACTTTCACCTTTTTACGGATTTAAAAAAATAAATATTAATTTAATTAAAAAGGTCTTGTAAAATGGGGCATATGTGGAAGAAAACGAGGTGTTAAATGACAAAACATTCTGTTGTCAATTTGTCGATGCATTAAAATATTTTTTAAATATATAACATTATCTCTAGGGTTTGCTTACGACTCCCAAACACCAAAGGTATTTTTGTCCCTTGAATATTCTCCACTTTTCTATTTATTAGTATATAATACTCCATTAATTATAATACAATATTTATTTATTTTTTATTTTCTTAATGCTTTGTATAAAAGTAGATCATATTTTCAATAAAGTTATCATGACATTTAAAAATTATATAATTTGCATTTAATTTATCCACTTTAAAAATAAAGGACTATTTATTAAACGTTTATGTGATAAGCGATTGTCATGTTAATTATCTTACTGGATAAACACGATGACGTCCGAGAGCCTTGTGGGATGAGTTTACTCGATAAATGAGGGTGACGACTTTTACCCGGCAACCTTTTACTCGGTAAATTGTTGTATACGATATTATTTTCCTAAAATACAATCTTACCGGATGTTTTTATTTAGACATCTTTTTGGACTACTGGATTTATGTTTTTAATTCGAAACTTATTACCAACGAGGATTAGCTCTTACGTAAGCTCTGCTTACTAGGATACCATGCGGTACCCAATCTGAGACCAAACAGAACTAAAGGACTCTATTTTCAACCCATTACAAGCGTGCTACTGACTCGATGAACAAACTCACTATTCTTTTGATATAGACGTTACGACATCAATGTACCTGGGTTAAAGATAGGACTTGAGTCGTTGAATCTTATCAGTAAACACTTATTGGGTAAACATTTTAGTAAACAGTTCTTAAGTATCCCTTTATTTATGTGTGGACTTTGTTTGTGCAAGCAAATCGAGATAGAGTGTGAAAAAATATGAGACATAGAATATGAAATAAGGATGAAATGAAGACAGAAAGATTTAATTATGTATATCAGTATATGTAAAGCAATGTAAATGTGTTTTCTAATGAATTTTTAAATATAAATAACAAAAGTTGTTCTTTTGCTTTTTTTATAGAGAATTTTGTTTTGGAATCATGATTGTCAGTTTTTCACCCTTAAAAATATGATTAGAGTTTAAGGGTTTAAGATGAAGTTTCAATATAGAAATGACAATTAATTTTATTTTAGTTTCTAATTTTTGATTACTCAAGTTTGAAAATAACTAAGAAAAATACTTAGAGGCTGTTTGTTTACCTCTTAACAGTTCCATCAAAAGGCAGCCTCTGAATCGTTAGAGGTGAATCATGTTTGGCAAAAACTAAGTCAGCCTCTTAATGGTTCCAAAACCCTCTGAATCATTTTGTATATTGGACCTCCCTTAACCATTAAGAGCCCTAATTACATCCTGAACAATTACCAGACAATTATATTTTATTTTGCACTGTATCATAAGAGCCTCTTAATCATTCTACACCAACCCATTCAGTAACTACCAAACAGCCCCTTAACTTGGAACAAAATCATTATAAAGATGCAAGAAACAAATTAATTGTTTTTTTTAATATACAATTAGGAGAATGAAAAGGCAATTGATTTGGTCATATTACATGGATAGCTTTCATACATGAGTGGGAGAATTTAAAAAAATGTAAAACTTTGTTGTTTTTCTTTGCTTCAATTAGTGTTTTTCTTTGCTATGTGTTTAGGGTTATGTTTGATAAGATAATTATAAAGCTAGTTGTTGATTGGAAATTTGGTTATTAGCTGATAAGCAAAATGATAAAGGGCTATGTTAAGTCTAATATATTTTGGATTGTTGAGATAATATATAGTCAAGATCGGTGAAGTAGCGTATTGACTGAAGATGTCAGTAGAATTACAAGGAATTCATGACACATTTTAAACGTCAAACTTGAGGAAGTTTTTATAGATGTAATCGTTGTAGTATCATTTAAAGATGTGTCGATTGATAAATGAGCGATTAAACTATATAAAACAAAGCAGTTTAAATTACAAACAAAAATATGAAAGATTGAGAAACAAGGATTATCTAGTATTGGTTCATTCGAGGTTCCAAAAATGGTTACTACTTAAATGTCTGAAGTAGAAATAAAGACGAAATGGTGTTAGTTGTTTCAACATAGTGTAAATTCACAAGTCATGATTCTTATAAAGAGAGAGTTATGACACCTAAAAATATTTTTATCTCAAAGTAGAGGGACCATATGTATATACCATTTAGTGAAAGAACTCCAACGTCTGGTTGGTGAATTATGAGACCAAACTGGCATGTTGGTATGCTCTAAAAGTGTTAGAATGTGATCATGTGTGAGAATCATCAACATTCGGGGATGTGATTGAGATCACGGCTAGTGCTTGATTGTTTATGGGACATTACTTAATTAGAAGACCATTTCATTCTAAAGTCATTTGCCAATAGTTTGAGAAGAAATATGAGATAAAAATGGACTTTTAGCATAAGGAATGATAGAAGTTGCAGTGTTGTTGCAAGTGCTCATCGGGAGAATTGAGGTATCATCACTCAGACATACTCAATTAAAGCTACACAAATTAGATGTGAGTTTCATGTTACTTTAAATTAGATCCATACTTATATACATTGTTTGGTATTTACATATGTTATTATGATGTTATGCATGAAAATACTCTGGTACCTATGAGGGGCTATATACCCGAACACCGATGCTATGAGGTGGAACACCCTATGACCCTAAAGATATGCATATTTGGTACACGTTTGGTAAGGACGTCTATGTACTCATGTCAATCAATTAATATTTATACATATTGTGGTCAATGTACTCAGTTGGTTCAGTTGTAACAGGTTGACCCCCCCCCCCCCCAGGTCAGTTCAGTAATTAAGATCACATTTATGTTCAAGGTTTTATGTTGCATACTTGCATGCATGAAATAGCTCAGAGCCTCAGCTTATTATATGCATAGCAATTTTACATAAATTTGGGGGGAGGAATTGACTTAAATAATATTTTCGGGTTTTTAACAAATCTCAACTCAAACAAATAATAATGCGCAAATAGTTACTTTGAGCTAGAGAATTCAAATATGATGATTTGGACTGGTTTACCCAACACAATTTACTCCACCTTTTTCGAGCTCGTCTCAAGACATGGTGATCCAAATTTTTGTTCGTTAAGGTAAAATAAAAGCCATTGTAACTTCAATTATACAAATGTTTCCTTTTAGCAACTATTGGAATGAATTTTTACTTGCGTTCAACTAAATCACTTAAGATGATAAAGAATTACCAAGTAAGAAAACAAGTTGTTTGAATTTTTAATTGGACAAGCATTGTGTTTGAATATTTATCTCAAAATATGGTGATATTTCCTAATTTCATGGGAGCGGGAGGCTAGTGAAGTGTTCTACAAATAATTTTTAGGACATCAATTTATAGTATATGAGAAAAGTCAATATGAAAGACTAAGACATTGGCATTAGATTTTCAAACATTTGTCTGTTTAAATAACGCACGGATTTACACAACAAAATATAATATTCGTTAGCTGGTGAACGTCCCAAACCAATACCTTGTGGATGTTTGGAATAGTATGACTTAGATATTTTGAAAAAGTTTTTCTAAATTGATGAGACATTTTCTTACTCACCCAAGATCAAATTTTGACTTTTTCGGACTTAGCCAAATGTGATTCTTTTCATAAACAAGACTTTGGGTCTGTTAATTGTTAACAGCTTAATAAGTTTAACGAGACTCACAACTTATTCGACCAACCATACATATATGATTGTTTGATAGTGGGTTAATGATATAGAAAGTGGCTTATTCAGTAAGCTTCCAAGGAGAGTTTTATGCATAAATCTTTTTTAAACTTATCATTCCCAATTAAAAAAACACGCCACTTTCATTTATGAAAAAACACTCCCGACCAAAATCTTTCCAATTTATACATACATATTAATCCATACACTACTTAATGAAAAACCAACCAAACAACCCTTTTCCCAATTTTATGAAAGTCGATCCAACTTTCATATTCTTGTCGTAAATGTTGTATCTCAACCACTTTTTAAAATTTCAAATCATCGTGTAGTGTTTGAAATGTCTCATTAAAATACCTCTCATTTAACTGGGTTTAGCAGAGGAAGATATCACCCGATATCTTATGGATTTGGCAAACACGAACAACAAATTTATAATAAATGAAGATTAATGATTATTTTCGTTAAAAATTGGAAACATCAAGGATGAAATCCAAAATTTAGTGATTTAAAACTAATAATATTCCAGAATGTATATCGGGTATCGACGTCAGAATGAATTAGCAAACAAATCCCTGAAGGGTCCCAACGGAAATGGACACCAAGGGCAATAATGTGATGTATGACACGTGGCAAATAATGAGTGGGAAGATGTATATAAAGCAGCATGGGATTATATCTTAGTAGGGGTAAAGTTGGAAATTTGGGGGGAAAAGGAAACCTTAAGTGATGTTAATTTGAACAAAAAGTCAAATTATGGCAAAGTGGAGGGTCATGTGTCTTCTGATGCTGTTCTTTGAAACTTGTCCCCCATTTAAATAAAAAGTAAATTAAAAAAAAACTATTATTTTATTTGTTAATTTATTAGCAAGATGATTATATATATATAGTATATACACATTCAAATTTGACGTATAAATGATTTAGGTAATATATAGATATATTAGTTAATAAATTTTATTGTAAAAGTTTAGAAGCTATAAAAACACAAAGATTTAAGATTTATAAGTGTATTTTCCAAGTCAAAAATGGACGATAATCATCACATAAGGCCCACAATTACAATAATTATTGGGTTTGTGGGCCCACTAGAGAATCAATTCATATTCTTTCGGCTCATCGGCTCGCTGGCTTGTTAATTTTGATTCTTTGATATTGATTTCTAGTCTTAAATTTGATCCGACTATGGTTAAGTTTTTAAAGTATTTGTGTATTTTTAAGTTGTAAATACAAAGTATACGGTAAAATTGGAAACTTATAATTTTACAAAATGCTTAAAGTATTAATTTGAAATATGTCAAGGTAGACTTCTAGGACAATAATAATCAACGGATGGATTTGAATTTTGGACTCTTGTCTTTTGCCCAAGTTATGAAGAATGTAAAGGTAAAATATGGGATGGTTGTTATTTTGCCCCTTACTTTATCTTGCTGTTTCATTATTGTTGTTGTCCTCTAAGAAAATTTGAAATATATACGACTCTTTTATTTATTTGATTAACCTGAATATGCAAGCTGCTATGCGAGCCGACTAACACCAGAGTGACCAATTGCAGAGTCATTGCATTTGACCCTCCATGGTCAAAAACGGAGTTTTATTTTTCCTTGGATTCGAATCTGGGACCTCTATGTACTTATGATATTTAGAGCTAACCTCAAACCAATCAGACACCATTAAAAAACAGTTTAAGTTATTTTTTAAATATATAAAATATGATAATCATGGATGGTCCCATCCCAACAAACTACAGCTTGCCAAACGATTGGGGATGGGTACATGTTGGTTGTTAGAAACAGGGATATAATATTCTTAACTTCTGTATTTATAATTTATTATTTTATTATAGGTAATTTTTAAACAAAATTAATAAGAAAAAGAAAACGAAGACAAAAAGTATATTACAAATGAACAATTTTAATTATCGTAACCATAGTTTTATTTTAAAATCGTCCTGTTCTTTTATATTTTAAAATTTGTTTGGTAACTAAAAATCCATTTAAATAGGATTTAAAACTTGTGTTTTAACATCAACTCTCAAAGTGATTTTCTCAGAGTTTTTTGACATGAACATTTACCATATATTATTTTCTTTGAACATATTTTCCAAGATCATCCGGAGCTTTAATAAATTGTTATGAATTTATCTTCAAACAATTAGATATGAAACATTTGCATAGTTAAACCAACATTAGCATTAACAAAACCTGAAATAACTATATGTAATTCTAACAATTTGATATAAAACATTCTACATAGTTTATAGTATTTCCGTAACCAAATTGCCAAAATGGTTTAGTTTTGTTTTCAGTCATGTTTAAGGAAACCAACTACTAAAACTTCTTCAAGGAAACTGGTGAGTGGTGACCGTATCCATGTTCACCGAAATAAGAACGAAAACAAAGTCTTTTGGTTACCCTTAATGAGAAATTTTGAAACTCAATCTCCAAAATATTTTTTTTTTGAAATTATGTTTCCCAGATTAGAGATTTTAACTAGAGATGCCAGATAGGTCCTCCGCCTATCCTTGGACCGAGGAAGGACGGTTACGATTTTTAGGAAATTTCACGGCCCGGCATGGCCCAAACCGGGACTAGACCCAATTTAAAAAATTAAGTTTTTATAAATTATATATTAATTTTTTTTTCTTGATATTTCTACAAAATTTTCAAGTGTTTTTATAAAAGACTTGAAGGTTTTCAAGTTTTTCAAATTCTTTTTGACCTTTTTCAAGTTTCTGTAAATGTTTTAATTTTGAATCTTAAAAATCATAACTATTAGAACATCAATAACATTTTTATATAAAAAATATTTCTAAAAATTACCTGAATGAAGCAATTACAGATTTTAAAGTGTATTTTAATAAAATATTGCAAAAAGAAAAATCTTCAAACAATATTTTTTTTACGTGCGAATTTGATTTTTGGGAGAAATTTTTTCTTGGAGCGATTTGAGCCCGGCAAGGGTCACGGTACCGGTTACAAAACAAGAGACCCGGCGTTGATATTTTGATTGGGACCGGCACTAGGAACGTTTACGGAAAGACAAATTGGGACCGGGACCGACATGGACCTGACCTGTTTGGCCTGAGACCGATTTTTTGCCATCTCTAATTCTTTTTCCACAAAACGTTAACAAGTTATCAGGATATAAATCTTTAAGTTAATTAATTTCATACCACCATACTTGATGTTTGATATTAAAGCAAATATTGTAGCTAATAAATACCAAAAACTCGTGTCCAAAAGGTACAACTTATGTTATACCGTTATACCCTACTAGTTTATGGCCACTGTTGATCACAAAAGGGGAGGTTATTAGCACCCTAATGTTAGTTATGTATTGCTAAAGGCACTCCTACCGATGAATTTCTCATCACACATCAACATCAAAACCGTTTTTTACATTCTAAATGCAATAAAAGTACATAAATTTTAGTGCATATGGGTGCCAATAGCATTGCCCGTCACAATTACAACCATATGCAGTGAAAGACTTACACAACTAAATAGTAATACACACCAAAAAAATAATATAATACATGAACAAACTAGTTCCCTCGCCTTTGCTTTCTCACTTTGTGAAGTACATGTCACTATTAGTTAATGCTAAGTAAGTTAATGTTGTAAACTAAACAGTCATTAAGTAAGGAGATTACTTCGCAACATTCATCAGTTGCTTTGAATTGGAACACTAGCGCATAAAAATATTGTGCAACTTGCACACATGAACATAACATGACCGAATATGAGAAGTCAATTAAGTTGACATTATATAGGGTCAACCATCACAATTGAACCAACCACATAAAGTGACCACATCATGTAATGGTTAAAAGCGATGGAGCTGAATTGAATTGTATACAGAAGTATCTTTGTGATACATGTACTAAAACTAGGTCATCCACATAGTGTCATGTATACAGCTAATCAATTTATCTAATATTGAACACTATGCACTATTGAATTTAACTAGTTTTTCTCTATCTTAACTCAATTTGTTGGATCGTGTTATCAAAAAAGTTATTTTCATTTATTTGTTTTAAATTGAATATAACCCTGTAACCATATATGTTAAATTATTAAGGCTTTTAGATCTAAAATGAAAACCAAGATCACAAGTCAAGACGATTAAGAACCAAGAATAAGAATCCAACCATCAAATATTAGATGGTTTGAAACTCTAAATAAAACTCAATTTCTAATAACGATTTATATCTGCTTCATTCTAGTTCTTATTTATTATATTGAATAATGTCTCTTTCTCGTTATTCAAGTTCTTAGTTTATTTTACATGTGATTTACTATATAATCAAACCCGATGGACATAGAAAATGGTAAACCAATCAAATTTTACAAAAAATAATATGGGTTATAATTTATGTAAATTGAGTTGGCTCTTTTTCCTACTATATCGTCTTTTGGTTTTCCTTTGAAAACCCATGTTTAGCACCAAAATTCTGTCGACACTATATTTAGAAGCAATATTATTCAATCCTAATTTAACGTATTTTAAATATATTTTGAATATAATTACTTTTTTGATACAAATTCTAATATATTATTAAGATTCAAAATGGGCCACAAATTTGTTCTCTCAATTCAATTCAAATTGTGAAATTGCTCCAAATTGGATATGGGCCAACAGTATTGATGAAGATAAATGATCATTGATTTGGCCCAAGTTCTACAACTTATTTAATAAAAAATATTCCAAATACAAACAATAGATCAAGAGAATCTTTCAAATGGACGATACACCGGTCAACGATTTTCCACCGAGTCAACTCAGCAAACTAGACTCACCGTCTCACCACGAACCTCCGATTCTCCGACCGCGTTGCTCGTTGCAGCTCCTCCATCCCCACCTTCGAGCATGTAAAAGCTAATTTATCCATTACACTCCGGCCATTCGCCACCGTATTCACCACGCTACACCACCTACATCCACCGCCATCGATGAACTCACAAACGATCACCTCTTCAGGTCGCGAAGGGATGTATATATACGCCATGTTTCCCTCCATTGATACATCCATGGACGAGATCTGCAAATCTCGGCTCTTCAAATTCTCAACCAGATTCGCCGGCATCTCTCCGATTTCTTCAAATTCGAACGAATCACACTTCACTTTCCACAGCTTAATACCGTCAACGTCATCAGCATCACCTAACATCCCGATCACAACCAGTTTCTCGTCGGAAAATCCGATCACCGAGTAAAAAACGCGATCATCAGGACGCATATCGTACGGTCCAGACCACGTATTGTTATTCGGATTGAACGAGTGAGTTACACCGGAGGTTTTCTCCATAACGAAGAGATGAGAATCGCAGGAAGCAACGGAGAGCCATAACGAGGAGGCGGATTGGCTGAATGATTCAGGCATCGGATCCGATTTGGTCCATCGTTGTGATCGGAGATCATAAACCTCCACGGCGAGAGGATCGTCCTCAAAATCGTACGCACCGCCAGCAACCACCACATGTCCGCCTACGACGGCGACAACAGGATCGATCCTTGAGACCTTGGGCGCCGCCGCGTGGTGCCACGTCAGGTGAAGCGGATCGAAAGACAACGACAGCTTCGATGGCGACAACATGTAGAGAAGATTGGAGTGAGATGATCGGAGAGTGGAGACGTAATCGATGGGCGGGTGAAGAATCTGGATCCAGACGTTGGACGCCGGGTCGTAGGCGTGTGTGGTTGTCGGGTATGGATACCTGGAATTCTGCGTGTGTATAATGAGCCATGGCTTGGTGTTGTTGGAGACGAGAAGTGCTGACGATACGGCGGCGTTCCATGATTTAGACACCCGAGAAGCCGGAAGTAAGCGGATGAGTGGGACGTGGGAGAGAATGGCCTCCAGTACATCGCCATGGATGGATGGTTGTTCATTGCAGGTATCCATATATCTATCTTGTATGTATATATATATATATATATCAAAACCTCAGTATCTATGTATATATAGAGATTATAGAGTAATGTTTTTATGGATAAAGGAAAATGAGGTGGCTTTTAATTCATATTATTTGGGAGTTGGGACCATGGAGGATGGAAAAATGTACGAAATAAATATATTTATATATATATATATAATTTTTTTATTAACCTGAATATCCAAGTCATCAACTATTCTTAGAACAACCACTCGCTTTACAGGTAACCCGGAGTTATCGTATTTGAATTTTCTGTGACCGTAGGATGATTTTTATTCTTCCTGAATTCAAATATAACCTTCAAATACTTTTGACATTTGGAGTACAAACTCAAACCATTAAGGCACAACTCAATTCGAAATAGATAAATTTCGTTAAGAATAAATTTGGAAAAATGCAACAATAAAATATTTTTAAACATTTGATGATACTAGAAGCATAAAAAGTTAAGAGCATCTTCAACAGCTATTGTAAAATTTCTCTAAAAATAGCATATCAAAAGTCAAAATCTCTAAAATAATTTACATCTAACTCCAACAGCTACTCTATTTTAGCAACTTTATCATTAACAATATTAATAAAATATTTCATTATTTAATAGAATATTATTTCTCTCTCCTACACACTTAACTTCAATTATTTTGATTGATTGAATACAATTAAAATATTGTTTCTCTCTCTTCTGTATACTTTTAGAGATTCTCTAAATTTAGAGATTTTTCTTCTCTTTCTTCCCATTTTTCTATTTTAACAATTGATATACCATAGCTGTTGGAGCACTTAAATTGCTAAACTTCTTCATTTTTCTATTTTATAATAGTTGTTGGAGATGCTCTAAAAACTTAAGTTTTTCGATAAGAATAGTTTGGTTGGATTCCAAGTTCAAACGGCAACAAATGACACTGAATTATATGTTTTTACTGATATTTTATTAGTTTTATTTTCTAAAATTAACGTGATTTATTTAGCATTTATGGATCACACATCTAATTTTTGGATAAGAAGAAAATGAAATCACAACATGATAAAAATATCTTTGAACAACGAATGGCTCACATCATTCAAGACCTAGACAACGTTATTCTCACAATTGAATTTGAATTGTATACATCGTTTTCGTTTTGTCCTATTTTTCTTATAAATTGAAAATATGATATGGAGAACGATATGCATAAATCTAGGAGTGAATATGATATGATATCATGTTGTTTTTTTAATACCCTGTACCAACCAATTATAATTGGTATTCAAAAATCTATACCATGTACCAACCAACTTATTTCGGTTGGTACGTGTTGGTATGATACTTATACCAACTTCTCAAAGTTTACAAAGTTTAATGTTTACTATAAACTAATAAATATGATCTGTTGTCCAAAATCTGATGTCCGAAAACTATCTAAAACTCTAAATTACAAACATGTCTAAAAGACTAAAACCTGCCGTCTAAAACCTTCTTGCTGTCCAAAATCAACTGTCCAAAACCTGCTTGAGATTATGTTAGGGTTGGGTTGCTACATTTTGTTATCTGTTATATTGAAATGGGACTAAAGAGTCTTCTAAACTCTAAAGTAAATTAAAGATAATAAGTCCCTAAGTGAGGCCCAAACCCAAACCAAAATGAATGTAAAAAACATAAAAAATATAAAACTATAAAAACTAAACTGTAAAAAATTATTATATAATACATTTAATTGATTTATTATATAAAAAATAATTAAAAAATTAATACATATAAAAGTCGCTAGGTACGTAGTACCATGGTATTGGATTTTTGATACCACTTACCAACCATGTTTGTGAAATTGGTACGATAGTACCAACCAATATAATCGGTACCAATTTAGTTGATACTAATTAAATTGGTACGGTTGGTATCTTAATTGATTGGTTTGTTTCGGTACATTTTTGACACCCCTGTGTAAATGTCAACAATTATTTCATATTTTCATACCAAGCCAACATAATAAAATTGGATCTGGAGATGTACAGAGATCTATAAAGAATTTGTTCTATAAAAGACCTTCGACTTATGCAAGTTTGCAACTACATGAACTAAAAAGGAAAGGGGTATAAAGACTGATAAATAGAAAACAATAAAAAAAAATAGTAGAAGACAGAGTAAGAACAAAAAAATGCCGGAAACTCATTCATCATACTCGAATATTTTGTGGATCCAAGATCCCGAAAACAAGCATCATTATAAATTGAACCCACATATAAAAGTTGTTCACAACACTTTTATTAACGCTTAACTTGAAAATCTAAACATTATGACGAAACAAAAGTCAAAAGATTGTAATACGATCCACCAAATTTAAGCCGCAACCGTGATGTACTCGATTGCTTGTTTGCATATTCCCGTCATCGTTGCCTCAGGCCCGTATACCTACAACACAAGTTATATATATATATATATAATCACTAACTCGCCCTTGAAAAGTAAACAAAACAAGTTCATTGTGAAGGGCAATAAGGTCTAATATAAGCCCAAAAAGCCCAGTCCTGGGCTTGAAAAAGCCTGATTGGGCCTATTTTCACACCAAAAGACCGGGACTTGTGCATCTTTATTAATCTTGTGTACCTCAATAGGGATGCCAAGTTCCGCTCCAAGTGCACGCATTTTTGCAAGTCCTCTTTGGTAATTTGGACCTCCTCTACGGACATAGATGTGCATGTTTGCAGCTTTCAACTTGGATTCCTACATACATTTAATATAAAGAAAACCGACACTAAAAGGTCAGTTTTGCCCTTTCGGTCTAAGAAGGCGGGATATGAGTCCTGGAAATGATTAAAAGAATTTACCTTTTCTTTCATCGCACGAATGATGCCATTGAAGGTGGATGCAACATCGGTGAAGTTGGCAATTCCACCTCCTACTACAAGCGCCCTCCTTTGACCATCAGGATCAGCAGTTGCACACTGAAATTTGAAAACAAAACTTTCATATTTGATTGTCATTTAAGCCCAATAACGACCCTTGTTCTCTAGGAAACAAGACCAGTCTTTCGCACACCTCAACTAATTCCATGGGCCCGCCCCAGAAGGTAACAGTCAGGAAAATCCCCAGTGGGCCTGAGCAGACTGAAACTGACGACCTTTCTTTCTTTCTTTCTTTCTTTTGTTTTCAATCAAATGGAGAAGGATAAAGATGCTACTTTTCTATTTTGCATAGTTTCCCGGATCCATTTATGTTCTTTTCATGTTATAAAAGTGGGACCCACAAACGAAAAATAAAGAAGGGAAGACGGAGAGTCACTTACATCAATGACAACTCGAGCATACTGCAGAACTTCTTCTTCGTTTGGTGCACCGCTATATTCTGCATAGTTTCCAAGCTCAGAAGCATAGCCAAGATCTCCAACGGTATCTGCATAGATAACACTTGCACCACCACCAGCAACCATCGTCCAAATTCGTCCTTTTGGATTAAGGATCGTGAACTTCAAAGACGCACTAGTCTGCAAGAAACAAAACAATCAAATCAAATCAAATAAAAATTCAAAAAATAAAAACTTCTTCAAAAATATTTTATTTTTTTGGATTTTTGCAAAAATATAACATACCTTCTCATCAAGTCTGTGAATAAAGCTTTCAGTAGGACTCATAACTCTTCCAAACGGCATCGGGAACTCGATAGTGCCCCACCTGGGAAATTAGAGATGATGTTAACTAACAAAAACAAAGCTTCCATTTGCCGAAATGGGTTGTGATTCAATCAACTTCTGTTATAATAAGGACGAACTGCAAGAAGATGACAACTATATATATGGAAATGAAAAAGAAAGAAAGAAAGGGGTTCATTATTCATACTTTTTGAAGTTCTTGAAAGTAGCAGTGTCATCAAGCTCGCCTCTCATATCAAGAGGGTAAGGCTTTCCATCTACCAGTGTGAACGGATTCATTTCTAGGAAAGTGAAATCGAGATCTAAATGCAACAAAACACAAAAGATTAGATGTGGGTTTTTACTAGATTTACAAAATGTTTTACATAGGTAGCAACAACTAGAACAGAGATTTTAAAAGAAAATATGATATTCACCTATGAATAAGGAGTACACATGTTGGATGAACTCCTCTATTACAGATTTATACTGCATCATGGAAGAATATAATCATTATAGATTCAAAATGCATAACTAATTACATATACAATCCTTGCAGATAATCAAACATAATAATCTCACCTCCAATGGGAGAGTGGCAACAAGTGGAGCACATATCTCTTGATTCAATGACACCCCTGTGGGTAGAAAGATTGTCTTCACCTGTGAATAATCAAAATAAAATGTGATACATACAACTCTAGATGTAAAAAAACAAAGGGAAATGAAAGAAGAAGTATATAATGCAAATACACCATTCCAATGTACCTGGTCCCAATTCTCTTCGATTTCGATTCCTCCACATTCTGAAAAGCTAATGCTACAACCTAACCGCTCAGAAACAATGTTGATGTAAAACTCTTGGTGGTGTGGAACAAATGGTTCGACAATGAACGTGGTTATGGGTCCTTTACATCCTCCCATCACAATCTATTAATCAAGTCAAGAGAACTTTTCTCAATAAGCACATTCCAGTTTCTAATATGTTAAATAAGGAGTATATAGAAACAGAAAAAATATCTATAGATTCCAATACAGATGTCATAGTACTATTCGGAGAGTAACTAAAGGTTGTAATCGGATGAAAATTTGTAGTAATTACCTCTTTGCCAAGACGCTCCTTTACGAATTCAGCAACTTGAGCCAAATCAAGATTTAAGGCAACAAGTCCGCTCTTGCCACGCTTTCCGAACAACATGTCAGGTTTCACAACCAGCCTGGATGAAGAGAGCCATGGTTCCTTCTCGGCAAGCTCATTGAAGTCGGTTGACTCTGTAACCTAATGCACCCAAAAAGATATCCATTGATGAAGAATTGAACTATATATGTTTTTCTCCATCTCTCCTTTTTTTAACTGGCCAATGGAAACAACTGCTCTACTCTTTAAACTCGTCTTTTGTGTAGGTTTTATACCGGCAAGTCGGAAGTATGGATGAATTAGTGCTTAGAGATCACCCAGTAATGAGTAGTTACCTAATTTTCGGTTATTTCTACTTAGATTCACATGTGAATTATTCCATTCTCCAAAATCAAAAATTAGGGACAACAAGAAATTGGACCAAAATGGGTTTTCTATATCAAACATCGGGAATTAATGCTTAACCACCAACTCTAATTTGCAAAACCAATGGTATCATTTCGATCCAGCAATAATCTTATAATCTCAGTTCTAAATTAAAATCAATCTTAAAAGGCTATGTGGGTAAAGTAATCGTAATTCGGCATTGTAAACTGTAAGAATTAGGGCACTAAAGATCTAAAAATTAAAAAAATCATGAAATTACTGTTTTACCTGTGCAGATTTGATGGGCAATTCAGAACCAGATATCCTCTTAAAGTGCTCCTTAACCAACCTCTTTGAATCAAACTCTCGGATCTTCTTGCGAGCCATTTTCGTTCCTCTAAAACCCTGTTCTTCCCCCAAAAAGAAACACAACAAATCAACATTACCCACATCAGATTACTGGAAAAGATTCAAACTTTTTAAAGATTTGGATTGAGTTAAGAAAAACCCAGATCATAAATTGGCATAGAATTGAATGATGATTGATGGAAATTTGAAACTTACTGGTGAGAGATGGATAGAAAATAGGTTGTGGTATTGTTGTTGTTGTTGATTGAAAGATGCAATGCAACTGATACTCAGAATGTTCAACCAACACACCTGTGCCAATTTATAGTTGAATATGGTGAGGTTTTTAAATTATTTTTTTAATTAAATTTGTTGACAAAATTGGGTAATCCCTTTTAGCGGGAAGAAGAGCAGTTTCTTGACGGAGTCGATCATCTCTACCAGCCACTCACACCCACAAGTCAAATTTGGTAAAACTTGTATCACAACATAACTATATTAAAAAAATACATAATTTAAAATTAAATTAAAATTAAAATATTAGTTTTTTTAGGAGCTTGTCTTCAAGAGATTGTTTAAAATAAATAAAATAGAGTTTTTATTTTCCATGTTAGTTTAGCACATTTTTTATCAGGTTCTCTAAGATAGGAAAAAACATAAAGAAAACTCTAAAAATAGATTATTCTTTAATCATGTCCAATAACTATATTATGTTTTGGTATTTCCAAAATAAAGTAGGAAAAGTTAAGGTCTTTAAAAAAAAATTACATACAACTCTAACAGCTACTCTTTTTATTAATTTTATCATAAACTATATTATTAAGATATGCAATACATTAATAAAATGTTTTTATCTTCCCTAAACACTTAATTTTAATGTCTCATAATGATAAAAAAAAATTAAATGTTATTTTTATCTTTTCAACATTTCCAACATATTTTGAAAATGAAAATTTTAAGAGATCTTTGTTTTAACATATTCTCTAAAATCCTCTATAAAATTTAAAAAGCATGCGAGAAAGGGGATGGGTTTGAATATTAACATAATTGAAAATATGTTAATATTAATATTACTATATTAGTTAATATAAATTAAAAATTAATCAATGATTACTTATATTTAGAAACTATACATTAACATTAGTTGTTAATTATTTACAATAATTATTAATTATATCAATTATTTTTATATTATTATTTTCTTTAATTATTATCGAATATATTTAGTTATAAAAAAACAAATAGACAATTATAAAAATGTTTATGTAACATAAAAACTAAATTTATTTTTATTTTGTTTCATAAATTATAAAAAATGTGTTAAAAATTTTAATAAAATATTTAATTTAATTATTAAATTTAAAAAAAATTATCGATATTTTTTTTTTGGTAATTTTATATTCTTATAAAGTAGTTTTTGTTAAATGTGATTTTTTCACCAACTAACTTATCAGTTATCAACTAGCTTATCAGTTACCCACTAGCTTATTCGTTATTTTGCCAAACATAGCCTAAAACTCTCTAGTGAAGAGAAATAGATTTTATTTAATATTTTCCATCAATTAGATTTATTTATTGGTTTCTTCTGTAAACTTTTTTAAATGTATCAGGATGATTAGGTTATAAAATATTTTAATAATATAGTTGATGTTGATTATTCTCTAAAATAGATAGTATGTTTTAGTTGAATGTAATTCTTTCCAAAGGTTTTAACATTTTATTCTTTATTTTAAATGAATTATAAAAAACTTGTTGGATAAATAAATTTGTTCTTAATTAGAATGTCCACTCCCCCTTAAATGGAAGGGGACTCTAAGGGGGTGTTTGGTTTGCCGGATTCTGTCGGAATCTGATGGAATTGGAATGGTCAATTCCGTTGACCAAATTCTATTCCTATGTTTGGTTACACATTGAATGGAATTGAATTTTAGAGATTCCCTCATTTGTGGATTTCACCATTCCTTCCTAAAACTGATGGAATTGAAATCCATTCCACCACAAAATTTGAACATGACAAAAATACCCTTTTTACATCTTAAAACCCTAGCCTTACCTCCATTCTCATTACTGCTTCCCAACAACTATTTCCATCGAACGAACACAGGTTCTATATCTCATCGATCAAACTTTTCTTTTTGTTTCTTTATCTCTCATCGATCAGACTGTTCCTTCTGGTTCATCGAAGATGTTGTTACGATCTGGATTGGTTCATCAAAGATGTGGGTTCCGATCGAAGATGTGGGTTACTGTCTCCGTCAAACTGTTCCTTCTGGTTCATCGAAGTGTTGTTACGATTTGGATTGGTTCATCAAAGATGTGGGTTACGATCGAAGATGTGGGTTACTGTCTCCACTGATCGAGCGAACACTAGATTGATTCTTTTTTGTTTCTCCAACTCCACATCGATCGAACACTAGATTATTTCTCCGTCTGACTGATTCTTCTATTTTTCGGTCTGCACATCTTCCATGGTGTGCCCGACGGCGACGAGGAAAAGATAGGGAAGATGGAAAAACTGGTCTGATAATATTTTTATTTTTATTATAACAAATATCTAAACTAAAAACAAATAAAAAATGACAATTTTCAGATTAAATGTCATCATTTATACTTTAAAAATTAAAAAAATATTAAAGGAAGGGAAGGGCATTTTTGTCAATTTCTATTATTTCATTCCAATTCCTTTGTCAACCAAACAGATAAATTCCAATTCATTAACAGATTACATTCCATTTGCTGCAAACCAAACACTTGGTCAAACCTGATAACATTCCATTCCAATTCCTTCCGAATTCCAATTCCTTTGACAGATTCCATTCTGCGAACCAAACGCCCCTAAGAGTCTCCCCCACTTAACTGACTTGAATTTGAATTGTTTTTAGGAATCCCCCCCCCCCCCCCCCCAAAAAAAGGTTGTCGCGGCACCTGTAGTAGGACAAGGGACTTATCGTGATGCCCGTCAGCATCACCATTACGAAAACTCAATTTTCTTAGTCCCTTTTCCTGTAAAAATGAAATAATCAAAATAAACTTAGGTATAGGTTTGAACAGTTTTTTCACGAATTCCGATTTCTGTTTTTGTTTGTATTAAAGTGTTGGTAGCTTCTAGCTTTATCTAGGAGCCTCTTTTCCTTCTGCGCAGCTCCCCGAAAACAACGTTCGACTCCGAAGGCAACTAGACCAAAGGGTGAACGCGTCAAGAGAGCTAAACGAAGAGAAATATGTGACTTTATTTATCCTCCGCGGACCCATAATCATTTTGCAAACTTAAGAGCGCCAATTCGTGTTAGGATCTACCAAAGAGGGTGGGTATAGGGCATCTAATAAAAAAGTTTTCATTTCTATTGGCCATAAAATCAATCAGAAAGACAAGGCGCCTTTATTTAATAGAATTAAGTTCCCGAATATAAAAAAATAAGGATTTCAGGTTTGAGCAAGCAAAGGAAATGGATGATGCACGCTCACACAGGGATGCGCTTCATGGGCAAACTTGGGCCGAAGATGGCATTTTTGATCCAAAGCCTCCCCCAATTCTACTTTTGGCAGGCTAGGTGCGGATAAAAGCTTGTGGTTTTCTTTTTTATGAAAGTGAAAGTCAGGTTAGCCCCTTCTTTAAATTCCAAAGATGCTCTCAAATTGGCCTCTCACTGACTGAGGGAAGCAATCTATCTTAAACAAGAAGATTTTTCGGGTGAACAATGATATACTCAAATATGAACATCCATCGACCGTTACCACTTCCTCTTACTCGTGACTCGTATATGTATTTTGGTTACGCCATTTTAGGCTTTGCTCTTACGGGAGCCATTGCCTTGTTTGCTCTTATGATGGTCTTTTTGATCAAGTTTCCCACTTGCTGCAAAAGTTATCTGCTTCATGATGCTTTGGGCTTATATAGCTTGGAAAATTGGCTATGGACATTCTGTGCGGTCAGATTTTAATACAGACACAAAGGGCTTTGATAGGAAAGTCGTTTCGATCCAATCCATGGTGAAGATTCTGAAGTGGGCGAACACTCGGCCCAGCGGGCGAACATGCCAGGCTCCGGCTCCACACACCTACTGACACCTTTCAAAACACTTTCTAGTGTGCTCTTTAGTTTTCTTTCCCTGACTCGTTTGCTTCTTTCTCTCCTCATCCGTGCATCTCTCTCACACACACACACCCCACCCCACCCCCTAATTGAGGTAATTGTGGATAATAAAATTCTTATATTCTTTTTATTGCTGCATAAATTATATGTTTAATGAATCATAAAATATTTTTATAGTATTGTACATTAAATTATAAGTTGTATTTATTTGATAATAAAAGAAGAATCTAGCATAGAGAAAAACAAATTAATAAACCAGTCTTTTGTAAAATGGAATCAATTTATTTTACATAAAATAAAAATTCAAAAAATATATAATTTGTTTAACTTTTGGAAGGTAAACTGAAATAAGTTTAAGAAGTTTTCAGCATTTCACCATTTTAATATAAAATCTAGAACATAAAAAGAATATTTTAATTGTTACGATACAAGTCTCCTATAAAAATCAATCCTTAATACTGAAACAAGGATATTCGAAAATTATATATATAATTTTTTCTTTAAATCTTATTATGTATTACTCTATTACTGGAAAAAAATACCATTATCTAATTTATTATCCAAATGATCAAATATTATTATCTAATTTAATAAATATTTTATATTGAAGTAGAATTTTCTCGAGGATGGCTTCAGATTCCACGTGACTTTTACAAGTATTGTAGTGAGAAGAGTAGAGTCAACAAAGAGACACAATATTACCGCTCGTATTTGACTATTTTATTTTATGGTTGTGGTAAAATAAGGTTTAATTATTTAAAAATCTTATAAACTATAATGAGAATTATTATTAAGGTATTTTTTTATATAACTTTGTTATTTGAGGTTATAATTTTATTGATTGATATGTATTTATTTCATAATATGCTTATTTACAATCATTTGGTTTATAATGTGAAACTTTTTAGTTGTAATTTTTGTTTTACAAACACATAAAAATGTTCACATTTAAAACAAATATACGTTAAATAAGCACACTATGAGACAAATATATATTAATTAATACACTAAATTCAAGTGATAAATAAATAAAAATCTTGTAAAATAACACATGATACGCCGTTTCTCAAGTTATCACAATTTTAATGGATTCTCAAACAAATGGCCCAAATCAAACGAGAAACAAGTAATTTGTGATACGAATGAGATCTAACGTAGGGGTGATCATTTGGCCCGAACCGGCACCGAACCGGTTTGGAACCGGAACCGGAAATACGATATTATTAGAACCGATAACCGGACCGTATAGGAAATACCGGTGCCGGTACCGGTTCCGGTCCTGGTTTTCCGGTCAAATACCCGGTTGGAACCGCTTTATATTAGAACCTATTATTTCAATTATGAATTAACAATATACAAATGGACAACCCTAAAATTTAGTTTTTAAAAACATAAATCACTTTAAATCTTTCAGTTATATCATAAATATTATATGGCTAATGTTTTTTTATGATTTTTTGCTGTAGATCAACACGTTTAAAAACTCTCTATATATATATGAGTTGTTTGATCAACAAACTTCAAAATTCATACTTTTATTACCACCACCAACAAAATACCATCACAATTACCAATACAGCCCCCCCCCCCCCCCCTTCTTCCTTTGCATCGTGTGTACAATAAAATTGAAATATTGATTTACATTAAAGAATTTAATTGATTGTTCTCTTTGTATAATGGCGTAAGACAGTTGTCATCCTGGATAAAAAATTGGGATTTTTACTTTTTTTATATGGTTATGTTATGACACATTAATGATTAATAAATGAACGATAGGTTATTTATATGGTTATGTTACAAAAAAGATGTTTGTTAAATTTTGAAAGGTTATTTTGAGATATTAGAAAACATAATAAATTAATTAAATTAAGATTAGATACTCATTTAAAATTCCGGGCCGGTTCCGGTTAATTACCCGAAAAATTGGCACCAAACCCGGTTTGGAACTGGAACCGAATATGGAGGATTTGAAGAACCGAAAACCGGACCAATTGGACTATACCGGTGCCGGCTCCGGTGCCGGTCCTGGTTCGGTCCCGGTTCGAGCCGGTTCTTGTGGGTCAAATGCTCACCCCTAATCTAACATGAGACACTCATTTAAAATAATTATGTTATTTATTAAATAAATAAATAAAAGTAATTTAGTAATAAAAAAATAACTCATAAATATGTTTACTTATTTTATTCTCTCCATAAATAGAAACCCATAATTAACTCCTATAAATGGAAATTTATAACTCTACACAAATGTATTGTGTTTGAATCTTTGATGTCAGTAACACAAATTATAATTTTTGTTGTTTTGTCGTCTGTGTATCTTAAGGTTTACAAACATGTAGTTTCAACAATACAAAACAATAAAAAGATGAGAGCTCACATCTTCCCGTAAATTTTGGTAAACAATATTGTCTCATATTGACTAAGAGTCTTTTATTTAGTAGTAATAGTTATTAAGTCTATGTAAAAAAACACACAGGTTTATTCAAGAAGGTGAAAACATGTGTGGTTTTATACATAACAAGTTTTTCATAGGATGCAATGGACTATATAGGCTTTTTAGTGCTCGATCTAAAAATAATGACAATATTGTTTTGTAAGATTTAATCTAAACTGCTCTTTATACATTATGGTATTTGTTATGAATAGTGATGAATTTTAATCTAAAACTACATGTTTTCTATTTAATATTTGACATCAGTATCTAGTCATTATTTAAATATTTAATTAAATTGTATAATATGAGTCATCCAAAGAAGAACCCGATATTTTTTGAGATCCATAAAATCAATTTCAACCACAAAGCAAAGTTTAAATTAGAAAATTAATAGTTTTAGTATTTTTGACTTAAAATTCTAAATGGTAGCATTTTATGTGTTTTAGAAATCTTATCTTCAATCGTTTATCTTCCCTCTCCCATTCGATGGGTGAACATTCCACTGTAACACCTATTATATACGTGTCGTGATATATAAATTAGAATTTGTCTCTTGATACACTCACTAATACCTGCTTATATTCATTATGATATCTTTCTGGTGCCAAGTCCCCGTAGGTCAGGTGATTTGAGCAAGGTGTTGATACACGCATGATCTAGGGTTCAAACCTCTACTGGCTCGTTTTTCCCATTTCCTTTTTTTATAAATTTATTTAAGTGTAAATCTTTTCTATCTTTGATTTTTTAATATCTTATTTAACTCTTAATTTTTTCTATTTTTTCCCCATTTTCTTTTCTATAAATTTGTTTAAGTGCCAATCTGTTCTATCTTTGATTTTCTAAATTCTTATTTAACTTTCAATATTCTCTATTTTTTCATTAGTTAAGTTATTTTATTTTTAAAGTATTTAAACAAGTATGTAGATTTTAATATTTATCGTTTATATTATAAATAAATTTTTATTGTTTTTATAATTACAAACATTTTATAAAAGAAATATTATTACATCAAAAATATATCTTTTTATAATATTACCTTTTGGACTGTAGATTTTGATGATGTTATTATTTGTTCTCGTCTGGTTATAAAGTTTGTTTTTATCGACGTCATTTATTATATATTTATAAACTAGTGACAAATAATGGTTCATTTAATGATGGGTCCGAGATGCCCTAACACTATAATATAAAATACTTATCTGCCTTGCCATTTCACAAACAAAAGTTATAATATTCATGGTGTTCTTTTTTGTTTGTTTATATGCACAAATCACAACTCTTAAGTTTTCTCTCAAAGTCTCACAAGCCTCGGGAAAACCAACATTAATCACATATTTCATATTAACGTCCTATTTAAATAACCTTGATCGACAAGCTAAGTTTTAAATCTATAAGCCCCCCATAAATCAAATTTCTAGCTACGCCTATAATTCCTCAACTTGAAAATATCTACTAATATGTATATAGTTTAATTGAAAGAGTTTTAGCGTTGACTTAAACAAATACGATTTTTTTTACTTTTCGAGGAATCCTTCATCAGTGGTTGTGAATGACTGATTTTTTCAATCTTTTCGATCTTGGTTCCGTAGGAGAGTAATATAAAATATGAAGAAACAATTATACAGTGATGATAAGTATAAAACATTATATAATTAGCTTATTTTTTTATAGTTATCTGGTTTTTAATCTATTAAACTTATAATGTTTGGGTCCGTCATAATATACTTCTTATCCTTAATAAAATTTAACGATAAAAACTTAATAACATAATAGAATTTACATTTGAAAAACTATTTTATAACAAAAACACTTTGAATTATTTTTTCAACGGGGATCCGTACAATTCAAACATGGCATGCAAACTATATCTATCCAAGTGGCGGATCGAGGACATTGGGGTAGGCCGGTAGCCCAACAAATCTAATGAGATGCACGCTGATTTTTTTACCTGAAATTGTAAATGTACATTTTTTAAGTATATAATATTTATCGGCAAATGGAACAAATACTTACACACACCGTCTTTATTTTTAGTGACGTTTAAACTCCCGACCTCCTAGAAAGCCAAAAACTCACATACCGCTAGGCTAGAGGCCATTCTACTGTCTTTTTGGTTGACTATTACTATTTAAATAAATATTGTTTGAACGTAACTAATTATTATTTTATTTTATACTATGAGTTTGATAATATCTTTTCTGGATCCGTCGTGTTTATTTTGATTATAATTTTTTGTATGTTTTATTATTGTGATCATTATTATTATTATTATTATTATTATTATTATTAAAAGAAGTCAAAACATATTTATTTTAAATAAGAGTTAAAGTAAAACAAGGGTGGCACATGAATGTGTGAAGAAAACGTTTTAGGGATGGACCACATGAGACGTGGGTGTAATAAATCATGTCACACGTTTTCTAGTTATGAAATCAGAAAATCTATGATTACAACTGTTGTTATTGAAGAGCAAAATATTAATATCTTTAAATATTTTTATTAGTTACAAATTAAAAGGGAATAACCATATTTGCTATAATACTTTTGTCAATAAACATGGCTTAGTTAAGACCTATATACACATACGTGTAGTATATATTTGTGCAGACGTATGCATAAATTGTATATTGTAAATTTAATTGTAACTATAAGTTTGCTCACGAAAATGATGTGTATACACACAAAAAGGCAATTTAGTAACCATAAAACCTACAATATCTTTATAACCATCATTGTTATACCATAAAATTTAGAAAAACAGAAAATTGGTTATATATTCATGATTTAAATCAAAGAAAATTACATAGGAGAGAACCGAAAGAAAAAAAAGAATTAAGAATGAAAATGGGAATGAATTTATGCTTCCCCTAATTTATTTAGGAATGAAAATTTAGGTTTATGAAGAAATGAACTCATTATATTATATAAAATCAAACAATTTCTTTTATTATCATTCCCATTAATTACTGTTTAATACCTCCAATCAAACACCTCCTAAATGTTTTAGAAAGATTATTAAAATTATAAAGCTATGTAACACTTTACTAGAAAAGATACATTTCAAACAATATATTTATACAAATGACATTTTTCTGTTCCCCTCTTCCCTGTTAACAATTTTTTTTTCCGGGGGTGATGTCATTGCCGAAGCTTCCGGATCTCACTTTGTTGCGTTTAAAAAATAATAATTTTTTTTTATTTTTTATTTTCTTTTCAAGAGCACATATAAAAAGGTATTTTTCCTTTCCTTTATTTTCTAAGGTTATCACACACAAATTATAATGTAACATTTATACAATAAACCTACTTTTATTATTTTCCTCTCGGTCTAATTGAAAGGCCATTGAGGATTTCCTAACTGTTCTTCAAGGTCCTAGGATTAGTCGAGGTATCCGGACATCCATGGTTAAAAAAGAATATGCGAGTATTTTAATAATTTAAACATACAACATAAATAAGAAATGCCCGATTTACAAGTTACATGAGTTATACTGCATCCTTCCCGCAACCAAAGTTCCCAACTGCAATGAGTCAATGACCAAAATTGAAATACAAAATGAACAACAAAACTTTATTTACTCCAATTCGACTTCATACATTTTTCATCAAATAGGTCCGATTTATAAGATATGGAGAAAAAAATAAAAACAAACGTTAGAATATATGAACCACCAAACATAGAAGAAAAGATGAAAATCTTTAGCTTAAGGTTATGGGTCAGTTCAATTGACAATAACACTTAGATCATTGAGGATTCTCTTCGAGTATTGCAATACCACCGGAGATTTCTTGGTTGTTCTATAGAGCCCTGACATTAGTCGAGGTGCATGCAAGCTGGCCCGGATACCTAAGGTTAAACAAAATAAACAGATGAAAATGGTAGCCTTTTGGCATAGGCAAAATAAAAAAATTCATATCAAAGTACAAGTTTTCTTGCATCAGGTACAAGTCGCTAAAACTCATAGTTTGTGAAGAGGATCTAACCTTTAGGATCTTGTTAAAATGGTTGAGTTACTATTACATCATATGTCATGCTTCATGTGTCCCATAAAATCTTGACAACAAAAGTTGCTTTCCCCTAACTATGAGTGCAAAGATGCCAAATGCAGGAAGATGAATCAATCCCACTCCTAAATACCTGCAAATAATCACACAAATCTTACATAAATAGTTGTACAGAGTGAAAAAATAATGTTATCTACCTTCATGATTCTATCAAATTATGGTTCACAAACATGAAGTGTTCGTCACCACCACATATTTAAGGTTCGTGATGGAATGGCAGATATCCAGAAGTTAAGTGGAATCCGATAATTTCCTTATGTGCCAAGACAAATGAAAATTTTCATTTTCTGAAAAAATTGTGATCTAAAATAATCTCTTTGCTCATTAGTAATCATATCGAAATATATCGATGGCATTGATTTCAACCTACAAGATTCGGTATTTATATTTGACTAATAGTCAAATATGGCACATAAAAATTGTATTTTCTATTTATTTTGTTAATCATGGGTGTCCGGGTCAGCTTGTGTGCACCTCGACTACTCACAGGGTCCTGGAGACCAGGAAAATCCCCAATGGCCTTGCAGGACTCCGGTGATCTCTGAGGAGGATCCCCAAAGGCCCAAGCCTTATTGCCAGTTGAGCTAACCCCATAAGGTTTTGTTATATTTACTTTGGGATAGCGTTGTATGCCATTCCTCCCTTTATCCAATTTTTTTTAAAAGAGAAGGCATACAACAATGAAGAACACATTTAGAGAAACATACCAAATGGGAGCATATGGAGATGATAAATCAAGGAAGGGATATGGCCACCTGCAACATCAAGAACCATCTAAATGTATAAATAAACACATGCTATTTATAAATTAGGTTCTTTTGTAACTTGAGCAATCTTTGATGAATCACAAGTGGTTTTCAAGTAATTATATTCTTAGTTTATTCGAAAGAAGGTTATTATGTGAAAGTTTTAACCATGAGGTACAATGATCATTGTAATATATATATATATATATATATATATATAAGCAAGATCTCAGTTTACCACATCGATACACAAGCATGGACGATCCACTGGAAAATGACGAATACACATGTCCACAGAACAAAATATGCCAAACGAAAGAAAGGGAACCGCTGATTAAAAATAAATTCAAGTTAGTCATGTCAAAAAGCATAGAACTTGCAATAAGAAAAGCTCATACACAATACAATACACAATTGCATAACATTTTACCAGGCGATTCAAAGCCACATCGACAAGGAGGAGAACAGCATTGACAGAATGCATGCTAACATCCAACTGTATTGGAAAGGACAAAAGTACCCTCAAAATGATATAAAAGAAAAGAGGGAATCAATGTATAATTCTCTACCTCTAGGGGTTGTATGCTCTGCATACATCATACCCTCGCCAGGGCGTTTTTAGGGAATCAATATATAAGCTCATAGGAAATAAATAAATATAAAATTGAAGAATCCTAAATGCAAAAAAGAATGCAAAAACTTACGAAATTTAAACTGTAGGATGCAGGAGTAAGAAATGGATAAATTATGAACCAAAACACACTATCAGTGAGTCCGACAGCGCCTGCAGATATCTGTGTATTATGAGAGAGAGAGAGAGAGTGAGGACGGATTTTAACCGAAATTCGATGAAAATAACACTAATAGAAACATTGTTATACTTGAAAAAAAAACTCACCTGAAAGATTATTTGAAAGAAATATCCCAATAAACCAGCAGTCTTTCTAACATGTGGTTCACTGTGGGAATTCAACCCCTCTGAGGGAGCCATGTAAGTGCCTCGCTCTGTGTCTAAAATGGCATGACTGATATTATTATTATTATTATTATTATCACCAACTCCATTCCAATATCGGTAACACCCATAGATGGAGAGTGAAGACGCAAGCTAACACGAGCACGAAAAAAGATTCAGACTAAATAAAAACAAATAAATCTCATAGCTCAGTATGCTCGATTTCTTACTGTGGTTGGAGAGTCGGATCAAATGGAATTTTTCGTCTATTTGTAAAAGATAAGCAATGTAATACAACTCGATCAGTCGAAAAAGTTTCAAGAAAAGTTTCATTTTTATCCATTTTTTAGCCTTGTACAATAGATGATATAGAAAAAAACAGATGTTTAAAAAACATATAGATATAATTAGCAACATTGCATACCGCAAAATAGAAAGTGACCAAAGTAAATGTCCACCTGTTCATCACCAGAAACATCACAAAAGAAAAGGATCTATGAGGAAAAAAAAATATGTTTGAATTCAATATCATAATAAAGGGTCTGAAAGAACTTACTGAGTGTAAAAGAAAAGTATGTCGGCTCCATCAAGAACCAAGTTAGCAATAAGCAAAGCCAACATGACACCAAATGCAATTAATCTGTAAACAAGCAGCCAAGCAGGATGGAGTGTTTTCAAAGAGGTCCTCCAAGTTTCATCTTCATACAAAATCCCAATTGGCTTCACATCATGCTCGCGGTCTTTTATACGACTTGCCTTTTTGGTGAACACTTCGTATTTGATTATTAAGATCGTTGTTGCTACCATAGCAATCAAGATCCATAATGCACAGAGGAAGAACCTCCAGTTCAACCAGTAACTCAGGGCTGTTGTATCATCAGCCATTAATGGTCCCAATTAACTTGCAGCTCCTATTTGCAAACCTCACTGTTATATCTTTTAGCTTGAAGCGAGGTGTAACATGATTAAATTTGGTAAAATTTCATTAGATGACATGATTAAACAGCTGAATCTAATCCGAGTAGGACGAAAATGGCTCATCAGAGAATGAAAAAAATTAAAATTTAACAGATAAAAGCACACATCCTGTCCCAAATCAGATGTAATGTTTGTTGCAACATCTGTTTTAAGAAAAACATTTGACTGCTAGCCAAATATTCAAAATATCCCTAAAAAAGAAAAAAAGAAAAGGGGAAAATTTTGTAGAACGATGCAAATACTATAAATATTTGGTAAATGATTATCACAGGCAACAAGGTAACAATAACTAGAAATTTTGTCTAAACTAGAGGAACCTTTCATCTATTTTGGGTAGCAATAACTAGAAAACTTGAAGTAGTTTTGCAGTGTTTTGACAATTTTATGATTTTTGAAAGTCTAAATAAGAAAAAGGAATCGCTCCAAAAAGGGATAAATGTACAATTACGATGATTATGAATCTTCAAGTATCATAAAATTAGCACAAAAGGCAGAAATGGATGCTTGTGAAGTTAAATAACAACACCATGAAGTTCGGCCATCGGAAGTGGTTCACAGATGAAAGAATTAAATAACATGAAGCTAAACAATTAAAAAAAGCAGAGATTAGTGGTTGTGGAGTTACCTGTATTGATGACTATGAGTATATCAATTTTCTGGTGTGATCGCTGATTAGAAACAAGCAAAAGGATTTAGGGTTTGAATGAAAACTGCCATTAACAAGGAAGAAGGAAACAAGTAGAATTAAGCGGAGGAACACCAACCGCAACCTCAACCTCAGCCTATTGCTGTTGATTGATGTCGACATCTTCACCACGGTCTACTCTTTAGTTTCAATTCGACCCATAAAACATAATTTTTGTCACACTAGTTCATAACCCTCTTTGACAAATTAACCCATAAACTACTTATCTTAAAAATTTACCTTCATAGTTAACGGAGAAGCTGGAAGCTCGTTAGCGGTAGGGACTAAATTTAATACAAATTATATAAATGATGGGTACTTTTTATATTAAAATAAAATAAAGAACTAAATTCCGTAATAAATGACAAACTTCAAGAATCAAATCTATAATCTACCCATGTTTCTAGTACACGTTTGTTGCATGAAATTGTGAGCTCACCAAAGGAGATAAGAAAGTCTAGATTTGTACCAACCTAGTTGATTTTAATTATGTTTCATGTTTTTTTAGTATTGAATGTTATGTTTAAAGATCAATGATATTCAGTAGGTCGGTCAATAACATAAGCTGTGGTTGTACTACATATCCAATCAGAGACGTATCTACATTGAAAGATACGATGACACGGGCCACCGCTTCATGGTTTCGTCATAAAGTTAAAAAAAAATACATTTCTAATGGGTATCATCGTATTTTAGGTTCGGTGATACCAACATTTTAATGATGGAGATGTTAAATGCTCCTCCTTTGTACAAAATACTTGGGTTTGAGTCCCATCATTGTCAAATTTGTTGATTTTTGGTTTAAATTTTGGTATTTTTTCATATCTCTTGTATTGTTACAAAAAATATGTAGACATGATTTAAACATGAGTCTCTTCTATGCAACCAACCAATAAATCTATACTAGTATTATAAAAAAATTAATATTTTTAATAGTTAAACTGTATCACCACTTAAAAATTTCCTATTTCACCACTGTATCCAATATCATGTTAAGCCCGTCACACAACATACCTTAATGCATGGCTTATATAAGACGGTATTTATTTTATTTTTTTAACTATTTTAATGTCTTGCTTATTAGTATATAATCCAGATTTTAGTGTCTTGTTCTTTTAGTATATATCCAAAAGAAAAAAGCGCGTTACAAATAGAAATAAAAGAAATGTATAATAAAATATAAAAAACATGATCAATTGATCATTTATTTTTGTGAAAGGGAAATTATTTTAAGAAAAATGAAATTTGTATGTATTCCATTTTATTTTGTTGATTTTTATTTGTAATAGAAGGATAATTTTGGACAAAGCAATGAAGCATGTACTAGGGTCGTTTTTTCATTTACATTCCCTTGTTTTTCAAAACTACAGGTTTCATTTTTACATTTTCGTAAAAAGATACACGAACTGAATCAAGAGCTCCAACGAAGCCAATCGATCGATCGATTCCTGCAATTATATATACACCAGAGTCGGATTGAACCCTTCTCATCATCATCATCATCATCATCTTCGATTACGGTTTGGCCTCCATTGGTCACCATCACCGAGCTGCTCTGCTAGAAAGTCAACCGGCAATGATCCCGGAGGAGCCGATTTCTCACTCAAATCACCATATTCATCATCCGAGTCTTCATCATCAAAAAAGTCGCTCTCATATTCACTGTAATCCTCCTCTTCAGGATCATCATCGCTTCTCTCTTCGTTTGACACGATTACAGCATCATAAGTATGCTCCACCACCTGTGAAGCCGCCTCAAATTCCTCCACCACCTTCAAAAGATCATCGGGTCCCACCCCAATATCTTCCAGCACCATTGCCTTGTTCAACTCGATCGCTCGCCTCCATAACGACATCATTCTTGGGCTTGAAACAACTCTTCTTGATTCCAACTCGTAAGAGCCATCTTCAGTGTTTTCTGATGCAAGAAAGAAAAGAAAATGAATCATAAAACTAATCAAAAGTTTCAAAAATCCAAAAATCTTGTATTTACCTGAACAACTAGTTTCGTTTGCAATGTTATCAAAAGTAGGGGTCGAAAATATAGGTGCACCATGGTACATAGACTTCCAACCGTGACCTCTCCAAATCAAGATTTGTTCATCATCAAACGATAGCAGCACACAAGGGACCAATTCCTAGAGATAATAACATGATCAATTTAGTTTCATCACAAATAAAAGTAAATGAACTTGCAAATTCCCATTTGGCATAGTGTTTTGTAGAATATAACATTTAGCGGCTAGGTGGACAGATATCAAACGATTTACTACTGATCTCCGCTATTGCAATAAACTATAAATCAAATTGAGAATGGATTTCCGAACCTTTAACTTAGCGCCAATCTTCTTGTAATCACTTGCATGCATCCCTCTACAATCAATCTTCACTAATGAAGACTCTTCGAAAGCTTGTCTCACATCTTTAACCAGGGTCATGTACACTCCATTTTTCGCTGTTAGATGGACAATTAATCAAGAAAAAGTTTGAGCAAAAAGTAAAAGGGATTAGAATTTCGAACTATGAAATGTAAAATCAAGCATTATTAGCCTTAACCTTCGATTTGGACAAAAACCTTACCAAGTTTACAAATTGGGGGAAGATTTTTCCCTTTGGTTCTAAACTCATCGGCTTCTTGTTTAGTCAACCCTTCTGGTGCTTCTTGTATGAGCTTAGGGTAAACTGGAGTTGCAGGTTTCCATAGCATAACAGGATATTGTGGACGATTATGAGGATCATAATGTCTACCACGAAAAAGATAAAACACACCACCGGTTCGAAGAATGATCTTACCACCAGTCTTCTCCTGTTATTTCAACTAATCTTTAGCTACCAAAGAAACCTATGATTTCCATTCCAATTAGAAATCATACCCACATTCTACCAAAATGGTTTACTTACAGAACCAGCAAACGTGATGAAAGATGAAAAGAACAAAATGGATTGAGTCAAAGAACCTGAAGAACGCGATAAAGGTTTTTCATATCGACAGTGGGAACTCCAAGGCATCGAACTTTGCAAACAGGATCTCTCCTCCAATGGGAATGTATCAATTCCAACATATTATGTGTCAATCCATCCCTTCCTATAAAACCCATATATGGTTCAAGGGAAAATCGCAAAAAAGATCAAACAATCTGTTTATAGGTGAGGTGTATCTTACCAAGATTGACCTGCCGATTACTAGAAACGTGACGTTTAACAAGCTCTTGTCTCTCGGCTCTACTCAATGGCTTCCCAAGCACTTCCTCCCTTGGCTTCACCTCAAAATTCCCAAGCTCATATGGCTTCAACATCTCCAATTGCTTCGCATTGGTACTTGGATTCAGTGACTCGAAAAGCTTAATCTTCCTGGTTGATTTCTTCAATGGCGCCTTACCTGTCCACGGCCTTGGCATAGTCGGCGGCGCGAAGGGGAGGAAAGCCGGCTCACGGATTGCAATTGGCTTCGCTCGGGGAATCTCGGAGTAACTGTACTGGAACTCGAATGGTGCACCGGGGAGCTGGTAGGATACGCCGGATTCACCAACGACGACAGCACGGTCGCCGTCGGAGGAGACGACGTCACCGTCCCTGACAGGTTTGTAGTATTTGGAGCGGCGGTGGAAGGTTTTGAAGGCGGGGTTGGATTTCGGTTTTGGTGGTGGTTGATTTTGGGATTTATGAAGTGGTGGGTATTTGGGAATTGGAATTGGGGGTTTGATGGAGGAGGAGTAGTTGTTGTTATTAGGTGGTGGTGGTGTGGGGAGGGAGGAGAAGAGATTAGGGTTTGGAAGAGATGCAAAAATCGCCATTTTCGATCAGAAAGGAGATTTTACAGGGGTTCATTAATGGTGGTTCGTTTAGTTGCAGATGAAAAGGACGAGGGAGAAATTTACAAGCATCCAAGAAGATGGAGGAAATATCTTGATAACGACGGTACGTCGCCGTTTTAAAATTGGAATCAGATTAGACTTATTGGGCTTGTTGATTTCGCATGTAGTCCGCTAGAGGTTAGAGGACGAGCCCATAACCGGTTCCAAATCGGTGTTAGTCTGAGCCGCTCCGGACCTTGTCGACAGTTTTAACCCGGTTTCGAGTCGGGTTGGTTCTAAATCAGTCCTGGTCTCCTACTGGTCCTGGACCGTCCCATTCAACCATCTTTTTAAAGATGGTTACTATGGGTCCGGTATGACCTGAGACTATCTTAGGTCTTATATCTGGGGACCAATTACATTTTTTTGATGAAAATTCAAGGCCTAATCTGATCCTAGACCAATTATACATAGGTGTGGTTTTAAAGAAAAAAATTAAGTTTTTATTAATTATATATCAAGCTTTTAATTTTTTTTATTTTACCAAAATCTCAAGTTTTTTAAGTTTTTTAAGTTGTTTTTTTAAGTTTTTTCAAATGTTCCGGTACTAAATTTTAACAATCGTAATTATAGAAACATTTATTACATTTTTATGTAAAAAAGATTTATAGTTTATTCAAATGATCCAATGCGTATTTCAATAAAATATTATAAAAAAAATAAAATTTCAAACAAAAATTATCATGTTTAAACTTGGTTTTTGGGAAAAAGAAACTGGGACCAGTTTGGATCGGAAAGGGATCGGTTCTGACTTTGTACATAGAAAATGGAACCAATGTTTTTGGTTGGGACTAACTGATTTAGGGCCGTTTATGAAATATTTATCCAGATAAATGTTTATGGGTAAGCTGGACACTATCATTACTTAACGGATAATACCAAAAATGTGTCGTATACAATAATTTACCTAATAAGCTATAACTATTGTAAGAATCGTGATCCTCACTTATCGGGTAAGATTCCTATCCTCACTTTTCAGTCTTATTGAATAAGACCTATTTTTGATTTCACTCTTAACAAATAAGATTCTTGAGTGACACCGTATTATATAAAGTAACGTGATTGTTAAACATTGTGATAAAGCACCATGCCCAACTCTGTAGTCAACCATCAAAACCCAAAATAAATATTAAGGCCTTTTGACTGGCCCAATAAAGGCCCAATTTGGTTTCCTCTTATTTTAATTCCTATAAAAGCTCTCATCTTCCAATTTTTCCTCCAAACCCTAATCGGCCGTATCAATTCAGTTCTGCGAAAATGCAGATCTTCGTGAAAACCCTAACGGGTAAGACGATCACGTTGGAGGTTGAATCCTCCGACACGATCGACAATGTGAAGGCCAAGATCCAAGACAAGGAAGGCATCCCACCGGACCAACAACGTCTCATTTTCGCCGGAAAGCAGCTTGAGGACGGCAGAACCCTTGCTGACTACAACATCCAGAAGGAATCGACCCTCCACTTGGTTCTCCGTCTTCGTGGTGGCGCCAAGAAGCGTAAGAAGAAGACATACACTAAGCCGAAGAAGATCAAGCACAAGCACAAGAAGGTGAAGTTGAGTGTGTTGCAGTTCTACAAAGTCGATGATTCAGGGAAGGTGCAGCGATTGAGGAAAGAGTGTCCTAATGCTGAGTGTGGTGCGGGGACTTTCATGGCCAATCACTTCGATAGGCACTATTGCGGCAAGTGTGGTCTCACTTATGTTTACCAGAAGGCTTAAGGTTGAGTAAATTAGATATGTTTCAAGTATCTTTTATGAGTTATGGATTATAATTCTGGATTTTTGTTGTTATTTTCTGTTAAAGCCTGGATTTTAGGGTTGTTTTGAGTTGAAATTTAAAGCTTTTTGTTATCAACATATCAAGAGTTCCTAGTTGTCTACAGGATATGCTTACTACTTGGCTGTTTAGTTTTTAATCATCATGAATGGGTGAAACATATAGATAATTCCTGAATGTTAGGTTCTCATATATGGTTAAATTCACAAATGCTTATTAATTCCCAACTATATGTAACTCTGTTTAGTTGTTATCTGTTTGGTTTTTTAATCATCTTAATCTAATAAATCCATGATCGTTTTGTTTTTTTTATTCCTAATCGGCATGCTTACCTTCTTTAGATGATTAAATAATGATACTTGTTTTACACACTGTAACAAAACTGTTTCAAATTGTACTGGTTAAAGATTTTACCTTATAATTATGTGTGCACATCACCAGTATAGTTTCATCAGTCTATTGATTGGTAGTTATAGATGTTAAGCCTTGAAATAGGGATTCTGTTTATTTCAGTATGTGATGACTGTGTATGCCATGAAAGTTTAGATGTAGAAATTTAATTTGGTCTAGTAGCAAATGCTTTTAAGGGTGTTTTTCTGTTGGTTTTACTAAAGCTTTAATATTTAAGTTGCCAATGTTGATTATGATTCTTAAATACAAACAGTTTCTTCATGATCACTTAGTTGGATACATAGCAAGCAGGTTGCCATTCTCTCTTTTGATGGTTCATCATCTAGTGGGGGTGTGAATTGCTTGTTTCTGTTTTGGATTGATTATATGTGACATCGCTTGTGGTCATCTATGGTTTGAGGTTTTCTCCTGGCAAATATTTACCTTATATGTATGCTGGATTGGATGGTCTTTTTGTTGTTGTAATTCATATTCAATCGGTCGTTCCTTTATCCTACCTACTAATAGCTTACAGAAACAGTGTCGATTACAAGAATAATGGTCTTCAAGGTGGGGATTGGGTACATGTAATATTGTTTGTTTATTGGGTTTTGTGCACTTGACTAGGCTGTGTTTTCTAGTTGGTATGTTATTTTGTGCTGTGCTTTTTGATTATAAGGATTGGGGAAGCATAAACTAGGAGTTAATTTTGTTTAGCCGGTAAAAGGAAAGCTTCCAAGAGAGATTAGATATAGTATTCATCTTGCAACCTCCAATAGGATAACCTAAAGGATTTGCAATCCGTAAAGCCCCAATAGGTCAACATAAAGGATTTGCAATCCGTAAAGCCCCAATAGGATAACATAAAGGATTTGGAATCCAAGAAGGGCATTGCTGTTATTAGTTTTCCCTGAAGGTCATGCAAGGGGTAACAAGCCAATTTTATGTGGTTGGAAGTCTTAATTTGGACTGAAATGCACAAGTGGGTGGAAGACTCTTGTTGTTTATGTATGTTGTTTATGTGCATAAAACTAGGGAAGTTAAAGATTGTTGAGACCCAGCAAAGATTGCAGAAATTGAAGTTGTAATGAGAGGATGGATACCAAAAGCAAATCTGCAGCAAGGAACTAGGAATAAAGAAAGTGAAAACCAAAGTGAACCCAATAGAGAGAGATTTGATACTTTTGGAGACATAAATGCTGAAGAAACACTTGGCTTCATGTGATTAAGGATCTTAGTCAAGTGTAGTTTATCATTGCTCTTAATCTCTTATCATGGATACCTACCTAATAAGCAATAGATTTGTAGCTATACCATCTTTCAAGTTTAGCTTTCCATCCTTGAAGAGAAAAATGTCCAACAAACACTTTTTGAAAATATTCAACTAGTAGAATGGACCAAATGCGAGCCTCAATTCAAATGGACAAAGCCTCAAGTAGGTGGTATAATCCATTAACAATAAATTCTTAGGGGGTGTTTGGTTGGGGGTATTAAGTCGTAATTAATGGCAATGATAATAAAAGAAACTGTTTGGTTTTATATAATATAACGGGCTCATTCCCCCCAAATTTTCATTCTTGATTAAACCGAGGAAAATGAAAATTCATTCTCATTTTCATTCCCTTGCCATAACCAAACGCACCCTTAGTTGATAATGTATATACTTTTATCCTATATGAAGTTTCAATGGAAAGATTTATCAGATTTAAAGTCGAAATTCTTTTAGAGATTGTAGTACCGATCTAAAGGTATGCGGAGGATAGAGAGACAAGGTTGTAAATTTCGCTAGGCGGCCAACCCCCTTGTAGCGAGTACTCGGCCTAGGCGGGGAATACTCGGGGAGTACTCGGATTGGGTGTTTTTATATATAAAATTTAAAATTATATATATATATATATATAACACATGTTCATAAATAATAAATAACCAAATATAAAGATAATTTTTCATAGCACCTAAAATATATGTTTAAAAAATAAGCAAATTGTTCATGAGGGTTGGACGGTGAGGAGTTAGTGAGCCGTTGTTCTTCGTTTCTTTATTTTGATTTTAGAAGCTTATTGTTTTAAGTTTTAAGATAAAATCAATAATTACATTTTGGTCCTCTATATTTTAAAGTTGCCATTTTGGACCCTTGGACCGGCTTGGACCGAGTAGACCGAGTAATCCCCGCCTAGGCCGAGTAACGAGTAAAGTGACCGAGTAACCACAAATCGCCAAGGTAGTGAGCTGAGGCCCGAGTACTCGCTGCCTAGGCCGATTTTTACAACACTATAGAGAGGTACCATGAGTATAGGGCAATCAAGGATATGTACATGTGACCAAGTACTTAGTTAGGACTTTGGTGGGTGAGATGAAATATGCATACATTAATTAGAGTGATGCTCATTCTTCTTTACAATAATTTTGGATGAGAACTTGGAATCCAAATGATTGTCCCATGATGTATGTCATTTGCTTACGATGGAGCCGAAGAGAGATGTCAATGCTAATTTGGAGTAGTGGCATTGGTGGCATGGCGACTACACAACATACGCTTTAAGTGCAACTTCAATAAGGAGTGGGAACCCGAATACCCCAGGAAAGTGTATGTGTGTTAGCTTGCCTTTCAAAAAAAAAACAAGGAGTGCAATGAGGTGGGGGTAAATGCTAGTATCTTGGATCATGATTTAGAGGAAGGGAGAAGTCGAGGTCAATGTGACAGAGTACAATACGATGGTTTGGGCATGTTCACAATAAGCATGTAACGACATTATTGAGCAGTGTGGATGGAGATGGCGGCCTTGGGCCTTTTTGGAAGCATGACCTATGATAATAGTTCTTAGACATCAAATTAGGGTTGAAGGTTATGTTGGGGCGGCCTTGGGCCTTTTTGAAAGCATGACCTATGATAATAGTTCTTAGACATCAAATTAGGGTTGAAGGTTATGTTGGGGTTGGTCTGTTTTGTCTACACACCTGGATTTACGGTCTCAAAACCATCTGATAGAGATGTTAAACCCCTTATAAGACGACTTTTGTTCACGTGAGATCTTATGGTACGGATGGTTAAATTGGTGGTTGACCTAATCTGCTTTTGAGCTTGTTATTTTATATATACCCTTTAGCTTGTTCTAAATGTCTTTTTAGTGAATTTTAATTATTCTTTCAAGTTTTCTCAACTTCCCGACTTTGCTGTTTTTTAATGTTTTTTCCACATAATTATTTAAGTGTCAAGTTTTCCAAAACGCTGAACTTTTTATACTTTCTTAAACCTTCTTTTAAGCCTGAGTAAATGAAAACAAGTTCCTTACCTCTAGCAATTTTGGTTTCATGGTTAGAAAAATCATTTGATTTGAAGCAAGAAAACATATTCAAGACTACTTTCTTTTGGTGTATGTTTGGTTTTGTTTATTATTCAAAATAAGCCATCTAACTATCATAATAATGTCGAAAATAAAGTCTCTTTCTTGTACTTGTATCACATGTATCATGGCATCCTTAAATGTTAACAAAAAAAACATATACTCTCGATCTAGGAGACGAATCATAATCATCTATAAAACACATTTCTAAATTTATAAAATGGACCATTTTACCTAATAGATACCAATGTATATAAATGAGAGATATATTACAAACCCAACTATTAGTATAAATCATGTAAATTAATTAATTGAGATATTTATCATATAGTAAGAATTTATGTATTATTATGTTTTGGATATTTGATGTTAGAAAACAAATGAAATATTTTTTGAATCTAATCTTTATTAAACCAGATGAACAGTTAAGATTATTTTGTAAACCACAAGACTTGTGGCGTACTGGTTAAGGCTTGTGGGGGATGATGCTAGATAACCCATCTATAGCAGGTTCGAATCCAGACGCAAACAACTTGTGGCCACTGAGAAATTATCTCAGGGTTGCATGCTTTAGTAGTCTTAAAATTGTCAGAGATTAGTCTAGATAAATGTCTAGGATACGTTTTCCAAAAAAAAAAAAAAATACTTGTGTTTATAAATGAAACCATTAACCACTTCTCTCTAAACTAAAAATTCTAATGCCTTTGACTATGCCATAAGTATAACCTTCCCAACCACATTTTATTTTTTTAGGAATTTCGTTTAAAATATGAAATTGCATTATACTAGGTATTAAAAAAATTAACAATGATAAAGAAATAATGGATTCTCTCTTTATATACAAGTGTGCCAATTTGGCAAACATCAAAATCTTTTTAACTATTAAGCATCTTGAAATTTTGATATTGGTATCCAAAGGCCAAAGCTCTTTAATTTCTTATGAACCCTAATCATTTATTACTTCCCACCACCTCACATTCACAAGTATATATATACACACTGTATTTGTATATATCCATAGAAAACTTGTAGGAGGGTCAAAGTCAAGATAGGTGTTAAAACGCACGTGCATGCACATGGCTGACTGAAGGTACAATGGTTATCACTGTTTTAAGTAGGTGAGAAGTGCATTGAAAATTAATGGGGTTAATTAATAATAGTTATTATCAAGGGTGAAAGTGATCTCCTAAGTATCTTTCTTACATTAATTTACTCCCATCCATCTTACTTTTATTTTTCAATATTTATTTTCTATCAAAACAAATAAAAACTATATGTTTATATAGGAAAGTTCAAATGAGAACTTAAATTTGGTTGTGAACGTGAGAACAAATGAGAGCGCGACATGTGTCGTGCTCTTATTTGTTCTTACGTTTACAACCAAATTTAAGTTCTCATTTGAACCCGCCCCTTTATATTGTTATATATAAGTTGTATTGCCATTTAGTGATCACCATATTAATTACTTAATGTGAATGATCCTAACATTTCGTATATTCCAATACCTCTTCTTTATATTAGTTAATTTGATGATGTATTCTTTTATTCAAATTATAAATTATAAATAGAATAACAGTATAGCTTTCAAGGTGAAGAGTCATTTATTTAGAGAGGAATCCAAAGATAAAAACAAAATGAGCATATGCTTTCCTTACACTTTCATTCATTCATGTGGGTCTATTTCAACATCAAATATTAAACTCAGAAGTAAAAAGATACCCTGGTAGGAACACCAATATAAGTAAATATTTAAACACGAAAAACCTGAAAATGTTGGGGTTGTAATCCAGCAGGATTGTAAATTTTCTTTAAATTTAATTAATACCCCTCTCTCTCTCTCACACACACATACATACATACATAGGCGTAAAAAGTTGAGTTAATACTAAAAAGCGTAAGAAGTGAATCTGAACCATTGATCACTTTTAATCCCATGCTTTCCAATGAATTGCACTTTGTAAAGATATTGATCTGGTGCACCCCGATGCATCTCATCCTAATGTGTGTCCATTTCACATCCAACGGTGAATAACCACTTCCAACACTTTTCACCATATATAACACTTCTCAATGGAACCTATATATATATATATATATAGGGTCAAGTTGAAAGGAAAACATCAAAAAAACCGGAAGAACATCACGGGAGCCCTCCATTTGAAAGATACGCACTAATGCATTTGTAACATACATTTATGCATATGCATCAATGCTTCCATAATTGTAGAAGTATTGGTGCATAGAAAAAAAAACGTTTGTATGCATTAGTGCACACCGTCCGGATGGAAAGCTCCTAGGGTGTTTTTCAGTTTTTTTTAGTGTTTTCCCTTAAATCCATCTCTTTCTATATATATATATATATATATATACATATACATATATATATATATGGTTGGGTTCCTATATGAACCCATGTATATATATCTTAAACATGAAATATTAACTTATAATTATATCCATTAACATATATAGTATGTCCTTACTTTTTCTAATGATATTTGATTTTCTATATCGGAACTCAACCCTATATACAAAGGAAGGTTCAAAACAATAAAACACAAAAAAAAGTTAAGAATATACAAGTAATTAGTAAACCCAAAAAAAATGAAGACGGATATATACGTGACTTACTTTTGTTTTACTTCTCTTTTTTACCATTTATTAAATGCATGTGTGAAACCACATTTTGTTTTATCAATGTATGAATCATTTCCTAACACGTTCTTAATTCTTTTTTGTCTTTGTTTAATTAATTATATGTGTAATATATTTATATATATATATATATATAGGAAAGTTCAAATGTGAACTCATTTTTGGTTGTGAACGTGAGGACGAATCTCAGCCACTTATCCGGTCAATGAAGGCGAACTTTGACGCAGTTCCTCCTTTAATAATCTCCACCCTCCCATGAATCGCGTCAATCCTCCGTGATCGCGTCCACCATAACCGAAGATGTGTGACTAAGATTCGTTCTCACGTTCACAGCCAAAATTGAGTTCACATTTGAACCTAACTCTCTCTATATATATATATATGTGGCTATTTATGGGAGAACTTTGTATTGTAAAAATAAGATTCATTCACAACAACATATAGGGATGGAAACGTACGAGTATCAAGTGGGTAATGCATCCCCCGACTCCGACCCCCGTCTAACATCCCCGTCCCCAACCTCGACCCGACTAATCCCCGACGGGCTCGGGGTACCCAGTTTAGTAAAAAATGACATATTTTAAAAATAAAATTATAAAAAAATCGTTACTACATTAATCAACAATTTTAAAAAACAGATACATTTGTCATTTAATATTAAATAAATATATATACATACATGTACATTTATTTATACATACATATATTAGATAAAATTAAAACATTAATAGGGTATATTAGGGGCGGGTAATGCCATCCCCGACCCCGTTTCGGGTATGAAAATAGGTCCCCGTTCCCGTCCCGTTACCCGTTAAACTGAGGAATCCCCTCCCATTAGGGTCGTGTACCCGCTCTAACGGTAAAATTTCCATCTCTAGCCACACATGTTGAAATACCCATACATGGTAATTCAAATTGTGATTAATTAACCACAAGGGTAAAAAAAAATTCCCTTTGTGGCCACGGAGTTCAAATCCAGGGAGGGGTAAAAAAATTCCCCTTTGTGGCCACGGAGGTCCCAGGTTCAAATCCAGGGAGGGGTAAAAAAAATTCCCCTTGTGGCCACGGAGGTTCAAATGTAGTGACTCCGGGCTACTCGCACAGCGGGTAGTTGCCCTGGGATTAGTCGGCTCGCATAGCGGGTTGGATATCCAGGTTAATAAAAAAAAATTGTGATTAGTTAAATAATAACTAATTAGTTTGTAAAAACTGCAAGAACTAACGTAGATCAATCTAAAACTTTTTAGATAATAAACATTGTTTAGTAAAATAGCATAAAAGGTATCACAAAGATTATTGGGTATCAGAGAGGGTAAGACATTGGAGATCACAATGGTTATATATCACAATACATTTTATATATATAACGAGAGAGGGAGGGAGGGAGGGAGAGAACCACACAAAAGAAGAATAGAAAACCTTCATTAATCGTTAGATCTAAAAAAGTATATGATTCATATTCAGATGTAACCGCCCCTAAAGTTCGCAACTATTTGATTAAAACTGATAGGTGGCTGGCAGCCAAAAGTTTCCGCTTCTCCATTTTTTAGGGTTTTCCATTTAACCCAAATTATATATATCACCTATATCATTATATTTGGGCTATTAATTATTCGTCAATGGTGATTAAGTTTTGCAAATGCTGTATAACATACATTAATGAAATATTTAATCGGCACTTGGTTCTTAATTAATTAGGGCAAATGCCAAGCCTTTCGTTTACCATATATACTTCCTCCAACTCTCACCAACATAAAACCCATAAGATAATTAAGAAATCAATAAACCCTAGTTAATTAAACCAAATTAAAGATGTATTAAAGTGGTCGACATTTGATTTGCTTTACTTACGATCTAGCTAGCTAATGCCTTGAAAATTAAAGGGCTACATAAATATCAAATTAAGACGACTGAATGGCTAACTATCTAGCTTCACATTTCTATTTCTGCACATACATAAGTCCATGTATATATATATATGCAAAGTACACCCTAGCTCCTTCTCCAACTTCACATCTCTTTTCTCTCGCTAAAATATGTCAGCACTGAACCATCTTTTAGACGAACAAATTTGCTATGTGCAATGTGGCTTCTGCACCACAGTTTTACTGGTAATTAAGTAAACTCTTGTGCATATATATATATATATGTGTGTGTGTGTATATATATATGTATTTATATATATACTCACTCAACCAAATTAGGGTTTACTGTTGCATTTCAATTTGGTTCCATTTTTGCTGCATTTAATTTATATATGTTGGTGTTTGTAGGTTAGTGTACCATGTAGCTGCTTATCTATGGTGGTTACAGTCAAATGTGGGCATTGTACAAGTCTCCTTTCAGTCAATATGATGAGATCCTCTTTTCTTCCTCTTCATCTCTTTTCTTCTCTTGATAACCAACAACAGGTGTGTGTGTTTTTAATCACATCTCTTAATTTAATTTCGGTTCATAACTATCTTTATAATGATTAAAATATATATATATATATATATGTTAGAAACCATCGAGCTATCGGTTTTTATATATTTCTGACATGCAGCCAACGGTTGAAGTTTGTGGAGAAGATGTACAAGTTACTAAAACAGCAGCCTTAAGCAAGCATAGCTCTTCCCCTCTCATCTCATCATCCTCATCCGATGAAGACAATGATGATGATCTTGTTCTAGTAAACCATGTCGTCAACAAGCGTAAAATTTCACTTAATGATATCTTATTTATATGCATCAATATATAAATATATATAATCTTTAATTATAACACACAAGCCCCCCCTATGTACAATGATCATTTGATAATGGAAATCTTACTATTTATCATGAGGAATACCTCAAATATCTTCATGATTGATGAGTTTGTTTTGCAGCACCGGAGAAGAGGCAACGCGCTCCATCCGCATATAACAAATTCATCAAGTAAAGTATTTCATTTAAGTTGATTAAGTATATATATGATTTGGGGAGATTAATTTATGTAACAAATGATTCAACTCACCTATATATGTACATTAATTATATTATCAGGGAAGAGATCAGAAGGCTGAAGACACAACATCCCAACATGTCTCATAAGCAAGCCTTCAGTACAGCTGCCAAAAATGTATGTTTTCTCAAAGTACAAAACATATATATATCTTTAATTAAGGAAATTAATTAACACAAACAGTTAATATATATAAAAGACACATACATATATGTTAACTAAGTTTGACTAGCTAGGTCTTGTTTCAGTGGGCTCATTCACCACCAAGTACTCAACAGAATGAAGGAGAGAAATCAAAGGGATCAGGTAATGATGAATCCACAGTGATGATGACGATCCAGCAGGAGCCTGGTTCAGATGATCAGCCTTCTTAATTAAGTTATAACACAGTTGATAGAGTACTGCAGGTAGCTAAGAGTTACGGATTAGATCGAGGCTAGTAACTAAGTAGCTAAAATATTGTTCCAATTATGGTGCTAATTTCATTTGATTTGAAGCTATTGCCTTAATCTAGCCAAATTAACATAATATCATCTGTTAGATACCTCAAAAATCAATATATGTTCCTTTCTCTTTTGCCCTTTGCTCAATACACACACACACACACATATATATAAGGGGTGCAAATGAGAACTCAAATTTGGTTGTGAACATGAGGACAAATAAGGGTGCAACACGTGTCATATTCAGACTGATTATAGTGTTATTCAGATTGAATGTAGTGTGATTCAGTCTCAATGTAGTATTATTCGGTCTGAATAATCCGAATAATGTACTCATTATTCACGTTGAATCCCCTTCATTATTCAGAATGAATGTGACACGCGTTACGTTCTCCTTTGTCCTCACGTTCGCAACCAAATTTGAGTTCGCATTTGAACTTTCTTCTCTCTCTCTCTGTCTGTCAATATATATATATATATATGTGTGTGTGTGTGTGTATGGGACCGATCAAATGTAAATCACTCATATTTGTAAAAACTATGCAAACCACGGCATCCGTCGATTTCATTGTTTAATTTAATGAAATTGTTTAATATAATACTTTTCTTGATGAAACTGTTTTATATATTGGTTGTTTCTATGTTTTAATGAAACCGTTTCATGTAGGTTTTTCTCTAAAATTAATAGAATGAAGATGATAATATCCATAATTAACACCTTTCACAATAAAAATGACTAATCAACCTCTCATAACTACAAAAAAAAAAAGGAAAAAAAATTATATATGATTGGTTGAATGAGATTTGCACAGTTTGTACAAATAACGTGGTTTGTAAAGTAAACATCCCCTATATTATCTATATATATATATATAGGTGTCTTATTTTATAAACCACCAAAAGGCTGTAAACTATTTTACAATTATCTTTAGTGAGTCTCATTTACATGACTTGATTGTGGTGACAAAAGAAATTAGCATTAAAAAAACTTGTAAACTTGAGCTAGCTTATATATAATGGTGTGATTAAATTAGAAAAAAAGGAGTCGTTTTCGAGCCACTAAATGTGAAGTTAGTGACACATTACTACTAGTGTAGTATATGTGAAAAGATGAAGATGATCATTTAAAGCTTAGTATATATATGAGTAGTAATTTATACCACAGAGATAGGAGCATGGGTTTCTGTTGCAAAAACTTGCAGGTTCCTTCACAAGGCAATGGCTTCTTGAAAAGGCAATTAAGGATTCAAGACTTCTCAAATTAAAAAATTAAATGGATATGTGTAACTGACCCCATTGAGTTAAGAACCATGCCTGAGTTGTTGTTTCTATTTTCAGAGGGTGTTTTGGGTTCAATAATGGGTACATTATTGATGTTATCAGGTATATATATGTACATGTGTAGTAGCTGGCTGGCTGGCTAGATGCTCTTCAAGTACTTATGAATCTAGAGCTTCAGTTCTTCATTTAAGAGTGTGACAAATGATTGACAAAACCACCACCTTCTAATTAAGCCATTAATTTATAAGTCAAATCAAACTTTTTGCTTATTAATTAATTACCCTACCTGCAGTGTGTAGTGTCTTAATAATCCTTGTTAATTAAGACTGCTTAGTTAGAGCATCTTCAATGCACAACCCTTTAATAGTTTTTTACTATTTCGTTTAGTTGTTTAAAAGACTTTAGTATCGGGGAATAAGACTTTTTTAAAAAGCTTTTTTATGAATAAACTTTTTACGAACTTTGTCTCTTACATTCTCTCACATATGATCTCTTGAAAGAGTTTTTGTGACAAAAACTTTTTAATGTAGAAAAAGTCTTTATAAGACTTAAGCATTGGGGGTGCTCTAAGCATTCTTTTGCCACTTTGATTAGTTAAAGACACTTGGGATCGTGTATCGTGTGGTTTGCAGGATTTTGAATTGGATTCTATTCAAATATGGTGTTTGTAAAGTTTGATCAAATTACCGAGTTTGTAATGGAAATTTGTCATATATATATATATATATATATGATGGATAATCCCCAAAGTGATCACAATAAAGAAAATGACCATTCAAATCACCAAATGAATTCATCATAACCGAAATGCCACATATATCGCTCTATTATTAGTTGGTGAATTCAGAAAATCGCCAAAAACCTCACAATTTGACTATGTGCATGGATTTTTTCCGATTTACATGAAATTTTTAATTTATATCTTGATCTAAAAAAGTATGTTCCATCTCAAACATTAGTGGAAACATTACCAATAGTGAATTTCTTTGGAGATTTAGCTGGTCATACTATGCAAATATGAAAAAACAAAAAACCTTGGTATTTATTTTTCAGTTTCTTGTATATTAATCAAGGTCATCTTATATTAGAGAATACCCCTATGTTTACATAATCAACGTCGTAAATGGTTCCTTCTCCCAAATCTTGGTGCTTTAGGCATGTATCCTGAAAAATAGTAAGCTCAAAATGAATTAATTCTTATGGACAATTTAGACATGTAGTTGAAGGAAAAAAAAGTCTAATTAAACTTAATTAAACTAGAACTAAAAAATAATTTTATATACATTGAGGCTAAAAAACTTACTCATGAAAGGTCTTGGAGAAGGAGCATGGAAATATGCTTGAAAGAATTCTGTATTTTCTTTCTGTAGCCCCCTCCAGACTGTGTATATACCATCGATTCAAAAATGGCCGGGTTAATTAATTATATGTATGTATGTATGTATGTATGGGATCACGTAAGAAATGAAATTAAAATGAGAAGCATAAGAAGTGAAAAAGTGAAGTTGGGTTCTATTGAGAAGGGAAATTATATTGAGAAACGTAAGAAAAATATCTACACTTTTGGATCAATTCTAATTGAATGACAACACTATTGATTGAGGTGCACCAAGATGTACCAAATCAATTTTCTTCTAAAACGTAATTCATGGATGAATATGAGATTAAATGTGATTAAAAGTTCAGCTTTATTCTTATGGTTCTCATTTTAACTCGTTTTCTCACATCGTTCGTCTTGAAACAAATATATATGTATATATATATATATTAATCAATATATAAAATTCTAGCATTAGATAAAAAAAGTCATGTGAAATAATACCTTATGATAATAATGTTTATAATATATAAGGTTCTCATTTGATTATGATTTTATACTTTATATATATATATATACTAATTAATATTAATGAGAAGTACAATAAATTCTAATTAAAAAGAATAAAAAAGAGTTTCTAAAATTTAATGAATATATAGGGAGGTAGGTAGGTACAACCATCTGAAATGAATTGCATCATATAAACCAATATGGAATATATCCAACCATCTACATCAATACATATATGCCAATGGAGAACCAATGACGAACAAAACCATATATCGATTATGCTTATTAGATATTAACTAGTAAAAAATAAACTATATATGCAAGACGTGTATATTCATGGAAATAACTTCTTTATTTTTAAGACAGATAAAAGATTACGTACATCAATTACTCTTTTTAAACACTCTTTTTAAACGTATTTCATGTGGATTTTGTTAATTGTTTGGTTACTTTAAAAACATCTAAAAACATAAACCATACCCTAAATAACACAAATGCACAAAGCATATATGTATCATTCCTTTTCACTTGTGTGCATGCATATATAACCCTATATATATATATATGAGTGAGGTTCGTACAACAATAATAACTAAATAAAATAAAAAGAAAACAGTCAAATCACTGTTTTCGTGTTCTTTTGTTTAGTTACTGCTATCGTTTAAACCTGTGAAAATTTTGTTAGACACTTTGGTAGGAAATGTTTATATGTACACGCCGAGAGAGTGGTATGTAAGCAAGGAGATGGAAAGAAAACCTGTAAGCGTAATGGTAGGGTGAATGCAAACATGTTTGGCGAGGGCTCTTATGCATTCATCACGGTCCATTTGCAGCAATAGACACCTCTCTATAAGATGTTGAACCTATATATGTGTATATATATAAACATTCAATTCACCTCCATCAACTAATATATATGTTTCACTATACGTATACATACATATGTATATGTATATAACATTATATATATATGTATTAATTTAAGTGTACTAGAGAGAAAATATATATATATATATATATACCAGTCTGATATAAGTAGTGGGGTGGCAATGGAAGCATGGTAAAGAGGGCTGCTGGCACCTATGAGAATACTTCATGATATATATGAATAGGATCTTGGTTTTAGTTTGATTCAAGAAATGGACCAAGAAACAAAAAGAATGAAACAAGATGTTTTTAATTTAAAGCATAAGATTGGAAGTGAGAGAAATATATTTTAATATATATATATATATATGTATATGTATATATGTATATAAATGTGTGTTATCTAGGTAAGAGATATCCAAGTGAAGGGACCAAAAAGCAGGAGGAATCCAAACAAGAGATAAGAGAAATCCAATTTTAACTTCCAAGTCACGTGTCTTTATGTTTCTTTAATCATTGGCCATACATGTCTTCCAAATGTATTTTTCTAAAAACAGACAAAATACCAATGTGAGAAGAAATTTGGGTCATCTATTTAATTATATATTAAAGATATTAAAATAGTTTTTTCTTAAATTAATAATTATATATGTGATTGTAATTTAAACACCCAATCAGTAGTTCTCGAATAAACTTGGACGATATTTTGTTTGGTTAGTTTTCTATTAAGTTTTATATTCATGAAGTTGTTTGTTTGAATTAATATGTCTATATAAATTATGTATTTTTTTGTTTAAGTGGGTTTTTTTTAGATGGAAGAGCGTGTTTAAAAAAAAACTTGTCTTACTACATGCATAAAGCTTCCCCTAGAAGCTTATTACATAAGTCATGTTTTATATCATTAAGTCACTACCAAACAATCATGTATAGTAAATCCTATTAAAACTTGTTAAACATACACTTTAAAAGAAGCAACTTGGATTTGGGCAATCATCTTTAAGACTAAAAATATTGTTTAGAAAACTAGTATATTTAAAGCTCAACAAAAATTGGAACTAAAAAAACAATACAAAAAAAGTTCTAAGGCAAATATTAATGTATTTTCATTATTCTTTTGTAACCTTTTAAATTACTTTTAAATTATTTCATATTACACCATTATACTTTGGTTTATGGATGCAAAATGCATAATTTAATGATGATGTATACACAATCATACCTTGTTTTAATATACGTACACTTAGTATAATCACATTTGGTTGTGTATAAGATACACACAACAATACTTGAACTTGTGTAAGATCACATTCCAATACTATGATTGTGCACACAATCACATTGTATATAGGACTAGGAGGTGTTTTTTTTTATGATCTCATTTGATAATAAGGGTCATTTCAATTTTTTTGGAGGTCATGTTACATCTGTGTTGTTTGTGTCATTCAAGATAAGTGCCCACAATAAAAATGACATACATTTTTTATATACAGTTTCATACACGACAGATAATTAATAATAGAATGATGTCAAAAATGTCCCTCCCTTAGAGGCAAGTTCTATATGGGGCTAGTTGGGATTGCTGATAATCAACTTTTGCTGAACATCAAATATAATAAAATGCCTAATTAAGTTCCTAAATTCTAACTAAGGTTATTCCTGAAATAGAATAGCCTTCCCTGTTCCTTTTGGTTGTCAACAAGAGAATTACCAACAATCTAACTCTTTAATTTTTTGTAATAATAAGTTAATGGAAAGAAGAATCAAACCTAAAATTGGATGAATGTATGCACTGGATGAAGGAAGTCAAATTAATGGAGATGAGAACTAGTGAGATCGAGAACAATTGAAAAAAATGTATGTAACTGAATGGAGTCGAGTTAATGGAGAGCAAAACCAAGGAGATCGACAACGAAGAGAAGAGGAAGACAAAAAAGAATTGTCGAATGGGGAACGTAATCTTGTCCGTGTCTAATTTTTTTGTCTCATTATAGTTTGCGTTTAGGGAGTTCAATCAATAATTGTTTGTGTCTTTATGAATCTGTCGAACACCAAGATACGATAAAAAAGGTGTAGATCCCAGTTTGATCAGGTAACCGTGTAGTAAAGATGAATAATATGAATAACACGATGAATATACGTTGAATGATTTCAATTAGTTGAATGTCTAACTTGAAGATTACAAGAATATTATCTATTAAGCTCTCTAATCTATGATCTCTAATCAGGTAACCGTGTAATATTAAGAACAATATGAGGAAAACTTATGTAATATATCTAACTTGATAATCGTGGTTACAATGAATGGGGTGAAAACCTTAACTCACGATCTTTCTAATAAGCTCTCTAATGAATTCGTATTTCTAATGAATAGCCCTAACCCTCTATTTATATGAGAAAAGAAATACACAATAAGGAAACAAAGAGATAAGACAATATTTACCTTATTTACAAAGTGATATTTTCCTTATAGTTTAATTATTCTTAATAATTAAATTTTCCATATTTATGACTTTGTTGACTTTACGTTTTGACCCTTTATTTCTTCAATAGTTGTCATCTCAGATACAATATTTTCAGACCTAACAAGAGGGGATAGATTTGGTTCCCATTTTTAATCCCCATTGTATTTTGTAAGTTGTAACTGTAAATTGGGTTAAATCTATTTGTAAATTAGGCCCAAGAACTTTGGTGCCCTCTTCCATGTCACCTTTAAAACTTGCTAATGCACAACCTTCTTGATAATGTATAGGTGATACGCACAAAAAGAATGTAATAACGTACAAATCATTTGTGATTGTATATAGATCGGAAGTGGTTCTTTATGTGATCATGTATACATGACGATACTATGATTATTGTACAAAATCACATGCAATCATGCATAAGATTGTCAATGTACACACAACGATGTCATGTTTTGTACATGTACATGTATAATTGAATTAGTACATTTTGTATCCATAAACTAATGTTGTATGTTTTGTGTGCATGTCAAGGGCGGATGCAGGTGTCTATAGGTGGGGGGAAAGCACCCCAGTCAAATGTAAAACTTTTAAGTTTTTGTATGTAAAATTATATATTTTTTAATCTTATATGCTTAGTTCTCTCCAGTAAAAAAATTCAAGAGACCCCATCTTGTCGACGATTGCCAAAAAACACAAAAAAAATCTCTTGGAATCAATCAAAAAAACTGAAAAGTCATTTGAAATCGACAAAAACACTAAAAAAATCCCCCGAAATCGACAAAAACATTAAGAAAATATCTCGAAATCGACAAAAACACTAAGAAAAATCTCTCGAAATCAACTAAAATAGTTTTAAAAACCCTCGACACGATGTAATTAGGGTAAAAACACGTCGGATGACCTTACGCGTTTTTAGTCTACCTTAATTGGGATCCCACTAGGTAAAAATTCTGAATCCCACACTGGTACATGTCAAGTGTGTTTTTGTAAAGGATGCCAAGTTTACATGTGATTATATACAAGATCGATCATAGTAGATACATAACAATTAGTATACGGTTAAAAATGGATGAAAATCATATAAGTTGTTTAGTTCCAAATATTGACGATTTTTAAATTCATTAGTTTACAAAAGATGAGGTCATTATTCTTTAGTTCTATAAATAATCTTATATTAATTTTAATTATTGCAATTCTTTGAAAAATACCATCACCATTTTTAGCTTTTTATTAAATAAGGTAGGCATGTTTTATTATATCAGGTAGATGTGAAATATGGTTGTATTTAATCTTAGAAGGAAAGATGGGCATGTAAAAAAGAAGAAAAAGGTACAAATTTTGTATCCTTTCTCTATCAAAATCCTTTTATTTAAAAACAGTAAATTGTGATCTTTAATTTGTTAGGAACAAGTGTGGTATTTGGGTGGTTTAGATTAATAATGTTATCTATTTTTTTAAAAATAGAAAATTAAAAGACAAAATTACATTTAAATTCTAACATAGTATCTACTTAGTATTAATTATATTATTAAAATATTATATTATATTTATCATTTTAATATACTTTTAAAAACATTTTAATAAAATAATAATAATTTAATCTCATTGTTGGGATGAACGAAAAAATCATTCCTTCTACCTCCCTTTATGAAACTCGGAGTTCTTAAATCTAAACAACAATATATATAATCTTTTGGAGCAATATAGATGATAAAACTTTTAATTTCTTTATTTGAATTTTTTTGTTAAAGATGTTCTAAATGGTTGTTGTATGCATCTTTTTGGGACAAAATTAGATTAAATGTAAAAGTTATTTAATCTTAATGAATATGGGAAGGAAATTAATTTCTCATGAATCAGCCTATAGAGGTGGGATGGGCCAGTGATTTTTGGATTACAAAATTAAGACACATTATATTTTATATATTTGAAATTTATTTCTTTTAAGTTCACATTCTATTTCTAATGATATGTATTTATATGATTGCTAGATGGGTCATGGTAATTCATGTTCTAATTCTATATCCTTTGCAATTGCCAACTTGTTTCAATGTTATAATTTTTAAGTATAATCAATCTAGTTTTGAGAAACCATTATCTTGCCAGAAATATCCATATTTACCCAAACCTGTAAAAAAACAAAAAGAATAAATCAGAAATCAATATCTCCTTTCTTTTTTCTTTTTTCTTTTTTCTTCTTCTCAAAACACTCCATATAATAAATGTAACCAAAACGTATGGGTGATTTCTTCATCTTATAACTTAAAAAAAACTTTACCCTTACTGTCGTTATTTCTTTACGACAGGTACACTTCCACGCTAACCGTTTTCACCATCTGGCACACTGGACACACACTCGTAAACCGATCACAATCTTTACACAAACTCAAGTGTCTACACGGCATTACCAAAACCGACACCTCCTTTGCCCTGCACGCTTTGCAACTGCTTCTGCTGCTGCCCAACCCAACCTGATGATCATTTCTAGGGTCCATTGACGACACAGCATCGTTTTCGATATCCGTGTCTCCGAATCCTTCTTTCATTTGGTTGTCATTTCCTTGAGCCAATGCTTGTTGAAGGTTTGTTTTTAGTATGTTAACCACTGATTCGTTGTATTTGGCTCTGTAGTGCCAATTCTGGGCTTCATTTGCCACCTGTTTTATTCTTTCCATCAGTTCTTTGTTTTTACGGTTTATGGTTTCTATCTCTACGTCTTTCTCGTGTAGTTTATGGTCTACTCCTTTCTCGATAGCAGCTAGGAAGGAAGTCATGTGTCTCTGCCTTATATCCCTCATCCCTTTTAACATGTTTTCTTCCTGTTCAATAGCAAACTCAATTTATCATTATTCCATGCTGCAAAACCAAGTGCTAATTAAGACTTGTATAATTATGTAACATAAGATTTACAGTCAAGATACACAAAGATTTAAAAGGAATTGGAGGTATGCAGGATGTGACTGTATCGAACGAATTGGCTCTAGATAGGATGGCAGAAAATGATAATTGGTCTTATTATCAGTTCAGCCCAACTAATCAGATAAAAGATGTGTTATTAACTTGTTGTGTTGATAAGACTCGCAGCTTATTCAATCGGCTATATATATATATGACTATTTGGTAGTGGCTGAATGATATAGAAAGTGGGTTATTCAGTAAGCTTCTAAAGATGAGCTTTATGCAGAAAGCCAAGGTTTTTTTTTTCCAAACCTGCCCCTCCCAATGAACCCGCTCCTTCTATCTTGAAAAAACCCTCCCAAACAAAAACCTACCCAATCCATACAGACAGATTAATTCACAAAGACAACTTTGTTCATACAGGACAATAGAAAACCAACCAAACAATATCCTAATTGGCTGTCCATATACAACTACACAAGCAAACAATTGTCGCTTAAGATCTCCCAAATATTTTATGTTTCTTAACATTGTGAAATATTATTGGTATTTTGTAAACTAATGTATTACAAGCTTGTCACAAATTTCAAAGAAAATCTGAAATAGGGATAAAACCATGTCCATAATGAACTCATGGAATGCAAAAGATGAATAAAGATGACAAATAATGTGCGAATGTGATGGATGATTTGGAGGGGAGAATGTAGTAGTACCTGAATCATAATGTATCTTTCAAACTCTTCTTTGTGACGATCAAGTTCAGTTGTAATGCTATCACCAAAAGAAGACATAATTGATGGTGCTAATGTCATACTTGCACTTGCTGAAGTGATAGAGGAGTTGCGTTCCTCATCATCATAAGATAACTTTAAACCAGTTGATACATGGTGTGTATTGGGAATGCTTGAAGGGCGATCAGAATCATCATGATAAAAGTTGTGATTCAACGATATCTGAAGCTTCTTCTGCATTAAATTAGCCTCAGCTTCCCTTAGTCGTTTATTGGGTCGAAAGAGAGGACTATTGTGGTCTCTTGCAGAATAGTTTACTGGATCAACATTACATGTAGTTTGTACTGTAGCAATAATAGCAATATGGCAAATCAGAAGGATGTAACAACTTAGCCACAGAAGAAAAAAGTAATAAACCAACATGTTTTTAAGTTTTGTTTTAGAATAATAGAAACTCACCATTTCCAAATAGCTGCAACTGATTTGATGCGTTTAAAGGATATTGGAAAAGGTTCTCATCAACAAAGATAGGGACTAATGAATTGTTGTTGCTTCCTCCCAACATCTTCTAGGAATGATTTATACTAAAGACAATCCACCTACAAAAGAATAATGGCAAAAAGAATTAGATTTGGAAATGCCACAAGTTGCCAATGCCAAAAGTAATGCCTTTTACAAGATCCAACAGTCTATGCACCCAGAAACATAAGATTCCCACACTACTTCAGAGAATATGTTTCCAAACAAGACTAGTGATATATGATAAAGAATTTTAGAAGGATACCAAGCCAAGAATGGGAGCAATAATGCAATTTATCAATTCAGACATGATGCTGTATTTCGTTGTATAGTCTTAAAGGATGAATAAGAAGACAACATTACCAAAGATGACGTTGAAATTCAATGGAAGTAAATTTACCACAAATATTCACAAGTTTAGATGAATATCAAGTCATACATATTTTTTTTTCCTGGCAGGTTTCACGTGTTAATAGTGGTGAGATACAATGTAGCATTTAGAAAGTGACTGCTCCACATGCTATAAATTGTATGATGCACAGCACTATATTGTCACAGGACTTAAAAGCAAGGAATAACCACACAACAAATGGGCTTCTTTTGATCTTTATTGCGTTTAAATGTGTCATCCACAACTTAAAGAGGGAGAAAGGGAGGGGGGGGGGGGGTTGCACCAACGAACGACAAGCATCAACAGCACACGCTTTAGTGGCAACCCTATTCATAACCAATATTCAACTTCAACTAACAGGCTGTTTGTTTAGAGATTTTATGCACTTAATAGCTTAATAATTAAGCTATATATGTGGTTGTTTGTTTAAGGATTAATGATCAAGTGATGAAGCCAATTTCGTTGAATAGAGTCTGCCCCTCCCTTGCTAAATGGATTCAGGCATCTTTATTCCTAAAACATCCCTTTATTCTTCCCCAAATTCCGCTAACGGCATCAATGGCATCTATGACCACCACACCACCTTCCTCCTGTCGATGTAGGCGTTCATCACCCTAAGGCTTGAGAACTAATCTCGGTCCTCGATCCACGTTAAATTCATCATCTTGGAAAGTTGCCACGGTAATATTTATTCAAACGCAATAGGCAAATTTCTTCATGTCAGAGCCAGCTGAATGTCCATCAAACTCATCGTCTGGAGCACCAATAAGTCCATAAGCAATCCTGGACTGCATCCCCATTAATTTCTGTCCTGTGGACAAAACTCTAGAATTGCTGGTTTTGTTTGTGTTTTCAAGGGTTAAAAGATGACAATTTTTGTTATTCGTGCCTTTCCTCACCACAAAAAAACAAACAATTTTTTTAATCCATGCAGCTGGCTTAACTGGGATTATTACAGAAAAAGGAAAAAGAAAACAAACAGCCCCTGACCAAGTCTACGACTAAAGAAACAGACAGGCGTGCATCCTTGAATGGAAACCGAAATGATGATCAACAGGCTCATGCTTTAATGGAAAAAACTATCTATTAGCTAATAAGGAATGCCAAACACATTCGCTCAAACATCATCTATGTTCAGATCAAATTTTTGAACCAAGCCCCAAATATGACCACTACAATCCCATCAATTAAGTCCTCAACCATCTAAAATTCGAAGCTTAAAACACCTCAATCAAGTAGAAAACATTCACAACAAGCGAATTATCTTACTTAGTCGATTCAACATCCGATAAACACTCTTTCCAGCCACAACAAGTTAACTAATTTATCATCATCATTACATAAAAAAATCCAAAATACAGAACAGTCAAAAAACTCATGATCGGAGATTACTCATGGCAAAAAATCAACAAAATCAAATCTTAAATCCACCTAAAACTCAAAATTGAAACAAACAAAGATATCACATAGTATTGTAACTTGTAACTTGTCAATGAAATGCAATCCACTCATGTTATCGATTATAGAAAAAGCAAATCGATCAATCAATTAACAAAACACAAACACAATAAAAAAAAACAAAAAATTACCTCAATCACAACCACAACAACCAATGAAAACTTCAGTCGATCCTGCAAATTCACAAACCAAAAACAATCAATACATCATAACTCAAATCACTTGAAAAAAACTCAATCCAATAACAAAAAACTTGGAATATACCTGGAGTAGTTCATGAGTGATGAAAGAGAAGAGAAAGAGAAAGATATAATCGGTGCGGTGGTGGTGGTTACGCAAACGGGGAGAGGATGAATGGATGGATGGATGGACGTTGAGACATAAATATTAAAATGCGTCTTCTTATAACGTTTTATTTATTTATTTATTTATTTTTTCTGACAGAGGGACAGAAATTAAAGTAAAGGCGGGGAAATACGTATAGTGTGGGCCCCACTAAACACGCGACCCAGCAAATTTCTGGAATCACGCACCCTACTCCTCGATTCATCAGATCCCCTCTCTTCCAAATTACTTTATTGCCCTTGGATTTTTATTTTATTTTCTTTATTCATTTATTATTTTTGGAGATTCACTCAAATCTTTTTTCTTTTTCTTTTTCTTTTTTCAATCAGTTTAAATATCCTTCTATTTTTATTCCAGATTTGTTTCTGTAATTAATCGTCAATTAGTCTTTTTTATGTATATAATATTTTTTTTATGTTGATGTAGATAGTTATGGCAAATTTAAGTTGGGAAGTAATTTATTCTAGGTCTAAAAGTTAAAAGTATAAATCGTTTGGATATTTGAAGTTTATATATCTAGCAAAAAATTTAAATCATTGGACAATGCATTAAATGTTTTCTTGTTTATCGGCTAAAATGAATGATAAAATTTTGTATTTTCTTTTTGGGGGTTTTAAAGTAAACGGATATAACTTAATAATAACATTTAATTACCAATTAAATGATTGTAATTGTGTGTAATGGAAATAAAATAATTGAATCTTATCTTTATAACCAGCATTAATAAGAAAATATATAAATTTGGATTTGATATGAATTTGTCATACAAAAGGAGATAGAATTTTTTAAATTCTAGTCAATAAGTTTTTTTGTAAAATTGTACTTGTAGTTTTGTTGTAAATTAATATCTTATTTATAAAAACGTATCTTAAATATTATGGAAGGCAAAAAAGTTATAATTATACATTTATAGTTTTTCTATAAATGAAAACTTTCATTTGAAAAGTCATAAAATTGTGATAACATTAAAAATTAATGTACCATTTGCTATTTCATATGCATTTTTCTATCTACATCTTGAATTTAATGTATTAATTAATATATATTTGTTTTATATATGTTTTCATAATGGAAACAATTTTTATGTCTTTGTGAAACGAAAAATACAATTAAAAAGTTTTACAATATGAACCGAATATATACGAAAGAAACTTATTGTGAAACAAATATATGTTAATTAATATATTAATTTTTTTTTAAATAAAAAAACAACGTCAAACAAATAATTTACGGTAAAAGTTATCATAATATATGGAGTTTCTTTAAGTTATTTTTTGATAATACAAAATTGTTTAACATGCGTTATAACTTCATATTGTTATACTTAATTAATAATTTAATATAATAATTAATTTACAATAAAACTGTTTATAATGTAATTGACAGAAAATTAAATGCAAAACATATAAATATTATAAACATCCAAATCAATATTTTATGGAAATAATGAATGTTAAGTTATTACAATTTAAATATTATAAAATATGATTAATATTTTGTATTACGAAACAACAAGCAATGAATATGTTTTTGAAATCCTATAAACTAGATATCCTGTTGAAATTAGGTTTTATAATTCGTAATAGGTTTGCATTTAATGGGCCTCTAATATAATTTATATTTCCTCCGTCCGAATTAAAGTGTTCACTATTGAAATGATACACAATTTTAAACATGCATAATTAATACATTTTTTGGTAAATCAAATGACATCTTTACCCTTATTTAATTTCTCCTTTTTCATAACTTTTAAATATTTATGTATTAATTAAGGGTAAATTTGAAAATTTGATTATTTACTTTTAAAAGTAGATACTTATTTTGGGACAAATATAAATAAAAATATGGACATTTAAATTGGGACGAAAGGAGTAGTAAACATCAAATATCCATATATGAAATTGTTTTCAAAATAAAAATATGGACACTTAAACATCAAATATCCATAAATAAAAATATGGACACTTAAATTGGGACGAAAGGAGTAGTAAATTGGGACATTAAATACATATTTGGTCACTGTGGTTTACAAATATTAACACATAAGGTCCTTCAAAGATTTTTTTTAACATCCAACGTCCCTGTGGTTTTCATTTTATAACACTGAAGGTCCCTCATCCTACTTTTCCGTTAAATACTAACCTTTTAGCAATTTTCTTTATTTTCCAAACCACATGGACCAAATCTGTAATTTACTCTAAATGATATAATTATATCAATATCTTATTAATTATATAATTTTTATATTTCATGAATTATATTTATATGCATCTAATATTTTTATTTTAAAAATTATTTATATATTTTATTTTTTATAAAATATATTTTATATTTATATTTAAAATAATTTTATAAAATATATGGAAGATTCAATTTATATTATAAAAAAATGATTATATAAATTGCATATATGAAAGCTTCAAAATTCAAATACATAAACAGTAAATAACACCACTATATAAATTACATAAACGAAAGGTTCAATATTCAGATACATAAAATATATAAAAATATAAATATAAATACAAGTACAAATAAATTTTATATAATATAATCTTAAATATACAAGAATCAATAATTTGTAGATATACATCTACACAAAATATGTATAGATGGAAGGTTTAAATACATAAAATATATAAAGATACAAAATAAATTTTATAAAATATAATCTTAAATATACAAAACATTAATGATAATATGTAGATATAAATATATATGGTAAATACAAATATAAAAGTTAAATTCAAGCATTTACAACTTCGTTGTCATCAAAATGACCCTCATAAAAATTTACCGTCTCACATTCGTTATCATCTCTATTCATCGTAAATATGTATATCTACAAATTATTAATTCTTTATATATTTAAGATTTTATTATATTTATATTTAAAAAAAATTATTTTGTATTTATATTTTATATTTTTATAATTTTATGTATTTGAATTTTGAAGCTTTCATATATTCAATTAAAATAAATTAACTGTTTCTAATATAAACTGAACATTCTATATATTTTAAAAAATTATTTGTATTTTTTATATGAATATAAATACAAAATACATTTTATAAAAAATAAATATATAAATAATTTTTAAATAAAAATATTAGGTGCATATAAATATGTTATATAATTTATAAAATATTAATATAATTATATAGTTTAAAGTAAATTACAGATTTGGTTCATGTGGTTTGAAAAATAAAGAAAATATGCTAAAAGGTTAATGTTTAACGGAAAAGTTGGATGAAAGACCTTCAATGTTATAAAATAAAAACCACAAGGATGTTGGATGTTAAAAAAATATTTAAAGGACCTTATGTGTTAATATCCGTAAGCCACAGTGACCAAATTTGTATTTAACTCTATTTTGAAAAGTAAAAAAGTAGAAGAAAAAAAAAAGGGAAAATGTGTGAGGGGGGATATTTATGTGAATTAAAGAAAATAGCGGTGGTCGGTCCGATGCCCGGGGACGGATGTACAACGTTGAATCAGAACACAAGGAAGGAATGGGTGGGTGGGTGGGTCCCACCCTCTTTGTTTTTGGCGGGTAAATGCTGGCGGATGACTAAACGACGACCACCCCCTCTTTTTCTATTTCATACCCTTTTTCCGGATTTAATATTTCCTTTAAATCAAAACTCACCCCTCACCTATCATCATTTCGCACTTTTTGGTCCTTGTACTTTGTTAATTTTTGTACTTGTGTGTTAAGCACTAAACGGGTGTATTTTTTTCCTTCACAATTAGTGGTCCTCATTTTTGGTCTATTTTTACTTTGGATTGACTTTAAACAGGATCAATATTGAGAGACTTTGGGATTTTTTTTATATTTAAAGTAAACTCAATTACAAAGATGAAATATAGTAAGTTATATAGCGACATTTTTTCACTTATCGTTCTTTTTTTGTTGCCAAAAAGCGATAAAGTTTTAGTAAGTATTGAGAAGGAGCGTATGTACTAACAAACTTTGAGATCCAAACCTAAATATAGTATACTATTAGCAAAAAAATTGTGCAGACGTTGGTCTTGGAAAATGAAACTGTACATTAATAAGAGTGGATAACATAGTGCAAGATGAATATGATGATTCGAGAACACTAGAGGCTGATGAAACCACAAATTCCCTTGATGAACTTAGCACAACTTTACTTCAATGGTCCATAGAAAGCTCTCATTTGATATTGAAGACACAAGTTGCTCCACAAATGTATTGTTGATTAAATTCATGACAATCAAATGCATAACAAAACACTGATGACGATATTCTATTGATATTGGAACTATGGAAAAATACCTTGACATAATCCATTGCAGTATAAAAGCAAAGGTTCCATTGTTTCTTCATATAATAATCACACATGATCTTATTCTCTTATTTAATTATCATCCTATAGAACTGATTTTTTTTAACATGTTTGTTTCAAATACTAAGGGTCACATTTACTTACCCTTAAACTTTAGGAGGCAAATTGTAAATGAAGTTTCTTTAAATAAGTTACTTAAATTATGCACCAACAATTAGACCAACCATACTCAAACCCAACCCAAGGATCTAATTTAGTTGAATAAACTACATTTTGGTGAGCTATTTGTATCATTGAATTTTTGACATATTTATGATATAATAAGTTGTTTTAGGTAAAGTTGTATATTACATTAATTTTTACACTTAAAATCAAAAAAAAAGTTTCATGAATAGAGAAAGAATTGGAAATGACAATGAATCCAAGGTCTAATCACATCGTATTTACCTTCTATATGGGTTGTCAAGAATCAAAGACCAGTTGTATATGAGGATGATTTTGAAAACCTATTTCACATTAGAGCATATATGACCAAAACATTGTTGTTGTCCCATATACATATCATTCCATGAAAGTACATGATGAATTTCATGTGTTGTTCTTGTTAATTGTGGTTGTTTATATTTTTTATTTTTGATATCCACATTTAAACCTATTTACCTTAAACTTATATTTTAAAGATTATAAATAAAACAATGATCTGTTTATCATATTTTAAACCGGTAAAAAGTTTAGAAGTGTCTGTGACAACTCATCTCGCACTGATAATGATAAGAACTTTGATCTCTAAAGCATGTTATCAATAATTTTTATCATTATTCTACGTTGACTTGAATGATATCAGATCAATATGTTTAAGCTTGCAATATTAAAACAACAGCCTCTCAAGATTACCTTTATAACAATAACCAACTTGGTTCGTGTTACCTGAAATGAATTTTGTTTTTTTGCGAAGTTGTTTTTTCGGCAACCAAATTTGAAATTAAAACAAAGTTGATTGCAATTGTTTGTAATTAATCTGTCCATGGAAACCAACTAGTCATTTTTTTAATTACTTTATAATGAATTTTGTGTTTTATGCTATATTTATTCATATCAACAACTTTTTCTATCAATAAAATAAATATATAAAATTGAATAAGAAACAAAGAAAAATGGGTTTTGTCATTTGTGATACAACAACTCAATTCAATCTTACCTAACTTATGACCCCTTTCGACAATTCTTCATGAAACATCAATTTGACACATTATCTTTTACCATACCCATCTCATTTGATTCATATATTTTATTTAATTTCAATAAGATAAGAACGGATGATCTATAGATAAATAAATTGATATGATTCGGTCAAATCCGAATAAAAATACATTAACAAAAATAAATATAAATATAAATACATATATAGATATAGATAAATGGTGTAGAAATACAAAATATATTGTACAAATATGCACTCTATTGCCATCCCTATATAGGACCATTATTTGGATTCCTTTATGTTGGTAGCTTGCATATATCTATGGTTTGAATGGAAGGAGTTTTCAACTTTAGAATTTTAGATACAATGTGTTCATATCTTTCAAAGATTGTTGGACCCCCAATGAAACCATCTAATTTGTGCCATTTCTTGCTTGATTGGGACTTTTCTTTTGACTATGTCTTTTTTTTTTTTTCAAGAACATCCCATATAATGCTAGAATATTCATTTGCTATATTTAAAGAATTTAGTAAATTTATGATTTTCTTTTAGATAAAAAAACGAAAAACGCATTATTGATTATCAGTGGCAAATTAAGGAAATTAATTGAGTGGGAGACAAGTATCGAGTGCAACCTTCCCTTGGGGAACGTGGAAAGGGACTAGGGGGAATGTGAGATAAAAGTTAAAAAAGTTAAAAGTTTTAACCCACTTTTGAAAATCTTGAGTTTTTGACCGGGGGACTTTGTCGTGCTGCTTATATGATACATTTTCGCCCTTGTTGGTTTCCCTTACTCAAAAACTAACATGCTTTTATTGGGTCATCTAAGAATTATGAATTTGTTTGCAACTTCGGAAAAATAATAAAAGTCGCCTCATTTTAGCTTCTTAGTTGCTTGGGGTAATAAATGATTCGTTCTGAATCACTTATTATGTTCTTTATTTTGTGATTTTGTTTTTAAAATCGGTCGTTATTGTTATATGAAAATATGGATATTGTTAGACGATCTAGAAGAGACTGAATAGGTTGTTTTCATCATTTTTCGATGTTTGTTGACTTTTTATATCAGAAATATTAAACAAAATACAACTTATAAAATATAAATTGTTTTAAGAAAATAAGAGGTATGAGAAATGACACGAGATTTAGAGTGGTTCGGACCCTTGTCTTAGTCAACTTTTCTCAAGACCCATCTCGAGAGGTCTTTCACTAGAATAACTATTATGTATAATCGTTTAAGCACAAACCGATGCAATATATGACACTCCCTCATATCTCATTCAACTTGATATTTCATACCGACATTATAGAGTGTTGTCTTGCAATATAACCAGAGAACTTACAGAGATAATCGAGAAAGCTGAAGTGATCATCATCGTCGAAAAATAGGTGTAAATTGCCAAATACGTTTTATAAAACATGTTTTTTTCCTACTATTGTCTTAAAGTATATATGAAAAGTATACTAAAAATAGAAACGATTCAACTTAAAAAATGAGTTTTTAAAGTGTTGTTTATACTTAAACACAAAAAGCTATTTGGACAATCGTGGACGTCTGCGAGAGTGTTAGTGCGAAGGTCCGCAGTTACATTTTTCTGGAATTTGACCGTTTGACTATGCAGTGATTCATACTATGCCTTCTAACTTTAATGACCTGAATGGCTTAATTGAGAACTTAGGAACGTGGAAACCATATTTGTACAAGTTCTTTGAAAAACTTTCTCAAAGAGATTAGACAATTTTTTATACAACAAATTCCGAGAATATGACTTTTCATTGTGTAAATGCCGCACTTTACAAAAATCAAACGTTTTCTCAAGATTTATACTCAAATATTACACATTTGAAGTTCAATTTGACTAAATACCATAATATTTGTAACTTAAATTCAAGATTACTTTATAATACCATCTTATAAAAACTGTAACCCATTTTAGATTTTTCGTGATAAAATGACTAAAATATTTTTCGTGCAATGACAAAGTCACTCTGATTCACTTGTTTATATGAAACGTGATCTGGTCCTCCAAATTCATCAACTAAAAGCTTATAAGATCTTGTCTTTTTTTTCCGCATGTTTCCTGATGTCGTATTTCGAGCTTTCAAATTAGTTCACCATCGAATGAAAGTTTCTAAAATCTCATCTTTTTAGCACGCTTCCCAAGGCAGGATTCCGAGCTTTCAAGTTAAACACGGGGTGTGAATATCCATAATTTAATATAACTTGTGAATCTGAATATTAAAATAGTTCGTCAGTACAAAAGACGTTTTGTCCAATCATCAAAACTCAGATGGTGCAACACATGCAGAATATGATAGCAACAAATGCTTCAATAATCATGGTAAGGCATCTTGGGTAAATGGTACGTTCCATGCCGTTTCTTGTTTGCCGGTTTTTTTGTACCGTTTGCACTGAACATTCTCATTATATACCATATAGTAGTGGAAACGCTACAAAGCAATAATACTTTTTTTTTAAAAACACGTATCATAGACGGAACTTGTATATTAAATGAGAAAAAATGGTTTATTTTGTTTTGTTTTATTCATATTTCTAAAGGGTTAAAAGGGGTTGTAAGATTGTCTTTTTCACATGGCATCCTGTCACGATTTAGATGATGTATGACACATGATTTAAATTAAAAGGCTTATAACTTGTGTTTGTTTGGATGTATAATTTATATATGTTACCTCTAAATTCAAAGTTTTTAACTGTTTCCTTTGTTTTGATGGATAGTCAGATGCCAATAACGTTTAACACAAAGTTTGTTCCAAATGAATTATAATAATTTTTCTCCTTATTTTTATATATTAATAGGAATCAAATAGGATGATTTAAAAAATCAATATGATCAACATGTAAATTGATCAGTGTGTGTGTGTTAAAATATCCCGTAAAGCGTTGCTGAATTTCCGTATGACGCATCCGCCAGGTGATATGATATGATATGATCAATTCTTGAATTCATGGTGCTCAAATTATGCATCACTAAAATAATGCATAAATTGATTCTTCAAATAATTAAATTATAAATATATTCAAGTTTATTTCATATTTCCTGACTTCACAATATTCTCAGCATTGGATCCAATGTACACATGGGGTTAGTAGATAATTATATCTAAGAATTGAATGTAATTTTGTTGTAATTATTATGTAAGTAGATAAACTTCTAAGAAAGAAAAAAACTAAGCAATTGGATTTTTTTTAATTAATTAAAATAATCATTTTCAGGTTTTGTATTCTTTTTTTTAATCATTTTTCTTCCAATATTTTAAAAGAGTGACTACTTTTTCATGTAGCAACTCCTCAACTTATGAATGAGTAAAATGTAAAAAAGAACTGAACCACAAGTACATGGATCAAATCTGTAAATTAGTTATATTTTTGCCGCTTCTAAAATTGAGAGGGTGCTATTTAGTCATTTACGAAGGTAATGATATTTTTGAAATTTTGAGAGAGAAATAGTTAAAAAATGAATTCAGACTAATTCTATTAATTTTTCTATCTTAATGGGTTTTTTTTTGTTATGAAAATATAAGTAGGGGTGGATCTATACTTGGGTATAGGTGCACGTGTATCTGCTCTGTTCCAAAGTCTTGCTGCTAGGGGAGAAAATTAAGTTGCTTTTAAGGTGCATCTATTAAGTTCAAGCAGTGTCCCATAAATTTTATAAATCTAAAAGGTGTGTTGAAATATTTTAAAAGTAAAAAAGGCTTAACTTGATATTCTTATATAACAAACAAAAAAGCACGAAAATGAATTTGTCGTTAGAAGTTATACCTTTTAAACACTCAATCAGGCACTAAAGGAGAAACACTGAACTATAACACTATATTTATCGAACACTAAAATCATGAGCTAGCTCCTCTTACATACCGTCTAGGTTTCAAGGTGTTGGCTCGAATCCTGCAAAGGGGAATATGACCGATATCCTGAAAATAATGGTTGCTTCTCGTATACTTTGGTTAAAAAATGCAATGGTTAGCTAGTTATTCACTCTTAAATAAATTTATAGAAACCACTATGCATGAAATGAAATATAATGGTTAGAAATTATAGCTAGCTTCTTCCACCATATAAAAAGTGGAGAATGGCTCCTGATAAGGACCCTTCCTTGATGTGAACGTATTCCAATATTCTTGTTATGAAGGACACCATATGTTTTAACCAGACATAAGATAAGATTTGCACATCTCATCAAGAATAAAGTAAACAAAGAGAAAGAGACAAGGGATAGGTAAGGGTAAGGGTATGGGTTAAAAGTTAAAAACTAAAAGTAATACCAAAAACAGTGGCTAGTCACTAACAGAGTTATTTCCCGAGGAAAGGAATAGTCCTGCTCCATATACTAGACTCACTGTATCTCTTTTTATATATATATATATATATATATATATAATAGTAATAGTAAATAGTAATGCTTTATTGGTATCAGTTGGAGACCTGATTGTCCACTAGAAATAAAATTTTCTCTATAACTGACACATACCATTATTATTATTATTATTGCAGATATCCAAAGCATTTCTTGAGAGCAGTATATAAATTATAAGAATACCAACAAACTACATACATCTAAAAACTTAATAATAATAATGATAATAATATCTCTTACAACTTCAGATATATGAAATCAAAACCTAACACATAATAATAATAATAATAATACTTGCAATCCAAACAAAACAAAACAAAACAAACAATATATTTGATTAGACACATCCATAACTTCTATATATCAAAAGCCAAAGACCTTTTTAAAAGAACATGTTTCCAAAAACCACAGGCAGTAGTAGTGCACAGATGCACAAAACGACGATAAACTGGCCAACCTAAAGGCAAAACTTGCATCCAAGATCCCACCCTCACAACAAAATCAATCATCTTCTCATGCCTGTAAACAAAGATTGGAGTATACAATTTTAATCAATATTAAAAAATAATAATAAGACTACTAGTTAACCAATTTCTCAGATCATCATTGAAAAAATGTTTGTTTTTGCCATTGATGATCATTGAAAATAATCGTTTTGTGTCAACATAAAATCGTTTTAAGAACTGCTAACTGGTTATTATTTGCTTTTGTCGCTAGGAAAGTAGGATCGGTGGATGAAAAGTGGTCTGGACATAAGGTACAATGGCTAAATATATATTTTTATGTTACAATAGTGAAATTTTATTAACTAGATAGGCCATACAAGTATTTTTTTACTCAGAAGTACTTGCCTTGTTTGCTATGTTGTTGGAAAGCCAATCCAATCCCTCATAAAGTCCTTCTCCAGAGGTTGCACAGGTGCTCTGGATGTACCTGATCAAAAGAAAACAATGAGATTACAGTAGAATGAATTAGTTTTCTAACAATCATACCAAACAGTTGTAAAATCTAGTTGAACATGAAGCAACCCGATGTCTAATCGAGTTGTAAAATCTTCAAACGATAGGTACTGGGTTGGAGTTGGGTTACGATCATTTGAACCCAACCCAACCCGATGTTCTTTTATTTGTTTGATTTCATATGATTGTGAAGTTCCTATTAATATATATATTAAACAATTACACCATCACGTACCCTCTTCATATACATATATTTTCAATCTCTTTTCCATCTCTATATAACTCCTACGTATATATGTTCAGTAAATGTGAACATATATATGCAAATTGAGAGAAGTAGTTGAACGTGATATACTTACGATTTAAGGAGTATGGATAGGCTTTATCAATTGATTGATGATGAAAAAGGAATTGTAAGTAGAGAAAACAACATATTTGATGTACTAAAGTATCAACCTGACCAACCCATACGGTTTGGGTTGGGTTGGGTTGCACTTTGGTTTGGGTTGGGTTGAGATTTTTCATACACAAACATTGGGTTGGGTTGGATTGAGATTTTTCATACACAAACATTGGGTTGGGTTGTTCAAATGTTTTCAACCCGATCAAACCCAACCCATGAACACCCCTACTTCTAGTTTTGTTGCATACTAATGATGGTTACAATTATTCAGTCAGGCATTAATAAGTGGTTTTAGACATTTTTAATGCAAGTGCAATGGTTAGTTTGTACAACAAATAGCATGCTGGAAAACTCGTTCAGTCAGTTGTAATATAATGATAATCAAACTATATCATTGGATAAGAAATCGGTATTTATTACCAGTGGCGCTGTCGGAGGGAGTGGAGGCCGAGCTTATCAGTGATTTCAGCAGCATTCATTGCATTTGGCAGATCTTGCTTGTTAGCAAAGACAAGAAGAACTGCATCTCTTAACTCATCCTGGCATAAATAAGTAAATATAGCACTGTAGTCATTGTTGAACACCTTAAATGTAGCAATAAAATAAATCTCACACAATAATTTACCAATAAAAAAAGTTTGATTGGCTCTAATTCATAGCCCCCCTCAGACATCAATAGGAAAGATCATGTTCTATACTTGGTCTGCTTCGACCCAAATTAATTGTACTGAATAATCAAAAATATTGTTCCACCAATCCAATGAGTGATCCAACATATCAACACGTTTAAGCCGATCAACCACTACCATTGACCCAACCCAACTGGATCGGATTCATTTCAACAACCAATATGCAAAATGATTCTTTAGCATCTCAACTTGCAAGAAACAGATACAAATCTATGTTGGAAATTCTATAATAAATGTGGTTGAAAATAACGAATGGGTTTATGATCCATTTACTTGGATCACTAATCAGATCATGATCCATTCCCTACAGGGTCAAATCTTGATTCACTATATTGGACCCTGGAACAGCACATTGATTAGGTCATCCAATTTACAAGAAATTTATTGACGATTTTCTGTACAACTTTTCACATTACCAAGCAATGTTCACAAAATGACTGCAATCTTTAAGCAAAGTAACAATTAGGAATACCGGAGAATCCAGCTTATCTGAATGCCAAATTTTGAAGGGGGGTAAACACATTGTAAGCTGGATTTTTTAGGATAAGGTACAGTATTTTGCATCAAATTTGAATAGAAATCGACCTTCATGTTATTGTTGTTGCATAAGACAAAAAAAAATAATGTCATTTACAATTAATGCAACATGATAAAAAGAGTGAGTATTGTACACTCTTGAGCAAAGCAAGTAATCCTCTTTGTATAAATTTTAAAAGATAAACAAAGCCTAGGTTTGAGTTCCCCTACGTTTTTGACGAAAGACATTAAGACAGTATATTTCGACAAACGCAAACTTACCTCATTCAACATCCTGTGCAATTCATCTCTTGCCTCAACAACTCTGTCCCTGTCATTGCTATCGACCACAAAGATAAGTCCCTGTGTGTTCTGGAAATAATGCCTCCATAGTGGACGAATCTGCATATATAACATATATGTATTTAAGCGCCAGTGGATACAACATCCAATCCAAAATCAAATGAGCCTTTTCCTTAGGACACAGTGTTTAGACAGGACGTAGGACTGCAACATAAAAATTCAGAAATCATAAAAAAGAGGACATTTCTACCTTGTCTTGACCTCCAACATCCCACACTGTGAAGCTAATGTTTTTGTACTCAACAGTCTCCACATTAAAACCTGCAAAGAGTAACCAGATTTATCTGTTAAACTAGTAACAATGCCCGTAGTTGATAGCATATCCTGTAAATGAGTCAGCAAGCATTTCCACATTTGCACCTCAAATGGCAATTTTGCTGCTGAACATGAAGCAGGAAGGTAATGCAATCAAACCATGTACGTTACAGAAATAATTACCTATGGTTGGGATCGTGGTCACAATCTCGCCGAGCTTAAGCTTGTACAAAATGGTTGTCTTACCAGCCGCATCGAGACCCACCATCAATATACGCATCTCTTTCTTGGCAAAGAGCCGGCTGAATAGTTTGGTGAAAGTTAACCCCATCCTCTTGCTGGTGAGGATCCCTACAAAGAACAACTCTTAGTTGAAAGTGAAAGATCTACAACAAAGTTCAATTTGCAACTAAAATTTAGCATAACTATTTCCTGGATGTAATGTAACCTATTGCATCTGACATATTTTATTATTAAAATATTTCAGGCTGGTCCGTGTAGAATCCATCTAACAAAATCACTCACTGAAAAACAATATTAAAATAGAATAGAAGAACGATACGTGTGTAAAAAGCTATATTTCAAAAATAAAACCAGAATTAGTGGACCTACAGATCCCACCAAAACCATCACGTAATTTATTACCGCATAAGTCATCATCAAAAGCTGAAAGAAGATCTATTCAAGCTTCAAAGACTAATTTTTCAAATAAACAAGGCCATAAAATTAACCTCTAGAGGATATACTATTCAGATCAAAACAAAATCTTCAAGGAGGCAACCAAACATGAAGCCAATATGCATGATAAAAATCCTAAATTCAAACTTTATTCGCACAATGCAATCACCAAACCTAAGAAACAGAAGTCGTCACGGATAGTAAATTCCATTAAACATGATCATTCGTAGAAAATGCTGGACTTTTAAGATGCTTTTCCTGACCAATTAATTAGAAAAATTAAGACAGCCATAACCAGAGACCTCAAGTAAGGAAGAAGCAGAAGAACATATATATTGAGAAAATGCGTTCGAGTTACACGTATCAATTCTCATTCAGCAGTAAAACAATGTTATAATCGGAACAAAGAAGGTCCGTTATCTAGAAACCAAAATTAGAAACAAAAAAGCCACTATTTCCTTTCAAATGAGATCAAACCATATGGATTTACAGGTACAGCCAAATGAAAACCTCACACACAAACTACCGATCACATCACAACCGGAATCTACGACGAGAGTCACGCTTATAACAGATCTAATCCGAGTTGGTCGATTAGTAACATTGGTATATATTCAGATCGGAGAAAGAAATCTCAAAAACGCATCAACAAAATCCCAATTCCATTTAAAAAAACCATAGAAATCTAAATCAACACAACAATCACGTCCACATATTTCCGATTGCATAAAGAACACAGAATTACAGACAATTTTCAAGCAATTAACAAATAAGGAGATCACCTGATACAAAATGAGACACAAAGTTTGAATCGGACTTGCAAAGGTTGAGATCTGAGACGAATATTAAGAAAAGAAAGATCTGGATCTAGATTTACCTGAGAAAAGCTTGTTGGAGATGGATCAATCGATCGATTTGAAGCGAGAGATAGAGAAGAGAAAGAGAGAGAGAGAGAGAGAAATGGAGTCTGTGAAATAAGGGGGCGAGAAAACCGATAATGAAAGTGAGGTTAAATAACCCCCGGACATTGCTGATTACCATTAATTAACATTTTTCTTTTCTGAATAGGCTATTCAATTACAGGGGTGGTGTTATTTCCAAAAAATATATATTCAGTTCATTAATATTTTTAATACAAAAATAATAATATGGAAATAAAAAGTTGATTATCGGCAATCCAGACTGATCACATATGAAATCAACCTCCAAAAGCAATACCGGCTGATACTAATAGGAGGCTTGGGATTGAACCTGCGATATATCTTACATTTAGATAAAGTCGTTTCACTTCTTTATCAACTGAGCTGAACTAAACTGTATCATACCAAAAACATATAAACAAATTTCTAATATTCATGTTTGCAACAAAAATTTAATAGAAGATATTTTTGAACTTTATACTAATTTTTGTTTGATATTATTTAAATTCGAAATTAAATTAAATACTAACTTTTTGGTACAATTAAATCGTTGGTTATATTGATGATCTGTTTTTTTTAATTTAGCCTATTTAAAAAGGTAATTACAATTTTTTTTAAAGTTCGGTTGTGTTTTGTTTAAGGTTATTCTAAATAAACTCTGTTACTACTTTGAATGATGATGTTTATTGATTAAAGAGAGACGTGGGACTAACCGAACACCAAACTAAAGTAGGAGTATATTAATATACGATTTATATAGGTCATGCAAAGGGGGCCGATCCAAAAATCGTATGGCTCCCTACAAAGAATCTCAAAGGTTGGGCATCACTCTCTTTTCGAATTATTCCCCTGTTATATTTTTGTGTTTCCTTCAACAAACTAACTTATATTAAAAAAGACTTATATTAAAAAGACATGTAAATATTGTTGAATGTATACATGGAATTTCGATGATGGATGTCACATTTTCAAACAATTCTTGATGTATGAATAGAAGTGAAAGGTGACAAGCATAGGAACATATTTGAACTTTTGGTCACTTTTAATCTCACATTCACCTTCATAAATTGTGTTTCTCACAAAAATTGATCCGGTACATCTCGATGCATCTCATTACTGTTGACGCTCAAATAAGATTGAGGGTGTGTTTGGTTGGAGGTATTAAGCAGGAATTAATGGAAATAATAATAAAAGAAATTGTTTGGTTATATATATATATATATATATATATTATATATATAAATGATTTAATATTATGTGGGACCCACATCATATGTGATCCACAAGTGTTCCTTTATTTCTTTAAAAATACAAAATTCTCATTTGAACCTTCCTATATATATATATATATATATATATCTAATGGGCTCATTCCCCAAAACCCCATTTTCATTCCCTATCACTTTCATTCTCATTCCCATTTTTATTTCCTTGTCAGAACCAAACGTTCCCATTTTTATTTCCTTGTCAGAACCAAACGTCCCCGGTATTACCATTCTTACCCGACAACACCCAACCCTTCTTGTAATTTGTTGCTTAGTCTTTTTCTTATAGACCTAAAATTCGTTGGTTTGGATTACTTTTGTCAAAAGGCATTGTTCAGATGGACCTTTTAAAAGTGATTATTTATCAAGAAAAATCCAACACACTTTTCTGATTTAATAATTTAAAATGGCAACGATCTAGTTTTGCAGAAAATCCATATTATCACGGTGACCTCAACCGACAAATAAACGTCAGATCTTGAGGTTCCTCACAAGTCTCCGGTTCAAATATATTTGAAACCCGAAAAATTAGCCGAAGTGCACATAACCTCACAAGTTAGCCCGAACACCCTGATTACCAAAAAAATCTGTATGTCGACCAACTAATTCAGCTTAAATATTAACCAAAAATGTAATGTTAAACTGAAACAAGTATGGTTTTCAATTCAAAGAAAACCGAAATATCGGCTGAAACATAACTCTATGTTAGCTCCAACTTGAAAAGCCTTCTGTTTTTAACAATGAAAAACAATACCAGCAATCCCTGGCATATTTTGTGGATATAATATCAATCCTGATTCTTTACAATCTGACCCATCACATGCCAACTTTTTACAAATTAATTAAACCGATATATGTAAAGATAACAGCAAATATTAGTACTATTTACATGTTTTATATACATTTCTTTCTCCACAATCCTTTTGCAACCTGAAGAAAAAGGAAGATTCAGATATTAATAAATTTGTTTACATATAATGACTTTATAAGAGGCTGTTTAGTTGGTTTTCCATTAAGTCATCTACAAATTAATCTGTCGAGAAGGTTTTTGTTTAGGAGGGATTACTTAGGGCCGGGGTGTGCAAAAAATCAAACGACCCAATTAGAACCGACTGGCTATAGTTGGACATCCAATTGTAATTGGATTGGATCGGATTAAAATTTTCAACATCCAATTTGGATCGGTCGGTTCTTAGATGGCAGTCCAAAAACGACCGAACCGACCAACATTCGGTTACCATCCAATTAACCATCCAGTTATACATCCAACAATCATCCAGTTAGTTTGTCTTCAATTTGCTTAAATCAAATATTGTTTTTGTGTTGGGTTTTTGAATTTTTAGCTTCACTTATGTTGGTTTTAACACATATTAAAAGTGATTAATCAATTTGTTTAATTGTTAAAAAATTGGATTGAATAACACATTGGATCATCTATTGGATATCCGGCGGATATCCAATGGATGGAACTGAACCGATCCAATCAACCATTGGATCGGTTCGGTTGTCCGATATTAATCGGATCGGTTGACAAAATCCAACATCCAATGAATCGGTTCGGTTCTCCTCACATCCAATGGATGTCAACCGATGAACACCCTTTACTCATAGATGGAAGGAGCATGTTTTTTAATTGGGTGAGTCCGGTGAGATAGATTTGGAAGAAAAAAAACTTGGCTTTCTGCATAAAGCTCCCCCTTAGAAGCTTACTAAATAAGTCACTTTCTATATCATTAGGCCACTACCAAACAGTCGTGTATAGCTGACCGAATAAGCTGCGACTCCCATTAAGCACATTAGGCTGCTAATGAACCGGCCCTAGCATCACTCTAGGCAACATGTCGAGAGGAAAGATTATGAAAACAAAACTCTAGGCAATGAATGATGAATCAAACCTGTATAGCGCTCGAATCCACAAAACAGATATGAAGAAGCTAAAATACTAGTAAAATGAGACTAAATGCTCGATCGATTGATCATCTCCAGTATTGTGCCCACCGGTGAATGGTCTCAACCATTTGCGGAAACAAAGCACTAACACTTTCGTTAATGAGATCCTGGAAGAAATGTATACATTCTTCATCATCCAAATCCAGCCGAAATTTCTCTTGAAGCTATAAACATCAAACAAACACCACATTAACCAACATGCTACCCAAAAAAACAAAAACTAACCCATTTGAAATAATTATATTTACACGCATAATCATCCAAAGATGGAATAACATGGTTTCACCTTTAAAATGCCTTTTTCGGGATCAGAAGCTATATCGGGAATGTTAGAACCCGCCATCAGATGAAAGAGGTTCAATATTAAGTTACTTGATTTCCGAAGGATGTTATATGCCTCACAGCAATAGGATTTGAATCTCGTATAATATTGGCTGCAAGATAAGATAAATAAGTCACGCTACACATTGCAAAAATGCGAATAATTTACCGAGTGATTCTTGGTACGATTCATATACCTTTCGGCTCCACCCATAGCTTCGACCATTTCTTTACAAAGCTTCATAGGTGGAGGGAACGGTTTTGGGTCACGACCCAAGATAAAACCAAAATCAACATGGAAGAGACGGCCATCGTCCCTAAGTAGAAGATTGTCAAGGTGCCTGCACATATAGTTATATACAACGATAAGTAAGACTGTTGATAAAAATAAAAACGAACTGAAATAAAGAAACCGAAAATAACCTGTCTCCAATGCCGAGTATGTACGTGATCACTGAGTAGCCTGCACAACTTTTGATGAATGTTTCAAGACAAGTGGCTGTAATCCCGAACGGTCCCTCCTCATCTGGATGAAACTTCTGCAAGTAGCTTGTAATACTTCGGTGCTCTGAAAGGATCTGCATACAAAAAATATCAATATATATATAAATATATATATATATGTATATATCACGCGTAAATGAACGAGTCCAGAGAAACTTCTCAGATAAAAGACATACCTGAGCTAAAGACTTCGATGGAATGAATTCCATCATACCCTCATCATGTCCAGTGGCCAGCACTCTGTATGGCGTTAAATGTAGATCAAGATTTTCCAATTTAAGCAAACGATCCATAAGTGACACCATCTGAACGACCTACACAAATGACCAAAGATGCATAAGTTTTTCTACATTAAAAACCCAACTGAAAAAAAAGTATATTCAGACCCATACCAACTGATCTTGTCGAAGATCATCCCCTTTCTTGAAGATGATCTTGCAACACCCACCGTTGGCTGTTCTAAAAGCAAGGCGCAAAGGATGCAGTGCGCTTTTAAATATTGACGAGTCTGATGGAATAATCCCGGTGATAAGAACATTCGGTGCCAAAGGTGATCGTATTGGCTAAAAATATCGCAAATCAATAAAGTTTATTAGCAACTTATGAGATTAGATATATTTTAAGAACAGTGACACACGCCACATATTCATTATTTAGACCTTCTATCATATATATTACATTATTACCTCCTCAAAGTATGTAAGTTCACTAAGAAGCCCAGATAAGAGATGGCGGAGCTTTTCAATCTTCTTCTGAGTTCCTCCTCGTACATTTCGTACATCTCTCATTACAGAACACAACTGAGCTGTGAGTTCTGTCTCGCGAACCAGGCTCTGCCACAACTTAAAGCCATCTCCACCATCACATGACCCAGTTCCCAACTATAAAATCAAAAGTAAATTAATTGGCGGTGTGATAAGAAGTTAGGCCTGATTCAGCTATAAGGATGAGTCATTCAGTAGTTGCTGAACAGAACCCGCACCTTTATCAAATTTTCTTCTAGCATCTCGTAGGTAGAATAAAAACGTTTTGCATATGCAGGATCGTGAAGTTCAACCGCAACATACCACCGGAGGAAGCTAGCTAACTCGATGTTGGATAATGCTGCAAAATCGAAAGAGAATGTTGAATTAAAGAAACAAGTTGGGAGGTAAAACTAAGATTCTTTTTTCATAGATATTATTTAGAAGGCATACAGCGTTGCACGAGGAATTGAGAAAGACGAGATTTATCAGAGCGCTCAAACCGCAGAGCTTGAACCAGCTGAAGTAAATAACACTGGAGCTCCTCATCATCGGCTCTTTCAAGAACGCGCACAGCATGTGCACGAACCTGTTAATAAGTCACGAGTTCAACTGGTGAGAACTACACTTTAACAAAGTAAGAATGCTTACCACATGCTAGAATTTGATTAAATAAGCTTTAAAATGTTGGAATTCAGCACATACCTCTTCACTCTCGAAAACAGGAGACAAAAGCTCTAATGCATCACATACATCAATCATTTCCCACCTACCCATCAGTTCAATTGCCTGCTTTGCTTCCTGAAATGCAAAAAGATCCGAGTATCACAATGTTGTTTAATAGATGGGATAGAAACGACCAACTGGATGAATCAGAGGTCAAATGTACCTGAACATCACTCCACTCAACACAACGGAGAAACTTAGTTAGAGCTCTTTTCTCCGACATTAACGAAAAGCGGAACTTCCACAGCAACTGTCTCTCATCTCCGCTCAAAGTTCGTGTTGGTGGGTACTTTAGTATCCTCTGTATTGACCTAATAACAGGATATCATACAAGGATGAAATATGGAATTAGCTGATTACTACAGATAAAAACAACCTTATCTAGATATACTATCAGTTAGTAAGATCAGAGAAAAGTACGTTATCTGCTTATACTGAAAGGTGTAGCCTCAAAACCCATATTATTACTGTAATGCAAGTTATTGGGGAAGTTGACATACCAGTCACATAATATATACTAATGTGAGAACATATTCTTTGGGACTTCGCTAAGGATGAGAGATATATATGTCTGAAGCCAGTAGATACCATTGATGTCAATGTGATATAAAGCATATAATATAAAACATAAATTTTGAAAGAAGACTTAAATGAGTGGATCAATCAACCTGCAATCTGTGGTAGAAGATACAGATACTGTAACATACATTTAAAAAACTAAATGATTTATTTTTTTAGAGCAACTTACTTCCTTTCAGTAGAACTGGGCTTCAGATCTCTATCAATGATACCACGATTCAAGCTCCTTGCAAGCTTCAATTGCTTGTGCTCGGAAGGGTTGATTTTCCCCACTTCCGGGTCCCATACCGTAACTAGTTCATTAGTTGAAGTTATAGATGCTGGTATTAATAAATTTGGTCCGGATTCCTAACACATCAGAACATAAGAGTCAAAACCAACCAACATAGTGTTTTCAACATACTAATAGATATTCAGATAGCTGAGAAATCGTGGAAAAAAAACAGTCTTACACAAGAGAATTGATAAGACACACCTGTAGAACAACTCGATGTTCAAAACTGCAGAAATCAACAAGCACATACAAATGAGAACTTCCATTTTTACTGCTTTCAAGATCTTTAATTTTCTCCATAGCTTTAAAAGCAAGGCGGTCCAACCAATCAACTCGTTGGATCTGCCCTCTCTCATACTTATTCACAAGCTTCTCCAGACGCTCCAATTCCCCACGCTCCTCTTTAGGAACCTGCACACATTAATAATCAGTGATTGGTGAGCAAGCGGACAGTATAAGAATTAGAAACATGATATGTTTGATGGTCAAGATAAGAAACACGAAACCTTTCCAGGAGTTGTAGAGTGAATCGATCCATCCGCCTCCTTGCCTTGCCAAAGCCTAAGTTTGTGTTTCCCTGTCTTGAGTTGCTTTTTCATATTAAAGAGATGGATAGTAGCACCACCAATCAATCCCTCATTTTTCCCACATGAAACATCCCATACCTACAGTAAATGGAATTGTATGCTTTAGAAAATCTTGGTTTGCCAACGGTAGTTATTAGTTATTACAACAAATTGTATGGTATAGTAACAAGTCTAATATAACATGGAAGTCATATAAAATAGAAGGCTGGAGAAATAATCAAGGATTCTACTTCTATTTGTGTAAAAATCGTCAAAAAGGTAACAGTTTATATAACATCTTCTTCATACTGTGAGATCTAGGAATAAAGGAATTACAAATGGAATAGGAAAAACACATGTTTCTTATGTCAGCTCAATGCAGATAGGAAAGATGAGAAGGGGAAAGCAAAGGAGGTGAATTTATTAGACACTAAAACTGTTAACTTACCGTTAATGCAAGTTGAGAGTTTGTAGTCAAGTCCCGATATTTGGTACTCAATGTAATGAGTTCGCCCCAGCAAATAGGTGGGCCAGAAGACTCTAGCCTGAACATAATTTCATTAGTAATTAAAAATAGTTCTGGAAAAGAAAAAAATAAATAAATACACACTAAAAAGGCGTGCGACAGAAACCTTGTTCTCATGGGAAGCCCAAATGGAGCACCATCAATGTACAATGCACACTCAACATACAGCTCTGGTTTGTTGTCCTCGACAATGCCGCCTATATCCGCTGCATATCCAAGCAAGACTTGTCATAAATCTGACATACAATTACAAATACTTGTTTGGTAGAATGGTAGGTGTGTGGGTAGATTTTGGTGCTCAAGTTGATGCACATCAAATAAGTTACTTAACTATTCAGAGTTTATTTCCTGGCCATACTAGTAAAATAACAGAATGGAAACATGATGATCAATTTCTTATATCGTTTCAGGTTTAAGACAGTAGACATTAGAAAACAACTTCTTCGCATGACCAATAACGCATTTGATATACCATCGCCAACTGATCAACACAAAAGAATTAAGAAGATATGTGATCAAGCCCCAATTCTAATAATGGAGCATCTTGAATTTCAGTAGATACTTAGAACTGGGGTACCAGTAATTTAAACTAAGCTATTTATCGTTGGTGGATGCATGATCATGGAAACATCAGCTCATTCATATGTCTACAGTCGAACTAACTCACAACCTTGCCGGCCAAATCATTGGAGTAAAGATATGGCTACCAACAAAAGTACCATACTTTCCTTTTTAGAAGATGGTATAATAAAATTAATAGGAGAAAGAAGAATTGTGATAAGTTTGATGGTAACATTCGTTGAAGCTACAGCCTTGGCCCGTCATGTGTACTCCAACGAGCACTGAATGTTTTTCCAAAAAAATTGGATTATATCGTTGTCAATAATGAAAAACTCAGAAGCATGAACTGCTTAAAAAAGATGGCCGCAATAAAGCACTGGTTCCTTGAATTGGAATAAAACTACAGAAACAGTAAACTAACAGGTACCAAAGTATCGAATTAGGGTTTCATAAAAACACCAAAATTCAAATCAAAAGACGGAGATCGCAAAGGAATTCACCTGGATTAGGGGAATTAGTCGAAGGTAAATTCCCTTCTAACTTTTCGATTCTGAAAGTAACTGGCAGATTGATGTCGCAAGACAAGAAGAACCGAAACTCGTTCCCAGTCATTATTCTTAACTCAGAAGGTTAATCAAATCAAAATAATCTCAATCATTAAACAGTTAGGGTTTTGCCAATTTGATCTATAGGAGACTGTTTTCTTGAATCAAACATGCGAGCTCGAACGAATTTCGTGGCTTCACTTGTACTACAAGCCAGCCTGATTGAGGAAGAAGAGTCGCGACTGGATCGAAGCAAAAGCAACTGTATAATATGCCCTATTATATGTATGCGTATCTCGTGGCGGTTAACATGAGAAAAAATTCAAGATTAAATGTGATTTCATAGACTAAAATTACATGTTATATAACATGTGATTATTTGTTTTGTATCATATATATATATATACATATATAACATTTGATTATTTGTTTTGTATCATATATAGTTGTAAACTTCTCATCGTCTTATTGTAAATTAATATTTTTTCGTTAAATTATGGCTCTCTCTTCCTATATCTATGCATCTATACTATATTATAAAGCATTCGGCAAAAAACTCTTAAAAACTTATTATTATGTAATAGGTACAATTGATTAAAGCATAATTACTTAAAATTCAAGAATACAAGTTACACATGCATTAGTACAACTTATTAAAGCTTCATGTTTGAATCCGTGTAACTAACTATACAACTAACTATATAGATAAACATTAATTTTAAATATAAAAAATCTTACATGTAATAAGGATAATCATTCAACTATAACAAAATGTTTAATTTATTATATTTATAAAAAAATTATAATATTAAACCATAATATATTTTTTCATTATTAAACCTAGATTATAATTTAAAAAATGGAATTAAAAAAAGTACATAAAAATAAAATCTTATTATAACATCGGTAGAGACAAAAAAATAAAATAAAACATTATAATTAAGATGGATCTCGCTGCATTACGCGAGTACCCTTCTAGTCTTATATAATGTATTAATGGTTAAATCTTATTTTTTTGATTTTTAAGTTATAATGTATTTTTAATATCTTATTTTTTGATCTTTAAGTTATAATGTATTTTTAATATCTTATTTTATTGTTGAGAATTAATAAATATTTAAATACGTCTTTTATCTAGTAATTTATAATTCCGGGTTTTACTAATTCTACATTGATATTTTAAAAGATTTACAATCTTTCCAAAACAAAATTGATGAGGTGGCAGGTTTAATTGTATAACATAAAAATAATTATTTTCTTATACATTTGTTTTATCTTTCTTTTTTTTCTACTACGGTATATATATAAAATCAAACGATCACAGTACGTCCCAGTTCCCACCATCATATATCATATGAGAGAACAGGAGTTGCACAACAGGTTTTTTTATCAGCAATATGTGATATTGGAATCTTTTATATCGTACGCAATAAACCAAGAGTGTGTTTCAAACAACCTTATTTCTTTACAACAAGATAATCAAATACTACTACACAACTTATCTTTTCTATATAAACCGGTACAATAACAATCAAGAATCCCTGTAAAACAACCAATCATGTATATATATATATAAACATTAAATAGGTCATCAATCACAAGTATGCACCAAATTGTATTCAGATTATGCTCCACATATACCATCATTGGTGTCCCAACTGCTTGATGGTCGACCTTCTTGTAAACAATCAATTTTAGGGATAATGGGAGCATTCAACTTTCCAAAAGCGTTCCAGCAGAATGGTTTATACATTTTTGGATCTTTTGGATTTGGTTTGAGTTCAATATCAGACAATACCAAGTCCTTACAAGGCTTGTTATCACTACATGCCAAGTGCACGGGTTGTTTCGTATACGTTCCCCGTATATTTTGATACGCAATTTTCATAATACCGACAGCAGATGTACGATTCTTGCAGTTACTATGATCACAATAGTACTGATCGATCATGATCGGAGTTTCAACTTTTGAAACTTGAATGTTCGAGAACAAGACTCCTTTTACCAACCCTGATCCACCCTGTAATTCAAAGGTAAGATTTGAAGGTAAGTAAAATCATGTTTTTAACTGCAGAGTTCTCAGTGCATTAGTGCTTATATAATCGCACCTGAAAAATCTTTAAGTGTATTAGTAAGATCATGTTTTTAATTGGTCTTCTGGTTAAATGACCTTCTTACAACTTTCTTTAAATTCATGGGCTTCACACAAATTTAAGAATGTTACTGCTTAACAGAAGAATGCCAGTTTATACCTGCCATGTCTTGATCCTAACACCAGTCATTGTGTCATGAATATTGATGTCTCTAACAGTGATATTGGAGACGCATGATTTTGTGCCATCCAATCCTAAGCTTCCAATGCTTATTCCATGCCCTGGTCCACAATTCACATCATGTACAACTACATTTGTACATCCTGTTTGTATAGATATACAATCATCTCCTATTCACCATATAAATTCAAATATTAGTTTAATATATGATACTCGATATTAATCTTTATTAATTTAGATATCAGTTAACAACAATGTTAACTGTTGAACTTTAGAAGTATAGAGTATAGACTAGTTGTTACCACAAGAAAGGTTTGTATTGTGGATTATCACATTCTTGGAGTTGTGTAAGTGAATGCCGTCGGTGTTGGGACTATCACTCGGAGACGAGATGTTGCAACTGTGTACTAAAACTCCGTCACAATTGTCCAACGTAAGGTGGAATTGGGGACTGTTTTTTATTGTTATGCCTGTGACTGTCACACTAGCACCCCCAACAAACCTCAATGCCTGTATGAAAAAAGTATATATGTATCATATTATACAAAGTCATGGCGGTTGGGTTTAAGTGAGACCAACCAGTTTTCCTGATACCCGTGAGATCAGAAAATAATACTGAAACTTGACAGCAAAGCATTATAAAGGTACGAAAAACACCGAAACTCCACAACAAAAACATTGTGTTTTGCTGTGAAGGTTCTTTGTTAGTTATGTGGTTTCACAGGTCTCACGAAAACAGTCTGGTCTGGTCTCGTATGATCCCAAGTCATACTCATGGTTAACAAAATACGCTTATTGACTTCAGTTGGTCCTTACCATCGGCCTAGTACTCGGCATTTTCCCATCCACCGAGCTGCTTAACTGCCAATTGTCGGTAGAATCCAGTTTAGATTTTGGCCACCAAGCCGAGCCCCTTCCGTCAAAGGTGCCTTTTCCTTTGATTGTGAATCCTACGAGTTTTGTAAATTCAAGCCATTGGTCAAGACCCGAATCCCATGCTTCGTGGTTCGTTGGAGCTAAAATTGTACCATCAAGCTGCGAAAAATATTTGATATTTTAGATGAAAATGACAATTATATACTAGTCATGCAATTATTATTGTTGTACTTATATTCTTGTTGATAATGCCCGATAAGCTTATTACCTTTTTCATATACAATTTTATAGCAACCATTTCTCTATTTATAGCTCTTTTCATTGATTTTTAAACATATATGCATACTATATTTGAAACCGTAAGAATAACGAAAGTGTGAACGTGTGATGTACCTGAAAATGAACGTTTTTACGACAGTGCGAACCAGAGAACGAAGTGGGTCCGACAAGAAACTTGTAACCTGATGGCACGATCATCGTTGACGCTTCGACTTTACAAGCATCTTCCCAAGCAGCTTTAAATGCCTGTGTTGTACAATTATTATTGTCTTAATTAATAAGTTTATAGACTGCTTATGTATGTCTTGACAAATTTTTTAGGACATTTTAAAATAAAGTGTCGTATTAGTTATTTCACACTTTTTCAAATAGCGGTCTACAAAATTAGCTAATACGACGTTTTATTTTAAAAATGTCGTATTAGATAAGATGTTTTATTGTTTGATCTTATAAACTTAAATTCTATAAAACATGTAGCTCACCTTCGTATCATCAGATTTACCATCCCCTTTAGCTCCATAGTCGAGCACATTAAACATCGAACGAGGATCAGCTGGCGGATGTTTTGATTTTGATTTATCAACAATATTGACTTGGTGTTGACCTTCTCCATGATGGTTTCCTTTCTTCTTGTACATAGAACCAAAAGGTTTGGTCCTTGTGGCATAGCAAGTTTCAATAGTGCTTGAAAACCACAAAAAGATAGCAATTAGAAGGACAAATGTCAAGTTTTTTAAACTAAAAACACCCATGTTTGTATGTAGTTGTATATATGTGTGCTTATAGAAATATAAATGAGGATTGGATTGGTGTTTAAATAGGCAAAGCAAGGAACTGTTTCATTGTGACTAACATTCCTTCCATTTTCCATTTTGACCTACATTTTATTTTCTTTTTTCAGTTAAAACACATTGATGGATAATATGTCATAGTTAAATTTGAAATTAACTATAGTTATGAAATATGAAATAAAACAAAAAACCAATCAAACTAGGCTGGTCTGGCTAGTCTATTGATGAGCTATGGATTAGGTTGAAAAGACACTTAAGTGGCGTTTGTTTTTTAAAAGGTGCTAAGTCTGAAGTCTGATTTTCGTTCTGAAATGGTTATGAAACGTCTAAATCAATCAAATATAAGTGGTGATTAAGAGCTTAAAATGAAAAAACAAACAAGGTCTTAGAGGGTTTTTGTTTATCTCTTAACAGTCATTTAATAGGCAACATCTGAATCGTTAAGAGGTAAATCTTGTTTGGAAAAAAAAAAATAAGTTTATCTCTTAATGGGTCCAAAACCCTTATAATTATTAGTAGGTTACAATCACTTTTTGTTAACTTAGGGGAAGACAAAATCCCTAATTTTTTAAAATCAACGCACTTTTAAGACCCATAATTTTTTTAAGTTGTGTTGAGACGATAGAAAGGGGAAAGTGGCACCCCCTAGTCCCTAGCCCATGCTTAAATCCGCCCTTAGTTATGACCAATTGTTAAATAAAAATATTGACCATTAACTTTGTAGCTTGTATGAAGTTTCACGTTAACAGAATGACAATAATGTAACTGACACGACCAATTACGTTTTTATCTGTACATGGTCCATTTTCCCAAATGGCAATATGTGATTGCAGGTTATTAGTGGGCCGCCTTTGTGAAGCAAATTTGGTATATATGTCATTTCACTTTGTCCATAAGGTAGCACTAAGGTAATCCATTATGTTGCTTAACCTTGGTGATTAATTGAGCAAAATATAATTAGAAAATTTTAGCAGTTTGTTTAGAGTTTGTTCACGTCAAACGGTTTTACTAAAATAGGTTATCAATTAATGACTTTATTTATTACGTTTGTTTGGTGGGGTCGAGTAATATATAGCGATTGTAATAGTTTCTTTGGTGATCAATTGATCATAACATCAACCGAATAGTTTGTTCTTCGTGTATTACAGGCAACAAGTAAGTGATCCGTGAAAACGAGGATATTGGTGTAAGTTTGGCTTTCTGGGTCATATAGGAAAAAAGTACAATGGTATATTTTATTTATTGTGTTTAACTCAAAACTCTGCCACTGATCGACCAAAAGAGATGGAATCAATCCTTTACGAATTGAGGGTTTGAACAACGATGGTGTAATTGTAATTGTATACGTACGTGATTGATAAATCTTTTTATGTTGAATAGTGGGAGGTTTAAATAAAAAGAGATTATAAGATATTCTTATGTGAATAATTATACATAATTCATTTGAATATGTATACGTGAATCCTTATGGATAAATTGTAATGTCAGTTCACATATGCATCTTGATCTTGAAATAGATTTGTCAGCTATTTTGAACGATTCACGTATAAATCTTTCCTTAACTCTTAGTCTTCTAAAAAACATAATGATGTTTTATCTATTTTATTTCTATCAATACTGTAGTTTATTTAGACTAAAATATTTCATTATATTATATGAGAATATAATATTAATATAATGAATAATATTAATATAATAACATGTAAGATTATTATTTTTCGTGACGCCAAATTTGGAGCCTTTGGGTTGAGCTCTTTTCTTATTCCTTCTTGCAGTAGCATCGTCGTAATTAAGTGAAACTTTTAGTGGCATGATTGTAACGGAGACTGGACCTTCACATGAAAAACATGGAAAATCAAAAGATAAAATTACCCCCTACTTTACAGATAACAACTAGAATCATCTAATGTGGTTCATCTACGTCAGATCATAAGAGATCGACGGTTCAAATGTGGCCTCACTAAAAGTTGGTGGCCTCATACAATCCCGTCCCGATGTGACCATACGCAACCTATTGGATAAAACAATATGTAATATTAATCCACAAGAAATACGCTCTTGACGGTAAAACTTAGCCTTGGATATGACCGTACGCAACCTAAATTATCCGTCAATTTAACTATTTGAATCCCCTAACAAGAAATTTAAATATCTTAAATAGTTTCCTAAATATCACTTGCTAAACAGTAAGCTATAAAAATAAGTTAGTAGGTTATAAGTTAGTTTATGATTTTCTAATATAACTTAAATGATTTTCAACCATGGCTATAAAAAAATGAACTCAGACTTTTATGCATTCTATATGTTTGAATAAAAATATGACGAAAAAGAAAGGTACTATAAAAATCACGTCACATGTTAATATATAAATTATATTATGAATTTATTTTTTTGTAAATATCTTAATTTTTTAATTTTTATTATCATAGTATAGACCTTATGAGTCATCCTCATGATTTATCTGAATTCATTACGTTTAGAGTTGTTGTTTAGCGATTAAAAGCCGATTACAAAATTTTCTTAAAATAGAAAAATAAATAACAAAGAGTAAAACATATTATGTCCCCATGACCAAGAATTTCTTACTTCCATTACACTTGGATACATCCAAGTGGTCGAACCGTACCATAACACATGACAATGAAAGTCTTGTCGAAAAGACATTATGATGGATTATTATCTTTATTGGTATGTATTAACATTTTGATATATTCTATTTAGGTATATATCTTATCATATGTTTTTAGATTGTACGTTATTCGAATTTGTGTTTATAAACGTCATTTATTTTATTTTATTCGCAGTAGATATATGTATATTGTATAGACCCAAATCAACTAATTGGAATACTATTATTATTTACTATTAATGGCCTTTTTTATCTTGTTAAATGATCATCAATTGTTTGTGGTCATGGTTTAGATATTGTTTTACGCAAACAATTAACTTGGTATTGTTCATAATTAACTTTGGAAAGTCGTGTATTTATGGATATGTTTATGTACACTTTGTTTTTGCTTTTCTTATGTTAGTTACACAGCTTCACTTTTAAAACAAAAGAAAAACAGTCTTATAAATCGTGTTAGAAACGCACCTTGAATGTGGTGCTTTTTATGGGTGGTACGGTACCCAGTCCGCCCACCTTGGTAGAAAAGTTACCGCCCACCTTGTTAGAAAAGTGGGCAGTGCTTGTTTGTCAGTAGTTTAATGAGAATCAAATCTCATAGCATCTCCGACAGTTTCTCTAAAATGGAAAAAATAGAGATCTTGAGCCAAAAGTTTGTTCCACTAGTTCTTCTAAAAACTATCTCCAAAATGGAGAAAGTAGGAGAGAGAAGATTTTTTTCTCCAAATATGGAGAACACTCCAAAAATGATTACAAAATGAGACCATAAATATTAAAGTTTGAAAAATATTTGGAGAGAAAATTAATATTTTAATATTATAATTAATGTTGGTTTCTCCAAAAGGAAGAATCTGTTGAAGATTAATGTAATTATTTTTAGAAATTTTGGGGAATCTGTTGAAGACGTGCTTATTTGGTCAACTATAAATGACCATTTTGTGGTGTTTTAATTACATAGAAAATAATGTATTCAGTAAGCTTTTAAGGGAGCTTTATACAAAAAGCAACGTTTTTTCCAATCTTGTTCTTCCAAATTAAAAAAAAAACACGTTCCTTTCATCAATAAAAAATTCTCTCAAACAAAAACCTTCTAAATTTATATAAACAGTTTTATCCATACATGACTTAATGGAACACTCCCTTAGGAAGAAAAAAAAAAGGCGGATCCCAGCTAGACTGTTAAAGTTAATGTGTAAGACCATAAGCAAGCCCACAAATGAGCTCTTCTATCTGAAAGCATAATTTATATGTACCCAGACTATAGATCGAGCAGATGAATAATAAATAAAACAAAATATAAAAATCCATGCAGTATATTATATTACAAATTAGAACAAGAATAATGTTTTAAAATGACATTACATAAGATCATTTTTCTAACATTCTTCAAAAGTCTGAACCATTATAATCATGAAACTAAGACTAAAAAACATCATGTTTCAATTTCATATCTCACTTTGGAACACCCACTCGCTCACACGGCTCTGTATATAAGATCTATGTGTGTGTGTATATATATATATATACTTGGTAAAACTCAAAATAAATACCCGATACGCTCACACGACACTAGAATGCTCAAATAACGTTCAAATACTATCTCGAGGCAACCTCTAGAATAACTAGGAATCAAATAAACAAACTAAAGTTCGTTGTGAATCAAGTGATCATCAAGCTCGAGTTCATTTTCTTCGGGTGGTTTGATGAACGAGTTGTCGTTAGAGGGCGTCAAACAAGCGGCAGACGGTTGAACATAGCCATACTTAAAGCCGTTAGCGGAATTGCAGAACGTTTCAGCTGGTTTTCCATCGTTTCTCACTAAGTTGATGTTATTGAGAACGATGTTTTTGCATGGAACTGTGTCACTGCACGAAAACCTCATTGCCTTTGGACTCTTTGACGTCCCGCTGATGTTCTGATATATAATTTGGCTTATCCCCACGGCCGATGTCTGTAAATAGGAAAAAAGATTATTGTATCTTCGACAATAACACGTCTTTTTCTCTTCCGAAAAGACCCAGAAAAGGCCCGGTCAACCTAGCTATTGGAGGTCCAAAAAGCCCAGGCCCGGCCCGGAAAAGCCCATAAAAACGTTTTTTTGTGTCTGTTTCCAAAAGATACCCTTTTTTTAAAGCATTAAGGCAATATAGCTGTTTTTTGTTTTCCCTTTTTCTTTTCCAATGTTATTTTACTTAACTTACCCTTAAAAACTAGCCGTTGGAGGGTTATTTTTGGGAAATTCAATTTAGAGTTATAGTTAGATTAAAGGCTAAACAGAATGGGAGTATACCTGATTTCGACAACTTTTAGGTGAATCGCAGTAAAATTGATCGATAATGATGGGGTTGGCCACATCGTCCATTCTAACGTTCTGGTAGCTTACAGCTCTAACGTAACCAGATCCTCCCTGTGCCAGAAACAAGTTAGCAAGTGTTCAATCCATTAAAAAAGAATCTATTCGGCCTTGATGTCTGAATTCAGAGAGGTGGTTTTGTATACTCGAGAAAATAATTCATTAAATCTTTTGAAATTAAAAACTCTTCCATCCCATGAAAACCGCAAGGTTAACTATTAGATTAAATATCTTAAATACCCTCAAACAGTGACAAGATAACAGATTCTTGTAGACCCAAATAAATATTTATCATTTTTCTCGGCGAATAATTATGGAAGAGTATCTAGGCTTATTTCAAGAATCGCAAGCACCTAAAAATCCCATATAACCAGCGCCAAAAGATGTCCAACGAACATATGTATATATATATATATGTTTCCTAAGAACGAAAAAAGGTACCTGCCATGTCTTAATTCTGAGGCCATTCGTGGTGCCTTTGAGGAATGCCGTATCCAGAACTACTGCTGTGACAAAGTCTGTAGAGTTGTCTTTTCCCAGGCTTCCGATGCTGGTACAACCATAATTGTGCATAATTAGTTTTTCGTGCTTGTCTACTAATCACTGAATATTGTTTCTGGAAAACTAATCAACAATCTTGAAAGAAAAAACACCTGATTCCATGACCAGGCCCACAATATATCGTCTTCATCTTTATATTAGAGCAACCGCTCACAATCGAGATGCAATCATCACCTAAGTATCACAATTGAGATGCAATAAAGTTTATTGTGATATAAACTTGAAAAGTGGTATTATTATTATGGAATTCAATCTCAAGGTGCTTCCTTGAAGACGAACAAGAATTTAGATACAAAAAAAAACAAAATAATTAATCAAGAACCTGTTCCAATTTTACTGTTCTGAATGACTACATTTGTTGACGCAGTAAGATGGATTCCATCAGTGTTTGGACTGTCTTCAGGAGCCGAGACTACGACATTGAAGATGCGAATAGAATGAGACCGCGAGATAGCAAAATGCATCTGTTGGCTGTTTTGAATAGTAAGGCCATTCACCTCTATAGATGAGCTTTGATCAATTGTTAATGCCTGCTTAATTTCATTCATAATATTTATTAGTTTGCCTAAAGTTCAATAAACTCTAAAGAAAAAAGTCAATTTCTTACCGTGGGAGCTCCTACACAAGGCTGTAGAGGACCCAAAAAGAAAAAGAAAAAAGAAGTGTTAATATGTTATTTACTGGTTAAGTTCAACATAATGCAAAATAAGAAGATTTTTTACATTTGTCTTGTTCTTTTTGCAAGAGGCAGCCCACCATTTCTTGCCTGATCCATCGATAACTCCAAGTCCTTGGAAAAGGACTCCCTTGAGATTAGAAAAGTAGAGCCAATTTCGAGGGTTTCTAGGATCCCACTTTTTGGGATCATCTGGTGCTATAATTGTTCCATCAATCTGTATCCAGTTGTTAGATTGTTTGATTAGATGCAACTGTAATCAATAAATAATGCAAGTGAAAACGATATGAAAGCTTAAAGCTTTATGTATTTTGTCAAGTGTAATCGGGCACAAATGAAACTTTAACTATCTGTGTCAAATGTCTTAAATGCCCTCTAGCACTTGAATATAGATATATCCCATAACGGGAATTGTTGCAATGTTCATGGACAGATGGAATATATTATAATAAAAGACACGCAATAAAGGTGGAGATTACATGAACAATTAAGTTTTCAGCACAAGGTCCTTTAAATCTTGTTGCATTAACAAGATAAATACGCTCTGGAGGAACCAAAAGCACCGCTGCTTCTGTAGAGCATGCTTGCTTCCATGCATTTTCAAAGGCCTATTAACATAACATAGACAAAACAGAGTGAATAACGGAATATTCTAGAAGAATTGCAAACCAATAAATAATACAGCAGATCAACACAGTGGATTACAGATTGAAAAAGAGCATATTCACCTTTGTGTCATCAGAAACTCCATCTCCAACAGCACCAAAACTATCAACATTCATGAGAATCTTGCTACCACGTTCACTTGACCATGATGATAAGTCCGAAAACTCTATTTCATAGTCTTCTATTTCTATACTTTTAATCTTACGTGTGTCAGAAGAGTCAGACAAACTGCTTTCCGCAGCTCCATAGACCAATGACAGAGCAAGAAAAGAAATGAAGAGGATCTTGCTCATGATTTATGGGTTCTATCAGTTTCTGAATAGTACTTGATGTTTATAAATAAAATATGACATGAGATATTAAGTTATATATAATATAGATATAGATTAGTGCTAAAAAGGGTCGATTTTGAGGGTAATAAATCTGTCTTAGCTTTAAAGTACATGAAGGTGCAATATTTTCCACATGCCCAACACTTCAAGTGTAAGACTATGCATTGTGTGGAAACCTTTGCTTCACTCATCAAACATTTCTTTAGTTCAGCACTACCATCCACTGATCCACATGCTGAAAAGTGTCTAATATATTGGCCCGCGTCTAGCAGAATGTCGTTAGATTAACATTATTTGAAGTTTCTTTTTTTGACCGTCTTAACAGCACACGGTATGTGCTAGTGCTAAAGGTCCTGCCTTGTTATGATGAAAGCAATATTTCCATGAAGATCCCACATTTAACCACAACTTTTCTTGCCAAGTGATATTGTTAACATCAGTTAAACTATAAGTATTTCTCATTTGCATCTTTCTTGCTAATTTGCAATGAAGTTTGAAGCTTGTAACCAAACTGTAGGGTTCTCAGGCACGAGTTTTGTTAATATTTGTGCGATTCTACTTCCTACTGCTTCATTTTGGTGGGCCCTACAATGGCGCAACAGCGAACTCCAAATGAGAGAGTCATTGCTAAATTGTGCTTGTTTTAGCAATCTTTCGGCTTCTTCAAGGAAGCCTGTGCGCCCAAGAAGGTCAACCATGCAAGCAAAATGTTGCCTATCAGGGTCAATGCCATGTACAGTCTTCATTGAGTCAAACACCATCTTTCCCTCTTGAACCATTCCCGAGTTTTTGCAAGCGGTTAACACACATAAAAACGTCACTTTATCTGGTTTCAGACCCTTGGTAATCATAGCTTCAAGCAATTTGAGACATTCCATTCCCATTTTGTTTCTGGAATGTGCACTGATGATTGATGTAAAACAGATAACATTTGGTGAAGAAAGCTGTTTGAAAACTTGACAACACGATCTAACATGTCCAAATCTTGAATAACTGTTGATTAGAGAACAAGAAACTGCAAGATCGAGATCGAAGCCTGATTTCACAGCACAATTATGCAATAACTTACAGCTTGTCAAGCTAGCACAAGATGACTTTGACATTGCATTGACTGTGGTTGATAGACTAACTTCATCAAACCCAATGGCTTCATCAACCATCAAACCGAACAATTCAATCACATCTTCAACAATGCCACACCATGCAAATGATGTCATCAAGGAATTGCATACCTCGAGGGTTCTTCTGGATACATTTTCGTATATCAACACTGAACTTTCTATTTTACCACATTTTCCGTACATATCAATCAAAGCAGATTGAATGTAACTATTACCATGATCAAACCCTAGTTTTAAGACAAAACAATGGACCTGTTTCCCCAGGAGAATATTCCCACTAGATAAATTCAACAACCCTACAAAAGATCGAATGGATGGCTTCTTTCCCCATACTTGCATCACAGAAAAGATCTCAAGAGCATTTCTTGCAAGCCCATTATATGCATAGGTAGAAACTAAAGAATTCCAAGAAATTACATCTTCGGTTGGAATAACCTGAAACGATCTTTTGGCATCGGTTAGGCTCCCACAGGCACTATAAAAATCCACCAAAGCATTCGAAACAAACACGTCTGATTCAGTCCATCCCATCTTAATTGCATAAGAATGTAGCTCTTTTCCTTCATTAACAAACCTATCGTTGCCTAACCCGCGAATCAAATAACAAAAGGTGAGTGGATTAGGCATAACACCTTCCCTTTTCATCCTCCAATACAATTCCAACTTGTGTGATATTCCAAATTCACCAAAACCTCTTAGTAACTGATTCCATGTTGCAACATTCCTCTGGGGTAAATCATCAAACAACCTCAAAGCAAAATTGACAAGACCCATGTTCATGTAAAGATCAATCAACGCACTTCCCACATACACATTCAAACTCAAACCAAGAACAACCACCCTGCTGTGAACTTGAAGTCCTTCTTTATATAACCCTTCATCACTAAATATACCCAAAACAGTAGAAAACGTAGATGAAGTCTCGACAAATCCTTGGTAAACCATTTGATCATAGTAGTATAAGGCTTCTCTTGAAAACCCATTACGCTTACACCCAGAAATAAGTATATTCCATGTAATCACATCTCGTATAGGCATTTCGTCGAACAGTTTGAGTGCAGATTCAATTGATCCATATTTCATAAGAGCTTCAATGTCTCTGTTACAGGCATAAACCCTGTCTCGAGAATTGGGTTGGAAGTAAGAGTCGAATGGCGGGGAGAAGAAAGAAGCCGTGGTTGATGCGTTTCGGACAAACGTAGGAGTCAAGGTTGAGATGACCCGCCCAAAGGAGACCACAATTTTCTTTCGCATTTTTTAAGCTTCCTCTTTTTCTTGTAGCACGATAAACCGTTTCGTTTCGTAGTATTTTGATAAATTTAATTTAAAATTAAAATTAAAATTAAAATTAAAATATTCCTATTTAATGAATGTTGATATCAATCCTAATTAACGAACAATATTAATGAGATGTACTGAATCAATTTTCATGGAAAGCGTAATTCATAGGATGAAAGTGAGATCTATGTATCTTTTTACGCTACTCATCTTAACTCATATTCTCACGCGACCATTAAATTCGTCATTTAACTAAACAGCTAAACTATTATTTTTTCATCAAACCTAAATATAGATTTAGACTTGCGATAATGGGAGAACAAACTCTTTTTGTAAGACCAAAACCATATAAATAACACTAATTGTTTATAGCCAAATACTGTAAAGGTAAACTTTTATAATATTTTTGTTGTGAATGTTTGGTATTTTTTATATCTTCATAATATTTCTGTGAAGTTTCAGTGTTATTATACAAGCTACAGGTCTCACAAAAATAGACTAATCTTACATAAACTCAATCCTGCAAATTTATCTGATTATTTTAAATTTAACTAGAAAAATCATTTAAATTTAATCTGTAAATTATTTCTTCAACGTACTTTGAAAGACCCTTTGATTTGCAATCAAAGTATCAAATGGTATATTTGTTGAGCCGTGACCAACCAGGCATTATGTAATACATTTTTCTTAAAATATTTAATTTGTAGAGTTTAACTGACAATAAGATTTGGGTTTTAGAGATTCTTTTAGATATCATTGGTTCGGGTCTTTTAAAACCATTGAGGATTTTATTTGGGTGTTCTTCAGGACACTTGGGATCAATAGTCAATGTGCATACAAGTTGGCTCAAACACCAATGATTAATAGAAAGGTTTTCAAAATATTTTAGTGTGTTGATAAACACATGATAGAACAAATACTCGTTATCAAAGGTTTAATATAACACTAGAATGAGTTATCGCAGGACTGAGTAAGATAAAATTGCATTATTTTTCTCTCATAAACATAATGAAAAAAAATTAGGGATGTATGACAAGAAATTGATGAATCACTACACATTTATACTATTCATTAAAACATAAAAATATCTTTAAAAAAATCACTTGCCTCTTTTGCTCTCGTCTGATTAGTACCAATCACACCCAAAAAACTTGGCTCTTGGTGCTTGAAAATTTTGAACCATACATAATCGGTAATCCTGTAACACTTATTTTGTTTTTTGGTTCTTAAAAACTATAAAAAAAAATGGGACACAATGTTGAACATATATGTTTATTTAAAACAAAAATTAATTTACAAAACTTTGTAAACAACGTTTATTAGTTCCAAATTTTATCAGAATGTTTTTATAATTTGAATTTCGAACTGTATGCATCAAAAGGCGTCTGTACGGCTTCAATGGATATAAATTGACCCTAATCAACTAACTTTATCGTAAAAGATTACTTTTTGATATCAAAAAGTTGATAGTAAGATCTTGATTAAACTTGTTGGGCTCATAATATATCTTAGTATCAATGATGCCACCCAGGATATGTATTTGTTTATTAACTCTCCTAATTTATAGATAATACCCAGAGTAGCTCTTCATGATACGACATAATGGCATGGTGACCGAATCTTGTTTAAAGATGTATTGGTTGGAATCGCCTCATATTTAGACGCTCAAGTAGACTTTGGAGCATTCCAAGAACTTAAAAATATCCAAGTACAAGAAAACAAGGAGTCTGATACACATTTTCTCGTGTCTCTCAAATCTATTTTATTTTGGGAAACGATGAAAGAAATGCACAATTATCTCTTTAATTTCAACAAGATTGAGGTTTCAAACATAATTAAAATACGTTTAATGTACCAAAGAAATTAGATGTTGACGAGAATTATAATATAGTAAATCAAATTTGACTACACGTCTCATTGACATGAAATGTAATAGAATGTGTTAAATGAATTGTAAGCTTTGTGTTTTGTTTGCAAAATATAACTTTGAAATTATAATAAAATAACGATAAATAACCAAAAGACTCCTTCTAGTGATGAAATTGTGCTGATATTTGTTAAATTGGATCCAAATATTTGATCACCTATTTACGTATACCAACGGTTGAGTCATAATTTAACATAGATACTAAGACGTTGTTTTCCTACCAAGCAAAAAAAACGACCTCTTATATACATGCTAATATGATTTCAAAATAATATAGTATATATGTAAACTTAGAAACACCTCATACATATGATAGTTAATATATAATAAAATGTACATAGTCATGTTTTTCAACAATATACAAGATGCTTCAAAGTTCAAATTCATATACACATAAATGTATACATCCCACAAAAAAATTTAGAGTAAAGCAATGAATAACCCAATAACTTTGAATTCAACTTAAAATCATGGTGAAAGTTATTGATACTCAACTGAGACTTATAAAGAGCTAACAATTCTCACATTTTATTCATGTGGGATGGGTTGTTACATCATTCCTAAGGTTTACAATTTGTTGTCATTTTCATCTTTATGATCTAAAACTTAATGTTGTTTTAGTTCATAGTTTATACTTCATTGCTATTTTAGTCCTCATACTTAGAGATAGGATTTAGCCTTCGTGACTTGGAGACAAAAATAACAAAGAATAGTAAATTACATGAATGAAAATTGCAATTTCAAAACTAAAAACAAAATCCATAACGTTTGATAAACCACATAAACGAAAAGCGCAAACAATCATTAGGGATGTGCATCAGACGGGTTCAGGTGGGAAAAACAAAAATCTGATCGGACTTCGGATATAAAATTAATCCTCAAATTTTGGGTTTCAAATTTCAGATTGCTTCAAGTTGAGGTCGGTCGGGTTCGGGTATAATGCAAAAAGTACATATATATTCAATACATTTTGAGAATGAATTCAGTCATTGAGGTGATTGATGAAATCGATAGTGAGTTTATAAATTAAAAAAGAGTATGACACGGTTTAAGATTTTCAAAAGATAATTAGATAAATAATTATATTTATATAATATTTAAACTATATGTATATATATTTCGGGTTTTTGGACGGGTCGGTGATCAAAAATCAAACCCAACCCGAATCCAAGTATCCTTCCAGAAATCGGGTTTTGGATTTCAGGTCATTCGACTTTTGTACAACGTCTTATTTCCCGTTCGGATTTAGATTTCAAAACATGCGGATTTTACCACCTCTAACAGTAACTGTGCTGGATTAGTAATTTGCTTGATATCTCATCAATGATCAATTATTAGTACAAAGAATTTAGAATATTATTTAAAAAAAAGTCATAAATTGGATATTTTTTAAAATTAAAAATGTAAATTTAATTAATAAAATTTATTTATTTGACTAAAAACTACATTTAAAAATGGGCCTCACAACGCGGTGCAACAATGCCATTGACCTGCAGTTGTTGTTAGAAGTCTTTTTGCAATATTTGTTTATTTGCAGGTGTGTTTGCAAGTCTAACAATTAATATTTACAATTAGTTTTATTTAAGATATATGTTTCATAAGTAAACGTTTTTACAAATAGTTTTATATTTTGCTCTAAACTATACAAATAGTTATTTATTATTAAAAAAAAACTCAAATCTGTATTAACAATTTTGATTAATACATATGTGTAGGACTGTAGGGTGTTCATCAATTAAAATCAAACTGATTTAAATGGAACCGATCTAATTTAATCATTGAAGTTGGATTTCATCATCCAATTCAATCTATTTAACATTGAGTGACTCATACAATCAAATGAAAGATTGGACCCTATTGGTTCTATCAATTAGATATCAAAATCGATTATTCACTTTATTGGATTGAATTCATCCAATTTTGTGATCAACTATTCATTTTTCTAACTTTCTTAAAAACATTTCATGTAAATATCAAATAAAAACAGCAAATGTCCATAGCAACATGATTTATAAGCACAATATAAAAATAGCAAAATAAAGAAATACTGAAAATTTTATATTTATTTATTAATTGGATGGTAATTAAATTAAGTCAATCCGATAAATAAAAAAAACCAATCATTTAGTTTAGATGTTAAAATTCCCAAACAAATCCAATCCAATTATTATTTAATTTTGATGGATCGGTTTTTATTAAATCAGTTAATTATGATTGATTCAAATAACTTTTCGCCACCCCATAACCCGTCTAGTTATTTTTTACGGGGAGTGCTAATGGCACCCTTAATATAGGGGTTCACGGAATTTCATGCACTTTATAATGATGTGTACGGAATTTTTGGTACTTTAATAGGTGTTGATATTAACTTGTGTGAGAATGACATTTACTTTTAGGGATGCCATTAGTCTCCCTCATTTTTTTTGTTAGTAATTTTTCCCTAAATATTCCATTTTCTGTTAGACGACCAAAAATGCTCCGTGTGGACTTCCCACCTACTTCAATTCCCATCCCTTGGCTCACCTACCTCCATTCTTATCCAGTGATGGATTCCTTTTAGACCCCAAGTAATTTGAGTTTCTATGCTTAATGCTACCCCAAATGTCTATAGTATGCACAATAATTTTATTGTCATTTTTCTAATACATAGGGCCCAGTTGTTTTACGGTGTGCATTCTCGATACGTCCTCAATGTCTTTCAACGGGTTTTGATGGATTTGGGATTCTGTGAATTTGATATCTGTTCGATTTATTATGTTCAATATGATTGTTAAAATAACCTTCTATGTCTTCATTAAAACCTATCTGGTTTTGATGTACCTTAATTTTCTTCGCGTTCGTTTCCCCACTACATAGTGTTCAATCCTTGCTCAATAATTAACATTCGATATCTAAAGTTGCTTCTCCTTGTCTCACATACAAGGTGCTCTAATAATGCCTCATACCGGTTCAATACATGTTTGATAGCAAGGAATATGTGGACTTTTGTGACCATTTTTGTAGTAAACTTCAAAGACCATAACTTTTAGCTTGTAGTTTAAATTGAAATGTTTTTTTTAGTTGTTCACTTTTCAAGAGATCTACGTGTTGATAAAATTTGGAGATCCAATCATAAGGGTTGTAGTGTAGTGATTGAGGTCCTGGAGGATGTGATGGAATATCTCATTTGTTTATGGTTCGAATTCAGTCTTACATATGACCATTGAGTTTATCAGGGGTTGATGTCTTATAGTCATAAAATGTCAGGATTAGTCCAAATATAGTCTGAGACACCCTTCCAAAAAAAAATCGAGGATCCAAATAGTCGTAACCATTTCTTAATCTGTTGTCACATGTCATAACATTTTTCATAGTAAATTTTAGGGTCATAATTAACTTGTGACTCGTAACTTGGATGTAGTTATGGAAGATCCTTTTGAGCTTGTTAAATTTTGTAAGATTTATATGATGTAAAGGGTGTGGACCTAAATGGTCAGAACTATTTCAGTATTTGTCTTAACAATTTTTATAGGGACTATAACTTTTGACTCATTCAGATCGAGATGATTTTTTTTAGTTCCCTTGTTTTCCAAAATACACATGTTAGTAAAATTTGAAGATTCAGATCGTCGTAATCATTACATAATCTATAGTAATACGGCGTACCCATTTTTGTAACTATTTTTGTGGTGAAGTTTGGAGGCTATAACTTTTGGCCGATAAACCGAATCGATATAACTTTTTTGAAGTTGTTTTCTAAGTTTATCATGTTGGTAATCTTGAGATCCGGATGGTTAGAACCCTTATGTAATTTGTAGCAACAAGCCGTAATATTTTCCAATAAATTTTTACAGGTCATAACCTTTGAGATGATTATTTTAGAGTCACTTAGAAAAAGAAAAAGAAAAAGAAAAAGATTATTTCTTTAAGAGGAAAAAGAAAAAAAACATGATGAAAAATAAATGACACGTCTCCTCTAAGATCTGATTTTTTTTTTTGAAAGTCTAATCCCCAGCGTCCATCAACCAGCCCTATGGACTGGTCCATGAACTCGCTCATTATCGGCCCACTAGCTAGGATACCTCAGAATTGTTAGCTGCGGGATTCAAACCCTCGCCAATCAGGAATGCCATCTACTGACGACTTAGGATGTTATCTCCATCCGGTAGGCTAGACAACCTTTGGTTTTCCTCTAAGATGCGAATCAAAAGGGAAAGAATGAAACTATTAAGATTTATATAAAATATATATTTATATCAATCAACATCTTTGATTTCTTTTCTTCATTTCAAAAAATACAAAAGGATATCCTTTTAATTCGTTCTTTTATCTTCTTCTTCTAAACCACAAATGAACAACTTTTTTTTGAAACTTTTATCTCAAATTTGAGACATAATGGAAAACTAGATTTGTTTTAATAATCGAAATATATATACTATTGCGTCATGATGAATACGTTATGATGAGTACGTCATGATTTGTTGCCTTGAAATATTTATATATAATAATTTTTATATTTTATTTAAAAAAAAAACTTGTTGTTCTGGTTGGTGTTTTGGTCTACGATTATGCTTTACTCCCTTTCGGACTATATGCAACGTGTTTATCTAGAATTTTCCATCCAATAAACAACAAAAGAAAAACACATTTTATCATAAAGTCGTTAAGCTATAGGCATTGTTTGGCAAAAATAAAATGACTTATAAGTCACCTTATAATGTACCTTATTTTTAGTATAGTTGTTTGGATGACCATAAGTTAATTTATAAGGTACCTTATTGAAAGTTAATAAAAGTAAGGTTTTGATAAGCTACTTATAAATTATAAGATACCTTATAAGCTACTTTTGCCAAACATGACTTAAGTTAACTTATAAGATACCTTATTGAGAAGTTAATAAAAGTAAAGTTTTGATAAACTATCTTATTAGTTATAACGTACCTTATAAGCTATTTTTACCAAACATAGCCATGATACCATGAGTTTTAAAATCAAGCAATAATTATTGAATGAGACTGCTTTTGTTTTATAACTAGAATCACATTTGAATAACGTACATAAGTAATATGGAGTTATTGCAACTATCAACACATCTAACTATTTAATTGGGTTTATATTTAAAATTGTGCGAATAATTTTTTTAAAAAAAATCATTATGTTATTTATTTTATTAATAATTAAATATTACTTAAAACCCAAAAGGCTTTAAATTGGTTTCGTAATCGAACGAACAAAATTTATTTTAGTTTTTCAGTTTTGTTACAAATTAATTAACTTGTACCATATATTTCAAATACCGAAATAGAATTAATGCAATTTACCATTACGATTTAACTTCATGTATGAGAGCAGTTAAGTGGGAATGCTCTAAATGGTAGCGAATTTTAACTAAAAAACAACAAAAACAAATTCTCACAACACAAATTTTAGATCCTTTGGTACGAATGTACCTACTAATTAAATAAAATTTTACATTACACTTGCTTTTTTGTTTATTTGGTCTTTTTTTTAAATTACCATGTGTCATTATGTTATTAATTGTTATTTAAAAATAAAAATCGATATCATTTCGTGAAACCATATTCTAGCCAATATTTAATGGTCATTAAATAATAATAAAAAATACTTAAATGTATGAGATATCACATCTTACTCTATACATTAATCAAACATTTTCTCTTCGAAAAACAACATTTTTATTGATTGATTTTTTGACATTCAGATGTTATCCTATAAATAGATATCGACCCATTGTACGGACTTCTCTTTCTCTTGGTCGAAGCGGTGTGGAGGGAAAACGTTTGATGGGTAAACATGTTTGGTTGTAGGATCATGGGGGGTTTGTTGTGATTTGGCGTGTTCGTTTTCAGCTTTTCAAGGTTGGGTCTTTTTGTTTTCGAGGTAGGTTTGTTCCTATTTTGACTTTTGAAGGGTTTTTTGAGGCATGTTTGCGTTGATGATTTCCGGGGATCACATCGAGTCTCTCTTGGTGGTATAGGCGTTGGGGTTCTGTTGGGTACTTTCTTGCGTTTTGTTTTTGCTGACTTCTTCGGTATTATTGTCTGTTTTGACTTATGTCGGTGCTACTTCTTGCATATACCTTGTATTTCCTTCTCTGTTCTTGTGCTTTTTTTTGGTAATATATTATTCCCTTTATAAAATGAGATATCATATTTTAGACATCAGTGTAAAGGTTCCAAAAGTCATTACGAAAAAATAATCGAAACAAAATACATTTTATTTTAATACAATTTACTTTTTTCTTTTTATTTTAGGCATTGTTTGGCAAAAATAAGGTAGTTTATATTTTAAGTACATGTTTGTTGATACGGTTGGTTTGTTAACCGTATTTTTTACAGCTCGCTTTGTTTTTTAGTTCTTTTTCAAGAAAGTTTTTAGCCTTTTATGTAGTTTAGAGTAACTATAGCGTCTAGTTATTATATTTATGCATGGTAGGAAAATATGAGTTTTTCAGGCACGTTAACATCACATTTTATGCCATCATTCATATTTTCGGTTATGCCATTTTCAGATGACGAAAGAAGTCCAGAGTTTGACTACAGGAAACAGAGACAAGCTTAAGGAACCGAAGGCCCATGAATTGTATGGGTTAATACCATCATTTTGTAAACTTCTTAGGCTTAATTGTTGGGTCAAAACTCTAAACTTTAGTTGGAACTTCTTTAGGATTTTATTTAAGTTTATATTAGGCTATGCTTTTGAATGTTTTTTGGTCCATGATAAGTCCATATCCGAAAGTGGACTTGTCCACTTTAACAAAAGCCCAAGTATTGTTTTTTATTTATTTATATAAATAGGTACAAGGAGGAGGCATCAAGCATAGAAGCAGAAAGCAAGCAACATTCCATCAGACATGAGAGCATCATCCATAATCCATCATCCATACACCACCTTTTTGAAAGATAGTTGACTTTTGCATAAGTCTACCACTCTTCACAAGTCATCTTAGAATAGTACTAATCTCTTGTTCTTCTTGTTGTAGTAGCATATGGCTGTAAGGAAAAGTGAAGGAATTAGCACTTGATTTTAAGTCCCATACTAAGTATTCTTCATATGCTTAGTAGGATGCTTATGATTCAAGTGGGTTTCATCTCCATATATATTTAGTAGTTTATGTTCAAGAAACTTGGATCTTTTTATCTTTGCATGGCACTTTCGAAATCCTCTTAGTATTCAAGTGGGTTTTATTTTCTTGCGCTTTTTATTAATTTTAGCTTCAAGATTTTCTACGGTATACTTGTCCTATTTTGTTAAATCAAGGTCACTAATGGTAACCTTGTCCTAAAACATCTTCCTTAAGAATACCATTGAAAACCTTGTCCACTTAATTAATCTCAAGCTTATTTGCGATATACTTGTCCTCGTTTGTATCTCAAGATCACTAATGGTGAACTTGTCCAATACATTCACTCAAGAATATCTATGATAAACTTGTCCGGTTCAATTTATTCAAGATTGTCAATGACAACCTTGTCCTTATTTTTTGCTTTCTATTAATGCATTTTCTTTAATTGCTTTTATAATCATTAGTTGTTTCGCATTGTCATTTACTTTTAATTATCTTCTTAGTTAATTGTTTACTTTATTTCTTTTTCATCTTAGTTATAATCTTCATAATACTTTATAAAAACCCATTTTAATGGAAGGCTAAAAACCTTAGTTTGGGGTGTAAGCTCATAAATTGAGATTTCACGTTAGTATTAAATAAAGAGGTGTATTTAACGTTATAATAATAGTTTATTAACTTGTCATTTTTAGATCGTTGATATTTCGTGAAATTACCCCTAAGGTTAACTGACAACTAACCATCGGTATATAAGCGGCTTAACCTCAATGAGGTTATAAAACGTATCAATTTTCTAAGACAATAATTATTATTATGAAATATCTCTTTATTTTATTATTAACCTCGTCTCAATTTATCCTTACACCCTAAGCTTGCTTTTTATAATTGTATTCTCTCAACGTTACAAATCAACCAACCAAAAATTAGTTAATCAACAATTCTTCTTGTTTTAATCTCTCACTGAAATCATTCTGCTAAAATTCAAGCTTTTCAATCCTAAGAACTTTTCAACCACGTCGTCTCTGTGGAAACGATACCCGGTGCTTAAACCGGTATTACTTGTTAAATACGATAGTATTCCGAGGTGTATACTTGCGCCAAGGTTTATTTTTGTGTTAATTTTAAGGGTAGCGATATTCTTACAACATTTGTCAAACTAGCTTATGCCTTATAAATTATCTTATACGTAACTTATTGAGTTTTTTATTATTTTATTTCATTTATACTCCTAATTAATATTATTTTAAATTTATTAATTAATTTTAATTGTAATTATGAATTAATATTATTTTTATTATATTAATTCTTAATTCATTTTAATTTTAGATTATTCATTAATATTAATTAATTATTATTTAAAATTATTGCTTATATTTTTTGAAAAATTACTAATTAATTAGAATGTAATTGACTATTTATTCATATGTGATGATTACTTAAACTCATAATGTAATTTTTTTTTAAACTTTATTTTAACAAATCTAAAATTTATAATATACATGATAATTAATTAAAATTTTTAAATAAAATATTATTTTATTTTATTTGAATTAATATATTATTTTATTAAATACTTATTTTAATTATATTATAAGTGACTAATATTTTAAGATGTCATTTTTGTTCATTTTACATGTTTATCAGCTAGTTTTTGTCAAACATGACATATTAATCGGCTACTTTATAAGTTATCAACTAGTTTATTAATTATGAATTATCTTATCGTCTAGTTTGTCAAACATAACCTAAACCTTCTCTCTGTAGGGGAAAAAAACCTGTTAAAAAGAACCAAATTGAAAAAAAGAAGAAGCATTAAAGTCGAATATTTATTCTATTAAAAGACCAAATAATTATCATTTCAGTTTTTTAACAGGTCTGTAGGGAAAAAAATCGAATATTTCACGCGCTCTGTGATACCTTGCTATCCAAGAATTTCTAGAACCCCCTAACTCGCTTATAAAAGCCCCAATTATAACGTGTTCCGCATAATCAGATTTTCTCTCTACTCTTTAACATTAACAATGGCGGAAAATGGTGAAGTTGATGTTCACGATATCCGATCGCTGCTTTCCTCATCTGAAAGAGATTACCTTGTTCGCAACAACGGTGATCAGGTATCTGCTTATCTTCTTTCTTCTAGTTAAATGTGAATCGTGAAGTTTCCTTTTTTTTCTTTCCGGATCGTAATTGCTAGCGATTGAAATGTTCTGTGTTGTTTATTATTTGTGTGCTGATTCGATTATAAACAGAAGATTGTTTAGATTATGTTGTAGTAAGAAGCTGGTGTATTCAGTTTGTTGCGTTATGCTGCATGTAGGCTCAATTTCTCGATCCTTGGTGGCTTAGTGCTAATGAAATTTGGTTATCTGGCTAATTTGTAAGACCTTCGAGGTTGTAAAAATGAAAAAGTGGAGTGCACTATGTTTCAGCTTCTGAATTGAGATAAATTTGGAAACCTTTTTAGAATTCGTGTAACAATGTCGATTGCTGCTTCATATGAAAAATTGGTGTTAGATTTTGTTGTTATATAGATTTTGACTTTGGAGGATGATAAGTTTGATGGGCAATTATTTAGAAACCTGGATTTGAGTCACATCAAGCTTGGATAAAACTTGGATCGTGTACCGGAACACTTTCCAACTATAATCTTTCGACACACAAGTGCATAAGGTCTTAAGCAATTTGTATTGAGATCACCCAAATTCGTAATACACAGATTCTGTTATGATTTGTATGTTAAAAATTGAGATCGAAACTACTTATATGAGCAGTTAATTAACAGATTATTTAGGCTGGTAAGTAGTTAATTGGAAATAAGTAGATAAAAGTTACCAAATAACTACCAATGGATTTCGCACCAGAGCAGACTCGTATGAATTGTTCTGAAGATTTGCTTTCTAAATTTTGTCATAGTATCGCTTAATATAAACCCCATCAGTCTCTTGCAAATCACAACTACATCAAAATGATTGATGACATTAAAATCACCAATAAATCATAATTTAGTATTATCTTTTATTATGTTGAGTTTTAAATTTGAATGTTTATGCATCTGTCATCTCTGTACTACTTGCTTCTTAGGAGATTACTAACACCAAAAATGGGACTTTTTTGTGATAGCTTCCCTTTTGCCTTCTCTGTACTTAGATATCTGCAGATTGAAAAAAAGCAACAACAAATCAACGGTAACATGAAATGAAAAAGAAAGAAAGAAACTTAATCAATCTTTGAATGTTTATAGAGCTACTCTTTTGGAACTAAAGTGATCATTAATAGCTAAAGGAAAATGTAAAGGTATAATAAGATACTATAAGAGGCATTTTGACAGTGAAAGGAGTTTATGAACGTTGATAGCTACAAAATAGGCAGACGGAGGAAATAAATAAATGATAATTGCTTATTTTGCTGATTTCATGAAAATGAGAAGTTTAGCAACTAAAGAAATGAAATTGGTTGATAGAAGCAGACTGTTAGGCAATAACAGTGTTATGTAGCATGAAGCTTACTTGATGTACTATCATCAGATTATTTGCTAAGTTTTACATTCTGCTATCTACATATAAACCTCGTGTGTACAAGTTTTGTTAGAAATAGAATATTCTTTCGGCATATTAAGGGATGTTTTCTTGCCAAATTCTTCAAATCGACAGGTCCCAATTGCCACCTTACAAGGAAAAAAGTTGGGCTTATATTTTTCTGCATCCTGGTGCCCCCCATGTCAAAGGTTTACCCCAAATCTAGTGGATGTATATGATGAACTTGTTGCAAAAGGCGATTTCGAGGTTGTATTCATCTCAGCTGATGAAGATATTGAATCCTTTAATGGTTACTTTTCGAAGATGCCTTGGCTTGCTGTTCCATTCAGTGATACCAAAACACGAGAAGCTTTAGACGGACGTTTTAAGGTCAAAGGAATACCTCATCTCGTGTTCCTCGATGAAAATGGGAAAGTTTTGAGTGATCGTGGGGTCATGCTCGTTAGTGAATATGGAGCGGAGGGGTACCCATTTACTCCTGAACGGGTCAGAGAGATTAAAGAACAGGAAGAAGCAGCCAGGAGGAATCAGTCTTTGAGATCCATCCTTGAGTCACCATCTCGTGACTTTATCATCACAGCTAATGGCAGCAAGGTGAGTATAACTATAAGCTACATTACCTTCACCATTCTATGAGATTGAGCATTCATCTGACTGATTCAGACGCATTCTTTACTTTTATATTAGGCACTTATTACCGACCTTGAAGGGAAGACGGTTGGTTTGTATTTTTCTCTGTCTTCATTCAAGAAATCCTCTGATTTTACTGGTACACTTGTCAAAACATACAACGAACTGAAAGCAAAAGAAGAGAACTTTGAAATCGTAATGATTCCCCTTGATGACGATGAAGAATCCTTCAAGAAAGATCTTAATGGTGTACCTTGGTTATCACTTCCATTCAAAGACAAGAAAAATGAGAAGCTAGTTCGGTATTTTGAGCTCTCAACACTCCCTACTTTAGTCATCATCGGTCCAGATGGGAAAACTCTTCATCCCAATGTCGCTGATGCCATTGAGGAACACGGTACTAACGCGTACCCTTTTACGCCTGATAAATTCTCCGAGCTCGAAAAGATAGAGAAAGCCAGACAGGAAGCACAAACTTTTGAATCGGTCTTGGTCTCGGGAGATCTTGATTTTGTAGTCGGAAAAGACGGAGTGAAGGTGCGCGATCTTATTCTTTTTTCTTATAAAAAATGAGATTTGTGAAACTGCCAATAACTTCCACCATAGTTTTAACTTCATTTGAAGTTAATCGTGATCGTTTTTGCAGATCCCTGTATCTGATCTAGTCGGTAAACACACACTGCTGTACTTCTCTGCACATTGGTGTCCACCATGCCGTGCTTTCACTCCAAAACTTGTGGAAACATATCACGAGATAAAGGCTAAACACGATGAATTTGAAGTGATCTTTATCTCAAGTGACAGAGACCAAGCTTCATACGAAGAGTATTACTCGACCATGCCATGGCTGTCACTTCCTTTCGGTGATAAAAGAAAGCAGTCACTGAGCCGCCTTTTTAAAGTCAACGGCATACCAATGTTGGCAGCCTTAGGACCAACTGGGAAGACGGTCACAACCGAGGCTAGAGGACTGATTATGGTTCATGGTGCTGAGGCGTTTCCGTTCACTGATGAACGTATGGCTGAGATCGAAGCTAATTATGCTGAAATGGCAAAAGGATGGCCTAACAAAGTGAAGCATGAGCTACATGAAGAGCATGAGCTTGTTTTGACTCGATCACAAGGGTATAGTTGTGATGGATGCGATAAAGATGGAAAGATTTGGGCGTATAGTTGTGAAGAATGTAACTTTGATCTTCATACCGAATGTGCTCTCAAAGAAATTAATGGGGAAAAGGAGACGGAGGGCGAGAAAGGTAACGAAGGGTGGGTGTGTGATGGAGAAGTTTGTTATAAGGCTCCGTAAACGGGTTTTGTGTTAAAAATGTAGCGTTATTAAACTGTGGTTCTCTCGAGTCTAGTGAAATGTAATGTGTGTATTTTGGTGATGTTACTTAATCAGGTGTGGTGGTTGGACCTTATGGATCCAATTATGGTTTGAAGGTGTTATTGTTAGCAAGTTTGTAGGGCTATCTGGATGTTAATTTTATGCAATAAGATGGCCTTTCTTCTTATAGCTAGTAGCTGCCTAGAGTTCTTGCTATGTGAATGGTTTTCATTTTCCTTTTTAGCAAAGTTTTGCATTCTTTCTTTCATGGCAGAAGAAGACGATGCTTATTTTTTTTATTAAAAACAGCTAATTATAGGTTATAGAAGGAAGTATCTAAACAAATATACCTGCAACTAGGGGCGGATTCTTGGGTTATGGTATCTGAACCGTTTTAGGATTAATTTGCATTATTTTGTAAGAATATTCATTGTTGAGTTTTATTAAGGTTCTTATTTTATTTTATTTAGATGATAATAATGTGACAAGATCTTTTTTGTAAATAAAGTTTTTAGATGTTCAATCACTATGGTCTATGGATGCTTAATATCTTTTGAGATTAACCAATTAACATTAGGTTATCTGATAATATTTCATATTTGAATTAATTGATATTAAAGATGAGCATCGAAACCCAAAGAATCGAACGGAACCGTTACCGAACCTACATCCATCGGTTCGGTATTCGGTCCTCACATTTTCATGAAATCGGTTTTGGTACTATCGGTTTCAGTATTGGGTATTTCTCGAATAATACCAAACCGACCGAATCGGGTATAGTATTAGTCATTTAGAGTTTTCAAGTTTCTCTTCCTTTTCCCAACCACAATCCTTTTAGTGTTTAAACCTAATATTCAGCTAAGAGTTTTACTTCATAAATTGATCTTCTCGTGCTCTAAAAAAAATCAGTTTCTCCACTTCATAAAAAACGATTTTTTTTTTATTATCAAAATCCGGTTCTTAAAAAATTGGTTTCTCAAATTCGGTTCTTCCAAATCGGTTCCTACTCCAATGGATCAACCAGAAGTAAGTTTTTGTTTGTTTATGTATTCTTATTCTTATTCTCAATTCTCATGTTGTTCTTTTTTATTTATTCTAACGCATATTTTATGTTTGAACTTTAGAATTTTTGATTGTTGAACTTTTTATGGTTGAATTTTACATTGTTGAACTTTATATTGGTTGTGATTGTTTTGATATAGCTTTATAATGTCCCGAATTTTCCGAGCCGACACCGAAACTGAACCGGTACCAAATTCAGATATTCGGTTCAGTATTCCGCCATCAAAATTTGTACCAAATATTTTCGATATGATACCGGTCCCGGACCAAAGCTATCCATAATTGACATCACGATATTTATGTATATTAATTTAGGGTTAAATGATATAAATTATCCTTCTACTTTTCGATAATAATTATACATGGTCTAACTGTAATATTATCATCATCATAGAAATCATTGAACCGTCTATGTAATAAGTGAAAATTGTTTGAATTGTGGCTAAATTGTCGACAAAACAAATTTATAGATTGGTATCTATCTACACATACGTTTAGTAAAAATGAATTAAATTTTGATTTAACTAATTTCCCAATTTAACTACAAATTTAGCAAACATCTAAACCGTACAAGACGCCGGCATAATTTTCCGGCCCAACGTCGACGAAGTACACGTCCCTCATCTTTTGAAACGCGTGCCACGTCAACAAGCTATCTGAACCGGCTTGATGGCACTTCCCAGCAACCCGGTTCACCTCTAAAAGACTCGCCACCCGGTCCAACCCACCATACAAACCGTTCCGGCAGAACTTCATCAAGTGCTTCACGTCGTACACGTTCTCCCCAAAGAACGCCTTCAAAGCCTCCATAAACTCCGGCAATCCTCCCGGCAGACGGCGGCGCGTGAGGATCTTCAACAAGTATCCGAAATCGTACGCGCTGTGAAACGTCACCCATGTAACCTCTTCGTTACAAACCAGAGCGGATGACATCATCAACTCAGCGAATTTGGCTGAATCGATCCCGTCGGTCCGATTCCGATCAAAATCAATCCCTTGACGTTTCAACAAATCAATCGATTCCGGCGCGTAGGCATCACGCGCTGGATCAAAATCGTTGAAATTGAATTGCCAGATGAAGCGTTGGTGGGTGCCGTCGATAGATGGAAGGTTGCCGGAAGCGTCGGTGAAGGTGAGACCGAGTTGGATAAGGTTCAAAACGTCGACGTTTGACTTAAGAAGCTTGTAGTTTTCCGATGGGTGACGATTCCGGTAAGATCTTCCAGGCTGCAACGGTTGACGGTATACAACGCCAGGGAACTCTGTATCCATGGCGATGTAAGGGTATTGATCGATGATGGATCGGATCAAATCAAACTCAGATTCTAAATTATCAGACCATACTTCTCGGATTGTGATGCTTTTATCAATACAACTCGACATGATTATATGTATCTATATATCTATAATTAACACTTATACACAAACGAATTCACCTGGTTAATTTGGATCCCAATTCCTTATGAGATGTTTTGTTGGTGGGTGTGGATGAAGAAGGAAGATATGATACTTATATAATGATGGAGTTGAATTTAAGAATGATTGGCGACTGAGATGGTGCTTGGAAAGGGGGGATGGGTTGAAAGGAAGAAGGTAGAAGAAGTCCAGATTCATGGCGTCCGCCATTGTTTGACTATATTTAGTGATGGGAACTTTCCTTTTTGCTGCTTTCTTACTCCAACACTTTCCTAAACACGAATTTGGAATATATATATATATATATATATTCTTACAATTTTTTTTAAAATTATTACCATAATCTAGTTTTAATGCTTGTAATTGAAATGGATCAGATTTAAGAAAATAAATAATTATTTTGAAAACTATATAAAACAATCGATTAATTACATCTTTTTAAAAAAACAATGATGGTAAGAGAGGTTCCGTAAAAATATATTTTATGACATCTTTTTTAAAATTTCTTTAGTAGATAATTAAAAATCAAAATTTTCAATAATAACTTCATTCATTTTTAATTGATTAGTTATTTGTAGAGAATTCAACATTTATTATAATATTAAAATATTTCATCATTTATTAAATATTTTTTTCTTTTTTAAATTCTTATGGATGAAAATATATTAATAAATATTTTTCTCATATGATAAATATTTTTAGAGGATATTCTCCATATCTAAAGAAGAAAGAAAACTCGTTTTCTTACTTTCTCCATTATAGATATAGTTTTTATGGATGTGCATCGGATAGGACAGACGAATTTGGGTCGACAAAACAAAAACCCGATCGGTTTCGGATATGAAAATCAAGACCCAAGTTTTAGGTTTCGGATTGTTTCGAGTTTCGGGTTGAGGTCAGTTGGGTTCAGGTATAATTATAAAGTAAAAAATATAAATAGATTCGGTCGGTTTTGAAGATTAATTCAACCGATTAAGAGATTGAAGAAATCGATAGTAAGTTTAGAAATTAGAAAACATTTCGACCAACTAGAATTTAAGATTTTCGAAAGATATAGATAAACATATTTATAGAATTTTAAAATACATTGTACATGTATTTCGGATTTTCAGACGGATCGGATGACCAAATATCAAACCCAACCCGAACCCAATATCCATCCAAAAGTCAAGCTTCGAATTTTCGGATTTCGCAGGATTTGGGTTTCACATAAACATTTATTTTCAATTCGGCTTCGGATTTCAAACTATTCGGGTTTTGCACCCCCTAATAGTTTTAGGGAGTCCTTTAGAGCATGAAATTGGTTTAAAATCTCTATTTTCTTTATTTTGAAAAAACAAAGCTTCAAAATGTAGAAAACAAAGAATTTGATAAATAAAAAGTATTCCAATAGATTTTTCAAAACTTTATTTAAAATGAAAAAAGTAGGAGTGAGTGAAATTCTCCAAATCTCTGTAAAAATAATTATCGTGAGAGAATTTCTTTTTAATTATATTCCATTAATAAAAAAATCCTAAAATTAAATGTTTATAAGAAATAATTCTTTTTATTAAATTATTGTGTATTTTCATATTGTAATTAATGTTACAATCTCCAAAATGAAGAAATTAGAGATACAAAATTGTTTTCAATTGTACATTTTGAAGAAAATTTTAGAAAATTTGTTATAGATGCTTACAACTATTTTGAAAATAAGTAGTTAAGAGCATATTCAATGTATTTTCCAAAATGAAGATTATGGAAAATTTTGCTTTAAGAGATTTCCCTCGGAGTGAAATTCTCCAATCTTGGAGAACTCTAAAAAGATATTACCTATAAAAAACTTTGTACCAATAAAAATTGTTGAAACTAAATGTATAATAAAAAGAAATAATATTTTATTTAGGGCTTTGAATATTTTAATAATATAATTTATATTGTAATATTCAAAAGGGTGTTATCTTTTAAACCCTACTCTATATATATTTTAAACCTTAATCTATATATATTGCTTCCAATTAAAATTGGTAGATAATCATGGAAGTTAGTATTTAACCAATTAAAATAATAGAGTAGGGTGTAAATGGGAATTAAAGTATGGTATAAAAGGAAAAACCATATTAAAAATAGAGAAGTTGTTGTAGATAAATATATATTTTCAAATATTTTAATTTTTCATTCTGTATTTTGAAGAATCTATTAAATAGATTTAATAGGTAAAACAATGTTATTTTTAATTTCAAAATATGGAATAATTAGAAATCTTTTTTGTTGCTAAATATAATATATCTAGATTCTCAACAGATTATAAGTTATTGAAAAATAATTCTTTACTAAATATAGTATATATAATTTTTGATAGGCAACAAATATATATAAAAGGGTATTATTATTGCTAAATATAGCATATCTAACAACTTATTTATTTATTAATGTTGATTCAATAAATATGTATTTGTCTGTTGAATAAATAAAAGGTTCAATGTAAATTGCTTATTAAATAACAAAACAGGTAAATGATAAATGAGTTTTTTATCAAATAAGTGTTATTTTCAAACATAATTACCAAACAAGTGTAGTTTTACACTTATTTACCAAATAGGTGTAAATAGGTGTAGTAGACTATTTAATGGGTATTTTAATGTTTTTTTTAAATCAATTTTTTACTACTTTATTTTTACTGTTATTAATTGATATTACTGCTTTTTTTACTGCTTTTTTTACTGCTTTTTTTTACTGCTTTTTTTTACTGTTTTTTTTACTGCTTTTTTTTACTGTTATTAACTGATATTACTGCTTTTTTTTACTGCTTTTTTTTACTGCTTTTTTTTACCGTTTTTAACTGATTTTACTGTTTTTTACTGATTTACTTCTTTTTTTTTACTGATTTAGTGTTTTTATAAACTGATTTTTACTGTTTTTTTTAAATTATTTTTTATTTTTTTACTGCTTTTATATATTGTTTTTACTACTTTTATAAACTATTTTTTAACTGATTTTAAATTTTTTTACAATTTTTTTACTGTTTTTACTGCTGTGTGTTTTACTGCATTTTTTATTATGTTTTATGTAACAATCACAACAATTTTTTGAACAATGCTAACAATAAAAAAAAATTAAAACCAACATCATCAAAGTTATTGTTTTAGGTACTAAACCGACAATAAACTTTTACAAAAACCATAGTACAAATAACATATTCCCAATTTCTTCCAAATATCTTGAACCGGTGACCAATCTTTATCTGCAAAAATAAAACAAAGAAATGAGAGATATATCATACCAATTAACCAAATAAATTTTCTAAAATTTTTCTTTATATACTGGCGCAGATGGACATCCTTTTCGGTTGTGACCACTTTGCCTACAAATTCCACAAAGGTTCGCTTTTTTCTTTCTTTGGTGTCCATTTCATTTCGTAGTCTCGTTGAGCGAGGACGACCTTTTTTATTCCGTAAGAGCTCTAAATTTGGAAGCAATTCTTTAATCGATGATTGTGGCCAATACGCTTCATGAGGAAGCGGGGAGAACTCGGATGCCCAAGTAGCACAATATTCAACAATTGAGTAACATCTATCAACATATTGCCAACTATTCGAGAAAGTTTGGCACATGCACCCGAGACATGAGAACAAGGATATTTAAATATCTCCCACTTACCACACGTGCAAACATTTTCTTTCAAATTAACTACTTGCACATTTCTTTCTCTTTGAGTTATCAACTCAAATATACCTTTCTCTCGATTAAACGATCTCAAGAAATGTGCACTTGCTTTTGACATCAAAGCAACTTGTTTTGAAACAACATGGGGAGTATACACATCTCCATTAGCTTTTGCACTAGATCCTAAAGAACGTCTCACCTCAAAATAGTGCACCAATCTATAAAAAGTAAGTTGAACACATGCTGTGATGGGTAAAAAACGAGCACCTTTAAGTACACTATTAAAAATCTCGTAACATTTGTTGTGAGTAACCCATATCTCTTTCCACCATCATGTGCAAGTGTCCATCTATCAAGTGGATGTCTTTCTAACCACTGTCGAGCTTCTGGATTTAGCTTCCCAATTTCTTCCATTGTGGAGTTGAACTTTCGAACTTGATTTTGACTCCCGGCACGATAAGCCAAAGACTTCAACTCTGAATTACGAAACTTGTCATTAAAGTTGCTGATGAAATGTCGTAAGCAATACCTATAAAACAAACAAAATAATATGAGTCATAAACGGTTTATGTGAAAGAAGTTATATACATTTCATATATATGAGTTGTAATAATACCTATGAAAACCACGTGGCTCTAACCATGGAGATCCATGCTTATTCACTACCTTTAGGATTCCAATATGACGATCAGATATTAAACAAATGCCATCACGCTCTTTCACCACATGATTCTTGACATGAGAAAGAAACCAATCCCAACTATCATAAGATTCATTTTCTACAATAGCAAATGCAAGTGGAAAAATACGATTATTACCATCAACTCCCATTGCAATCAACATCTTTCCCTTATACTTACCATACAAATGTGTACCATCAATGCTAATCACGGGCCGACAATGCACAAACCCTTTGATAGAGGGGCAAAAGCCCAAAAAACACGTCTAAACTCCACATGTTCCTCATCGGTTGATCTCACAACATACCATTCGACAATAGTCCCCGGATTGAACTTTTGAAGTGCACCTAGAAATTTCGGTAAAGTAGCATAAGATTCTTCCCAATTACCAAACACCTGTTCAATTGCCTTTTGTTTTCCGACCCAAACCTTTACGTATGAAGGAGTATACCTAACTTTTCCACTATTTCGGCTCTCAAAGCGAAATACTAATAGAAAGGTTGCTCTTTTATAAGGTGTTTGATTTCATGAGCGATCAAGCTTGCATCTAGGTTTGGATGGTCTTGAGAAATAGCATTATGTAAACAAGTATGTGGACCGGTGTATGTTGTAATTTCAAAATATCCACTTCGTTTTCGTTTACAAGCACGAAGGTGCCATTTGCATCCGGATTGTAAATTTAACTTGCATTTTATGCTCCATAAAGTTGGGCGTGTCTGTGACCTCAAATTGTTTATGTGTCTTTATGCTGTGGAGCTTGATGGCTCTAATAAGTTCTTCTTTATCCTTAAAAGAATCTTTTTCCAACTCTCTTGTAATATCATTTTTGTTGTTTGATTGTGAAACAATCCAATTTCCATCAATAGTCGTGTTTGTTTCTTCCATACTAGTAAAAGTTGAGGGTACTTCATGTTCTTGAGTGATCTCAACTCCATCTTCTTCTTCTTCATCTCCAATGTCATCATATTCATCAACGTCATTATCATTAATTATTGCATTGCTTGCAACAGCAACTTGAGACATTGCGTAGAAATCCTCATTTTGAATCAACGTAACAAGATCCATCTATCAAAATACACCCATAAATTAATAGAAAATAGTAAGCACAAAATGAACAAAATCAAACAATAACAAATAAGCCAAATACATTTAAATATATATACATATATTCATTCCAGGAGCCCCTTTTTCTCAAACCCAATACACTCCACGTAGGATACTTGATTAACTGTGTAAAAACACTTAAATGAGAAGAAACCAACAAATCAAACAAATCGAGATCACGAGAGACATATTTGAGAGTCCTAAATCCTAACAAGTAGTAAAATACATAAACCAACAAGTAGTAAAAGGTAACAAATCGAATCTTTGATAGAAATCAAACAAACAAGAAGCCTAATAGAAGCCTAATAGAAGAAATCGAACAAGAAGCCTAATAGAAGAAATCGAAGCTTTGATTCGAAACTCAGAAATCGAACCACTTACAAGACAAGAAATCGAACCTTTGATTCTGAAAATGCGGCGGAGTGGCGTCCCGGCGCGGCGGCGACGGCGGGCGGCAGGCGACGGACGGCGGGCGTGCGACGGAGGCGTGCGACGGCGGGCGGAGGACGAGCGGCGACGGACGGCGGGCGTGCGACGGAGGCGTGCGACGGGCGTGCGGACGGCGGGCGGAGGACGGCGAGCGACGGACGGCGGGCGTGCGACGGAGGCGTGCGGCCGGCGGGCGGAGGACGGCGAGCGACGGACGGCAGGCGTGCGACGGAGGCGTGCGACGGCAGGCGGAGGACGACAGGCGACGGACGGCAGGCGGAGGATGGCCGGAGATGGAAGCTTGCGACCGGAAGTAGATCAGATCGACGGGAGGGGAGGGGAGGGGAGGGGAGGGGAGCGTGCACAGGTAGGGTAAAAAGAGGCTGTAAAAAAAAATACTGGTAAAAGAAATTTTTTTAACCTAGCAAGGAAAAGAACCCCTATTTGGTAAATAAGTGTAAAACTACACTTGTTTGGTAATTATGTTTGAAAATAACACCCATTTGGTCATTAACTCAATGATAAATAGCATCACATTTTATTGAACAAGTTTTTTATGCCCTATAAGAACCTATATATGCCTCCCACTTAAACCCTAAAACATATTAACCGTTATATGAACCTATAATTAGAATTAGAGTAGATTATATGTTTCTTTCTATGGTTTATATGTTATAATAATGTATCAAATCTCTCTTTTAAAATAATTATAGATTATAAAACCTATAGTTTGTAATTTATACCGTATTGGGTCCCTATTACTAATCTCGTTAGAATTTTTCCGCTATGTAGGCTAATTAAGAGGACATTTTTAGTCATTTGAATCATAATCTTTATTTTCCATTAAAACCCATAGTGGTCAGATGGAAGGTATTTTTCCATAAGCAAATCTTAAATCTTTTTGTGAGGATATGGCCTTTTGATATTCGATGTTGAAACAAATGAGAGATATGAATTTTATTCTTTTTCTCGTATTGTTGGCGCATCATGATCAGAGTCAAAATGGATTCCACCACCTTCTTCGTAGGGTGGGGTTCTAGTGGTCAGAGGAACTCGATGAAAGAAAAGATGGAGGCGCTGGTGGTTGAGATAGGGAAGAGAGGTTCACGTGGCTACTGGAGTGGGAAAGTAGTGAATCCAGATACGATGGTAGGTATGGAAACGAAGTTGGCTTGACAATGATTCATTTACTTTTATATATATATATATATATATATATATATTAATATACAATATATAGAGTAAAATACATGTTTGCTCCCTATGGTTTTTAATAAAAGAAACAAAATATATGATTAAAATGACTAAAATATCTTCTTAACTAACCTAACTAATAGAAACAGAAAAACTCTAACAAAGTTAATAACATGGACCAAATGAGTTTAAAAAAATGCAAATGATAGCATTGTAATTCATTATTATTTTAGAAGGACTTAATATGTTATAACATGTAACCACAAGGACAAAATTTGTAATTTACCCTTAAGATTATAACCAACTTGACCGTAGTGGACCCAACTTATGGATATGATTATGAACGAAGCCCTCAAGTTGCAAGCCTACTTGTTTAGCCGTGTTCTAAATATCTATTTTTGGTATAATTGAATATTTTTTTATAATCCATTGACCGCACGTTTTTAATCTTTTATTTATTTATGGTCATTATTAATATCAAACTCTAATTAAATGGAAAATAAGTTGTTATATACAAGTTGTTTAAACATTTATGTTTTGTGAAAATAAAATATTTACAATAGAAATATACAATTTTAAAAATATATAACTATCATACTTTATAATCAAACAAATAATATTTTTACCCTCAATTATAATTATAATTGGAGTAATATATTTTTTCCATTTAATAATTAATTATACAACTGGAAGACAAGCACTTGTTTATAAAAATGAAAATTTATATTAGAAGAAACTAAAAATAAAAATATAGACACATATTTTAAAACAAGAAAATATATAATAAATGTTTGAGATGTGTTTTTCTAGTTTCACATAGTATACAACATGATTTTGGTACAGTGCTATGAGAGTAAGGGTATATAAATACAAACTTTGCAAATGTATGTCAAAGTTGTTGAGAGCATTTTTTCAAGAAATATATATTATTTATTTTTTAATCATCGTTTTTTTTGCATAAGGCACGTAGAAGGACGTAAATTGTACATCAAATAAACCGTTTATTTAATAGTGAATCGATTAAACAGAAAACGATAAACTATTAAAAAAACGAATTGTCGATCCAAAAAGACCTACTTTGAGCATCTTTAGTTTGTTGGCTTCGGGTGATTGGATAGTTTGAATTCTATTAGCCCAATTGAGCTAATTAGGCCCATCACCAAAGACCATCAAGACTCGAATATATAAATCAAACTAATTTCTTTCTACCTTCTTCTTCATGAGACAAAGTGTTTCGGTTTTAGGTGTAGGAATTCTAATTTGTTTATAGATCAGACAAGTCGATAAAAGTAGAGTTTGTTATGTAGGCCTATCTAAAATTGAACCAACCTGTCAAAATTATTGTCTACTAAAATTTATTATTATTTAAATGTCATTATCTGGTTCCTTGAAATGTAATAAGTCCATCAAGTTTAGTAATCTTCTAGCTTGTTAAGTAGTCCAAAACTTCAACTAATCTTCTTAAACGCTTAGTACACTCTTTCAAATCTGATATGTATTTTGCATTGTGTATTGTAATAAAAACGATTAAATAAAAACTATTTTAGAAAGTCAAAAACAAAAACCCATGGGTGTTAGTCAGTTGTGTCATTTTAGTTCAATATTCGTATATGTATCTTAACTAATGTTTATATATATAGATAATAAAACATAAACATGAATAAAAGCTGAAATAGTTCGATTGCTCAAATGCTCTCAACATATCCAATCCTACCCATATGCACGTCTACATAGCATTACCAACCGTTAATTCGAACAATTCAAGAAAAAAATGGAATAGAAACCCTAAAGATTAAAGGACCCGACAAGCAAAAGTAAGTATAAGAGAAATAACAAAGTTAAAATAAAAATTCACAACATCAAATAATAACGAATTATAAAATACATGTGGTAACTTTAAAAAAATATAATTGACATCTCAACAAAAATAGTCGAATAGATATAATGCAAAATTGATTATTAAACAAGAATCTTTAACTTAACTTAACGAAAAATTAGTTTATAAGATTTTATTTAACCAGGGGTGACTTGTGGCGATGCCTATGGTGATACATGTCATCGTATTGTTTCTCCGAAGGGTAAAAAATTTAGGTTTGTAAAAGGTACAACCGTATCGTTTTATTGTGTGCCACCATATATATTTTAAAACTATAATATGACACAATTTTTTTTGACAGAGTTGGTTTGTAAAACTTTTCCTACACCAAAGACCCAAGTTCGAATCCCACTAGTGTTATTTTCTTATCTTTTTGCTTTTAATTTCAAATATGTAATGTTTCTAAAAAAAGTTTACAATAAAAGACTTGGACCCAAGACCTCACATATAAAAATCAATGAACTAACTAATAGACCAATTATGATATTATAAAAAAAAATCTCGACATTTTTTATTATAGTTAAACGGTGCAACCGTTTGAAAGAATTTCTAGGTCCGTTCCTGTATTTAACTATCAAACAAATCCACATCAAAGTATGTAGTTTTGAAATTGTATTACCCTGATTAAAAAAAATAATACTATAATAAAAAGAAATTACGAAAAGTTTGTATTATATGTTAATACATATTATTTTAAAAAAATGTACTATTTTTTTGTACGAAAGATAATCAAAAGGTACACACTCTCTTCCTGCTGGTACATCTTGAGGCCCCTCCTATGATTGTTTGCAGGTAACTGTTGCCTTCTCATGATCAGCTTTTTTGAAACAGTCTTCGTATTTTATTTTAGCTTTTAAAATTATCTACAAAAATACTTATTTAAAAGCGACTCTGCTGTATCCAAAGTTTATTTTTAACAGAAACCATTTTTCGAAAAATGTATAAAAGCATATTATTCAAAATAAATAATCAAATCTATAAAAATATAATGTTTCAAGTATAAAAAAATAGTGTTACAGGATCTTATAAAAATAACACGGTCTCACATGATCACAAATCTTAGTCATATTATTAAAATATTTAATAAAAGTTTGATTTTGGATATTAAAATACTTCTAACCGCCAACCGGTTGGTTATTATTATACTTTCTTTTAACTATGAGTGTCCATGTTAGTTTGTATGCAACTCGACTAATCTAAACGTCCTAAAAAACAGCCATGAAAATCTCTAATAAAATTGCAGGATTCGAATTAGTAACCTCTGAATGATCCCAAAAGTGCAAGTCTTATTGGTAGTTGAGCTAAGAGCATCTCCAACATTATCTCTAAATTTTTTCTAAAATGGAGACGCAAAAATCAAAATCTCTAAAAATATTTGCATTCATCTCCAACAATATCTCCATTTTGAAGAGTCTAACATTAATTATATTATTAAAATATTTAAAAACTTTTAAACTAGCTTCTATATTATTGGTGGAAGAGTGAGAATATAAATAAAATATTATTTCTCTCATTTAATAATCATTTTTAAAGTAATCTTTAAATTTGGAGAAAAAATCATTCTATATTATGGTTTTTCTATTTTGAAGAAATTTTTAGAGATGCTGTTGGAGCACAAATTTAGTTCAAAATCTTCATTTTCTCTATTTTATAGATGCTGTTGGAGATGCTATAACCAACTAGGTTGGTTATTCTACTTTATATTACTTATTTTTGGACTAATTTATTTCCTAACAATACCATGTTCAGATTGGAGATCGATCGACTAAACTAACCATTTTCAACATTTAAATTGGCCTCCTAACAATTTTTTTCAGGATTTATCCAAATATCACTATTTTTACAATATTAAAATCCATAATATCAAGGCCTAACTAAAAGATAAAAAAATTAATAAATCAAATTCAACCAATATTGAGTCAATTTCCGGTTAACTAACAAATTGATACACCACTGTTGTTAGGACCGTCAATGGGTATTGGGTAATGGTCGTCTTGAGTCACTTGTCTCCAACGCCCATAGGACTGTCAGATTCTTTTGGTAGGAGAGCTTTATGCTATAATTTAGATCATACCCAATTCATATAAGTTATTTTGAAATTCATTGAGCCTGTAAACAATAACGACAAGGACAATCTTTTTGAAGATGAGGGCATTAGAGTGGCTAAGAACTCTTGTTGAGACCAATGCATGGGATTACTGTGTTGTTTGGAAGTTCGGTGACGATCCTTCTAGGTATTTGTTCGATGAAACTGATCAATACATTTGATTTTCATTTCATTAACTGTAAAATTCATTCAAATTATCAGGGGTTTTGATGTTATTTCAGGTACATTCAGTGGGTTGGTTGCTGTTGCAATGGCAGCCCGGGTGTTTGTAGAAATGTCAAGGAGGAAATTGATGCAACAAAACAACATTTTCCTATACTTTGCAGAGATACTTACATTAAACACTCTTTGAAGACAAAAACTTGTGAGAAATTAGCCAAGATTCCTTTTTATTTGCCACTGTATTCTGGGTAATCATCAATCTATCTGTTCTTGATTATTCATTGTTTAATCGTTCATTGGAGTCACTTTAATCTCTGAAACTGAAACCAGGATCCATGGAGAAGTTGCAATGTCAGCTCAACCATCCTGGAGTCATGTGAGCATGCTATCATTTTGTGTTTTCATGATTCAAAATGGTAAATTCATATGGAACCAACCACTTTAACATTTTAGTGTTTACTTAATAGGATCCCATTGGAACTCAAGTTATAATTCCTGTGGATGGTGGTCTGATTGAGCTCTACAGATCAAAACAAGTAAGGACAGTGTGCATCGATCTTAAAACAACAGTCTAAAAGCGATTCAACACTAATCTAACATGAATCTTCGAGTGTTTTAGGTCCCACGAGATCAAGGAATGATACAGACTCTTATGACACAGTTCAATATCTTATCTAAACACGAACAAGACACGAAAACTGCTGCACAATCCACGGTGCACCCAAAACCTGAAGGATCACCGAATGGTTCGAACCACCCTTGGAGCGAAAACTCATCACTTGTTTCAGCGGGTTCTACTCAAGTTTCACCAACTCGTTCCATTGATAAGCCTTTGGGCTATGAGATTTGTGGGCAACCAAAAGGAAACATTAAAACTAAGCAGAAAACTGTCAAAGAACAATACCAATCTAAGAATCTTGTGACTGAAAGGAACCGAAGACACCGAATCAAAGATGGTCTCTTTGCTTTACGCTCTTTAGTGCCAAAGATTTCTAAGGTTTGTTACTAGATTAGATCAACTTTTATTCAGTTTTTTTGGTTTATGATCTGAAATCTTGAAAACAGATGGACAGAGCTTCCATAGTTGGAGATGCAATTGAGTATATAAAGGAGTTGGAAACTAATGTTCAACAACTTCAAGATGAGCTTAAGAGATTGGAAGACAATGATTCCAAATCTCATGAAGATGAAGTAGAGGTCTGTAAACCAAAAAGAGAATATGAACACTCACCAACAAATGGGCATGATCTTGTTTCAATAGCTTCGGACCGCAAAATAGAGGTTAGTTCTTGTTTCTAGATCAAAAAGATTATGTTTTTGATGAATCCCCTAAGTTTGTGTCGTTTTCATGAAGGTTCAAGTGGAAGTACACCAAATTGGGGCTAAAGATTTCTTGATTAAACTAGTTTGCGGGCAAAAACGAGGGGGTTTTCTAAAGATTATGGAGACTCTCGATTCGTTGGGACTTCAAGTACTCGATGCCAATGTTGCTACTTGTAATGGCAGAGTCTTGAACGTTCTCAAAGTAGAGGTATAACGGAAAAGAATAGAATCTGAAATACCAGGTTCCCACCAATCATGTAATGACATATCGAGGGGCAAAAAAATAATAAGATGAATCAGACAAAAATAATGATGTGTCGTTATGTGATTGGTGAGACACGACTGCTTATTTGACGGCCAATGCTGTCACATGATGATTTTATAATTTTGTTTGATTACAAGAAAAAAAAAGTCAATTGTGACAAAATTGTCCATCACTAAGTGACTGATTTCATATTACAAGTATAAGTGTTTTTTATTTGACGACTGAGTTTTGATTTGTTTGTGAAGGCAAAAGGGAAAGACGTTGCCGCCAAGAGTTTGAAAGATTCGTTGCTAAATATATAGTTGGGTGTCGCATATGGTTGCCACATGAAGGAATGGTTGATGTCGAAAAGCATGAAGTTAGATGTAGAAATATATATATATATATATATATATATGTGTGTGTGTGTGTGAATGCTAGTAGACATTTCGAAATAACTATTGTTTGCTTTCCAGTATATGAAGTCAGTGATACCTTAGTACTCTTTATGAAACCAACCCATGTGAGCATGGCTTAAAGAGGATGACAAGATGTCTTTTAGAAAACTGAATTCTCATGTGAGGATGGCTTAAACGAACCACAGTAATCATCGGTATACTTCACTTTTTTTTAATTTATCTATTAGGTAAGATTATCCTTCCTTATTATATTTATTATCGTTCTTAATCCTCTGTCGTACTTATCTGATTATCTTTGTAAGATAAATAACTAATGATAAACACTTATCCGTTTCAGTCATAAATGTTTTTTTTTTATTTAATTTGATTTCTAAAGGTGTTCTTTTTTTAAGTTTTTTCCACTTAACGTGGAGATGAAGTGATGGTGAATGGTCCAAAAGGCATGCTGTTTTTGAGGTCCAGTCACATGTTCGACATATCTAAATGTCAATTCTTTTCATTTTTAAATGTCTCCCCTTCCCATATTCCAAAACTTTTTCAAGTTTAAAAATGAACACCAACTGCAAAACCTTTTTCCTTTTTCAAGTTTAAAAATGAACACCACCTGCAAATTCCAAAAAAGTCACTCGTGCTTCTTCTACTCTCAACTAACTGCTTTCATCTCCTTTCTTGACTTCAAATTCTCAATCTTTACTATTTGATTTGAGATTTTCATTTTTTTGTGAGATGAATGTTTTGGTGTTATGTGTGACTGCTATACTAGTTTTGGGGTTTTCAGTTGAAGCCCAGTTCTGCAATTCCAATGATTCCATGGTATTGAAAGGTTTCATGAATGGAATGGAAGTAGCCATTGATGGCTGGACCTCAGCTTCTTCCAATTGCTGTGATTGGAATGGCGTTACTTGCGATTTCCATGGTAAGGTTATCGGATTGGAACTCTCCACGAAAAGATTAGTGGGTAGCTTAGCTGATTCATTCACCACTTTAGATCAGCTTAGAACCCTAAATCTCTCTAACAATTTACTCAAAGGCACTCTCCCCATTCCGATATTTCACTTTCCCAACTTGCAAATTCTTGATTTGAGTAAGAATGAATTTTCTGGTTCTTTCCCTTTAAGTGTAAACCTACCTTCGATTCAATTGTTAGACATTTCTGACAATAATTTTGGAGGTCCAATTGCACCAGGATTGTGTATCAACTCCACTGGAATTAGGGTTCTTAAATTAGGGATTAATTACTTTGATGGAGAGATTCCTCCCGAATTTGAGAATTGTAGTTCCTTGGAACACCTTTCTCTAGATGGAAATCTTGTTTCTGGAATCATACCAGAATATCTATTCAGATTACCAAGATTACATCAATTATCTCTTCAAGATAACCTCTTAATCGGTCAGCTAAGCAATAATAATCCATCAAATCTTGTTTCTTTAGATGTTTCTTTAAATGGGCTTTCAGGAAATCTACCAGATATCTTTCGTAACTTCCCCAAATTACGTAATTTCACTGCTCATTCAAACAATCTTTCTGGCAGGATACCTCCTTCATTGTTAAATTCTGCCACCATTTCTACACTTAGCTTAAGAAACAATTCCTTTTTCGGTTTGTTGGATGTAAATTGTTCAGCAATGATAAGCCTTTCGACGCTTGATTTGGCTGTTAACAAGCTTCTCGGATCCATTCCCGATAATCTTCCTTCCTGCCCAATGTTAAAGAACATAGATCTTGGTGGAAACTACCAGCTCACTGGTTCGATCCCAGAGAGCTTCAAAACATTCGATTCGTTATCGTATCTTTGCGTCTCTATGTGCAAGTTGAAGAACCTGTCTGAATCACTCGAAATCCTCCAAAACTGCCCAAATCTTACCACTTTAGTCTTTGGTGGGAGCTTTCTCGATGAAGAAATGCTGTCTGATGCTAATCTTCGATTCAAAGAGCTCAAGGCTTTTGTGATTCCTAATAGCAAACTCACCGGAAAGATTCCTGTATGGTTGAAGGGTTTAACGAAACTCAAAATTCTCGATTTGTCAATGAACCAGCTGAGTGGACAGATTCCACCCTTTTTAGGAGATTTGGTGTCTCTTGCTTACATGGATTTATCCTACAACTTTTTAAGCGGAGAGATTCCGAAGAACCTTACCCGATTACCCCATCTCCAATTTCAAAATAACTCGAGAGATGTTTCTGTAGACCTCCCTATCTTCCTGAGGAAAGGCATGTTCGTAAAAGTGTTGCGATACGGTCTTGGTGTTCAATCTCGATTCCCGCCAACATTAGACCTCAGTAACAACTTTTTGACCGGACCAATCTGGCCGGAGTTTGGAAATCTAAGAAACCTGCATATTTTGAATCTAGGATACAACGAGTTATGGGGTAATATTCCGAGCAATTTGGCGAATTTAAGCTTAATAGAGACAATGGATTTGTCTCATAATCAGTTATCTGGGAAGATACCGCTATCTTTGGTGGGGCTTGGCATGTTATCTAAGTTCAGCGTCGCATATAATAATCTAAGCGGGTTTATTCCTTCTGGTGGCCAATTTTCGAGCTTTTCAGCCTCTAGTTTTGAAGGAAACCCGGGGTTATGTGGTGAATTTGTTTTAAGTTGTCGGGAAGTTGAAGGGTCGTTGCAAACTCCGGAATCTGAGAAGGAAGAGTGGAGGATTAGTTTGCCGGTATGGAGTGGATTTGGAATTGGTTTTCTTCTTACCGTCATCTTTTTGCTCTGGAATTAGGTTGGTTCTTTCTGTGTTATAATTTACTTTAGGTTTATTGATGATGTATCATTGTTTGCCATTCGAACCTTGTATATATTGCAAGATTAGACACCAAATTGGGGCTAAAGATTTCTTGATTAAACAATAATAAGATGAATTAAATAAAATAACAATGTGTCATTATGTGATTGGTGAGACTCAGAGGGGACATCGTGATTTTAGGGCAGGACATTTTTATTCAAGTGAAAAGGACGACACGACTGCTTATGTGACAGCTAAAGCTGTCACGTATTGCAATGATTTTGTAATTTTGTTTCACCACAAGAAAATAAAGTCAATTGTGACGGGATTCTCAGTCGCTAAGTGAGTATTTTTTGTGAAGTATAATATTTATATACGACAAAAGGAACAAATAATTTCACACACCCTCCTCCTTTTTAGTGAGGTTTAAACCCCTGACCTTTTAGAAGACCAAATGCTCACATACTGTTAGACCAAAGTCCCTTTAGTCTAAGTGAGTGATTTTGTTATAAAGGTAACATTTTTTACGTTATTTAAATTGTTATGTAAGAACAATATAAGTAGTTATAAATATATTTGATTCAACTCATTTCAAATTTATTTTGTCAGTTTTATTATGATTGATTTTGGAACATACTTTATAGAAAATATGATTCTCTTTAGTAATTTATATCTAATATTTTTACATGTAAGAGTCAAGTTTCATTTTACTTGTGTTATTTTTTTGGGTAACTGTAAGTTTTTGAGGTACCTTTATGCACCGACTAATCCCCGATAGATTACTAGTGGCCTAGAGTTATTAGAGATAAACGTTCATGGCTACAAAGGGTTTGATAGCTTCTATATTCGAACATGGGATGAATAAGATTTTCTACTACATTCCTCAAGATTTAACCAGTACGTCATGAGTGGTTCTGTGTTATTGTTTTATGTAGGGTTGTGTAAGTATTAAACTTATGTTTTATAATTAAGTAACGACTTTTATATGTTATTATTAGTAACTTTAGTAGAATATAATCAACAAAACTTGAAATCAATTAATTGAAACTGGAAGAACAAATATGTAATAGAAGAAATATAATGACCAATTTTGTTAAAATCAAGTAAATTTAATTCATGTTTGTTATATAAAAAAGACATGTAATCTCAATGTCTCTTTATAGGGGGGCAACATTATAAATGAAATAAATTAAAGAAAGTAAATGACTTTTTTTTTTGAAAATTGCAAGCAAAAGCAACGATAATATGTATGTTTTGTAAATGTTGTCGTTTGCTCGATCTTCAATATTTTGTTTGAAAAGATAACAACATAAGCAGCATGCATCATTTTTATTTACACTGTATACTAACCAACTAAGTAGAAAATTCATCAAACCAAGCTAAGTTGAATCTTCTTGAACTTTTCTCAAATCCAGTGTCAGGAAAATCATGGCTTTGAGGTTGGCAAGGCCTCTTTAAACGATGCGCTCTGCAAACTTCGTCTCGAATATTATGATTGTAATCCAAAATTCTAATTCGTAACCCTAGGTCACCAAGAAGATTAGCTAAATTGATTTTCATACGACTTTCTTTGCAATCACCGGTTGTTTTTTTCTCTTTGTTAAATATTTATCTGTAACTGTTAAATGTTAAACTAGTTAATATAAAAAAAACTAAAAATTAGTAGTTAACAATTAGTAGCAAACCTTAACAATTAATAATTAATAATAATAAATCCATTTTCAACAAGCCTTAACTTAAAAAATTCTTGATTGATGATAAACAAATTTATTTTCAACAAAACCCAGTTATAATCAACAGTGTCTTATGACACTTGGAGGAATTTACCCATTAAATATAGGCGGATTTTTGTCCTTTTTTTTTACACCCCACGTTTTTTTTTCCTTTTTTTAATTTAAAGATACATTTTGGATATATGATAAGCATCTCCAAGAGCTTTAAACAGGGAAAATGAAGAAAATGAGGGTTTTAAGTCAAAAATTTGCTTCAAAGAGATTTCCCAAAACTATCTTTAAATTGAAGAAAGTATGAGAGAGAGTGAGTTTTTTTTCCAAATATGGAGATCACTCCAAAAATGATTACAATATGAAACAACCAATAGAAATTCTTGAAAATAAATATTTAGAGAAAAAAAATAATATTTTAATAGATAATTATAATATTTTAATGTTATAATCAATGATAGGTTCTCCAAAATAGAAAATTTGTTGGAGATGGATGTAAATATTTTTGGAGATCTTAGAATTTTGATTCTCCATTTTAGAGAAATTTTATGTTTTAAATGTTTATTTGATAAATAATCACCATAAAGCTATTATTGATCACTATTTAAGTAACATTTTTTTGTTATTAAAATGGATTGTTGATAAATAAAATTTATCCCGTAAGTTATCAGATAATAGTCATCTTTCTTATTTATTAGGTAAGATTATTTTTCCTTACTATGTATATTATCATTCTCAATCCTTGTCATACTTGCAGGCCCGGTCCTGAGGGAGTTCGGGTCGGGCGTACGCCCAGGGCCCACAAGAAACAGGGGCCCAATTTTTTATATATATATAGTATATAGTATATAGTAGTAGTTCAAAAAAATTAATAATTAATAAAAGAAACAAATTTTTTATTATCTAATATGATTCAAAAAGAGTTTAGCATTATATTAAAAATCTAAACATGTAATCATTAATTACATTAGAGAAGAAATTTGTAAACAAAAATTAATTGGTTGTTCATTTTATAGTATTGATTGTTGTGTCTCTAAGTTTTTTTAATTTACTATTAAAATCTAAAACTATCTTCTTTAGAAGACATTGATAGATTGTTCATCATTCATCTTCCAACCGCATGAATTTATATTTTTGTATTAGGATATAGTAGATTCTGTTGTTATTAATTAAGAAACTCCTGCCTTTTAGAAGAAAAATAATTATTAACTGTATAAAACGATTCAACTTATATCTATATTTACGATTTCAAAACTACTATTGTCTTTTCATTGGTGCATGAATCTTAACTACTATCCTGTCTCTAAAACAACAATAAAATTTCAAACTATAATAAACATAGACTTTTGATTCTAAGATTGATGGTTCCTAAAAAATATGTTTTAACCCCTAAAAGTTTAAAATGGTGATGAAAATATTAACATGATCTGACATTGAAACTCAACTCATTTATATTGATTTACATAAAGTGTTACTCTAAATCTCAACGTTGTGACCCTAAATGTGTTTGTCAGTGGAATAGATTCATGATGCTCTGTAAAAATTATATGATAGATAATATTAGTTTAAAATTATTATTGATTGATTTTGCGTTTAGGAATACTAAAAAAACGGTTTTATATGAATTATTAGTGTTTTTTGATTTCAATGTTATTTCTGATGATAAAAGAAACATATTGAATGTTTTTCATACTTATCGAGGGCTCATTTTTTCATCTTACCCCGGGCCTAAAAAATGACAGGATCGGGCCTGCATACTTGATTCGTTTTAGATAGGGGCGAGCATTGGTCAGGTCGGGTCGGGGACTGGAGTGGAAACCCGAAGTCAAGTTCGGGTACAACAAACTCGAGGGTTCCGAGTGATGCGGATTTCAGATGGATTTCAGGTCGGTTTAGGTGGTCTGTAACTTTCCAACAACAAAATGCAAACTAATTTTGTAGCTTTCATTTGCATCATCAACTCATCAAGCACCAAAATGCAACACAAATTTGCAGCCTTCATGAATCGTGATTTCCAAACACGGGGGAGAGTAGGAGACGCACGACAGAAGTAAGGTGAGGAATTAGAAATTAGGTTTCAAATTTAGAAATTAAAATAGACAATATTATTAGAAAAAAAAAGTATTAATAATAAAATTGAATATTCGAAAGGATCGGGGGTTGATTTGGATACCCGATCCTACATACCTGCATATATTCTCGGATTTCAGGGATTGAGCTGGATGGGTTTTTTTTCCGGGTCAAGTGAGGTCGGATTGTTCGGTTTTTTGGCTTCTGCTCCACCTTTGGATTGAGCTGGATGGGTTTTTTTTTCCGGGTCACGTGTATGACTTATCTAAGGTTTTGTTTGGCAAACTAGCTGATAAGCTAACGAATGACTGATAAGCTAGTTGGTAGCTGATGAAAAAATAATGTTTGACAAAACTGGTGTATACGAATATAAAATGATTAAAAAAGGCATTTTAAAAAATAAAAAATAATTAATAATTAATATTAATGAGAGTTATAATTGAAAATAATGACAATAAATTTCCAAAACGCTACTTCATGTAACGTTTTAATAAGATAGCTTATAAGTTAACTTATAAGCTAACTTATGATTTACCAAATATATACACTAAAAATAAACTAACTTATAAGTAAGGATATAAACTAACTTATTTTTACCAAACATAGCCTAGACGGGTCCCCCTCCAATATCCCAAAACTTTTTCATTTTTTAAGTTTAAAAATGAACACCACGTGCAAACTCCAACAGCAAATTCTATAAACTTTTTCCTTTGAAAATGGGGTTGTTATTATTCCCCTTTTGACTTATTTTCTTCTCACATGCCATATAAGTAAACAATGATATCATTTGTTTTTGAGTAAATAAAAGATTGGTCACTGATGTAATGTTAATTTATGGATTGGGTGTTTCAAACAAAATAATTACAAATATTATCATTATGGTTTCAATTTTATTGAGAATGGGTCTATCAATCTAACTTTGTTAACCACAACCATGTTGAGTCAAGGGTATTTAAGTCCTATTACTTTTGTTTTAAAAAATATATAAACCTTACAACCTCCATATTAAAGAAAGAGAAAATCCCTTTCTCCACCTTTCCATTCCCTTTCTCCTCTTTATTCCACACTTTCATATCATTCCCTTTCATTTCCTTGGGGATTTTGGTTCGCAAAATGGAATAGGATCTGTCAAAAAAATTTGATTTTGAATGAATTAGAATTGAATGTTGTCAGGTTTGATCAGCTGTTTGGTTGACAGAATTGAAATTAAAATATGTTGAAAGAATTGGAATCTGTTTGTTTGGTTCACAGAATGTAGCTTTGGAATTGGAATGAAATTCCAGTAAATGACTAAAATACCCTTTTTATTAAATTTAATTTTTTAAAACTAAAATTAATAAAATAAAATAATTATTAATTACTTCAGTTTCTTTAATACTAAAAATAATGAGTTTTTTTACAACTAAAAACTGCATAAAACAGCTAAAATAGCAAAAATCATAATTTTTTTTACAAAAAAGGGCTAAAAACTGCATAAAACAGCTAAAATAGCAAAAATCATAATTTTTTTTACAAAAAACGGCTAAAAACAGCAAAAAACTGCAGAAAAAATGCAAAACAACATCTGTTAGGACAAGACATAGTTTAGTTGTTGCAAGAGACGATGGAGAATCTAACTGCTAGGGGTGAGCAAAAACCAAAACAAAACCGAAAAAAGCCGAGAAACCGAAGAAAAACTCCCGAAAAAACCGAACCGAAAAAAAAAACCCCGAAACCCCCCCGAAAAAAAAAACCCCGAAAACCCCCCGAAAAAACCGAGTCGAAAATCCAAACGGTTCGGTTTTGGTATTGTTGGGTAATGTGGTAAGGGTATTTGAGAAATTAAAAAAGGAGCAAATTCAATTCCCATGAAATCCCAAGGGTAACCAATGAATCTCAAATTGCCCTCTTTTGGAATTTGTTGGAATTTGCCAAATTCCAATTCTTGAAAACAATGAACCAAATAAGGGAATTGGAATCTGGTCAATGGAATTCAGATTCCAATTCCACCAGATTCCATTCCATTCTGGCGAAACAAACGCCCCCTTAGGTTTTGGTTCTTCGTTTTTCCTACAGTACAAATACACAAGCAACAAATTCTTTTGCATCTACTTCAGAATGAAGAAAGGGGAAATCATAAAGAGACGATGAAAACTAAAATATTCATCTGTATCGAGAACGATGGCCATTGGATATCATATCAAACATCCTGAAAAATAAGGAGTTCTACATAAATAGAAAAAACAATGAATAGAACTGACGAGGCAGAAGGTCGGAGAAAGTGGTTGCCGGAGATAGAGGATCCCAAAGAGGAAAATTCGACGAAGATGTTTACAATTTGATGGAGACGAAGAAAATGTCAAGTACCGGACATGTGGCAGTACCCAATTGGGTTTTTTTAATTACATGATAAAAAGATAAAAATACCCCTTATCTAACAAAAGTTATTTTAATAGAATTAGATTAAGGGATATATATGTAATATTGCAAATTTTTAAAGACGTATATAAAATTCTCCGTTTTAATAAATTTAAAGAAAAAATGGTTATTTATGTAACATTTAAAAAAAAATGCTATTTTAATTAAATTTTCGAGTTAAAACTCATATTTTGGATTTTGGTGAATTTTTGTTAGTTTGTGTATGGAGGGTATATAAATCAATTATTATAGGAAGAAATGGATGGTAGTGGGTGGGGTTAGCACTACCTGCAAATTCCAAAAAACTTTTTCAATTCCAACGACTTTTCAAAAACCACTCTGTTTCTTTCTATTCTCAACTGCTTTCATCTCCTTTCTTGACCTCAAATTCAATCTTTACGATGAATGTTTTGGTGTTGTGTGTGACTGCTATAGTTTTAGGGTTTTCAGTTGAAGCCCAGTTCTGCAATTCCAATGATTCCATGGTATTGAAAGGTTTCATGAATGGAATGGAAGCAGCCATTGATGGTTGGACCTCATCTTCTTCCAATTGCTGTCATTGGAATGGCGTCACTTGTGATTTCCATGGTAAGGTTGTTGGATTGGAACTCTCCAAGAAAAGATTAGTGGGTAACTTAGCTGATTCATTCACCACTTTACATCAGCTTAGAACTCTAAATCTTTCTCGCAATTTACTCAAAGACACTCTCCCCATTTCGATCTTTCAGTTGCCCAACTTGCAAATTCTTGATTTGAGTAGCAATGAGTTTTCTGGGTCTTTCCCATTAAGTGTAAACCTACCTTCGATTCAGTCGTTAGACATTTCTGACAATAACTTTGAAGGTCCAATTGCACCAGGATTGTGTATCAACTCCACTGAAATTAGGGTTCTTGAATTAGGCGTTAATTACTTTGATGGAGAGATTCCACCGGAATTTGAGAATTGTAGTTCCTTGGAACAGCTTTCTCTGGATGCAAATTTCGTTTCTGGAATCATACCAGAATATCTATTCAGATTACCAAGATTATCTCAATTATCTCTTCAGGATAACCTTCTAATTGGTCAGCTACACAATAATAATCCATCAAATCTTGTTTCTTTAGATGTTTCTTTAAATGGGCTTTCAGGAAATCTACCAGATATCTTTCATAACTTCCCCAAATTACGTAATTTCTCTGCACATTCAAACAATCTTTCTGGCAGGATACCCCCTTCATTGTTAAATTCTGCCACCATTTCTTCGCTTAGCTTAAGAAACAATTCCTTTTTTGGTTCGTTGGATCTTAATTGTTCAGCAATGATAAGCCTTTCGACGCTTGATTTGGCTCTTAACAGGTTTCTGGGATCCATTCCTGATAATCTTCCTTCCTGCCCAATGTTAAAGAACATAGATCTTGGTGGAAACTATCAGCTCACTGGATCAATCCCAGAAAGCTTCCATAGATTCGATTCATTATCGTATCTTTGTCTCTCGGCGTGCAACTTGAAGAACCTCTCTGAATCACTTGAAATCCTCCAAAACTGCCCAAATCTTACCACTTTGGTCCTTGGCGGGAGCTTTCACGATGAAGAAATGCCGTCCGATGCTAATCTTCGATTCAAAGAGCTCAACACTCTTGCGATTCCCAATTGCAAACTCACTGGAAGGATTCCTGTATGGTTAAAGGGTTTAACGAAACTCAAAATTCTCGATTTGTCAATGAACCAGCTGAGTGGACAGATTCCGCCATTTTTAGGAGATTTGGTGTCTCTTGCTTACATGGATTTATCCTACAACTTTTTAAGCGGAGTCATTCCGAAGAAGCTCACCCAATTACCCCGTCTTCAATTTCAAAATAACTCGTTAGATGTTTCCGTAGACCTCCCTATCATCCTGAGGAAAGGCATGTTAGTAAAAGTGTTTCGATATGGTCTTGATGTTCATGCTCGATTCCCACCAACATTAGACCTCAGTAACAACTTTTTGACCGGACCAATCTGGCCGGAGTTTGGAAACCTAAGAAACCTGCATATTTTGAATCTAAGATACAACAAGTTATGGGGTAATATTCCGAGCAATTTGGCGAATTTAAGCTTAATAGAGACAATGGATTTGTCTCATAATCAGTTATCTGGGAAGATACCGCTATCTTTGGTGGGGCTTGGCATGTTATCTAAGTTCAGCGTCGCGTATAATAATCTAAGCGGGTTTATTCCTTCTGGTGGCCAATTTTCAACCTTTTCAGCCTCTAGTTTTGAAGGAAACCCGGGGTTATGTGGTGAATTTGTTTTAAATTGTCGTGAAGTTGAAGGGTCGTTGAAAACTCCGGAATCTAAGGAGGAAGAGTGGACGATTAGTTGGTCGGTATGGAGTGGATTTGGAACTGGTTTTATTCTTACCGTCATCTTTTTGCTATGGAATTAGGGATATAATCCATATTAGGTTGGTTCTGTATTACAATTTACTTAGGGTTTATTGATGATGTATGATAAAAATGTTGTATATATTGGAAGATTGTCCCTTGGGTTAATTAGATAAAAGATGCACAAAAGGACCAGACGAAACCACTGATCTTCTTGTTTCTAGATCAAAAAGATTCTGTTTTTGGTGGAATCCCCTATTTTTTATTCCAGTGAAAAGGAGGGAACCAACTGCTTATGTGACGGCCAAAGCTGTCATGTATTTGCGATGGTTTTATAATATTGCTTCACTACCAGAAAAATAATCTTTTGTGACAGATTTATCTGTCGCTAAATTTACAAATAAGTCTTTCTTGTTAGCATACATGTTTGACGATCGAGTTTTGATCCTTTTGTGAAGGCAAAAGAGAAAGACGTCAACCACAAGGCTTGTGGCGTACTGGTTAAGGCTTGTGGGGAATGAGGCTAGATAATCCATCTACCCCAGGTTCGAATCCAGGCGCAAACAACTTGGGGAATTATCTTAGGGCTGCATGTTTTAGCAGTCTTAAAATTACCAGGGATTAGTCTAGGCAAATGACTAGAATACCCTTTCCAAAAAAGGGAAAGACATCGTGGCCAAGAGTTTGAAAGATTCGTTGCTAAATAGTTGCCTGCCACATATGGTTGTCGTGAACCTTAAACGACTGTTATTGGAAGGGACAAAATGTATATTTTTCCGCAATGAAGAACAAATATGTAATAAAAGAACTATAGAGACCAATTTGTTAAAAACCATAAATAGTAGAGACGGAAATGCAACGTACTCTTATTTTTTTTTGTTAAAAAAGAAAGACTTGTGGGGTGGCAAACTGGCAATCGTGTCGTGTTCGGGTTGGCGGGTCAGGAAAGCTCAACCTGAACACGACCCGTTTTAACTAATCATGTCAAAATGTTCAATTCTAACCCGCACACGTTTGGGTTGGTAGGTCATAAACGGGTTGGCGGGTCACATAATAAGACAACCAAGTTCAAACGTCCAAATTGAAATACTAGTAATACAACCACGTTCAAAGTTTCAAACAAATAAAAAGTTCATCAATTTAGTACCTTTGAGAATTGAGATAATGAAATCGATCAATGGAACCTAAGAAGTGTCCGTGTGTGAATGTGCAAGGCCATGAGTTAGGTTTTAGGCATTTTACATTTAGCGTCTTACTTACAATCTTAGCCGGTTAAGGAATAAGGAGGCTTAATAAAATAAAATTTTAAAACTTTATTTTTTAAAGGCGTCGGGTCAACCTGTCATCCATATGTGTAAACCCGAACACGACCCGTTTAATAAACGGATTGACAGGTCAACCCGTGATCCATATGTATAAACCTGAACACGACCTGTTTAATAAACGGGTTAGCAGATTAGAAACTTCAACTCAAACCCATTTATTTTCGTATTGGATTCGTGTCGTGTCGAAAATTGTCATCCCTTCTCAATGCGTTTTGCGAAACCAGAAATTTATCCATTTAAGCATATACTCATTAATGTTTCTGTTTCCTTTTTAATTTAGAGATGTATTTTCAATGTTTGATAAATAATCAAATGTTTATTCGATAAACATTTATCATCTAAATTTATTATTATCACTTATCTGAGTAATATTATCGATTATTAAAATTGATTGTCCGTAAATAATTTTTACCCGATAACTTATCAGACAAGAGCCTTCTTTTATTGTGTTTATTATCGGACAAGATTCCTACTTATTTTATAACACAAGTGACATCTGATGATCACTTACCTAATAAACGTTTGATAAATAATAAATAATGTTAATTGTTTTATTAATTTTATCTCAGAAGGTGTTATTTTAATGTTTTTCTATTTAACGTGAAGACGGTCCAATTAATAGGCATGCTGTTTTTGAGGTGGAATCACGTGTTCAGCATATCTAAATGTCTCCCCTCCCATAATATATTCCAAGTTTAAAAAATGAAACCACCTGGATATTCCAATAACTTTTTCAATTCTCCATGCATTTGACCTCCATTGACACCAAGCAATCACTCTGCTTCTTCTACTCTCACTCCTTTCTTTCAAGTTTCTTTATTCATTCCATTCAGGTTTTTTTATTTTTTTTGTGAGATGAATGTTTTGGGGTTATGCGTCACTGCTATAGTTTTGGGTTTTTCAGTTGAAGCCCAGTTAAGCTCCATCTGCAATTCCAATGATTCCATGGTATTGAAGGGTTTCATGAACGGAATGGAAACAGCCATTGATGGCTGGACCTCAGCTTCTTCCAATTGCTGTGATTGGAATGGCGTTACTTGCGATTTCCATGGTAAGGTTGTCGGATTGGAACTGTCCAAGAAAAGATTAGTAGGTAGCTTAGCTGATTCATTCATCACTTTAGATCAGCTTAGAACCCTAAATCTCTCTCGGAATTTACTCAAAGGCACTCTCCCCTTTTCGATCTTTCACTTTCCCAACTTGCAAATTCTTGATTTGAGTAGTAATGAGTTTTCTGGGTCTTTCCCTTTAAGTGTAAACCTACCTTCGATCCAATTGTTAGACATTTCTGACAATAACTTTGAAGGTCCAATTGCACCAGGATTGTGTATCAACTCCACTGGAATTAGGGTTCTTAAATTAGGGGTAAATTACTTTGATGGAGAGATTCCACTGGAATTTGAGAACTGTAGTTCCTTAGAACAGCTTTCTCTAGATGCAAATCTTATTTCTGGAATCATACCAGAATATCTATTCAGATTACCAAGATTATATCAATTATCTCTTCAAGATAACCTTCTAATTGGTCAGCTACACAATAGTAATCCATCGAATCTTGTTTATTTAGATGTTTCTTTAAATGGGCTTTCAGGAAATCTACCAGATATCTTTCATAACTTCCCGAATTTACGTAATTTCTCTGCTCATTCCAACAATCTTTCTGGTAGGATACCCTCTTCATTGTTGAATTCTGGCGCTATTTCTTCGATTATCTTAAGAAACAATTCCTTTTTGGGTTCGTTAGATCTTAATTGTTCAGCACTGATAAGCCTTTCGACGCTTGATCTGGCTGATAACAGGTTTTTGGGAAACATTCCTGATAATCTTCCCTCCTGCCCAATGTTAAAGAATATAGATCTAGGTGGAAACGACCTCACTGGACCGATCCCAGAAAGCTTCAAAAGATTCGATTCTTTATCGTATCTTTGTCTTTCTATGTGCAACTTGAATAACCTTTCTCAATCACTCGAAATCCTCCAACACTGCCCAAATCTAACCACTTTGGTCCTTAGTCATAGCTTTCACGATGAAGAAATGCCGTCAGATGCTAATCTACGGTTCAACGAGCTCAAGACTCTTGTGATTCCCAATTGTAAACTCACCGGAACGATTCCTGTATGGTTAAACGGTTTAACGAAACTCAGGATTCTGGATTTGTCACTGAACCAGCTTAGCGGACAGATTCCGCCCTTTTTAGGAGATTTACCGTCTCTTCTTTACATGGATTTATCAAACAACTTTTTAAGCGGAGGGATTCCAAAGAGCCTCACCCGGTTACCAGCTCTCCGATTTCGTAATAACTCGTTAGATTTTTCCCTAGACCTCCCTATCTTCATTAGAAGAGGCATGTTCGGAAAAGTTTTGCGTTACGTTTATGGTGCTCGATTCCCGCCAACATTAGACCTGAGTAACAACTTTTTCACCGGACCAATCTGGCCGGAGTTTGGAAACCTTAGAAATTTGCATATTTTGAATCTAAGATACAACGAGTTATCGGGTAATATTCCGAGCAATTTGGCGAATTTAAGCTGTATTGAGACTATGGATTTGTCTCATAATGAGTTATCTGGGGAGATACCTCTATCTTTAGTGAGCCTTGGCATGTTATCTAAGTTCAGCGTGGCGTACAATAATCTAACGGGTTCTATTCCTTCTGGCGGCCAATTTTCGACCTTTTCGGTTTCTAGTTTTGAAGGAAACCCGGGGTTATGCGGTGAATTTGTTTTAAATTGTCGGGAAGTTGAAGAGTTGTTGGAAACTCCGGAATCAGAGGAGGAAAAGTGGACGATTAATTTGCCGGTATGGAGTGGATTTGGAACTGGTTTTCTTCTTACCGTCATGTTATTGCTCGTTGTTCCAATGATTAGGGATACACACAGAACGGATAAATTCGAGTAACATTGATCCAATCGATCAATCGTTCGTTATTGTAGCTATTATATATGTCTAAACAACACTTAATATGTGTTTGTTTCTTATTGTGATTCTATGAGTTTTTGGATTTTGTCTTTAGTTGCTCATGGCAAATGTGTACAGGAGAATGCTTAAATTTTTTAGAGTGGTTTATTGAGAATCAAATTGGGGATGATCTGCTTGCTTTACAATAGGAAAAATAATTGAACATGATAAATAATTATCATCTTTTGTAAGCGATTAATTACATTTTTATTCTTCATATCGATATATTATTCTTTTTTTTATAGTACAAATGCTTGAAGTATATTCAGAAAACCATCATCAATTCCATCGTGTAAATATTAATGGTTCGTAAAAAAAAATCCACTTACAATAAAATGATTCAACCGTGGCAGGGGACCCGAGTCCCGGGGAAAAACTCACCAGCAATACACATATCATCCATGAAACGTTTGTTTTCACAATTTTAGTCAAATTTGAAGTCACGCCAAAAAAACTCTTTAATTTTGATTTTTATTTATAAAAGAGTAAATTCTAATATTGGTCTTTGGGGTATAGTGAAAAGTTTGAAAGTGGACTTGAACTTTGATAAGTTTAGATTTCATCCTTAGAGCAATAGCCAATTCCGTTAAGATCTCGTCCTAATGGTGGAGATCATCCCTACTAACTCCAATGTTCCTATTAACATCGATGATAGAGAATGATAGACAATGGTAAGGTAGGTGGGGGTTGATCATGGTGAGGGGAAGGACGGTAGTGGTGGCCGGATGGGGGTATGGTATAGGTCGTGGGCAGATGGCGAATGATGTTGTACATTATCTGAGGGGGAGCGGTTATGGGAAAGTAAATGGACCGGCACGGGAGTTTTCAAATTGCAAGGCCAAAATTTTAAGTTTACCTTTGTAATATATACAAGAGGGAGATTATTTAAAAATAAAATAAAAAAACAAACCAAATAGTCCCTAGCTTGTGAAACTTTTTAAACTCTCTCGGACTTTTCACTAAACACTAATGTCTCATTTGGTTTGCGGGAATGAAATGGATGTGAGGAGATTTGAATTTTAAATCCGTTCCAATCACATGTTTGGTTTGTTGCATTGTCCAGATTTAAAATCGTAAGAGAGATGTTCAAGATTTCGTAGGATTGTATGAAATAAGGTTTTAAAAAAATGTTATAAACATTTGTTTTGTAATAATTAATTAATAAAAATGTAATTTAATTATTTTTATAATTTTTAGTTATAAATTATTTATAAATAATAAAATCCAGTTCCATTCCAAATGCTACAAACAAACATACAAACTTACAATCCTAAAACATTATATACTTGTATTAGCCTACTAGGGTTAGGTTTGACTGTTATACTTTTGACTTTGGGGGCTTTCAACTGAAGCTCAGTCAAACTCCAGCGGCAATTCAGAAGATTCGACGGTGTTGAAGGGTTTCATGAACGAAATGGAAGCTGTCATTACTGGATGGGCTTCAGATTCTTCCAATTGCTGTTATTGGGTTGACATTACTAGCGATTTCCATGGTAAAGTTGTTGAATTGGAACTGTTCACGAAAAGATTAGATGGTAACTTGGCTGATTCATCGACTAGTTTATATCAGCTTAAGAACCCTAAATCTCTCTGGCAATTCACTCAAAAGCACTCTTTCCATTTCAATTTTTTACTTGCCCAACTTACAAATTCTCGATTAGAGTTATCTTGTCCAATTGTTTGACATTTCTGACAATAACGTTGGAGGTTGAATTACACCAGGATTGTGTATCAACTCCCCTGGAATTAGGGTTCTTAAATTAGGGGTAAATTTCTTTGATGGACAGATTCCACCGGAATTTGAGAATTGTAGTTCCTTGGAACAGCTTTCTCTAGATGCAAATCGTGTTTCTGGAATCATTCCAGAATATCTATTCAGATTACCAAGATTGTCTTCGTTGTATCTTCAAGATAATCTCCTAATCGGTCAGATACAGGATACTAAATTACTAATCCCTCTGAATCTGGCTTATCTAGATGTTTCATTAAATGGGCTATCAGGAAATCTACCTGATTTCTTTCACACTGTTTAGTTGAACTTATCCGTAAGTACAGTAAGTAATCGTTTCTAACCATGATAGTATTTTAGAAAAAATGAAGTTTGAAGCATTGTTTCTATGGATATCAATGATTGAAAGTCTTTTCAAAACAAAAGTAAAAATGTCCATTGATGTAATTTCATGGTTAATTGATCTAATTATGAAACTTAGAATTTGTAAGTTTTTCTTTCTTTCTATATATTTCATGCAAGAATTATATTAGCTATTAGAATTATTTTCCTTTTGTTTTTGACCACTTATCAAGAAACTAGATAACGACTTATCTTCAAGTTGATTCAATAATTTTTCCATCTGTGTATTCCATTATATCCCTTTTCTTACACAAAAAATAGTTGGCATGTTATGCAATCCTGAATGAGGAACCATGAAGCTGTGATCAAGAAATCTCCAATTCTCACTGAACCCTGAAATTTCACACCTTTCGTTCGTGTTCTTGTTCAGTTTTTATGTATTTGAGTAAATATATACCGAGATGATTGCTGTGTTGGAGATATGGACACTTGTCATTGTTCTTGTGGTTTCTCTTCAAAGGCAGGTTCTTGTGATTTCACAGGATTTGATATGTAATTCCAATGATATGTGAGGATTAAGGGGTTTCATGAATCAATTGGAATCACAAATTAATAAGTGGCCTACAAATTCATCATCTTTATCCTCTTCTCATTGCTGCAGCTGGGTGGGCATCACTTGTGCATACCCTTCAGGTAGGATTGTTGGATTAGAACTCCAAAAGAGAAGATTAACTGGTACTTTCTCTGATTTAATTTCCAATTTAGATCAGCTTAGAACCTTAAATCTTTCACACAATTTCCTTAAAGGCCCTCTTCCAACTTCTCTTTTTCATCTAACCCATTTGGAACAACTTGATTTGAGTAGCAACAAATTCGATGGAGTTTTACCAGTTAACATAAACCTGCCTGCACTTCAAGTATTAGCCATCTCTGATAATTCCTTTAAAGGTTCTATTCCAGCTGGTTTATGTGTCAACTCCACTGGAATTCGTCTTCTTAGGTTTGCTGTGAATTACTTTGATGGAATTATTCCACCCCAATTCGGGAATTGCCAGTTCCTTGAACATCTGTCTGTGGCTTCCAATTTTCTTTCAGACGAAATACCGGAATTCTTATTCAGATTACCACGACTGCGTGAATTGGCTGTCCAGGACAATATGTTCACTGCCATCACCGGAATTTCTAATTCCTCTAGCTGTCTAGTTCGTTTAGATGTTTCATCCAACAGGATTTCGGGAAATGTACCTGATTTCTTTCATAGCTTTCCGAATCTAACTTATTTCTCAGCTCATTCAAATTCTCTATCAGGTCGGATACCTCCATCATTGTTGAATTCACAAAGCATTTCTTATCTTAACTTGAGAAACAATTCTTTGGATGGTTCACTCAGTTTTAACTGCTCGATAATGGTTAATCTTACCTCACTTGATCTGGGTAGTAACAACTTTTCTACAATACCTACTTATCTTGTATCTTGCCTCAAGCTAAAAGCTATAAATCTTGCCAGAAATAAACTCATGGGCCAAATCCCTGAAAGTTTCAAGAATTTTCATTCTCTTTCTTATCTTTCACTTTCAAATTGCAGCTTCAATAACCTCAAAACCTCTCTTAAAATCCTCTCAAAACCTCTCTTAAAATCCTCCAGCACTCCCCCAATCTAACTTTTTTAGTTCTTTCCATGAACTATCATAGTGAACAGCTGCCATCTGATGATGACCTACAGTTCAAAGCACTCAAGGTTCTTGTGATTGCCAATTGCGGGCTCACAGGTAGCATTCCATTGTGGCTAAACGGTTTAACAGAGTTGCAGTTGTCGGATTTGTCATGGAACCACTTGACAGGATCGATTCCGGCCTATTTGGGTGATTTTAAGTCTCTGTTTTACTTGGACTTATCGAACAATTCCTTGTCAAGAGAGATACCCTAGAATCTAACACAGTTACAGAGCCTTATTTCAAAAGATATCTCATTAGAAGAGCTGTCCTCTGATTTCTCGTTCTTCAAGAAAAGAAACATCAGCAGTAGAGGGTTACCGTTGCAGTACAATCAGATCGTGAGCTTTTCACCATCGTTAGACCTGACTCCTGAGTAGCAACTTCCTCACCGGTCCAATCTGGCTGGAGTTTGGGAACTTGAAAAAGCTACATATTATGGATTTAAAACACAACAATTTATCAGGTAGGATTCCGAGTTCTTTATCAGATATGAGGAGCATAGAGACGCTGGATTTGTCATAGAACAATACCTATTTTCTCCATTTTGGAGATGCTATTGGAGATGCTCTTATAAGCTACTTTTGCCAAACATAGCCTATGTGTAAATGTAATACTGCTTGGCATATATCTATATGTATATAATGTATTAAAGTGTCTTTTGCCAGCAAAACTCACCCCTCTCACTTACGACTCATGATTTTAAAACGTATCTGGTAGATGAGGTGTCAAGTCCCTTGTAATACAACCTTAGTTTCTTTTTCCAATACTAATGTTAAAATCTTTTAATACCATAATTAATGTTAATCTTTAAATCTGAGAAATTGTTAGCATTTGGTTCAAATAGTAATACTTCTTGAATGAAGAAATATGTTGAATTGTAATATAAAAGAACTTTCTTTTTTGGATAGTAAGAATTGAACTTAACTATCAAGATTTGACCTTTTTGAGACGGACCTGGACCGGTTTCACCAGACCAGAACGGATATTTTAGGATTGCTTGGATTTAAACGGGAGGGAAAGGGGGAATGGATTAAAATACCCAACAGCATGAGGGGGGTACTAATGGAACAAAAAGAAAAGATACGGTCGATTGTTAGGGACCTAAACCGTTGAATAAACAAACCCCAAGAAACCATTTTGTTAAAATCTTACCTTCTAAAAAGAAATGTTAAAATCTTTACTTAAAACACCCAATGTTGTAATTTCAAATATGTAAATCTTAATTCTAAATGTTGATGTGAAAAGTAGCACAGACGGACTTGGTCCTTTTTGAATTTTCCATATTCCATAAATGTTGTTGATTTCCTTACATATTTCATGCACCATATCAAGAAGAATTAAACCTTGAACTTGTTTCTCTTGAATACTTGTCTCCATCTGGGTTTTACAATATTTATTTGTTCTTAACCATCTCTGCAATTGTGCTGCACTCATTTCACCATTGACGTGCGATGCAATCCTAACTAGAAAAACCAAAATCCATGAAACCCAGATCAAGAAATCTCCAATTCTCAAACAGGTTTTCTCGCTAAAAACCCTGAAATTTTTCACACGGTTTGTTTGTGTTGGTGTTCTTGTTCATTTGAGATACCGACATGGTTGCTGTATCGGAGTTATGGGTTCTTGTGGTTTCTTTTCAAAGCCAGGTTCTTGTGTATTCCCAGAATCTAACATGCAATTCCAATGACCTGGGAGGATTAAAGGGTCTCATGGATCGATTGGAATCATCGATTGATGGGTGGCCTACAAATTCATCATCTTTGTCCTCTTCTCTTTGCTGCAACTTGGTAGGCATCACTTGTAATTCCTCTTCAGGTAGGATTGTTGGATTAGCACTCTAAAAGAGAAGATTAACTGGTACCTTCTCCCATTTAATTTCCAATTTAGATCAGCTTAGAACCCTAAATCTTTCACTCAATTTCCTTAAAGGCCCTCTTCCAACCTCCCTTTTTCATCTTGCCCATTTGGAACAACTTGATGTGAGTAGTAACAAATTCGATGGGGTTTTACCAGTTAGCATAAACCTGCCAGCACTTCAACTATTAGACATCTCTGATAATGCCTTTAATGGTTCTATTCCAGCTGGTTTATGTGTTAATTCCACCGGAATTCGTATTCTTAGATTTGCTGTAAATTACTTCGATGGAAGCATTCCACCCCAATTGGGGAATTGCCCTCTTCTTGAACACCTGTGTGTAGCTTCCAATTTTCTTTCAGGCGAAATACCGGAATTCTTATTCCGATTACCACGACTGCGTGAATTGGCTCTCCAGGACAATATGTTCACCTCCTTCACTGGAATCGGTAATTCCTCAAGTCGTCTGGTTCATTTGGATGTTTCATCCAACAGGCTCTTCGGAAATATACCTGATTTCTTTCATAGCTTTCCGAATATAAATTATTTCTCAGCTCATTCGAATAACCTGTCAGGTGTGATACCTTCATCATTGTTGAATTCACGAACCATTTCTTATCTTAACTTGAGAAACAATTCTTTGGATGGTTCACTCAATTTTAACTGCTCGATAATGGTTAATCTTATCTCACTTGATCTGGGCAGTAACAACTTTTCTACAATACCTGCTAATCTTGCATCTTGTCTCAAGTTAAAAGTTATAAATCTTTCCAGGAACAAACTCATAGGCCAAATCCCAGAAAGTTTCAAGAATTTTCAATCTCTTTCTTACCTTTCGTGTTCCAATTGCAGCCTCAATAACCTCTCAACATCTCTTAAAATCCTCCAGCACTGCCCCAATCTATCTGTTCTGGTTCTTTCCTTGAACTTTCATAAAGAACAACTGCCATCTGATGAAAGCCTACAGTTCAAAGCACTCAAGGCTCTTGTGATTCCTAATTGCAGGCTCACGGGTAGCATTCCATCGTGGCTAAATGGTTTAACCGAGTTGCTGTTGTTGGATTTGTCATGGAACCACTTGACAGGATCAATTCCGGCCTATCTGGGTGATTTTAAGTCTCTGTTTTACTTGGACTTATCGAACAATTCCTTGTCGGGAGAGATACCCAAGAGTCTGACTCAGTTACCGAGCCTGATTTCAAGAGAAATCTCATTAGAAGAACCGTCCCCGGATTTCTCGTTCTTCAAGAAAAGAAACATCAGTGGTAGAGGGTTCCCGTTGCAGTACAATGAGATCATGAGCTTTCCGCCATTGTTAGACCTGAGTAGCAATTTCCTCACCGGCCAAATCTGGCCGGAGTTTGGGAACTTGAAAAAGCTACATGATTTAGATTTGAAACACAACAATTTATCCGGCGAGATTCCGAGTTCTTTGTCAGGTATGAGGAGCATCGAGACATTGGATTTGTCATATAACAATCTGTTGGGAACGATTCCTCCATCGCTGGTGAGGCTAAGCTTTTTGTCGAAATTCAGTGTTGCTTACAATAATCTGAGAGGGTCCATCCCTTCTAAAGGCCAACTTTCGACCTTTTCAACATCTAGCTTTGAAGGAAACCCGGGCTTATGTGGTGGCTTTAATCTTGATCTAAAATGTGACAACTTATTGCCAACAGATCCGACATCTGAGGATGATGATGATGAATCATTTATCATTTGGATGGTTGCATCAATTGGGTTTGGAACTGGTTTCCTGGTCACTGTTATCGTTTTGGTGGTTGTTCCTATAATTAGGGACACAAACAAAATTAACTGATAAATTTAAGTAACATTGGTTGCTGTTTTCCTATGGTCACTTGGTGTGTATATATATATATATATATCTGTATGTATGTATGTATATATGTATGTATGTATGTATGTATGTTACATAGAGTTGGTTTCTTAAGCGCATATGTATATATTATCAACTTTGTTTAGTGTTGGGTTCACGTAAATGTTGTTGAGCTTTTGCTCGATTTTGACTAAAATGTGTAAGTTGAAAAACCTTTCTGAATCACTCGAAATCCTCCAACACTGCGCAAATCTAACCACTTTGGTCCTTAGCCATATATAGCTTTCACGATGAAGAAATGCTGTCAGATGGTAATCTACGATTCAACGAGCTCAAGACTCTAGTGATTCCCAATTGCAAACTCTTTGGAACGATTCCTGTATGGTTAAACGGTTTAACAAAACTCAGGATTCTGGATTTGTCATTGAACCAGCTGAGTGGACAGATTCCACCCTTTTTAGGAGATTTACCATCTCTTCTTTACATGGATTTATCAAACAACCTTTTAAGCAGAGAGATTCCAAAGAACCTCACCCAATTACCCCGCTCTCCGATTTCATAATAACTCGTTAGATGTTTCCCTAGACCTCCCTATCTTCATCAGGAGAGGCATGTTCGGGAAAATGTTGCGATACGTTTATGGTGCTCGATTCCCACCAACGTTAGACCTCAGTAACAACTTTTTCACCGGACAAATCTGGCCGGAGTTTGGAAACCTGCATATTTTGAATCTAAGATACAACGAGTTATCGGGTAATATTCCGAGCAATTTGGCAAATTTAAGCTGTATAGAGACTATGGATTTGTCTCATAATGAGTTATCTGGGCAGATACCTCTATCTTTAGTGAGCCTTGGCATGTTATCTAAGTTCAGTGTAGCGTACAACAATCTAACGGGTTTTATTCCTTCTGGCGGCCAATTTTCAACCTTTTCGGCTTCTAGTTTTGAAGGAAACCCGGGGTTATGCGGTGAATTTGTTTTAAATTGTCGGGAAGTTGAAGAGTTGTTGGAAACTCCGGAATCTGAGGAGGAAAAGTGGACGATTAATTTGCCAGTATGGAGTGGATTTGGAACTGGTTTTCTTCTTACAGTCATGTTATTGCTTGTTGTTCCAATGATAAGGGATAGACACAGAACGGATAATTGATTCCTTAAGATGCTCAATATTTATATAATTATTTCTTCGATTTAATTTCTTCTTATATTTGTGAATTAGTTAATATAAGTATAGAAGCAATAGATTTTGCATGCGTCAGTTTAATGAAAAACCAGTTTATATCTTATTTTTTGAAAAGTGGTTGGAAATTGAAAGAAGAGTAAATTTCGGATTTGGTCTCTTTTAATTATATCCTTTTTAACGAATTGGTTTATAAATAAAAATTTAAACTGTTGTTCGAGTGTTATTATATCCAATAGACGAACATGATTGACTTTGAATGATAAAAGAAATATTTTTAGAAGATTATAATTTAATTATCTTATTGTATTATTCTTCTAGCCATTGAACTTGAACACCTTGCATTCCACCGTCTTTCCTTTAAACATTAGTCAATGTTATATATTTCTATCCATCTGTGTTTTCTGATGTCAATATTAGAACCATTTCTTGATGCAATTAAACATGAATCAGATCAAGAAATCTGCATTTCTCAAATAGGTTTTCTAGCTATACCCTCAAATTTCACACCTTTTGTTTGTGATCTTGTGTGTTTTCAGTCGATATATACCAAAATGGTTGCTATATTGGAAAGATGGTTACTTGTCATTATTCTTGTGGTTTCTCTTCAAACCCAGGTTCTTGTGATTTCACAGAATCTGACTTGCAATTCCGATGACCTCAGAGGATTAAAGGCTTTCATGGAACAATTGGAATCACCGATTGATGGGTTGCCTGCAAATTCATCATCTTTATACTCGTCTAGTTGCTGCAACTTGGTAGGCATCACTTGTAATTCCTCTTCAGGTAGGATTGTTGGATTAGAACTCCAAAACAAAAGATTAACTGGTGTTTTATCGGATTTAATTTCCAATTTAGATCACCTTAGAACCCTCAATCTTTCACGCAATTTCCTTACAGGCCCTCTTCCAATCTCCCTTTTTCATCTTGCCCATTTGGAAGAAGTTGATTTGAGTAGTAATCGATTCGTTGGGGTTTTACCGGTTAGCATAAACCTGCCTGCACTTCAACTATTAGACATCTCTGATAATTCCTTTAGTGGTTCTATTCCAGCTGGTTTATGTGTTAACTCCACTGGAATTCGTCTTCTTAAATTTTCTGTGAATTACTTCGATGGAATTATTCCACCCCAATTCGGGAATTGCCAGTTCCTTGAACATCTGTCTGTGGCTTCCAATTCTCTTTCAGGCAAAATACCAGAATTCTTATTCCGATTACCACGACTGCGTGAATTGGCTCTCCAGGACAATATGTTCACCTCATTCCCCGGAATCGGTAATTCCTCTAGTCGTCTGGTTCATTTGGATGTTTCATCCAACAAGCTCTCTGGAAATGTACCTGATTTCTTTCATAGCTTTCCAAATATAAATTATTTCTCAGCTCATTCGAATAATCTTTCTGGTGAGCTACCTCCATCATTGTTGAACTCGCAAGCCATTTCTTATCTTAACTTGAGAAACAATTCTTTGTATGGTTCAATCAATTTTAACTGTTCGATAATGGTTAATCTTACGTCATTTGATCTGGGCACTAACAACTTTTCGGGTACGATACCTGCTAATCTTGCATCGTGTCTCAAGTTAAAAGTTATAAATCTTTCCAGGAACAAACTCATAATAGGCCAAATCCCAGAAAGTTTCAAGAATTTTCAATCTCTTTCTTACCTTTCGTTTTCCAATTGCAGCCTCAATAACCTCTCAACTTCTCTTAAAATCCTCCAGCACTGCCCCAATCTATCCGTTCTGGTTCTTTCCATGAACTTTCATTCAGAACAACTGCCATCTGATGAAAGCCTACAGTTCAAAGCACTCAAGGCTCTAGTGATCCCTGGTTGCAGGCTCACGGGTAGCATTCCATCGTGGCTAAACGGTTTAACCGAGTTGCAGGTGTTGGATTTGTCATGGAACCAATTGACAGGATCGATTCCGGCCTATTTGGGCGATTTTAAGTCTCTTTTTTACTTGGACTTATCGGACAATTCCTTATCAGGAGAAATACCGAAGAATCTAACACAGTTACCGAGCCTAATATCAAGAGAGATGTCATTAGAAGAACCATTCCCGGATTTCCCTATTTTCATGAAAAGAAACTTCAGTGATAAAGGGTTATGGTTGCAGTACAATCGTCTCATGAGCTTGCCACCATTGTTAGACCTGAGTAGAAACTTCCTGACTGGTTCAATCTGGCCAGAGTTTGGGAACTTGAAAGAGCTATTTAGTTTGGATTTGAAACACAACAATTTATCCGGCGAGATTCCGAGTTCTTTATCAGGTATGAGGAACATAGAGATGCTGGATTTATCATATAACAATCTGAAAGGAACAATCCCTCCATCCATGGGGAATCTATATTTTTTGTCTACGTTCAGTGTTGCATATAATGATCTAACGGGTATTATTCCTTCTAAAGGCCAACTTTCGACCTTTTCAACATCTAGCTTTGAAGGAAACCCGGGCTTATGTGGTGGCTTTAATCTTGATCTAAAATGTGACAACTTATTGCCAACAGATCCGACATCTGATGATGATGATGATGATGAATCATCTATCATTTGGATAGTTGCATCAATTGGATTTGGAACTGGTTTTCTGGTCACCGTGATCGTTTTGGTGGTTGTTCCTATAATTAAGGATACAAACAAAATTAATAGATAAATTTGAGTAACGTTGGTTGCTGTTCTCCCATGGCGATTCGGTATATATGTAATATATATCTATCTAGGGGAGAACTCAAATTTGGTTGTGAACATGAGGACAAATGAGAGTGCGACACGTGTCTCATTCAAAGAAATATTATAGTGTATATTCAGACTGAATATATACTAGACTGAATATTCCTTTGTATATTCAGTCTGAATATTGCTTATTTTGACACGTGTCACACTCTCATTTGTTCTCACGTTCACAACCAAATTTGAGTTCTCATTTGAACTTTCCTCTATCTATCTAACTGTATATATGTAATATAGAGTTGATTTCTTAATCCCATCTGTATATAATAATACTAGAAGGGTATTCACCTAGATACATCTCAATCATAAAGTTTCATTTATTTTTTGTATATGTGGATGTTATAATAGATTTTATGTCGTTTTGAGAAAGCGATAACGTTTTTATTTTTGAATAAAACATAAATTTGATGATATCATAAAATTTTGAAAAAATATATATTTTGTATCAAATTAACCATTTGAAAGTTATTTTTTTTTGGTATAATTTCTTTATTTCGGTTTTTTTTATTATAACTTGATTTAGATTTAATAACGAAGTAATTTATTTTTTGGTTCAATGATATAATTTTTCATGAAGATAATAATTAACTATTATGTTAGAACGGGATATAATAGGCAATCCATCATAGGCCAGAGCATCAGCAACCGACTCAATTTGATCGGGACTGAGAGCCCACCATCTCATAATCCTTGCCCAAACACTTGATATCTTGGAACAATTAACCCAATAGTGGTCTATGGATTCAACCTCTTACTTTTAAAAAATGGCTACAATAATGTGACACCCAATGTCTAAAAATTGGGTAGAAATGCTATCTTGAAAGTCACGGTGCTACAAATAAAATTATCAAATCATTGTATGAAATGGAAAATTTTGAGAAAATGAACCTAAAATTTCATTCCTGACTAAACTGGAGGGAATGAAAATTCATTCTCATTTTCATTCTCATTCCCATTTTCATTCCTTTGTTAGAACCATAAAGTTGAAATTTGCTAAATGAATTAAAATCTGTCTGTTTATTTTCTAAAATGTACCTTTAAGATTAGAATGAAATTATAATTGAGGACCACAATACCATGAATGGATTCATATTAAAACAAATAAGGTTTAAGCATTTTGTTAGGTGTTAGTAACTTGTTTATGTTTTATTGTTCCCAGTTTATTTCTATTAATATTTATATAGCAAAGTTAAAGATGATTATTTTCGATAAAAATGAATGAACATCAGTCAATGCTTTCATAATCATATATTACAATTGAACAACAATATATAATAAGGCGAGATATATATTTAGTTCGAGTAAAACGATTATTTAAAAATTATTATGTTGATACTATATAATGATCTTGTTTACCAATTATGACGTTTGATCCCAAATGAACATGCATTGATTTTTGTTGAAAAGCCAAACTTGCATCCTAAGATGTGAAACTTGTTTCGGTCCTTACGGGCTACTGCTAAGCCTCATATTTAGGAAGAAGTTGTTAACGACACACCAAATCCACGTATTCATACAAGATGTTAGCGACATACCTGATTCTTTAGTGGTCATTCTATTTAGGGCATATTTGTTAGCAGTTTAACAAGTTTAATAGAATTCACGACTTATTCAGTTTGCTGATATATAACTGTTTGGTAGTGGCTTAATGATACAGAAAGTGGCTTACTCAATAAGCTTCTAGTGAAGAGCTTTATGCAGAAAGCAAAGTTTTTTTCCCTCCATATATCAATGTTTTAAAACCTGGATCAACCCGGCCGGTTGAACCGTGAACCAGGGAAGAGAGCGGTCAACTATGGTCGGGTTTTTGGAGATTTCTGACCCAGATTGACCCGGTCGGGTTTAATAAAAAACCGGTTGAACTGGTAGTTGAACCGGGTTTCATCAAAATGTGTATTTGGATTGATGAAAAACTTAGGAGGCGTTTGGTTCGCGGAATGGAATTCGATGGAATTGGAATCCATCAAGGAATTTGACTTTGAAGGAATTGGAATGAAATTTGATGGAATTTGACCATGCGCTTGGTTGATAGGAATTGGAATGGAATCTCGTAAAAGAATAGAAATATGCATCTATCGGGAGTGGGGGTGACAATTGTGATGAGGACATTAGTGGTGGGTGGTGGTGGTGGTGGGTAGGTGGATGGGTTAGGGTGTAGGGGTGGGTGGCGACTATGAGTATGCCGGCAAAAAATAGTGACGTGGTGGGTGGGGGTGGGGGTGACGGTAGCGGTGGTGGAATGATAATATTAATTGATGGTGGTGGTGGTAGTGGCGGTGGCGGTGTCGGCGGTGGTGGCGGATATGTTGTCGATGAGGGTGGGGCAGGGAGAGGGTGGTGGTTAAAATTATTGTTGTCTTTCTAAAAGAAATTTATAAATTATGTTGCATTTGATACGAAATGGAATTCAAAATCCTTCACATATGTTAAGGAACGATCAAATCCATCAACCATGGAATTCGGTGGAACCCGATGGAATCTGGTCTATTCATTCCGCGAACCAAACAGCATTAAGGAATTCGGTCAATGGATTTGGCCATTCCAATTCCTTCCAATTCCATCGGATTCCGTGAACCAAACAGCCCCTTATGGTTATGTGAGTTTTTTAATGTATCTGGATTGATGTAAAACTTGTTGTTTGAAGTTCTGGACATCAAATTCTTGGTTATATATATATATATAGGGGAGAGATCAAATGAGAACCACCCTTCTTAAAGGAACAAAGGAACACATTGTGAACCACATATGATGTGGGTCCCACATAATATTAAATCATTTATGATTTAATATTAAATCATAAATGATTTAATATTATATGGGACTCACATCATATGTGATCCACAAGTGTCCCTTTGTTTCTTTAAAAATGTAAAATTCCCATTTGAACTTTCCTCTCTCTCTCTCTCTATATATATATATATGCACGAAAATGAAAAATACAAGGAAATTCTTAAAACCAGGTTGACTCGTGACCCGGTCATCACACCGGGTCAAATGAAAAACCGGATTTTAAAACATTGCCATACATGTCCCTCCTAATTAAAAAGCAAGTTCCTTCCATCTGCAAAAAAAAACTCACCTAAACAAAAACTTTATCAATCTATACATAAAAATTAATGTATATATACAACTTTATTCATGTAGGACTTAATGGACAATCAAGCAAATAACCTCTTACTTTTCTATAGAATAGAATTTAACGAACATGACTCAATAACTTTTTTTAGAAAAGCCTATAAAGACGAGAACTTGAGGCTAGATAACCCATCTATCCCAGGTTCGAATCCATGCGCAAACAACTTGTGGCCACTTAAAAATTGTCAGAGATTAGTCTAGGCAAATGTCTCAGATACTCTTTCCAAAAAAAAGACGAGAACTTGAGGTTCACCACCAACTTGATTTTTTGTTATGGTTCATCTCCTTGGATTATGACCCACATCTACAGTTGTACACAACTTGGTCACTGGACAATGACTTACAAGATGACGTAATTTTATAGTTGCATATTAAGTCTTTAAAGAAATTAAAATTTCGGGTTTTTGATATTCTTTTGTATTAATCAAAGTAGGTAAGTATCAACCAAATTTTAAATCGATTATTTGACATTTGAAAATGCTCGTAAGTTATGACCACATACTTATTCATACTTTGAACAACTACACATCGTCGCTTTCTCCTCTCATTATGATCACTTTTGTCTTCATATTCAATTCAACATCCAAATAGCAGAAATAATTCAAAGTTACAGGGGGTTTACAACATTTCAACCATCGATTTCAAAAAAATAACTTGACCCTAAATAGGTATCATAATTCCTTTCACTTCGTAGCTGAAGAATTTGTGTGTTCAAAGCGTGTTATATCCATTGCAACCTCTAAGTTCAATTACCATTTGTTAGCAAAGGAAGACAATAAAGACGTTTCAACAAATTTTGATAAAAATTAATAAAATATAATATTAAATTATTATTTTTTTAGTATTTTCAAAGACAACAAATTCTTTCATCTATTATTCTTCTAATAATACCGAACTAAATAAATGCAAATAAAAAAAACAAATAGAAAATAGAAAAAGTAAACTCTGAGCTGTAGTTTTAAGTCATACACATGATTTATATTGTTTTTATTTATTTTCGACCCATATCTTTGACTTTGTACTTGTATTTTATTATTTTTTATACATCAAATTTTCAAACAGGATCTCCGGTTCTCCATTTATTTTCTAGAGTAAACTTTAATTTTGATCCTTAAGGTTTAGTGACTTTTTAAAAATGGAACCTAAACTTTAATAAATAAAGATATCATCCTTTAAATTTGAATTTTGTTTTAAAAATGAGACCTCGTCATGATAAAAATTCTGTTATAGTTGGGGATACAATATTCAACCAGGTTTTATGTCTTTTTTTGCAATCTTTTTATTGTTTTTCCTTATTTTTATAAAAAAAACATAAAATTATAGGGACCAACAAGGTTTTTAGAGTTAATAATGAGTTAGTCCCTAGATTATCTTCAATACAAGGTTTTTCTAAGTTAAAAGTGCAAGCTATAATATTGTGATTTTTACAAAAAAACATTAAATAACATGCAAAAAAAGGGACAAAACATGGTTGGACGAATATAACCCCTGGCTATAACAGACATAATAGACGGAGTTAGTGATTAAGTCTCATTTTCAAAAGAAAATCCAAACTTGAGGGACTAATTTTTAGCTTATTAAAGTTCATATCCCATTTTCAAATAATCACTAAACCTTAAAAACCAAAAATAAAGTTTACTTTATTTTCTGTTATAAATATTCACCTTGTAATAAATGTAAGATTCTTTTAAAACAAGTTTGATTAAAGATATTATTGAACATTACTTTTTTTTATCTTCTTGAAAAATGTTAACTATATAATTATTAACGAAAAAGTATTTCAAATATATCATTTAAATTTATGTGATAACAGTCAACTATCATGCATATCGTTGATAAATATGAATGAAAACAAAAGGTCAATAGCTACGTTTTGATAGTGTTGACATTTTTTCCCTTATTGTAATTGACTATAAAAATATAATTGAATATCAATTAAGTATATAATTTGTTGGAATAAATAACAACAAATATAGATATTTAAGTTATAGTGAGTTACATTATTGCTTCATGTGTTTTGCTTGTTTTTTTGGTTTTGCCTCCTAGAATTTAATAAATGCACAAGTGGTCCTTATTTTGTGTTTCGTTCACCAAATTAAATCATTCAAGTTAACACTTAACACTATTAACTTAGTGTCTGTTAAGTCTCACATGTACTTTCCAGATCGGGGGTAATTTAGTCTTTTCTCCAATTTCATTATCATTGCCACTTTTATCTCCCTTAATTCAAGAACATTCATACCCACCTTTGTCGGTCTGTACCACCACCCAGAATTCCAATTTTAATCAATATATTCAAACCTAAATTAGGTTCATATAAAAAACATTCAAACTCAAAACCTAAATTAGAATCATACAAAGACATTTTAACTTTAATAAAATACTCAAGAACCCTAATCTAAAATCAAAATAAAATAGAGTGCTAACCTATAATCAAAATAGAAAACAAAGTCAAGAACAAAGTTTTTTTTTTGAAAAGCACATTTTTATAATAATAAACTCCCAATCCAGGTAGTACAGGTACATCAAAACAACCAAACATCATCACCACACCAACCCTTACAACGCAGACCTAGGCCATATCCTAGAAGCCATCACAGAAAAAAGGACAAAACAAACCAGAAAGGTACAACAACTAGTCGTTTACCAGTAATAAACTTCACAGCATCTCATACAGTCCGGTCAATTCGCCGTCACCACTATGGGTCTGTCCAAACATGGTATAGAGGGAACAAGAACAAAGTTGGACCCATGAACGAGTTTATGGTATAGAGGGAACAAAGAACGGTGGGGGTCTGTCGGAGAGGAGACGTCAAAAATAAAGACCTTAAATAGAAGGAACCATAGTGCCGGTGGGAGTTCAAGTGTTATTTAGGATTTTGCGAAAGGAGACTCTCGGAAGGGGTTTGAGCAGCGTAGAAACTGATGATTGCTAGCGTATTACACATATACATTATACGTTTATATAAATAAATGATTCTTAATAGGAGAATAAAAGAAAAGTTAAAAAGACTAAACTACCCTTCACTTGAAATGCAAATGACAAATTTAACGAACACTAAAATAACAATGTTAACTCGAATGACTTGTTTAGTATGTAAAAAACAAAACAAGGAGCAGTTATGTATTTATTAAGTTTAAGGGAGAAAACAACGAAAACAGCCAAACTACTCTTGTAAGTTATAATAACATTAAGAATATCGTATATAATTATTATTAAGAAATAGGATCGTTAACAAAAAATTGAATATTTTGGAAAGGAAAAAGGAGAAAATTGTAATTTTGTTGTATGGAATGGAGAGTTTGGGGGGTATATTTATTAATGCATTTTTCATCCGCACCAACGACTTCCTAATCCTTCCACCACCTTCTTTCTCTCTCTATATCTCCATTAAAACCTCTCTCTCCATTCAGCCATCAGCAAACAGCCCACCCAGAAAGGAAAAAAAAAACCCATTTCTATTTCTCTCTATAGTCAATTTAATACTCCTCTCGATCGATCTGTTTTCTCTAATATATCTTTCTTTCTTTCTTTCTTTCTTTCTGAAAGAGATTAGAACCCTTGTTCTCAATTTCTTCACTTTTGCTGCACCCATTTCGCCCTTTTTTTCTGTATTACTTGGCATGTGATGCAATCCAAACATGAATCGATGAAGCCCAGATCAAGAAATCTGCATTTCTCAAATGGGGTTTCTCGCTAAACCCTGAAATTTCACACCTTTTTTCTTCGTCTTCGTCTTCTTGTTCGGTTTTTGTGTGTTTCAGTTGATATATATACAGAGATGGTTGCTGTATTGGAGATATGGATGCTTGTCATTGTTCTTGTGGTTTCTTTTGAAACCCAGGTTTTTGTGATTTCACAGAATCTGACTTGCAATTCCGATGACCTCAGAGGATTAAAGGGTTTCATGGATCGATTGGAATCACCGATTGATGGGTGGCCTACAAATTCATCATCTTTATCATCGGTTCGTTGCTGCAACTTGGTAGGCATCACTTGTAATTCCTCTTCAGGTAGGATTGTTGGATTAGCACTCCAAAAGAGAAGATTAACTGGTACTTTCTCCGATTTAATTTCCAATTTAGATCAGCTTAGAACCCTAAATCTTTCACACAATTTCCTTAAAGGCCCTCTTCCAACCTCCCTTTTTCATCTTGCCCATTTGGAACAACTTGATGTGAGTAGTAACAAATTCGATGGGGTTTTACCAGTTAGCATAAACCTGCCTGCACTTCAACTATTAGACATCTCTGATAATGCCTTTAATGGTTCTATTCCAGCTGGTTTATGTGTTAATTCCACCGGAATTCGTATTCTTAGATTTGCTGTAAATTACTTCGATGGAAGCATTCCACCCCAATTGGGGAATTGCCCTCTTCTTGAACACCTGTGTGTAGCTTCCAATTTTCTTTCAGGCGAAATACCGGAATTCTTATTCCGATTACCACGACTGCGTGAATTGGCTCTCCAGGACAATATGTTCACCTCCTTCCCCGGAATCGGTAATTCCGTTAGTCGTCTGGTTCGTTTGGATGTTTCATCCAACAAGCTCTCTGGCAATGTACCTGATTTCTTTCATAGCTTTCCGAATATAAATTATTTCTCAGCTCATTCGAATAATCTGTCTGGTGGGATACCTTCATCATTGTTGAATTCACGAACCATTTCTTATCTTAACTTGAGAAACAATTCAATGGATGGTTTAATCAATTTTAACTGTTCGATAATGGTTAATCTTACCTCACTTGATCTGGGTACAAACAACTTTTCGGGTTCAATAGCTCATCTTCCTTCTTGCCTCAAGTTAAAAGCCATAAATCTTGCTAGAAACAGACTCATTGGTCAAGTTCCAGAAAGTTTCAAGAACTTTCGATCTCTTTCTTACCTTTCGCTTTCCAATTGCAGCCTCAATAACCTCTCAACATCTCTTAAAATCCTCCAGCACTGCCCCAATCTAACGGTTTTGGTTCTCACCATGAACTTTCATACCGAACAGTTGCCATCCGATGAAAGCCTACAGTTCAAAGCACTCAAGGCTCTTGTGGTTCCTAATTGCAGGCTAACGGGCAGCATTCCATCGTGGCTAAACGGTTTAACTGAGTTGCAGTTGTTGGATTTGTCATGGAACCACTTGACAGGATCGATTCCGGCTTATTTGGGCGATTTTAAGTCTCTGTTTTACTTGGATTTATCGAACAATTCGTTATCCGGAGAGATACCCAAGAGTCTGACTCAGTTACCGAGCCTGATTTCGAGAGAGATTTCATTAGAAGAACCATCACCAGATTTCCCGTTCTTCAAGAAAAGAAACATCAGCGGTAGAGGGTTACCGTTGCAGTACAATCAGATCATGAGCTTTCCGCCATTGTTAGACCTGAGTAGCAACTTTCTCACCGGACCAATCTGGCCGGAATTTGGGAACTTGAAAAAGCTACATGATTTCGATTTAAAACACAACAATTTATCCGGCGAGATTCCGAGTTCTTTATCAGGTATGAGGAGCATCGAGACATTGGATTTGTCGTATAACAATCTTTCAGGAACGATTCCTCCATCTCTCGTGAGGCTAAGCTTTTTGTCGAAATTCAGTGTTGCTTACAATAATCTGAGGGGGTCCATCCCGAATGGAGGCCAATTTCAGACGTTTTCGAACTCTAGCTTCGAGGGGAACCAAGGTTTATGTGGCGGTGGACATTTGATCTGTGAAACCGAAAGAATCCCTGAATTTAGGACCAAAAAATCCGAGAAAAATATAGGGAAAATCGTCGGTATGGCTGTCGGGATTTGTTTCGGAACGGTTTTCCTTCTTGCTCTGATGTTCATGGTGGTTGTTCGAGCCACTGGTCGACAAGAGGTCGATCCCGAAAGGGAAGATGACGATGATGATGAAGATAACAGCAAGAAACAATTCGATGAACTCGAGTCGAAATTAGTTCTTTTCCACAACAACAAAGAGCTCTCCATTGACGACCTTTTGAAATCAACCAACAGTTTCGATCAAGCAAACATCATCGGTTGTGGTGGATTTGGTTTGGTTTTCAAAGCCACACTTCCCGATAACCAAAAAGTCGCCATAAAACGACTTTCGGGCGATTGTGGTCAAGTCGATAGAGAATTTCAAGCCGAAGTTGAAACACTCTCGAGAGCTCAGCATCCGAATCTCGTCCTCCTTCAAGGGTATTGCAAACACAAAAACGATCGGCTTCTTATATACTCGTTTATGGAAAACGGCAGCTTAGACTATTGGCTACACGAAAAACCCGATGGACGGTCCAAACTCGACTGGAAAACACGTCTGAATATAGCTCAAGGATCACTCAGAGGTCTGGCTTATTTGCACCAATCTTGCGATCCCCATATCCTTCATCGCGATATTAAGTCAAGCAACATCCTTTTAGACGAGCATTTTGAAGCCCATTTAGCCGATTTCGGTCTTGCAAGACTCATTCTACCGTATGACACACATGTAACGACCGATTTAGTTGGGACTTTGGGCTACATTCCGCCGGAATACGGTCAAGCTTCGGTTGCATCTTATAAAGGGGATGTATACAGTTTTGGGGTGGTTCTTTTGGAGCTTTTAACAGGGAAAAGACCAATGGATATGTGTAAACCAAAAGGAAGCAGAGATTTGATCTCATGGGTATTGCAAATGAAGAATGAAAAAAGGGAAAATGAAGTGATCGATTCATTAATGTTCGATAAAGATTATGTGAAGGAGATGCAATTAGTTATTGGGATTGCTTGTGTTTGTCTGAATGAGTCCCCGAAATTAAGACCGTCGACATCTGAGCTGCTTTCTTGGCTGGATAATGTCGGAAAACAGTAACATTGAGTTTGTTTTTTAATTTTGGTGTAGGTTTGGTTGTATATAGATAGAATCAGTCGATACATTTGAATTTTGTGATTTCATCAGTATAATTTCGATAACAACATTTTATACTAATTGATATTTGATATCAAATCTTGTTTTTTTTTTTACATTATTAGTATTTAATTTAAGCTGATTTTAATATAAAAAGATGTATTTAATAATTATGGTCTGGATGAAAAAGTCCAATATTGCAACTGGTAGGGAAAGGGAAAATCTAATCTAAACTCCAGAGGTGGCGGGTCAACGCGATCAGCTGTGGTTGGGCGGAAACCTACGTCAAACTTTATTCACCACCAAAAGTCACATGCAAATTTCAAATGTCTACATCCATCCAAATATCCACTTGCATATAATTAAAGTTGTATATTTGTTATAATTATTAAAAGTTTCAACTTTATATCAACTTTTTATGATATAATCCATAACTTTATTAAAAGTTGATGGGTTTTTATTTATGTTAAAGCTGAAACTTTTGCATGAAGATAAGAGAACCCGCGTTAATTTGTTATACATGTATGATGATTTTTATGATGTTGTCTTTTAAAAAAAAAAAGGTTTTCCTTCATAATTACTTGGAAGATTTTGTTTGTGTGGAGGCCAACCTTGAAACATAATGAAAATGTGTGCATTCGTAATTACTTTTGGGCTGCTATATATTCAAGAGATGACACAAAAAAAGAAAAAAAAAAAAAAAAAGCCCCTCCCCGATGGTATGTCCAACCCTAGTTTGATCGGGGAATTCTCGAGTTGACCAAATTTATAAATCGGGGAATTTGAAATTTTGTATTTTATTTTTCAAATTGATACAATAAATTTTATCTAAGTCAAATCATGCTGAGTTTTTCACATAATCAAACTACTGTTTTACAATAAAGACAAAAATATTTGAATCTATAAATGTTGTTGTTTAAACTTTTTTTGAATCAAATAAGAATATTAAAAATGTAAAAAGAGAAATTAATAAACACGTAAAAATTGGTTTATTTAAATTGACCTTATGAATCTTTTTGTTGATAGAGATAAATAACTAATAAATATGACTATTCTATGGTTCTCATAAGTCATAACCACCCATCAAATTGAAGACCACTTGAGCTCTGACCTATATATGGCGTGGCTTGTGGTAGACCTTGGACCTTCTTGGTTAACATCTAGTGAAAAAGCCCACCCTATTAAATTAGACAAATAATATTGATCACGGAAAGAAATTAGACAAATAATTTTAATTAAGAACTTACTTTTTTTTATCACATTATTTTTAACTCATTTAAGTTAAAAACTTGTATAAAAATCAACAATAATAGTTCTTATAAGAACATCTTTTGTGGATCTCATCTCATGTATTGTTTTGAACATCAATAATGTTATTATATCTTTATAATAACCTATCAAACATTTAATTTAGAAAACTAACAAAGTATTATTCCATGCTAAGTTCAAGTTAAGAATCAAGGTTTTTGTACAAGAGTTTGAAGGTAGTTCTTGCAAGACACTACATTTTTTTGCTTACAAAAACATCTCCAATAGAACCAAAAGGCCTTTGACTTAGCGGTATGTGAGAATTTGGCCTCCTAGGAGATCACAGGTTCAAACCTCATTAAAAGTGAGATGGATGTATGAGTTTATTTGTTCTATTTGTCGTATATAAATATTATATTCTAAAATTAAAAAAAAATCTCCAATAGATGTCCTTATAAGAACCCACTTTTGTACTTACTTGTCATTGTCATTTTCAATTCATCAAATAAAAAACGTACATAAACTTCACTAGCACATACCCTTGAATATATTCACACATAAAAATACTCATAGTCATTTGTGTAGGTTCTTAATTGGATATCCAATTGTTATCATAAATAAGTTCATGGATGTTGTAATCCAATCATTTCATTTCATAATATATTCTCTTAAAAAAATACTCATAGTCATTTCATGATAGTTATTTTTACCACGAAAGAGAGAGATGTTGTTTCCGTAGAAGTTTTTACTTAAAAATTTGAATTCGCAAGAAAAATATGATTTTAGAAGTGGACAAAAGTCAGTAAATAAAAATATAAATGATTTATTTAAAATAAATAAATAAATATAAATGATATAGAAAATATCATTCTCCTACTTTTTCCCGATTTCCCACTAATCTAACGGACTGGGTAATAACATAATGTGCTTTTAGCGGTCCTAACTCCTAAGACTAATAACATAATGGGTTTTATCAGTCCGAAGACAAATTACGTACTTGTGAATTATGACTTGTTTCTCAATATTGTTTCTGAGTGACTATCATATTCCTTGTTTTGGATTTAGTAAGGATTTGTTTTATCTTATATTTGTATTTGACATACATACTTGTTTCTTTTCTTGTTTTCAAGATTTGAACACTACAACTTATAGGATTTATGCTTATAAATATGTATATAAATATTTATTTATAATTAGTGTTTTCCTTAAGTAAAATGTATGGATAATTGATTAAAATGTATAAGTGTTGTTTATGTTTTTAAATCAGCTTAAATATTTGTTAGAAATTGAGGGTTCCTTAACCAACAAGACCGGATAAATCAATTGTATATGGTGTATGTCCACTTTCTAAATACACTAATCGAACCCTTTATTGCATAGGGTGTCATGAATTGAGTATTGGGATAATTGAGACGATCACTCCAAATTTATAGTCTATAAAATCCAGTTTTATATGTGCTGACATCAACGTTTCATATAATATATGAGATTCACAATCACATATCAGTTAGGCGTTACTAATAACTGCATAAATAAGGATAAGATCAAATAGAAGGAAATTCAGAAGGTACCTCAACATCAGAAGCTACTGAATATGAACTTAGAGGCTTCCTAGTTAGGCTCCAAGGCCTTTATAAAATTAAGTTAAGAAGCCTTATTGCCTTATGAAATTTTGCCTCTTCGCCTTTTAAAATCCATAAGCTCAGTTGGTAGAGCTCCGCTCTTGCAATTGGATCGTTATCGTCATGAGGGGCAGGACCCCGCACTTGCAACACACCTCCCTTGACCCCTGCCTGATGACGATTAAAGGTGATATAAACAACATTCATAAGCGTGCACTCAACACCTCTTTAATCGTGTTATGTTTATCTTATTATATAGTCTACCATGTGTAAATCACAACTACACTAAAACACTTGATGACACTAAAATCAACAACAATATTTTGATCAAAGATATACGATAAATTCAGTCTAATCCAGTAAGGACTTTGATTTTACATCCTTAAAGGTTAGAGTTTTCATTTTAGATCATTCCAATACAAAATTTGTGATACCCATGGCAACAAGGGACAAGTTATTGTATTCGAAAAGCGAACTTTCTGTGATCCAAGTGATTATTCAGTTCATATATCATCTCCAATCTCCAATCCCCAGTATCTAACAACATATCTCACTTGGAGGTAGGGTCTGGAAAAACTGTGTCCGTAAAAACTTGACTTAAAAACGAATTTATAATCACAATATCAGAAAACATACAAAATAAAGAGTAAATTAACATCCCTCAAAGTACTTTTATACATGATAGAAGAACATAATGCAACTATTTTATTTGATTACATCACAACACAAAAACATAAATGCAAAGAAAGATACCATCTATTCAGCATCATCGTCTTGTTCATGAACGGCTTGAAGTGGACCGCTCGCGAGACCAGACCCTTCGATCTCTAAAATTGCATCCAAAGACCCACTTCCAAATAGACACACTTGCGGTTCTATCTGGTTTAACCGTTTGTATTCATCATCCGACAAACTCCATCTGAACACATCGATATTCTCTCTTATTCTCTCAGGCTTCACGCTACACGGAAGCACACTCGTCCCACGTTGAAGACCCCAACGTAAAATAATCTAGAAATCACATATATACAACTATTTAACAAATATTTATTTCAACATAACTAAAGACTTGAAGAAGAAGTAACTGAAATGTAAATGTACCTGTTCAGGAGTCTTTTTATGTCTGTCTGCTATCTCTGCGACTACTGATAACTTTAGCATCGGCCCGTGGACTGATCTTGATTTTCTGAATGAAATACGGGGTGTTCCGGGTTCATCGTCGCTTGATCCATTTTCAGATGCTTTAGGAGGACAAGATGGTACACCTAATGGTGTGTGAGCTGATACATGGATGGATTTTGATTGACAGAACTTTACAAGCTCATCTTGCCTCCAAAAAGGATGCAACTCCACCTACATAACATCTTCATTAAGTTCATAATTTTATAAATATACATATGGTAATAGAGGAAAGTTCAAATGTGAACTCATTTTTGGTTGTGAACGTGAGGACGAATCTCAACCACTTATCCGGTCAATAAAGGCGGCTTTGACCTGGTTCCCCTCCTTTAATAATCTCCACCCTCCCATGAATCGCGTCAATCCTCCGTGATCGCGTCCACCATAACCGAAGATGTGTGGCTGAGATTCGTCCTCACGTTCACAACCAAAAATGAGTTCACATTTGAACCTACCCCTATGGTAATATATATATATATGTGGGCCACAGAGCGCCATGTATCCCTCTCCGGGATGAATATTCATCGTGAATAACACATTCTCTGGGATGATTCATTACATATTCATGATCAGTATGTAATGAATCACACATTCATGATGGATATGGACATTATTATTCATCATGAATCAACACTCATGATGAATATGTTATAATAGTCGGTTGATGAATATGCCAAGTGTCATGTGTGGGCGGTTTCCTAGGTTCACAATCAATTTTAGGTTCGTAGGAACCTGCCCTATATATACATGTATGGCTTAATCATTTGAGAACCACATATATATGTGATAACTATGAGAACTATTATCATAAGGTATTGTTTCACATGAGTTTCCATCTAAGGCTAGAAATTATGATATTGATCAACATATATTGGTTTCACAATGTGTTTGTTTCATATGTATTCGGTTCAGAATATGAAACTTATATATTTTGTTCCAAAAACACATAAAAATGTTCACACTCTGAAACAAACACGTTGTAAAACAAATGTATGTTATTCAATGCACTAAATCCAAGTTGTAGATGGAAAAGAATCATGTAAAATAGCACATGGTGCACCGGTTCTCATGTGAAGGCCTCCCTACACACACACACATATTATATATACATAGGGGCGGGTTCAAATGAGAACTCAAATTTGGTTGTGAATGTGAGGACAAATGAGAGCGTGATACGTGTCATTCAGACTGAATAATGAAGGAAAATATATTCAGACTGAATAAGTATTATTCAGAATATTCAGTCCGGATATTTTCCTTCATTAATGTGAGCCGACTAATTCCAAGGTAGCCCAGAGTCACCGTATTTGAACATCCGTGGCCACAAGGGGATTTTTAGCCCTCCCTGGATTCGAACTTGGGACCTCCAGATACTTTAACCATTACAGGGAAAGAAATGGAGTTTAAACAGCTGAATGATTTTCTACACCCTACCTTCAAAACATCTTTTCTTGTGGTTGTTTGTATTACTCTTCGCAAAGCTTTTGTTGGGGGTCTTAACAAAAACAACCTATTTACTCCTTGGGGTAATCTTACCCTCCCAAGACCCCATTTCACCCTGGGATTTTCTGGGTTCATTTGGTTTGCTTTATGTACATATGTCAACATTTTTATGTTCGTATGTGTACATAGACTTATGTAAGCTTGATGAGCTTAACAGGACTTAGCTTATTCGGTCAGCAGCTATACATGACCGTTTGCTAGTGGCTTAATGATATAGAAGGTGGCTCATCCAGTAAGCTTTTCTGGGGGGGATCTTTATGCAGAAAGCCAAGTTTTTTTTTCTTTCCAAAACCTGTTCCCTCCCAATTAAAGAACACACTCCTTCCATCTATTAGAAAACCCTTTCCAATCTATACAGACAGTTCAGTCCACACAGACAACTTTGTCCATTCAGGACTTGATGAAAAACCAACTAAACAGTATGTTATGATCAAACAAGAATAAGAAGCCAACCAACAAACCTGATTTACAGCAGGCACAATTCTGGCAAATTTAAGCAACTCTTTTATCTGCTGTATGTCGAAATTGCTCAATCCAATAGCTCGAACAAGACCCAACTCCACCAATCTTTCCATTGTTTTCCATGAGGTTTTCAACTTACTCCAAAACTGTCTATATTCACTACCAGAATTCGCAGGCGGATCAGTAGCATCACCAAACGCAGAACTCTCAGGCCAATGCATCAAGTAAAGATCCAAATATGAAACCCCAAGATTCTTGAGAGAAACTCTAACTGAATTCTCAATCTTATTAATGGAATTCATGGTACAATAAAGCTTTGATGTCAAGAAAAGATCTTCTCTTTTCAATGAACCTTTGAAAACCTGAGCTAGTGCTTCCCCAACTTCAGCTTCATTCCCATATAAATGTGCACAATCGATATGACGATATCCAACAGATATAGCCGTTTTAACAGCCTCCACACAGAAGTCACCGCCACTCTGCCACGTCCCAAGTCCGATCGCCGGAATCTTGGCGCCGGTATTCAACGGGAAGTAAGTTCCCGATGGCCCAAATTTCCCTTTCATCCCTTTTAGAAGATGGGTCAAGAAAGATAGCAGTTAAATATCAAGAAACTATGAAGTGATTAGATAATGAAATTTGAAGTAAAGAAGAGAAAGCCCATGATGGATTGGAGATGATTGAAGATGACTTGATGATTCGAGTAAAGAGAAATGGAAAAAAAAGGGGGGTGATTGTTTGTTCGATTGGTGTGATGAACTTTTGAAGATAATTTATAAAGAAAGTGAAGGAGTTGAATTGAAGTTAATCCAGAAACAAGAATGAATGTTTATAAAATTGATTTTGGAAAGGGGGAATCGTCAACAAAATGTACCTAGAATTGGCGTTTGGAATGAAAACGAAAATACAGGTCAACAAGAAGGGGCTACATACAATGAGGAAGAGAACGAGAAACATGTTCTTTATTCTAAAATATATTTTCTTTCCTCGTGGGAATACAAGGACAAAGTTTGAACTGCTGATTGGATATTTCTTTTCACAATTTTTGTAAAAGTTACACGTATAAAATAAAGATTCTTTTGTTTTGTTTATTTGTTTAAAGCATAGGGGAACATTTAACATCATCAATGGAGCTTCTTTTATCACAAATTATTATTGATTCTTATCTTAAACTTGACATAAAACATTTTTATCTTAAACTTGGTCTGAAATGATCTTGCTAGTTTTTTCTATATTTTATTGAATTTATAAATGATGTAAAAAGATATGTGACCCTACAAAAGAGGTTCGTATAAAAACTATTATTGTCAACTTTTATTCAAATGCTCTTAATTTGATGAGATGGAATTGATGTGAGAAGAAAAAAGATACAAAAAATAGGTTGTTATAAAAACTTCCACAGAAGATGTTAATAAATAATAATCATTCATCTATACTATATTCACAAATCACATGCAATTGAAAACTTTTTTTCTGTGCATGACAAACAAATTACTTATGCGCACAATCGCACATGTGCATCATGAATGGTTATTAAGGTGTTCTTCCAGTTTTTTTAATTGATTGTCTCCTTAACGTGACCGTATGTGTGTGTATATATATTTGGTTTTTTAGGGTTTTGCTATATGTACCGTTGGAAAGTGGGCATTGACATTATAAGAAAGAAATTAATAAACAGGATACATTTAGCTTGCCCTTCTGAAAATAAAATAAGCATCATGATCTTATATTCGAAAGATAATTAAACTTAATTATAATTAGTTTCAATTTCTTACGTTTCTTATCAGATAATTTTCGATCAAAAAATTGTCATTGAGAATAATTGAACCAACACTTTGTCGAGCGTTTCTTTGTTCAATGCTAAACGCCTTCATTTTCCTCACTTGAATCACTCAACTTGTTTTCTTAATACATTCTCTTAATATTGCCGGGCCCTCTTAAGCTGTGTCCTAATGGTTGATTCCATTAAGACATAAGTTTTGTGAAGAGTAAGACAAACAACTGCAAGAAAAGAAGTTTAAAGGTAGGGTGTAGAAAATCATTCAGCTATTTGAACCCCATTTCTTTCCCTATAATTAATGATTAAGCTTCTACAGAAAACTTAACGAAAAATGGACATTGATTAACATTTTGAGTCGAAGAACAATGAATAAAAAAAATCACTACGATAGACATATTTCACTAACCATAGAGACCCCTTTCTTTAGAAGGCTTTCGAAATCTTGAGACACCATATATACTCGTCTTCTCCATTTCTTCTATTCCCTCCAATAGAAAAACCAGCTCCAACGAACATTCCATTTTCAAGAAATCTTTTTCACATTGGCAATCATCAAGGTATTCTCGTTAGCGGATATTGTGATATTGATTTATCCCTCGTTTAGGTGGCAACTTCCTCAAAATAAAGAGAACTAGAGCCGATGGTAGTATCTCAACCAACTGTTCAAACAAAAGCAATCAATCAGTAACGGATATCACGTCTCTGATGGATTCAGAGGTTCAAATTCTTGAACAAAATAAGATTGAGGAACTTTACCAAGTAGTATATGAAGTTGAGAACAGGATGTTCCAACAAATCCAGGTTGGCAGCCTTATTGAATGCATTAAAGCACATCTAACCATAAATATAAAAAAAAAACAATAACGAAATAAGATAAATTCGTATAAAAACACAAAATATACGCTCAACATCCATTCATAACGATTGCAATGATGTCAAGGGGACTAACCATAACGCATCTTATGAGGAAACATGCGAAACAGATACTTGTAACGTATCCAACCTGCATGAAGAAAATAAATCAAAATATCACATAGATAAATAGATAGATAGATATAAGCAATCGGATTTGAAAAATAGTTTTTTTAATAAAATATATGCCTCCCGCAATTTCTTTCGCCGCCCTTTTGATTCCACTGGAAACCGTTGCAACATTAAAAAGAGCCTGCACAAATACATGAAGTGGGAGATATTAGTCCTAGAAGTTTGCACACTGACTTAGATATACTGAGTTTGTTTGGTTATGCAGCCATGTTGTAATTAACCAAACAAACTCAGTATATCTAACTCAGAGGGGTGAAATGTAGGCAGACCTTACCTCTGTCTCAAATGACAGAGGGGATGTTTCCAAGAAAACCCCGCTTGCAAAAAGGTGAGAGATTACTTTCCAAATTTATAAAAATAAAAAAAAAGTACCTTCCACCATATAGGAGAAATCCCAAGGCGGCAAATAAAGACACCCCTGGCAAAAGAAAAGGGTGAGATATATAACTTCCAAGAAGAAACAATTCCGAATACAGATTATAAAAGTTGCAGGACCTGCAAAGAACATCTTCGAGAGGATCACCAAAACACGGACAGGTTTCCACCAGATTACTAGCCACAAACCTATCTGTTAAGAAATCATTTGTAGAATAGGTTAACTATATATATTTTTTCAAGAAATAGTAAATACATATAAGCATTATGAATCCATGTTCCACATTTTCTTGACTACTTTTCACTGTCTGTATGATAAATGAAACTAGATTTTGACTTAGAGCATCCACAGTGGTGCTTGTTGCCAAGCCTTTTGGAATGCTTATTGGCCACAGCCCACATGTGATTGCTAAAAAAACACCAACAAAGAAAACCCCTTTTTGCTTGTGTAGTTACCAGCCAAGTTTTTCATGTGTTCTTCAAAAACCAAGTGAAAAAGCTCCACCATTCAGCTAAGCTGCCAAGTAAACAGCGAACTCAACCTTTCTAGATATGAATCTAAGTTTACCTGAATTGCATAGATTATTGCATTGACTGTAAGGAAAGTCGGCCGAAGACCATCAGTTGAGACAGCCCGTGCCTGCCAAAGATTCAGCACATCATAAAGTCTACCAACTACTTACATTATCCATTCAGCACAAAGAATAGAAGAGTAAACCGATAAATAAAGAAGAAGAAACTCAACCTGGTAGTAAATCTCTGCCCAGAATAAAACCAAGAGAGCATACGTAGTGAAAAACGCAAGACTTGGCACATCAATCAAGATATGTTGAACAATCTAACAAAAGAAGAAAATCCAAGCTGAATGAGTAAGCCAATGAGGCCATTATTATATAACTATTGAACTGAAGAATTACATTCTAACCTCAGGTTTCAAGTGCTGTATATCACGACGAAAAGCAAAAATTAAACATCTAACTGCAATTGTAATATATATATGTCTACAATCAGTAAAGATGAGACAACAAAAAGGCTTATAAGATACATACATTCTAATTAAGAAAGCAAATATACAAACCTGCATTAACCAAGAAATTGAGAAAATGGAAGACCTTCTGAGTGGTCCAACCATACTCTGGCACTCTTAGCTCTATCCGTATCAATTGTATCTGCAACAGTAGTCATAAAATCACAATTAAACTCCCAAATTGACCAATAACAGAATCGAATTACTAATATAAAACTAAACAAATCAAAATTAACCTTCTAAAACGAAACCCTAGAAACAAAAACATAATTAATAGACAAAAAAAAGAAAAGGATAGATAGAAAGAAATCACCAGAGCGATAACCCCCATGAGGCCATAGAGGGCAGAAAGAAGATGAAATATTCGATCTTGCCAAAGAGGGAAGTCGTTTAATACATGCCAATAATTATGAGCGTCTTTAAGGGTGTACATCATCACCACTACAGAAGAATTAGACGGGCCTACGACGGCCCTATACATTGCCGGAGATCCGGTTACCGGCGACGGTTAGATCGGTGGTCGGTGGAAGGAAAAAAGGTTTCGTATAGAAAAAGGAAAAAGAATTTCAAATTATGGTTGGAAGTTGAAAATTGAAAGGTTTCGCAAAGGATGTTTGTCAAGAATCAAAGAGAGATGGAATGGAATGCAATGCAATTTGTCTCAAATAACAAGAAGTCTTATTATGATGGATTAAATCATTATTTATTATCATTACATCAACATAAATCCTATCCTAAATAACCGAATTTCAAAGGTATCTCATACATTTATTTATGAGTAAACTCTAATTTTGGTCCCTGTGGTTTAATGAAATCTTTGAAAATGGGACCTAAACTTTGATAACTTTGTAAACCGTCCTTGTGGTTCTCATTTTACTTTGAAAATGGTTCCCATCACTAACTCTGTTTATTTTCTTTGTTAGTTATAGGGACATTTTTGTCTTTTTACCCATTTTATTAATTATATATATATATATATATACACACCCAGGTTTCTACATCAGAGTAAATCATCATTTTGGACCCGATCATTCCACCGTAGGCGTCGGGCATCAACTCCATTGCCAATGTCAACAATCATCATCGTCTTTCTCTTCTCTTCTCCCCCACTCCCTTTGCTAAAAAAAATCGAGTTTGCCTTGGTTTTTTTTTGTGATTTGTTCATCAATGGGGACAATTTGTCCCACACTCCCACTGATTGTGACTTGCAGGTACTTGAAAAAGAGATCAAAATGCCCACTAAACTAACCTTAACTAGACCATGGGAAACAGGAGGCATCCATATGGTCTTTTGTGGTGTATCTCAACAAAGAAGCTAACCATAAGTAAATAAAAGCAGCAACCCATATCATGAGTTTACATGATCCTCTACAGCATTGATAGGGTTAGGGGTGAAGTGTAACACACAACATTAAATGAAATTTCTTTCAATCGGGACTTGATACTTGATACTTAATTTCTAACCGTCGCTAAATAGGTAAGAAGAACAAAATAAGTCCTTGTTTCAATTTTGATGAGCCTTCTTTGACCCACTTCAAACGATTTCACCTTCTTAAAACTATAAATTTTCCTAATTCTTAAAGTTTTCTTTGCGATTAAAGCCCTTTCCAAGGAGATAACTCTGACGGAAGAGAATGGGATGTTTTGCCTGCAAAAATGCTGATTCCAAAGCCAGCCGTCTGTCTAGATGGTGCGCCTGGCGTTGTAGCGTTTCATGACGGAAAATTGAAGGCATATACACTTTCTCTAATTGCAGATGTTGACTTTCTATATATTTTGTTTCTTTGTGTCTTCAGAAAATCGAAGCTATTGTGTTGATAAGAATTATATGAAGTTGTGTAGGAAAACAAGATTTGTTTATTTTCGTTTTATTTCTATGTGATTAATTGAAGTTTTTGCCAATCTAAAGCAACATATTAAAGTTTTGGCCTATGATTTGGTCTCTGGGTTTGGTATGAAACCTGCAAATGACGATCACAGGGAAAAAGAAAAAACCAAACTTGGTTATTTTCGATACATGAAGTGGGGAAGAGGATAAGAGAGAAGACGATGACGCGCGATGCCGGTGGTGGATTAACCTGGGAAGGGGCGTCCAAAATGATGATTTACTCCGATGTAGAAACCTGGGTGTGTATATATATATATATATATATAATTACTTTTTTAAAAGAAAATTAATAAAATGCATAAAAAGACAAAAATGTCCTTATAACTAATAAAGAAAATAAACAAAGTTAGTGATGAGGGACCACTTTTAAAGCAAAATAAAAACCACAAAGACTGTTTACAGAGTTATCAAAGTTTAGGTCCCATTTTTAAAGATTTCATTAAACCACGGGGACCAAAATTAGAGTTTACTCTTTATTTATTTTTATCTTTTTATGTATAAATAAGGGGCTATCTTTTTTGTTTACAGAGTTATCAAAGTTTATTTTTATCAAAGATTTCATTAAACCACGGGCGGCTTTTGCTGCGAGAAAAGTCTCGGCTAATCATATATGATTTTGTATGTGAATCATATATGATTTTGTACATGAAAAATTTCATTGGCTGAGAATTGTCCTTGCATTCTCGTAAATGGTTACCGTCCTCGCATGAACCTCTCTATATATAGATATATGTATGTATATATAGGGTTGGGATCACGTAAGACCACCCTGTTTCCATGAGACCCGTGATACCATTCTTTTACACTTGAAACTTCACAACAAAAACATTGTGAAGGTAAAAAAAATGATGGATTCACGTGAGACCAGCCTGTTTCCGTGAGACCTGTTGGAGACCCGTGAAACCACTTTTTTAGTCTTGAAAACTTCACAGCAAAAACACTGTAAAGGTAAAAAAAATCTGAACCTTCACAGCAAAAACACTATGAAGGTTACCTTTACAGCAAAAACACTATGTAGGTTACTTTTATAGCAAAAATACTTTATAGATTCATATTTTTTTTACCTTCATAGTGTTTTTGGTGTGAAGTTTCAAGTGTAAAAGGATTGTCTCATGGGTCTCACGGAAACAGGGTGGTCTCACGTGATCCCAAGTCTATATATATATATTTAGAGATTTCTATGTTATGTTTTTTTAGATGAGAGTTTATTATAGATATTGTAGTAAAAAATTTCCAAAGTTTTAAAATAGTATAATAATTGTTGAAAACAAGGAGTAACAAATGACTTCTAAATTTTAATTTTAATTAATGTAAAATGTTATTTGTTTAGAAATTAGTGTAGGAAGTGGGTTTCAAGATAAGGGCATCAAAAAATAACTTAAATATAATAAGTCACTCAAACAGAATAAGATTTGGGTTAAATGGTTAGGTTCAATAAATAAGAATATATGGTTCGGTTAATTTTTGTCTAATTCGGTTAGAAACCAAATAACATATTTTACTAGTGTTTTATATATTTCATGTCTTATTAAAATAAACCAAATACATGGTTATATTATCATTATTATATATATATATATATAATGTTTTTTGCTTGATATATATCGTAAAAAAAAATGTCTTACGATAGATGATATATTTTTATTTGATACAAATCAATTTTTAAGTATGAATATATGGAAAGCAAACCTTCACAGAATTTGGGTAAATAATTGAAGCAAATGTCATATGGAAAAACTATGAATTCTTATTCGGAACCTATCAGATCAAACGTTATTTGGTTTGATAGTTGGTTAGTTTAAAAAAAATTAAAAACCAAATAAACAGAAAACCAATTTAACCGACCGAATAATATCCGTATTTAAGATTGTTTACTCTAACCATGTTCAAATCTCCAGCTTAATAGCTATATATATTATTTTAATAAGGACGGGTTCCATTAAGACTTCCCAAAAAAAACACAATTCTCATTAAGATGTTTAAAACCGTGTAAAGACGAGAGAAACATCTGTCTTTGTTTTGAAGAAGCATAAAATCCAAAGATGAACATCCATCACTACAACTACAAGCAGTCCCATTAAGATTTTTTTTAATCCTTCGTGGTACGGCGCCACGAGTGTTCACGAGCACCGTCTTTATCAACGATCTTAATCACAAAATTCTGAGGAGCCACAACAAGCCTGGATCGTATTTCCTCAATGCACTGTTCAGCCAGCTTAATGGCTTCTTCCACCGTCATATCTGGATGGTAATGGCGATCCATCATCGCCAGTGAGAAATACGACCCATACCCAAATGCTGCCTTCTCCACCTTATGTAGAGTTGCAATGTAGTCTATGAAATATAGTGAAGGACCCGTCTCTTTTTCGTAACCAGCTAGCACAATGTTCACCATATAAGGATTCTGTACACAAATTACCTCAAAATATCACAACCCAAAATCATAATAAAAATCCTAACTTTTTTCCAATCAACCACAATGAGATCCCATAATTGGTATTCTTTTGTATTGATGGAAAGATTGTATGTATACCTTTCTTAAAGCAGTGGCAAGCTCACCCCTCATGAAATTTGCGGCAGCTTTGGTGGTCAAAGGAATCCCATTACGGAAGTGATATAGAGACACGTTTTTTTGTACATATTCCGTGAATTGAGCTCTAAACATTAAGATATAGAGGATAAGTAAGAAAAACTCGAATTAGAATCACTAAGTAACCACTAATTAGAGAACAAATAATGTCATCCGATTTGTAACTTATGTGTACAACTACAGAGATTGAAATTACTGTGTGTATGATTATGACATCTCTAGTTTAAAATTACTGCTATCGGGAACTTACAAACACAGTGCATACATATATGTTATTTATTCGGTCTGAATATTTCTTTGATTATTCGGTCTGAATATTTCTTTAATTATTCAGTCTGAATATGACATGTGTCGCGCTCACAACCAAATTTGAGTTCTCATTTGAACCCGTCCATATATATACCATATTTGAGTTCTTATTTGAACCCGCCCATATACATATATATATATATATAGGAAAGTTCAAATGCGAACCCAAATTTGGTTGTGAACGTGAGGCAAAAGAGAGCGCAACACATGACTGAATTTGTATTATTCAGAGTGAATAATAAAGAAAATATTCAGACTGAATATTTTCTTCATTTTTCAGTCTGAATATGACATGTGTCGCGCTTTCATTTGTCCTCACGTTCACAACCAAATTTGAGTTCTCATTTGAGAGAAGTTCAAATACAACCTAGTTGAAGGGTACAAACTATAAGCAGTGCATTTGGGAATGTATTATATAGGAAAGTATTAGGAATTTTCTAGTTGTTACTTTATTAGATAATTAGCATTTCTGTTAGGTTAACCATCTACCTACACCTTATCATTTCCTAATTCTATCAGGTTTAGAACTCCAGAATGCAGTATATATATATATATATTGAAGTAATCCCCTGCCACCACTACAAGGGGAAAGGTAGCATCCGTTCCAATGTTAAGGACCATTGTTGATTTTGTGATTAATTTATTTTGATTTTGGCTTAAGGGAGTAGTTCTTACCTATCAAAAGCCCTAATTTCGATGACACGAGAAAATCAAAAACCACAATACAATTTCTAGTCCCTTTGATTACTCTTATCGATGATTGATTTAGATTTTGTGTTTTAATAGCTTTCAATTTAACAAGCATTCGTATTTTGAGTTACATCATAAGATCAAATGGCACATCATGCTAATAAATAATAAGCTTAAAATCATCAAAATGAAATCGCGAAAAGGAAATACAAAAATTACATCTTACCGATCACCAGCTTCACCGCTAGCGCCCATGAGCTTGTGAGAATCGAGAACCATAATCTTGTCTTCGTTAGATTTATGAACTAGAATACTGTTAACCGCCGATGTATCTGCTACCACCAATGCAAACCCTTTCCCAACCATCCCAAACACACACTCCATGTTTCTATAGGTGTTCTTTGATCTCTGTCTCTGCCTTTGATTTTGATATCTCTGTGAATCGGCAAACTATAAGAACAAAGGCGAAGATGGATATGTTTAATTTTTTGTTTTCTTGGAAAAGAATATAACCCAACGCAATAGGAAAACCGGTTTTGTTCCTGATAAAAAAACCGGTTCAGTACCAACTAGTGCTCTTTCTTTATTTGTTTCTTTTTTGGTTTTGGATCAATTGATCTATCTAAACTATTTTTTTAGAAAAATATTCAAAAAAAAACCCAACAACCTATATCATTTTGAATGATTAAAAACTATTTTTTTTAATGAAATCCATTAAATCATTTTGAATAATTAAGTATTTAAATTATGATTTTGAATAATAAAAAAATCATTAAAAGTTTTCATTTTAAATTATTAAGTTTTTAAATATTTTTTTAATAAATAAATAATTGAACTGTTAAAAATTGGTTATCTAATTATTTTTTTAAATAAGCTACTTGTAACTCACTATAAAAGTTTTATAAGTAAAAATAAACTTAAATTGACTTTGCGGTTCCCATACCCTACGGAATTAAAACTTCTAGTAAACAGCGGTCTCGCTCCCCCTCGTTACTCCCCATTAACCCAACGTTGTCCATTCTCTATTTTTCCTAACACGTTGGCCTCTGCCATCGATCTCCCTCTTTTCGATCTATTTAACACATTGTTTGGTGATAGAAAGCGGACGACGATGTAACGGTGAGGGAAGTGATGACGTTGGTACAAATGGTATTTATGATGTAGAATTTTTGAATGGAAAAACTGATTTAGATTTTTTTTTACTTTAAAAATTCCTAAACAGTTACCATTAGTTTTTTTTTTGTTAAAATAATATATACAAGCAATTTCTAAAAAGTCGATTGTTTATTTATTAAAAGCATTTAAAGAATTAATCATTTAAAATAAAAAGAAATTTTTTATTAAAAATACAGTTTAAGGACTTAATCAATTAAACGAAAAAGTATCCTACATTTTGAACTTTGTTTTTTTATATAGGTGTTTTATGAAAGAGATTTATATTAAGTATATAATTTTAAATGATATTTTAATAAAGAAGTATATGATAAATATGAAACCATTTTTAATAGATCAAAATGGATTTAATTACTATCATGTATGTAAAATGGCGTGTCGACATAGTTGACTTTATTCATGAAATCTTGGTTTTAATGAGTCGTGAATCTAGATTATGTTTTTATAAAATCCTTATTCTTACAAATTAAGATGATTCTTTTAATGCTTAATTTTTTTGAAACCAAACTTTTATTAAAGATCAACCGAAGTACAAATAGTGTTCAAGTTCTCAACAAGTTAATCAGAAGGAGTCACACCAGTAGTCGGGATTTGCATAATGGTTTGAGGTCAATCAACCACGGTGAACATAGTCGGGACTACCACGACCACCAACACCACCAACATGTGATCAGAGGAAGAATCAAGATTCCAAGAACGTCAACATCTTTAGATAGCGAAGAGAATTTGAGGTTGACAAGAAAGATCTCAATAGAACGACGTAGCTCGATACCCAAGATGGGGTATTTTATGGGATCTTTTGTTTTTTACCGATTTTCTTTTTGGGTGGAGTTGTGAGTGTTCCTCTTTTTTAACATTGTGTTCTTGAGTCATATTTTACGAAAGGAAAAGGAAACAAGGGATAGAGAAAAAATCTTGTATTCTCGGGTTGTTTACCAATGTAAAGGAAAGAAAATAAAGGAAAATAAGGGTGGTTTTGCAAAAACTTTCCTAATAAAGATGAGGAGAGAAAAATAAAGGAAAGTAAAAAATGACAATAACAGAGAATATTTATAAAATTACGTATTTATCCATCAATTACAAATTCTACTGTAAAATAAATAAGGGTATATTTATAAAATTGACATCAATCTTTTCTTTTCTCTTCTGTTAAAAAAGACATGATTTCTTTTTTACCAAGAAAACGCAACGACATGAAATTTTATTTTATTTCCTCCCTTTCCTTTATTTTCTTTCGCTCTCAAGAACATAAATAAAAGTATTTCTTTATTTTCCCTTCATTTCCTTTCCTTCACTTCCATTATTTTCATTTCTTCTTAAATTCGAGAATTTTTTTTCCTTCCTTGCTATCTTTTCTTCTTCTTCTTCTCAGATTATGAGCAAGATTGATGCATATGATGACATGGATTATGAGCAGATTGATGGGAAACAATACAATTTGGTTGAAGGTGAGAATCCTGAAGCAAAGGAAGAGAGTGTTGCTTACTCTTATTCATATAAGAAACGGCAGGGGGGCCTTTGGATTGCTGATTAAAATCCAAAGAATTTGAGGTTTATTGGTAGGAGCAGCCAGTATTTTAGCTTTCTTGACTCTGTTTTATTCAGAAAAAAAAAATTAAAAACAAGATACTTACATGTCTTCTTCTTGGACCATTTCTCTTAAAACAGCAACAAAGAAAGTATAACTGAAGATTCTATTCAGCCTTTCTTTGACATCTGCTTATGCTGAACCATCTGAATCATGATCTGATGACTCTTGACCACTCGATTCATCCGTTGAGCTATAACTGAACACATACAATAACATTAACCAAAACTCGAAACCAAAATGGTAATAATATGCAAGGTTCTAAATGAGTAACAACACGTACCTAATATTGAACATTATCTTAGGACGTTTGTGCAACAAGTTTGGTTCATATTCCCTACGATCATGGATGATAATCTTCAGCCCATCGTTACCAAGACTTTTCTGTTCTTCATAAATCCGCCACGCAGACTCTGCTGCCGCCCTTCTAGGCCACCCGAGCTCTATCAAACCCATGGTAGGAATATCACCTAAGCACATTGGGATCTCCTTGAATCGTCTACAGTCGTTCATAATTAGTCTTTCCAATCGTGGAAAGTGATCGCTATCCGTCTTCCATTCTTCAAGCTCAGGAGACTGGATTTTCAAACACTTCAGTTTCCGAAACTCCCCATTGTTTGTATCCCATCTTGGTCCTTGGAAGGCACCACACAAGATTTTCAGAATTTCAAGATTCGGTAATCTTCCAAGTTGAGATAAATCCGACCATGGCAGATAACAGTTTAAAAACGTCACTTTCTTGAGGTTTTGGGGTAAACGATTCAGCCAACTGAACCTTGCTTGAGTTGGTAAACCATGGCTGTAATCATTGTCGATATGAATCTTTAGTTTTTCAAGATGGACCAGGAAGTCTAATGGAGGGAAGAAAACCAAACCACTGCATAGTGGTGACACTGAACACCCTAACTTTCTAAGGTTTGGAGCCCTTTCCAACACAGGTTGCCTTCCTACAGGAAGATGCAGCATCGAAATGGTTCGAATATTCTGCAATGCCACAGGATGTTTTGATCTCACAGATGGCGAAATCAACAGATGCATCAAATTCGCCATATTACTATCTTTGCAAAATGGAAAATCAATCGGAAAAGATTGTCCACGAATAACAAGTGTTTGCAGATTCTGTAAGGTTGATATTGATTTCGGGATAACAAGTGCTCGAGTGTGTAGCGATAAGTATCTCAAGTGAACTAGCTGCCCTATTTCACTTGGCAAGAAATCGGTAAAGATTGTACCAAATTCGAACACCCGAAGGTGTTTGAAGGCGCTGTAAAGAAACCAATTTTTTTCTCTTACTAAGCCCCAGCCAGAATTTGATGTCAACAAGAAAGAGCGGGTATTTGAGGAGGATGGTTCCGAGTAAACATAGTCAAGCACGTATGAATGGATGAATAGGCGGCGATCAGTTGCTCTGAAACCGTTTGTGTTAGGAGAAGAAGGTTGCTTTTCTAATGGCTTAATCTGGTGCAGAAAGTTCTCTTCTTTCGCTTTCTTGAAACATAAGTCATGCAAAAGATCATGAACACGACACACTTTTATCCCCCCATCCAATCTTTTTCGCTCAACGATCACTAAACTTCTTTCGACAAGATCAATCAAGTACTCTTCTGCTATGTTTTCTGTAGCGGGTTTTATAAAACCCTCTCCAACCCACAACCATAGCAGCTTTCGCACATCGATCTCAAAGTCTTCTGGGAATGCTCCAAAGTAGAGAAAGCATGATTTCAAGTATTGTGGCAGGTGATTGTAACTCAAAGCTAACGCGTTCATGTATTGCTCTGGATCACCAACAAGATACAAGCCTATACTATCTAAAACTCGAGTCCACCATTCAACCGTTTTCTCTGTTTTCGCAAGAAGCCCAGATATCACAAGAATCGCTAGTGGCAGCCCTCGACATCTTTCAGCAATCCGCTTCCCGATTTTCTTCAAAGATTTGGGGCAAGAACCATCTTCTGAAAACACTTTCCGTTGCAGTAGATCCCAACTTTCCTCCAGGGTTAAGAAACGCAACAAATGAGGAGAGCTATCTGGTTTGATGCGTAAGGCCACCTCCACGAGTCGACTAGTGACTAAAATTCTGCTTCCATTGTTGTCGTTAGAAAAACAAAGCTTTATATCATCCCAGGCCTCTACACCCCATATATCATCGATGACAATAAGATAACGCTTATCCTTTAACCGTTTGTAAATCATTTCACGCAGCTTTCCAGTGTTCTTGGCAGCTTCATCCGTGACCGTGAGTGAAAGTGAAGAGCAAATACCAAGCAACAAATCGTTCTTCTGATATGTCTGGGAAACCGTAATCCACACGCGAATGTAGAAGCGGTATACTACATAAGGATCATAATAAGCTCTCTTGGCCAAAGTAGTCTTCCCAAGACCTCCCATCCCAACAATGGAGATAATGTCTAGTTGCTTTCGGTTTCCAACAAGTCTATCCAGTATTTCTCTTGCCTCTACATCAAACCCAATAATTTTATCTTCTTTCGGTAGTGCGGGATTCACTCTTGATGAACTTCCTTTATGTACCAGATCCTGAATCTTATAATTGTCGAATCCTGAAACGTCTCTTTTGATGGCTTGGATCTGTCGCATGACATTGTCAAGCTCTAAGAAACAATCATTGTCAAAACTAGAAATGAACGAATCCACCATATCTTCTACCTCAATTGCTACATCTATAATCCTTATCACCAAAGCTTTCACTTTCTCAACAGTATATCGAGTCTCCTCTGAACCAGTGAGGAAGGTTCTTAATGACGTTAGATCCTTGTATAGCAACTGAAGTTGATCCATCCATGGGGTTTTGCAAATTTGTGATGGATGATTGAAGTTGATTAGGTGGTTCAAGGTCTCTATTAGACAGTCGACATCAGTGTCAATCATGTTTAGTTTATGCAAAGTTTATTCGTATGAATGCAAGCTCTCCTTATCTAAACGAAGATGAAGATCATGCTAGAGTCCTTGAATTTTCGCTAGGGATCTATCAAAATTGAACATTCAACATTCAATGGTGCATCGTCTATCAAAATTGAAATCTACAGACACTAGAATGAATTGAAGGTAGATAGCAGAATTCAAAAGCAAACAAATCCACAGAGGATGATAACAAACTCATTTTAGGTCTAGATACAAGTTATTGAACAAAAATGGTGTTCGATAATTGATTCTCATGAGTTAATGTGAAGTAATATACCATGATCAGCAACAAAACCAGTTGGGCGAGAAATCCTGATAGCAATAGAACTCTTTGCAGATGATGATTGAAGATTATAGTGCAGAAAAGCCGGTACCAATTGAAACCTAAATTGATTATCTCCGGTAAGCAAAGTAAAGCAGAAGGAGGGGGGATACAAATTCAACGTCAAAGGATCCTTAATCGCTTTGATAATCGTTTCAATTATTAGAATTTATTGATTATGACATGGGTATTTATGTAGGATGACATGAGTTATTTACGATGTAATTATATATTTACGAGATTAAAATGAAAAATTATATATTTACGAGATTAAACTGAACCCGTTTCTCTTGTATAATACTATAATATTATTATTTATTATATCTATTCTATATATATATATATATATTAAGTTGGAATCTTTAAGAGGTACCTCTCTTTGTGCATAAGGTACAAGTTTTGAAGCTAAACCACTATCCTAAAATACCTCCACGTTTCAAAAGATATCATTAAAACCAAATTGTTTTTAATTTTTATATTACACTTTACACCCTTATAATAACTTATTTAATTTACTTTATATCCATTCATTTTTCATTTTTCATTTTACACCTTAATCATATTAACATAGATAATTGTATATTAACTAAAATATATTTAAAAAATACGTTTTTATTTTTACAAATTATACCATTATAACCGTTTCATCGATACCTTTAAAACGAACCCAATATTGAATATCTTTGGATCAAATCATATTATCAAATACAATAAATAACATAAATACATAGTAAATTAGTTTTAAAACTTACATTTTATACTTTAGAGTTACTTGTTTAATTTATTTTATATCAATTATCATTTCACTTTTCATTTTTCATTTTAAACTCTTGCTTATCTAAATCTATATATATTCTATACTCTTTTATAAAAGACCACTTATAGTTACATTTTTAATGTAGATGGACAAATTTCACTATAATTTATCTATTTCAATATAAATTGTCGTTCATGGTAATCGATATATTAAAAACAATATCAGATAATTCACACTTGATAACCATGCGAAACCATAAAAATAAATAAGGTAACTAAGGATTGGAGTGTACCGATTAAAATCCCGCCGCAACGCGCGGGTAACCGGCTAGTATAACTAAATGGATCACACCTTTTTTTCACAAATAACATGCGATTTTTTTTAAAGGCAGTTAACACAGTCACACATCATTTCCTAGGGTATCCGGGCTCTCACTTAGGATGCAAGTCACACATCATTTCCTGGGGTATCCGGGCTCTCACTTAGGATGCAACCCGACTAATCCCCACCGCCGATGAACCATAGGACTGGCCCATAAACTCGCCCATGATCTGGTCCAAAGGACCAGCCCACTAACTAGGATACCTCAAAATTATCAATTGCAGGATTAGAACCCTTGCCAACCAGGGATACCATTCTCTAGCGACTTAGGATGTTACCTCCACCCGCTAGACTAGACAACCTTTGATACAACATGCGATTGTTATCTTACACCGATTGACTAAAGAGAGAAGACCCTTTTCATAATATATTAATGTTTATTATTTTCTCATTTAACATTTACTTTTAATTTAATTTGATAACATTTTGGTAATTTCATTTAACATCGTCATATTTTCTATGATTAAAAAATTATGATAAAAGAACACAAATCGGAATTGGTTTTTTAAGAAATTAAATCATTTTCATTACAGATTAAATATGAAGATCTTTGTCATTTTCGTTTTCATTCACCAACCTGAACCAAACTAAACGAAACTACACACATTCTACGATGCCTTTTCAACGAAGATTTGCAATTTTTACAAGACAAAGGGAGTGTTTCAATTTATACAATGACTACTACCAAATGATTTTGAGATGGATATCAGGACTTGTTCAACTTCTCTCATCTGTTACAACTATAATAATAAACTCTACTGTATCATATACACTGCCCTGCATAACAAAAGAAAACACACAGTTATTTCACCATCACAGTATAAATGTATGTCATATATATACATATATATATATATATAGAAATGTACCTCTTAGAGGCAGGCAAAGTAGAATCATGTTCCCAGCCTCTTGACACCACATTCGGAACAGAACTTGGAAGTTTCTCGCAAATATTGAGCACCGCATTCATCACAGAACTTAGCAGGGCTTGTAGGCTATTAATATTATAATACAAACATTTTAACCAACTAAAATCAGTGAAGTCAATATTCCAATGAAAAAAGAAATGAAAGCGTTGTTTGTTACCAGTACATGCAAGCGGCCTCCAAGGTGAGTCAAACAAGCCATCTGTTGAGAATGAGACATGGTTGACGACTGCTGCTGCTGCTGCGTGTGCCCAATTTCACATTGATGAGAAGAATATTGACTATTCATAGATTCATGATTCTGGTTCAATATATGAAATTCACCCTGCTGCTGTGGAAGACTTTGCATATGCTGTTTTGATGCTGCTGCTGCTGTCTGCTGCTCATTTTGTGACTGAATATGACACAACCATTATATATATATATACATACATATATATATATATATATATATGTAGATATGATTAATGGAAAAGATCTTACTTCTCTAAGTGATCTATGATAGCCTTGAGCAACAGACATTGGGGAAGAATTATCAGCACCAGGAAAAGTCTAAACCAAACGCAAAAATCAAGATTAACTTTCCATAAATAGTAAGGCTAAACAAAGAAGCAAGTTTTCAAACTTACTGGAAAACCAGGAATGCTTGAAACCGAGTTTGATGCAGAACGCCTATATTTATGCCTTGGAGCGTAAAACTTGTAGTCACGAGCATAGACAGCTACATCATTTCGACCAGTTAACCTCTTGAACCTACATTTTAATTCAATCATCTATATAACTCAACTACAATCTTTAAAAGTTTCATACTTTTCTCCTAAACTGAGTTATTACATACCCGCCCCCACTCAAATTAAACTGATATGAAAAGCATTGGGGGCACTTGAAATACTTACCACTCTGCATCATCTATATGTGTAATAGTTGGCTTCTCCATAATATCCAAACCATTGACTACAACAAAACGAACCCTTTTCTCCTCTTGTATCACTAGTTCAGGAAATCTTGACCTTGTCTCAAAAGACGTCGCTAATTCCCGTCTTTTAAATACGCAATTTCCTGCTAAATTGGTGTCTTTAATTACGTACAACAAGTATTATCAATTATATATATATAACTATATACATTTTGCATGTGTTAAATACCTTTTCTTGGGAATTTCTTTGCGAGCTTCCTATATAAACCACCAGCAGCTTCAAGTGCCACTCCAATGGTCTTTTCACGCATGTTATCCAACGAAGAAAGTCTCATATTTACTTCATTAACCAAAGTTTCATACATATTTGCCACATACATCAATGGCAACACAAATCGTGGATCACCTTCATATTGGGTGTCTCTTGCCTTCCTCTTGCTAAGCTTTTCTTCCACGGATTGAGATAAACCATCGGTCTCAGAATCTGTTACTTCAACTACATGTGAGCCAATGAAATTATCCACAATGAAATCCAGAAATCTGGCTCTTGCTGTTTCTATCGGTGAAACATCTATAAACAAAATGTAGTCAACTTTAGAGTCATTTAATTATAATTCATTAGGCAAACAAATGATGCAAAAATTTAACATTACCATCGCCTGATAAAATGTTATATGCGTCCCTTGAAGATCCATTAGTATCGAGGCTTGAATGACCTCCCTCCACCCCTACATTATGAAGTGGTAAAGTATTTTGGTAGCTTTCATGCATGCATTCCTGCATTATGTAGAAAAAAAAATCACTTATAAGGATAAATCACCTTCTCTAGATGCTGTAAAGCAGCTGAAACCAAGATGAAAACAACATTATTTCACCCAGAAATGAGTCCACAAGTAATCCTATATCCGAAATTGATCTTTAAACAATAAATTTAGAAGGAATAGTGAACATTGCAATAAAATAAATTAAAGATTTTGCTAACTTATTGTTGTCAGATCAAAAACCCAAATACATAAAGTAACAGATAAAGCATATGATCATTATAACAAAATAGGTAAACAATAAAAAGACTCACAACAGCACCAGAATCGTCTTCATTGTCTAAGCTCTCATCTGTTACAGCATCGCGGTCAACCATAGGTTCAATAATCTCGCCGGCACGTCCATCCACTGTATTCAGATCATGCAAAGAAGTCCCATCTATGTACGGATCAGCTGATCTCAAATTGTACTGTTGAACCGGAACCCTAGCTCCCATCTGTCTATTATTCATGTAACAATTTTCACTAACAAAAATCCCAACAATCAAAAACCCACAAATAAAACCCTAGACCCACAAAATCAATACACATTTCTGCGCTTCAATTCCTTCCCGTTTTCTGTCTTGCATCAGCTGATCTCAAATTGTACTGTTGAACCGGAATCCGAACTCCCCATCTATATATTCATGTTCAATTACACTAACAGAAACCCCCAAAATTGGAAAAACCCTAGACCCACAAAAAATAAAACAGACGTCTATGTGCTCTAATTCTTCCGGGCCTTCTGCTTTGCATCCAGATCAAACACTTGACTGAAATGGTGAGAAGATAAATATGAGAAGGCATTGAAAGATTGTGTTAACAAGATGAATGAATGGAAGATTGAAATTTTTGAGCAGTTGAGTTGGAAAAGAAAGAATTCAACGGCTATATACATATAGAATTTTTAGAAAGAAAGAAAAAAAGAAGAAAGTCCAAACCTGAGGTTGAGGGTGAGCTTCCGGGAAGTATAAAGCAGTTCCCGAGCCTGTGACTGATATCCGTACCACCTCCCAAACCGGCAACCTCAAATGTTCTTAAGTAGGACCAGTATAAGTCGAATTTACATATTTGCCCTTGTAGATTATGTTACATCATAAAACACATCCATCAACTTTGGTCCATGTGTTCCTTTTTACCCTAGACTTTTAGAAATGACTTTTTTTAACTGTGCGTGTTCGAGCCAACTTGTACAGTTGTACATGCCTAGGATAATCCCAAGGACCCTGAAGAATGGTCAAGAAAATCCTCAGTGGTCTTGCAGAACTCGAGCTGGTAACCCACAAGGTTTTTCAAAAACGATCTTAAGCAAAAGGAAATTGGAGTTGGTGTTTAACAAGGTTAATGAAAATGACATTGATGATATTTTGTTTGATCTTATGGAATCAATTTTTAATGGGTATAAATTTGTCTAAGTTTTAGAATTTTTGGAGCCTATGATGTTACTCTGAAAACTATTGCCAATGCCAAGAAATTCTTGAAGAGTTTATATAGTCGGTAATGCACTTTATGTAATCTTTAAATTATTATAATTCGATACTTTATTATTCTCCACTTTTGCCATCACATTTGGTTTGATATTTCTCCTCCATTCCCATGTCAATTTTCATTCTTCAACATTATCTTTCTTTAAAACCCCTTTATATGTGTATTTAATTGTTTAAAAACAAAATATAATTTTTTTTGTTTAAATGCATAAAAACAATTGTTTCTAAAGGGTTGTTTGGTCATTTTTATTAAATAATGTATGAATAAAGTTGCTTATGTAAATTAATTTATCTATATACATTAGAAATGTTTTGTTTGAAAGAGTTCCTTCATAAATAAAAGGAGTATTTTTTAATTAAGAGAGACTAGTTTAGAGAGAAAAAACTTAACTTTGTACATAAAAATAAAAGCTACCTAGAAGCTTACTAAAAACACTTTCTATATCATTAACCCACTGCCAAGCAGTTATATAGTTAACCGAATAAACTATAAAACTTATTAAACTTATTAAGCTACTAACAAATAAGCCTTAATCACAAAAACATGAGAAATGAAACTTATTGATACTATATTGTCTCGATACCAAATGAATGATTTCTATCAATAACTTACAATGATTGGAACGGTTCCATCTACAAAAACAATTGAAACACATTTCCATGGTTAGCCCTACCCCCCCCCCCCCCCCCCAAAACCCCCTTTCAGGAACGATAGCCATGAAGACCTAACCAAAGAACCATGACAATGGCATCAAGATATCTGCCTCTCCCCTGTTCTTCCTCATAGCAACAACTCATTTTGCTCACAACTTTCCAATGGCTTCCATCATTCAATTTCAACTTCCAATCCTACACAATGAACCCAATAACCATTAGCTTGTAACGATACAATGTGTGCAAATAGGTGTGTTATTCTAACTTTACTAGCAACAAATTAATACATACCAGAACAAGACAGCCACTCTACTCTTCGAGGATAGAGGTCAGGCATGATGTGCACATCTCACACCCCTCCCTGACCCCACCTTGAGGTGGTATATATTGGGCTCGTTTGGTTAGGTTATGCTGAAAGATTATGGGATCCTGATTAGATGGAACAAAAGCCTCACTTTTTTTACACTGCATACAAAAGAAAGAAACTTGATTAGAAGGATGCAAACATTCAATTCTTCGGGTCAATATATTCCCAAAAGATGGAACAACTTCATTAGTTATTACCCAAAAAAAATCAATGCCAATTTCACGAGCATAATTAGTTGTACAATAAAACAGAGAACAAAAATGAGGTGGCAAAATCAACCCGATAGAACAAAATGAGCAAACACTTGATAATTTTATTTATTTGTTCTCCCAGAGACTTCAAATCACATGCCTTAAAACCATCTAGAGGGTCAGTTATTATATGTTCTTCCTCAACCATACTTCTAACAGGGTCATTTTCATTTTTGTTTTCCTCATCTCTTCATCTTCCCCATAACCCTACCACACCCTCTGACCTTGTTCACCCACCCCCTATTTGCTAAAAAACACACATATTTGTATACATATAAATATAACATACCCGTACCCATTTGACAAATAGACATGGCTTCTACTGAAGCAGTCTACGTTTTGACTGTTGATATAGCAAGTAATTAGAAACTCTACACTTCCATTCCATTGGCAAAAAAACATGTCTGCAAGCCCATCAAAACGCCCTATCCAAATTTCCAAAAGAAAAATCAACAAAGTAGGCAAAATTATTCATAACTTACATCAAACTTACTTGATAATCAATGAGATTCAAAGAACTTCTAGTGTATATATAGGCAGTGACCAGATAAATCCCATAGCTGTGAGATAAAGAGAGAGATATAGAACTCTATCAGTAAGTATTAAGCAAAATCCAAAAAGCTATCACTTCAGATTCCGTTCATAAGATAAAAATGATGGGAAGTATACCTTACCTCACTTGAGGGTCGGAGAAAGGCTTGATCCAAATTTATGATATAATCAATAAGCTTGGGCAATTAACAAAAGTCAATAGCAGGTTCCCATAGGCACGCAATTAGTTCAGGATCCAAAAATCATGATACCCACGTGCACCAAGCTGCAAGCAACTAAAGAATTTCTCACTTTTTTGCATCAAATCCACGATTTAAAGAATCTTGGATATTTGGCACGATTGGATGAAGACATGCATGCTATAAAACTTTTCAAGCTTGTACATCATCCTAATCACTAACACCATTCATAAGCTGTCTTCCAACCATCTCATTTTGCAATTCCTCGGCTTCTCTTGTATTACCAAGCTCATAATACTTCTTCATAAGACAGCCATAAATAATATCATCTGGATGAAGACCATTTGTAATCATCTCGTTAAAAAAGATTCTTGCTTCTAGCATTCGACCACATCTACAAAGTCCACAAATCACAGAAGTATACGCACGAGAATCAGCCTTTATACCAGTTTTTACCATTTTGTTCCATAAATCCAAACCTTCGTTAACATTCCCATTTTTTAAGTTACCATCAATCAAACATGTGTAAGCAGTTATATCCGGCATCACACCCTTTTCCAGCATTTCGTCAAAGAGTTTCACAGCCAATTCTAAGCAATCATTTTTACAAAGCCCGTCAATAAGGGCTGTATAAACGATGATATTAGGTTCCAATCCAACATCCGGCATCTTACGAAAATGATCCATTGCCTCTTGGATGTATCCAAGTTTGCATAAACCATCGATTAACACACTATATGTCACAACTGATGGGCTCATACCCATGTCATTCATCTCTTGTAGAAGATTGAGAGCTTCTGTTGGTTGTCCAGATTTAAAATATGCGTCCATAATCGTTGTGTAAATCACAAAATTTGCATCCGTACCACTTTTCTTCATTTCCTCAAAGACAACCTTAGCATCTTCAATCTTTTTGTCATTGCAGAGTCTTAGGATGAGAGTACCATATAGCAACAAATCTGGTTTATAGTTTTTGGCTTCCATTTGTTCCCAAACATCCACGGCACCAGTTACATTTTTGGATTTTATATATCCATGAAGAAGGGTCGTATAGCTTTTCACATTAGGTGATATACCCGTTTTAAGCATTTCTCTAAAAAATTCCTCCGCTTCCTTCATTTTACCTTCTTTACTAAGACCATCAAGTAACGCTGTACAGGTAACTGTATTAACCGTAATACCTGCTTCAGACATCTCTTTAATCAGCTTCACGGCCTCCCCAATTCTACCCGCTTTACAATTTGCATCAATTAAAGAAGTATACGTGAACTCATTGGGAAAAAGACCAACTCGTCTCATATCCATGAAAAACTTGATTGCCTCTTGCATCATTCCTTCTTTACAGAAAGCGTCAATAAATGTACTGTAAGTTACGACATTTGGTTTCAACCCATTTTTCTTCATATAATGAAGAAACTCAAATGCCTGCGGCATTTTACCAAACTTACAGAAACAGTTTATCAACGCATTATATGTGATCACATCAGGATGGCAGCCAACGTTCTTCATATCATCGTATATACAAACTGATTCAGCCAACTGCCCAAGCTTACCATGCCCATCAATAAGTGAATTGTATGTAACAATGTCCGGTGTAATGCCCAATACTTTCATCTCGGCAAAAAGGGTTCGTGCACCTTTCACATCTCCTTCTTTAGACAAATAATCAATCATAATATTATACGTAAATACAGAAGGCTTAATACCAGCCCCAATCATTTCCTTGAAAAACTTCTTTGAAAACTCTCCTTTACCCATCTTAGTCAATCTACCCAAAAGTGAATTACAAGATCGCGCTTTTGGGAGAACTCGAAAGGTTTTCATCCTTAAAAAGCAATCATTAGCTTCCTCAAATCTCTCTAACTCCACCAATACATTGAACAATGTGTCGAACACTCCCCACCCGAATCGACAAACATTCCTAGTTGACCACATTACATCAAATACATCACAACCTGGCAAAATTAGGGTTTTTGAACTAATCAAATCTTTCAGTATACCATGAGCATCATTATAAAGCTTGTGAAAAAACAAAATGTGAGCAAGAATACAATAGCTCTCACTAGTATGACAAAACTCAGGTCTAGTTTCAGCCCATTTGAAGAGCTTCAAAGCTAACATAGGCTCTTCCTTCAATTGTAACAAAATCGTGGAAACCCAAATCGGAGCTAAAGCAGAACCAATTAATTTGCTGATCCTATAATCATCCCAACGCTCATTCTTAACAATTTCACAAACGGCTTCCCTATCAAGACCATTTCCGATTTCATCACAATTAGCTTTACTCGAAAACGGATACCGTAAGAAGCATAGAAAACCGGTGACACAAAATAAGAACGTGTATGATGATGATGATAATGGTGATGAACAGTTGCAGAGAATTATATTATTAGGATTCATCAAATAGGGAGACTTAGTTGATGATGATGAGGATGATAATAGAAGGCTTACACGATAATTAGGGTATCTTGTTTTTCTTCCCATGATGAACAGGCTGCGAAGAAAGATGAACATCGTCCGAGCAAACTAAGAGAGAGAGGTTCCATTCATTTCTGTTTTAGGGGTATGATGTTTGTACAATGGCAGATTATTGTATTGATTAGGGTTTTAATTGAGGTGGTGGGAGTGAAGCCGTTGATGACGAAGATGGTTAGGGTTTAGCCACAGGGGTTCAAGAAGACAAGCGGCAAAAGGTTTTTTTCCAACTCCATTGGTATTGCTGTGAAAGTGTAAATACGGTTCGGACTTGACCCGTTTTCAATAAGATAAATTTGGGCCTTGCCAAATGCCAACAGTGGCCCAATATTTGCAATGGCAGCCCAGGTTTTTGGACCAATTGCCAACTTGACCAGTTCGTATGTAAGAGGTTGTTTGGTTGGTTTTCTATAACGTTATACATATATACACATATATATAAGCTTTCTATATATATATATTAGTTTGTTTGTATAGATTGATAAGTTTTTGTTCGGGAGGCTTATTTCATAGATGAAAGTAACGTTTTTTTTAATTGAGGATGGCAAGTTTAGAAAAAAAAAAACTTGATAAGTTTACTAAATATATATATCATTGAGTCATTTCCAAACAGTTATTTATAGTTGTCCGAATAAGTTATGAGTCTTATTAAACGTGTTAAGTTACTAACAAACATACCCTTATTTACATTTCATTCATCCATTTCTAATAGACCATATTGTAATTGGTTTCATAAGTGTAACTAACTAACTAACTACACACGGCCTTGATATCAAGTATGAAAATCTTATGACTGTTTTTCGTATATCCAACTGCAAAAAAATTTGATTGAACAAAGCTTCGTTTGTATAGATATTTGGTGTAATCTTTTTAACATTGCTTCCAACCTAGTCATTCTAAAAACAACTGTGATATATCTTTTAAAGAAAATATTAGGTTTTTGCTCATGAGAGGAGAGAGTCTGGCAGAGAGGTGTTGTTGCCAAGAGAAGCTGAAATCAAGTTCACCAAGCGAATTAAGCCAATAAAAGTGATTTTAGATGTATGCATACTACATGCCAAATATAATAGAGAAAACGAGGAATAGAGAAGGAAACCTATCAACCCCAAATCCCCCGTACCCAAAAGGCACCATCTATCCCCCTTCCCTACATAGTGACTTATAATTACATATTTTTCAACCGTAAACAATTAAAAATTAAAAGCGCATATGTACCATTATTTTCATAATGGAATTCAAGAGTAATGATACAAATGAATAAGTTGTTACAAAAAAAAAATTCCTTTTCTTTTCAATGTCTATGATGATTTACACGATTAAAACATAAAGCGGAAAAGAGACAAGATGGAAACAAGAAGTGCGACTATTTACTGAACGCTTGTTTGTAAAAGTTACCACTCTCGCTTAACTTATCATGTAAGATTATCGGCTATCAGAATAACATAATAGGCAGTAACCTTACCCTATACACGATAATTGAGTAAGATTGTTGATCGTTGTCATGTCTTTTACTAAGTAAGATTTTTAGTTTTTACTATACTCATAAAGTAAGGTAAATCATCCGATAAACTCTCACCAATTAACGTTTGGTAAACCACCAATAGGACACCATTAAAATTTGAAACTAAAATTTTCCACTACAAAAACATCAAAGAGCGTCAAATTGTTGCAATCAGGCTTATTACACTATTCTTACTAAGGATGTTGCCATATGTAATTTAATTTATGTCAAAATCAAGTTAAATTATGTCTTAAAAATATAAAAATAGGTTTTAATGTTGTTACGTAAGATAAAAAATTAACAAAAAAGAGTGCTTTTTAACAATTCGAAGAATCCAAAATTTGAGTTTTTGATTAAACAGGTGTATTTTTAAAACATATTTATCAAATGGGTGTAGTAGTCTATTTAACGGGGATTTTAGTTTTCTTTTTTTTTTAAACCAATTTTTTACTTTTTTTTTATTGATTTTACTGCTTTTTTTACTTTTTTTTTACTGTTTTGAATTACAGCGTCTCGCTTCTTTGCCGGAGGAGGATTCCAATCGGAGCCAGAAGCCGGAGACGGAACCGGAACCGTGCGAAGGGTTTCTGGAACGGAGAATTTTTCAACGGAGATAATTGAGAGTATTTCGACGGAGGATTTACAACCGACGGTTAAGATCTGTGTTGATAGTTTAAATTCCACCTCCATAGCCGTGAAGAGATCGGCGGCGGCAAACCCTGAGGTTGTTAGCGAAGAATCGGTCGGATAATCGAGCTTTAATAGGAGAATCAGGTGCAATTCCGGTGTTAATTTCACTTCTCCGGTGTACGGACCCAAAAACTCAAGAACACGCCGTTACGACGAACAAGAAGAGGACGGTGACGGCGGGCGAGACCAGAATAGGGATGGCGGAGAAGACGATGGTGGTTTTGAGTAGTTTGGTGGCGATTGAGGAAGGGCGGAGGACGGTGGTGGAAGAAGGTGGGATTCCGGCTTTGGTGGAGGTGATGGAGGGTGGTAGATCGGTGAAAGGGAAGGAGTTTGCGGTGGTGACATTGTTGGCGATGTGTGAAGGTGGTGGTGTTGATAGTATGAGAAACAGAGGGTTGTTGGTCGGAGAAGGTGGAATTCCGCCGCTGGTGGCGCTTTCTCAGACTGCCACCGCCAGAGCTAAATACAAGGTTAGATTTTTATTATTTATTAGTTGGTTTCTTGAAATCAAATGGGTTTATTAAAGAATCCATAAAGATACAATTTTTTAACTAATTTTGTTTTTGTTTAATAAATGATTATTATTGTAAATGGATTTATGTTGATGGGTTTGTTTTAATTTTTGAATTTGAAGGCTGAAAGATTGTTGGGATACTGGAGTCGCCGACGGCGATGAGAAGCGGTGGTAGGAGTCGCCGGCGGCGATGATGAGCGGTGGTGAGTAGCGGCGGTGAGGTGACGGCGGTTAGTAGCGGTGGTGAAGATGAGCGGTTAGGGAAACGTCGTTCTTAGGGTGAGGTTATTTTTTTTAACAGTTTAATTTAGGAATGGTAAAAATAGGTTAAATTGAAAAGTACACATATTTGGTAAATAAGTTTAAAATTACACTCATTTGGTAAATATGTTTGAAAAAAACACCTATTTGATCAAAAACTCCCAATTTTTCTTCTAAAATTGAAAAAGATTATGAAACAACCAAACTAAACTTTCCTCATAAATGAAAAAGATTACATAAAGAAAGAAGAAATTAAAAATTAAAAAAGAGAACATAGAACATAGAAAAAAACCTTTTATTATTTGTTGATATTATTATTATTATTTAATGTAATTAAATACAATCGCATGATCAGAACAAGGAGGTAGACTTTGGTTTTGGCTCAACTACCCTTTTTGTCATTTGTGGCCATCCTCTTCGTCTCCTTTCTCCCACCCAACCCTGTCAAAACCCTAATAGCTTCACGAAAAAGCTCAAACCTGCATCCATGGAGTCAGCTCTATCAATTACATTAAAATCATCATTCCATCACCGACAAAACCCACTTTTCAATTCACCCAATTCAAGCATTATCACCCCGAATCACCATTTCCCCCTCTCAAAACCCTTCAAACAATCCACAATCAAAATCACGGCCACCGCCGCCGATTCCGCCAACACCAAACCCCCAAATCACCCCGTCATACAAACCCTCAAGCTCACCGCTCGAGCCATTGTGTTCGCCGCCACCGCCGCCGTCGCTATCTCCAAATTCCAACAATACCCCGCCATAGCCGAACCGAATACCCAGAGTGTCGTAACATCCGAACCCGAAACACAAGAAGAAACCCGGTTGCCGGAGTTTCTAGAATCGAATTCCGAAGCTACTTCCGCCATGAAAACTCTCCTCCAAGAGAAATTAGAAGCAGGAGAAGACGAAGAAAGCTTAAATATCCTGAAAAAACTCGTTTCCGCCCAACCCAATAACCTCGAATGGAAGTTTCTAATGGCGAGATTGCTGAACGAAATGGGCCAAGTTGAACCCGCTCGAGAGGCTTTAGAAGAAATCTTGACACAAAACCCACTTTCATTCGAAGCATTATTCGAAAACGCATTGTTAATGGACAGATGTGGAGAAGGTGAAGCAGTGATCAAGAGATTAGAAAAGGCTTTGGAGATTGCAGAAGAAGAACAAAAAGAAAAAGAAGCAAGAGATGTAAAATTGATCATAGCACAAGTTCAATTTCTACAGAAAAACATCGAAGAAGCCTTAAGAAGCTACGATGATCTTGTTAACGAAGACCCAAATGATTTTCGACCATATTTTTGTAAAGGAATGATATTTAGTTTGATGGATAAGAACGATGAAGCTAAAGATCAGTTTGCAAAGTATCGTGAGCTTTCCCCCAAGAAATTTGAGGTTGAAGGATACCTTCGAACACCATTGTCAAGAATGAAGCTTTTTGGAACTGATAACCAGAATTGATTCATGGGTAGTTTTTATTAAAGAAGATTATGAAGAATAAGAGTTTGAAACAGAGATGGAGGTATGTTTCTTGGTAGCTAGCTAGTAATTGAGCAAATTTGTGTTTCTTGATTGCTATAATTTACTGTTACTTTTTTTTAAAGATTACTGCAAAATAAAATCAAGATTATACAGTTATTGTGGTATTTGACAGATTGAAGATTGTGTTTTTCTTATGAATTGACATATCTAAGATAGTTGGTTCATAACCATTGTTCTTTTTTTTTTGGGTTTTTTTGTGTGTATTAAGTGAAAGAAAAAGTCCAAGAAAGATGATAAGGTATATATACCACTCCTTTTTTCTTCTCCTTCTGTTTCATTTTTCATGCCTTATCTCATCTAACAACAATGGCGATTTCCATCTCTTCAGATTTCGCATTAGCTTCCATGAACAAAAGCCATAAAAATCTTATCTTTAATCCTTCAAAAATCTCACCAATTCTTCTCTATGTATCTCCTATCTCTTCATCTTCATCTTCACCTTCTTCAAGAATCTTGATACCGAAATCCTCCAGCAGCAGTTATCAACCACCCATTTTAGATGAGTCTAGTAGTGATTCTTCCATGGTTGAATTCGACATCGGATTTCAAGATTTTCAAGATTCTTCTGTATCCGAGTCGGAGAATCTTAACGATTTGATCTGTAATCTCTTCAAGGATCCGAAAACCGAAGAAATGGGGTTTGAATGGTACCAGAAAGCTAAGAGAAATCCAGATTTCGTACCCCATAGATCGACTCTGCATAATCTCATCAGGTACTCCACGCGATTGAAGAACTGGAATTCAATTTGGTCAATTTCTGAAGATTTTAGAAAATTTAATGTCTACCCAGATGCTTCATCTTGTTGTAGATTAATCAGTAATTGCATTAGAGCTAGAAGATTTAAACTTGCTAATAATTTGCTTCACATTTTGAAATTCGAGAAAGAAGTTGCTGTTTTCACCTTTAATGCTGCCATGAAAACCTACAACAAGCTTCATATGTACAGTAGCGCGATTAACGTGTTTCAAATTATGAAATCTTCGGGCATCGAATTAGATGCAGAATGTTACGGTCACGCCATGGAAGCTTATCTTAAAATGGGTAAGAATCAGAGCGTTATTTCATTGTTTAAAGAATTCGAATCCAGTGAGATCAAATGGACATCGTTTTGCACTCAAATTTATAGGATTTTATGCGAATCTTTAGGGAAATCTGGTAGACCCGATGAAGCTCTGTTTTTCTTTAGGGAAATGACGAAAAAAGGGTACCCGGAAGACCCGTCTTTTTACTCCTCGTTAATCTCTTCGTTTGTAAGTATTCGAGATGTAAAATCAATACAAGAGCTTCTCGTAGAAGCCGAGGGCAAAAAGATGTTGCGGGACCCATCGGTATTCTTAAAGCTCGTGTTAATGTACATTGAACTCGGTTCAATCGAAAAGACACTCGATGTCGTTTCTTCTATGAAAAAAATGAAAATTAGGGTTTCCGATTGCATCTTTTGTGCCATCGTGAACGGTTTCTCGAAGAAAAAAGGTCCGAATGCCGCAGCCAAAGTGTACGAAGATTTAGTATCCGACGGTTGCGTACCGGGCCAAGTGACTTACGCTTCGGTTTTAAACGTTTATTGTCGAAACGGTCTTTACGAAAAAGCCGAAAACGTGTTTCGTGAAATGAACGATAACGGGTTCGACCGTTGCGTGGTGGCGTACGCTAGCATGATCGCGATGTACGGCAAAACGAACCGTATCCGAGACGCTACAAAGCTCGTCGCCAAGATGAAAGAAAAAGGAATCGTGCCTAACGTGTGGATCTACAATTCCCTACTCGATATGCACGGAAAAGTGTTGAATTTACGGCAAGTCGAAAAGATATGGAAAGAGATGAAACGAAGGAAAGTGGTGGCGGATAAAGTTAGTTATACGAGCGTTATTGGCGCGTATAGCAGAGTGAGAGAGTTTGAAACGTGCATAAAATATTATCACGAGTATAGGCTCAACGGTGGTGGGATCGATAGGGCGATGGCTGGGATCATGGTGGGTGTGTACTCGAAAATGAGTAGAGTCGATGAGTTGGTGAAGCTTTTGCAAGATATGAAAGCGGAAGGCACTCGTTTGGATTCGAGGCTTTATCGATCGTCGGTTAATGCTTTACGGGATGCCGGTGTGCAAATTCAGCCTAAATGGTTGGAAGAAAGTTTTGATTTTTAAAGCAATCTTCAACCGATTCTTTATGATTTCTTGTATCGGAAAATATAAACTTTTTTATTAAAAGCTAAATTTAAAGACTTGGGAACGTTTACCAAACACTTATCGGAAACATAAATCACTCTCTCTTTATACATTCACGGTGAACTTTTACTGAGAGGTAAGAGTCTTTTCGCTCACTTATCTGACAAGATTCTAGGTCTGTATTATATCTTTTACTGGATAAGATTATTGATGTTTGTCATGTTTAATTTGTAAGATAAGCGATATAAGTAGAATTTATTTAGGTAGGTGTTTGTTAAACGTTCACTCAAATTTGTTTCAAACTTTTTACGGAAGTTATCTTATATTATTATTAATAAAAGAAATTCAATTGATTTAAAGGTTATGATAAATTTGTGGTTGGTATGTTATATTAAAGAGATGTAGAAGATGACCCGATAAATGTGACCCTCTTGTTTACACTTACAATATCCACCTAAATATTATTTAATTTATTTATTATTTTTGGTCTTATTTCTTTTAAATAATAGTAAATTAGTATGTTGAATTTTTAAATTGTTTTTTTAATTTCAATTCATGTAATTATTTGTTATATGTTGATCAAGCTTATTTATTAATAAAAAGAATATAATAACTGAGATGTATAAACCGGTTCGAATATTTATAGTTAATAAAAAATAATATAATATACTAGAATTTTCAAATTTAATTTGATTAAAACCCGAAATATAAAAAATAGTCATTAGAGCGTTTCTCTTTTTCTATCGATCTTTTGCTGACAATAAAGATTATAACTTTTTACTCGAATATCTTGTTTTTAATTTTAAGGCAAATGGCTAAAAGAAATATATGTATTTTTGTGTATTAGTTCTTATCTTTAAAATCTATTTCTAGAAACTTTACTCTTATGTATATTTAAAACAAGAAAGTTACTAATTTTTTAAGAATGATTTTTTTACCTACATGCTGCGAAATGTTTATTTGATCAATTTATATCTATGTTTTTAACCGTCTTAAGTTTTACTTTTGAAAAAATATATACTATTGATCAATTTATATTTATGTTTTTAACCGTCTTAAGTTTTACTTTTGAAAAAATATATACTATGTATGTTTGATCTTTTTTTAACAAACATAAGGTAGTCATACTTTAGGTGTACACTGAAATTTCCAAATTTAAGATCACTATTTAAGTGATTTGTTTATCACTATTTAAATTTTTTAATAAACATAAGGCAGTCTTTTCTGTAATGCTTCTGTAAACTTACAACCTATATTATTTATGATTTGCTCAAATTATGTATGAATGTTACATTCAAGTCATAACATCTATATTGTAAATAAGTTATAGCCATTTAAATAATATAGGTTGTAAGCATATATTATTACAATATTGTTTTAGTTATCTATCAACATTAACACATGGTTTGTTCATTTGTTGGAGGCCAAGATTTTGGAAGGATAGGAAGGTAGTAAATGTTTACTACATGAAGCCATCATTCTATATGCATGGTGTAGTTGGCTACTTTCGTCTTGTGACTGTCTCATGATACCTTTTGTAAGTAGATTGATCATTTCTGTATCTCGATCAGTTTTGTTCTATTCAGATGAGACGTTCTCCTCATTACTTCCTTACGTGTTTTTCTCTCTTGACGATGCTTATAATCTCAGGTCTCTCTCTCCCCCTTGTTCCTTTTCACAACACATTGTATTTTTTTGTGTTTTTTGTTCTAGATTCCATTCTTACAAAACAATAAATAAAAAAACCAATGAAGTTTGCAGTTATGAGGAATATTGAATGGATTATGGGGAAAAATCGTATTTAAACTTTTTTTATTGAAAGATTTCTTATTCTATTGAAATCATATGTATATATATATATGTGTGTGTGTGTGTGTGTGTGTTTAAGTGTATGTGTATGTGTATGTGTCGTGCATGGGGTGGGGGGGTCATCGAAAAATATTGAATACCAAAATTGTGAGAATGAGTTTCATTTGTCAAAATTTCAAAGGAATGGTTGATTATCAATCAATAGTTTTTTGTCATAAATCATTCTAATTCTTATTCCAGCCATTTAATATCGTAATCAAACATCTCGGAGTGTTATCTATTTTTGGATCACATTTCTATTAAGCTAAATTTGGGTTATCTTAAACATATTCCAACAACATATATGGTAAACCCTTTTGAGTATGCTCATTAATTATTTGTATTTACGGTTTCAGATATGAGTCCAAACATGGGAAAGGAGACAAATGCATGCAAATATCCAAGCAAAACTTACAAAGGCTTGTGTTTCGTCAACAAAAATTGTGATATCATTTGCAAGGCTGAGGGAGCTCCAAGTGGTGGCCATTGTCAAATCTTCTTCACCTTGCGTTGCTTCTGTAATTTTTGTGATCCAGACTAACCCTCTGATTAAATGAATTAACATTCTAATTATGATTTTGATTGTAAACTCTTTTTTTATTCTTACCAATGTGTTTGAGAATAAGTACAATACAATTACCATCGAGCATTTGAGTTACCGCATACAATTATGCTTGGTAGTATAATGTCAATACAAGAGGTGGCTCTAGTGAACTTATCTTCCCCCTTTGGTTTGAAGAGCATTATTATTTTTTTAATCATGGATGTGTGAGTTGACTCATTTAAGACAACTTTTTATAGAGGTCTAATAAATGAGAATTCAATAATATGTGATAAGTAAGAGATCTAATATGAGTCATTCATTTCAGATAATTATGTTTTATTAAGTAAAGATAAAAAGAATAATTTAATAATAAAAAGATAACTAAAAAATGCGTTTAATTAATTTATTCTTTCCATAAATAGAAAACTCATAACTATCGTAAATAGGAAACTGGAATCCAAAATGTGTTATTCATCTTTGATGCCAGTAACACAAAGTGTATTTTCGTTGTTTCATTGTTTTCTTTGTATCACCAGTGGCGCAGCCAGTAGGGGGTTGGCTGGTGCTAAGCCCCAGTTCGAAGTTTTTCCTTTTTAAATTTTATTTTATTTTCCATTATTCTTTTTCTTTTCAAGTTTTATTTAATTTCCAGTATTCTTTTTCTTTTCATAGCAAGGCTTTATTTATTTATCCTTTTTTATATATTTGATTCTCATTAGTTAAATTTTATTTTATTTCCCAATTAATTTTTTTATTTTTATATCTTTGATTTTTATTAGTTAAATTTTATTTAATTTCCCATTAATCTTTTGATTTTTAAATTTTATTTAACTTCTTCCTATTCTTTTTATTTTCATATTAAGGCTTTATTTATTTATCTATCTTTTCTATTTTTGATTTTCATTAGTTAAATTATGGTTCTGTTTGTTTTTTGAAATTCAGATCTGAAAACCTCTGAAGTCTGATTCGGTCAGACGTTTTTGGTTTTCAGATCGTTTGTTTTTTTTTCCAAATAAGAGCTTAAAAACACCTTTTTTCCTCTGAAACTTTAAGAGGTAAACCTACCTCTTAATACCTCTTATAATCAGTTCCTCTCTCATAAACAACATCTCTCATCTCTCGATCTATCTTCTCATCTCTCGATCTAGAACAGAACATCAATCTTCTCAAAATATCTTTCAGATCTAGAACAAAATATCTAGGTAACAGATCTTCTCTCGTATCTCGATCTAGGTTTTTGCTTCGATTTTTGTGGGTTTTCAGCTTCGATTCTCATCTGTCGATTTTTAGCCTAGAAGTCAGAACATAACAACAATCTTCATCATTTCGATTTTCAACTTAGAAGTTAGAACATATAACAATCTTCATTTGTCGATGTTTAGCTTCGATCTTCATCTGTTAGAGGAAAATAATGAAAATGGATGGGTGTTTTGGGGTTAAAGAAAGATGGAATTTTTGTGGGTTTTTGGTCCCGAGCTTGAAGAAGAATATGTGTTTTTGGTTTATAAGCTTGAAGAAAAATATAGAATATGATGTTGATGGATTAGAAGAGATTGGGTGGAGAAAAATATAGAGAGTAGATAGGAAGGAGAACCCCTCCATGAGACCTGAGTTTAATGAAAAAAGTGATTCTTTAAAAGTTTTGATTTTGACTTTATTGAAGTTTTTATTCAAAAGTGGTAGTTTATAAAGTTTTTGATTTTGGTGATTGTAAGATGGGGATTGTATTTGGATTTGTGTTTTTACATACTATTATGATTCAGACTTCAAATGTTGTCGGTTTACAAAACAAACAAATATATTGATTTAGATTTCGTACTTCAAAGACTACCTCTTATAAATCGAAGTGAAATCGAACTTCGTACTTCAAGACTCTTAAAAAACAAACGCCACCTATATGATTTCTGATGTTGAACTTTGATATTTTCATTAAAAACTCTTTTTCCTGTTTTTTATTTACAAACATTTTATATAAAAACATTATTTACATAAAATAATAATAAACTAATTCATATTGATATCATTGTATAAATTCTAAAAGTATATAAGTGAAGTTTTTATATTATTACTTTTTGGACCATAGATTTCATAATCTTATTTTCTGTTTCTCCTAATATGAAGTCTACTTTTCGTCCATATGTATAATAGTACATATATTTATAATAACATCATTTATGATGTATATTCATATATATTTTTTTTGTTCCACTTACTACCATGTATATTCATCTCTCTTTTGAACAATTCACAAACATAAAAATCAGAATATTCATATTGTTATTATTATTTTGCCTTTTTATCTACAGACTCTTTATAACTCAAATTTTCTCTCAAAAAACTCTTAAAATATAAATAGAATCAACATTGATCACACATCTCACATAAACTTTTTGTTAGAATAACTATAATTTACAAGCTATATTTGAGATCTTCAAGCCCCCCTAAATTATATTTCTGGCTACGCCCCTGTGTATCACATTTATGTGTTTTTATTGTTTACATTGTGTATCTTCAAGGTATCATAATGTGTATATAGTGGGCATAAATGGACACGAGTAGGTATCAGTGGGTATATACAAAGAAGTATCATATTAATGTATCACAATGTATATACGGTGAGTATCAGAGTTAAATGTTCACATCATATGATAGGAGATAGAGGAAAAGTAAGATTTCTAAAATATTTAAAATACTATTATTTAAAACTTCAAGTCAAAATGATCAAAACTATTAATTTATGTAATTTAAATTTTGATTTGCAATTGAAATTGGATCTTAAAGATCTCAAAAAATATCGAGCTCTTCCTTAAACAGTCAGTAAATAGTAAACAATGGTAATAATTGGTATTTTCGTCCATATACTTTTAACCTTATAGATAACAATAGTAAACCATAAGTACTAAAAACATAATCTACTAAAAAACTGAAAGATATTTTGAGCTGATAAATGATAAATCACTTTCAATGGCAAAGCAGTGATAATCATCATCACGGTAGACAACTCACCGCCCGTTTATGGAAGTCTCGAGAGACCAAATCTTCCCCAACTTATAAAACCCATCTCCATAACAGTTCTTTCCCCAAATCATCCAAGTTTTCCGTTTTTGATCTTTTTCTATAGACGTGCACACAGAGAAGATCGCAGCTGTCGAACGGTTGTCGTATCGGAAGCCGGAATAGTTTTCGCGATTTTTTTTCCGTCGCCGTCGGGATAGAAAGTTCGTTATCTTGAGTTTCCAATAGTAAATTACTTTTAAATTCGTTTTTTTATGCTAGTAATTCAGGTACTGTTTCAATTGCTTGAACTTATGCCTTTTGTGGTACGAAACTTTTAGTGTGTGAAATATGATATTTGAATTCATTTACGCTTTACTATTGTAATTGTGTTAGGGTTCTTGCGTCTTTCGGTAGATTTTTATTCATAATTAAACTAGTATTTGAACTTGACTGATTGAAAAAATTAAATCTTGAACGTAAGTCTTAAATTTGGTTACTGCAGGATTATTTTTCCGTGTTTCTTACATAGGGTTTACTTTGTTCTCCATCGAATTCTGCTGGTTAAACTTGTGTCATCTCCGTAATTGTGTTTAGCTAGGATTTCCAGAAAAAATTAAATTTGTTTGTAAAACCACGTTGATGATCACCAGATACTCTATTTCTTTGCATACTTGATGTCTTTTTGGGTTTTCTGGAGGGAGCTAGTTAAAATAATTACTTGCATAGTCTATGCCCCCCAACCCAACCTCACTCACCGTTCTTATGTGTAAATAGTTTTCAATTGATATTAACCTATGTCTTTGAATCTTTAAAGAATATGTTTCTTCTGATATGTGTCCAGAATATTGATATGCATCGATTGGTAAACTATATACAGTTTGTAAAATATAAGAAGTAAATGGATACAAGGTTGTGTTCATCTGTAATCGAACTTACATCAAATCTCTTTATGATTTTTATCTCACAAGACAAAAAAGTGGATAGGGGATGTTGTTTTATGAGACAGACATAGTTAATATTCTTGCATCTCAATAGTGTTACCTTCTCTTCCATTTTATGAGTCATTAAACATAATTTATCTAGAGAAATGGCTTCTATGGATTTTGATTCATTACAATCTGGTATCTAAGGGAAATCTTTGATTGGCTGGCCTTAATTTATGCAATGGCTAAATCAGATTTATATCTGGCTGCTAGTTTCAGCTTATGTTGAAATGGAGTTTTATTTGTGTGAATTCCTTTCACTGTTTCCAGTTTGTAGTAGTCAAATGATAGTGACATTTCCAAGAATTTCTCGTGCTGCTTATTCTCATTGTGCCACCAAAAGGGGTGTTAGGTTTTTCATGGACCATAATATCTACCTGGTTTTGTGCTGCACGGTGAAAGCATGTGTGAGGTGGGGGGTCTAAATGAGTGTTTAAACAGCTTGATGATGATGGAGATGATAAAAGATTGGATGCTGTTTTGATTAGGTTATGGGTGTGGATATGTGATATCATTAGGTTGCATATACTTTCTGGTGAATATAAGGGAAGGAAGACTGCCTTCAATCTGTTACGTCATGAGCACTGGCGTTGTTTTGGGCCCATTTTTTACAAGTGACATTAGGGGTTCCGTTTTTAAGGAAAATCACGGTTCATAAATATGGAGACATTATCCATCTTCCATATCTGATGATCGATATCTTTGTTGTACATTACCATTCTCCTAACTCCTTGATGATTTTCTTTGACTGAGATGGTCTGTACTAGAACCACCTGCTCCTGAAACCTGGTATTCCAAGTGGCATTAAGTGCATGGTTATGGTTAGGCAATGCTCATTAGGTTTTTACTTTTCAAACTCTGTACTTTGTGAGTATTGTGGATTCACAAAAGCAAGGGCTTGGATCATGGGATCTGGGAAAAAAGTTACATACACTCGAATGCTCCCTCTATTGCCAACCCAACCACTCTGTCTCCAAGTCTTTTCTCCATCTCAAGTTCGTACTTTGCAGTCCATCCAGTTAGACTTGAGAGCTAATGTTTGTTGGGATGGAATTTCGTGATTGATAAGCTCTTGAAGTATGGGTGAGCCTTATTTATAAGTCCCTTTTGGTAGTTTTCTTTTGCCGAAGAAGATTTGGTGCTGAACAGCAGTTGAGGTAGGCTTGTCCTTGATTGGCAAGAATGTTACTGTTATGTGTGTCACTGCTGCTTTTCTCCTCTTTTTGTTTTCCTCTTCCATTCAGGACGTACTTGATTTTGTGATTTATTGCTTTTTACCTTAGGTTATGCCACTTTTTGGTGGTATCTTAATTAGATGGATGTGGGCTTCTTCAAGAATCAAGAAACCATGCCGTTGTGGATATCTTCATTTCGTGGAAGCTTGGAATTTCTCACTGCTGAATTGTAGTTATAATAGACCTACTTGTTTTGGTGAACGACTCCTCTTGGAGTTTAGTGATTGCAGCTGTTCAACATAGGTTGGACAATGATGTTGCTGATTTCAAGTTTCAACTGATGTGCTGCAGTGTGAGAGAATGCCACATCGTCATCATTTGGTTTTTGCCTGATGATGGACCACTAGATGTGCTTTCTGTAAATTAGGATCTTTTGCTTAACCTGTCCCTGAATGCAGGTGCTTTCAGCTGTAGTAGTTGTTAATTTGATCTTTAGAGTCTGAATGGATGAGCCAATTAATCTTCCTACAAGTTTGCACCTTCAAGAAATCAACGAAGAATATACGTCACACGATATTACCCCCATAGAGGAACCTAAATTATGCAATGATCATTTGCATGGGGATAGTGGGAACAATAATGTGGAAACTGTGAACATGGGAATTCCTGACGATGAGTCGCTTGAATACGGGTACTGGTTATAGGACTTGTTCCCTGTTAACTAAATATTTATACTTAAATATTAGTTGCAGATCAATAATCTGCTTCTTATGGTTCTTTCGCAGATGTTCTCACTATCGTCGAAGGTGCCGAATCAGGTCTCCTTGTTGTAATGAGATATTTGATTGTCGTCATTGTCATAATGAGGCAAAGGTGTGTTCAAAATATTATAAGTACTCTTTCTCTTGTTCCCTCGACTTACTTTTTATAATAACTTTGATGATCTTTTATTATTTGACAGAATGATATCAATGTTGATCCAGAAGAGAGACACGCCATCCCTCGCCATCAGATCCAACAGGTTGCTTGCTACAGAAGTTATGTTACTTTTTTATACCTTTTTTCTTGTTAAATACAATAAGCATGATTGATGTTGCTTCTCTTTCAGGTTATATGCACCCTTTGTGGCACCGAACAAGAGGTGGGTGGTGTTATTTATGCCTTATTTCTTCATTTAGATAGAGTTCAAAGCGCACACCACTGGTTGAGCTGGCTTATCCAGTATGGAAAATTTAAACTTTTCCATTTTATATCTTTTGCTGCTTTTATTTATAGGTTCGGCAAATGTGTGTCAACTGTGGTGTGTACATGGCAAGATACTTCTGTGGTGCATGCAAGCTTTTTGATGATGATGTAAGCCCTTCTCTCTTTCTGTTTTTTTCTTATCTAGAGGAAGTATTTGTAAACAGAATTTTGATAGTCCTATATTTCCACATGGCTCAGCAATTATCGTGCTTTGGTGTAATAGGATTATCTAATTCCTTTCTTTGCTTCTTTTGCAGATATCCAAGAGACAGTATCACTGTGATGGATGTGGTATTTGCAGGTATTATTTTCATACTATTGGCAATTAGATATTCTGATATCTTCCTTAAATAGAATATGAACTCATTTTTGGTTTTCTTCTAACTTTTTATATGCATCTCTGTTTGGTATCAGAATTGGTGGGCAGGAGAACTTTTTTCACTGTGAGAAATGTGGTAAGTTCTCTTCTCTATGACAAGCTCCGGAAAGCCAGAAACTAATTTGGTCGACTTATCTCTTTGGTAAATTTCGTTGGAATTCAGGATGCTGCTATTCAAATCTTTTGAGAGAAAGTCACCCGTGTGTTGAAAGAGCAATGCACCATGACTGCCCTGTATGCTTTGAGGTATGCATTTTCACCCTACAACATTCCTGCATGAATGCGTGTTTTTTGGGGAACATATATTGAAAGGAGAACAACTTTGGTTATTTGCAGTATCTATTCGACTCAATAGATGATGTTGCAGTCATGCCTTGTGGCCATACCATTCATAACAACTGTTTAAAGGAGATGCAGCAACACATGCAGTGAGTAATCTAAAACATCAATGGTGCTTTTGGTACAATGAAGAGGACAGACTAGAAATAGATAGAAATCACTTTTAATCAAAAATACAACATTTATAAAACAACTCATTAGGGGGTAAATTGGTCATTTTACAAGTCATGTCTTACCAAACGCTGACAAATTGTCATATCTATTCTGTCTGGATACCAAACGCACCCTAATAGAAGATAATTTTGTGAAGCTATGTTGTCACGGTTGATATTTTCTTGTTATTTTTGACAGATATGTTTGCCCTCTCTGCTACAAGTCTGTCTGTGATATGTCAAAGTATTGGGAGAAGCTTGACATGGAAGTTGCAGCTACACCGATGCCAGAATTTTATCATAATAAAGTGGTACGCCATCTCTCTCTCTCTCTCTCTCTCTCTATATATATATATATATATATATATATATGTATATATGGTTGTGTTTTTGAGGTTATTGATGGTGGAATTGCGTTTGATGTATTGTTAATGGGTTGATATTTGAAGATATGGATCTTGTGCAATGACTGTGGAAGCAATTCAGAAGTGGGTTATCATGTGGTGGGTCATAAGTGCCCCAATTGCAACTCCTATAACACTCGCCAAACTAGAGGCTGACCTTTTGGTGGCATTCATGAGCATCTTCTGATGTTGGATGGTTGTAGTTTTTGTTGTTCATACTGTGAAATTATCATGTTTTTATGGTGAGTGAAATCATGTAAGTATTAAATTAAGTTGGATTTTTGTCTCATGAAAGAGTAAGGAGATTAAACTCAAGTTATTTAAAATGAAGATTTTATTCTCTATTTTGCTCCAATAGATTCTTTTTTATTGTTCTCAGATCATGAAAAAACTATAGGTCTAGATAATTTCTATAAAACTTGAGGTTGTAAAGAATGAATTATCATTATTATAATGGTTGAGTTATAGAATATTTTATAAACATTGAGATTTTTAAAATCAAATTTTTGTTGGAATTGAATTTTAATTTTAATTTTGATTTTGATTTTCTATTTTTTTTTTAAATATAAAAAATATGATGGAACTGCTCTTTGTCGCTATGCATAAATGATATGTCCCACAAATGTGGAAGAAAATCTGTGCCCAAAGTTCTCCGTCCGTTTCCTTTCTATCAATCAGTTCACATCAGTTTAATATACATTATTAGAGGTTGTGTTCTTTGAATTAAATAAATACAAAATTATGTTTCTGGGAACGAAGGAAGGAAATGAGAAAAAATGGAAGGAAATAGAAATGAACTTTCTTGGTTTGAGAACAAAGGAAAAAAAAGATGTCACGTTTATTTGGTTTATACCCGGTTATAAGTAATAGGTGAATATCTAATTTTATAAATACTTTTAGGCTATGTTTGGCAAGTAGGCGATAAAGTAGTTGATAATAAGGTAGTTGGTAGGCGATAAAATTGTGATGAATAAATTATGTTTGGCAAAAACTAGTTGATAACCATTTAAATGACTAAAAGAACATCTTGAAAACATAATAATTAATATTAATGAGGGTATAATCGAAAAAGATGACAAAAAGCTAGCTTATTTTTGCCAAATAGTGCCTTAGTTGCTTTTATTTCTTTCGTGTTTTCGTTTTGAGGAGAAAATTAGCTTTCTTTTCTTTAATCTTCTTTTCCTTTCTTTCTAGAAAAACTTGAGAACATGAGATTCTTTTCATGCTTTTTTCCTTCCCTTTTCTTGTACAAGAAAACTCAAGAAGACAATGTTTGAAGATACAACATGAATCAAATAAAATATCATGTGTTTTCATCTTATTAGTATAATGGTGTTTGATTTGGTAGAAGTGTAAAACTATCAACTTACAACTCACTTTAATAAGATATGTGAAAAGTCCAAAAAATCTAAATAAATAAAATTTTGAATTTTCTAAAACGAGTGTCTCTAAACTTTTCTTGAACAAATAAATCCTTGAATTTATTGAAATCGAACAAATAAATTTTTAAACTCATTATGACAAACAAAAAAACCCAACAAACTTTTATATTTTAAGCAGTCAAGTCCTAAACACTTATGAACGAATAAATCCTTGCACTTATAAAACGAGAAAAGAGCAATAGTAACATGCAACGGATCAATGAAACGAAAAAAAACACACCATATGTGTTAACCATTATTTATTTTTCAGATTTAAATTACTATCACATGTGTTTGTTATGATCCCATATTGATACTTGAATCTGAAAAACAAGTAATTATTAGTTTTTTTTCATTGATTCTCATTTGAATCTAAAAAAATAAATAACGATTAGTGTATAATCATTTCTCTTATTGGTTTATTATACGTTGTTATTAATCTATTGATACATCAAAAGAGAAGATATCTTTCTGTTTTATAAATGTAATGACTTTGTTCAAAAAAAAATGTTTAAAGAATTAACCATTCAACATACAGAAGTTTGCTAGATTTCTTTAGTTTTAGATTATTATTTTTAACTTTTCCCATAAAACATAGAACACAATTTCCCCCACTAGACCATTTAAAATCATCATAGTTCTATGTCAATTTTTATTTGAAAATCGAACCAAACTTGACATCAAAAGAGAGCTCGTCTTTATTTCAAGAATAAGAGCGTTCACTAAAAGTATAGGGACCCATCCGTAACTCCCTCAATACTTGAGGGCAGTTTTGTGTAAATTTAACTAGAGTGGTTCATCCAAAGTGAACCCACTTTGGCCAGTTTCAAGATTTAGCCATGTGGGGTTTACCTCTTGTCTCCTCTCCTGGCCCCTGGTTATGTCCTTTTTCCTTTTGTTATCTTTCAACCAAATGGTAGGCCCCTCCTAAATGCATTATTTATTGCCTGTACCTTTTCAAGCATCCAAGATATCCTTCGATTATAGTGTCACCAAGAACCAAACCTCACCCCTTTTGCTTTTGAGGATGTCACTCAAATCCTATTAAACTATCTGTACCGTAAGAATATGTGAAACCCCATTAGATTATTCTGCAAAAAAACACTGAAGATTGGTCCAAGTCTAGCAGATGTAAGACTCTAAAAGAGCCTTAAGATATGCATAATTTTTGTGAAGTGATTTGTTAGATGCCCTTTTGGTTTCTTTTCTAAGAGCAAGTATCATAAAGCATGGAAGATAAAAGTTGTATTTGAGTGTTTGGAAGAAAGATATATATATAACAACAATGCACACATGGGTGAGGGTCCAACTCTGCAAGTTTTATTTCATCCATGGACTTGCTTCATGGAAGAAAGGGACAATGATGGATGGAGAAACTAAACCCACATCAAATCTTGAACCTTTTTCATTACAATCTTCATCCATATAATCAAAATGCCAATAAATGAAACAAGATTTTCAAGATTTCAAGATCAGGACTTGATTGCTAACAGTATGTAAAATGATCATTTATATTCATTCAAATACTCGATTTTGGAGGCTTATGCATCAACTCCTTACAATGAGTTCAAGAAAGGGGGTGGGGTGGGGTGGGGGTGGGGGTGGGGTGGGGGTACCATTTCATTCTCATTTTAAGACTCTAGAAAAAGAGGTCTTAGAGATATCATCAATGTCAAAATATTTGCAGGAAATAAAGAACACAAAATTAGCTGGTTTAGCAGTTACCAATCACCCCCACTAAGACCATGAAACATGAAACACATTCAATAACATGTATAAAAAGAGACCACACACTTCAAAACAAGATCATCCATGGCTGCCAAAAAAAACAAGAAAAATACAGCTCTTATCGAACGGGTAATCAATGGTGTGGTTTCCCCTTATAATGTCATGGAGTTGAGTTTCATTCTTCATGGGCATAGTGGTCGATCGGACAGTTAAACAAAAACGCAAAAATACCAGCTTTTTTTTCTTTTCTCCTTTTATGCAGCGATGAACATGGAGGTCTCAAAAAGTTCCTCACAGCTGTCCAGTTTAGGGATAATCTCGATTTGTGAAGATGAACCCGCCTCCCCATTGTTCTTCTCCATCTCTTCCTCAATCAGAATCTCCTCTGACCGACAATTCCAACTGCAAAACGCTTTCTCACCTCTAAAAAGCAAAAACAAACGACAAAGAAAAAGAACCCATGAGTCTCTCAAACCATTATCAAGTTTTCAAATGTTTATTAATCTTGGAACAACCGTCACCCTTATTTCACAAAAGAATCCACAAAATGTTCATAAACTTTCTTTTGCATATACCATTTTTGTGAAAAATGCAAAACAAAACACTATAACTTACATGAATGAGTAATATTGGACAAAAAACACCAATCTTGATTGTTTTTTATGCATTTATGTTCATATAATTTGATCAAGATCGGATCTTTTTCCACATTTTCACAAGAATTTATAGCTAAAAACAAGTACGGTTAAAAAAACAGAACACGATTTAGAACCGTACCTATACATATAGATATCTTCGCCCTCCAACTTCTTCTTGCAAGAGTAACAAAAGCTCAAGAAATCGTTAGAGAGATACGAAGTCAGGACTTCAGAGGGTACAATCTCGTTTTCTTCACACTTGGGAGATTTAGCAATGAACTCATCATCGTGACGCTCTAAAATACAGTCACCAAAGATATGAGTTGTTTTAGGGTTAGGCCCGTGTTTTCTAACACACGTATAATCCTCGGAAAGCTCAATCTCACTTGCTGAGAGGGAAGCCACTAAATCTTTTCCGAGGTTCTGTCCATTTGACAAACCAGAACTAAGGTTGGTCGGGCGGGTTGTTAAATGGGTCAAGTTTGCCCCAAGATTTGCAGAATCCAACGAATGAGACGAAAACTTAGCAAACGGTTCTTGTGCCAAAGGATTAATCAGTTTAGGATTGGATTTCTTGATCTGGGTACAAGGGAAAATTGCATAATTTTTAGGGAGTGAGTTGGATAGTGAGTCGAAAGGATCAAAAATGGCGGTTTTCAAATTTGGATTGTTCAAGATTCTCATTTGGGGTGCGAAAAGAATGTTTTTACTGTCCGATGAGCGAAGTATTTTACCCGCGGAGGGTTTCATTTCGTCCTCGAGAGATTCTATAATGCTTAAACCTACTTTGTTACTATCCCAACTCTTTTGAGTTGCTTCATTCTGTTTAGAAGCCCTTGTTGGCAAATTCGGTTTCGAAAAAACCTTGAAATCCAAAGGAGAAGTGGGGCTTCTGACTGAATCAGATTCTGAGGTCTTATTAGGGTTTAGCCCTACAAACAGACCTGGAACAGTGAAAAAGGAATTGGTTTTGTGTTTCTGTTTCTGTTTCAAGAAAGCATCAGAATTTGAATAACAAGAAGACTCATTAGAATTAGAATCAGGAATCAGATGATGAGTCTGACCCATGTTTTGTTGATCTTTCTGGTGTGATCTGCTCCTCTTCCTCAACATTTTTCACAAATATTCAAACAATCTGTTGAGAAAAAACACCAAAAAAAAACAAACCTTGATTTAATATTCAAGAAAATAGATTCAAATCAAATATCAAGAAAACAAGAACCACCCACAAAACCCTAATCTAGAAATCATCATCCAATCTTAGCAATGAAGTCAAAAGAACCCAATCAAATGCAGATTTCAAAAACACCATCCAAAAAGAATCAAAACCCTTGATTAAAATCAAACATAATGGATAATGACTCTTAAGAATTTCAATAATATCCCATTCAATCAATGTGCATTATGCATAAATAGAAGCATCAGGTTATCAACAAAAGATCACAGATAAATATATACAAAGTACCCACAAGGTTCTATAAAACAAAATGTCAAAGAAGATGGTCAAAATAGTCAACATCAACAAGAAGGGTTCTAACTTCTAAGCTTTGATTATGTTGAAGAAGATCGAAAGATACCCAAAACCTGTTTCAAGATTAAAATCCAAAAAGATCTACAGAAATACCACAAATAATGAATCATTCAAACCTCAAAAGATCATCGTTTCATGAACAGATTAAACCCACAAACTTTTTGAGTTCGTTCCCCAAATGAGGCATGTAATCATCAAATATTCATAGGTTCATCAATCAAGCTACAAAAATGGATAAATCTATAGCCAAAAATGCAACATACAAGAAGATAGATGATCAGTGAGGATCAGTGGAAAGAAAAGAACAAAAGGGGCAGCAAACAACTTGAAGATTAAACTAAAACATACTCTAAAAAAAGCAAGTAAAATACCCAAAAATGCAGTGGAGAAATGGATCAAGAATCATGGGGTTTAGTTGAGTTTGAATGAAATGAAATTTGGGGAAAAAAACCCACCTCAAAAAACTTCACAGAGATGAGGTTTGAGAGGAGAAAAGAAAGACCCTCAAAATGCAGAAATTGTTTTCCCAACTCCCCACTCTCCCTCTCTTTGGTTGTGTGAAACTTGTACAGTACTGCTCTCTTTCTTTCTTTCTTTCTCTCTCCTGCATCAAAATCAGAGAAGCAATGAGCTTCTCAAATACTCTTTTTTTTTTCTTGTATGTATATACATACAGTATACTTATATATATATACACACAGTATTTGCAATGATCTTACTTTATAATTCCCTTTTTTGAGTTAATAATAAAAACACTGTAGTTGTATTAAATGCTATTCTTTTAAAAGAAATTATTTTTGGAAAATCCAAAAAAGATGAGAAAATTATTTAATTTATAACTACTTTATTGATTGCAAAACTGAAAATGTAACTCAAATTAGAAGGGATTTAAAGAACTTTAAAAAAAGCTTTGTGCATAAATGAACATGAACTACAAATCAATTTATTGTTTTTATTCTATATATTTCCAAAAAAAATTGTTATTTTTTTCTTAAAAAAGCAAGTTATTCATCCATATTATTAAAACTTTGAATATAAACTTTAAAGTTAATTTTAAACATTTGTTTGGTAACTTATAAAATATTATCATTTGACAGATAGAGATGAAAAATATAGATAAAATCAAATTATTGAATTAGTAAAACATTGGTTTATGTCATAATCAAAACGCGGTCAAAAGATTAAATTATACGGCCATTTCTTACAGGAATGTAGAACAATATATTAGATGATGATATAGGTATCATTTATTGAATGTCAATTCACTTTTTGTCCTAGAATTGTCTATATTAGATAAATTATTTCAGTTAAACCAAATAAAACTGTAAAAACAGTTGTTAGCTTATATGGGTAGTGTAATTAGTTTTCTACGCGTCAGTAGGTGGATAAAATATATGAGTTATAGACCTCTTTTGCTAGTACGTGTTAAAAATAATGTGATCATGAAGGACAGTAAAGATAAATATATAATTACTATTCTGCAGGACTAAATAATTGTTATGTTACGTGATATCAGTTGTGGTAAAAAGTCACCACCATAACTTCATTCCTCTATGCATGTACTTAAAAGCTTGTTCAATGTATTGAATTTAAATGCATTAAAAATGGTCATCATAACAAAAAGATCCATACCTAAATACATATTTCTCTATCTAGAAACATAAAAAAACGTATGTATAAAATATATTAATATAGATGTCAAATTAAATAGAATAAAATGCTCTTATTCGATATAATTTATTTGTCTTCATGATGGTTAAGATTGAAATATTATATTACATTGTGAAATAACATAAAAAAACATGTGAGTTAAATCACATAATATTTCATGATTCACAAGCAATATTTTTAAAAAATCTCAAATATTTATATGGGTTATCAAATTAAAAATAATAACATACTCTTTTTTATATGATTTGTTTGATATAAACTTTAGGAAGTATTTTAAAATAAAAAATACTGTTTTTTAATTAAAAATTTGAGGTTTATTATATTATAATATTAAGGAGAGATGGAAGTGATTATTTGACAATTTTTCTAATTCGAATTGTAGGGTAAAATCCATCTTCTCTCTTTAAGCTTCATGTTATGAATGAAATTGGTTAGAGTTTTTCATATATTGTATTCTTGTTATCATGAAAGGAACTCCAATAGAATGTTTTTATAAGAAAAAGTGTAGGTTTTTATAAGAACAACCCAGATGAATTGTCGAGTAGATAGATTAAATCCGGATACAGTTGTTGCTCCACGGTGATACGAACTCGACATGTTCCTACGCACCTAAGAGCACCATAGCATGTCAGGAATTAGAGATGGTTCTCATAAGAACCACTATTAGAAATAATTTTATAATAACCTCACAGTTTTTTTAGTTTTTATATAAAAACCTTAATTTTTTTACCTTGAAATTTGTATTTAAGTGACAGTTTATTAGTTTTTATGCATTTTTTTACTTTATAATCACTAGTATGTATATCTTATTGACGTTGAAAAATACATTAGACCCACAAAACGGATTCTCAAAAGACTTACTATTACAACATATCTAGCATGTTCTTTATAATTTTTCTAAAATAAAGAAATAAAGGTTAAAATCTCTAATAAAGTTTACATTCAACTCCAATAGATTATGTATTTTATAAATTTTAACATAAATTATATTATTAAAATATTCTCTAATTTATCATACAAATACACTTTTAAAAAGAAACTTTACATAAAAATAATAATTGAATAAAATAATCATCTATGTCTCTCAACATCAAGTTTTAGAAAATTCTCTAAACTTGGAGTTTTTTTATTTTTCTTTATTTTAAGAGCATCTCTAAAATGAAGAAAATAGATATCTTGAGCAATTTTTTGCTCTAAAAACATCTCTAAAACTTTCTCTAAAATGGAGAAAGTATGAAGGAGATTAAAGCATCTCCAAAATGGAGAAAATAGGGATTTTGGAGATTTTGAGCATTGTTTTTGTTCCAACAGCATCTCCAAAACTTTCTCCAAAATGGAGAAAGCATGAAAGAGATTATAAAAATCTTTAAATTTGGAGAATTTGGAGACATCTCCAAAAATGATTACAATGAGAGATAAATTATTTTTTATTATGTTCTACCAATAAGAATAATGAAATTAAATATTTAGATAAAATAAATAATATTTTACTAGAAATATATGATATTTTAATAATATAATGAATTGTAATCTTCAAAATGGAGATGATGTTGGAGTTGAATGTAATATTTTTTAGAGATTTTTGAATTTGAATCTCTATTTTAGAGAAAGTTATAGAGACGTTGTTGGAGATGCTCTTATAAAAATCCTCAAATTTGGAGAAATCTCCAAAAATAATTACCATAAGAGATAAACTATTTTTTTTTTATGATTCACCAATAAAAAAATTGAAATTAAGTATTTAGATTAATAATATTCTATTAGAAATATAATATCTTAATAATATAATGAATTTTGTAATCTTCAAAATAGAGATTCTGTTGGAGTTGAATAAAATATTTTTTAGAGATTCTGTTGGAGTTGAATGTAATATTTTTTAGAGATTTCGAATTTTGATTCTTCATTTTGAAGAAAATTATAGAGATGCTGTTGGAGATGCTTTAAAGAACATTATAGAGAAGTTGTTGGAGAATTATATAGAACAAAAAGTGGATTTTCTTCAATTTAGAGAAGTTGTGGGAGATACTATGAACCCTTTTCTACGTTCTTAATTTGATGAGTTTGAATTGATGTGATAAAATAAATACAAAAAATAGGTTATTATAATAACCGATTAAAGATGCTACCATTTGATTAAAACAATTTAATAAAATATAACCGATTCTCACTATTCTTAATAATTCTTTTGTTCTTACTTATTTGATTTTGCCTTGAAATTTTTACAAAGGCCCTTTAAGATTTTTAAATTTTTCATAAATGATCATTAAAAACATTTTGAGAGTACTTAGCATTACCCAAAACTATATCATGTTTTTGAAGAAACTTTTTTAAAGTTAAATTGCCTTATGGCAATGATTTTATATATGGTGGAGAAATTTTATTACTTTATTGTATGAGAAAAATAAATTTCCAAAGGACTAAAGAAAATATATTCAAGAGTTATTATAAATTAATTATTAAATACTTTTATTTAATAATAAGATAATATTCTTTGTGTAGGCTAATTTTATCGTTACAAAATTAACATCAAAATTTAATTTTCCATATAAAAAAGAAAACTTATTTTCTTTAAATTTTAAGCCTCCTAAAATAAATATAAAACTTTTAATGCTTTCATTTAATTACGCAACGAATTTACTTTTCCAAATTATTTTAAAGGAAAAGGTTAAAAAAAAATATATGGCTTTATGGTGAGACCATGATGAATAATCAGAAAACGACAAAATAGCTTAGGCCCCATAATTAAAAAAAAAAGTGGGCCCCGGTCTCCTGACTGACACAAGTTTTTCTTTCGGTAATAAATGCCACTAACGGACAACATCCCCCCAATTCTCCGTTAATCTCCGTTACTTTTACCACACCTATTCCTACTCAGCTTTCTATTTTAACCATGGTTAGGTTAGCACCACCTTCTAAATAAACATGTCGTTTTCTCTAATACAAAAATTAAATCATAATGAAATTAATAATATCCATAGTAGAGGTTTGTAATAACCAAAATTAATTTCCAACGTAAAAGAGATATATTCAATATCAAATGGATTTATATTCAACAAATTCATACTAATTTTAAATTTAAAAAGCATTTGGTCAATTAATTTGGTGATAGAAACTCTAACATTCAAACTACACATAAAAAAATAATTATTGTCGTTAACATTAACAATAACCTCAACAACCATTATTTTTGTTTCCATACAAGGGTGAATGCTCGTTCTCTGCTCTTGTTGCTTGGTTGGCTACTACTTTAGCCGTACATTGTTAACATGTCATCGTTCAAACTTTTTCTTCTGATGATGTTCATATTTGACAAACATGATTGTTGTTCGGTGCAATTGGTTGTTGCTATTTGGAGCATCAGTTCACTGCTGATGATGATTGATAACACCGTTTTGGTATAAAATTGCGACTTAGTGTTTTGTATATGTAAATATGTCTAACATTGATTTGGCACAGATCTTCAAGGAAAGTGGTATCAGTTGGCACTAGGGGTGAGTATAACCGGGTACCCGGCCAATTTCCATGGAACCGGAACCGGAACCGGCGGTTCCTGGAAATCCGAAACCGGAACCGCTGGCAACCAGTTCCGGTACCGGGTAGCCGGTTTCAATTTTTTTTTTAATTTTCTTTACATTGCATACAATAAAAATGTAATTATAAGCTACAAAATACCGACTTAAAGTAATAAAGACAACAAATGGTAAAAAACTAATCCGATAAAAACTAATTATTACATAAATAAACTAGAAAGTTTGAGTTTTTATTAATTATTTATAAATATATAAAATATTTTTTATTTATAAGTGGCGGGTAGCGGGTACCCAGCGGGTAACGGTTCCAAAAAAATGAGAACCGGAACCAATCACATCGGTTCCGATGCGGTTCTGGTTCCAAAAGCGGGTACCCGATTCCGATGCTCACCCCTAGTTGGCACTCAAGAAAGGAAAAGAAATTCCAAGGAAAGCGGTATATTGATCAGGAGAGAGAAGTCACACAATTATCTATCACTAATCAATGCTTTTTATTCGAAAAATAACTTAACGTCCATTTGACTTTAAATGTTAAATAGAGCATAACTGAAAATTCTGGTTTGAATAAAGGATATAAGGAGAATATCCGATGATTAAAGTAAGGGACAATCGTAAACCCATGTCATGATACCTATAATCCGCTAAGCTAATCGTTTGTTGAACTCAATGTTGAATAAAGAAAACACATGTGAGGACCAAAACAAGAACCCACACAGTATCTTGTGTTAAACCAAAACAACCCATCAAAAAATATCGCTAATAACACCGTATTTGTGATTCATTTAGTGGTATATAACGCGGCTAATCGCGACTACTATTTAACCATAACATTTTTTCTTAGATCCATGGACCATTATATCAACGCAATTAACTGCCTAGACTTGAACAAACAAAAAACTATTTCCTTCAATACTTGTCTTAAAGTCAACAATTTTCAAGAAGGAGAAGACGAAGGAAAAAATAATGAGGACTATGATGATAGTGAGGAGAGCGACAACTGGACAACAACGACGGGAGGGCAGCCACTTGAGGATGGCGATAGAAAGAGAGGTCGAGTTGTCGGAAAGAAGGAAGAGATGGGCGAATGGGTCTGATATTTCATCACGATCATTTTAATTTTGTGACAGTTTTAGGTTTTTAAGTACTAGTTACATGACATAAAAAATCATCATGATTCTAGAATGCTGACAAACTTTACTTTCAGACCCTAAAAGGTTTTAGAAGTTGTTTTTCTAAATCAAGAATCAAAACAACTCCGTTTTATTTTCATACAATTTACATTTTTTTCTAATACATATTTTACTTTTGATATTATTTTAAGTAATATTTTTTATTCTAAAACATTAACATAATTCAAATAATAGATTTGGGTCATTTTATTCGAAATAACACATTAGTTTAATTTTCATCAAGTATTATAGTTTGATTGTTAAGCCAATTCCAATTATTATAATTTAACAAAAAATGGTGTAAATTTGAAATTGGAAATATATAATATTGTTATTTCACTTCAAAAAATTGCATTAGTTAGGATGATAATTCACTTTCTTCATGCAACTTTATTTTAAGAATATATTTTTTATCCTTTGGTACAAAATATACATAAAAAAAGGTACAAAACCATAAAAATGTCCAATTTATTTGTCAACTTAAATCACGGGTTTTCATTGTTGTTTTAATTTTAAAGAATGATCCTTAAACAATCTTAAAAATAAAGTAATGACATTTTTTTCAAAAGGATAAAGTTACATCAAACATTGTTATGTTTAATAAGTTTTATTCTCATATCTACATATTTAAGATTCTATAGAATATGTGCATTTCTAAGATGAATTAAAGGTCTGTAAAATCATCCGATGTGTTGTAGTCGAATTATACAGTTTCGACAGATTTTTAAGTTTTTTTTTGTTGATTTTGAGAGATTTTTTTGTTTTGTTTTTTGGTTGATTTTGAGAGCTTTTTTTCTTTTTTGTTTTTTGGTTTATGTTTTTTGTATTTTCAAATATTTCGGAGTACTGTTCAAAGTTTAGCAAGTGGATCTTTCATACCGCAACAAAAATTCCACTTATGCAAATAAGTCGAGTGGGTGCACGGGACCCCGCTTGGGGTTTAATAGGTCTCGTCATTGTTTCAGATACTACAACACTATGAAAAAGTTAATGAAGTAAATCATCGCACCTACGATTCAACATATTAAAAAAAATAGTTTTATTTACAGAACAAAAACAACGTCATGTAAGTAATTATTTGTAATTAGGTAACAAGATTACCGACTTCATGATAATCACAAAATAACCATTTTTCCCTTCGTGTGAAGGGCAAGTGATGTGGTTAACAAATAAATATTTAACAGTGTTAACTTGAGTGCCAGTCTCTTATAAGAAACATAAAATCAAGAATTCAAGACCCTTGATATACCTTTTTTTAGCATAACACATGACCATGAATGTAGCTTACTTTTTTTTAATTAGATTACTTATTTGACACCTTTTTTCAAATTTTAAAAGTTTACGTATACATCATCTGTATCTTTCATGAAAATAATTAACAATGTTAGACTGCAAGATTCGATAGATATTTTATCGTTAAGCTAAAAAATAACTCAAAAAGAGACCAAATTTGTAATTTACTCTTTAATTCATTTGAGGTCGGACCCTCCAATGCAAAAAGAAAATATATTGTTTGATTGCTTAAATTATACTTCTTTTATGATCTCCTCTTGATGTGGCCGTGATTGGTACTCTTGATCCTATTTTCTCATTCAACTATAGACGTAATAATTTTCAATTTCCGTTTTTATTAAAAAATATTTTCATAAAATTTTGAGTTATTAGAAAAATAAACCCTTTTCTAAACCCTTAGAAAATATACCTGCAATTTCGGTGACCAAGATTGTAATGTGGGTGATCATGACTTCAAACTTGATGTCCTCATCTTGTATTGATGTCATAGTACTTTGATAACTTTTAAGTGTACCATCGGTGACCCATGGTGACCCAACAATCTTGACTTTGGCAATGGTCTGAATATTAAAGTTAGTTGTCACATCAAAAATTCCACATTTTGATGTACAACCCTTAGATTGAATAGTCTTTGACTTTTCAATACTTGAAGTATATTTCAGACCTTCAAAAGACCCTGTAAAAGATCAAACAAATAATAGAGAAGGTTCATCACCAAATCATCGGTGACCCAACAATTATGATGTATAAATTTTATATTCCAATTTTATCTGATTAAAAAAAATTAAGTGTCAGATTAGTAGATTAAGATTTTAATAAATTATGTGATAAGTCTAATATTATATTTTTAAGCGTATGAAATAAGTGTTTCAAAGGAAAAAACCATCTATTGGGCATATTATGGGACCCACTAGATATAAATAAATTTATATATGAAAAACGGTTACCCATATTTTTCTTCCTCTTGCTTTTTATGCGGATGTTTAATTTAACTTTACTTATAAAACATACATTGATCGGAGTATATGTATTTCATGTTCAATGTGCGTTCACTTTATTTTACCGTAGAGTTTGAATTCGATACCGTAATCCATATGCATTGATGTTCGGTGATTGAGCTCCTTGGAGTACAATCTTGAATGATAGGCCAACAAGTTTGGCTTAACATAGCTTATGACACCATAAGTTGGTCGTCTTGCAGTACTCTTAAAAAGTCATTTGGTTCCAATCCACTGAACAAAACTCTCAGCAGGCTTATGCCATCCTATCCATAGGGTTCACGAAACGTGTTCATGGAAACAAAATCTTTAATCATGGCTTTTTTGTATGGCATCTAGTGGGAGTCTTACTATATCCTACTAGCCACGAAAAAACTAATTTTGAATATCCCTGATCCACGCATATAAATGCATACAAATTCTAAAACCTATATCAACGGGTCAAAGTATTGAATAGCGAAAGATCTCCCATATCTTTCACTGTATGCATTGATCTCTTCAGACCCTTCTTAGTAGCATCCTTGGGAAGGATGTGTCTTATAATGGCTATAGATTAGTTACCAAATTGACAGAGATACACAACCTTTTGTTTCTAGTTCATATCACATATAAGCATGTGATCAAACTAGTATCAAATAACTTGACTACCTTGGCCTGCCAAATGCTCATCATTACCTTCAAACAACATAACATAGTTTGATAGCAAGGTTTTTAGAGTCTTTCGTAGAATATATAAGATCCAAGATCCGCTTATTTAATATATGAATGACCAAGTCGATGTAACTGATATGATCATATCAAACGGGCTAAAAAATAATTGAGAAATCCTAGGAAAGTTGGAAGCACCAAATTGTGATTTCAATTTCACCCATGGTCTAAAGTTTTACTACCAATAGCATTTAAAACAAACTTTCAAGGGAAAGCCTATAGAAGAGAAATAATTCCCCTTGACTCTGATCACCTCGATGAAACACATGATAATACTGCTTTAGAAAACACCATAGGATGTTAGCAACAAAAATAAAAAGACAACAATGGTTTACATCTGAAACATAACAATACACCTAATTGGAAAGAAATTGTGTTCCAATTTTATGAATGAATTGGGAAATTTGTAAGATCACACATTTGTTGGTGAATGGAACAAAGGTTGCTTTGTAAATGATTGAATACCTCTATCAAACGTGTTTTATAATCATGAGTCCAAATGTAGACAAAACAGACAATATCTATTATGGTTAACCTTGAATGTTACAACATTAATGGTTTTTGTCGAATTAGAAGGTAGACAAACAGAACAATTTTTTAGTTCAAGAATACAACCTCCCCATTAATACATTTCACGTAAAAAACCAAACTTCCCTAGGGGAAAATGGCATGTGCAAATCACATGACTAAAATGCATATAAATAGCAATCTACGGATAAACTATTTATGATGTACATGCAATGTTTATAAATACTTATTAATATATATAATAGTCATGAGATTATGTAAGAAGTAAAATTAAGATGAAAAACATAAAAATAGATGTTGACCCTTAATCACTTTTAGGCCTTGTTTTTTTTTTAAGCTCTTAATCTCCACTTATGTCTGATTCGTTTAGACATTTCATAACCATTTCAGAACTTAAATCAGACTTCAGAGTTCAGCACCTCTTAAAAAATAAACGTTACCTTAATCTCAAACCTTTGATCATTTTTGTTAATCTTATAACTTTTTACACAAAAACGAAAAAATAAACTACAATCGGTGTCATCGTATCCAATAAAATGGGTCCGACCCTCTTAACCAAATATGTTATTTTGTCTTTATGAGAGGCGAAATTAATGTTTTTATTAAATTATTTTATACTTGTTCGTGTTTTTATATGAATAACAAACAAATATAATAAAAACCGATGCATGCAATTCCCTACAACCATGTTATTTTTGAAATATGCTTTAGATATCAAGATGAGTGTCTACTCCTGTTTTGGAAAAGAATCTAGGAATAGTCGTAAAATAATTTTAATAAAAACCGAGTAAATTATGGATTTGATCTTATTTTCAGTTGTTATATGATAAACTTTTATGTAATTTGTTTTGAATTTAATCCTTTTTATAAATGCCGTCTGTTCCTTCATGATACCTTCCGGCTTACATATCTTAGTTGATGAATAATTTCTTAAAAAAAGTCTAAATACGACCTTAAAATTGATTGTGAATGTAAGAAAAAATAAGAACGCGATACGTATTATATTCAGATTGAAATCGGCAGGTATAAATTCGGTATGTCTAAATTTGGAAGGTATAAAATCGACAGGTTTAAATTCAGAAGGTTTAAATTCGGCAAATCTAAATTCGGAAGGTCTAAAATTTTGCAGGTATAAAATCGGCATGTCTAAATTGGACAGACATAAAATCGACAGACATTAATTAGTCAGACATAAATTCGGCAGGTATAAAATCAGAAGGTCTAAATTTGCACATAAAATCGGCAGGTCTAAATTTTGCAGGCATAAAATCGTTACATATAAATTCGACAGACATAAAATCGACAGGTTTAAATTTGGCAGACATAAAATCGGCAGGAAAAAAAAACCATTTTTTTAATTTAATAGTCACTATTTTGAGAAATATAAATAGATTGAAGTCTAAAAATCGCCAAAAAAAAACCATTTTCTTAATTTAATTTTTTCTCAGTCATCATTTTGAGAAAATAAATAGATTGAAATCTAAAATCGGCAGAAAAAAACATTTTGTTAATTTAATTTTTTTTATTTCAGGCATTATTTTGAGAAATTAATAGAGTGAAACCTAAATTGGCAGACATAAAATCGGCTAAAAGAACCATTTTTTCTTAATTTAATTTTTTTCAGTCATTATTTCGAGAAAATAAATAAATTGAAGTGTAAATTCGGCAAACATAAAATTGATTAATTTATAAGAAGTCTTAAAATTTCAAATTTTATTATCGATTAATTGAAGTCTTTTGACATGATTTAATTTTTTCAATTTATCTCGCTTAATACACATAATATAAACTTGTTCTATCAATAAAAAAAATGTTATTTTGATCTCTAAATATTTGAGTATTTTAAATATGTACAGACAGTGTGATTTGGCACATTGTTTCTCTTCTGTTTTCCTTTTTTACTTTTCCTTTACTACTTGGATAGGCTTTATAAAGCTAGTGGTATATAAACTATAAACTTATAACCCCACGTGTTCCTTCAAAAATTATTCTCATTTTATCAAATCAAATATGTTATCAATTTTTATTATGTGACATGTAATGATTTTTTAAGCACATATACAGTAACTGAAAAAGAAATTGGAAAACAATAAGGTCACGTTTAACTTGTTCAACCTCGACCAAAATTAAAAGAATTAAAATGATCAATTTTATCAACTAAATTTTATTTATAAGTTTGATTTATTTTTTGAGTTAGATAAAGAATTCATATTTCACATGTAAATTTTTTATCGGGTTCTAGTAAAAAATTTCAATTTCTTATACTCAGTATTTTAATAAAAACTATTATGAGGTTGCCACCATGACACCGTCCCTCTTTTTGTGAGATTTGTTTTTTATCTTTAAAGAGATTGTGTTTAACATGTAATCCAGACATTGCTAAGCTAACAATCTTTTTATAAGATATCGTTATCTTTTTGCAAATCTTACTCAATTATCAGATATGCTTGCAACAAATTTTATAGATGCAAACATATGTGACAACTGATTTAAATTTTGTAATTTTTATTAAAGGTTATATTCACGATGTTTTAGTATGAAATTTTAAGTGCAAAAAGTTATCTCATAAAAATAACACGGTCTCAAATGATCCCAAGTATGTATGAAAATAACATGATCTCAACTGAAGCATGTTTAAAGAAACAAAGGACAAACAAAATCATATATGATTTTACACTAAATGGTAGCAGACGACTTTTGGGGCCACTTAAGTAGCATGGAAAGTCGTCCGGACTTTTGGGCGATTTAGTGCAAAATCATATATAATTTTGTTTGTTCCTTTATTTTTTTTAAATAGACATCGTTCTCCTATGAACCATCCCTATATATATATATATATATATATATAGAGAGAGAGAGAGAGAGAGAGAGAGGGGAGGGGATGAAAGTTCAAATGAAAACTTATTTTTCATTGCGAACGTGATAACAAAGAAGAGCACGACACGTGTTTCATTCAATATTAACAACGAATGTGAAGTTCATACACTATTAATAATGAATGATGCAACATTCGGTATGAATAACATAACATTTAGTATGAATAACACAACATTCAATTTGAATAACATATGACCATTATATATTCAAGATAAATAACCGTTGAACGCAAAAGACACATGTCGTGTTCTCCTTTATTTTCACATACACAATAAAATATTAGTTTTCATTTGAACCATCTGTATACATGTGTGTGTTTTATATATAAAAATAATATAGTTGAAATCATTTGCCCCACCAGCCCTTTGATTGTGGTTTTATTATACTTGTGAAATTTAATATTTTGAGTTAATTTACAAATATAACTATTATTGGAATTACATTTTTGCATGCTTGTGTCTTTTGACACGATTAACTAATAATACAATTGTTTAAAAAGTGATATGAAGTTTATTAAAACGTTATTTTAAAGATTTTTGAATAAATTCAGTGTTATAAGAGTGTTGATTTTTACTAATAAATGTTTATTAAATAAACGTTATTTATAAATCTGTTAATAATTTATTTATTATTTAATTGTTAATTACTTTATTATTAAATCCAAATATTACATTTTTCGAAACCAAAAACTAATCGTTAGTCAGTGTATATTCCTTAAACCCATCTCAAGATATTCTTTTCACACTAATTTACGTATTAATTTATTTTATAAATCCTGATTATTCCTGTTTGGGAATGATTGTGTTCTTGCCAGCCAAAACTTATGCAATCAAGTGTTGTACCATGTGGTGTCATCATTGTATTATTATTTTTATACGTTATTTACTTAAAATATTTCTATAATCCATATTTTATTCGGTCATAATAAATAAAATTCTTAATTTAATTGACTATTTCCAGATAATTTCGGTTTCCTAAAATTACATAAAATAAAAATATTATAATTTTCATATGAAGAAACCAAGAAAGTGGTCATCACACGGTTTCTTGTGGAAAGACTTAAAGTCAAAATTCCGTTGATGTTATAAAAAAATAAGTTTGATTGTAGAAGTTAAAAGGTAATTTACACCCAATTACAATTTAAATGTATCTATGTTAATATTTTTTTGAAAGACAATAATTTATCGAGAGATATCTGAACAGTGGATATAAAGTCAAAGGCTCAAAGCACAAAGGTCCAAACACGATTAAAATTACGAGTTGCAGTGATGAAATAAAAGATTATAAATTAGAATAATGCATAAAACCGAACCTCCCAACTGTGGGGGACACGAAGCGTTTAGTCGAAGGTAGGCGTAAGTTGGGGTAAATTAAACCACAAGTCTCACGAAATAGATCCCTTATAGAATCTACTTGAAACCCATACGAAGGAACGAACTTGTGTATCGGAAAATAAAAAATCTGCTTTAAGCAGCTTCTGTTTTAACAACATCATTTTGACACTACTAAACCATGTTAATATTATTATTGTTCCAATTTCTATTATTTTGAATCGTTATCTCCATCTCTATTTTGTTATATGTCATGTAAACAAAAATTATGGTTTTCATTTCTTTTTGCTAGGAAAATGGTTTACAAGAGACAAGATAAATAGGAGTTTAATAATTTAGACCGGAGTATTTATGACAATGTATTGCTATTTTGAAGTTCTTGGTATTAAATGATAAAGAATGCATGTTTTTGAACAACTGATATAGATAAGTTATAATTTTAGTTCACTTATTTAATATTTTTGCGTTTGAATATGTTTTACGCATTCATTTATGTAATTAAGGATAATACTTCAGTTCGAGCTTTTAGATTTTTTCAATACAAATTTAATTTTTAGATTGATATATAAGCATTCACCTTTGTCTAGTTAACCTTCAATAGTACCCTTCCACTACTATTGATTGTCTCAATAATTGTTTACAAGGCCAAGAGCATGTATGAATATCAGAATATGAATGTAGTTAGCTTTGCATTTTTGAATTTTCACTTAACATTGATGACTAGAGGATCTGTATGGACGACTTCAATTAGGGGTGTTTGTGATGTAGTTTGATGCGGTTTAGGGCAAAACAACAAACCGCACCGCATGTCTCAAACGATAGAAAATTGCACTGCAAAATGCAGTGTGGTTTATGCAGTTTGAACCTAATACACTTCAATCCAATAATTATATGATCACATTTTAAAATAAGTTCGACGATGATGCTCTTATATTCCATACAATAAAAACTTCCGATACATACTAAATGCATAATTAAAAAAGATGTAATGCAAACTAAATAGTTTGACAATTAATCCAAATACATCTTAAAAAGTTAACCTAATTTTTTTCCGGCAACCATGTTTAGCAAAAGACAAATAAAAATAGCTAAAAATAAAGAATTTGTAACTCAAAAACTCAAAAAGGAAAACTGAAAACTGAAAAATTAATAAATAATCAATAATATACTAATTATTTTCGCTTTATATAAATGATTATATGTATATATAATATGCGGCGTGATACGGTTTGATGACTCAAAACTGCAAACCGCACCGTAAAGTGCGCTTTAATGAAAATGCAAACTGCAAACCGCACCGTAAAGTACGTTTTAATGAAAATGCAATCTGCAAACTGCAAACGCTAACAGTTCCAAACCGCGTTTTGAAGTGCGGAGTGGTGCGGTCTCACCGGTTTGTGTTGTATGGCAGTTTAGATGAAGACCTCTAGCTCCAACCAGTGAAGAAAATGTGATCACGGTTAGGGGTGTTAAAAAAACGTTGGCTTGCTCAAACATGTTGAACCAAGTCAAACCGGTCCGGTTTAGAAAATAGTCAAACCGCTCGATCTGGTATGGTTTGCGGTTTGAACATTTTTTTGAGCTTTCTGGAACGAACCGCCCACCAAAATAGACATGTATTAATTATATCTTGTTTTCATGTTGTAGGTCAAAAACCCAACTAAAAAAGGTCCGTCCAAGACATTATATTTTTAGTTTTCATTTCTCAATTGACTGCAAAATCTAAAATGACAAAATCTCGAAATCCATCAAAAATCAAATACAAAATTCCAACTTGTTTTTCAACTTGCAATGTTTGTCCTTCCGACTAATGTTGGTGGACTTGTTTAATTTTTTTTTCTTTTTCTCAATGTTTCTTTTTAACTGTAGATATAGACGTTTATTTTATAATTTCATATACTACTTTTTTAATAATGTTATGTTGGTAGAAATTTATTTTCAAATAAAGATTTATGTTTACTTTAGTTAAAAACCCATAAGTGCCCCACATCACCTAAACCGGTTAGACTAGACAACTTTTTTTGTGGTCTGATTCAACCAGTTTGATCAATTACGATCAAACCGTTCAGTTTGGAAAATTTATAAACAACTGTTATGGTTTGATTTGTGGTTTGGGAATTAAACCGTCCAAAACGTACCATAAACACCTCTAATCGTAGTCAACCATTGTACTTGTGAAAAGATAAGTATACAAGAGTAAATTTAAATATTTATAATATGTTTGACAAAATGAGGTGAAATACAATTAAAAGATACTTGTATTCAAATTCAAATTGATTTAACATTAGCAAATAGGCTAATATGCAAAATAATTAATATCCAATAAAAAAAAGATAAAAAACAATGCATACTTACAGATTCATCATACTATATGAAAACTGAAAATATACAAAGGAAAATGCATTGAAAATGTACATCATTATCCCTATAACATGTAAATAACGTATTGTACATGTGACTCTTTTCAAGAAGTAAAACAAAATTTACAAGCACGCTCGAATAAAGTCAAATACAACTTGACTATTTAAAGTGACATATTTTCAATTTGGGTTGGGTTCCAGTAAAAATAAATATTATTGTAAAAAAGGTAAGAAGGGATCTCCAGATCAATCCTAATTGAAAATCAACAGTAATACGGTGCACCAAGGTGCACTAGATCGATTCCCCTGAAAAACAAAATTAACGAGATGAGAGTGAGATTAAAAATGATCAAAGGTTTAGATCTCTTATTATGATTCTCACCTTAACTCATATTCTCACACGATCGTTCGTGTTTTCACTTCTTTCTACAATTCGAAACAAATAGACATATAAAGTATATATATATATATATATATATATATAAATTCACCGAAACCCTTCTCATTTGTATTTTGTACATCAAAGTATGTAAAATAAATAACCGTGATAGCACGTCATAATACTTTTTTACCCAACGCTTACTGGCAAAAGTCATCACCTTCACTTACCACTGCAAAATTGATTTTATAGAACGTCTAAAATGTAGAAATGTTGTAAAAAATAATTTATAAGACCAAACCAAAAAACGTTTTATTTAAAAGTGTTACAATAGGTTTAAATAACACTTTTAAGCGTTTAACAAGTTTTTTTTTATGATATTTTTAAAATAAAATGTTGTATTAACTATTTTATACGACATTATTTAAAAAAATGTTCTATAGACACAAGTGTCATATAAAAAGAAGAATTTAAAGGAGAATTTTCAGAAGTATTCTATAAAATATCTAATATGACATTTTATTTTATAGCGTCATAAAAAACTTGTTAAAACGCCTAAAACGTCTTATAAACTTATTGTAACAGACACTTTATGGATTGGTTTTATAAAACTTGTTAAAATGCTAAAAAAACGTCCCATAAACTTATTGTAAAGTTTTTAGGGGCTGTCCGCAGGCATCCCATTAAAAAGGGTTGTAGGTAGACCTCGGTCTCCCCCGCTTTCAATCCAAGCCAGAACTATTATCGAAATCATTTTTATTGAGCACTAATTTGGAACCACGTACATCTAACACGCTAATATCAATGTATTTGTATGTAAACCCAAAATAATAGTACGGTGAACCAAAAAGTCTCCTTGATTCATTGTTAAGAATAGTGAATTACTATTCTCATTAATAGCATTTAACCAACTTGGTAAGCAACAATCCTCTTAAAGCAAGGACGGTTAGCTACTTTTTAATGTACCTTATAACATTGATATTGATGGTTATCAAAATAGATTGTTACTTAGCATCAATCACCGACAAACGTTTATCAGGTAAGAGTTACTAGTCTTACTTACTGGGTAACAGGGTAAGGCTCTCGATACTAGTCTTTCTTTTCTACCGGGTAAAGTTTTTTAACCTTAGTATGTTCATCCGATAAAATAATTGATCTAAAAGGTAAACAACCCTTAATATTTAAGTGAGATATATAAGTGTAACTGTGTAATATGACTTATAGAACATCTAAATTAAGTATATTGCAGTTTTTTTTAATACAGTTAAATAAAAAATATTTATGAGTAAGAATCAAGTTTAACAAGCATTTTTCGATCAAGAAATATAATAAAATTTGAAACCGAATATTAGGGGTTTAATGCGGCCGAAAATTAAATTTGGTGGTCAGAGATTTATGATTAAATAATTAAATGGTGCAGGAAAATGTACGATTAAATATTAAGTAATAATATTAATAATTAAAGAAAAATCACCGAATTACAATCCACTTTCCAAATCGGCGATTACTCGTGAGGAAGTTTCGGTCGCTACTGACAACAGACGACGTTTGTGACCGTTAACTTAGTAGCTCCTTCCCTCCTGCCACGTGTCAACTCAACTTCAACAATGGGTCTCGAAAGAGGAAACATCTTTTCTTTTATTTCCTATAAATTCACAAAAGTTAAATCGTAATCATTAAGTTTGTATCATATTTATCAAGCATTTCAACAAATTAATCATAATTTCTTTAAAATATAAAAAATTAAAATTCAATTTCTTTTAGAAAATAATTGTAGCAAACAACTTTTTTATATCTGATATTAAAACATTAGTTGTATTACTAAAATATCTATATATTTAATAAACATTATTTTTCTTTCAAAATCATGTTTTTCAAAAACAAACAAACAAACAAATACATTAAAGAGAATGAAGGAGATATAAAAGAAAATTTGAAGGGTCCACAAGGTGCGGAACCAAAAACCCAACAAGCCAAAACGCCAAAACAGATAGCAGCATCAGACAAACAAAAATATATAGCAGCACCAGACAAACAAAAACAAACGACAAGGACTACGGAAAAAATGGACTTGTAAAAACGAGGTTCAAATGTAACAAACTTCAACCAAATGGAATGACTGTACCGTTGTCCGTCAAACGAATTTCACCTACCACTCGAGTTATCCGTCAAACGCATGACAACTTGGAACCTTTAGTGTGCTTGGAGATCCAATGGAATAACCGTTGTTGGAGGGCAAAGAAACAATCAATTTGGTCTTTCGGGCCAGACGAAAAGACATTTTTGTTTCAACGGATCCATATTAAGTATAAAGTGCTTTATACGACTGTCTTCCAAAGATGACGCATTGAGATCGGGACGAAAGGGGAGTCTAAACTAGCCATCAAATCATCCCAGGAAATAGACGACGACAATGACCATCCCCACCAATTGAACACGCTTTCCCACTAAGAAAAGCTTCAAGATACAATGCTCAATGGTTTCCTCCATGTTTTCATAACAAGGACAAAAGGTAGAGTGGAAGTCAATACCTTTGTCGTGAAGAAACGTTCAAACTAGAATCTTCCCCCAATGAAGGCGCTAAATAAAGATGCAAACCTTCCTAAACACACAAGAGCTCCAAAGAGTAGGCATGACATTCCCAAGAACCTGCAGTATTTTATCCGCAATCAAAAGCTGTAAGACCGCAACCGAAAAGATCCCATCCTTCCCAAACCACCATACCAAACGATCTAGAACATCAGGCCTAAAAGTAACATTACTAGGCAATGAATTCAACTCCACCAAGTCACCAAACACTCTCCCTCGAGGTATCCTAGACCATTTCAACGCTCTAACCCTACGGTCCAACAAATTAGCTGCACGATTGCAAACCGTCGCCTCCTTATCCAAATCAATTCTACAAAGCTTTTGGAAAGTTTCACAAAACCTCTTTCATAAAAATTTAACATCAATATTTTATTATTAATAATAATATAATAGATATTTTTATTTCAAGGAAATCATTTTTAGAGAGTTCTCTAAATTTTGAGAATTCACGTTAGTTTTTATTCATAGGATCTATTAGAATTTTATTTAAATATCTCAATTTTTTTTTCTATTTTAAAAATTATGAGAGATGCTTTTATTATTTTTGGCTTAAATAAGTTAAAAATTACTTCAAAATTTAATTTTACCAAAACAAGTAAACCGAGGTTAAGAACTTAACGGTATTAAAATGACAACTTTAACTCAAGTTCAATCATGATGGATGGTGTTCCTTTAATCCAGTTTTTAAAGTGGTTGCAGCTATCCATTTTAATATTTTTTTTTCTAAAATAATTATTATATTGAAATTAGCAAGTAATATCTATTAATTAACACAAATACTGAATTGATTTCAAATAAATAGTTTCTAATGATTACCCATCTCCTTTGTGATCCAACGGCTGTTGTTCGTAGATTCTCCCACCCATCCAACGCCTCCCCTTTCTCCATCTTTTTCTACACCACTGCACTTCTTCTCCCAATCCAATACCACGTGGGCCCTACCACACGCCTGAATGCCACCCACTTTATTATCTATTTATACAATTTCAACTTAATTTTAATTATTTAATACATATGTCATTATTTTAAAATAAATAGAACATTTCATCTGTTGTAAAAACAAAAATAACGATATAATCAACGTAAATCAAATTGAATAAACAAATGAAATAATTGAAGATCAGTTTTCCCCTGCAACTATGTTAATTTTTTACACACGTGCGTGACTTTCGAATTAGATTCACACGTTTGAGTAAAAGGCTTTGCTATTTTGGCCCATTATTGAAGCCCAATTAAATCATGTTAGATGTGTATGGTACGGTATTTTTGAGGCCCAAAAATGTTGTTTAATCATGTTTTTGAATACTTTTGTGATTTTTACTATTTTCTACCTTTTTGATTGAGTTTTTAATTTTTATGTTCGGTCCATAGTTGTTTAGAGCCATTTTGTATTGTCTTTATTTACATGTTGTTTGTATAATCGGGATGGTCATTCTCTAAGCACAATTATTTTTTTAAATTTTTTCTTCTCAAAATTGATTTCATTGTGAATTCAATTGAAAGCTTAAGCTTAGTATTCGTTGAATCAGCAAACTTTGGAAGACATTATTTCCTGACATTCAGAGAATCAATAGGATTAGTTTTTGGTTTGATTTTATCTGGTGCATCACTTGTTGAGCTTCAATTTCAATTTTTCTTCAATTTGCAACATTTTTTCCTAAAATTTATATTGTTTTTAATGTAAAATTTCTTAAAACCCATAATTCTTTTATTGATACATTTATATAACCATTTTCATCAAATTGAATCCACATCAACACATTTTTTGGACCGCTAAAAATAACAAGACAAAATGTTCGTTATTTTGTTTGGGATAAAGTAAAAAATGGAAGAAATTAGATAAGTAACCGTAATTGATTTTATTTAAAAATATGGTAATAATACCGCTCGATCAATCAATCATTTCAAATCGTACATTTAATTGGAGTGTTGTTAATTAAACTATGAATAGATGATCATTGTCTCTTAAAGCTTCAAGATCTTCCACTAGAGAGGCATCACCCATGAGCATTATCGTCCCTCTTTTCCCCAACTTCTTCTCTACATATATAAATTAATGATCAAGAAAGATATATAAAAGCTTTACACATTGAAACAATGGAGTTTTTCACGAATCTCTGCAAACCATGTTACTTAATTAATTACCTGCTATATCGAAAAGCTTTTCTACCGATTCGGGCAGGTGGATTAGTTTTCCGGTGTCTGTTGTTTCTTCATGTGGATGATGTCCATGGATTACCACCCTCAATGGAAATGCCATTGAAGCTGCTTTATTCATTGGCTTTCCTGCAAATATTTATAGCGTTAAATTTGTTCTTATTATCGTTTCTTTAATTTTTGGTCAATCTTTTTGAAGATCGATCACCAACCTTGCTTATCTTCTTGATCATAATTTGATGTTTTGTGGATTCCAGATTCATCAAGCGATGTCACTTGCTGCAAGATATGACATTATAATCATTATTTTCCATTTCAAACATTACAGAAGCTGCTGCATACCATAAACTAAATAGAGGGAGGTTTTGGAGAAAATCTATAAAAAAAACCTAAAGAACACTCTAGGAGCCCTCTGGACGGTATGCATTTGTGCATGAACGGTATGATTGAAGCTGTTTTTTATGCTATGCACGAATGCATTATATGCACTTGCACGTGTGCATGTTACAAATTACCAGTATGCATTTGTGCATAGATGGAGGTTTCCCCTTAACTTGACCCTATATATAGGGTCAGGTTCCGGGGAAAACCTCAAAAAAGAAAAAAACTAAACAACACCCTGGGATCCCCATCTGGACGGTATGCACAAATGTATACAAACGATTTAAGTTATTTGTTATGCACAAGTTCATGTTACAAATTACCAATATGCATTTGTGCAAACGGTTCCGATGGAGGGCTATAATAGGGTGTTACTCAGTTTTTCAAAAAAAAAATCGGTTTTCTGTAACCCTATTATAAATATCTGTAAATATAGTTAATTAAGCATAATCAATTAACCTCCATATTCAAGTCGCAGAGAAGGTCTGATAAGAATGGTATCTCTTCTTGAACCTCCTTCTTTAAGTTCTTTAAGTACTGAAAACCAACAAGTTAATTAATTAGCTCTGATATATATATTTGCATGAAATCTTTGGAAATTAACCAGATTATCAAGAACCCATTAATTAATTAAACCTGAGTGAAATTGGACATTATGGTTTTCCCATCTTCTGTAAGTGGCTGCACCAGTTCCTTGAAGTGATGATGACTGATTCGAACCACCTGAGATAGTTTCTTGCTCCTAACTGTGAACGGTTGCGGAATGTTGAAAAGAACCGCGATTTCTCCAAACATATCCATCGGCCCTAACTTCGTCAAGAACTAAAAACACGAAACAAAATTGATTAATTAATAAAAGTACCACCACCAGCTGATCATCTTATAGATTATGATCGTTATTAATGAAGCGAAAATTAAACGTACGTACATGCTCCATTCCATTTCGATGTGTTAGAACCTCCTGCATTACGTACACAATATTATTAGAATATATATACTCATTTTGGGTTAATTGAATTTGAATTCGAGAAGGCGAAGTTCATATTTTTGTACCATGGCTCCAGAAACTATGATGTAGAAATCAGTTGGTATCTCATTTTGTAGAATAACTTCAACCTTGGGTGGAAAGTACTCAGCTTTCAAATCTGTAACCTATCAGAAAAACCATAATAATACAAGCAAATATTTACTACATTTCTTGCAAGAATGTTGCCAAGTTTCAATCTTAACTCGATCTTTCGAGTTCAAAATATACAGAAGTTGATATATATATAGAGTCAGGTTAAAAGGGAAACCTCAAAAACCAAGAAACTGAAGAACACCCTGTGAGCCCTTCATCCGGATGGTATGCTCAAATGCATACAAGCGATTGAAGTTGTGTTTTTCTATGTACGTGGGCATATTACAAATTACCAATGCATACTGTCCAGATGAAAGGCTCACGTGGTATTATTCAACTTTTTTTTTTTGAGCTTTTTCCCCGAACCTGACCCTATATATATTTTTCCTCTCATAAAAATTAAAAACCAAGGAATACCCTCGTAACCGTTCATCTGGACAATGTGTACAGGTGCATACAAGTAATTTGTCCGGTATATATGCACATAGGCATAACATGCATACATGCATAAAAACCGAGAAACAACTTCAATTATTTGTATGCACATTTTTAGGGTATTCCATTGAACCTCCCTGTGTATACCAATTGGCTGCTAAGATCTTCTGAAATCCCTTTAAAGAGGTAAGTTTTCTCTACGGTTTTTCGGAAAAGATGCTGAGCAATGCTGGACTGAATCGCTTTCGGTAGATCTTCCATAACTTGTTCGTGCTGTAACTCAGCTGTCTTGAACTTGAGTTGCATATGTGCCAACATTTGCTCTTTCAACCCTTCTGGTAATCTATTCTTGCTTGCATATCTCAAGATCTCGTTGATCGAATCCCTCTTTAATTATTAATTAATTAATTAGTACACGAAAAACATATCATTAATTAAACCACGAAACCATTCTACAAAGAAGTAAAAGATAATTAATTAACCGACCACGATAAACGTTCTAACGGCACTATGAACGATGAGATTGGTCATGTTTCCGATGAGATAGGAAGTGAGTCCAATGTTGAACAACATATAGAAGATATTGAACACTTTTTCTCCTGGATTAACTGCATGTAAATCACCATAACCGACTGTTGTAAGGGTAACAATCGACCAATATAAGGAGTAGGTATATCCTAACCATATGCTTCTATCCTCCAAATCTTGGATGATCGACCCGACCCATGTCTCCTCTAACGGGCGGTGATGGGTGGCTATCCAGTAGTAGAAACATCCAGCTGAATGAACAGCAAAAAGCGTAACCTGTGTGTACAGCTATTATAAATCAACAAAAATCGACGAAGAATACATCATCAAAAATTCAAAAGTGTATATATATATATATATATATTATATGACATACGTACACAGATTAGTTTGATGTATCGTGTCCAGAAGTAGCTGAACCTGGTGTCTTTCTCTAACCTATGGATAACATAAGTCCGAATCACTAACTACTAACTTGCCGTTCAAAAAAAAAAAAAAGTAGCATTTCCATCATGTGAATCGAATTACTAATCATATGAACCTTAAAAAAAAGACTAAATAGACAATTACATTTTTACCCTCATTAAATACTTCCATCATGTGAATCGATTAAATGAATAATTTGTTTCTAATAGGTGAATAGAGGTTTATAAGTTAACACCTTTTTTATTGTTTAACAGAAGATCTTACCTCTATATATACATGTATATATATGATTTTGAAAACTATCTTTACTTCTTCGTACCTTTTTATTACCTAATATTAAGTGCATGAATTTTCAGTATTCTATTATCTTCAAAACAAGAATAAAATCTCATGCTAACCAACATGAGATTTTGATTCTAAGATTGATGGTTTCAATTTTTTTTTTGTTTTAACCCTAAGGTTTAAAACAGTGATTGAAAACATTGTGACCTGATTTATTTTGATTTACAAAGAGTGTTACTTAGAAAAGTCAACATTTTTTTTATTAAACCTGGATATCCAACCCGCTATCTGAGCCGACTAATCCCAGTGCGACCACCCACTTCGCGGGTAGCCTGGAGTCACCGCATGTGAACCTCCGTGGCCACAAGAGAATTTTTGTTCCTCCATGGATTCGAACTTGTGACCGGGTACTTTTGACCTTTGGAGCACGAGCTCAAACCATTGAGGCACCACCTTTGTGGTTTAGAAAAATCAACATTGTGACCCCAATTAATCTCAATCTATATATTAAATGTGTATTATAGGATATTTTTGACGGTGAAACGGATTGACGATGTTATGTGAAAATGCTATGTTAGATAATATTAATCTAATAATTATCGACTGATTTTGCATCTTGAAGCACTCAAAAAAACTGTTTTATATTAATTATTAGTATTTCATGTGTTCAATGTTATTTGTGATGATAAAAAAAGATATTTATTAACGATTTTGCGTACTTTATCAAGGGCCATTTTTTATATCTCGTGCATGACCTATAAAATATCATGAACGAAACCAGCCAATCAATGGCTCAGCTCGAACGAATTCGAACCCATGAGTGTTCCAGAGAGTCTGTAGTGTACCTGGAGAAGAGCTGACTGACACGCCTTAGCCGGAGTAGATTGAGGAAGCCAAAGACCTGGCCACGGTGGAGTTTCCCGGTGAAGAGGCGGTAAATGGACTGAAACGGCAATGTGGAGGCGACGTCCATGGGGAACATCATGTGGGTGACATACCTATAAATTTAAAGAAAGATCGACATAATTAATTAAGGGGATAAAATGGATTTGGATTATGATCAAATGGATTTAATTGATTTAATTACCGTGTGGCGATCTTGTTATGATCATCGACTAGCAAATAGGTGGATTTATCCAAATAAGCAACGAAGAAGGTTAGAACGATATCGATAGCGAAGAACAAGTCGACAACGAGATCGAGAAACATGAGGGAGCCTGTAGCCACCTTGGTGAAAGCTAGCTCGAAAGGGGATGACCATGCCGAGTATATAACCAATACTACTAGAAATGCTTGCCACCATCTTCACATACAACACATTTAAACTTAGCGTCTGTCTGTTAGCAGTTTAACAAGCTTAATTAACTTTATTTGGTCAGCTACACATAACTGTTTGATAGTGATGACATAGAAAGTGTTTACTCAAAAAACTTTTAGGGAAAAGTTTTATACAGGAAACTTGTATAATTATTATACTATATTATCATCATAAGTGTTATAATTTTATATATGTAATTTATGGAGTTGATCTATATTGTAAACATTAGGGAATTTGAGTTTACCGGTATCTACGATCATATGGTGCAATGACGTATTTCTTAAGAGGAGGAGAATCCTCACCAATGAGAGTTCCAAATGCTGGCAAGAGGCTACTCGAGACAGAGGCCATGTTTTTCATAATCTCTTCACTCGAGTGCCGTCTGTACAACAATGGTGTCGGTGATCGTGTCTCCGACAACATCTCTCCCATCTCCGATGACCCTAGTTGGGCTTTGTAGTTTTGTATTTAAGTTTGGTTATGGTATATATAGAGGTTAAATTATTTTTATATTATGATTTTAAATTATATAAATAAAGAAATATAAGGTTATTTTAGGGAAGATAATATAGTTTATTAATTAACAAATGAACATTTGACTTTCTGTTTTTGGAAAGACAAGATCTATACTATTGCTTACTTCATGGGTGTCATTAAATGATCTCTTTTTCCCTCCTCTCTCTCAAACCATTTTTTAAAGCATTAAAATATCGATAATAAAGATATTACAAAAAAATATAAAACTTTTTTTTTATATTGATTGATAGATGATAGGAGCATGGAGTAATTGATATTTCCAAGTTGCGGGATCATAATTTGTTAAAACGAATATAAATATTAATTTACATGATATATTAACTTAATAAAATGAAAATTATTGTAATCATATTTTCAACGATAATTTATGTATATCTTTCAACACAACACAAAAAAATATTATTTAAATAAATGTGTATTTTTCCTAATAATTTTACATAGCAATAATGTCTTAGTTTGTCGAACCACCATGACGTTGACTTTAAGTTTGTAGGTATTGACCAGATTCTTTTACCAAATATTTTCTTCCTCAATTATGTTACGTTTTTTTTAATGCAAGTGTACTACTAGTGGATAATCACATTTATAAAAAATCCAACTATGAGTATAATTTCATCAAACATCTTAAATTAGACCAAAAATTATGAGATAAAACACTTTTACATGGATAATATTTTATACTGATTAATAATAGATAGATAGATTATGATAAATTGAAGGTTTTTCCAAAGAAAATGTGATTCAACCAATAATAACAACAAAGATTAAACCCGTTGATTTTACGAATATCCAGGGATAATTTTTTCTAAAGTTTATTGATTCAACTAATATCAGACTTTAGGTTTCAAATTCAAATTCACTATGAACTCAGAAATTGGAAAGAAAATGGTTATTTTTGAATTCCATGTCTCATCATCCAAATTACACCAGAAACATATAAATACGAGATCCAAAACGAAATGGACCTAGAAAAAAGAGTGGACCAGACCTATCATAAAAGCTTAAACGAAAAATTAAAAACACAGGAAAAAACATAAAAAGCGTCCAGAATCAGGTTCAAACGACATTTTTAGGCCTCGAAAATCTTGTAGGCCACTTCAGGTCCTACCTAGGACGAGCTCCCCTTTTCAAACTTTTGAATCGACGTATTATGGGTCTGAAACAGAGTCCCTTAACAAAAATTATGGTCGTTCAGGATGTTTCGCTCGGTCATGGGCCTCCAGGAACAATAAACCTTGGTTTTCCTCTCTAAGGCCCATATCAAAATGTCTCTAAGGTGCAAATAGCTAGTTACCAAGATCTCTGGCTATGGCGTTGAAGATATGATGGTTTTCAAGAATATTACGATTTGAAATTTTGGAGTTTTTTAGGTGGAATTTGATTGTGTAGTCAATTTGTAATAATTTCGATGCATAAAAGTTGTGTATGTAATGCAAGTGTAACAGCAAAAATATTCGAAAATCAAAAAGTAAAATGAAAGAAAAAGTTCAAAATAAGGTAAAAACGTATTAAATTTAAATGTAACATTCATTAAAACTCAGTTTTAAGAACACAAACAATTGCTCAAATTTGAACACTAAGAATGTTTTAGTTTAGGTGAATATATCACCAACTTAAACACACTTATTAAACTCGAGCAAAATGGTCCAAAAACCAATGATCGGTCATTAGACCGGACCCAATAACCGGGCCATGACAACCGATCGATCCCTTAATGGGTCTAGCTCTAGCTTTCATAAAATCACCAGTAATTATATACAAAAGTAATAGCATTATTAATTTGCCAATGAAGTTAAAACTCAAATTCAAAGTATGCTGCAATTATTTTCATTTCTTTGTATATCAATGTAACAAAAGCAAGAAAACAAACCTTTGGTAGATTTTGACAACAAAAATCCAACAAGTTTTGACTACTAAAAGCCAAGATATCGTCTACCCGTTCTTCTCTATAGAAGGCAAAAATAGCAACCGAAGGAAACAAAAGAATTTATGAACAAACGATCGAGTACTCGAATGATATATATACATACATACATACATACATACACCTCTTCTACCTTCTCGGCTTCAGATGTACGACAAAAACCTTTTCTTTTCTTTTCTTTTTGAATGACAAAAATGCTCTAAAATGTGCCTTTTTCGACATTACAAAACTAATGGAAATGTAGATCATGGAGCCACAAAGTTACATGTATTGAGCTAACCATTGTTTGCACATATCGAGCACTGGAAGTGCGTTTGCGTGTAACGCCTGCAACATTCATTGAAAAAAAAGAACATTTATAAGTAAGGAACATTTCTAAATAAGGGTATTGGTTTGTTATGGAAAAAAGGAACATTTCTAAATAAGGAAAGAATCAAGAATTCAAGAAACTAGGAGCTTTGAGCCTTCAAGAATCAGAATACATACCTGGTGAGCAACATATTGGACGTCCGCCACACTTCCACTACGAGAAGCAATCTGGAAGGCGCTTTTAAGGCGGCCACACACCACACACGCCAAAACTTTCCTGAAATGGCAAGAATGTATTAGAAAGTGGCTTAGCCAGTAAGCTTTCAGGGGGGAGCTTTATGCAGATTGCAGAAAGCCAAGTTTTTTTCCAAAGCTTCCCCTCCAAATTAAAAAAGACGCTCCTCTCTGTTATTGAAGAAAACCCCCCAAACAAAAACCTTCACAATCTATACAGACAGATTAATTCACACAGACAGCTTTACCCATACAGGACTAGTTAACATGAGAATCCAACCTGTGGCTGCTAGTTAACATGTCGATAAGACGATCAGGGCGTTCTTTATGTTTGTTGGCATATACGTTGATAGCTGCTCCCAAAACCTACATTCACAGACAATTTGATATTACAGATTAGCATCAGAATTGTTAGATACTATGTTCTAATAATAAGGAACCTAAGTCCCAACAAAGATCATTATCTCATCGACTGGCCTAGAATATAACCATGGATATATATTTAACATGCGAATTGAATACCAACAACCTTACCGTTTTATTTCCATTGTTCTCAGAGCAAGCTAATCATAAAAATTACCTGGTCCCAGTCTTCATCGTCGATTGTTCCCTTAATATTTCTGAAAAACTCAGTCAATTGTCCGCCTTTCTTTCTATCAGCAAGAGATGACGCAACACCAGCATATATATCAACAGCTGGAAGTTCACATTCAATTCAAGAAAAGAGAATATATAATTGAATTCTTCAAAATACTAATAAAAGACCGAGGGAAATGTTATGACGAAATTGCTACCAGAAAGATTGAATTCGTAGATCACTTGGAAAGCCAAGTCAAAGTTCTTCTCAACAAGAGTTTCGGCAATCTCACACCTCCGCCTGTAGCAAAGAAATGAGATCCCTTATGTTAGTAATCAAGTAATTCTTTTTTTTTTCTGGAACAAAAAGCATATATTTAGCAGACTACACCTTAAGAAAGTAAAAAAAATAACGATATAAAAAAATAATGAAGTGACCATGAACATACCTGAAAGTTTCTGGATCATTTGGATTTCCAAAAAGAGAGTATTTCCATTGAGGCCCATCTGTATCATTAAAGGATTTGATCACATCCACCTGCAATAAAAGAAACATGTTAGCATGCCTCAGTATCACAATGAAAAATGGCAAGCTTTAACCATACAATGGGAAAAAAGAAAAAAAAATTGGGACAGTAAGCTACCTGCATGGCAACTCTGGCAGAAAACTTCACTAGCCCTTCTTCTGTAAGTTTTTGTGATGCACTTTTTCCACGCACACCCTTGGTGACGAGCTTAGTTGAGCCTCCACTTTTGTATCTTGCTGATAAGGCTTCATCAAAATGCATCTTCATCCACATAAGTAAGATAATTAGTTAACAGTCCACCTTAAAAAAATTATTTGTCCCAAAAATACTACTCCAAAGTTAAGATTAAAATAAATATGATGCTCCTAATTTAACCTAACCAAGTATAAACTGCAAAATCAAGGTGATCCCCTAGTAGTTAACTAAATTTAACAAGTAAATATACATGCAAAGACACAAAAATACAAGGACTTACCTTGGCATTTTCCAGGTGTTTTATAGCTTCATCCAGCACAGATGAATTCACAAATAATTGGATACAGCAAAGGCCAGCAGCCACGTGATCATTCCCTATCACCTGAATCATTAATATACCATCAAATCACACATCATCCGACCAAGAAAGATAAAAGATGGACATCCAACATTGCTTTAGGATGAAATGAGAACAGTAATGAAGGCAAGAAGACATTCTTTATAAAAAGGCATTTTCTCGTAGGTTCCTTCCAACATTATGGCACAGAATCAAGAAAATTACAAGAGCGACAATGTTTAAATATTTTTCCTTTTGGTTCACTTCAGTAGTTCTCAACCAGTCCCCTCATTTTTTTATTAATCATGTCACAAAAAAACACAAGGTTAACCCTTTTTCTTAATTCAAAAAAATAACTATTAATCAAAAATCAAGAGATTCAACCAAGAACGTACAAATTACCTGGAATCTGTATAGGTAGTTGAAATGCTTATGAGTTTCACAGAAGACACAAATGCGACTAAGTGCAGCTGCTGTATGCTGCTTTACTGCCACATCCACTGTTGCGGTGGATGACATTCTAGATGACATTACTTCCTCTAAGACATGCATGGCTCCATAACCAATGCACAGGTCACACAAATCATCAACCGATCCATAATCAGTTGAAAGAGGATCTGGTTTCTGTGGGGGAGATGATGACGTAACCGCAAGTGACGACGGTTGAGGAGGAGAAGGAACATCATTTTCAGGAAAAAACAGCATGCAAGCATCCTTATAATGACCATGCTTAAACATAAAATCAAGCAAATTCTGGCGTGTAAACTGCAAATAGGAGATAGCACATCAGAAAACCTGAAATATATAAATGAGATGTGAACTCTTGCTCATGCATTGTTGAGAAGATCACAAATCAGGGGCAACCCAACTAGCTACAAGTATACCACAATCAGATAATGGCACAATGGACTAAAATTTTCTACATGCACGTCAAGAGAATGGTTGAATGTGAGCTTATACGGAAGATCTTGCCATAAATATGGCCTCTTCAGATCCTGACCTAACAATATGATCGATTACCCTGTGGTCTACCTATGATTATTGTTCTCCATTTAGGCTCATGGTTCAATGATATGTAGTATATATGTTTATCTCCCTACATATTGGCTATTAAGATTCTCATCTAACATTGCGACTTTTCTTATAAAGCCGATTACTGATTGATGCTTACTTCTTGTAAATAGTTAACACATTCAAGGTATCTAATACTATCCAGGTTGCTGCGCGGAACATCTTCAAATTCTAAACTATTTACGGAATTATCGTTTGCAGCTTCTTGTGCTCTCCTGGATCTCTCAGATCGTGGAAATGTGGATGGCATGTATAAAACGTTGAGATAGGAGTCAGCAGAAAGAGAATCATCCAAGATTGCAGGTGCACTTTTAGCCAAATGCTCGTACCTGCAGCATAAGTTAAAGTTTGTAATGATCTTAAGCATACTAAATTGGTGACTGATTTTCACATACATATTGTAAACAGAATACTTTCTTACATGGAACGAACTGATGAAACATCTGCTGGTGGACCTCCTTCAATTGTATTAATAATATCTTGAATAACAGATGCAGGATCATCCTTGTACAATTGAAGTGCTTGCCTATGCACAATGTAAGCATTAGATCATCAAATAGAGAAATAAAGATTTGAGAATGCCTTTGTATTACACAGCGATTATGATTACACTAAAGGGTGAGCTTAACATACTTGAATTTGACACGAGCTTGAGCATAGTGCTCCATCCGAATTAAAGCAAGTCCCCACGCATTCCATACAGCAAAGGCGTCAATCTTTAAAGATCCAGACATAACTATCCCCGTTAGATAGAAGAAAATGAAAACGTAGATTGCAAAAATGTCTATGTACCATACATACCTTACACTTCTTACAAGTATACACGGCCATGCTATACCGTTCCTCCAGAATCAATCGATCACGCAGCCGTGCAGAAGATTCCTTATCGGCAATATCATCAAGGGAAGCAGCAATTCCATATCCCAGAAGGCTTTGCAACAGTTCAGCCCGTCGGAGCCAGATGTCAGCTTGCGAGAGAACTTCAGAGAGCTCATCTGTTGACTGATTCCCCATGGTAGAGCTGCTTGACTCAGAGAATGTATCCTCAACATCTTTACTTCTTTCAGAATAACTGGATAACTCATTTCCTCCAGAAAGCTTTCTAAGCTGAGACTTGGCATAAAGGAGCCCCTGCAGAATACAAAACAAGCTTTATAGTAGTTCATGCATATATATAACCACTTTTATAAGATAACTCCTAGATACCTGAACAAATGTCTCTGTAGCATGATAAGCTCGACCAATTATTTCCATTGATGCACTTTCAGGAAGCTGTTGAGAGCTTAAAACAGCTCTCATTTGATTTACACACAAATCCAGAGCACCTTTGGCGGAAGAACTCTCATCCGCACACAGAGAAAGTAGTTCCTATACGCATAGAAATAAACCTTTAGAATAAGACAACAGCATAATCTATGTAATGCTAGAATCAACAACTTCAACTAGTACAGCTGGTATGCATGAAGGATTTATATTTCAGAGAAGCCATTTTCATACCCATATGGAACACCTAAGCAACAGGTGCAATAGAAACAAAGTTTTCCTTTACACTTGCGTGGAGACAACTTTTTTTTTCGGAAAAAGGATCATATTCTTGGGAATCTTGACCTACTGAATTTAGTTAAGATCTATTAAACCAGATTTTGAAAGATCAAGTCACAAATACATGAGCAGTAAAATAACAGCCATTTGCTAGTAAGAACAAGGGAACTCAATGATATCTACCCTTATAACGCCTTTCTTCTGAAGCTCAAGATCTTTTAGATGTCACAAGAGAAAACAAGGCCGAAAGTACGAAAATGTTGACATTTTTTTGGTAAAAGTCAGATAAGTTTTCAATAATATGGCATATTAGCATATGGGTTCTTCAGTAACAAGATGTTGACCCCCAATCGGCCAATCCCCATCATCCTTCTATCAATATTTAGGCATTTCCGAGGACATGACCCGGCATAGAATTCTTGTAGACGCATGATTAGGGGTGGGGATCTGTAGACAGCATAGACAGGAGGAAGGGATCTGGAGAGGTAGAGGGTGGAGGATAGGGTTAGTGAGTCGTTAGTTAGGTTACCACAGCCCAAGGTTAGACTAATTATGTGTAGTTTCTTTACCTTGTTTATGTTTTTCTTGTACCAGCCTATACATGTATGTTATTACTTACACATAACTAGCTTTTCAAAGTTTATCTTATAGGCATTTCTCTCTGTGTGACACTTTTCAAGCCGGGGGTCTTCAAGGAAACAACCAGTCTACACTTTAAGGTTGATGTGAGGTCTTCGTACATCTTACCCATCCCAGACACCCACCTCCGGGTGCGATATACTGAGCTTGTTTGGTTTATCCTTTTATCAAAATTTACTATTGGAAGGGTATTAAAAACCACATGCCACTATGTCAGAAAAAACTTTTTCTTTTCATTTACAAATTACACATGATTGATAACACACGATTTAACTTCCGGTGTGCATATTTCCTAAATAAATATTTATTGAGTTCTTCATTTCTCCACCATCTCAATTAAAGGTTGTTCCTCTTTTCTCTTAACTTGCAGCCATCATATACTTTATCTATAATCTATCAAGTTGACCCAAGCTTCCTACAGAGCTTTTTTTGTTGGATGTGCATAATTACGATACATATAGCAATGGATGAAGTAAAGATTGTCTAACTGGCAATCAAACTTTGGTGTTGTTCTATCTGCAATGCTGATTCTCTCTGTGGCCAGTAACAGTAAGTCCAGTAGAAAGGGAGTTCCACCCAGTTTCTTTCTCCCTCCACATAATTACAGTTCTATATGTATGTGTGTACATAGATACAAGTGTCAAAGCAAGATTATATGTTGGAAATCATTTTATGAACTCTTTTTCCTTCTATTTTCTCTTTTATTCAATCCAAACCATCACTCCTCACTGTATGAGATGAGGTTTTTCAATAAAATCAATTAGGTAAGAAGAATTCAAAATCCTAGATCATAAGTATCAGTTTGATCACTAAAGTTAGAGGGATAAAAAAATTCCACAAATCACAATATTAATTTAGAAGGGGCGCTACATCCATATGAAGAAAACTATAACATACAAGCATTACCTCTTTCTGGTAAAACAGAAGGTGATACCAGAAAGAAAAAATATATGGTAGGAAAATCCTCTAACTGACATTCGACAGAGATGAGACTTCTTTCAGACAGAAACTGCAATTAGTGATAAAATCCCGCTTCAAAGGACGTGAATGATATTGACATACCATTTGTAAGGAATTCCAAATATCAATGGACATATGAACCAAAAAGAATTAAAGGAAGTGCCATTAGGTCAAAAATGCAGTTGTTGATACGCCAATTCTTAACAATATATGAAACTAACAAGTAACATCTAGCTACTTACAAAAGATCATATCTATCAGCGTCTTCTAAGCAGGATCCAAGGGAAACAAGTCTAAAGGAACTTACTGGCTCACTGAGAAAAAAACTAATATAATGTAATCTAAAATACTTTATATCCATTGAAAATCAGAAAGCTCAAAAGATTAATTGTAGACCAGTAAAGAAACTAAAGATAAAATTGAAGGACTTTAACGTGCTAAAGAGTTTCCATATGAATCTGTTCCTAGCACATTATATAATGTATAAAGATCGGTTAAGAAGGCACCATACCTTGAAGAGAATGATGTCTGGGGCACTTTCATAGTGATGAGAGGAACGGACAGCTTCATCCTTATATGTGTCACCTGTGAGCATCCACTGTTCAGCAATAGAAACCGAAGGAATACGTTCTTGGCCATCCATGCTGTATGATGAAACTCGATCTTCTTGAATGCCAGCCATTGCCTCCCATGTAGCTCTTTCAGATTGTGTCAGTCCAGAACCTTTTCTTTTCCTCTGAACATCCTTAGGAGCAGCTTTCTCTGCACTATTCCTTGGATTCCAAGAAAATGCCCTACGAGCCTCCTTTTGCAAGTTACTTAGGCTGTTAGAGAACGAAGATCTTGTAGGAGTGCCAGACTTCTGCTTTGTTTTTGGACCTGAAACTTGTATCCGCGACTCACGACGAGGTGGGCTTATGGTAACAGAAATTGCTTTGGCTGCATACGTAAGAATTTTGTTGTTGTCTCTCAGTGACGGGAATTCTTTAAGTATCTGGAAACAAATATTATACGCCAAACATCAGGAAACCGATCTTCGAACATCATACATGGAAGAGAGTTTGTGTTGTTAACATACCAAAGAAGCAGATTGTAGTTGTTTGCGCATTAGCAGAACTTCCACAATCAACTGAGGGTGCTCGTGTAACGAAGAACATCTTTGCTGCCACGGCAAAGGCAAAACAGCCAACACACGAAGACCTAAGGCCCACAAATTAAGCCGGGAAAGCTCGGGTTCGTTCAAGTTGCTGTCTCTTCTTTTTAGAAAAAAATGAACCTTCAAACAAAAGCAAACATGCCTACTTAAGCTGCGTTCTTTCTAAATTGATTAACGAAAAATCAAAGAATGTACTCTTACAAGCAATTGTTTAGATCGCAGGTTGGGCAGTTGCTGCATTGCACCCATTGCAACTGGCAGAGCATCTTCTGAATCACGCAGAGAAGACAGAAATCGTGAAGCTTCAGCGGGACCACCACCATTTATGGGGTCTGCTGTAAGAAGCTTCACAAGTTGACGGCCCTGCAGTTCTCTACGAAGTTCAATAGATAACCCTGCACTTTCAGCAACCTCTAAAGCAGCAGAAACAGCTCCCTTTTCAGCTAATCTAAGGGCCAAACCCTCAGGATCTTCCTTGCACTCTGCCTCAACCTGACAAATCAAGAATATTGGAAAGGGGAGACGGAAAAATATTGGACCACAAATTATGGTTAACAATTAACAAGAATAACTATTAACATTGCATAGATATCGCTATTAAGAATGCATTTAACCTCTTGCCAGCTACTGTAACGGTCATCTGCAGATAATATGTGACTGTATCGCATCAAAGCTTGCCTCCTGAGAACAACCTATATACACAACATACATGTGAGGGGTAGTAGTAGTAATATATAGGGTCAGGTTTAGGGAAAAACCGCAAAAAAAATGAAAAAATGAGGAACACCATGATAATCATTCATCTGGACCGTATGCACATGTGCATACAAGTAATTTGTAAGCAATTTGTACGGTATGCACACGTGCATAAAAGCCAAGAAATATCTTCAATTACTTATATGCACATGTGTACACTGTCCAATTGAATGGTTACTAGAGTGTTTATTAGTTTTCCATTTTTTTTGGGTTTTCCCCTGAACCTCTCTCCCTCCCTCTCTCTCTCTCTATATATATATATATATGTGTGTGTGTGTGTGTGTGTGTGTGTGTGTGCGCGCGCGCAACCCCAACCTCCTTGGAGGTCCAGGGTTCAAGCCTCACCAAAGATGAGGAGTATGTGTGAGTTTTGCAGCATATTAATATTATATACTTCAAGAAAAAACATCACTTGGTCTAAAACATCTCCAAACATCTGCACACTCCAATTATATCATGAGTTGGTAAAATAAACACCAAACTAGATACCTCGTTCTTAGAAGGATCATTTTCGCCCAAGTGACAGTGACACATGGTGAGAACATCCAAAGCAGCATCCAACTCCCACCTATGCAAATATCTGTAGTAGGAGAAAACATTTATGAATGACTTATCCAGTTCTTATCCAGAATCTGATCTAATTGAGTACTATCAAAAAGTAAGTGTTAGTAAACTGCAATAAGAGAAACCTAAATACATAATAAATTAATAATGACAGTACTACATAGAGAACTCCAAAAAATGGAAACATCTAGCCATAAGAAATAGAAAAAATCACGATGTCAGTAGTTATACTTGAGGACAAGTGTTGCTGCAAGTTGTTTATCTTTCAGCCGTAGACAATATTTCCAGCTATTGCTTGGTATTCTAAAGCTCGAGTGACCTGAACGATTGAAGGCAGTATGATTTTCCTCCTCACGTTCGATAAGTAACTTAAGTAAATAATCTGAAGCGCCATCGCGTAAGCATCGATCGGAAAGAGCAAGAGCATCCATTAGTTTTCCTTCATCTATCAATCTAAGAATGCATAGGAAAAATGGAGTAAGAAACAGTAAGTAGTTTAATGTTACAACATCAAATAGAAAATTAATGCACATTGCAATATGACACAAGGAACGGTTTTAGATATAGAATATCTACACGAAGTAAATTCTATCTTGTCCAGTCACTTAACACACTAAAAAACAATTTAAAGGAAATTTCTTTCTTTTTACTTCACTTTTTCGATCTTGTGAAAGATTAGAGACTACATAAGGTGATTCATTTTTTTTCTTATTGTTCTTGTGCGTGAATTTACAATGACATATGGGAAATTATTGGAAATTGAAGAGATAATGAGGATAGAAATGGTAGTTGAAGAAGAATTCAAATGGCATAAATTCCATCAAGTACATTTGTTTTATAAAGAAGTGTTCACTTAAGCTTTTAAGTTTAACAAATAGAGCCCTGAGCTTTAGGTTTGTTGCCATTTAGTCACTTTTACATATATGACAGTCTCACTTGCCATCTATCCGCTCTGGTTCTTACAAACTACTCCTTACTACAGGTTTTATGCAATTGTAACAGTCTATTTTGTCTTAAGAACCCCTAACTACAGACTAACGGGCAAAGGAGATAAAAGAAATATAAAAGGTGCATTGAAGGGCATTATGGTCATTTTATGGTTTTCCAGTGACTTTTTGCCATATCTGATAAAAAAACGAGCTGATTGCAAATTCCAATTACCTCTTTTAGTCATTTCTTAGTTCACATATCTAAGTGAGACTTGTTGCATCTCTGGTGGCCTCAATGCCTTATTATACCTATTTTCTACAAGACCCACTCTTTGAACACCAAAACTAGATTAGAAGAAATGCTTATATTATGTTTAGCTATCATTCCTCTACGATTCACTTACTTCTGTCAATGGGTAAGATTAACAATCACTTCATTTTTATGAAGACCAAGGAAATCAAGTCGTGTCCTATATGGAGATAACAATGAACATAGAATGAATAAAAAATATGGTAAAAGACAGTAGGCAATACACAAAGGTGCACTATTCGATGTGAAGTGAAGTTCCTAAATGAGATATAAAGCTAAAAGAAGGGAAACTACCGTACCTTTCAACGGCTTTTTCATATGGTTTTTCATTCTCCCATCCAAAAGAAAGGAATACTGTGGTATCAATCTCAGCAGTTTCGGACTTGGGAGAATCTTGCCAAATACCACTTTCATTTGTGGTGTCTGGAAGAACTGGAATGCTGGTGCCAACAGCTAGGTCATCATGTTCTAAATCAGAATCACTATCATGCTCACGAAAACGCTTGACAGAAGTTTTTGCCTCAGTTTTATCAATTCCATCACTAATCATGTTCTCGGCAGTTACAGCAACCTCTGAAACTCGGTGAAGATTAGTTTGCATTTGTATCCACCGATTCAAGGTTGGGAACCTGCTCACCAAAATTAGAAGTTAAATGGCATAAAACACCGGCAAACTAACTGAAATCAGTTTAATTTAACGTGCAAACAGATGAAAAGCAACCTCTCTGATTGATCAAGTGCAAACTCATAGAATAATCTGTCAGCATCATGCTTCTGCACTGATCCATCATTCAAGGAACTTGATATGCTAGAGTCACTGCCACCATATAATATATAGTTCCCAAAAACACATGCTAAGACAGCTCTGACAGGGGAGAGTTTCACAAGATGCTTTACAACATCCAACTGAAGAGGGTACAGAGGAACTCCAGGTGTGGCTGAGGAAGGACAATATGAACTGGGTTTGGCTTCTTTTGATGAGGGGGAAAGAAGTTTACACTCTGAACTACTTTTGGGACACGTAGGAATTACTGCAATGTCTGCCCAACCATGACCAGACCTTGGTGGATAAATCGGGGGTACACATGCAGAAATCACTTCATGGACAAAATCAGCAGACATAATTTCCGCTACCTTTGCGGCTGCATCAGTGCTACCTCGGTCAAAGACCAAACGAGTCAAAAGCTGTAAGCAACAGGTTGGAAAATAAAACGAGTCAAAAGTTGTGAATAGCTTAATGAAATAATCAAGTTCTCAAACAGCAAAGCTATATTAACATCCATATATACAAGCTATAAGACTGAAATCCCAATTTGAAAGGATTATGTAGTTTTTTATTATCCGAATTGGATTACGCCTTGTTCATATTCCAAACTGTGTTATGTAAACAGGTCAATGACAAAATTGCAGAAACACCCAATATGCTTTAATAGAGGAAAATACTAGCATAAAGCAGATCAAACAGCTACTATCAGACTTTTAGCAATTGTAATTACATTAAAGCTGAAAAACAAATATCAACTTCAGGTGCAATTTGACTTCCACTTCCACAAAATGGAAATACAGTAAGATCTTTGAGAAAAAACGTGGTGGAAATCAGGACCCATTAGAATTTTATGTGTAAATCAAGGAAGATTATTAAGTCTTCCACACTCAGCTAGAGAGCTTTTTCCGGAAAGGCACAGGCTGAGCCACCAAGAAAAAAGTTATGAATAAAAAGAAGATGGCTTTTTATAACAACCAGCTTAGCACACAACATATATCACCTTCCATACAGAATCCAAAAGGGGAACATAATCAGAAAAAGTTTCAGTGAATGGTCAGAAATATCATGTTGTTAAACCAACCAACTTGATTTATAAATCCCATAGCGTTTAGAAATGGTGTAAAGGATACACTCAATCCATACACATATTTAGGGACCTTCAATGGCAAGTTTACAGTTTTTCAAATTCCTCATTGTTGTGCACAAGAGGTAGAAGAATTTAATAGAATTACACAAGAACAGTGCTTCAAAACAAGTTCAAAAAGGATCCAAGTTGCTCAATATTTCATCCCAACTTATCCCTATAAAACAACTTCATTTTATAACAAACGTACACAAATTATTCAGCTTCGTATTTTGTTGAACAAAAGAACCTTCAAATTAAGATGGTAATGCATCTTCAATAAGATTCCAACAAAAGCTTCTCCAATATTATATTCATTGTGGCACATCCATCTCCACCACCCCTCCCCAAATTAAAGGAAGAATAAAGATGATGCTTTAAGATCCAAATTGGGAAGCAAAAAGATACACATATTGGCAAAATCTACTTTCAATAGAAAATACAAGGAGACAAGAAGCTAAGACAAGGAAAAAAGATGACTTACGTCTTTAGGCCATTCGTAAATGAGAGAGAAATAGTTGAAATCATGAGTAGTATCTGTCCCATCAACTATGTCACCAATAGCTGCAATATGGAGGATAAATTGGGAGAGATAGGTTGTAACCTTGGAAGTCAAGGGGCCATATATTCTCTTTTCAGCATCTTTCACATCATATGATGATGTAGAAGCCATGGACTTCTCACCACTAAATGGAACTGATAATGTTTGCCTCATGGGTCTCAATCCAAGTCCCAAAACTCCTCCCTTGTCATGATTCAAAGCATCCTTATCAGGATATGAACTCTCTGCTCTCATATATTCTCTTTCATTTTCTTCATCAGCAATAGCTCTTGCAAGATTATGAAGCTTACCTGATATTGATCAAAATGATCAAACTTCATAATAGAAAGTGAGAAAATGAAAAGTATGCCCACAATAACTATCATCCCTGTATAGAGGTTGGACAGCGGTCGTATAGTCGAATTAGGTCCTGTTTGTTAGCAGCTTAATGAGCTTAATAGGACTCGCAGCTTATTCGGTCAGCTATACATGATTGTTTGGTAGTGGCTTAATGATATAGAAAGTGGCTTATTCAGGGAGAGCTTAATGCAGAAAGCCAAGTTTTTTCCAAACCTGTCTTTCTCAATTAAAAACCATGCTCATTCCATCTATGAAAAAACCTTCTTTACAAACGGATTAATCCACACAGACAACTTTATCCATTCAGGACTTGATGGAAAACCAACCAAACACCCCCTTACTGTCATAAACTAATTGGAAATAAAAGCATTGATCTTTCATCTATGGGAAGGCTTTTACGGAAAGATGAATACAGGAATAAGCCAAAAGTGTCGGATGACAGATCTAAAAGATGAACAAAGAGTGGAAATGCAAGAAAGATTACCGCTAAGAAACTGCCGCTTCCCCATGTAAGCATCTTCAATCATTTGATGTAGCATCGCAAGAGCACGCTCCCTATGTCCTTGCCGCTGGAAATCCTTTGATGAAGTATTTATCAGGTCTCCTGTTAAAAGAGCCTGAAGTACTGGAAACTTGTCCTAAAAAACGTAATGATGTCATGTAAATGAAGTATTACTTAGACATGTTTTACTTATATTAGAAAGATCTGTATACAGATCTTCCTGATAAACGTAAAATGAATTAGATGACACATTACAACAAACATCTTATGATCAACAAGTATATACAAAATAAGTGGCTCCTATATGCACATCCAAAAGGAAATATCAAATAGCAAGAACCAACCTGTTCCAACAATTCTTGTAGACGTTTGAGCAGACGCTTTGCCACTGAAATTATTCCAATCTCATAAATCTGATCCCAATAAGTAGCGCCTATCTTAGGAGCACGACCAGGATAGATCTCTGACAACATAACTTGAGCCTGTATGATCACAAGTCCAGGTACAATCAACTTCTTTTAGATATATGTTGACATAGGTAATGTTAAATAAACATATCATCGCAAAACTCCATGCATTATTGTCATTTATTACCACAAACACCACAGAATTAACACAAGCATTTAAAAGCAGCACTAACATAATGCGCAGAAAGATTGGGTGAAAAAGTTGGAGATGCCACCCAATAGTTCTACTGTGATTAACAGCAAACAATGAAGTCTCATAATTCTCCGCATGATACTAAGCCAAGTAAAAAAGAGTGTCATATGCAAAAGGGCCGATATGCTTTGAAATTTTTTTGGCTTCGGAATACCTCCGTAAGCCATCTGAAGGGATGAAGAACACTGTTTTAGATACAGTGATATTTCCCATCACTTAGGAAGCATCCTCAATTGCTTCAATTAACAACTAACCGTTCAATCAAGTGTTTCAAAAAATAAAACGAGGTCTAATCAAACTTTCTCAACTTGTCTTCATCAATCAAATTTTCTCAACTTAAAGGGTTTACATTCCTTTCTATGTAACTGTGTCAATGAAACAATGAATTAAGCATGCACATAAAGTAATTTATGAAAATAACATAGTATCAAAGTTTTATTTCTCATATGTCTACACAATCTAAAAATAATTGTTTTATATACTAAAATAAATCACATCTTCTGCATAAGGTCTTCTTAATCCTTGCTTAGGCGATTGAGGGCTAAAAGGTTACTCGACCCCCTAGCTCAGAACACTAATATAACCAAATTGATAGCATGGTAATAAGTTGTTGTCATAAAAGGGAGACAAGAGTAGAAATAGGGAATATATTTCGATAGAAAAAGAGCCTAGAGAATGCCAGAATGGTGTACAGTTTGATCAAAATTCACAAAGATATAATTATTTTAGTCAACTGAGAGTCGTTCATGCATATGCCCCTGTGCCAGACTCCAACAATCTAATAAATGACAATTAGGGGAGGACCTAAAAGTAGAGGTTCTTCTTTCTGTTGTTTCAGACTTTCAGAGACAAAATACAAATTGAAACACAGGTGATAGATTAGCATCCAAAACCACATAAACTTCGCGTCAAGAATAGCAGATTCAATTCTAATGCCTAAATGTATCTTTTTTGTGGAATGGAGGGAATAATATTTCACTTGCCTGATCTAGAAGCTTATGGGACAAAGTTGAGGACCTTGAAGATGCCGCAGCTACATCGATGCATAGAAGAGTCTAGCAGGAAGCATAAAGAAAATGTAAATTTGCATACCACACTTACAAATGTAGGTGTTTCAAACTTCCTTTGGGTCCACAACAAACCAAAGGGAAGAAAAATGAAATAGAAATAACAGAAAGAGAATATCATACTGCAACCAAAGGACCTAATTGAGAGCGGAGAGTGGAAAAATCTAATTCTTGGACAACAGAAGTTCCATCAGCAGCACGAGAAACAGCATCCGCAGCCTGCAGAATCACAAAAACAAAACACTGTTGCATTAGCATTGGATTTAAAAATGAACATATTATTTATTAATTATCAAACAGTTGTAATTGGAAACTGTAATTAGAAGTGTGTGTCAAGACACTGTATTCCTTTTTGAAACACTCATCAATGCTCATCCATAAGTAGCAATCAACATCTTTATCGAACTACAAGTCATTTATGGATCAATCACACTTCTTCATTTCTCAAATAAATGCACACTTCAATAGAATTTATAATCAGCATAGGAGACCACTATATTGATAATAAATTACACCTAGACTTCAAACATCTCAGGGTAATCCCAAAATATTCTACATTTATTAATTTTCTTAAATAAATGAAATCATACAATATTCCCATCCTTGTGCACACACAACACCAAGAATGAAAATTGAAATAAGCATCAAGCACATTTAAAAATATAGTATTTTTTTTCTACATTTATGTACACCTCCGTTGGTCTATTAATTGTTAAATGTTGCTTTCTTGGCCATTTCAACTTGTTTGGTGCCTTTACCAATCTATTCAATTTCTTATATTCTTAGGAAAATTTTTAGAGAGCTCAATCTACATATAGTTCAATGCAAACACTTTAGTGGACGTTTCCTTTTAAATACTTGAAGATTGATGTTTCCTTAGGTGAACTAATCTATCATATCTATTAGTATGCAAATAAAACAAAAGCATTGAGTTAGTAACACATGTAAAACAAACAATAATTTCTTCATGCAAAAGTACTGGTAATTAATATAGTCACCAGCTAGGTACATACAGATGCTCTCTTAAAGGCTCCATCCACCCATTCAGCCAGTTCAAGAGTTGCTTTATCTTCTGGAGGTAGTGAAAAACGGTTGACAGCCTCTTCTCCGATGTCATACTTTGCCCTCTGCATGCAACTGAATAATAAATAATGGTCAAACTGCAACTTAAATTCAATAAGTCACCGTCTCCCATTCAAGGAAGTAAATAAAACATTTTAAAAACTATAGACATGGTTTCAACCACTAAAGCATGCCAACTGTCTTTTATGCTTTGCTTGGTTAGCTAGTTTATGTGCACTTATCCTTAAAGGTGCATACTAACAGATTTTGAAAGGTATAACCATATGTGTTAAATAGCCCATATGAAATGAGTATATACAAGCTGAGCCCAAGCCTAAGTTTTCTGAGCTAGGTAAACCACAAGCTGAGCCAAGTCTACAAGTTTTTTTATGATCCAAGCAAGCTCCAGATAGGGCTCAAATACATCTTAATTTTCAACAACGAACCACCATTAAAAAGTGCGTACATATACATACGTACGATACACAGAAAGCCAACATCATTCGCAATAGTTTCACAAAATACTTCGCCCGCTCTACAACGAAAAACTTGTTAACCAATGCTTCCACAAGAAAAACAATAAGATACACATAACTTGATATTTAAATGGTATAAATGATAGTCAGTTATTGTTAAGTCAAACTCACAGATTCAGCAGCTTAGATGGGGCTGCACGTAGTACAGTTGATGCCTCCTCCCATTTCCACTGACGGTCAGACAAGGGAAGAAGGCTTTGCAAGATTGATAACCGCCATTCCCAATCTTCAATGAAGGATCTTGCCTTTGAGATTCTCCACTCTAAAGCTTGTCTCCCATCAGTAGGCACATTTCCATCGACTGCAATCTCCTCTTCAGTAACAGTCGCAGGTAGATTCTGCCGCAATATATTAAGGAGCCTCCCTGTGAAGGATACGACCATCGTATTCCCTTCTTCATTAGTGCAGGGATCAGCACTTCCCCCACTATCGGTGTTGGATGACTCAGGTTGTCTCCTAGGTGGTGGACGTGGCGATAAGTCACAAGAAAGATCATCAATATGCAAAAGTGAGATAACAATGTTCACCATCATTATCTGCATCATTAGAAGGGTTATTATTCGCTTAGGTTATCAAAATAAATGATATTATTTAGAGCAATATTGATGATAACACGACTAAAATATGACCATAGAAGATCAGACTAGGCATGGAATGTAAAACAGCAATGATATTGACAATCACAATAAAAATAATAATCTGGAACAACAGAAGAACTTGCATCATTGTGCCTTCCCTTGTATTCCAATAACACAACAAATCTAGCCTGAATGTCATTTATCTTCAAAAGCCATCCATACGTTTCTTTCCTGATTTACGAAATATCAAGCATGATGCCATATTTTATACCAACTTTAATGCATTTCAATGTCCTTGATCTTTCCTAGTAGTTCGAAATCATCTCTGCAATATTCATTCTGTAAAATATTCTCAATCATTGTCATAGTGTTTTTTGAATCTAATAAATTAATTTAAAATTTTCCTGGGGGAATGATTCATCAGCAATTGTTCAGCATCAAAACATATAGATAGCATAACCATCTTAGGGATAGCATTGACAAATTTATTATTTTGACAAAGAGCTATTTGATCTCCATTATACTACAAAAATTAGAATTTGGTCCTAGAAAATCCATATCAACACGTTATTTAAACACATCATTACTAGTCAAAGGCAAATTGACACATTCCAGCGACCTATTTCAGTTGCAAATGATCCCAACCTTCTAGTTTTGGGTGGTTGGAAGGGGAGTTTGAGCAAAACCTTTTAAATCAGAGGAGAAGGAAGCAGAGAGAGATGAGAAAGTACACATGTGTGTTTTAATTAATGAAAACGCTAATCAAAGATGATTATCTCATTTCTTGTAATAAGATGCCATGTGACTAAGCAAAGTTCCCACATATATGCATAATGAAGAAGGGACTAAGAGACAACCTTGCGTGGAATGTTGTTGATGGCCTCCAAATGGATACTAAGGTCTTTCAAGTAAGATAATGCCATTTGATAGCTTTTAACTTCATTATTCTTACTGTTCCCCATAGCTCCAAGGGCAAGAACAGCAGATTCCATGGCGTAGCGCATGTGCATGAGTTCAACATCTTTCATCCTGTGAAACACATAACAAAACCACAACAAAAACAAAAAAGGTATTACACACACATATAGGCATGTGACCAACTGTTCTTGTTTATATAACAATTACGTTCACCTGCCCTTATCTATTAAATATGCCACACAAAAGAGATTAAACATGCACTGGTAGCACTTGGTCTTTTAACACGCACTCTGATTCAACTACCATATATGCAATAATTGAAAAATAAAAATAAATATAAAACGGTAAATGAGAATGATACTCCCTAACCTGAGGTGATAGAGACTCATTCCTAAGACATAAAGAAATGGACGCTACCTTTTCCAGGCTGCTAAATTTGAGGTGATTGGTTGCATGCTAAATAACTCAATAGCTTCTTGAAATCTTATGTCTGGAACTACATCAAACAAAACCTGTACATACAAAAAAGGAAATCAGCACCTCTCAAGTACAATAATCTCAACAAGCATTTTAATTTACAAAGTGGATTTATCCAAAAGCTTACAATTGGGCATAAGAACCCAATAGGCTTCCTAAACCATTTAACTAAACATACAAATGAACAAAAAGATCGACCAAACACGAGTACAAAGAGCACAAACGTTATCATTAGAGTAATACATAACCAGTTAAAGAAGCAATATATAGACTCCAACTGTTGCATTTAGCACTCAGCTTAATGGCATACCAAAAACTAATTCCTTCTCCAGCAAGTTAGTAAACTTCATCCCTTTCCAAAAAAAGAACCTCATCAAGTTAAGGCTGTAGATTTTCATTTCTCCTATTATGCCCTTAAGTTTATTAGACAATTAAATATGCCAATTGACTACAGGGAATTAGGAGACTTTTGGAAATTATGGAAGACGAAATTTAGTTTGTTAAGTAAATGGAAACGATTTAAATTTAGTTTGGATATAAATACCTGAAAAGGCTGAATATACTTGCTACTTTCAATATATTGGGCTAAAACAATTCAAATTTCCTTCAGGAATTCTCTTTAGACAAAATTACTACAAGTTTGATGACGCAATCATGAAGAACAAGGTACAGGATGGTGATGCACAAGGAAACACTTTGAGCACATCTTGAGCTCTTCACTAGACAAATAAGTTTGAGAGATGGTAGGAATATTATAACATGAGGTTATTAAGTTGCTAAAGTTTGGAGTTGATTTTGATGATGCAAGTATAAGCATGTGTAATTTAAATGACAATCAATGGATAAGAGCTTGATTGCAATACTTTTCATCCTAGAGATGGAGCTTCACGATCATTTTTATATGTCATCCCAAAAGTTTTTATAATCTTCCCACAAACCCCATGGAATAAAAGTATAAATATAGATGTTTTCCTATATGTCGTACATGTAATAGTTAAAGTGAATAGAGAGTATTAAGCAGAGGCTTAGTAAAGAAATAAAGCGATTATGAAACATGTAGGCAAATCTAGATTTCAGTATTATACTTGTGAAAATGCATGCAATGTTGTTTTATTAATTGTGCTACACTACTAGTTGGCATACAATAAAAATGAACCGAGAATTTAGATACGGTGAAAACCAATTGAAAATATTAAGAAGTGGGCCATCCTAGGGTTTCTGGACATTAATGGCATCCTCTTATGCATCGTTGTCTAAGGCCAACTCCTTTTTGGTAAATTCCACTCACTCAAATATCCCTTCACTACTCCCCAGCCCAAAATGTCAATCTTGGAAGAACACTACCTCTCATAAGCACCTCTTAGTTCAAGTACTCTCATCTAAACCTTAGCATTCAAACATCTACACTAGAGATGAACAAACGATCTCAAATGATGTTGCCACAACTTCTTCTCAACCAATATCATCCCAAACTTCTCTTGTATATTTATGCGAACCAAGATGCGAAAAAGACTTTTTGGATAGCCTTCCAGTTTATAACATATTCATATCCGTTGATGTGCAGCCACACATCCACCTCAACATGACCCTCATACTAAAAAACTTTACATCATACCACATCTAACCATCGTATAAAACTACTCTCAAAGGTGCAACAGGTACGCTAACAATTATGACGAACTTTATGCAAAAAGAAAGGAAGGCCTAAGTACAACATACTATTTCATGAAATTGACTCCTATCTTGGCATTCAATCTCAATGATTATCAATTAATTCAAAGGTTTCCTTTTTTCACTCATGTACTACTCCATATTGCAGAATGAACACAACTTAACAGAAAACGAGTCTTAAATTATTACCAGGATAGATATTTCTACAAACTAAGGATGAAAAAATAAACCAAGCATGCAGAATATATAAAATATGTCAACTAACCCATTTTCATCTCAATGTGCACATATAATTTACTAGTAGAATTCAGGAAAAGAAAGTGCCTTAAATGACCAACAAAGTTTACAGACTTACTCGAAGAGGGCTATGGATTGATAATCTTTCCAGAACAAGATTTTCAACAAATGGGTCCAACTGGAAATCTTCATTAAGTTCTGTATGCCCTTTTCCAGACAAGAGTAATGATGATTTCAAACTCCATGATTGTCCAGAATTTACACATGCAACAAAAGAAGCCAGATCAAGTTGGTAACTTAGAAAGTCACAAAGATGTTCAACAGCGGACACCTGCCAAAATTAAAAAGTCATACTTGATGTTTGGGATTTACCAGCTGATGAAGCGAAAGCCGAAAACATGTCAGATTAAATTTGGAAGGAAAGAAACAATACCTCATCTGATTTATCATAGAGAGGAGATTCTTCCAGCCTGAGAATTTGTGATTTACTAGTCCAGAAAAGCTGCATCAACTTCCTTCTCATATCTGTTTTCCCGGGCAAAAGATCCCAACCCATAACAGCTACAAGAGGTTGAAGTCGGGGGTACAACAAAAGAATCTACAATATAAATGGATATGGGACTTATAAGACCACTATAAAGTCATTTTTTATTAACTTTCTTAGGGATTCTAGCAAAATATAAATTAACCAGCAACTGCAGATATTGTTAAATTGGATTGCAGTAATTGATCTTAGCTTAAATTATGAGTTTGAGGAAATATAAATGAGATCATTGTAGACCGAAAAGGAGGGCACATACGTTGCTAGCTTCTTGAAGTTGTTCCCTCTTGACAGCAGAAAGAGCAACATCCATGACACATTCAAGTACATGCAACCCTGATATACGAGCATAATGATACATGTCCCTCATGCATGCAGAGATCACCAACTTAATTGACGATGTATGGCTTCCCGGTGTCTCAGGTGTCATCTGTGCAATAAAATTCAGAAGCCGCACAAGAGGAGGTGGAACCTGGTTGCCATTCAAAACTTTATGCATCTCTATCTCTTCAGAGAGCAATTCCTCCTGAATGGACTGCAAAAGGCACATCCTGATGAAGTTTCTAAACGCATACCCACCAAAATAGAATTGTTGACAACCACAGAACTTGCACCCAGTTCAGGCGTTAAATCATATTGCAGAGGTAATAGATATGTTACAAACCCCAGAACAGGCAAGACATGGGTAACTGCTGCTCAAGTATCCAGTCAGGCATAATGGTGCCCATGCTGGAGTAAAATAATGCATAAATTTCCAGGAAAAAACATAATTGTAATGCCAGTAAATGTATCAAAAAGAAAGGACAGAATACATAGACAAGTAAGAAGCTATAAATAGCAAGTTGTCCTGCTCAAGAACCTAACAAGAGACAGAATTGCATAGGGGATCAGGAATTGTTCTTATTCATAAGCATGCACACAAATGTTTACATAAAAGTAGGAACACAATCAAGAAGCCATTAACTAACAAGCTCCCATGATGGAAGAAGAAGATGGCAACTTTTTCCAAACTATTGCATATGTTACAACGGGTATTACAGCACAATGTAAAACAATATCTAGATATATTTGAAAGGTATATTGCATCTTATAATCTATTATTACCTACCTACATAAGTTCTCTTTATATCTTGTATATATAAATATAATGGTGGTGTTCAATCCAAATTTGTGTAATCACTCAGGAGGCGCTTGTCCTAGTATGAAGTGTGGAGATAACAACATCCAGGCAATATTTGAGTAGATCCAGACTATATAAAAGTCAGTTGAATTGAGAAAAAAATTCAAACCAATCACCCTCCAAGTTGAACTTTGTGCACCATATACCCCCTCTTTTTCCAGCTTTGTAATAGTTTGTGGATTAAGCTACCAACAACTTAAAAAGTTTTTTTCCCACCTTCCCCTATATATCCCCTCCTATCTCCCGTTATTCCCCTCACATCTTCTTGCATCTCAATATGCACCTCGTTTCGCGTCTTCGCAAGAAGCTATTGTTACGCATTTACGCTTATGTAGTAATAGATGAACAGAAATTAACCAGAGACAATTCCATATACATACAATTGAAGAACCTCTTTTTAGCCAAAATAACACTTAATCAGCAGCTCATGATTCCTGATGTAATTCCACTTGATGTATATGCCATGACTTGTAGCAATAAGTGAATGAAAGCAAAAAGGCAATGCATGAAATGTAAAAGCAGATCAACAACAAGCCATTTATCCCAAAGTAGTAGGGGTAGATGAAAATTACAGCTGTATAATATTACAAATGCTTGATAAGGAAAAGCATCACACCTGCATCATGTGAACAATAGGTGTGGAGTTTGATGAGAGTGCTTTCTCATATATTGACAACAATTTACTCCGCATGGCAAGCCAAGTGTCATCATAGACCACCATTCCTGCCAAACCCCTCTTAACGAGATCTTGCAAAACCATGCTATTTAAACATCACAAAGGATTACAAATAAATAACTAACACAATAAAATAAGTTGACAAAGGCCATCACTTAATCATATTATTAATGCTGTAGGGTTAAAGAAAAAGGAGCAGGGACAAGACAACCAGAATCTATGTCAACTGAATTTATTATCAATAGTGAACAAACATAACACATAAACATTTAGAACTTAACCCATCTGCCACTGTGATACTGTTGTTTCCTTTAATAACGCAAACATTTAGAACTGATCAGGATGATAATGCCAAATGATCAGGAAGAGTTGCTGTGAACTTGGTGATGGTGATGTCATGGTTCGTCTAATTTAGGTAAGATTGTGCCTCCCTAGTTCAAGTTGGAAGTGTGTTGAGTACTCGCTTGAAGTTTAATGATAGATGGAACTAAACGTTTGTTATTCCCATGTATTAGCTTCAGTCAACTCATTTTGCTCTTACATAATGGAGGGTAAATTTATATAAATAGTCTAAGGAAGTCTAATCATGAAGAATGATTAGAAACCCACCTGGATATCATATTTATGCAGTGGGTTGATATAACCTATGACTAAGTGTGATACAAATTCTCCTTCATATTCAACATATTAAGTGCTCTATCATTAATTAAAGAGAAAGTGCATAAAATAAAATTCTACTGATGAACATAAAACTGCAAATAGGACAGTCAATCCTAAAAGAAAATAGTCTCTTTAGGCATACCGGTAATCAGCTTCCTCCACCCCATGATCAAGGCGAAGAAATTGAATATGTGACACAGCTCCATTATTGTCACCCTCCATCAGGCATTCCTTCATGGCATCCAAATGCACCATCTGAACACAGCTTTGCACCAATTTAAGAGCCTTAACATCCTCCTCTTGAACATTCGGTGACATAGCCAAACCTGAATCATCACCACCATCATTCTCTTGATTCCGCTTGACCTGTTTAGCTATATTCTCACACAGTGCCTCAAAGATAACAGCATTTTCCAAAATTACTCCTCTCAAACACATCATTTCACTTTCTTCCATCTCTAGCGAGCCACCAGAAGTCCCTTCTTCTTCACTCTCTCTGATGTCCAGTTCAACTAAATCTGGCCTCAACCTTTTGAACCCCACCTCTGAAATCTTATTCAGAACTTTCAAACACTCCTCAATATCCCAATACTTAGTACTAGTAACACCTTTTTCACTTAAGTGCCCAGTCCTCGAATCAGAAGTATTAATACCCATTTCCATGGTATCCCCTTTTGACTCGCTAAAGTGCTGTTTCAAATCAATTTCGCTAACAACCGTATCCCCGCTCGACTCCCTAAGCTTCTCTTGTGAACCATAATCATTAATACCCATTTCATCCCTTTTAATTGAATCAAGATTGGCAACATCCATTTGATTTTGACCTAAATTATTCTTTTCTTTCTTACTTTCCAAAACCCTAGACACGATATTCTGAACATAAAGCAAGAATTCAGCACGCAAACGCAACGTATTCGAGTCAAAGCTCCAAACCAGCGACGTAGGATCATTAAATTGGAGAAGCTCAAGGGTACATACATAAGTAAGAAGAGCAGGGGAAGAGTTGGAACTAAAAAGGATAGTATCGTAACGGCCACCATTCGCCACAATTGTTTGGAGGATAGAGCGGGCTAGGTCGGGATTTCGAGATCGGAGAGCAAGTATGGTAGCTCGAAAAGGTTCGATTTGGCCCAAGAACAAATGGTTTGCTGCGAGACGAGACAACAGGTCTGTCTCCATACCTGTATCTTGCAGTCGCGGTGCCATCGCTGCTTGTGGGCTATAGCTATAGATACATCTTCTGGGTAAAAGGTAACTGGATTAATATAATACAGAGGGAAATGGTGGAAAAAAGGATGAACGATGAAGTTGAAGAAGAAGAAGAAAGAAAGAGAAGATCGTTGAAAAGGGTTTATATAGTTAGTGACACCTTGGAAAGTTAAATTCCGTATCAATGTCTCAATAAACTTAATTTTCCCTTTCTTTTTGATATCGTTGTCTTTGATTTCAAGAATCACACCATATGTAATTTAGGACTTCAGTAATAAATATAAATAAAAATTTGTTCGTCTTCAAATTTTAATATTTTATATTAGGCACTTTTTAATTATTATATAAGGTTACATTCAAGAAAAAACGTAAAAACTGAAGGAAAAAAAAAAAAAAAAAAAAACACTTGTGTTGTGCTCTCGAATTCGTTTGTACGGTATGTATATATATATATATATGCCTACAGGTAAATTCTTCAGCATGTACATGTTTACGTGCATAAAAATCAGGAAATATCTTTAATTACGTATATTATCAGGTATTCTAAGATATTTCATTTTTTTCCTTTGAATTTCTTCATCTATTTAGTGAACAATAAAATGAAAAAATAAATCTATATTAAATAAAATGTCGATGTATTTTCAAGTAATTGATGAGAGAAAGATGACATAAGAAATTTAAGAACATCGTATCTTTATTTTTCGATGATGACAAGGCTTTAATGATTACAATGTGGCATACATATTTTCTTAATGGCATTTGAACACCTTTAGTATTATTTTCGTTTCATTTTTTACAAGTTTATTCTATGATAAATAATGGTATGTATGTTTTCAAAAACATCAATCATGTGTGTCCTATAGAGTGAAGATAGTGGAGATAGACGACAAAGTAGTAGAATGTATCATAAGAAAATGGTCATGGAAGACTATGATATAATTGAAGACCGATGTGAGTATATATCTTTCACTGGTGCCAAAAAATAATTATTGTGAAATAAGATGAAATTTAATTATAAAACAATTGTAGGATAAAATGTGTTTTTATCATTTTTCGATGCAAATGATCAACGATTCATTCATTAAGTATTTTACGGGGATTGTGTTCTCTTCCAATTGCACTATGTAACGACGTAAGGATTATGTTAAAACGGGTATGTGTATGAGAACTTGAATCTCAGAATATTGGGCATTAGAGTGAGTTATGGATATTGGTTTATAGAAAGCTCTCTCGCGTAAGTAGGTTTTATAACTTAACGTGTGCTTATATATATATCATGGTTCAAGTAAAAGAGTTAAAATCTATTGGTGGTAGAGTTCTCTCCATGCACCACACATACATACCACAAAACTTGGGACGTGTCATGCATATATGGATGTATTGCCAAGGTCGAACAGTTAAATTTGGCTTCTGGCCATTTTTTAGCTCCATTACCAGCTATTCATAAACGATAGTAGCATAAAATGAATAACACTTATGGTACCATTAAAGGTCAATAATATTCTTTTCACCATGCCTGACAAGTTTAGTGGTGGCATGACATGACCAACCACTTGACCTCTGGCAATTCCACCCAAACACCCACACGAACTCCATGAAAAATCATAAGACATTAAATGCCTTTTCAGGCATTACAAAGGCCTTGAAATATCCAAGGCCCTATACACCGTTTTTCAATTAAGTGATAACATTCATTTTTTTCATTAATATTTCCCTTGGGTTCTTTAAATATGACTATTTTGATGTTAAAATATATATTAATACTGCCAAGAACACTTCAGCATATCTAACTACTTGTTTAATATAATACCCATAGGGGAAAACATTTTACATGGGGTTGCATGATTTTTCAATCAAGAGAATGATTTCTAAAAGAAAATAAGCATCCTGTTTAATTATAATTTAGCCCAATAGACAATGACTCGTGATTCAAAAAGTGTCCCATGGAGAAGCTTCGTGACAGAATTAGAGGTGCATCATTTCCAAAATCACCCTTGATTCATTCTTCATATTGTTTATTTTTCTTGATTCGTTCCAAAATTATAATGCTTAGTATTTTAATCATTCTGAGTATTTAACCGTTCAACAAGTGATATACATCTATTATTATAAACAGTTTTGTCTCTAATAGAATCTCAAACAAATTTTCTAAAATAAGTAACTTAAAGAAAACTCTAAATATAAGAAATTTCTTAAACTCTAAACTTTAAAATTGTCATATTAGTTTTTTTTTAAATGTGTTGAAAATTTAAAAAGATAAAATTATAAAATATTTTAGTAATACCTTTAAAATTGAAATTCTCTAAAATAAACAATATTTTAGGGTTAAAATGTATCTTATTTTAAAGAAATTATAACGAACTGGTGATTTCTAAAATACCCTAAATTGGTTTGCAACCTGCAACCGCTTGCTTATTATTGCCTTGTCATTGCCATATTGCTGGTAAATTAAAACAAAGCATTAATTTATATATATATATAGAGAGAATTGCAAGCTCACCGATAAACTGCTCTCTGATGATGAGAATCGCACAATTCGGGCATTGTTTATTCCAGTTCTCCCATTTTTCTTGATTAGTGACATGGGCCAAGACTTTACAGAGAGTACAGTACACTGATATCCTGCGTAAAACTGTCAACATTTGGGAAGAAGGTTCACTAAGAGATTTTTCATGATGAATGAGAGACAGAGATTTGCTCAGCTCTTGAGAGCTTGCTCAAAAAATTTGTTTTTAGATCAAGGACTGCAGGTTCATGCTGCAGCACTGAGGATGGGTTATGGGTTTGATATGATGATAAACAATGATCTCATAGATATGTATGGAAAATGTGGCAAGGTTGAGATGGCATGTAAGGTGTTTGATAGAATGCTTCAAACAAACGTTGTTTCTTGGACATCTCTTATGTGTGGGTATTTAAATCAGGGCAATGCCAAAAGCTCTTTATTGCTCTTATCTCGAATGGGAAGTGCCATGGTTAAACCAAACGAGTTCACCTTTTCTAGCAATTTTAAAGCTTGTGGTTTGGTTGGTGCTCTTGAGAATGGGAGGCAGATTCATGGGTGGTGCTGTAAAACAGGCTTTGAATGGTTTCCTGTGGTGGGAAATTCTATGATTGATATGTATTCAAAATGCAGAAGAATCGATGCAGCAGCTAAGGTGTTTGATGAAATGCCTGAGAGAAGTTTGATAACTTGGAATGCAATGATAGCAGGATATGCAGTTGGACGAACTGGTGACAGGTCTTTGGTTTTGTTCAAGGAAATGCAGATACATGGAAAAGTACCCGACGAGTTTACTTTTACGAGCACTTTAAAAGCTTGTGCAGGTCTTGGAGAATTGTGGGCCGGGAGGCAAATCCATGGCTTTCTGATTTCTACTGGTTTTCAACTGCCAGAACAAACAATTGTTGCAGGTTCACTTATTGATTTGTATGCAAAATCTGGGAATTTAGGTGATGCACAAAAAGTGTTTGATCAAGTCAAAAGGAAGAGCGTAATATCTTGGACATCGCTAGTTGTAGGCTATGCTCAAGAAGGAAATTTATCGAAGGCTATGGAGTTGTATGGTGCGCTTAGAAAGAGTGGCATTCCAATTGATGGGTTTGTTCTCTCAAGTGTGATGGCGGTGTTTGCTGACTTTGCCCTTGCTGAACAAGGGAAACAAATGCATGCTTACACGATAAAAGTCCCATCCGGTCTAGACATCTCGCTGGCAAATTCAGTGGTGGATATGTATCTCAAGTGTGGTTTAATAGAGGATGCAGATAAATTCTTTAATGAAATGCCCAAAAGGAATGTGGTTTCTTGGACTGTCATGATAACCGGTTATGGAAAACATGGTCTTGGCAAAGAGGCGATTAACATCTTTGAAAACATGCAGTTAGAGAACATTTCCCCTGATGCTGTGACTTACTTGGCCGTGCTCTCATCTTGTAGCCACTCTGGGCTAGTTGACGAGAGTCAAGAATACTTCTCTAGATTATGCAACGACCCCACAATCAAACCGAGTGTGGAGCATTATGCTTGCATGGTTGATCTTCTTGGCAGATCTGGGCGTTTGAGAGAAGCGAGAGATCTTATCAAGAGCATGCCTGTTAAGCCAAATTCAGGAATCTGGCAGACATTGCTTAGTGCTTGTAAAGTACATGGAGATTTGGAAATGGGTCGAGAAGTTGGAGAAATTCTCTTGAAAATGGACGACATAAGTACTGTAAACTACGTGATGATGTCAAGCATCTACGCTAATGCTGGCTTCTGGAAAGAGAGTGAGAGCATTAGAAATTCAGCCAAGGTGAAGGGATTAAAGAAAGTAGGTGGACAAAGTTGGGTAGAAATCGATAAAACAATCCACTTTTTCTACAATGGAGATGAGAGGCATCCATTGACATCAAGAATCCACAAAAAGTTGCAGGAAATCGAGAAGAGATTGAAGGAAGAGGTGCATTACGCCTATGAAGTGAGGTTCTCATTGCACGATGTGGAGGAGGAATCAAAGGAGGAGAGCCTGAGAGTTCATAGCGAGAAGTTGGCGATAGGGCTCGTATTGGTTCATGATGATGGGATCGAGAAGGAAGACAGGAGATATATTAGAGTTTTCAAAAACTTGAGAGTCTGTGGGGACTGTCACGAGTTTATAAAGGGTTTGTCAAAGATATCGACTAAAGTGTTTTTGGTTAGAGACGCTAATAGGTTTCATAAGTTCGAAAATGGCGAGTGTTCTTGTGGAGATTATTGGTGATAAGGCCTTGCAACATTTGTGTTTATGTTGCTTAGCTGCAAAGATCATTTCCATAACTTGATCCAGAAGAGGGCATATGCATATCCGAGTTTGTATCCAAAGACCATTCCCTGTGACATTGAAGTGGGACTGCTACTGTACACATTGGGAACTGGTTATCTAAATGTTGCAGGGAATCTGGCGGCAGACAGCGGATGTGTGGTTATGGAGGGTGGTTTCTTTGGCGGAAATCTGAGAAGTATTTTGAAAACCTGTTATTTTCATGTGGCCAGAAAAGGAGGCAGAAGTCTAAAACTTGATCAGATATGTACTTGAGCTAACAGAAAGGTATGCTTGACATTTAATACTTTCAATTTTGAAAAGAATTGATTTATCATCGACTTCTGAAAGTGAGATGAATTGTTTTTAACTTCAGTTAATATTTTAAGACAAACAAAAAACGGAGGTTGATACACATTTTGGTACTCAGCCACAGTCGAAATGGAGTACACTTGTCACGAGTCACAAAGTTTGATCGAGATCTGTTTATTGAAACTGTCATTATATCTGATAGGAATTGTTCACCTTACATCCAATATGTACTATTATATAGTATTTGTTTAATAACATGACGAGGGATCGTGTGAAAATAACAGTTATGGTAAGAATGGTAGAATGGTGAGAACACTTCTGAGGCTTTGGATGAGTTGATTTTTTAATCTACATTTTTTTCAACTATTTTCAGTACCTTCATCTACAATCTGAAAAGCATAACATGCTCATCTCCTTCTACCCTGATTGAGACACTTTTTCATATTGTCATGTTTCTCAAGAGAAAAAATGTTGCAACTCATAAACAGTAAGATCCGTTAAGCTGCAGAGGTCCTTCAAACGAGTTAATTTTTCATTTACCGCATTGTATGATGAAATTTTTTAGGTTTTATGTTTTTGCAACTGTTGGTCTCCATTTCATGTTTTCACATAATCTTGTTTATATGAAATCCAGATTAATTGAGGTTTAATTAGGAAAATTAGAAGATGAATACTGAATTAGGATTTCTTTTAATTCACCATTACCAAATATATCTTCTTAACCTTGAAATATTGAAATTGGTAAGTTCAAATTTAGAACTACACTATATCTGTGCCTTTGTTTATTGGGGAGATCATGTACTATGAGCTTCTAATGTTGCCTTGGAAATTTCAATTTAATGCCTGCTGTATATATAAGGTTAGGAACCTTCTTTGTAATGGAGATGAAACTACAGGGACGAAATTTGTAATTAACTCAATGTTTTATTTGAATACTTTTGTGGTTAATTTAGAATTATTGAGAAATTAAGTGGTTAAACTATGAAAGAGATCTTTGTTATTTCCTTCTCTCCCAAGGCACATCTTGTTTTCGCTCTTCGTTGTTCTTTTCACAGCTAAACTTTGTGGCAACAGTTTTCTTCTCCGATCCCGATAACTAACTTCGTCCCTTTAAGGTATCTCTTCGATTTAAGCTTTCGTCGCCTTCTTTATAATCGGAAAATATACTTTCATTGATTCATTCTATGGTTTTATGTGTAGTCGATTTAATCATGTTACGTAGTTTGGTCGGACTACGATTTAGGGTTTCCATTATGCGTAGTTGGTTCATGTTTTATTGATGTATTTCCACCCCATTCTAAGTTCGGTTGCTCGGTTTTCCATAAATTTGTAGAGGCATTAATTTTAGGGCTTTTAGCATTTTCCCTGGATTTGATCTGTTCTTGATTGTTGACTTAATTTTGTGTCAGTTCATGATTATTATGAAATAATTTTGTAAGTACTGTGTTTATCCGTTATTTATTATTCTTTACCTGGAACCAGGATTTAGAGATTTTGGGCACTGTTATTATTGGTCTTGTTGGCTTATCTTTTCTTTCACTTTGTATCTAACTGAAGAATTTCAGTTAGTTAAATAAGTTTCCTTAAGAATTGGGTAGGTAAGGCTTTGGCTTCTTTTGGTGTTACAATGCATGAATTCTTGGCTTCTTGCTGCAACTGTTTGTTTCCTATATCGGGATTGTGCTTTTTATGTGCTGCTACTTTATATGATTTATTGATCCTGTTCGAAGACAACTTAGAGGTGTTATGATTTCAATAATATGATTCTGAACTTTGTATTGTTCAGTTAGCACACTCAAGCCACCTCGTTTTAAGGTGGAGTGTAGATTGTTTGTTACATTAGTTTTTAGGGTGTATATGTCTTCCCCTGAACTTTGATCTATCCTTCATGCTTTGCTTGCCACTTTATGATTAACATGAACTAAATTTTGGAAAACTCACTGTTATATGTGAATTTTTGTAGTTACGTAGCAACAGAAGACCTGAGTTATCGTTAATGCTGTTAATATCTTAACTTAAAGTTGTCTAGTTGGGCTGGTCAAATGGTTGGGAGTATTTCATGATAACTTGAGGTTATGCGTTTAATTTCGACCTTCTGTTTACCCAGTGAATCACCAGCGATGTTTCAATAGGTGGTGGGACTCATTTCCCGTGTCTTCGTATAAACTGTTTTTTCTGACTGCTGTTGCTTTGTAACTTAAACTAGGATTTAGTTTTTGTGCAGGAATATTCGATAACAAATTCTTGCTTCTGTAGTTCTGTTACATTGTGTCACCCTACCTTATGTTTAACCCCCTAATTCTTAATTTAATTTGAAATTTGCCAATTTCTATTTATTGGAACTTCTTGTGACTTCTGTTTTAAGTTGAATTGGATATCTTTATAACTTTATCTGGAATTGTGAAGTTAATGTCTAAGGGTCACTTACACATAATTAAATATTTATATGCGACTGGAACTTCATTAGACATATGCTCTTATGATTTAAACCTCCTTGTGTAGACTGTGCAGCCTCATCTCTGCCTTTATCATTAATTCCCATTGAAGATTGTTGTTGTGTACATTGCAACATGTATGCATTACAAGTAAAAAGTTACAATGAAACTAAAATTTGACAACATTATATTGTTATGTGTTATGGGATTGGGTCTTTAAGTCCCTGCAGTTGTTTAGCATTTCAACAACATGGATTGTTTGAGTAACTGCTAGGTGTTGGTATCTTGTTGCTGTACCTTGTTGGTCTTTATGGCTCTCATTATGCGCCTACATTCTCTTTTGGATCTTTCGTACATAATTCTCTACATTGTCACAAATGGTGCAACATATTATTATTTATTTTACACTAGCTGATATTGTTCATGCTAATTAGATGTTCAAGTCTTTAAGACAAACTACATCCGGAATCATGTTAATCTCTATGATTGAAGTCTTTCTAACTCCTCTATGGTAACCATTCATTCATTAACTCTAATGCATTCAGCTTCGAGATGTCGTCTTCGTATCTTCCGGCCACAGCCGAGTCACTTGACATGGCTTCAGAAGCCAAAAACCCATCAGAGGCTATCACCATTCTCTATCAGATCTTAGATAACCCTGCTGCTTTTTCTGAAGCACTACGGGTCAAAGAGCAGGCAATTGCTAAATTGTCTGATCTTCTCAGAGAAGAAGGTAGAGGGGAGGATCTCCGTGGTCTTTTGACCAAATTGAGACCCTTCTTTTCACTGATTCCAAAGGCAAAAACCGCAAAAATAGTAAGGGGTATCATAGACTCTGTTGCAAAGATACCAAACACCACTGATCTTCAGATATCGCTGTGCAAAGAAATGGTGGAGTGGGCCCGTTCTGAGAAGCGTACATTCTTAAGGCAGCGTGTCGAGGCCAGGCTTGCTGCTTTGTTGATGGACAGCAAAGAGTACTCGGAAGCTCTCACCCTTCTTTCTGGATTGGTAAAAGAGGTCAGAAGGTTAGATGACAAACTACTCCTTGTCGATATTGACTTATTAGAAAGCAAATTGCACTTCTCGTTAAGAAACCTCCCCAAAGCAAAAGCTGCACTTACGGCTGCTAGAACAGCTGCAAACGCAATCTATGTTCCTCCTGCTCAACAAGGTACCATAGATTTACAAAGTGGGATTCTCCATGCTGAGGAGAAAGATTATAAAACTGCCTACAGTTACTTTTTTGAAGCATTTGAAGCATTCAATGCTCTTGATGATCCCAGAGCAGTTTATAGTCTCAAATATATGTTGCTATGCAAAATCATGGTGAACATGGCTGATGACGTGGCTGGAATTATCTCTTCAAAAGCTTTGAAATTCTTAGGGCCAGAACTTGATGCAATGAAAGCTGTTGCTGATGCTTATTCAAAGAGGTCATTAAAGTTGTTTGAAACAGCCCTTCAGGATTTCAAGGCTCAGCTAGATGAAGACCCTATTGTTCATAGACACCTTTCTTCGCTTTATGACACATTGTTGGAGCAAAACTTGTGCAGGTTATGATTCTGATTGTTGTTATTAGGGTTGCTTACCTTTCAAACCATCATACTTAACTATCACAAGAAAACATACAATTGTTGTGAAAATGAAAAAAGACAAACTTTATACTTTTAATGAATGAGCTATTTTGAAGGAAAAGATGTTAATGGTTGCCATTGGACTTATGCTATGAGTACCATTTTTGCCTCTAAAGAATTTAATGGTTCAGTTTGCACACAAAAACACCCAAATCGCCTTGTGTTTTTGCAAGATTATAGTCTGCATCAGTTTGTGTTTTACTCTAGCTTTTTCATTCTTTTTTACATCTAAATAATGTCCAAAACTGCTTGTTTTTGCAGACTACAAAAATCTCGTTGGTATTTTGACAAATCGGTTGTTATTATGGTTCATGTTATGTTAGAAGCAATAATTGTACTAGTCGCTTATTTGAACTTTTATCTTGCTGTTTATGTTATTAATTTAATCATACAACATATTGACAAATTTTGGTGTAAAAACTTATGCAGATTGATTGAACCGTTTTCAAGGGTTGAGATCGTGCACATTGCTGGACTGATTGAGCTTCCAGTAGAGCATGTGGAGAAGAAACTGTCTCAGATGATATTGGACAAGAAGTTTGCTGGAACACTGGATCAAGGCGTCGGGTGTCTCATCATCTTTGACGATCCAAAGGCAGATGCGATCTATCCTGCAACACTCGAGACCATTGAAAACATGGGCAAGGTTGTTGATAGCTTGTTCATGAGATCAGCCAAGATAATGGCGTAAGCAGATTCTCAGGTTTGTGTATATTTTGTTTTTCTTCTTTGAGATGTTATTTGATTGCCTTCATCATCACAATCTTTAAGACTGAAAAAGGAAAATGAAATTTGAAGCAGATGAATTGATTCATGGGATTGTGTTGTTGATTCAACAATTCGCATTAATGTTTATTTATTTTTCTTTGATTATTTCTGTTAATCCAAACTAAGCTTTGATCAACCTGGTGTGAAGTGAATTACGAGGCTTTATGTCAGGGTCTTATTGAGGATATTTATATATTAGTTCTTTAAGTCTATTTGGGTTGTATATATAATGATCCAAGTATTTACGAAATTGGTCCATAAGTACAAAATGCTTGGCGAGCAAGGGTTTGTTTGTTAGCAGCTTAATGAGCTAAGTGGGACTCGCACAACTTATTTAGTTGCCTATACATGACTGTATGTTAGTGGCTTAATGATACAGAAAGTGGGAGCTTTATGCAGAAAGGCAAGTTTTGACATGTCGAGGCATGTAAGTTTTTAAGGGGGTGTTCGGTTGGAGGTATTAGGCAGTAATCAATGGGAATGAGAATGATAATAAAAGAAACTGTTTGGTTTTATGTAATATAATGGTCTCATTTCCCCCAAAAGCCCAAAATTTCATTCCTAATTAAACCGGAGGGAATGAAAAGTCATCCTCATTTTCATTCCCTGTCATTTTCATTCTTCAATCTTAACCAAACAGCCCCCAAGATCTTCCAAAAATGGGATACATGCAAAAGTACAATTACTTTGATGTATTTATGTGATATGCTTATGATATATGTATTATAAGTGCTTTTGTTGTAGCATCTATGGACTATGGAAAATACTTGGGACGTGGAAACCTGTTTCAATGTGTGTAATTCAATCATATGTACAGTTGAGAACAACATGAATGATTTGTCATCATACAATACAGATCCATGTAGTGCATACAACACAGACAAGAGCTCTTATTGATATATATATATAGAGAGAGAGAGAGGAAAGTTCAAATGTGAACTCATTTTTGGTTGTGAGCGTGAGGACGAATCTCAGCCACACATCTTCGGTTATGGTGGACGCGATCACGGAGGATTGACGCGATTCATGGGAGAGTGGAGATTATTAAAGGAGTGAACTGCGTCAAAGTTCGCCTTTATTGACCGGATAAGTGGTTGAGATTCGTCCTCACGTTCACAACCAAAAATGAGTTCACATTTGAACTTTCCTCTCTCTATATATATATATATATAATTTGATAGTGGTTTATGCATGAAACCTACTTTCATGATGCTACGTGCAACATGCATTTGTTGTTAAAAGTTTATGACTTTTGGCATTTTAAAAACAAAGTTGGAGAATTAATAAATATATATGTTCAACACCATCTATATGTTGGAACACATTAAAATATATATTATTGTTTTACTGGGTGTTGTTTGGTAATGACTACATGAATAAAGTTCTATGTCTGGATTAATCTCTCTATAGATCGAAGAGGTTTTTGTTTGAGAGAATTTTTTTATATATGGAATGAGCGTGTTTTTAAACTGGGAGAGAAAGGTTTGGAAAAAACTTGACTTTCTGCATAAAGCTCTCCCCTATAAGCTTATTTAAATAAGTCACTTTCTATGTCATTAAGCCACTACCCAAAATTCATGTATTATTGATTAAATAAGTTGTGATTCTCACTAAACTCATTAAGATGCTAACAAATAAGCCCTAATAATAGGCTTAAACATGTATGATTGCTCTCTTTAAGGTTGCATTTGGTACATGAGACATGACAAGATTGGACAAAATTCACTCTCCCACGTTTGACGCGACATGAGACAAAATAAGAATTCATTGTTTCACGTTTGGCACGACATATGACAGAGACAAGAATTGGGACTCGACAAAAAAGGCTTTTTCTTGTTCCACCAAGATGGGACAAAGATGAAACAAAAGCTAAAATATTACTAATCTACCTTCGTTTGATACTTGATATCGTATTTGTTTTAATGGTCTACCGCCGTTAGTCGCAACGACCATCGCTAGTCGCGACGGCCACCGATTGCCACTGTTGGCCACCTCCACCTCCTCTTCCATCACGAAAACCTCCACCACCTCCACAATTGCTGGCAACCATCGAACACCACCGTTCATTGCCGCCACCACTACCACTTTCAGCCACCTTTACCTTTTCCTCCACTACAACAACCTCCTCCACCACTATCAATCGCCACCACCACCACCACTATCTACCATCTTCATGTCCTCTACAACCATTGTTGTTGCAACAATCTTCGTCGTGTCTAAACACCAGACAAATATTTGTCCAGTCCAAGCATATGATTCATGTCTGCATACCAAACCATATAGTATTGTTTAGTTGGTCTTTTATGACAACTAGTTATTTGACTTATAAGATCGATCGATAGGTCTTATTCAATAAGCCCACCATTTGTTTGAAAGATATTCAGAAAACCATATGCCATACTCTCTATGGTCATACCTCTAATATTTGAAGAGCACCCTTAAATCTCGTCAAATTTGCAGATCTACGTCTTCATGTAACCTTTTTAATGACATCCGTTGGCTTACACATTCGATTGTTTCTTATAATCAATCATAAAAAATATATTTTATGTTATCATATTCTATTTATTTGATATATTGGAAAGGTAAAGAGGGCCAAATATTTATTATGTATTACTTCAACCATATAATTAATTATATTTTTATGTAATATTTACAATTTATTTGATGTATTGAAAGGGCAAAAGGGTGTCCATAAAATATTTTTCAAGATTTCTGGTAAAGGCAACGCAACAACCAAAATGGGATCTATATTGCTCATAAAACTTTTTATTAAATATATTTACTTTTTATAAATATTCTTTTAATAGAATTTGTGAGGGACATCAAATTCTTTCATGAAAAGGCATCACTCATTCATCATTCTACAAGTAATAATTGAATTCAAAAAATATTAATTATTCGTATAAAACCGTTTTAGATATAAAATTAATCAATATTTATTTTTAAACTAATATTATTTATCATATCAATTTTACAGAGCATCGTAAATCTGTTTCACAACGTGAGTTCATAATACTTAGGATGTTTTTCAGTCTTCTCTATTTTAGTGTTTTTCTTTAAACCTCCATCTGGTCTCTATTACTATATACTATATATTATATATGAGAAAAAAATGGCTCTTATTTTTTGCAGACCCTAGACGTACGTACGTTCCACCCTTCCTAGGAACGGTCCTGATTAGATATCCAAATTAATAAAATAAAAAAACCCTGATTCCTATTCATGTATTCGAAACTTGAAATTGAAGGTGCATACAATTTTACGCTTTTTTGTGGGCATTGGTTCACAACACATTGGATTATATAATTTAATAGATAGTGCTTGCTCCTTTCTAATTTTGTTTTTATAACTTTTATAATTTAATAACATGAATTTATTTATAAAACGAGTTACTTTATTTTATTTATAGATTTAATTAAGATAGTTATAGTACGAATCGTCTTTATCAGGTAGATTTTGTTTTTTTGAATTTTAAATGTCAAATCACTTTCAAACAACATCATTTAATCAAAACTTATAATATCATAATCTAAGTAATGCTTTCGGTTTAATAATGTATGATGATTATACACGCGGAAAACAAATTAAGGCACTTTGAATGGCCCCATAAGGAACCCGTCTTTTATAAACTACATGTGAGAAGATATTTTAGAACTGACTCAACGGTTGAGACTAGCGCAGGGGGTTCAAGCCCACTTTCTGAAGGATTTGCACTTGAACCTGTTGTATATTTGAGCAAAGTAGCTCTGACCTTTTGCTAACTGAACTATAAGTCAGAGTGCAAATTAATTATGTACTTATATGTGTTCGTGTACCTTTTTGAGTATTATGAACTCATGTTGCTTCGGACCATTCTAATCGGCCTTTATTTTCTTTTTAGTTCGAGGTATTTTGTTTTTATTTTTGAATTCTAGTATTGTAGATGCGATTTCATTTAGGTTTTGGAGCGAGTTCAGATGATGGTGTCCTATATTCATCATTGTACTTTATAGGCATTATTTATTTTATTCACGATTGATGTAGTTTCCTTTTATATGTGTATATATTAAGAAGAAAAGATCGTGTTATTAATTATGAAAAAGATTCATGCATGTATACGTCTACTTTTCTACTTTAGAGAATATGGACTAATAAGAATAGTTGAGTGCAACTTTTTACATATAAAAGTGTGTATTTACATGTACACACGTTCATCATGATGAGAGCAGTGAAACACGTCTAGGTCGTTAATTTAGAAAATATATGTCATTGATTCTTTGATAATTTTATTGAAATAAATAAACTGATCAGTTAGTAAAATACTAAAACATGATTGTTTTCACTATAATTTAGAGTGTCTAGCTATCTGTTAAGAATCATAATGGTGTGCTATTGTGTTTTTCTTTTGTTTCAATGGATGTAAATGACAAACAAGGTCTTATGTTTGTAGGATTGCAATTGAATCTTAGGATTTCAAATCCGGACAATCCAATAAACTAAAAATGAGATTGAAATGGATTTAAAATCCAAATCTATTCCATTCCTGCAATCCAAACAGGACCTTAGTAACTTTTCAAAACTGACGATAGTCTAAATCAATGAGCTTTGTCGCTAAAAACAAGTGAATGATAAGTGTCACACACTAGTGACATAAAAAACCAATAGATGATATTGTCGTTTTCAGTAGCTATTAATTATTTCATGTTTTTTTTTAAAATACTTCTATCTTTTGACATACTAATACTGATGAAATTTACCGATTTTGTTTCAGTTTCCATTCTAACGGGGGCATCAACTTTTATCAACATCAATCATTTCTAACAAATATGTTTGTTGGTTTTACAGTTTGGTTTCACCGAGTTTCTAATGATGGTTTCTTTCATCGTTACCACTTTTTAAAAAATGAGACAAACATTGTCTCATATTATTATCGAAAAAATGTACATAGATTTTGATGCTCGACATTCTTCTTGATGCATGGTTGTGGTGTCAAACATACAAGAGATGGAGTCACTCGTTTGATTAAAAATAGACTTAACATCAAAATACATAAGTTCCGTTATTTTCGAGACAAACAAACATATAGTTTAATCCTAAATATTATACTTATTTCAACATTTTTATATAGTTTTTACTATTAATTAATGGGGGTGGGGGTGGGGGTGGGGGTGGGGGATAACAATTGAAAATATTGTCAAATACTTAATCAACATTATTAAAATTCAATGCATTTAAATCTAAACCATCCTTTATAATTTCATTCACACCGTGCCTACTCCATAAAGAAAAGGCAAAAGTAATCTAAACTAGTGAAGTTCCATAATTTATACAAAAGGGTTCACCAAACGGCTACTTAACAAGATTCTATATAGATATATGTATAAACAAATTCATGAGTATCTATATAGAGGATTGCTATTATGCAAACGATTGCAATCGTACAACCTTTATAACCAAATCATGACCGTCTATTTGATCATCGACGGTTATCATTTAATCACTTGTAACAACTATTAATTAAAAAAATTAAATAAAAAAGAAAATGGATGGTGGATGAGTGGGTTGCATGGGTTGTGTAGCCTTGTAGGATTGTAATGGGTTGTATTTGAACACCTATCTCTCTCTCTCTCTCTCTATATATATATATATAGGGAGAGAGGTTCAGGAAAAAAACTTAAAAAAACCAAATAACACTTTGGAAATCTTCCATCTGGACGGTATATACAAATGTATACAAGCGATTGAAGCTGTCTTTTTTTATGCACGAGTGCATGTTATAGTTTACCAGTATGCATTTGCGATTGGATCTATTCATAAAAAAAAGTCAATCCAATACCTATGGATGGTATATTGGATTTGAGTCAAATTTCGGATCAATCTTATATTGATTGAGTGCCTCCATTATGTTGTTGCTAGCAAGTACCACTAGCAGTCAACTCTTTTTGTATCCCAAATGAATCTACCATATCTTACTGAATAAGATTTCTCGTAGATCCATCCGCATGAAAATGATCCGACGAAGAAAAGAATTCTACAGTACGAAATAACATAAAAATAGATTAATTAAAAAATACGGTCCTTTTATTCAATATTAAAAAATTAAATATTCAAATTGTTCTTTTTAGGTTCCCCTTGAACCTGACCATATATATATATATATATATAGGAAAGTTCAAATGCAAACTTAAATTTGGTTGTGAACGTGAGGATAAATGAAAGCACGACATGTGTCTAAATATAGATTATTCAGACTGAATAATCAAAGAAATATTCAGTCTGAATATGATATGTGTCGCGCTCTTATTTGTCCTCACGTTCACAATCAAATTTGAGTTCTCATTTGAACTCGCGCATATATATAGAACACTTGTGTATTATATGTGATGGAATAATAGTATCACATGTGATTTTCTATAGTAAAAAGGTGTTCTCGCGTTCTTGTAAAATGGACGTGTTCTCGTTTGAACCTCCACCTATATATATATATATATATATAGGGGAGAGATCAAATGAGAATCATCCCTCTTTAAAGGAACAAAAAAACAAATTGTGGACCACATCATATGTGATCCACAAGTGTCCATTTGTACCTTTAAAAATGCAAAGTTCTCATTTGAACCTTTCTCTCTCTCTCTTTCTCTCTCTCTCTCTATATATATATATAACATAATCTGGTTTCGATTAGGTCAACCCATTTTCGTAAGAATACAAAAAAAAACAAAGATATCATTATATTGAATGTTTTGCCATAACTTGGAGGGGCCAAAATCTAAATTAAACAAAAATAGCAAGGAAGATAGCTATTGGTGCATTAAGAAGAGAAGAAAGCAGGGAGGCCATGGCCCCCTACTGCCCTCACTAACATCAGCTATTGTGTCTTAAGAACCGTGAAGATACTTATATATTGAGTTAACATTACAACATTCAGATAATATAATCCAACCTTTCATGATCATAAATTTCTTACATTCCAGACTCTATGTATTGGTAGATGGGAGTAGTTACCCGTTTTAACATGATCATAAACCTCACACAAATGTTGATAGACCTACACATGGTTCTATAACCTGGGGCAGATCCAGTGTTGAAGAGGAGGAGGGAAAGGACCCCAATCAACAGGTAAAAAAAACAAAATTATATAGGTTAAAAAACTCAAAAACTCAAAAATACAAAACTTACTCTTAGTTTCCCCCAGTAAATTTTTCCAAATGATCCCATCTTGCCGGCGATTGTCAAAAATACTAAAAAGTCTCTTGAAATCAATCAAAAAAACTGAAAAAGTCATTCGAAATCGACAAAAACATTAAGAAAACCATCGATATCACCTAAAAAGCTTTAAAAATCCTTCAAACGGTGTAATTAGGCTAAAAATTCGTCGGGTGACTTTATGTGCCTTTAATCTAACTTCATGGTGAACCCACTGAACAAAAATCCTGAATCCCCCACTATCTATAACCATCATAAACAACCCATATGATACATTAACAGATTAGCTATAACACCGGACCACCACCTTTATCGTGATGATACAGATACCACCTTAACTAGCATCATCGAATTATTAATTATAAAACATACATAATTCGATCATATATAAACCATCTTTTTATTTGAAATTGACACCACATTTTTGTTCTAAGTCTTCGAGGTTCGTGTTTCGAGCCCAAACTATTAGAATTGTGCGCTTTCAACCACTTGACTTTGATACTATAACATCCGACCCCCTTATGATTTTTATATTCATTTTAGTTTTTTTAACCATCGATAATTGGCAACAATAACCCCTCCTCTTTCTTATTCTTTTATATGACCACTAACTCCTAGCATGAAGCTTATATTGTGCCTGACACTACTATAGTAACAACTCAAATCTAACCATATCAGATATTATATATTATGTTTAGATGGTTTTAAAATGTATATAATAGATAAGATATCCAGTTTTTTATAAGGAAACAGTTGTCTTCCTTTTCAATCGATGTAAGATCTTATAATCAACCCTCCCTAGGAGCTCAGTGTGACTCTGATATAATTTGTAACATTCTCAGACCAACTATACCAGATATTTTTCGTTTTATCTACATATAGACTCACGATTTTAAAACCCGTATGATAAATGAGATATCTAGTCCCTTATAAGACAATATTAATACCACTATATTTTAATCTTATTTAATTAATCAAGTGCAAATCATATTAAAAAAACTATTTTCATTATACTTATTTTAGATGACCTATTTTCTAAATACATATTTGAAGACCTATATTTTAAAGATATCTATTAAAAAAAATTATAGATCGAAAAATGGAAAATTGTTTCAATAAACACGTCAAACTTCATTATATCTTCTCAATATTGAATACTAAATTAAATATTTTTTTTAAATAAAGACTTTTCAATTTTTCGGAAATACACATTTTTTTTTTAAATAAAGACCTTTCAATTTATGATTATCGTGTAGGGATGAGTTCGGTATCGGACCGGTACCGAACCGGTACCGAAACCGGGTAGTACCGAAACCGAGAGTGGAAAAAACCAATACCGAATACCGAACCGATAAGAGAAATTCGGTACCGGTACCGGTACCGGTTCGGTACCGGGATTTTCGGGACTAGAACCGTTTGGTACCAGTTTTTGGGACGACAACCGTTTTTCACCGTTGACCATTAAACACAATAACAAAAACCAAAATCACTTGAGCGGAAACCGGATTGGAGGAGCCGATTGTGCAAGAACCGGGTTTTGGATAAATTACGGAACCGATTTTGGAGAATTGCAATAACCGAAATACGAAGAATTGCAAGAAAAAATCGATATTTGAGTGAAAAATACAAGAACCGAAAATTGTAATATATTTAGGAGGATTTTCTATAAAAAAAGGAAAGAGTTTGTTACCAATTCAAATAAAAAAAATGATATTTTAAATTCCCCGGTTCGGTTCGGGATTTACCGGGACTAGTACCGGTACCGGTACCGAAAGTACCGAATCCCGAATATGGAAAACCTTGGTACCGAATACCGAACCGGTAATGATATTCGGTACCGGTACCGGTACCGGTTTCGGGATTTCGGTCCGTATGCTCATCCCTATTATCGTGCACTTCTTCCTTGACCAATCATACTTAGAAATATTATTAATGTAATCATATCTCGATTTTCTACATTCACAACTCCTGAAGCACAATTGAATAAGTGATGTTAAAAATACTTATTTATACAATTACATGACTAAATTACGTTTTTTTTCTTATGATTTGTTAAAAATTGTGATTTTCTTCTTTATAATTTAGAAATTATGGTTTTTGTCCTTGTGGTTTTAATTTATTATAATTTTTCGTCAATTAAGTTAACTCTTACTTTTAACTAGTGTTAAGTATGAGAAACGAAAACAATAATTTGATTAATTTCTTGTAAAACTACAAGAACAAAAACGAAAACAAATTGTGAATTATAAAAAACATAAAACAATAATCGATTGTAAATCATAGAATAATAATCCTAATCTCAAAACTCAAAGTACATGAACAAAAATAGCAATTATCAACAAACTATAAGGACAAAAATAATTTACTCACCAAACAAAATAGCAAATAAAAAATGTTTCATATACTTTTAATTCATATTTCGATTCTTCGACACTACAACAAAATTAGTTTTATAGGACGTCTAAGTTTTCTAAGCATCCTAGTAGAATAGTTTATAGAACTTAGGTTTATAAGACCAATCCATAAAACGTCAATCTAAAAGTGTTACAATAGGTTTATAAGACGTTTTTAAGCGTCTAACATTCACATAGCCGACACTTTTAAAATAAAGTACTCTACTAGCTATTTTATAGAACATTTTTGAGAAGTGTCCTATAAGAGCATCTTCAAAGGATATGCCATATTTTTTTTCTTCTAAAATAGAGTACCAAAGGTCAATATATCTAAAAAAATTGCTTTCAACTCCAATATCTATTTTATTTTAGAAAATTTAGCATTAATTATATTATTAAAATAATTAATACATTAATAAAATATTATTTCTCTTTCATAAATCATTTTACTTCAATGACGCTTATTGGTGGAAAGATTAAAATATTATTTTTTTCTCTTAAGTATTGAGTTTTAGATATTTTTCCAAATTTGAAGATTTTTATCCTCTCTCTCATTTTCTATATTTTAGCATATCATATAGCATAGTTATTGAAGCAAAAATAATCTCTAAAACTATTAAAATTTCTATTATAGCATAGTTCTTGGAGATGCTCTAATCCTTCCTTTTATAGGACAATTTTGTTTATAAAACTTATTTTCAAATAATGTCGTTTAAAATAGTTGATACGACACTTTATTTTAAGGGCGTCGTAAAAATTTGTTAAAACGCATAAAAATGTTCTATAATCTTATTGTAACACTTTGTCTTTTAGATATTATATTTTTTTGGTTTGATCCTATAAACTTGTATCTTATGAAATATTCTTTTAAGACGCATTTTTATTTTAGACGTCATATAAAATTAATTCGGTTGTAATACGAACACCAAAAAGTTCATGAAACTATATTTTATATTTTTCTATTTATAAATAAGCTTTTTTTAAAATTATTAGTTTGTTTAACTATAATGCTAAAAATATGCATTTCTAGTAGAATTTATCGGTTTGTGATATAAAAGTTTTTTCATGTTTTATACTATTAAATTAGAGTAAATTACGTTTTTCGTCCGTTTGATTTATTAAAAATTGTAGAATTTGTTTATATAGTCTTGAAATTATCAGAATTGCCTCAACAAAAATAGATGGAATTGGGCCTAAAAAAGCCATTCTGGTTCGTTATCGATTAGGTATCAGTGGGAATGATTTTTGTCTTTATTATTTGTATTTTATTGTTATTTTTTATCCTTAAGTAACTATTACTTTTAAGTACGAACGACTAAAATAAAAATAAACTGTAAATTATAGGACATAAAAAACAATAAGGTTTAAATGATAAGGATAATTTCTTTTTATAAACTATAAACCATGAGAATGAAATCGTAGTTTAAAAATCATAAAGACAAAAACATAAACTTTCAAGAAACTATAAAGGCCAAAAACATAAACTTTCAAGAAACTGGCCAAAAACATAAACTTCCAAAAAACTATAAAGGCCAAAAACGTAATTTACTAATTAAATTATTTAGATATATTATTGTGAATTAATTATGTACATGTTATTATTAACATTTTTAAGTTACAATTTAATTTTTTGAATAAAAAAGTTACAATTTAATTTATTGTTATTACGTTTTTACTTATGCAATGATACATGTAACATGTTTAAACACATATTTCATACAAGTTATAAATCAGTTTAATATTATTAAATATATTTTTTCAATTAAATTTATTGATATATTGAAACATAAAAAAGACGATTTAATTACTATATAAAATGATATAAATGATCGTAAATTGATTAATACAACAACATTCCGTTAAATATTATAGAGTATATATGTATTAGTTGACATATAACCACAAGCAACATTATATTGGATGAAAATTTATAAAATATATATCTAGAGATTAAATGCTTAAAGGTCCAGTTTTTGTAATATACCGTCAATAGTTTCATGATTGATCAAGTCTATATTTGGACTCTTATAAATTATTTAAATACGATGAACAAAGATTGAAATAATAAGACAAGTTCATGTATGATACAAATGGACGTTGGTCGATGTGAAACATTTTCTAACAATATGAATGATGTGACTTCTTAAACAAGTATGAACTTAGACAATATATGAATTTGACTGATGTATAATAAAGCATATGCATTAAATGTGAATACTTTAAGTTTAAAAGAGATTATTGACCATTGGATGATAATTTTGATGATTAACATTAAGAAACAAAGCACGTCATGTAAGTTTTTATAACTGGTAAGAAAACTGAGATACATGTTGAATTATTATATTCATGCAATTTATGTGATATATATATATATATATATATTATGAAATATACAATCTTGAACAATAATTTTACATGATGATATGTCTGAGACGTTTGTTGGTCCACCTGTAGGTATGCATGTGAAATCGGTTTCGTGGTTGTGAAATGTGGGCAGTCAAAATCAAGATGTTTCAGTGTATGTCATTATATCACCTCCGACCTAGAAATGATGATTGATTTATCACCGCAAAATGAAACCACATGATGCATACAACTCAGGGAAGATCTTTATGATCTTATGACATGCAACGGTTTTATGTTATTGTTTATTGCAAATTATGTTTTACAATTTTGTATGCATGTTATATATGTATGGTTTGAGAAATCTCAACCCATTATTAAAAACATTTAAAGAATAACCCAACCTACCTCCCGTGAGTTAGGTTGGTGCAAGTTGTAACATAGTATATAGCAACACCACAACAAAATACTTTAAGCAACCATTACTCATTATTAATGATTAATTGACCTTTTTTATGTTAAATGGGTAACAAAGATTAAACCATATCAACACCAAGAAAAAAAAATCGAAGATTCTTGAAAATATGAATTAAATTTAGTGATGAAATTGTGATACAAGTATAAAAGGAGTTAATTAGTTATTTCTAACGGTCATCAGGTCATGTATATAATTGACTATAATAAAATAATATTTTCGTATTTTCATAAAATAAGGGGTTGTTTACCAAAACTTATCCGAGTAAGTGTTTACCAGCAAAATTCAACACTATCACTTACTTATCAGGTAAGATTTTAGTTTACCAAAATGATATCGTATGTAACAATTTATTTGATAAGCACTTACCATGGGAAGAGTCATCGTCTTCACTTACCGGGTAAGACTCTCGGTCATTGTATTTGCTCTCACTACTAAACGAAAGACTTTTGCCTACAGTCATTTTCTTGGGAAATCTGTCACTAAAGGATGATTCCTCACAAAACGTCACAAAAGTTGGTGGCTAAATTGCTGGTGGATAATTCAAATTAGTGACAGATTACCCAGAGATTCTCTGGTAATCTGTTGGTATTTTCTCGAAAACATCGGATTTTATCGAACCATTGGTATTCTCTGGATGATCCGTAGGTAATCACCGACGAAAATTTCTCTGGATAATTTTTTTAGGTAAAAGTCATTTGTTTTGTAGTGTCTTACCGTTCTTACGGGCTAATTTTTTTTGTCATTTTCATATTCATCTAATAAAATAATATGATTTGATAAACAGATAAACGTAAGTTAAATTGCCCCTAAATATATTTTCTTTTGAACCCAATTAAACTCTTATAAAAAACTAAAGAATTATAGTATATTTATATTATTTTATTTTATTTTATTTTAGGAGAGGTGTTATTAGAAATACTATATATACTATATATATATATATATATGTCCCCACTTCCATTAGTTCCTCTCTACCACTCCTCTGATATATAGTGACCGAATTTAATTCATCTCACAGTCTCTCTCTCTCTCTCTCTCTCTCTCTCTCTCTCTCTTTGTTTCTCATCGGCAAAAAGAATGTGTATTCATATATCACCATCTCTCTTATTTTCTCTCTCTGTGAATGAAGGTTATTAATGCCGATCGATCAAACGATCTTCACTCCGGTTATCACTCGTTTCAAATCCACAAATTAATATATACACTCACACACATATATACATACATACATACATACATATACTGGTTTAATCCCCTTCCCGTATTAATCTCTCTTATCCAAACTTAGATATAATAAATCACTTCAAAACAACACGTTCCTTTTGACTGAACTCCCTTTTCTTCGAATCTAACCCCAATTCCCACCGTTCATATTAATCCATAATCCACTATTTATTAACTTTCTTCAAGAATCTTTCCTTTATCCATCTCAATATCATTATCACCACATCCAAATTACAAATTTACAAAACACAAAATGAGTAATTGTTTACAAGAATTGCAAGGCAAAATGGTTCATGATCATCATCATCATCCACAAACCCGCCGTGTAGTATGGGTCCCGGGTCCGGTGATCGTTGGCGCTGGACCGTCCGGTCTAGCCGCTGCCGCCTGTCTCAAGGACAAAGGGGTTCCGAGCATCGTTTTGGAAAGATCGAATTGTATAGCTTCTCTATGGCAATTCAAAACGTATGACCGACTCCGGTTACATCTCCCAAAGAGCTTCTGTGAACTCCCGTTAATGGCGTTCCCGGAGGATTTTCCGACGTACCCATCTAAGCAACAGTTTGTGGAGTACTTGGAGGCGTACGCAAAGCGGTTCGGGATCAAACCGGTTTTCGAACAGGAGGTGGAGAGTGCCGAGTTTGATGATAGTGTAGGGTTGTGGAGAGTGAAGAGTGTAGGGTTGAAAGGGAAGGAGGAGATGGAGTATGTTTGTAGGTGGTTGGTGGTGGCCACCGGAGAGAATGCGGAGGCGGTGGTGCCGGAGATCAAAGGGATTGAAAGTTTTCACGGCGAGGTACAACACACGGCGGAGTATACAAGTGGAACCAGTTTTAAAGGGAAGAAAGTATTGGTGGTTGGTTGTGGGAATTCTGGAATGGAGGTTTCTTTGGATCTTTGCAACCATAATGCTCATCCTTCTCTTGTTGTTAGAAATGCTGTAAGTTCTTCATAATTTCAATTCATTTCATTTCTCTAATTAATTATATATAATCATCATCTTTTTCAAAATAATTAATGAAAGACATTTTCTTGATATCTATCTATCACACAATTATAATATTGTTTGTTTATGAAATTCAAAAACATGATATGTCATATATCCAAGAATCCATATATATATATATATACGATTTTGTTTACCAGTAATTAATACTGATAGTGATTATGATTGAAAACCTTTGAGAAAAAAGATACTGAAATGAAAGATTTTGTAATGAGTAGATCAAATATGTAAAAAATGCCACTTTCTTGGAACTCACAAGCATGCGAGCAAATAACATGAGACTATGTTGATTATAAAAATTGGGAAAAAAAGAAAGGTGAAAAATTTATAGAAATTAATTACTGTAAAGGTTCTTTTAGCATATGGTGTCCTTGGCCCTCAATGAAAGTGAAACTACTACTCCATATGAGCAAAAAAGTGCTCTCACACACCCCATTAAAACTCCCACTTTATTTCTCCTTTTTGTATTATTTTATATTTTGAATTAAACAGAAATAATATAACTGACAATGCATCATATGTTGAAAAATAGGTCCATGTCCTACCACGAGAGATGCTAGGAAGATCAACTTTTGGGTTGTCCATGTGGTTGCTCAAGTGGTTACCTGTAAAACTCGTTGACCGCTTTCTCTTAATCTTGTCATGGCTGATATTTGGAGACACGGCTAGTTTTGGACTTGATCGGCCTAAAGTAGGACCTCTTGAGCTAAAAGGCAAGACCGGAAAAACGCCCGTGTTGGACGTGGGAACCCTAGCCAAGATCAAAAGTGGAGACATCAAGGTAAACCAAACTATTGTATATGCATCTATAGAGGCTTTTTGTGTTGCTTTTGGTTCTTTTCATTTCCTTAAACATGTTCTCATATCTTTGTGCTTTTCTTCTTCTACTTTGGACTACCCCTTTTCCTATTTCTAACTACTTTTAGAGAAAGTTTTGGGAATACTCAATTGAGTATACCAAATCTTATGTATGGTATTATCTTCCCACTGAATATCTCAATAATTTCTTTTCTAGGATCTGAAATCATGTAGACTGCAACATTTCATTTTCAGTTAAAGTTCATGTTAAAACTGTTGTCCCTTAACATCGTTACAAGTGATTCTTGGTAATTTGAGTTCACAAGATTCTTTTCCAAATGTTGTATTTTCCATCCAATGAAAAGGAATATAGTTCAAAAGACAAACATTAAGTTATGCAGTCGAGAACCAATTAGTTGTTCAACGACAAAACTGTTTTCTTATGATTTTGAATCTACTCTCCAATAAACTTCGAATCCAACACATTTCACTATATGAAAAGATGATAAATCTTTGTGTTTAAATCAATTTAAGCTTAATATGATGTTTTCGACCACCATACTTAATTTGTATTCGAACTTGTATAGGTACATCCAAGCATTCAAAGCGTGGGGCATCATAGTGTACAATTTGTGAATGGAAGAGTAGAGAATTTTGATGCAATCATTTTAGCAACCGGATATAAAAGCAATACTCCTTCTTGGTTAAAGGTACTTGATTGAATATCCTTTATTCCAACAAAATCACTTCAAATTCCAATTCCAATTCCAATTAAATCACATGATCTAAAACAATATAATACTTTCACCTGCAGGAGAAAGAAATGTTCTCTGAAAAAGATGGGATGCCACGGAAACCATTTCCTCATGGTTGGAAAGGCGAATGTGGACTATACGCAGTAGGGTTTACTAGACGTGGCTTGTTAGGTTCATCTACAGACGCTAAAAGAGTAGCTGAAGACATAAACAAGTTTTGGAAAGCTGAAGCCAAACATTTGGCCATGACCATTGGGCGATCATTCACGTTCCAACCCTAGTTTTTTCTTGTTATGACTTAGAGAACACAAGTTCCATTTAACTATAAAAGATTTTTGACACTAAAATTAACTAAAAGTTGGTCATCAAATTGTAGAAAATTAAGCTAGGAATGGTGGTGGAACTCCTTTCATCAACCCATTAGAGTATTTATATTTCTTGATTTGGGGACAAGACCTCTATCTTGATCTAGGGTAGTGTATATACATCTTGTACATTGCCACATTAATTTCTTTGTTATAGAGAGGGATAGGGGTAAAGATTGTAGGGTGGTTTTTATATTACAAGATGTTTTTAGAATAGTTGTGGTAATCCTAACAAATCATTTTTCTTGTACTGTTATTTTGTTTATTTCATGTTGTCGCGAGAGCTTGATTAACTCATAGTTTACATGAGATTTGGTATTTAATAATAAAAGTTATAGTCATCTAATAAATGTTCCTTTTCTTATTAAAATATATTTTGTTATGTGTGGTTGTTAGTATTCCCCTTTTTATGAGGATTGTATGTTTGAGATCGACATAAAACTTCTGATCATTTTCTCCTTAAATGTCATAGTTGTGTGTTTGAGAGACTTAAGCTTAGAAATTACTAAGAAACGTGTTACGTAAAAACCCGTTTATTTTGAAATAATTAAGTTCTATTTACAAATAAAACATTCGATTTTTTTATAAAATTGAAACTTGGTAAAGATATATCTGTATTGGGTTGATTATTATTGTCTTAAAAGACATTTTAGATATTTAATACATAATCAAACAATATGCTTAACCCATATGCAAAAACAAAAGCAAAAAACGGTTTTGAAGACGGATATAACATGAAAGTGATGCTTTCGTATCGAAATTCCAAATGATCACTAGACCACTGATAACCTTTTATTCTCTTCCAATTTTATTGTTGCAATAATTTTGTTCTCAACTAGTTTTCAGGACCACAATCTAAATGAATTATGATGAATACAATAGTTTTCTTCACAATTTAATTAATCTTTATAATGTGGTTTCATAAAGATTGATGTGCTACTCATATGTTTTCTTGATGAGTTGAAACCCAAATGATCCTCTAATTAATGGTCTCTAAACAATTTAAGCAAGTGATTGACCATTTCATGTGATTATTGATTAATAGTGCGGATTTTGTTGAGTATGCTAATTAAGTACATAAATTAATTACATGGTCAATCTTAATTAGGTTTATGCAATCATTAATTAATCTTTGTTGTTCAACTAATGTCATCCAAGAAATCTAACCACATGTTATTAATTTCTTATTATGGTGATCAAATCATATTTGACAATTTTTTAAATCATAAGTATTCATGCGCATATCTCGACTAATCACAGTGACTCCGAAGAACAACCAAAAAAAATCCTAAGGAGCCTTGCAGGACTCGAATCAGTGATTTCCAAGGAGGGTCTCCAAAAACCTAATCCTAACTGGCAGTTAAGTTTATTGTGTTGTAAACCCGAATATTGTAATTTGGTTTTTTTAAATCGAAATAAACACACTTTTGGAAGCATGTAAAGAGGTGTAAGTGACAATAAGATCGAATTTTAAAGTATTGTAAAATTATATAACTATCAGTCTTTCTTCCAACTAATTATCTAATTTTGTAAAATAAAAAATTAAGGAATACCTCTGTAGCCAATCATCTAGATGGTATGTACATCTGCATATCAGACACATTGCTTACAAATTAGTGTATGCACATGAACATATTGTCCAGATGTACTTAATTGATTAGGTTCCCGAGAACAATCCACAACACTACACGTGACATATTCATTAGAAATATGAATTGTTATTCTTGATGAATGTATGATATATGATGAATACATGTCCATATTTATATAATGGGTGTGTTATTCATTATTAAATTTGATGTGTGTGTAGTTTTATAACGGATGGGCCTAGTATATGATATGAAAACTGATAGATGATTATTATGATGGTTATGTATGTATGTATGTATGTATGTATGTATGTATGTATGTACGTATGTATGTATGTAACATGACATATCATTAATAATAGGTGGGTATGTACATTGATTTTGGTGGCCAAGTATAATACATAAAGATCCATTGATGATTATATATGATGGGTATGTATATACAAGGACTAGGACTTTGTTTAAATAAACTTCAACAAACATAATAAAAAACTTAAATGGATATATTTTTAGAAGAAAGTTCAAATAAAAAGTTTAATATGATTAGAAGATGTGAATGAAAAATTCATATGTAAATCATCAAAATTTTTTATTTAAAAGTAGATATATTTAACTTAGATAAGTAATCTGTAACAAAGGTTTATTGTTCACCTATCCTCAAATGAATTTTTTTGGATTTTTTCAATAATACACGTGTTCGTACGGTCTATCATATTAATTAACATTTTCATTTTATACTATATTGTTATTATAAGAGATAAAGTTCATTAACTAATACAAATATACTAATAAAACACTTTTGGATTTTATATGTCAATATACGAATATTTAATTAGTATGAAAATATTTCATATATATAATGTCTTAATAATGTATTTCATTTTCATATCAGTATCAACAACTTGTGTATATGAAGTTGTTAGTAGATACAGATGCATTATTAGACACTATTTTTATTTTGTTATATAGATCTTCATATAATACAACGGTATCTTTGTGTTTTCAGTAGTATATTATATATATGTAGGTGTGTATATATATAGAACGATAATCACATGAGAATCATATATGTTATAAACTCATGAGAATCGATATAAAAATATTATTTTACATGATATTTTTTATCAGAATCTATGACTTAAGATATTGTTTCATATATGTTTATGTTCATCTTGTGAAACGATTACATGTGATTTTTTTTTTGTTCATTTGCTGAAATGAAAAGTACTCGTAATAAATATTCAAATGATGAAACAAATACATATGAAACTATCATATTATAAAACTATCATGTTATGAAACAAATATATGTGAATCATATAAAAAAGTATCATATATAAAATATTTCAAACTAGAATACTAGAATTTGATAAAAAAAAATATCATATATAAAATATTTTTATATCGATTTTCACAGATTTCAAACTAAACTAAAGTCTTTTGCCTACAGACTTTTCCCTGGTAAAATCCATCGCTAAGGGGTGATTCTTCACAAAACTGTCACAAAAGTTGGTGGGTAAATCAATGACAAATTATCCAGGGATTCTCTGGATGATCCGTTGATATTTTTTTTATAACAACCAATTTTACCAAACCATTGATATTTTCTAGGTGATTTATAGATAATCACCTATAAAAATTTCTCTAAATAATTTTTATAAATAAAAATCATTTGTTTTATAGTATTTATAATACATTTTTGGTTCATATATTCATGTATATCATAGGTACCTGATATGTCATTAATAATAAGTGGTCCAATTGATATATTGGTTGCTGAAGAAAGCTAAGGATTTTATAATTATTGATTTATAGGAGGGACCATTGGTCAAATTCAATCTACTCCACGGGTTTACAACTCCATTTGACTTATTGAAGCCATCGTTGCCTTTCAAAATATGGTCGAATAAAAAAAGTCAAAATAAATTGATTTAAGTTATATATTATTTGTAATAAATAAATAAATAAATAAGTTTAGCTAAAAACTATTAAATTGTATGCTTCAAAAAATTCTAGAACTTTATTTTAATATTAAATTGTTATCTAATTATATTTAATATATAAAATATTTACGAAAAATATTTGAAGGTTAACTCAACATGTTTTAATCAATCTAAGAATTTCCTTATCTACTTTGCATAATATGTTAAAAACGTTATGTTGGGTTCAAATCATGTCTTTTGATCAATTTTCAATGGCAGAATATATGTCATTTTTGTTGAACAAAAAAAGCTGTTTGGTTTAAATATAACAATATAATGAACTTGAATACTTATAGATTTGATTAACCAAAAATTACGACCATTATTTAATCCTTCTTTTATACCGTAAAGCTTTCTAGGCAACTTACACTTACCGACTAATTCTACTGACGAATATGAATAATCTAGATAAACACTTTTAAAAAAATACAAGATTTTTTTTTAATATTCCACTTTTACAAATTTTTGATCTTGATATATTTGAGTGTTAATAATTATTTAAAGTTTGTTGCATTAGTTTTAAATTTTTTGGAGGTCTAATTAACTTTCTTGCTTAAATATATACAAAAACATAGTTAATTAATTATATATTATTCAAAAATAAAAATTATATAATTAATTATTTGCAGCAACATATTTGTTTTTGAAATTGAAATAGAAGTTATTTTTAAGACGGAAATTGCCTTTTTGAACTTGTTTATGTGTCTTTGGTTATTGACTTTGTCATGATGATGACTCTTTTCATTAATAGAAAATGCGACAGTTTTTATTTTGGATTATTTTTATGAAAAAATATAGTTTTTGGGCTCTAAAAATATTTTTTTACAATATTAGTTATTTATTCATCAATAATTGTAACTAAATATTAATGAGATTATGATTCATAAGTCTTGATAAAATTTTAAATTTAAGGGTTTAATTCTTAGCTAAATGTTTGTAAAATCAAAATTATATTTAAGAAAACACTGAAAAAATTATCGACTTTATTATTTATAGTGAAAACAATACCATTCGGATGTTGCAAATAAGTAAACTAATTTGGTATGAAAAAAAAAGATCGAATACGACAATAAGTTTAGGTCCTTTAGGACATACAAGCATCAATTGATGTTGCATGTGCAACCATATTTTCATGCATATCATTGTATCAAATGGACGTACTTAGAGCCTACTTTTTAGATTTAGCACATTGGTCGGAAAGAGAACAAAAGTTGCTTTATAAGGGACTTGGATACCTTCTCTATCAGACGTATTTTAAAATCGTGAGTCCAGGTGTGTGGAAAAAGCGGCAATATCTGATACGGTTGACCTGAGATGTTACAGATGGTAGCCGGCAACCGGACTGGTGTGCCAGGGAAGACGCTGGGCTCCCAAGGAGGTGGATTGTAATATCCCACATTGGTTGGGGAGGAGAACAAGAGTTGCCTTATAAGGGTTGTAATATCCCACATTGGTTGGGGAGGAGAACAAGATTTGCCTTATAAGGGACTTGGATACCTCCTCTATCAGACGCGTTTTAAAACCGTGAGTCCAGGTGTGTGGACAAAACACAATATCTGATACGGTTGGCCTGGGATATTACAGTTTATGATACATATTATTTGAGGATAAAAACTATAAACTCGTGTTGGAAATTTTAACATATTTATATAATCTGTTTCATACCGATAAATGGTGAGACATGTACCACCACAAAAAGGGTATTCCCGACGGTTATAATTAAAAATAAATAAAATAAATATCCGTCGAAAATCTGTCAGAATTTACCGACGGAATCGATAGGTGCGTTACATATGTCACCTGTGACTGTGAGTTGGGCACTTCTATCGTACGTAGTCTTGACCAAAGGACATCAGAAGTTTAAATGGACTTCGTAACAATTCATAAGCTTTCTGTAAGTATTAAATTGTAGACTACTTTTATCATTATTTTTAGTTAATTGGGTAAAAAGTTGATTATCGGAAACCCTAACCGACCTCAGATGGAACCCGTCTTGAGCGACATTAATGTGACGACGGGATCGAACACGAGACCTGTCTTGTATATTAGTAAAGTCACTTCGCTCTTTAGGATCATCCAATAACCGATTGATCCAATCTGGATGTTGAAATTTAGGATCCAATCTAATTACAATTGGAATCCAGTTATAGTCAATGGGATTTAATTAGATCGGATGACTTTCTATACCTTCTAAAACTAAGTCCTCTATCCTATACCTCCTAAAACTAAGTCCTCTATGTCAAAATTTTGGTTATGATTTTGGTTTATCTCTGAGTAAGTTGTGATAAATATTATTTGCATTTCAAAATAGTTATGTAAGTATAAAAAAGTAATGCTTTAGTGACCATCATTTATTCAGTTTATTTAATTTATCCAAAACCATAAAATATATAATTTAGACGGACTCGAATAATATTAGCCTTATTTAATTAACCGAATCGTTAAATCCAAAAACCGAATAACTCAAATCTATGAATTATTCAGTTTGGTTTGGGTAGATTATAAAAGTTATCTACCATGAAATGGTCCAGCTCTACAGTTGCAATATTTCATCTAATCCATTAAATTAGTCTATATTCTACATCATCATATACATATACAAAAAAAACATAGTCATTTTTTAGCATATTAAATGGTGAATTCAAAATAGGACCTTCAAAATTTTGGAATCAAATTACATGTATTTAAGGTCTTTTACCAACTTATTTAAAAGTTTTTTTTTTATGTAAATTGGATTCAAATAATTAAATTGTTAATTGTTTAGGTTTATCTTTTTTCCTTGCTTAACATATATATATATATATAGCTATGTTATCTTATTTTATGATGTAATAAAAAAAATTAAATATAACAAAACCTCCAATAGAAACGTCTCTTATATAAAATAGTTCATGGATGCTCAATTGCTCATGCGATATACTTAAAAAGAAGTACGGCATTTTATGTATTTAAAAATCAAGATATATTTGTACCAACTAATTATGCATGTGAGTCGACGGGTCAAAGGTTAAAATTTGTATAATAAAGGAGTAATTAACTACTAATAGATCGTCACGACTCACGGGTGTAAAGGGAAAGAAAAACTAAAATAAATCAATACTCTATAATATCATTATTTGAGATATTAAAAACACCTTTGTCGTAAAATATAGTATTATCATAGTTAACACCGATACATAAAAATAAATACAAACCATGGTTAAGTTTAGATACATAGCGCATCTGTTAAGTATTGTATGAATAAAATTGTTTGTATGGATTAATTTGTTTATATGAATTGAGACAATTATTTCTTTTTTATACATGGAATGAATTTATCATTTAATTGGGAGAGACAGATTTGGAAAAAGTTAACTTTCTACATAAAGCTTCTCTTTAGAAACTTATGGAATAAACCATTTTCTATATCATTAATCTACTACCAAAATGTCATATACGGCTTACTGAATAAACAGTGAGTCCCATTAAGCTCATTAAGTTGTTAACAAGCAGATCTTGAGCATCTCCAAAATAGAGATTTCGAAATTTTTGCTCTAATAGAGCTCCCAAAACCTTCTCCAAAATGTTTTTTACTCTAAGGGCACGTTTGGTTCGTCGGATTTGGAGGGATTTGGTGGATTTGGATTTCAAATCCAATCCATTTCGGTGTTTGGTTTGCCTGATGGTAGGGATTTAAAATTCATGGATTCATTTAAAATCCCATGAACATTGGATTTTAAAATCCTTGGCGGATGCTCGGGATTTTACGGGATTTCGTAAGATTTATATGAAATAATGTTTTAAAAATGTTAAAAACATTTGTTTTGTAATAATTGATTAATAAAAATGTAATTTAATTATTTTTATAATATTTTATATTTTAATGTAATTATTTATAAATAATGGAAATCCAATTCCATTGCAAATCCTACAAACCAAACACACCTATGATTTTCAAATCCATTTCAATCCAAATCCCTTCAAATCCAAATTCTTCCATGAAATCCAAATCCCTCAAAAACAATCCCGCAAACCAAACGGACCCTAACAGATTTTCCAAAATAGGAATTTGATACCAAAATGTTTTTAACTCTAACAAATTCTCCAAAATGGAGAAAGTATGAGAGAAAAGATGAAATTCTCCAAATTTGAAGAACTCTCCACAATCCAATAGATTTAAAAAAAGATCTAAAATAGAGAACGAACTTCAATCTCTCTAAAAGAAGAATACATCAAAACTCCAACAGAATTTCTATTTTGGAAATTGTCGTTATTAAAATATTTCATTCATCTAATTAATTATTATCTCTCTCTAAAATTAATTTTAAAGTTTTATATTGGTGGGAATATATTAGAAAATATTTCTCTTTCATTATAATCATGGAGTTATCTAAATTTAGAGAATTTTACACTATCTCTCTGCTACTTTCTCCGTAAAAAAATGCTCAAATCCCCATTTACTAAATTTTAAAGAAGTTGTTGGTAATGATATTTTAACACCACACCTCTTATTTACAAATAAAAACATGTTATTCTTATATTTCGTGTTTCCTCCTTGTCCCACCAATTATTTGAAGACACATTATTCTATTTAATGTAAATCTATATGATTAATTTTTTGATTATTTCTACCCAATAAATGGATGATATATGACTTCACGTGATTAATGGACAAAAGAATATATAGAATTTGAGATAACATGTTTTTATTTTTCATTTGTACACTAACGTTCCTAAAAAATCTGTTACGTTCTTCCCAGTTTATTTTAATGTTGGCTTTTATATATAATATGTGTCTTTGTTTTGTAAAATTTCATTTTCTTCTATTTTGTTTTTACTTCATTTGGCCAGCAGCGTGATTAGTATCCTTTCTTATTCTTTTTACTTAATAAAGTTTGACTGGCTTTAAAATAATAAATAAAAAGTTTTTTCGGCAATAATTAAGTTAGAAAGATATTTCAAATGAATTTTGATTTCATTGGGCTCAAAAGAGATGAGGCTATTAACAATCCATATATAGTATGTATCTTAGAATTGACTTACGAAGCATTCAACTAAAATGATTTATATATACGCTATTGTAATTTTATAGTGTATATATTATAAAATTAATAATTATTCTCTTGTCCTACAAGCCAAAAGGTAAATAGTTTATTATTTTAGTAGAAAAAATAAATGTGATTCATTTATTCAACTGTCAAGAGTTTTATAATTGTAGGTTGAAGTTTGTAAATTTTGAGAGAGATTTATAGTACGTTGATGTGACATTGACAGAATGATGATACGGCAATTTTATGAAACAGTTAAAGATTTCACGAATGCAGATGCTCTAAGTACTTGCATGTAAAGGGAAAGATATGGAGGCCTATCAGGACGCATCGACCACCGCCATTCATTTCCCACATCCACTTTCACAGGGATATCCTCTTCTCTTCACATGACTCTAGTCAATATTGCACTCTTACGTTTCTATGCTAACTTTTTTGCAAAACAAAATAAATAAATAATATAAATAAAATCTATAATATTATCCATACAAAATCCAGAAAAAATGATAGCTCAATTATTACCATTAGTCCAATAAAATGACCACAAAAGATCTCACCCTTTTCATTTACTCATCTTCATATAAGGTTCGTTGGATCTACAAAAGGCATGGCTCAGGGGTGGAGCCACCGAAGGATGGAGTTGGCAGCCTTAGACTAACACTTAAAGAAGAAAGTGTTCGTACATTAGCGACTACCACAACCATCATGGCTCCTTCCTCCCTGATACATGGGTCCATGTACCACTTATGACATTGTTCTTTCGTTTTCATCAACACCTCCATTTATAATATTAGAACATGCTTTCTAGATTATCCTATTTCGATATATGATCCTTTTTAAAGTGAAAAGTACATCCTCCCTTACGAAACCCTTTTTCTCATCACTCTCTTGTTTGACCCCGCCCACCATGTGGCTAACGTAATGGGATAAAATAAGGATATGACATACAAAATTGATACAACATGCTTGTGTTTGAGTTATCTATGTCATTGTTAACAGACTGTACTGATCGAGATATCAAAGGTTGTGGAATTCACATATGAAATTACTCATGACTAGACAAATTTGATATGGATATATGTACGTAATATATAAACCCGACAATATAACTAAAAATTGAACAAAATTGTCTTGTTCCTACCTTATTAGGAGTGTTTGATGAATGTTTTTGTGTTAATCGAATTGAGTGCTTGAGATTTAAATCTTGAAGATTAAATCAGAGTAATGTTCTTGTGTGAAATTTGTTCAAAGGATATAGAGTTATGTTCAAACAAAAGTGCATACAAACCGAACTTAACTAGGTTCATGCCTGATCTTTATGTTAGGGGTGAGTACGGTTCGGTTCGGTGCGGTTTTTGACCAAAACCGAACCGAAAACCGAGCCATTCGGTTTCTGAATCGGTTTTTTTTTTCGGTTTAGCTTTTCCGGTTCGGTTCGGTTTTGAAACCGAATGGTTTTTGGTTTTTGGTTTTATAATTCTTCTATTATTTCCAACTTGTAAATTTCTTTTAATTTATTCAAAATCATGTTTACGAAAAATATCAATATATCATAATGCAAATCTCATGTTAAAAATCATGTTTACGGAAACACAAATATCATATATCATAATGCAAATCCCATGTTCAAAATCATGTTTACGAAAATATATAATGCAAATACAAATCCAAAATATCAAATAATTTAATTAGTATATGTGTGTATATAATAAAAAATTAAAAATAATTATATTTATTTCGGTTCGGTTCGGTTCGGTTCAGGAACCAAAACCAAAACCGAACCGTTTGGATATTCGGTTTTCGGTTTTGGTTCGGTTTTTTCGGTTTCGTTTCGGTTTTTGCTCACCCGTACTTTATGTTAACATTTTAAATCCGGTATATGGTGTTCCGTCTTTAAATCAAAAAGTAGACCTAGTCAAGAATTAGTGGTCCCAACTACATATAGATTTGGATTTTCATTATGGATAATGTATTAATGTTTACTTTCTTGGATATAATATATAATAAGTATTTGTATAATATTATAACTTATTTCATTTTTAACAAACACGTCTTATTAAGAACGCAGATTTATAAATTTTGCAAATGATATGTAACAAAAAATCAATTTAATTAAGAAATAAGAAAAATTAAAAAGAACTAAAAAGTACATCAATTTGTTATAACTAGGTCCAAGATCGGTTCTAACCGGTCCTCAGTTTCAATTGGATCTAGATCAGTTGCAATTGTAATTGAGTTTTAATATAATAACATGAAGTTCTACTCTTATTAGACAATAATTTTTATAGAAAAAGTTGGGTAAGTGGATAGAAGTCATAATTTTTTTAAAGAGTAAACTTTAATTTTGGTCCCTATGGTTTATTGAAATCTTTGAAAGTAAAAAAATTAAACATATAATATATTATATTGCTTTCATAATGTTTTGTTGTGAAGTTTCAAGTGTAAAAATATGGTTTCAGGGTCTCATGAAAACAAACTGGTCTCGTATATTGTGTAATAAACCATGTGATTTTTCTTCATCAAAGAGTAAGATTTATAATATTAATTAACAGATATTTGTTTCACAATGTGTTTATCTCACATGTGCTCGGTTCACAATGTGTACAACTTTTATATATTTGTGAAACAAAAAATACACGCAAAAAAGTTTCACATTGTGAACCGAGCACATGTGAGACAAACACATTGTAAAACAAGTATATGTTAATCAATATGTTCAATACTATATTTGGATGAAAAAAATTATGTAAAATAAAACCTTAAGGTAGAAGTTCTTATGGTATCTCACAAAAAAAAGGGTTCTCAAAAGATTAAGCCCCTAATATATATATATATATAGGGTTAGGTTCAAATGTGAACTTATTTTTTGTTGTGAACGTGAGGACAAATCTCAGCCACACATCTTCGGTTATGGTGGACGCGATCACGGAGGATTGACGCGATTCATGGGAGGGTGGAGATTATTAAAGGAAGGGAACCAGGTCAAAGCCGCCTTTATTAACCGGATAAGTGGCTGAGATTCGTCCTCACGTTCACAACCAAAAATGAGTTCATATTTGAACTTTCCTCTATATATATATGTGTGTGTGTGTGTGTACAGTGTACACGTGTGTGTGGAGAGAGAGAGATGTATAAAAAAACATGCATGAACACACGTACACTTGGAGAGACAAATAACATATTTATCAGAGCCTTAGCTCGTGTAGGATTCTGAACGGGTTGATAATGGTACTTACACACATGACATACATATTAAATGTATAAAGTAACTATTGAAAATTGATATCAATTTATATTGTAGATACGCACCAATTTAAACTACTTCACAACATATAAACCATAATTTTGCACGACTTATTGACAACTCACATCTAACTTGTTTAATTTGTTATGCGCTATTGGTCTTAGCAAAATCCCAAATCACAATGGTCATTATATCTTGCAGTGTGCCAAATGTCAACTCATAATGGCCATTATATCTTGTTTTTGATCCCTTTTTTTTTAAATTAACGCCCACACCGGATATAGACCGAACTGTCTCACGACATTCTGAACCCAGCTCACGTACCGCTTTAATGGGCAAACAGCCCAACCCTTGGAACATACTTTTTTGCATATAAACACTTTTAAGACACAAATCCCTCCGTAAACAAACTTAAGCATCGATTCAGCACCAGATTATGTTATTTATGCATCAAGTCAACACCACAAATCAATGGTGATTTCTATTTCCGATTTTGATCTCATAACAATTTAAAGAAATCATAAAAAAATAATTAATAATTAAAGTTAAAAATAACTTAAGAATTTTCCATTCTAATTAATATCTTGGATTTTAGGAAATGGGAATCCAAACGTTGCTAAAAGAAATCGCAACTCCACAATCCGTGAAGCTACAACATATTCTTCCGGTGAAACAAAACCATTACTGATTCCAGAGAGAGGAAAGTGTGTGAAAATATGGTGAACTACATGTTGTATATCAGCGGGGAGCTCGAAAATCTCACAAACTTTCAGCCTCGAGGCGGTGTTGATGATCCTGACTTCACCTACTACTTCAAGGTTTTCTCAGAATTCAATAAATCTATGACTATATCTTAATTACTGATGTTTTGTATTGCTTTATGTTTGTATATGTTTTGATTGCTTCGATTCTAGTTGCAATCCGCGCTAATTGTTGTTTGATTTCGTCTGTGGCGGTATGTATGTGCAATCTATTTGTTTTTGTACTTGAAATTTGGATTCCTCGATGCCTGTTTATGTTCGATCGACTTTGTTTTACAATTAGGGCTTCTTAACTTCTTGGAAGGTCAAACAATTCGTTTGATTCGGTTTTTGTGCCCTTTAATCGACCTGTTTTCAATAATCGAGTCATTGTCCAACCATACTACTAAGTACAAACACTATACTTTACAGAGTGACTGGACAAAGTGTAAGTGTGTGTGTGTGTGTTTGTAATCGATATGAATGTTCCTACAGAGCTTGTTTGGTTGTATACAAGTAATCTACGCTATTAAATTTTTGTGAACTTTTGGTGCCTCATTTGCCTATCTGTTTGGAAATCAATTTGTTACTATTATCACATACTGGTGGTTTATATATTTCTGATCTCACTTGGTTTCTAGATTCAATATGTTAGTTTTTATGACAATATTATTGAATCCCTATAATAATAATAATAATTTTAATGTCTCTAATTGATGTGTTTGTGTGTGTTTAATTGTTTTGCTTTTCCAACAGCGTCGCATTTTGTCACAGTTCAAATTTGAATCCCATTGAATTTGTTAGTTGTATCTAACCTTATGATAGAAATCAATTTTCACAAGTTCATCTTTAAACTAGATCTCTAATCTCTTGCAATATGCTTAATAATCGCTGAAATTTGAAGTTCGTTTCTTATGCAACTTCAAATTTAAACAACTATGGTTGTTTTCTTTGACATATCTGGAGTTATTTTCATGTTCTTTATGTCTCATCTCAATTGTTACATCTATATTTATACAATCAAATTTGAATTTCAACTCATTTCATCAGTATGTCCTTGCAACTCATTTCTTCCACAAAGTTTGAGTAGCCGTAGGAAAAAAATGAGTATATTAGATGCTCACAAGAGTGAGCTGCTGGATTTTGCTTACTGTCAGCACATGTGCAGAAAATCTTTAGTGACGTAAATGGTGATACTGTGATAGATGGATTAGAATCAATATATGCACATTCTTCTCTTATTTGTTTCTATTGAAGATTAATATATGCATGGGTATGTAAAAACTATATATATTTTGGGCTTTTGGACATTTATATAGTCAAGGGGTCACTGCTTGTTCACTGTTTAGAGTCAAATTTCATTACTTCTTCCTGAATTTTAGCAAGCAATTTCAAGAATTATCGCAGACTTTGTCCTTCATTTTTTCTATCCTCTTGAGCTCAGCTATGATTGTGGTTTTGTTTGATATCTCAGATTGTGCGTCCAGTGATAATAACCAAAGTATATGCCCTAATGTCTATTTTTGTATCTGATTAATAAATCGTGTACCTGGATATACCTACTTTCATGCATATGTACAGTGCTCATCCACACTCTGACTCTACACATAATAAGGTGGGCCAGAAGTAAATTATTGTCACATCACTCTTTTTAGTTTTCAGTATCAAGATTCAAACATTATTTTGTTTCTTATGGTTGATGTTAGTTGTCCGATATGAAGATTCTTGCTATGTATCCACCAATATCTATTTTTTAATCTTATTTTCAAATCATATACATGGGTGCACCTACATTCATGCATATGTACATTGCCCATCCACTCTCTGCATACAATAAGATGGGGCAGAAGTAAATTATTGTCACATCACTTTCTAGTGTTTTGTATAGTAAGTATTTCTTTTGCTTCCTATGGCCAGTGCTAGCTGTAGTTTCCTGTCGTCACTAAAGATTCTTCTTATGCACCTTATTGTGCATAAACATTCATCGATCTAGTTTCCTATGACCAGATGATGCTGTCTGGATTTGAAGTGCTTATTATGTCTCATATTGTTTTAAGATATATTTAGGGCTGTCTGATGTGTCTTTATACTCATCTTGAAGAAAAATCTGGGGTGTGATACATTTTCTAATGTCATGCTAACAGCTATTCATTTGTTTATCACTTAAACTGTTAATGTGGTTTATGTCGCTTTCTCCAGTCAGAAGCAATCACACAACCACTTTCAGGATCACTTCTTATTTCAGGTGATTGTTTTGTAATATTTACTTATATGTCTTGTCTTTACTTCTGCTTTGTAGTTGAAGTGTGAAAACTGTGGTGAGGTGACTGAGAAAGAGACATGTGTTAGCCTGAATGAGACACTTCCTCTACCAAAAAAGGGTACCACCAATCTTATCCAAAAGGTTTGTATCTCTTCATCTCTCTATAGAAACCAAATATGTTCATACTGGTGCTTATAGCTGATCACCTATGTGTGTGCATATATAATCTCTAAAGCATGACCCATAGGGGATGGTTAAAATTATTGATATATGGATTATGGAATGGAAATCCTTGCTGAATACATGAGCTTGAGAGATCATAACTGAGGTAGTGCATATTACCTAACCTCTAGTAGCCACACAGGGAATATCGTAACTCCACTTAGAGAGGAAGAAAAAGAAAAACAGAGCCTTACTGCCAAGGTTTATTATTATTCTTGCTGCCCGCTCGGTTTCGAGATGTTCCCGAGAAGAAGGAGCTCGCGAGATACATAGTAAGAGACCATAAGTCTTTTGAAATAAGAATCATGAGATATGTAAAAGGGATCAGCTAGGAAGATTAACATAGTTAGAAGCCACTTTTAGTTTAAAAATTATTCATGGTTTTGTTGGAATATTAAACTTTCTTAATGATACCAAATAACCAATACTGTGATTAGGAATATTTTTTTAAACGAGTTTATTCCCAGATTGCCAGAGTGTACTTAAAACATGAAGTACAACCAACTGTACAACACTAACCTCCCTCTGGGAATAGATATTCGGAAGCAAAAAGTAGGTTTTAATATGAGACATGCGCTTTCAGTTTAGTTACTTAGCTAACACTCGCTAGTCATTTATATTAATGTTGTTGGTTGATATCGTGGTTAGATGAGATTTAGATCACCTATCAAGTGAGAAATGTCCATTTGATCTATGATTTGCTTTATATATATCAGTATATATATAGGACGATAATCAAATGAGAACAACAAATATGTTATATTTAGGGGACCTTTTGAGAACCCATGAAATTGTGTAACCTTGAGAACTTGTGCATCATGTGTTATTTCATATGATTTTTTCATCTAAGACTAGGATTTAGAATATTGATTAACATATATTCATTTCACAATGTGTTTGTGTCACGTGTACACGGTTCACAATGTGAATCTTTTTGACGTGTTCGTACAACAAAAAATACACGTAAAAGAGTTTCAGATTGTGAACCGAATACATATGAAACAATACAATGTGAAACAAATATATGTCAATCAATACATTAAATATTGTACTTACACGGAAGAAATCATGTAAAACAAAACCTTAGGGTAGAAGTTCTCACGGATCTCACAAATTTTGGAGTTCTCAAATGGTTAAGCCCCTATATGGCTATATATAGGGTTAGAGATAACTTAGGAACACCCTAATAACCACCTTACCTGTTTTTTAGGGGTTCCCCCCGAGCCCAACCCTGTATGTGTGTGTGCATGCTTGTGTCAAAAACAACAAACTTCTTATGTCAGTGGATGTCCTTAGTCTGCAATCGCAAAATACTTTTATCTATCTTTGATGTGTCTTCCCTTTTGTTTCATGTGCCACCTCTTTGGCTGTGTATTCTAATGTAATGTGCATCTTGGTAGGATGGAGTTGGATCCTACATCTTTTCAATGTGTCTTTGTTGGTTTCCTTTTCAGAATTTAAATTTTTTATAGTTCTACTTTAAAGAAGTGCTTCACTTTTGCTGAAGTCAACTTTGTTTTGTTGAATCATGCTCCCTTTTCTTATGAAATTTACTTTCTCCCATATAGATTTTATCAGAAAATTTTGATGCCAATGCTCCAACTTCAGAATAATCACACGGATCTTCACCAGCTCTTGCACCTTGGTCTTTTATTACACAACCTTTAAGTAGACTGATTCACATACACCAGGCACTGTAGATGCCACTCTCTGTAGGTTGTAAGTGGGTATATACTGTGTAATGTAAGCTACACACCCTTGATTCCCTTTCATTAATTGAAGGCTTGTCTTGTTGCCAAAGGCCACTTCGAAGCCTATGACATTGATTACAAGGAGACCCTAGGTGTGACAAAAAGAATTGATGTCCAACTGTGTGGGCTTCGTAACTATTTGTCACTGGTCTCACCATAAGTGGGTAGGAACTGCTTCTTATGTGGTATAAGTATCAACCACTTGGTTTTGTTGTTTTGAAGTAGGTTGCTAATGTTTCTCTGTTATATCTTTATTTAGAGGTTTCTATTTTTCTGATGTGTTTTTAAAATTGGATCCCTCTTTGTAATAGAAATCTCAAAACCCTAAAACTATGCACAAATAAGTAATAATTAACCCTGTACGTTTTCCCGAGTCTTGCTTGCATGGGGATGATCTGATGCAATGTATTATTGAACTGCATCAGAATGGATGAGTACTCAATGTATTATTGAACGAATTCCCACACTTCGAGAAGTGGGCTTTCCTTCTTGTGTATTCAAATCATAACCCCTCTTTTACAAACCACCTCCTTTTAACCCCTGCTCACATTACAAAGATTACCGTTCAACTGATTCTAACAGAAAAAACAATTCCCTCCACTCTTTACAACAAAAGACTCTTCTACCCTCTTCTACTTTTCTTCCTAAAATATTTAATACCAAATCTACCCCCATCATAATCGTTGGAATATAATTTTTTAAGTAATGTAAGGGATAGCAGCAATCACCATTATGAGAAAGAGAGGTATTCTAAACAATGACGTTTTTGAAATATTGACCTTGCTAATTAATGGTAAATCACTACTAAGAATTCTAAGTTTATGATTTGGTAAGAGAGTTATTAAGAACTTGTCTCTCTTGCTATAGATGTTTCTCTGAGTTGTTGTCCGTTAAAAAAAAATCAACTTGGGGTATTTACGGAAATAGCCTCTCTACGAGGTAGAGGTAAGGTCTACTTACATCTTACCCTCCCCAGACCTACTCATTGTGGGGCCCACTAGATTTGTTCGGTTATGTAGATACACAGATGGAGCATACATGAATCAAAGTCAAATTGGTGTTGGTTTCAAATAGCAGGTTTGATATTAGACTATACTTTTTACTTCTTAGTGAAATAGAATTACGTTTCTGGTGTATCAGTGTAAGTTCTGTAAAAGGGAAGGAACAGTGACTATGATCCCAGGCCGAGGCTCTCCACTTACTAATGACGCCAGTGAGACTGGGAAGTATGCTCCTTTGATGGCATTCGACTGCAGAGGTTTTGAACCATTGGATTTCGCATTCAGCAGCGAGTGGAAAGCTGAATCTGTAAGCACATCGAAATATGATAATACTTCTAAACCTTTCATCGCATGATTTCAAAAACTGCTTCTTAACCATGTTATATATTTAAAATAGCCGATGCATAGATGAACAGATGAACTTTTTAAATGGGAAGAGATAAGCCAACAAGTTTTAATCCAAGGGATAGTTGGAAAAAGCAGCACTTTTTTTTAAACATTTGCCTTGTAAAACTGCAATTTGGAACATAACTTTGAATTTTTTATCATTATTTTTTGTTGTTAGTTGGAAGGAACGAAATTTGAGGATATCGACCTATCTGGAGGGGACTATTCTGAGTACGACGAGAAGGGAGAGTGTCCCGTGATGATCTCTAATGTGCGTGCTATCTTCAAAGTTGTCGACTTGAGTAAGAAAAATCTCTAAAGTAATAGCATTGTCTTTCTACTACACGCAGTAGACCAATCTTTTCTAATTTTTGTCGTTTTTATACATAAAAATCGATGGGTATGCATTATGAAATATCTGTTTAATGTCGAATTGCTTGACTGTATGTTTTTTGTGTTGGTTCTTAAACGATGTCGATTTGATAAAAAAATTGGCATCTTTTAAAAGCAGTAATTTTTTTTTTCCGACAATGAAGTGGTTGCACAGGCTACACTGAGTTAGGTCCACCTTTGAGTTTGTGGGCTGTTATTTCCAACCAAAAGCAATCAGAATTCATGGTTGTAATCTTTAACCAATCTTTTCATGTGGGCAGAAATCTGTGATATATCCAAAAACAGCAAAATCCCCAATTTACTGTCAAGCTCATATCATTGTCATCTTTAATGTGATTAATATGGATTGAGTATGAAAAGTTGATTATTTGATGACATGATGTAAATATATACAATAATAATATTGGATCGACCTTGTGTTCACGTGGGTCCCCATGTCAATTTGTGCCTAGAAAGGGATACATTTATAATGTAGGACCTTGTTATTTTTCCATTTTAAGTTTTTAATCACAATTTATATTTGATTCGTTTAGACGTTTCATAACCATTTTAGAACTGAAATCAGACTTCAACGACTCTTAAAAAATAAACGTCACCTAAGTGAATTAGTGACATGACTTTTGAGTATATGTGTATGATTAAAATAGTGGTTTAAGGTTTCGTATAAAGGTTGAATATTGTGAGTTTTAAAAAATGCAGAAATATCTATTTGAAGATATTTGCACAAACGGATGTTGACAAATTATGGATTTAGAAATGTCTTTAAATGTTTTTTAATAGTTCATAAATGAATCTTTTCTTAAGTTTTCTTCGATGTTTAATCACTTATTTAAATCTCTTATTAGTGTATAAACATATAAATAATAAAAATCAATATTTATTATGTAATTATGAAAAAATGTAGGGTGATGAATTTATAAACATATAGACATAACTTATTACGTTTATTATGTTTAAATGCTATTAATTACTCATAAAATCATTTTTGACTATTTCACGTCCACCCTGTGGAATTTATTGAGCTGATTAGTCGTTCATTTAACATGCAAAAATAATTTTTAATCATATATTTAAACTTTTATTAATTATATCATTTGAGATAGAAATTCACGATCTATACTTTAATTCATTACACATATGACCTTGAATTTGTTGATTCGTTACAAATCATGCTAGGGGAAAAAATAGTTTTGATCCACAGACTCGTGTTTTGTAGAAACCATGAATTTCTGAACTAGCTTATACACATCAAATAATCTTCCTGAGACGATTATAAATGGTCTGGAGTTATCACAGATGAACCTCCATGGCCGCAAAGACTTTGGTTGTGTATGGATTCGAACATAATAGGTGTGATTTTTCACCACATCTCTAAGGATAAACTAAATATATGAGTTAAAAAAAATCCGAACATGGTTAGACGAGTTCTTCGGTTTTGGATTCTTTTTTACCATAAGACCTACAATCACTTAAGTTTCAGATCCGATACTGCCAATATATATTTATTATTATTTTTAGTCCTAAAAAACCCTCATTGCCATTTCCTTTCTAGTATTTATTTGTTTCCTTGCATAAATTGGAAGACATGATTTGACTATAACAATAATTAAAAAAAACATTTTTGATAATTGTTCATGAACGAAATAATATTTATGAGGTAGTCACAAAACATTGGAATACATTTAGATTGCACGTGATTTGCACATGTAGTTTGAGAATTGAGAAAAAAAAATCTTTCTAGAATGGAAAGAAAAACATAGAAAAGAATAAATAATTAAATACAAAATTAACAGGAAGAAAAGAAACAAAAGAAAAACTGCTTCTATATGTGTGTGTGTGTGTGTTTTTGTGATATCGTATTGCAAACAACATCACAAACAATACTCCATAGATCTCGTCGATCCTTTCATACGTTTCGCACCTCCATCTTTTCTTAACCTTCTTTGTCCCCTTTATTTACTCTCTCTATATCTCTTTCACTATTAAGTGCCCAACTCCTTTCTTTCATTCAATCAATCAATCAATCAATCAAGTAATTGGGTCAAAAATTAGCTACGATATCACTACTTATTTCTGTTGAATGGTCTTCTTCTTCATCACTTCATGGTACGTCTTATTTTGCGTTAATTAGATCTTTCAATTGCTTCGCTTTTTCCAGAATTTTCATCTTTTCATACAATCGCTTATGTTATATGATATCAATTTGTGATTGGGTTTCTGCTATTTCAATCAAATTGATATCGTATTCATCTGCAAAGGCTTCGTGTATGGTAATCGTTATGAAAATCTCAAGTTTTTTTCTTTTTTCTTTTCTCTAAACAACTGTTTTTAATCGATTTTGCATTATTTTGAGATCCCAGGTTGTAATTGTATTTGTAAGAAGGGATTTGAAGGAATTTTTGTACCTAAAACTCTAATGTTATTTGTCAATTTGTAGATGGGCAATGGGTTTATGCTCTTTTGAGTAGATTGATAGAAAAAAAAGAAAGAAAAAAGACTTCCATCTTTGTATTATTGTGGTAATTTTCAATTTTCTTGAATCTTGAAAAACCACCCATTTGATTTTTGGTCTTAAAATGAAATTAAAACATCTGGGATCTTGTTTATTTTTTACCTTGTTACCAAAAATAAACTCATTAACTCTCTGCCATTATTATATCATATTTCAGGATGCAAGAAGTTTCTCAAAGGATTTGATGAGCCATGAAACATCATACCCACAAGCTAAATCTCATATTTTTGTGTTATTAAGATATAATAATCTTTGATTATTGTTTTTTTTTATTAATTTTTTTGCATCAATGGAGGAAGGCAAAGAGCCTGCTACTACAGTTGTAAGTAGGCAAAGCCACTCTAGGGCTTTACCACAAAGACTTATACAATTACTTGCCTTATTTCTAGTTTTCTGTTTTGCCATTTCTTTGTTTAGTATATATATGATCCGTAAAACTGGAGTTGTTACTACAGTAACTTCAGCAATTCCCATTTTACAACCATGTATCCTAGAACAGCCAAAGAGCAATCTTGACCGTTGGATCATGCCTCCTTCGAATTTGATGCATACGATGAGTGATAAAGAGCTGTTTTGGAGAGCTTCTTTTGTGCCACAATTGAAGAAGTATCCGTTTGCAAGAGTTCCGAAGATTGCCTTTATGTTCTTGACTAAAGGGCCGTTACCGTTGGCTCCTTTATGGGAGAGGTTCTTTAATGGACACAAGCTTCTTTATTCTATATATATTCATTCACTTCCATCGTATGAACCCCGGTTCCCTTACACATCTGTTTTTTACGGGAGACAGATTCCAAGTCAGGTATGTTCTGCTTCTTGTTTCTTGTACCTTAGATCATATATATATATATATAGAGAGAGAGACTCGTTTTTGGGGAAAACCACAAAAAATGGAAAATTGAGGACATCCTAATTGACCATTCATTTGTCCGGCATGCATGCACATGTGCATAGAGGTAATTGAAAATATGTGTGTGTGCATTTTATGCACATTTGCATACCGGATAAAATGAATGGTTATTAGGGCGTTCCTCAATTGATCTGGACGGTATGCACATGTGCATACAAGTAATTTGTAAGCAATTTGTCCGGTATGCGCATGTGCATAACATGCTAAAAACCAAAAAACAACTTCAGTTACTTGGATGCACATGTGCATACCGTCCAGATGAATAATTACTAGGGTGTTCCTTAGTTTTCTATTTTTTAGGATATATTAGATAATTTCTTCAACTGTCAATTTGAAGCTTGTTGTGGGAGCTTATTTATGTCCGTAAAAAGATACGGTTAATCCATATGATTGGTTGGTTTTTGCATTAATTGTTTGGGAAATTCCATTAGTATGTGAACCATATGGCAAAAAATATCGAGAACAAGTGAATAATTATGGCACTGTTTTTAATTATTTACACCCCCGACCCCGAGAGTTGGATTGTTCCTTTACTACATGATGTAAATACTATATATATCTCATGAGTTAAATTCTTGACTAGGGGACTAGTTTTGCTAGAAAATCATAAAAAAGTTTCAATTCGTTTTCTTTAACGTTTGTATAACAAGTCATCTCATTAGTACTAATAACCTAGTTTCTCTCTATTTGTGCATTTTCGGTTCAAATTTCTCCTGAACTCTTGCTTTATTTGGAAAGGTCGTTGATTTTGATTCTTCAAACCCTTAGGTGCTTCTTGAAACGTTACAAAGTTTAACATTTACGACCAGTAGAAGCACACCATATAACTACTTCCGGATAACCTAGAATATGGAACTAGTCTATATGATCTTTATGAGATAATTAGGGAAATTATAAATGCTTATGGAAACATAAACGTAAAAAGTTAATTAGGGAAAATATAATACGTTACATTAACTTAACATACCAAATATATATGCCACTTAGAAGTAGGGAATAATGCACACAGACCTTTTCCTCTACCTACCCTAGGGAGTACGGATATACAAAGGGTAGTTTTGTAAAATTTCTCATCATTCCTTGGATTAGTCCGGACTGTACAACGATCAGATGGGATTCCTTGGGTTCAGATTTATATTTTGCACACAAACATGATATATGGTCGACTAGCTATGAGATACAGCAAGGAGCCTATCATTCCTCTATAAGACGTAACATTGATGGGTTTCCCATTTCGTAATCCATAGGAGTTTAGTGCCCCTTTTGCTTCAATTAATAACTAATCATTAAATTAAGCATTTCAATTAAGATGATGGTCACAAAAATCTCGAGAAGTTCCATTTTTCGAATGTCTAGGATCTTGGTAGATTTCCTTGTTTAGCAAACTCTGGATTTAAAAGTTCCATATTTGCTTATCATTGCATATTTTCTCATTGTTGTCATTATATATTATTCAAAATATACGTTTTTTTTTCTTCTATTGAACATCATTTTAGACATTTAACTAATAACGTAAGTAAGTTTTATAACACATCGGGATTCTTTTTTGCTTATAGTTATAACCCGTTTTAAGTATATTTTGTAGATAGCGGAATGGGGAAGAATGAGCATGTGTGATGCCGAGAGAAGGCTCTTAGCAAACGCCCTTCTCGATATCTCCAACGAATACTTCATTCTCGTCTCGGAATCATGCATTCCCGTCTACAACTTCACTCTAACATATCGTTATATAACGAGATCCAAATACAGTTTTATGGGAGCGTTTGACGATCCGGGCCCATTCGGTAGGGGCCGATATAACCCCAATATGCTACCAGAAGTCAACATCTCCCAATGGCGAAAAGGGTCCCAATGGTTTGAAGTCAACCGAAAGCTCGCATCCATCATAATAACCGACGTTAATTTTTACCCAAAATTCCAGGAGTTTTGCAGGCCGGCTTGTTACGTGGATGAACATTATTTCCCGACTCTATTGAATATTCGGGCACCAAATCTGATAGCGAACCGGAGTTTGACTTGGGTTGACTGGTCGCGGGGTGGGCCCCACCCGGCAACATTCGGAGCGAATGATATTACGGAAGAATTCATGAAGAGACTTCATGAAGGTCGAGAATGTGTTTATAATGATAAGCCGTCATCGGTATGTTATCTGTTTGCTAGAAAATTTGCTCCGAGTACTTTACCACGGCTGCAGCTTCTCGCACCAAAGTTTTTGGGGTATTGATCGGATCGGAATTCATAACGTTTGAAGACAATTTTCTTAGATGATATACAAATTATGATATGATACAGTTGCATTTTTTTTTAGTTTGAAGCAGATTAATTTTTTGTCTATGAGTTTAAAAAATGTTATTATTAGAACCTTCCTTTGGTTAAATTTGTTGACTTACACCCTTGGATGTTGGATCTTTTATTGGGTAGTAGGTAAGGTCTGCATACATCTGATCTCTAAGACTAATCTGCAGATGGGATATACTGGGTTTGTTTGGTTTGATCTACTACTGTGGAATGTTTTAATTTGACATTAGTAGTTTAGTAATTTGTCAATTTTGTCTTATTTTCTTGATTTTTGTTTTGCCTATTTTGATTGGACAGAGAAGATGCATTTTCTATCCCAATTAGGTTATGTCTTGTTCTGTTCTAATATCATGTCAAACGTGCGAGCTTTTATACCAGTAGGAAAAACTCTGATGTTTTCAATTATGTCGTGTCTAACCGTGGGACTTGAATCGGTGAATATGTGTTTTGACGCTCGTTGCTAATGGACCAATGGGCCTTTGTGTCTCGAAAAGAAAATTTGGGTGATGATCTACGCGTTTTCAAAGTGATTATTAAAAGTTATATATAAGACAATAAGTTTAAGATAGATAACTTTATATTTGTTTTCAATGATACTTTTTCTTATTAAAAAGACTATAAAAGTAAGCTGACTATCACAATCTAGTCGGTGCGTGTAAGCTGACCCAGAGAATATCAAGTGTTCTGATTGTACATTTCAATGAAGGATCGTATAAAAGCTGGTTATAAATTAGGGTATTACAAGAATACAAACAATAAGATATACTTATAGCAGGAAAGCTGTAAAATATTATTTACAGTCAACCCAGTTTTAATGCACTGCTTCCTGCACTTCCAGCTCTATCCCTTGCAAAACAGAGTTAGACCCATCAAATTTCAAGAATTCCCATGCTTAACAAACAACTATACTAACAATCCTACATCCCAACTAAAACTTTAAAAAAATAACCATTTTCAAATGTGCAAAAAGATCAAATAGGCCCGTCCAAACGACTAAACATACGCCAGAACAAAACCCAAAATTAGCACAGGGGTATGTAGTTTCGGGAAATTCACATAAATAGCCTAAGCTGATAGGTGGTTTCACTTTTTAGTCGATCCTTACGCAGAAGGCTTACACATATGCGTAAACCAATCCTTACGCATATACATAAGCCTTCCATGTAAGGATATGGGCTAAAAAGTGAATTTCGGTCAGAAAATGACTAAAAAGTGAATTTCAATCAGAAAATGACTAAAAAATGAATTTGTGTCAGAAAATGACTAAAAAGTGAATTTGGGTCAGAAAATGGCTAAAAAGTGAAACCCTATTTGCTGTTTGGCTATTTTTGTCAATTTCCCTGTAGTTTCCACATCATGGTTATGAAGTTGTTGCTGAAATACTGGGTTAGTTTGGTTCAAAACTTTTGAAAGGAAGATAGCTTACCAGCCCAAGGCTTCTTCTTTAGGAAGATTCCGATTGTATAAAGGTAACTCAAATAGGAAAGCTACTTTGAACCAAGAGGGCAACTTTCCATACACCATTGGAGGCAGCGGAATAAGAGGACTGAAGAAGAACACAAGTTCCCAGTTACTCGTCTCATTTTTCAGAAATATTAGAAAAGTTTGTTGTGCGTTTTCAGACATGTTAATCTACCTTGTTGTCTTTTTATAATGTCGATATCCAGCCACGTTTCCATACTTCTTATCTCCAGATTCCTGAATCCATGTTTTGACAAATTCAATCAACAAAATAAATGAATGATCCAAATAATATATATATATATATATATATATATAAAACAAAGCAAAAGCTACAAAAACCGAACCTCAAGAAGTGGTATCCCACTGACAAAGAGAAGCAGCAATGTTAGAAATAATGGCCCAAGTACAACAAGCCATTCAGCACCTTCCAGTACAGGTGTAGAGGCCACAAAGATTCCCCACCAAAGGAAAATCTGCCAAAAAGATGGTAGATCCCATTAGTTTACCAAGGTTCATAGATTCATATTCACAACTTATATGCCTATAAAAAAATCTGCATTTCGAGATTTGAATGGCAGAAATAACTCATATTAATTGGTGGGTAAATTCAATAAGAGAGGTTGATGTGCTTATGTCACAGAAAGATGATAGTAGTAGTTTCAAATCTAGGATAACTCGAAAGAAATCGTATGTAGCACATTAGATACCATTTTAGAGTAACTAGAGAATATCTACTCCCATGATTTGATTGTTCTCAGGATAGATCATTGATATGTGATGGAACAATCGTGAAGATGTGATATAATATCCCGCCATTAATGAAGGAGCTCTACTTTTGTTAGAAGTCCAAAAAGAAGTTTTCAGATTCTTTAACTCATTACCGATTAGAGAAGTTACCCTCACTTACCTTATCATGTAACATTCTAGGCCATCAAAATGGATTGTTGGTAAGAGTCTTAAACCAAGTAAGGATTGGGTAAGAGTCTTTTTCCTCACTTACCGGGTAAGACTCTCGGTCCTTGTTATGCCTCTTACTGGGTAAGATTCTTGGTCCTTTTCATGCTCAATAGGTAATGTAATTGATATCAGTAAGCGCTTACCCGTTAAGCATTTAGTAAATGGCCCCTTAAGTGAGACTTGTATATAGTGAAGCAACTCCAAAGGATTAGAGGTAATCATGTAGAAGTGTAAGTGTTCATATACACACATCCTACATATATAAATGCCATGATCATCCCTATGTATGAAGTATCTGGTTTTAACTACAAAATGCAACATTTCAACCACTAACCTCACCAAAGTAGTTCGGATGACGTGTGTACCCCCATAGTCCAGCATCACACCATTTTCCCCTATTTCCTGGAGAATTCTTGAACATTAACTTTTGCTGGTCAGCAGTGGCTTCGATTACGATACCCACAGACCACATTATCCACCCGATTATGTCCTGAGCTTTAAGACCTGGATCTGAGTCACTTGCGTTAACAACTGTCACGGGTAAACTTACGGTCCAAACCCATACAGCCTGCCATAAGAGAACAAGAATCGATCATAAGAAGAGAAAAAAAGTTTCTTATTTCTAAACATAACCCTGCAAACTAACAATATTGTAAAAGTAAAATCAAACCCAAAAAGAAACAACCAAGAGAAGAACAAAGATAGAATTAGGTATAAATGTAACGTAAAAACCTGAAAGATCCAGAAAACCGCCAATTTTCCCAAATTAGAACGCATCTCATCAAAACGTCGATCTTCTCCCCAATTCAAGATCCTGATAAGAAATGTGAAAGATCAAAATCATACACAAAAATGATCTCAGCATACTCTTGTCCATTCATACCTCATCAACAGAAACAATCCAAGGCGAAGACCCCATACTACTACAAGAAAGCTCAAAACCACCTGAAATGCACAAATAAATAAAATGAATATACATTTTTGTAGCCTTATCTTATTATAATCTTAAAGATAGAAAAGTGAAAAGGGTACATAATCTTAAAAATAGAAAAATGGAAATAGTTTACAAAAAGAAACAAGAGGATCTACTTTCTGGCATTACACAAATGGTGACTCAGAGTTGAACCCTTTGCAAAAGTTATTAATAGTGATTTGTATATTAGGTTGGTTCATGTATGCAACTTGGTAGGAGAAAGGGGCACATCATACCAGTGGTCATTTCAACATATAAATCGATATAGGGAGGTCACACATCATTCTCACTCGTCAATTAACAAACATATCTGCGCCACCAACAGAAAAGGAAAGAAAAACGCTAAGTCACATATCCATATGTGGAGGATATGCTTTAAATACTGAGTTCAGATAGAACATGTTCTTCCGTGAATAAAATCAGTAAATGGACCAATACAAGTTGTATGACTGCCAAATTAATCAAGAATTAAACTCGGAGGAACTTACAGTTCTAAGGAACTTGATTGTTTTCATTTTTTTCTTAATCTATTTCACCCAACCCCACGTACCCTTTCACCCCCTTCTCTTAGAAAAAATGGATAAATTTTCTTAAAATCCAGTAGCCCAGTACCATTGTCAATAACTTTGTTCTTCAACTAACAATCCAAAATTTTGATGATGCACAAGGAGTTCAAGAACAGAGATGACTAAACTTAATTACTCCAAATTAAATTCACTGATACATTAATTTGACCAAAATAATTTTAGAGAACAAAAAATCTAAATAACAGAAGAGCTGGAAATGGATGCTTTACCTGCCGAAAATGCCATGTTCCTTTTAGAATCAACGTTAATAGAGAGAGTATGACAAAATTTGTGCTTCCTGTTGGAAAAAGAGGTGTAATGCTTACATTAGAATGAGTAAATTCTATCGAAGTGACATATTTGAACACTTGTACCAAAATATCATGATCGGTGCATCTTGATTTACTTGTTTAATTAATAACTCACTACTTTTACCATAAGAAAAACAATGAAACATAAAATTTCATCAAAAAGATTACAGCATAACCCTTCTCATACTTCATCCATTTAGCAAAAGAGACTCATTCTTAACAGTTAACAGTATCCAATTGAATAGATCACCTTTTAAATTGACCAGATATATGAGTTTACTTATAAATTATAATACAAAACTGTATGAATAAGATCCAACAGTGTCAGAGACTTTCTTTTCGGGAAAAGAAGAAGATTGAGAGAATGGAGAACTTTGTAAGGTTCTAGATGATTCTATAGTCTTACTTGGAGAACACTTTATTGGTGAACCTCAAAGGACTCAAGCCATGACACTCAAGGCTAGATGTTAGTGTCTCATACCCTCCCCCAAGACTTGGATGAAATAAACACCTGATTCCATGAAACATTGAAGAAACAAAAACTCATACTATTTTTACCTTGTTGAACGTGGTACATATTGACCTTTGACCCAAACCAGTTTCTTAACATGGAATCTGACACATTTTGTTATAGTAGACAACAACAAGTCCATCCAAAAATCCCCTAAACTTTTTTCAGCCTACCCTAAATCTAATCATCAACTACAAATTGAAATAAATCTTAATCATGTAAAAATGTAGAGTTTAATTATTGAAATTGAAAAGTGTTGAGCTCAAAAGTAAAAGTGGAAGCAATGGAAAGAAAGGAATAGTTGTAAAACATACCAGCGAAGTCAGTGACTTTATCGAATTTGAAAAGTGCTGTGATTATGAAGAACAATAACTGATAACCAAACTACAATAAGATAGAATAGAAATTAGTGATGAAAAGTACACAATGATGATAGATAGATAGATAGATAGATAGATAGATAGATAAAGTTGTGTGTACGGTGACGATGGCTGTGAGTGCCAAGAAATGGGAGTCGATGACGGTTCCCATGGTTGAAATGATAATCCTTCTGTTTGAAGGATTTTTGCAGTTTATTTGTTTGTTTGTTTTTCACCCAGAAAAGAAAAGAAATGAAATTGGGGTTTATGGACGGATATGTGGCTGAGGACTTGACGCGACGGAATACTCAATGCCGCATATGTGCCTTCCAGAATATATATATACTTGCAAATCATCTTTATATTAAATTCAAATTGAATCTTCTTTAATCATTCATCTAATCGTAATGTAAACAATATATAAATTTAAAATATTTAGGCATTGTTTGGTAAAAATGAGCTATCTTATAAGCTAGCTTATTTTCTGAGTAATCGTTTGGATGCGCGTAAAATTTGCTTATAAGTCGGTTTATAAAATTTATCGATAGCTACTTGGAGTAGGTTTATGAACTTTTGACACTTTTTCCAATTATACCCCTAACTAATATTATTTATTATTTTCAACACGCTTTTTTGGTCATTTCATCTTTCATAGTTTTTTCTTAAAACATAACTTATTCATCATTCATATAAGTACGTTATCAAATTTAGTTGTAAAACATAGCCTTAACAAATAATTCAATTTATTGTATAATAATGTCTTTAAAATAATTAAGAAGAAAACAAAACAAGTAGAAGGACAAAAATGTTTCCATTTAATTAATATTTTTTTAAAGAGTTTGCTCTTAAAAATGAAAATTGATATAAATTACAAACCACAATGATGGAAAAATAAATTTTAAAGATTAAAGACAAAAGTAAAAATCGAGAAAAACCAAACCAAACCAAACCAAACCAAGAATAAAAAAAAAGGCCATAAGATACCGTGACATCATAATAAAAAAAGGTTGCTTAGGGATCGTTAGTGGTAAATATCTGAATTGTGGTGAATTTACAACCATACCAGCATGATTTTTTCGAAAAAGAACAGGATTCGTCATAAACAGATTACAATACGAAAGAAACATAAATTTCACTCTAAAACAAATTTTCATATTTAAACAAAGGATAAGTTTTGTTTTTCAAAAGCTTCTAGTTTCTTATAAAAGTAATTTTTAAAAGCGTAAATTATATAAAAATGATATACTTTCTCCTGATTTTTATTTTAGACAACATACTTTCAAAACATTCATATTAATATTTAAATGTTACATCTTAAACATTTAAGTACATGTATAACTGGTTTGATCACTAACCAATTACATACTAATGTTGCGGCACACAAGCGAACAATCTTCAAATTGGATATCAAGTAGGTGGTTGATGCCATAAACTCCTCTGAAGACGACAACTCGGAATTTGGGGATTTTATCTTTTGATGTTGCACAAACCTCTTTCCAAATGTCTTTTATTACTCCATCAATTTATTAACGCTGTGTTCTCGAAACTCATTTAACGAAGGAAAAGAAAGGAAAGCGAGGGAAAGCAGAGGAAAGTGAAAGAAACTCGTGTTCTCAAAACTTTTTTAGAAGAGAAAAGAAAGTAAGGGAAAATAAAGCTTATTTTCCTTCCAAATATTTTCTCCCAAATGTGGGAGGAAAGGGAAGGAAAGGAAAGAAAATTAATTAAAATCATTTAAAAATTTAATAAAATTACAAAACTACCCAATCTTTCGTAAATTATATTATTTTAAAAGACATATTAATAAAAATGACATTTTTCCTTTCATTTTTTTCCACTTCAACAACATGAAAATTATTTTCTTTCATTTCAATTACTTCCTTTTACTTCACTTTCGAGAACACAATTTTTTTCCTCTCCTTTCTTTTTATTTCCTTTCTTTTCTTCCCAAATTCGAGAACACAACGTAAGAGACAAACGATGGAGGTTGCTGATACTTTTAACTCATGAATCTAGTTTATCTTTTTGACCTGTTACATACTTTGAGATGCCAAGGATATTAGATAATTTCTTGAATTTGCATTCTTGAGGTTTATTAATCTAATGCCTTTATTATCAAAAAATTAAAAAATAGTAATAATTTTTTTTTCTTATGTTTTATAAAAGTTAGATAAAAATATATATTTAAAACTAAATTTATATTACAAAATCCACATCATAATCTATATCATTAAAAAAAATTAGTTGTATATCGCCTCATTCGTCACAACAGCATGGTTATTTGTTAATGGTCAAACTGTTACCCACATACTTGAATATTTAAGATGTCTCGTCCTAAATGTCGAAACAAAGGTTTTAAGAATACATTACCTAAAATAACTTACATTTTCATACGATTTACATTTTTTTTAAACTAAAATCCTAATTAATTTATATTCTCATAAACTTGATGTTGAAAATTTTTAAATTTCTAATAGTAGCATTATCGTAAAATGGTTATTTCATAACCGCTTATTTTATTTTTGATAAAATTATTGTCACAGTTGATAATCAATCAATCAAACTTCATTTATCATCTAATATTCTAATCCTGATCCATAATATATATTTTGTAATTAGATTCAAAAGCAAGTGAGAGTATGAAAATTTATTTAGATATATATAATTTCAAATAAGATTTTAATTAAATTTATGATTTTTTTTTCCTTTTCTCTTTGAAAATAAAAAATACAAAACAATTATTTATTTTCTTCTCTTTTTTTTCTCAAAAGGGGGTGGCAAAAAAAAGTAACTTAAGATTATATACCTATATATACATATGCCTGATCAATAATAGATATAAAACATTCCAAATTTTAAAAAATTTACCTTGTTTTTAAACAATAAGAAAATATGCTTTTAAGAGAACCAATTTGTTTCTAAAGTAGATAAAAAAAACATCCTCTATATTCATTATTGGGAAATAAGTTAATACAAAGGAGGTTCAGAACTTCTTTCTGGAACCAGATGAGCCCCAAAGAGATTGCCAGAAAACAGGCCAATTCTTTTGAGCCTCATTCCAACCCAAAAGGGAGCCTTCTCTCATAGGGTCCCAACTGGTGGACACTATCCCATAACTAACACCAGCTAAAGCTGTCCCAAAGAAGATAAATGACACAATGAATGGCACCCAAGTGGGCACATCAATCTTCAACCCTACTTTCAGATAATAAAAGAATGGAAAGAACAACAACCCTATAAACAATGGAATCCCAACTGATAACCCAATCCTACCAATCATCCTGTTGGTTACTATCTCTGGAATCACACCTGCTTCTCTATCTATCTCCTCATCATCATCATCATCATCATAATCATTCTTGTTGACTTTCTTTGGGTTCAGGGTCTTTTTGGTAATTTTGTTGGGGGGAGGAAGGCCAAAGCCTTTAGGAGGGGAGTTGAATGTGGGTGAGATGTGTAAGAATCGGAATTGGCGATTCTGATGGATTCTGTGGGATGGTTTTGGAAATGGAATTGGAAATGGAAGTGGGGGTTTGGATTTGGAGATATTATTTGAGGAAGGTGGGAAATGGAAAGAATAGCAGGTGGTTGTTTCCATTTCTTTATGATGTTTCTGGTTTTGGGGGGGTTTTGTTTTCAGTGCATAGTGTTGGTTTTGAGAAAATGGTTGGTGGTGATATGTGCCTTTGTTTCCTGAGTTTTGGATTAGAGGGCTTATCTTCTTAGAATGAAATTACAATAATACCCCTATGAGAACTAACCCAATAAGAGTTGACTATTGTGGGATATGTCTGGCCCAAGTGCAATGGGCCATAAATACAATCAAATGGTTGGGCTTGATATTAATTAACTTGAGAACCAAAGCCTATTTTTTATTTATTTTAGCAAAGTTTGAGCATAATTATCATCAATACTAGTTGATATTAATAATCTAGATCCACATAATTTCCTAATAGAATAAAACAAATAAAAGTTTTAAAGCATAAATTTGGATGGTATCCAAACAATTTCATAGAACATTTTCACGATATGCTTACAATATTCCCAATCTTTTTTCAGTTCAATTTATTTATATCTTTTAACACCTTTGATGTATATGCTATATATCGACAAGTAAAAGTCTAGATGAATCACCTTTAGTAGATTTCAACTTACACTACCGATTTCATTCTGTAAAGAAGTCTTTGTGATCTAAGTAGGAATTTTATTTATTGGAATTGAACTGATCCTAAATGAACATCAATCTAAAGGAAAAGTAATTTTCATCACCTTGGGCAATAGGAAGACTTGATTCAGATACTTCTGCTTCACTTTGTGATTAATCCCTGGTAAAAAGGAATAGGCATGGTAGATTATTAGTAAATTAAGTCATGGCATGCAAATTGCAATTATAATGCGGATTTTCAGATTATAAAAAGGAAGTGATTTGGGTTTTCTAACCATCTTTATTTCAAGCTAACCATCATGCTTAGTAAAAGAGGAAAGTTCAAATGAGAACCATAAAAACCTGGGAACCAACTACTTCATGTATTATTCATGATGAATAATCCTGAAAATCATGCATTTTTTATCATGAATATCCTGTATTTTCATTATGAATGATTTTGATCATAAATATTTATCACCCATTCATCATGAATAAAGCATGAATAGTTGGTTCTCATATTTTCAAAATATTTTTGGTTTCAGTGTTCCTTTAACATTTTAGCAGGTCCAATACAAATACAATGGTTGAAAACTCTTTCTAATAAAAGGGACTCCTTACATATAATTAAGGTAATGTAATAGCTACTCACCTAGAAGCAACTGTTTGTGAGGGTAAAGCTATGATGTAGTTGATGCAGTTCCATAACGGTTCCTTAGTGCATCAACAGCCCTATCCACAGACTGCAGAAGTTCGGGAATGGTCGTTTTGCACACTGGAATTAACAAACAGCCAGCTTAACCACGTTAAGCTTTAACAAGTTAAGCATTCACAGTTTATTAGCATTGCATTTGGTCATCTTTATTATTTTCATTTTGCAAATACTACTAATGATAAAACACAACATTTTGAAGAGACAACTAGTAAACTGGTAGATGGTTAAACCAACCCTGCTAATTAATTTCAACTACTTGTATTTCCATGCAGGTTAAGCTATAGAAACATACCACGATTAGCGCTGGCTTGTGATTCAGCTATCAGTTCCATATATGAAGCCTGAAAAATGTGGTCTTGTCATACATGTGAAAGTTCAAGTTTATAAACAGACATGACCATATATTGATGAATAAATATGTGAAAACCACCTGCATTGCATCATGAGTTTCTCTTATTCGGTCATTCATCTTCTTGAATTCCTTCTCAGCTTCATTCATTGTTTGTTGGCATGCTTGGTTTTGAATCTTCGAAAACATCAAGGAAATAACAACTTAGAGTCAAAAACCGGTTCTTTGGTAATGCAACACATAATCGACATTCACTTTTCTACCATATCCATTATCATCCAACACAACCTTCACTTGTAAGTGTACCCCTATCCTTTGAACGGTACTAAAAGATTTCACAAACATGTAAAGTCATAAACCAGAGTTTCTTCAAGGTCTACTTCATGTAATCAACACAATATATGCTGTACACAACAAATAACTGATAATTCGTCCACTAGTTGTATACAGTGAAGAATTTAAATCACAAATAACAAGAGTAACCCTTTTAGTTTACGATTCAAACATCAATACTTGATCTAATAAAGTTACAACCATGATGTCTGGTTGTTTCGATATATGGTTACATAGAACACTGATACATAATTGAATTCCTGATTATAGCAGAACACATACAAACTATTAGGGGATAATATAGCACGGCCTACTCAAGGAAGAAAAAGTTACTATCTCTAAATGCATAAAAATATCATAAACAGAATCTCACATGTCGATCTAAGACACACATCCTATAAGTAGATACCAAGTCCCCTAACCTAAATTGAAACGAATAAAAAAAATTCCATTCTTCACAACAATAGAGTACAATTTGTATTTTGAACCTAGTGCCTTACAAATTCAAAATGCACATTAATGTAGCTAGTTTTGTAGATCAAAAGTTTTTATTGTAAGAATTTTCTATAACCTAATAAACATTGTTATCAATTTTTTCTCTATAACAAGACTTTCCCCCATATGTTTAACAGAGTAGCACAATTGACGCATCTAAGTACACAAAATGGACTCTAATTTTGGGACAGGAGTAATCCTTAGCCGAAATGAACTCTTCAGCAACTAATTTCATAAGATCTAACTTGTTGTTCATTCAATTTTAATGAGAAACACATTAGTAAGCAGAAAAACAAACTATTCTGAGACTGATTATATACGATCTCGTCATCAATAAGCAAACATGTTTCCTGCAATAAGAATTTCTTCAAAAAGATGTGGACGAGCTAAATTCAAACTTCTATGACTAATTTTATATATACGAATAATACATGAACCGAACATCAAATAACGGAGATAAACTAATAGACCTTAAATCGTTTGTGCAGACGAGAGTGAGAAGCTTCCACGTCCTTGAGTATCTCCGAATGCGAGAAATCCAGGTGACGCTTGATAGAATCAACGTTGGAGGATGCCATTTCCTTCAGATCAGCGACGGTGCTAGGTGCTTTGCTCAGTGCCGGCGCAGGTGAAATTTTAGGAGGCTCTACAGATGATTTGGTGTTGTTCTTCTTCTTTGGAGACGCAGAGGAGGTAGAAACGTTTTTGAAGCAGCTGAAGTTGAACTCGAACTTCGGAGGAGATTCACTCGGTGATCGGTTTGGAGTCGCCGCCGATGGCTTTTTCGTTGATCTCCTCCCCATCTCTCTCCACAATTGTTCTGTGTGACTTTCAAATCGCAACCAATATATGGCCATTTGTGTTCAAATTTTATGTGTATATAAAGGCGGGTATTTTTTTTGTTCAAACCCGTTTGTTTTTTTGTTTTTTTCAAAAGAAAATTTTAACCTTGCATATCCAACATTGATGTTATTTTAATTAAACACAATGGAGATTTGGAAAAGGTTTCCAACAACAATTACATTAAACTATTCTATTAAATGGAGAATAAAAAAGAGACACAAACGAAAGAAATTTTTTAAATTTAGAAAAAGAGAAGGAATAAAATATGACATGCATGTTAAACATACTCAGAGATGGAACAAAGGAACATTTGGCCTTTTAAAAAACTGGCGGTTTGATACTAAGGTCCATTCATTAAATATTTACCAGATAAATACTTATTCAAAATTTTATGATAAGAATGCTTTTGAAAGTCACGTACGATATTGATAAACATAGCAACGATAGAGAATATTATTTTATAAGTGAGAAGAAAAATAGCTATCGTTCAACGTTTGCGGATAAGACTGAAAAAATGGAATAGTTTTTAGCCCAAAGGATTGGCCCAGGTCCTATTTGATCCTTAAAAGAACCGGTTGTTTTTAGGGACATTTAGGTGACGTTTGTTTTTTAAGAGTGATGAAGTCTGATTTCAGTTCTAAAATGGTTATGAAGCATCTAAACGAATCAGACATAAGTGATGATTAAGAACTTAAAATGAAAAAACAAACAAGGCCTTAGTTTGATGGAATGACTTTTAAACACTTTAGATTTCACGAGGGAGAGAGGATTTGAAATTAGAGGGATTTTGATTTAAAATTGTTGTTGTGTTTGTATAAGAGTTAAAATGTAATTTAATTTCATTTTTTATATAAAACATTATAAAAATAATTAAATTATCTTTTTATTAATTGATTATTAAATACAAATGTTTCTCAATATATTTTAAAATATTGTTATATACATTCCTACGAAATCCCATGAAATACCAACCAACATCCTCAGGTTTCAAAATCATTTATGGGATTTCAAATCCAAAAAATCCTCAAAACCGAACTTGAGATTGGAATTGAATTTAATTCCAACCAATTCAATCCTACAAATTAATCAGAACCTTAGGTCCTCAAACTCAATTCATATTAAAATAACAAATATTTTATAAATTCTCAAAATCTCGTTCTTAATCAACGATATTTGTTCAAAACATCATCTCATATGTCGAGCCTAGCCCATGCCTAGAGTGTTCATTCTGGTTTTTAACAATTATTAATGCATGTATATATTAAAAATAACTCCATTATAAATGTGACCTTTTTCATTGTTCAATCTGTAGGAATGAGATAACCCCAACAAGGACCAGCTGGAATGTAATTCACAAAATCACATAATAAACAGTATTCACAAGTTTCTTGCCAAATGGAAAATAAGATATGTTACCTAGAAATTTACCTATACACAGTTTCATACAGAACCTTAGTAGTTTTTACCAAATTAAACCGAACCGCCAGAGCTAGGGGTGAATATCTGCCCGATTGCTTCAAGGGGGGAAACGCTCCAACTTTCGACATGCTTAACTATCTGGTCAAATGAATCAATGAGACCAACACCAATCTTAACTTATCAACCATTCTATGAAAATGAGAATATCATTTATTCAATTTCACTTACTCTAAACTCGTTGTCCAAATCATAGACCGTAGTCCCATCAATGGAAATGAGAGGCCTCCATGGTAGTTTAAGATAAGTCCTGCAGTTTTAGGTAGCGTTTTTGTTTTTTAAGAGGTGCTGAAGTCTGAAATCTGATTTCACTTCTGATTTATAAGAGGTGGTGCGGAAGTCTAAAATCTGAATCAGTTAGACTGTTTGTTTTTACGTCTGAAGTCTGAATCAATCATTGATTTATAAATCCCTAACAGTGCAGGTGTACACGAATATTACCACTTTTTTTCGGATAATTTTCAGACTTAGGAGGGTCTGAAAAAAACAAACGGTCTGAACTTGGGGGGAAAGTGAGGCTATTTTGCATACCAAATGCACCCCAACTGTGATGAGAAACTGGGGCTAATGTCCGTCTTAAGATGGGAAAGATGAGTTAAGAGTAGCTAAGCACCTTAGTCTCCATGATGCCATTATGGACTCTGTTTCATTGTTCAGAACCTGTATCATGTTGCTTTGTATGTCATCAACGAAAATAAACTCATATAAAATGTTTGTTTTTGCATATTTTTCCCAACTTGCCCTTGCAATATGCTCACAAAATATGATGAGATGCTCCTATGAAACATAACAACCGTATAAAATGTGCTGAAGAAACATAATGTATTCATGGAGCAGCCAGTAAACTACTAACAACTGATGGGTAAGTCATAAATTTGAGTTATAAAAAGTTTCTAGCCAGTTTTTAAGTGAGGGTCTAGAATGATGCGGGTTTTTGAAACAAAAAGGTGGTAATGGAACTGCAGCCTCACTTATTTGCAAGTTATAAAGAGTTTAACTTAATGAAGTGCAGTTTATAGAGAATCAATACCTTATTGATGCTTTGTAATGAGATTGATGGAAGCTCAAAGAAAGGTACAAGCAATTTTAAGTTCCGTGAGTACAACTCCTTACCTGAATGGATGCATACTATCAGGATACACTCATGATGCAAAACTAAAAAAGAAAAAGATTGTAAAACCTTGTCTATTATATAGGATATCAAATGAGTTTGATCATGCAAAAAAAAAGTACACATACCAAAACGTACATCGTTATATGGGAATTAAAAAAAAGAAACAGATTTTAATCCTCTTACCGCGAAATCTAATGGTTGGATCTTCAAAGATACAATCTTCTGCGTAAATTCCAGAAGTAAAGTTTCCTAAAATCAACAGAAAAGATTGAGTGGTTTAGTAAAGACTTAAGACATCGATCAAGTGTGTAGCTTGAATGGTATTTGGATACGTAATGATGGTCTCAGACGTGTTTTGAGTCATAAATCAACATGTTTTTCTTTTCAATATGTGGGTTTGGTTTCACACATAAGTCCACAAGAGCCATAAGTGGTAATACCTTTTGTCAATCAAAAACAGAAATTGTTTAAAATCTATAAGGATTTGATTGCATATTATATGTTCTAGTAAGATGGTTCATTGTATGAACACGGTAAATAAATGCATGGTACCTGTAACAAAATAAGCATTGTCATAATCTGATTTCAGTATCGTCATAATATCATCCGAGCAAGAAGCAGATGTTTCATAATTCTGGTCGGGAACCACTTCATACAATCTGAAATAATAAGAAAAGAAATCAAGGATAAATATGGTTTTATGAATAGAAATTTTTATTTTTTAGTCTGATGTCATCAACTGTTGGTCCTTCCTATTTCGTCTACAATCTCTCTGCATGCAAAAACTAGTTAGTTAAAGCTAGCGCATTAATTGTATATGGTACTCAGCTGCCAACTTCACGAAGGTGAGCTTGCTCTATAAGCATGGAACAAAGATCAAGTCAAACATAACATCACATTGGTCAAACTAACTTGTGTGCATTGGCAGTTAGCTACTGTGAAAAAACTGAAGAATTTACTTATTTACATGACTTTCATGCCATTGATAATATGCTTTACTAATGGCATCAAAGTATCCTATCCTTGGTAATCAAGAACAGTTTCAACTGAATTATCTTCACTCCAATAGTCTAGGGTTCCATTTTCCAATATACAACCCTAATTTTGTATTTGTCATGTTCAGTTCAAGAGTACTAACGAAACTTCATTCATGAGGCTGAAATACCAACTGCTTTACCACAATTAAATTCCCTAAATTCAATCCATGAGGTTCTTATGTCCTATGGCATGAGGTTTCAGGTTCAATTCCATATAAGTTGGATCGAATGAGCAATGAACTAATTGCACAATTCGTGCCAGATACGTCGATTAAAAATCCCTAAATTACATGAACAAATTGGTACCAAGTTGATTTAGGCTTACTCGTTTTTGTTGAATGAAGAGAAGAGCCTTAGGATCTCTGTAGCTCCACTAACAACAATCTTCAAGAGTCGTGGGGTATCATTCGTCTTCAAACACTGAAAACTGTTGCGAAACCTCTGCAGAACTTTTTAGAGAAAGATTATAGGGTTTCGATCCGTAAAATACACGAAAACTGAGCATGTATCGAAATGTATACTAGAGTTGATAAGATAAGCATCATCAGCTAAAAGCAATACCCGTTGTGGTTGAGTAAGCTGTAATGGCAAACGTCCATGGAACTGATGGAAGCAGATTCCCGCCATGAATATTGTCGTCATCGTCTTTCTTTGTTTGGCTGAATCTTTTGTAAACCAGGGTGAGCAACGTGTAAGCTCCTGGTTGTTTTGAGCAATAGGCTGCTTTGGTTGGTGTACATTTTATTTTCATAATAACAAATTTTCGGGAAATTAAAATCAAAATTATAAAACTGAGAAAATTCAAAAAAAACTGTTTTTTTTTATCCAATGACATCCCACTAATCTGTCAGTGTCCTACGCTTTATGGACTTAGAGTTCAACCATACCACGATCGACGGGGCGACAAAGATCGACCAAATTTAATGACCAGTACTCTCATTCTCTCAAATTGACTTCCCTTGGATTCGAACCTGGGTAGATTGGAATATCATCTACAATCCCCCCTCATCCAGAATGTTACAGCCATTGGAGAAACCAACCGAGCTAGACATAATTTGTTCAAAAAAACTATTACATTTTAATTGATTAAATCTTTGAAATTTTTAAATGAAAAAATTGTTAGACTTTTTTTAATTTTAAACTAATCATTTTAACTTATTAAAAGTTGATAAGCATTTTTATACAAAACAACAAGTTGCTTTAAATAAGCAAATCCCAAACACCCACTTAATTGTTCAAAATAAAAAACTTTCACTGGCTTATTTATTCAAAACAAAATTTGGAGACTTAATCATTCAAAATGTGAAAATTGATTGATTTTTTTGAACTTTTCCCAAATAAACAGTAGAGATAGAAACCAAGTCTACAAATTTTGGTGGTTTTCTCATATCGATTTTAGGACTTGTTCGTTATAAGTGTAATCTTTATTCGACGAATCCGACGACGGCTATGGCGGAATTCGGCAGTGTTGATCAGATGGAGGAGATGAAAGTAATATTGAGGAAGTGTTCAACGAAGACGGAGTGGTTGTCGGCGACGAAGATGGTTGTCGATGCTGGGTTTGGTATGGATCTGTTCTTGATGCTAGGAATACGGTGGATATGTTTGGGGTCCGGTAAAAAAGATGAAAGGGGTTGAGATGAAAGAATAAAACTAATCTCATATGAAAAAGATTTGGTGTCCGTCAAATTGATTTAATTTGATTTTAATAATATAATCTCTAAAATGCCCATTCAATTTACTTCAACTTTGACAAAAATATATTCATTTCATCATACCATTTCAAATAAGCTTATTTTTTTCAATGACTTTTGATTTAATATAATCTATAGATTAAATTAGTTCTTATGGTTCTAAATTTTTAATCCTCACGTGATATAACCTCTAAAATTACTTTAGCAAATGAGCATAATAAAAACCGAAAAGGCTTATCTGATAAGAGATTATAGAGGTGTAATCGATCCGAGTCGAGCCGACACAGTGCCAAGCTCGAGCTCGACTCGACTCTCAAACTCGAAGCTCGATACTCGACTCGAACTCGGTCGAGCCTAAATTTTCAAACTCGAGCTCGAGCTCGTGACAAGTATCGACACTTTCGAGCTCGACTCGACTCGACTCGCTCGTGTCTTAATAACAATATAAATATTAATTGTAATTTTATAGAAGCTCGATAAAGCTCGACTCGACTCGCTCGATAATTTAATATATACACATATATGGGGTATAATTGTAATTTTATAGAAGCTCGATTAGGCTCGCGAGCCGCTCGAGCCGAGTAATTTATAGGTCGAACTCGACTCGATTATCTACTCGAGTAGCTCGAGCTCGAGCTCGACTCGACAATTCACGAGTCGATTTCGAATATTTTTCGAGTCGATCTCGAGTATCTCACGAGCTGTCTCGGCTCGATTACACCCCTATAAGAGAACTAGTAATGATCGAAAATATTATTTGCTAAGTGAGGGAGAATATTTATATCATGTATGCTTTTACCAGGTAAAAAATGTTTACCAACATTTCGAGAATGTTACACTATAAGAGCATTTACAACATATTATCTAAAACTGAGAAAATTGAGATTTTGAGGATTTTAGACATGTTTTTTTTGTTCTAACAAATTGTTTAAAACATTTCACCGAAAATGAAGAAAATAAAAGAGAGAGTTTGAAATTTCCAAAATTGTAGGAAACCCCAATAAATAATTGCGGCTAGAGGTAAACTTTTTTTAATATATTCACACCAATAGAAAATTTTGAAATTAATTTTTTAGAGAAAGAAATAATATATTATTAAATGAATAAAATATTCTAACAATATAATTGATGTTGTAATCTAAAATTAAAAATATATTGGAGTTAACTATATTTTTATTTTAAATTTTTTGAAATTTTCTTCTTCATTATGAAAAATATATTAAATGGAACAAGTTTGTTATGAAAAAAAATGGTTAAAAGGTTGTGAAAATCAGAAAATATAAAAAATGGACGGTTTTGATTGGGGTGTACGAGGTGTAACTTTTAACCGGGATGTAGAAGAACCGGACTCTATATTTATATTTATATTTATATTTATATTTATATTTATATTTATTTTCAATTTTTTTTAATTATAAACGATAATAAAATTAACATTTTAAACTTATCATTAGGGTATTTTTGTCATTATAGAAGTTTTGGATGGAATGAATTTCAATTTCATCTCATTTAGAAAGGAATGATGAAATTCTTAAATAGGGGAATGTTTGGAATTCAATTCCATTCCTGAGGTAACCAAACGATGAAATGAAATTTGGTCAACGTAATTGACCATTCTAATTCCATCAGATTCCGCCGGATTCCGACAAACCAAACGCCCCCTAATGATGAGTTAATGTCTTTTTAAGGTTCGTCCTAAAATCTACAATATTAATTTCTTTTATTATTTCGTCAATGACATAATTTAAACACTTTGATTGATAATCAAATATTTATATAGAATTATTATTTGACCTGGACCTTGATTGGTGGACTAGAAGCCCTATAGTCAATAATGAACCATAATGTAATTTAATTTATAATTAAATGTTTTCAGATCTAATCAAGTATGATTAACAACTTGCTAAGACAATATATATGATTTTATAAACCCATGTATTTGCATTAAACATGTTAATCATTATTATACATAAATTATGAATACTAAAATACATGAGTATCAATAAACAAATACCAACTTTATATATTAAAATTTGATGAATATAAAATGGTATGTAAATCCTAAAACAAATAACAGGATTGTCCATTATTTTTGAAATCCCCGTTATATTTGTATTAAAATTACCAATCATTTGAAAAGAGTAATATAAAAAATATATAAAGTTTTATATTATATTAAAAATTTTACAAATCAAATTGACCAAAATATTTTAATTGACAAAGTAAAAACAATATCAAATAGTCGTTTGTATATTTTTTTCGTCAAATTCTGAAATTAAATAGCCATTATTTATTTTGAAAGAAACCAAATAGGTCTTCAATAAAGTGGGTTTACAGCTTGAGCTCTAAAAATCTGGAATTGGGCCTCGAAAATTTTGGAATCATGTTCGAAAACTTATATTTAACATGCTAATAGATGATAATGACAAAACCCTCTAACACAAATGAATGATTTTTAAATTTTGTAAATAGATGATTCAATTAAAAGAAAGTTTAAAGCTTCATAGGAAATTGCCTCATATAAAAAACTTTTTGTGCACATTTATTGATTCTTTATGAAAAATGATATACAAATGTAATATTGATGATGACTTAAAGAAGCATGCGGAACTAGGTTTAAGCTTTGAGACCAATGAATTTCACTTAACTTAGAAATGTGATACTGATAATAACGTACATAAATAATTATAAAACAAATAATTGTGATTTCATTTATTTGGTTTATTTTGTAAGTTTCATAACATTATATAGGAGTTAGAACATATTCATATTCGTCTTTTAAGCCATGAAAAAGGAGTGAAACTTACTTTTCACGTCTTGAAGCACGTTCAACAATCTCTCTACACTGAAATTAAAAACAAAAAGTAAATTTAAAAAACTATACTCAATTTTAATTATTTTTTTGGAAAGAGTATACTATGCATTTGCCTAGACTAATCTCTGACAATTTTAAGACCTCTAAAGCATGCAGCCCTGAAATAATTCCTCAGTGGTCACAAGTTGTTTGCGTCTGGATTTGAACCTGGGGTAGATGGGTTATCTAGCCTCATCCCCACAAGTCTTAACCAGTACGCCACAAGCCTTGTGGTTAATTTCAATTTCAATATTTTTTGTCTTTTGAAGAGTTCAACTTTAATTGTATTATTTAGATATTCTATAAATTTACATTACAATAACTTTAGAAAATTGTATATATAAAATAATAACAAGTTCAATCACATTGGTGAAAACAATTAAAAAAAAACATTTATATCCATTAAACATTTAACTTTAAGAAAAAATCTTCAAATTTAGATACTTTTAGGGGGTGTTTGATTCGCAAAATGGAATTGAATGAAATGGAATCTGTCAAAGGAATTTGACTTTCAAGGAATTGGAATTGAATGTTGTCAGGTTTGACCAGCTGTTTGGTTGACAAAATTGGAATGGAATCTGTTGAAAGAATTGGAATCTGTCTGTTTGGTTCACAGAATGTAGCTTTGGAATTGGAATGAAACTCCAATAAATGACTAATATATTTTTTTATTAAATTTAAGTTTTTAAAACTAAAACTAATAAAATAAAATAATTATTAATTACTTCAGTTTTTTTAACACTAAAAATAATGAGTTTTTTTACAACTAAAAACTGCATAAAACAGCTAAAATCATAATATTTTTACAGTAAAATGACTAAAAACAGCAAAAACAGTAAAAAATTGTAGAAAAAAAATGCAAAACAACATCTGTTAAGGCAAGATATAGTTTAGTTGTTGCAAGAGACGATGGAGAACCTAACTGCTAGGGGTGAGCAAAAACCAAAACAAAACCGAAAAAAGCCGAGAAACCGAAATCGAAAAACCGAAAACTGAAAAAAAAAACCCCGAAAAAACCGAACCGAAATCGAAAAACTGAAAACTGAAAAAAACCCCAAAAAAAACCGAACCGAAATCAAAAACCGAAAACTGAAAAAAAAAACCCGAAAAAACCAAATCGAAAATCCAAACAGTTCGGTTTTGGTATTGTTGGGTAATGTAGTAAGGGGGCGTTTGGTTCGCCGGAATGGAATGGAATCTGGTGGAATTGGAATCTGAATTCTTTTGACCAGATTCCAATTCCCTTGTTTGATTCATTATTTTCAAGAATTGGAATTTGGTAAATTCCTAAGAATTCCAAGATGGGGCAACTTGAGATTCCTTATCTTACCCATGAGATTTCATTGGAATTGAATTGGTTCTTTTATTAATGCCTAAAATACCCTCATCATAAAAAAGAACTATAACCCTAATCTCTAAAAAAAGAAGCCGACACCTTTTCACTTGGATTTTCGGTTCGGTTTTTTCGGAGTTTTTTTTTTCAGTTTTCGGTTTTTGAATTTCGGTTCGGTTCATTTATTTCGGGTTTTTTTTTTCAATTTTCGGGTTTTGGATTTCGGTTCTGTATTTCGGGGTTTTTTTTAGTTTTCGGTTTTCGGCTCTCAACTTTTCGGTTTCTCGGGTTTTTTTTCAGTTTCGGTTCGGTTTTTCCTCACCCCTAGCAGTTAGGTCCTCCATCGTCTCCTGCAACAACTAAAATATGTCTTGCCCTAACAGATGTTGTCTTGCTGTAGTTTTTTGCTTTTTTCTGCAGTTTTTAGCTATTTTTGCTGTAAAAAAATTATGATTTTTGCTGTTTTAGCAGTTTCTGTAGTTTTTAGCTGTTTTATGTAGTTTTTAACTATTTTATGCAGTGTAACACCCTAAAAATTTGAACAAATTTAAACCGAAAAGTAAATGCGGTATTAAATAAAATCGCCCAATAAGTGGGGACTGAGTATGGGAGTTTACAACACAAAACGGATACTAAAACAACAACCTATTAATCTACATAAACAGGAACATAGATTATGTTCGGGTGTTGCTAATATCTCCAAAATTTCAATTCTAATATCTCCAATAATTACACTCTAAAGTGCATTTCCCAAAAAGAGTGCCTTCACCGGCACTTCACTCCGCTCCACTCTAAGGATCCCCATCAAACCCGATCACCTGCTAAACAACATTTAAAATCAAGTGTTAGGCTTACGCCTAGTGAGAACAAACAGTTAAATGGATAAAGCAGTAAAATATTTAATAAAATAAAGGTGATGTATACTTTATCCCATTTAACTTAACTTGAAAGCTTACTCTTGGTGAGCAAGGATCTTTTAAAACAATCGGGGGAGACCCGATATTACCATTAGTTGTGAAGGAACACAAGGTAGGCCACGAACCAATGTTATGGAGCGGCACATAAAGGTCTGGTAGCCATTGACATCAACCACAATACAGTCTTTAGTCATTTGTACACATAAGCTCGAGCCTCAAGAATTGCACGCTAACCACAATGCATATTCCGAGAGAGTGAAAGGATAGATTGGAAATTACACAATTTATCGCAATGCCTATTTCCAATTAAAAGTGGGTTCATTCTATCCTTCACGACATTACATACCGACTCTTATGCCTATGGATCCATATCATACTAGTCTAATAATCAACTACATCAAACGAGACGTATTGATAGTGTTCCAAACACTGAAAACCTTTATATAAATGAATTCCTTGAAAAACAAGTTTTACCAAAAATTAGGTCAAACTATTTTAGTTCCAAAATCAGATATTTTCTTATCAAGAGACATTTACAAGTAATATGATACCATCTAAAATGGCCATTTTAAATCCAAGATCAAAATCCCCAAATTTCTCATTTTGACCTAAAACCTCCAAACTTAACCAAACACATAAATAGTTGAGTTTATAACCTAGAAAGAGTAAATAAAAACATTTATGACAAATATTATGGTTGTAAAAGGTTGGATTTGAACTCACAAAGCTAGGGTTAGGAAAACCCTAGAAATCTCCCTAAGAGGATGAAGATGGTGATGAAGCTTGGTGAAGGACACGAATCCTTGAAACTCTAGCTTTAAATCTTCAAGCTTGAAGTGCAATAAACGATTTGGAATGAGTAGGGTTAAGGAGTTAAGACCCTCCAAAATAGTTTTGAGAGAGAAGAAGAAGAAGAGAAAATAAGTTTGGGTGAGAAATGAGTGTGAAAGACAAGAAAAAACGGAGGTTTTAATGTAGATCAGGAGCTGGACGCCAGTTGTCCCGCCAGTTATAACTGGCGTACTAACTGGCCCGGACCAAAACAGAGGCTAACGCCACTTGTGGCGTGGGTTAGTTTTTGTAACTAGCGCCCTAACTGGCCTCAGCCAAACAGAGGCTAATGCCACTTAATGGCGTGGGTTAGTTTTTGTAACTGGCGCCGTAACTGGCCCCAGCCATTTAAGTCAACCCGAAACTCACAAACTTGATTTCCGACCCATAGCTTCGATCTTTTTCATTAACCAACCCATAACACTTTTAAAACACGTCTTTTGTAGAATATTTTTATTCATCAAAAATTTCCAGGTGTTACAGTTTTTAGCTGTAAAAAAGCTCAAATTATTTTTAGTCTTAAAAAAATTGAAGTAATTAATAATTATTTTATTAAACTAATTTTAGTTTAAAAATTAAATTTAATAAAAAGGGTATTTTAGTCATTTACTGGAATTTCATTCCAATTCCAAAACTACATTCTGTGAACCAAACAGACATATTCCAATTCTTTCAACAGATTCCATTCCAATTCTGCCAACCAAGGGTAACCCAAGGAATCTTAAATTGCCCTCTTTTGGAATTCTTTGGAATTTGTCAAATTCCAATTTTTGAAAATAATGAACCAAACAAGGGAATTGAAATCTGGTCAATGGAATTCAGATTTCAATTCCACCAGATTCCATTACATTCCGGCGAACCAAATGCCCCGTTAGAGTAATCTATAATCTTAATACTTTATGATTTGTAAAAATAACACTTTTTCTTCCGAACAGTTTTGATAATTATCATGCTTTACAAAAACTATTGAATTTGATCCCCTCCTTAATGACCGCTAAATGCAATTTTTGTTTTTGTTTTTACCCGATAAAAAAAAATAAGGACCAAAATTGTAGTTTACCTTTTTTATCTCTTTATAATATTCTAATGCTACATAATATATAACAGAGGAAACTCTAATTTTGGTTCTCGTGGTTTAGTGAAATATTTGAAAGTGGGATTTAAACTTTGATAACTCTAGAAAACGTCCTCATAGTTCTCATTTTGTTCTGAAAGTGGTCTCCTCGTCACTAACTCCGTTAAATTTATCTGTTAGTGTTAGGTGTATTTTTGTCCATTTAGGCTACTTCCCTAATTATCATTAAAAAATTAAACATATAATATATTGTATTTATATATAATATATGTATATATGTACAAAAATTATTACAAATTGACAAAAATACCCCTTACACTAACATAGAAAATCAACATAGTTAATGACGGAAACTGCTTTCAAAGCAAAATGAGAATCACGAGGACAATTTTTAGAGTTATCAAAATTTAGGTACCACTTTCAAATATTTCAGTAAACCATGGGATCCAAAATTAGAGTTTACTCTATGTAACATAAAAAAATCGGTAAATAAACAAAAATACCCGTTATTAAACGTATTATAATGGTCGTTATGGAAGAACGAAATTTGGACATTTTCATAAAATACAATAATCATCTTATAATTTTAAATCTGTAAAAACGAAACATGTTTATAATAAACTATATAAATGAAATTTATAAATTACTCATAATTTTATCATCTCTTTTACATTCCCTAAGATACTCTTGCATACCTTATCAATTTATACTAAAATAGGAGAGGGATCAAATAAGAATCATCCCTCCTTAAAGGAACAAAAGAATAAAGTGTGGACCACATATGATGTGGGTCCCACATAATATTAAATCATTTTTAATTTAATATTAAATAATATTAAATCATAAATGATTTAATATTATATGGGACCCATATCACATGTAATCCACAAGTGTTCCTTTGTTCCTTTAAAAATTCAACGTTTGAACCTTCCTCTACTAAAATAATCATATATCTACAAGAAAACAAACTCATAAATTCCGATACGAAGGCCAAGTAGTCCTTTTGGTATTATTTCCCCGACCCCACATAACTTTATTTACAATTATTTTGAAATATCTTCACAACGTTATCCTTTCAGAAACTTCTTGAATGGCATGGGATGTTTGACCCAAAAAGCACACTAAAATTTTGGAAACTTTTTCCGAAAGTGAAAAGTCTAGTGGCATTTTTTTTCCTTTTTGGATAAAGTTTTTGTTAATTGTAGGGGTGGATTTAATAGATGACAATATTTTTTTCTCTCAATTATAACTGATAAATAAAAGTACCAATTAATTGTAATTAATACCAATGTTTTTTGATTGATACTGATCTTATACAATTTTCAAGTTACATATATGAAAAGTTTTCATTTATTAAATTTTGTGTGGCATTTAGTTATCAGGTAAGATATGTGATGATGTTTAAGAGATTTTGATTGCAATGAATAAAACTTATAACATTCAAATTTCAAATGTCTTTGAATGATTTGAGTGAATGTGGGCTTCGCCCACAACCCTGAGGTAAATCTCTTAATACTTACAAGTGTATATGTAGATGACATGATTCAAACTCGGGTTGATTTTATTATCCCTTTGTCTTTGTCCATTGCGATAAGATCCTTGTAGTGCAGTTCAAACAAAATTGTTAAAGTTACAATGTTGATTGATTTGATTAAGTTGATACAAAATTCATTAATACTATTAATACATTATGTTGATTGGTTTGACCTGGTACAAAATTGTTGTCTAACAATTGGGGAAAACTATATATATATATACACACACACATACACACAAAGGAAAATTCAAATGTGAACTCAAATTTGGCTGCAAGAATGAGGATAAAAGAGAGTGCGACACATGTCTCATTCAGTCTGAATAATGAATGTAAAGTTCATACATTATTCAGACTGAATAACACTACATTCAAATTTATTTTCCTTCATTATTCAGTCTGAATATGACACGTGTCGCGCTCTTATTTCTCCTCATTTCATAATCAAATTTAAGTTCTCATTTAAACCCATCGATATATACAGAAATATATAAACAATTTTATATACAAAGTAATAACTTATAAACATTTTTTAATTCAAACGAGTAATTACAAAATATAAAAAAAATTCCATCAATAGAACTTTTATAACTTATAATAAAATAAAAATATATAAAAATACAAACACTTGTTTCTCATTACGTGAGCATTTATTAGTTGACTTTGTATTATTGTATTCGTTATACACCACTCTAATCAATAAAAGGGTGCTGGCTGGCTGCCCATATAATACATGCCTAATTAAAGAAACAACACTCCGACCACCAACCACCATATGGGTTTAGAGACAGGAAGCAACACGGCGGCCGGCGGTCATCACCATCACATATCTCCACCACCGGAGTCCAACAACCACCACCACCACCACCACCACCACCACCACCAAACTCCTAAACTAGTGATCATCTTTGCAGTTATATCTTTTTCGTGTCTCTTTTTGTATCACTCTTCTCCTCCCTTACGATTTCTCGGCATCACCATCCCCCGACCCAATTCGGTAAGCATTTTGTCTTCGTTATAAATTATACATACGATAACCGTATGTATAATTTAGGTTTTATTGTTAACGTATCAACGATAAAATAATTGAACATATAAAAAAGTTTGGTTCAACTAACCAAAGAAATTCGTTTGTCTATAGAATTTATAAACTATCAATCTTCAAACACTATTTATTGAAACCTTAAAAGGAATTGTTATATATAATAAAAGTATTATTATATTTTGAACCCATTATTGTTTTTCTTAACAATTTAAAATAATTTAGATTAATTTATTATTATACTTTTGAGATATATACTTCCAGAGCCGATATTTTGAATTAAACCACAGAAACAGTAATTCATCATTTGGGTGGGTGAGCATCTCAAATCGGATGTTCTTAAGTAAAAAGTATGGTGTTTAAGTTGGAAAAACTTTACATCCTTTTGAGTTTTGGTATAAAAACTTGGTTTTTATTTTGAATTTTCTAAAATGATATGTTGTTAGATTTTTAAATTAAATATTTGATCTTTATTAATTATATTAATATTAAAAAACACGGAACCAATAAAAGAGGTTTTTATAAGAACTATGATCGTAGATTTTTACATATATTCTTAATTTAATGAGTTGGAAGTGATGTGACGATAAAAAATATTAAAAAGTAGATTATTATAAAAACCTTCATTGGAAAATATCATTTTTATAATTCTAATTTGTTTTTTTTATTCTTTATTAGGAGAACAAACTCGGGGAATTGAAAACCATACTAAAAAAGACGGCAATAAATAATAATACAATTATAATAACTGCTATAAATGATGCTTGGGCGGAACCAAATTCTATGTTTGATCTGCTTCTTGAGAGCTTCCAAATTGGAAATCAGACACAAAGGTTTCTAAATCATTTGGTTGTCGTAGCTTTGGATCAAAAAGCATATGCTCGTTGCTTGAAGTTACATCCACATTGTTACAGTCTTAGTACCGATGGGGTGGATTTCTCCGAGGAAGCGTATTTTATGGCAGCAGATTATTTGAAAATGATGTGGAGAAGAATCGATTTCCTACGTACGGTTTTAGATTTAGGGTATGACTTCCTCTTCACGGTACTATTTTCTCTTTCACCCTTTTTTTATTAATAAAATCAACATGGACATAAAACCCAACTATATTTTTAATGTTTTTTTTGTCATGTATCGAGATAAAATAGTCTTTTAGTTACATAATTTCATAATCAAATGAGTTATATCATTTTTATTTAATTTCAGTGAAATTAGGTATCATAAATTAATAATCAATAACAGTTGAAAAATGTTCAATTATTCGTCATTTTGTTGTTTTCCTCTTTTTCAATTAATATGGTTGTAAAAGTATAGTTTTAATTGATAATTTTTACACAAATGAAGGATGCAGACATAATGTGGTTTAGGGATCCATTTCCACACTTCCATGAGGATGGTGATTTCCAAATTGCCTGTGATTACTTCAGAGGCAACCCAATTGACCTCAACAATCTCCCAAATGGAGGCTTCACTTATGTAAAGTCGAACTATAGGACAATCCAATTTTACAAATATTGGTTCGATTCAAGATTGAATTATACAGGTTTACATGACCAAGACGTGTTCAATAAGATCAAGTTTGATCCCTTCATTAGTGACATCGGGGTACGGATCCGGTTTCTTGATACCGCGTTTTTTGGTGGATTTTGTGAACCAAGTAGGGATTTCGACAAGGTATGCACCATGCACGCCAATTGTTGTGTTGGGTTGGAGAACAAGGTTCATGACATCGGAATCATGCTCCAAGACTGGCGAAAATACATGTTGTCACTTGAGAATAAAACCGTGACGCCTGACCCTGCTTCTTGGACAGTTCCTCAATCTTGCAGGTATTTTTACTATATTTTTTTGTATAACAGAACATTACTTTATTGGTTAGCAACGTAAACAATTTGGTTTGATATTTATGTTTTGTTTCCTAGGGGTTCGTTCCAAAGACCTCGTGCCCCCAAGAAAAAATATGGACGAGGAAAGAAGAGGTGATCGTCTTGCCAAGGAAATTTTGGGTAAAACAACATGCAAAATTGATTATATCACTGTTCTTGAAAAATTGAAATTGTGTAACATTTTAGTTGGAAGCATGGAAGGTAATGGTAGGTGTGACGTAATGTCACGATCTTGGTATATCACATTCGCATAATTGTATAAAAATTCAAAATGATATCGTTTCATAGATCACATTCGTATAATTGTATAAAATTTGTACATTTTGGAATATGTCTTCACCTGTATATGTAATTATATAATTAAGTAATCAATAGGTTTTATTGTAGCAAGTCGTTGTGATTTCCTTTAAATTGAATAAAATAATACAATCGTTTTATGGCATACTTCAATGTAAATAACACCAATTTAAAAGTTAAATGTTTTTAAACATATTTTAATTATTCAATAACATATTTAAAACTTATAGTAAGCTTGGACCATCTTATTTAGAACAAAAAGTTACATCTACCAAACAATTATTTTCAAATGATTTATGTGTGATGATGTTCAAATTATTTTGAGGTGGTGATGTTTGAAACATTGAGCCAATTAGCACAAAAGATCATATATGATATGTGATACATTAAACAATTTTAATTTTTTCTTAAAAAGGGTATTCTGGGCATTTGTCTAAACTAATCCCTGACAATTTTAAGACTGTTAAAGCATGCATCCCTAAGATAATTCCCCAGTGGCCACAAGTTGTTTGTGTCTGGATTCGAACATGGGGTAGACGGGTTATCTAACCCCATCCCCACAAGTCATAACTAATACGCCATAAGTCTTATGGTTTAATTTTAATTTTTTCCGACCAATTGACTAAAATCTAAAAAATAGCTAATATCATTCATGTTCATGTTATATATTTGTGTTTATGTATGTACATGTAGTAGTTGCACCATGTGCAGCTTCATTGATGGGACAGGCAATAAGGGGACATGAAAAACAAGGGAAATTGACTAAAATAACCGGTATCTCTATCCCACTTCGCTGATGATCCATGGAGATTGCCTTGTACTCCATTTGTCAAGAAATTAGAGATTTTAAACAAGTTTTTTCTCCAGTAAATCTTCCAAAATGAAGAAATTAAAGAGAAATTGTTAATTTTTTTAAATTCGTAAAAAGACGGTTACCATAAAAGAGAATATATATATATATATATATATATATATATATTTTATTATATTGTTGCTGACAAAAAACCTTGAAATTTCATATAGAAAAAAATAAGTATATTTTATTAAATATATGAAATATTTAATAATATAATATTTAAAATAAAATAAACAAATTGATGGAGTGTCATCAATAAATTTTTGAAGAGTTTAAAATTTGTTTTTCTAGAAAAAATGTAGAAGACATTAAGAGGCTGTTTACCAAATTTTCTATTAAGTCATGTATGGATAAATTTTTCTGTCTAGATATTGTTATCTGTCTGGATAAATTTGTATGGTTGTTTACTTTTTTATCTGAATCAACCGTCTGAATGATATAAATGACTAATTTACCCCTCAATATAAATTATGTATTGTTTGATAAATTAGTGTTTTTATTTTTAAGGCCTAATAATATTTAACAAAGAAAAAACACAGCTAATCGTCAAAACAAAAAATCATAAAGAAAATATCAAGAATATATCATCTAAAAGGCAAAAGATACTTCTGGCAAGCATTATCTCTGCAAAAAAAACCCTTGTTCCCTTCCCAAGAACCTCCAATCTCTCTTCACTCCAGAATCTTCAATCTCTTAAATCTCAATTCCTTTTCACCATCGGAAGCACCATTTTCATTCCAACTTCCAGAGCCATTGACGAAGAAGAAATCGATGATGCAACCCCACATATCCAAAATCCATAGAAGAATAAATCGATCTAGAAATCGAGGTAGAAAAAAAAGTGAAAAAGATAACACATAGAAGAGGGAGAAAATCGATTCTGGTGCAGCTTCTGGCTCGACGGCCACCGAAAAGGAGGTTGCCGGTAGCCAGAAAGAATGGTTGTTGGTTGCCGGAAAGAAGGTCCACGGTGCAGGGGTATCTCACATTTACACAGCGGCAAGGTGATATAGGTAGAAAGAGGCGTGCTATTAAGAATAAGGGGGAGGGGTGTCATTTTTTTGGCTGAATCCGGACAACACACCATTTGTATCTGCGCAATTAAGTCGTGTGCTGTGCGAATAAGTCATAAGTAAACAGCCCAAAGGAGCTGTGCGAATAAGCCAAACAACCCAATAAGCCCAATTAAGCCATTAGTAAACAGCCCCTAAGACTATTTCCAACAACTATGCTATAATTATTTTATAACAGATCATTAAAAGTCAAAAATAGAAAAATATCCAAAATTTTCAAATGTAAACATCTCTAACAACTATACTAAATTATTCTCTGAAACAGAGAAAGAAAAAAAAAAGAGAAATCTTCAAATTTTGATTTAAAAAAAAGAAAATATAATATATATGTTGAAGATGTTTTAAATTTTTTGACTTTTCATAAATTGTTGTAGAAAACTTGTAATATAGCTATTGGCGATTATGAACATCTTCAAAATATTTTTTTAGAAATTTTTTCAAGGTAGAAGATAAAAGCTAAAAATCTTTAAAAAAATACGTTCAACCCCAACAAATTCTTTATTTTAAACATTACAATATTTGTTATATTAATAAAATATTATCTTTATTTTTACTAAACATTTCATTTTTCACTCGTAATCATTTTGAGGAGTTCTATTTTTTCCATTTTAGAAAATGTTTTGAATAATATGTTAATTTTTTTTATTTTAGATCCGCTGAAGATGTTCTTAGAGCATCTTCAATACCTTCTCCAAAATGGGGAAAATGATAATTTTGATTAATTATTTTGCTCCAATGGCTTCCTCATGATCATCTCCAAAAGGAGAAAGCAGGAGAAAGAGTGAGTTTTTCTTCAAATATGAAGTTCACTCCAAAAATGATTACTAAATGAAACGACCAATAGGAAACTTTAAAAAAATAAATATTTAAAAAGAAAAATAATATTTTAATAGATGATGTAATATTTTAATATTATTTTTGAGAAATTATAGGGAATTTGTTAGAGATGAATGTAATTTTTTTTTTTGAAGATTTTGTTTTTTGATTCTACATTTTGAAGAAATTATAAGGAATTTGTTAGAGATCTACAATTTAAAGAAATTATAAGAAATTTGTTAGAGATGCTCTTAAATATATTATTGATACTAGAAAGGTACTCGTGCAATACAGCGAGATAAATTTTGATTTTAATGTTTCATTTTATTCTTTGTTCCTATCGATGCTATAATACGATTTTAAGTGGTTTTATTTTTTAATAAAATAAAAAATTTGAAAATATAATAAAATTTTGATAAATATATATCGATTTTAGTATCTGATTAACTATTTAAAAGGTTTTTTTTATGTAGTTTCTTTAATTAATTTTTTTATTATAATATAATTTTAGTTAATAACAATGTAATTTAATTTTGGTTTAATAATATGATTTCTAACAAAGGTAATTCTGTTATAACTCAATAATTATCTTGACTATTTTTTAGATTTTCTATATTTAAAATAAGATGTTTATTTGTAGTTAGTTACAACAATTCAAACATGAAGCTTTAATACGTTGTATATACACATAATCTACTTGTAATCTTGAATTTTAAGTAATATGCATCAATAAACAGTATTGAATGCATAAAAAATTGTTTTTAAACGTTTTTTTGTCAAATGTTTATAATATATTATGGATAGTGGAACATTAAGCATAGAAAGTCAAATATCCATTGTCGAGTGGGGGTGAAGCACGAGGCTTACGGCTTATGATAAAAACAAAAAAAAACCACTACCAAGGTGATTAATTAAGGCGCGCCTAAACAGTTATAAAACTGTGGAAAGCGTATCTGTCAATTAACTTTCCATCATTCCTCCCTTTTTCTTCTCTACGCGTCATCAACAGTTGTCTTCATCCTCTCTCTCTCTCTCAATCAAACAACTATACAAAATCATCACTCCTTTTGATTCATCTCTTTCACTCGTAAGTTTGTTTTTCACTTCAATTTCGGAAAATGGAAGCTATAAGAAAGCAAGCCACCAAACTCAGGGAACAAGTAGCCAAACAGCAACAGGTAATATACACACACACTAACCAAACACAATCCCTAATATTCATGAAATCATGATTTCTTTTTTGGTGCTACTTGTATATGATTTTGTATTATGATTCTGGATTTCTGTTATTACCCTAAATAGAGGATAGGCTTTTTTCGGTTGAAGGTTTAAAAGTTAAAACCCTGTGAAATTTTTGTTTTGTGTGTGGTTTGATTATTATGTGGCCTTGTTGATTTAGCTTTTTTTTCCCGTCTAATTCGTAGAAGTGATTTTGTGTATTGAGGACAGAGAAAGTACTTATGTGTTGTTGAAATGTATGTTTTTCACCTTTCATGTATGAAAATTATGGGAGTCAGTTTTGGCTGGGGGACACGAGGAGGTTCGTGTGATTTAGGCTGCATATGGAGTTAGTGGTGGCGAGATTGAAGCATTTTGTAAGCATTTGGACTCGTTGTAATATGGGTTGTAGAAACTAGAAAATATTGAAGCGTTAAAGTTATACATACTTCTATAGAGCATCATTTGCAGTTCCAATAGTTCAATGATTATATGGGAGTAAGTTCAAGTTCATGGAGGATTATGAATAGTGCTTCGAAGTTTTTTGTGTTGATGATGTAGGGTTGTATACCAAGGGATTAAGAGTTGGGCTCTGTTTTTTTTAGTATAATTGGGGTTAGTGACATGTTATCTGTGAAGGCCTTTTTATGAGATGTTATATGCTTTGCTGAGCTGCTCAGCCAATTATTTGGATCGCCTTTAAGTTTTCATGTTATACCAACTTCTTCGTCTATTATGAGTAAAATGGTCAATACTGCACCTCAAAATAGATGGCTTCATTTAGAGGGGCAGATAATTGGCGAAACAAATAATGTTGTTGATAAATGATTTTCCAGTTTTACTCTTATATAACTGGCAAAAATAATTGACCACAAGTCCACAACCAAGTTACTCTACTTATCTAAGTAACTAGATAAATATCAGACTTTAACACAAACATCACATGCAACCATCATGAGTGAAGACATATTGCAAACTTGACTGAGATGGAAAAACCTACAGGCTGCAGATAAGCTTCGTACTACTAACAAGACGTTTATCACATGCTTGTTATTTTTGAGCTAACATTTAATAAACAAACTCATTCAAAAGAATTTATCATTATTGGTGCGACTAACAATGTGTGATGTAGTTGGTAGGAGAAAAAAAATCGAAAAGGAATTAGAGCTCTCAATGTATGTGAGACTCTTCTTTTTGGCAGGCTGTATTAAGTCGACTGGGTAAAGATGCTGAAATATTTGATGATGAGGAACTTCATCGTCACCAAAAGCTTCAAGATCTCTATAGTTCTACAAGGGTAACTAAGGTATGCTTAACATCCCTTTATGAAATTCTTTTTTTTGGTTGAAGTTTTAAATCCAACACTCGATAATCAATGCATTTATGATGTTAGTTAACACTTCATTTTCTTTATGTGTCCAGCATTTTCAAAAGGACATTGTTCGTGGTGTTGAAGGTTTTATTTCAATAAGCAAAAAGCAAATGCAAATAGGTGCGGGCTTGGTTATTTTTCCATTTCCTTTTATCTTTATATTCAGAAGTTTGTTTCCTTTTCATCCACCCCCTCTTATCCCATGATTAACATTCTCATCAATTTCTCCTTCGAGCATTGATTGTTGGTGCACTTTCTAATTTGAGACATCTCAAATTGATTGTATCCATACATCTTTGGATAAGCATACAATATTATCCGTGAAAGCTTAAATTGACAAGCAACTTTTCACCCTTATATTTTGAAACTTGAATTGATATATACCATTAAACCCATTTCTGGACCAAATTTGCCATGCTAATAATGAAAATTAAGGGTTTGTGTGAAAACTTACCACTAATTGTGGTGAGAATGGAACCTAAGATTTTTTGATCAGTTAATTTGGAAGGGAGTATAACTTACTCTTTTTCTTGTATAAGCCACTAGATTAAGATTGAATCATTTATGCACCATATCTTGTGGCAAGATGCTCATAAATATCACCATGTCATGGTATCCATGTCTAAGAAGAAAGAGGGAGGGGCAAGTATCAGCTTTGAGGAACACTTCCAAATATGTATCATTACGACTTTGAGTCACAATATACTATCTTTTTTCCACGAGCAACATACAAACAGCATCTTGTATCTTAAAGTTTCTCCTAGCTCTTAAATTTTAATCTCTTTTTACATATGATTCCTACATGGGAATCCTATATTTTATGTTAATATTTTGACATGGTTGGGCCTTTTCTATGTTTCTTACAAATGGAAGATGAATAGTTTACCTCGGCATTTGTAGCAAAAAGATTGGCTGAAGATTGTTGCAAATTTGGGACTGAGAATGTAAATGCTGGTTTTCCGCTTGCAAGGGCTGCTCAGGAACTTGGAACTTCACATAGTTCTATGGAAGAGAAGAGGGAAACTATGCTTGAGATACTTAACAATCAGGTAGGTTCGTTTTTATTCAATGATGATCATTGTGATGTCACATTAACCTTTGAGAAAAGTAAAAATGTGACCACTTTTAATAATTTAATGTGTGCATTTGAATATAACTACTGTAGATAAACTTTCTATCGTGACATTCTTTGTTAAAGCATGGTTCTTGTTTTCTCTTGTCTGAATGAAGGTAGTTGTCTAGAGATCATAAACCACTCAGAAGAAAATCTCTTCGCTACAGTAAAAGATGTTGTATAGCTGACCGAATAAGCTGTAAATCCCATTAAGCTCATTAAGCAGCTAACAAACAGGCCCATATCCTGTTATAGAGGGCTCATCTTAGGTCTTAGCAAGTGATTTATGGGTACACTTTATCTAGTGAATTTCCCATTCTACTTTTTTCAAAAAATTCATTGCACCATATGGTTTGTGGATCTCTTTGTACGACCGCATTAGTTGAAATAAAATTCAAATGTTCACTTGAAACTTAATCTTTATGATATTAGATGGTGCCATGTATTTATTTTCAGTAATCCAGTTAGTACACACATCGCACATTCTTACATATGTCTTCGTTATTATAAGCTCATTCCTAAGGTTCCTTGTAGGTATCTGAGCCATTAAGAGCATCAATAAGAGGATCTCCTTTGGAGGATGCTCGTCACTTGGCTCGGAGTTGTGACAAACTCCGCCAAGAAGTTGAGACACAGGTACTTTTTAGTTTGACCACAGAGATATATATCGTGTTAAAAGTTGATTAAGATGAACTGTTTGACCAGGCAGTGGAAGTATTAAGACGCCAAACAAAGGTCAGAGATTCTAGCGTGGAGAGCGCCTTAAAACTTAGGAACATGGAAACCAAGTTGAGCGAGCTTAGATCTTCCATGGTAACACTTCAGAAAGAAGCAATCTCTGCTATGTTGTCAGTGGAGGAACAACAACAACAGATAACCTTGCAAAAGCTTCTTATGATGGTAAATATTATAATAAATCAGACTATGGATCATTCATTATTTGTATACAATATGATAATTATAATAGGTAAACAAAAGTTTAGTGCCTTTTCTCTGCAATAAAACATTTATTGTCTGCCTTATCATTCTAAAAAATTTATGTATGTCCAGGCTGTTACTCTATGGAGAACTTTATTTTTGAGTTTAATTGTTATTAAGACGGAGAAATTTTCCAAACTCATAGGTGGATACCGAAAGATCTTATCACCGCGATGTTTTGGCTATCCTAGAGGAGCTACATGCTGAGGTTCGTCATGGATGTCTGTCTACCATTTTTTTGTTTGTTTGCTTCCTTAACTATTTCATTAAGAATCAATTTAACAAGCAATCACTTTCTTATCGTTATCAGATGATTTTGGCGATGCATATGCAAGAATCCTCTCAATCTTCTATGGAGAAAGATATTTTTGTTGCATCTGGGGATGCCACTCAATTTGTACATGATAAGCATCTGAATAAAGTTCAAAATTATGACTATTTTATTGGAAAGGTAAAGGTTGTGAATTGTTTATAGGATCCATGCCTTTATGTTTATAATCTAACTCCATTGCAGTTCTCATGTTCTCATAAATAAATTCATAATCTCTTTTTTTTTGCTACTCTTTTTGGATTTGCAGTAATCTGTAGTGTTGTTTTTACGCTCTTTTGAGTCATTAATTGATGATGATTACTATTTTTTTGGTAAAATCTTCTATAGCATGTTAACAGAAATATAACTTTAGGCTCTATTCATTTAACCATTCCCCATTTTCATTTGTGGGTCCTATTTCCATGATATGAAAATTAACATATGATAATTTGGCACATTAGTGTTTCTCTTATTTGTAATCTAGCACGATTTTTTTTCGTCTTATTAGGTCATTCATCCGTTTGATGCTCAAGCAGATGGTGAGCTGAGCCTAACCGTTGATGATTATGTTATAGTTCGCCAGGTATTCCTCTGTCTGCTAATAACTGTAGTATTACGAATGCATTCTTTTAGAACTCTTTACCACTAAGGTTATTTATTTGGCAAATGTGTATTTTCCGACAATATTAAATTGATGTTACTATTAAGGCTAGTTAACTACAAATATGTCAAAAAGAAAAAAACAATTTGTTGCCAGAGAAAGTAGGACTTATGACCAAACGTGATAAAAAATATCAATTTATTGGAGGTCAGGTCTGTCTACATTCCATTTCTCAGAGGCTCATGTAGATGTATCATTCATGTTACATTCTTTTGTGGGGATGCTCAAACAAACATATTGTGATATGTTTAATTCTGTCTGAGAATATGTAACAACTCGTCCCACGTGGATGGTAAATGGGATTTGTGACCTCTTTATAAGCTTCAAGTTGTAGGCTGCCAATAACTTAAACCATGGTTTTAAGTTGGATTAGAAATTTTTGGGCCAGCCTGTTGTTTTGGGCTTTCGGTTGTTACGAAACCCATTATATTACTTTCCACAAGAGTTCTTGAGTAGAGAATGGAGGTTCCAACATATATTGAGCAAAACTGGTGCAAGTCTAGCAGATCTGGGACTCTAACACTATGTTTGATAGGTGTCTCCTAATGGATGGTCTGAAGGTGAATGCAACGGAAAGACGGGATGGTTTCCTTCAGCATATTTGGAAAGGCAAGAAATACAAAAAAACATGTAACTAATTTTGCTTATGGAAATGTATATTACATAGCTAATATTGCATTAGTTATATGTAAGTATGTATGTAATTTTGGCTACCTGTATATGGGAACGATGAAGACGATCCTGTATAGCTTTTGAAAGCTTTCACCCTCTATGTGTTTATGGTTTTTTTGATTAGTTTGTTTCACAATTTGACGTGATATGATCGTTGCATTCAGTTTTTACCAAGTAGAAGCTGCTCGTGAGGAGCATTGAAATTGTAAGATGTTTTGAATTTTAACGGTCTTTAGTTTGGAAACGCTTAAACAATGTAAGGTTTACTAAGTTCGTTTGGTTTTTGTTTTGGAACAACTTAAAATCCCCGAGTAATGATGTAGTATCGTGATAGTAGCGGACTAGCAGTAAATTATCGTTTCACATTTCGTACTATTAATTTATTATCCCATTTTTTGCATCTTGAAAGCAATGCCAATCGAGAAAAAAAAACACGATCGGTCATAACACATGAACGCCTCGAATGATACTCCATATATACGCCTGTAAATATATAACACGTGTGTATATATACACATATATTCTCTCAATTTTTTGGTAATGATATAATTTAAGGGTGTTTGAATATATGTTTTGAAAAGAACTTGGTAATATTGAATAAGACAATCAAATAATATGTTATGATATAATATGATGCAAGAAATAGTGTTCGAATACCTCAATAATTACTTTTGATGATGTTAAATGTTCAATAAATTGGAGATTATATCATTTGTTATAAAATCATCTAAAATTGGTTATTTTTAATGTTATAAACAAACTCAAAGCTAAACATGACGTTTTGTACGGGTAGAGACGATTATTCGAGGGTTTGGGCCAGAATTAGATTCAACCCAATTTTTTATTTTGTCTAACAAACCTAATATAACAAAAGGTGCCTGATCGTGCAAGAAAAAAATTTAAGGTGAGACAGGTAGAATCTGGACTCTTGATCACTTTTAATGTTACACCCACCTATAAATTATGATTCATAGTTCATCCGAGAATTTTGAAAAAAAAAAACTTTATCATTATTTTAATATTTTTCATCCATTTTCTCACACTTTTAACCATTGTTTTTATTTTTTTTAAAGTAATATTAAAAGGTCCGTTTATAAACGGGCCGCAAGAGTTGATATTTAGCGGGCTATCTGGCACGGGGTCCACTAGCGCCATCCGTAAGCGACAAGTATCGTGGACGCGGGACATGACGCAAGCGATTAGGTCAGGTCGCGACTACCGCCCTCACACCGACGTCCTCCGCCTTTAAACCCTGCCTTTCGTGGTTTTCAGTTGCTACTCGTATCTCTCGATCTTTACCTCTTTTTCTGTCTATAGAAATATGTCGGTGTTAGCATGCAACGCCTGCAACAAAGAACTCATTGATGAAAACGATCAGAAGACTCATTACAAGTCTGAATGGCACCGCTACAACCTCAAACGCAAGGTAAATGAATTTATAGTCTTTGTTTATTCATTAGGTTTTGAGCTAAATTTTTGTATGTTAAGTGTTAACTACAACACTACAGAAATTCTTCGATTTTACTTCTTTCTTTTGGTTAATCTAATTGTTAACAAATCGGTTGAGGCAAAATTTTGATTTGGCTTGAATTGTGGTATAAAATCTATTGGTTTGTGCGGTAGCGATGAAATTATTTGTTTTGGAGCCAATGTTTTTGCACCATTCAGCTTAAAAACTGAGATGGTTTGACATATAAATTCCTGATTCTTCTGTTACTTAACCAAAGTATTTCTATCATTTTGTTGATTGGAAGTTTGAAACTTGTCAATTGCGTTATAGAAGTATAGGAATTTGATCTCAAGTTTTTAGGAATTTGTTTTTTATTTGGATGTTCTAATTGCGATTTTTTTTTATTTCATTGATATTTGTTTATGCATTCACATATAAATAATGAAAGACTTTCATCTCTCTTTTGATTAACATAAATGTTAATAGTTAGTTGGTGACAATGTTGAACACTTGTTTTGATGACAGTATGCTAGAGATAGATGTTACTGTTATAATCCTTAACAATTTCTGATGTTTTCTTGTTTGGTTTGCTCTATGGATCTGTAATAGTAGGAATGATGTTAATCTTACTTTTCAAGAAACCACTTATAGTACTTAAAATATTATTTGAATTTTTCCTGTCAATATCAATACGTTTCCAAAATTGTAAGCCAGTTTCATTTAGCAGCATACATGGTGTTCTCTTAACATATTCCATATGGTGGTCTGCCATACACGTCTTCATTTTATCGATCACATATTCACATCTTATTTGTAATTAATGAGTTGGGCTTCGAAATTCAGATGGCAGGGGTTCCAGGAGTGACAGAAGCACTCTTCTTAGCCAGACAGTCCACACTTGCAGAAGAGAAAAGTAAGCTGAACGGGCCTCCCATGCTGTATACTTGTGGTCTTTGTGGCAAAGGATATAGAAGTTCCAAGGCTCATGCTCAACATCTAAATTCTCGGGCCCATACCACACGAGCATCCCAGGATGGTCACCAAAATGAGGATGCCGCAATAATAAGGCCACTTCCACCACGTATTGTGAACAAGCATCCCCAACTTAAAGAGGAGTTCAGTGAGGAAAGTGATGGAAGTGATGAATGGGAGGAGGTTGACGAAAATGATGATGTGGTTGGAGAAATGACATCATCTTTGAACCATATGGAGATGAATGGAGCTCCTTCTGATGAGGATATGGATGAGGATGAGGATGAGCTGGATCCAACTTGTTGCTTTATGTGTGACCAAAAGCATAAAACTATTGAAAAATGTATGATTCATATGCATAAAGATCATGGTTTCTTCATACCTGATGTTGAGTATCTGAAAGATCCAAAAGGTCTTCTTACTTATCTTGGACTTAAGGTAAGATACTTGCAATCTTTCTCTTTCTGTTCTTTTTCTTTCTGAAATGGTCAACCAACATGCAAACCCATGTCTCTAAAGAGACTTTGAGTATCGAATGATACAATTTAATATATAAAAATCGCGATGGTAAAAACATCGAATGTGGATTCTTGATACAGTTTTTCATAATATATCAATCTCATTTTGTAATTTGAATTTCTAAGTTCCTACTTGTGAACGAAAAAAAGTTCATTTGATATTGGAGAGAATTTTCTTTTCTTAGGGAATGAAGTATTAATTGAATCCCTAAAGAGGTTACTTATGACACTTGTCTTACTATTATGGTTGTTTTTACAGGTTAAACGTGATTACACTTGCTTATATTGCAATAGTAATTGTCAACCTTTCAACAGTCTAGAAGCAGTTAGGAAGCATATGGTGGCAAAAAGTCATTGCAGAGTGCACTATGGTGATGATGATGAAGAGGAAGAAGCTGAATTGGAAGAATTTTATGATTATAGCAGCAGGTATTCATCAGTGAATCTGGCTTTTCTTTTTCTTTTCTTACAATCCAATTCATGTAGCATAGCTCTGTTTCAATTTTCTTGATGCAACTTTTGTATCATGTAGACTAACTGTAAAAGTGTAAAACCACATATGATGATTAACTGATATGATTAATTTTCTTATGATTCTAGCTACTTAGATGGAAATGGGAAGCAGCTTGTTACTGCTGATGGCACAGGTGACAGCATAGAACTTGGAAGTGGTGGGTCTGAACTCATTATAACTAGAGCAACTGATGATAGAATATCAACCAAATCAATTGGCTCTAGGGAATATTTGCGCTATTATCGACAAAAACCACGTCCATCTTCAAATGGAATTGCGATTACTGCTGTGTTGGCTGCAAGGTAAGCCTAAATATCCCACAACTTTTATTGCAACTTATGGGGTTTAAATGAACTACTTTCCAAATTCACAATTGATACACATTTAAAGCAAACATGAATTATAGCCATTAAATTTTCTGGGTAACCTAGGGCGCAGTAGGTATCTAGACACTAGACAGGCAGGACAAAACAGAATAAGATATAACATTTGTTTAGCGTTTGGTAAAGACAGAACTGGACAAAAAAATGACCAACTTACGCCTAATGAGTTTATATATCATTAGAAAGTTTTCGTCAAAGAAGATTAAATTGACATGAAATAAAATGTTTATGTAGTTTCCAGTTTTTATATTTTACCCTTCCTATATTATATTTTTATTAAAATATTCATTAAATTACATAATTTAACCAAAATATAAAAACCGGTATAAAAATAATATTTTGAGGATAGTAAAGTAAAAGTTTAAAAGAGCATAAAATACAATAAAGAATATTTAAAGAATGAATAAAATGTAATGAGGGAGGTGTGTTCTATGTTTTAGAGGAGAATTAGGTTTTATTTTTTAGGTTATATTGTAAAATATAGGTTTGTTCCATCTTGTTCTATTGGGACACGCCTATTTCACTTTGATCTTGTCAGTTCCACATAAAAGCTTTCACTTTGTTCTTGTCTGTTCCACATAAAAGTTTTGCCAAGCGTGGATAAGTGATCCATGTTCTGTTTTGTCCTATCATGTCCACTGTACCAAATGTAACTCATGTATATTTGGTGTTAAAGTTGCTTTACCCTTTGGGATGGAGTATAAGTTTGTGTACATCTCACTCCTTTCGAGTGGGATATATTTGGTTTGCCTGTATCGAGTATTTAGTTTATGTATGATGTTAAACATGTGTATATATATATATATATATCCAGGTATAGAAGCATGGGTTTGTCAACTGTGCAATCGAAAGAGAACATGGTAAGAATGAAGGTGATGAAGCAGATGAATAGGTCAGGGGTGGAGGCGATGCGATCCAAAATGGGCATGAAAAGTAATGTAATCCGCAACCTTCCAAATAACGTCACATATTGAAATGTTAACATCTACAAGCCGGAGAGACCTTTATTACCTTGGAATTTCCAAATATATCTTCAGATGACATGTTATTGATCTTATTTTCGACACCCACTTCCATCTGGGTAGGTTATACTGTATTTGTTTGGTTTTATTCGAATTTTTTGTGGATGATATAGCTTGAACATAATACTTGCTTGACCAATGCATGTCTATTTCTATATTTTTTCTTTCTTTTCCTTTTAAAGTGACGCATCAACTTGTATGTTTTTAACTTTACCCATTCAAAATGTATATTTGGCATTTAAGAGGTAATAGGTATTAATCATGCATTCCCATCCCATGTGCACAATAATCAAAATTCTCCCATGATAACCCCACAATGATACCGATGCCCGGTCTCCCATGTTTCGATGATAATTCTGATCAATATTTTGTAACAATTTTTAACTAACATTTGTTTTAAAAATTACAATTTCGTATTTTCTTTTATATATTATATATATAGGAAAGTCCAAATGCGAACTCAAATTTGGTTGTGAACGTGAGGACAAATGAGAGCGCGACAGGTATCTTATTCAGATTGAATATACAAAGAAATGAATATTTCTTTGAATGAAACATCTGTCGCACTCTCATTTGATCTCACGTTCACAACCAAATTTGAGTTCTTATTTGAACCTGCCCATTATATTTTTTTTAATAGTTTTATAGTTTCAAAGTATTTTTTCTAAATTGTAATGAAGCAAAATTTTCGAAAATCCGAGGAATGTCAAGATGTATAGAATTTTGGTGCATTTGAAAGTCTTCTATTTCTCAATTATTTTTATTTTTGAAGGAGAGGTGTGAAGAAATAAGTTATATAATGTCATATATATATATATATATGGTGCATTCTATCTATACCCCCTCCTCACTCACATACCTTTTATTGTATAGCCTCTCTACTCACTCATATATGAGGTTCATGTGAGGACGATATCTTTTTACGAGAATGCAATAACAATTCTCAGCCAATTATTTTGTACATGAAATTTTTCATGTACAAAATCACATATGATTCATGTACAAAATCACATATGATTCACGTACAAAATCATATATGATTAGCCACGACTTTTTCTGCGACTTGCCGGCGGGAAAAGTCGTCCGTGTCCTTTTTGATGCTTACAAAATCACATATGATTTTGTACATAAAATCATATGTGATTTTGTACATCAAAGATTTCATGTACAAAATGATTGGCCGAGGATTGTTCTTGTATTCTCGTAAATTGGTATCGTCCTCGTATGAACCCGCCTCTATATATATATATATATATAAAGAGAGAGAGAGAGAGAGGAGGGAGGTTCAAATGACAACTTTGTAAATTTAAAGGAACACTTTGTGGACCACATATGATGTGGGTCCCACACATTAAAAAATCATATCTGATTCAATGGAGACCACCATTGAATCAGATATGGTTTTTTAATGTGTGGGACCCACATCATATGTGGTCCACAAAGTGTTCCTTTGTTCCTTTAAATAGAGTGTTTTTGTATGATCCCTCCCCTATATATAGGGGTGCTCAAAATACCGACCAACCCGACGAACCCGACCAACCCAACCCGAAAAAAACCAAAAAAAACTCAAACCAAGGTAACGCGACGGATGGTTGATACAAAAATAGGTCAAACTGCATCTATTGGGTTGGAAACGGGTTGAGATAATTTGAACCCAACCCAACCCGATGACTTTACATATTACGGATTTATTACGAATATTAAGTCTTTGAATAATATATGTATGTTAAACCAACACGTATTTATGTATATTTAAAATTATATTACAATTTCAACCGTAATTTACTTTTTTATTATATGTTCTCATTTTAATTATATTTTGTTTATACAAAACGCTTAGTAAGATCGTAAAATGATGTACCAAAGTGTCAACCCGAATAACCCGGCCAACCCGCACGGTTTGAATTGGCTTGGATTGAGATTTTTTCAAACCGCAAACATTGGATTGGGTTGCTCAAGTGTCTTTAACCCGGCCAACCCAACCCATGATCACCCCAATATATATATATATATATATATATATACATGTAAAATTTGATATATTTTTTTAGAAATGGAAAAGATATTTTACAATTACTATGTTTAATTTATATACATAGAGGTGTCTGAAAAATAATTTAAACATAATAATATTAGAATTATTAAAACAAAATACAAAAACTTCTATAAAAAGTTACAACAAAATAATAAATATATTTTTTAATAATTTATTTTTTAATCAATTTTTAACTTATATTTTAAATATTTATTGAAAAATAGTTAAGAAAAATTAAATAATAGAAAAAGAATACAAAGGGAAGGTAGATAAGAACAGATGTTTTTGTTTAAACATACGAGTCCTTATTAAAACATGTGATTAAACAAAAAATTTTGTTCTATAACAAAGGTTTTTTATAAAAACTAATCTTAATAAGAACCTTTATTGTAAATGTTCTAGATATATGAAACAATATTACTAGTATAAGGAGTAAAGAAACTATTTTTACAAACAAAATCGAGATGTTTATGTTTCTTTATTTTTATAATAATGTCATAAAACAAAATAAGAAAATCGTTCCCCATGACACTTGCGAGTTTTGATGAAATTTGATGATACTTTCATATGTATGAATTATGATGCTTTTTTATTAATTTTTAATTTCTTCAATTCATAACTTTTAATTGGGGCATTAATTTTAATTATTTCGTTCTTTTTTTAACCAATAAATTTACTAACTTATTTACTACTAATTATTATATATATATATATATATTTTTTTTTTCTTCAAATATTTACTTATTAGTTTTTTGTTTTTTTGAAAAGTTCAAATAAAGTTTAATTCGTGACAAAATTAACTCTCCGGGAGATGACAACGACGTCTCCCATCGTCTCACGCAATTCAATACTATCACGGCTTGCTCAATGTTTGTTATATGGTCCCTAAACTATTTACAAATATAATATTTTACCCCTCTAATTGTTTTTCCAACGCTTTTAACCCTAACTTTTCAAAAGGAAAATGTCCATAAGTTTAGGCTATGTTTGGTAAAGATAACTGATAAGGTAGCTTATGACTTATAAGGTAGCTGATGAATAAGTTACGTTTGGCAAAAAATAGCTTATAAACATGTAAAATAACCAAAATGTAGCTTCAAAATAATAATAATTAATATTAATCAGGAGTATAATCGGAAGAAAATGATAAAAAGTTCAATAAGTCACTAATAAGTCACTCCCAACTAACTTATCAATAAGTTAGTTTATAAGTTAACTTATAAGTTAGTTTGCCAAACAAGTACCTAAAAAATAAGGTAGCTTATAAGTCACCTTATCTTTGCCAAACAACGTCTTAGTCTTCATTTTTCAAAATTTATCCAATTATTTTTGACACAAATCGTCCAATCCGATCTGGCTTTATATACTAGACCTATAAAATATCATCATAGAACTCCACTATCACTTCTAACTTATCTTGGGTAACATTAAATCCATATAATAGATGTAAATTTTAATACAAACAATAAATTTATTTTAATGGGTGACACAAAAATATTTAGAAGTAACTATGTATATTCTTTATCTTAATCTTTTCCTATTACTTATTAGTATAAAATTTGGTATAAATAAATATTAATACACCAAATTTGATGTAAGGTTGTGTACTCATCAGAGTGATTTGATGTCAAATTTGGTATTTGGTGTAAAATTTGGTCTCCTTGTCGGAGACGATCTAATAAATACAAACCAAAAGACTTAGGGTGCGTTTGGTTCGCGATATTGTTTTTAAGGGAATTGGATTTCACGAAGGGAATTGGATTTGGAGGGATTGGATTGGATTGGATTTGAAATCCTTCATTGTGTTTGGTTTGTAGGATTTGGAATGGAAATAGACACTTTTTGTATGCTTGGGTTAGAGAAACAAGGACACGCGTGGATTTTAAATTAGAGCAAAGGAGAATCCTCAGGATTCGATTTGAAATACCAAGGTTTTAGGAAGGATTCTAAAATCCATTGTTCACGGGATTTTAAATTAATCCAGGGATTTTAAATCCTTACCATTATGCCAACCAAACACATGAATGAATTGGATTTTAAATCCAAATCCAAACGCGCTCTTAGAGTTGTATCTTAGATGAAGAATAAAGATGGTGATCAGTGAAGCAAAAATTCATATACGAACATATTTGATGACCAAATATGATGGTAAGATAGTGTATCGACCATAAGCGATAAAATATATAGTCTATTTATTTGGTTCTTATTTGTTAACCAATGTGACGATATACAAATCTAAGAAAGCAATCATGCAGAAAAGAGACACATGAATTAAAATGGATGTAAACGAATAGTCTTTCAATGTCCTTATGTCATATGGTCGTTCTACATGACCCTTGTGATGGTTTGTCCTCATGGAATAGATTAATACGTATTTGTTTTTACTTATTGAACATGCTATTTGTTTGGTTTTTGATCAAAATTTCCCTCTCAACTCAATGCGTATTTTTATTGGTCTCGTCTTTTTCGGTAGGTTGCCAAACTTGGGTGTTGAACTTAATTGTATATTCTTTTTTAGATTCAACGCAAAAATATCATAAAAAAATCTTGCAAAATTATATAAAAAATAACACGTTCGACAAACATGACTAAAAATAACGATCTTTTAGAAGAGGATCCTAGAGATGGTATAAAAAAATCTATACAATATCATAATTGAAATTGCAATGTCTATCGAACATTTAGAATACAAAAAAACAATAATGAAAACGATAATTATTGAGAGCAGACACATGCATATTGAGAAATCCAAAAGAGTAACGAAAAAGTTACAAAGTGATGAGCAAAAACAAACAATGGGTGATCAAAAGCCGATATACAAAAACAAACAGGAGCAAACAACTCACATGTGCTCAAGTCAAAGAGATAAGTTCGTTAATTGTGTTCTTCAGTTGAAAATAACACATACAAAAACTAGAGATTGGAAATCTAAAATGTTGCGAAAACTAAAATTATAATAGTTCATAAGGGTGTGCATAAATTTATCTGATCCAATTTAAACCGACCAATATAATTAAAATCGATCGACCACAATCTGATATCCAATTGTAATTGGATTGGGATCGGATCCAGTATTTGAACATCTAAAGGATCAGTCGGTTCTTGGATGACAGTCTAGAATCCAATAAAATTGAACCGATCCAATTCAATGATTTACCCATTCCGTTAATTCAACTACCATACAGTTAATAACTATATGTAATTACTAACATTTTATGATATTGTCTTTTTGTTGATAATTATAAGTAATGGATTCTAATAGTTAAGAAAGTATACGAATAATTGGTTGAAATTTGTATCAAAATATTGGATGGATTCAATCTGATCCAATGGATAACCACTAGTAATACCCAATGGATGGAACCAATCTAATCCAACAATCCATCCACTGGATGGAATTAGATCGGATAGGATTACAAAATCCAACATCCGGATGATTTGATCGAATCCGATCCACCTAAATCCACTGGGTTTCAATCGATGAACACCCCTAATCTTATTAATTCATTTATACGCATTAACGAAACAAACATTTGGTTATGTAACATACATAGTGCAAATTTAAGTACATAGTCTATGTTAACACAAAATACGTACAATGATGTTATCTTATGTGTTACTTACATACAATTAGAGATGCACATAACGTCTGTTATTTAAATACGAATCAAACAAGGGCCAATATTTCAAGGACCAAACATGGGCTTGAGCAAGTCTTTTGGGCTTAAAATACTTAATTTTCAAACCCCAGTCAGTTAACGACGAGTCGGAAAGTCTGGTTAAATCAATGCCTCATATAATAATTAGTTTCTAAAATTTGACGATTAGTTGTTGTTTTTGTAAAACAACATAGTCTTTTACATATATTTTTTTGTTAAAGAAAAGAAATAGAGGTTAGATCAATCCCAATTTTCATTTTAAGGATCGGGTCTTAGAGGTACGAGACATTTTTTTTGGCATATCAGACCGTTTTAAATAACCCGTTATTTAGAAATTATGTATAAAAATCTCGTTCACGTCAATCATAGACGAATAATATCCAAAACTTTATCATTTTAAAACATTAAATTCTTTAACGAATTTCCAATACATTTAGTCAATTTAGAGGTCCCACATTATTTGGATTCATTAACCCTTTTTTGTGACAAACTACAATATTTGATTTAACATATCATTTAATACATCAAAACATTAATATAAAAAATATTCAAATTTAAACAGATAACTAGGACAATTTTTAATAAATACTCTCAACAAAGGATAATCCATGCACCATGTAAGTCTTTAATCGATGAATTTTACTTTTTGAATAAATTTATCTAACTAATATTATGTAACATCACCAAAATCCATACATATATAAAAACTTAATTAAATAAGAATCTTAAAATTTATAAGATCCATAAAATCTAATATAAACCACTCTCGTTTGAGATGATTATGCATGAGAAGTGCTAATGACACCCCTAATATAGGGGTATGCACGGAATTTCATGTATTTTATAGGGTTCTGCACGAAATTTTTAGTACTATAATAGATGTTGATGTTGACTTGTATGAGAATGACATTCACTTTTAGGGGTGCCATAAACATATCTTAGGGGTGCCATTAACCTTTCCCTTATGTATTTATGTTATCTATTAAATAAATATAAAAAAGAATTTAGTTGAAGGATTAAAACCTCTTTTATTCAAATATTCATTTTTGAAGGACTGCAAATGACAAGGTGTGAATAGTTGACGGACTAAAACCTCTTATTTTCCATCAATCAAACAGAAGAGGATAAGCGACGACACATCCATGTTAATATTATTATTATTATTTTATTATTAAATTAAATTAAACAATCTTTCTCTATCTTCATCCCAAATTTGCCATCATTTTCTCCTACCAAATCGGATGATCATCCCTCTATATATCTATCTATATAACACGACTTAAATCGTTTCATGTGGGTTTGCTTTGCTCTATAATATTAATCACACACGAACTCACATTGCTCCAAAAAATTAAGATTTATTTGTTTCAGTAATTTCACAGTGATCCAAAATGAGGATTGAAGATGGTGTTGAAGAAGTATCAGCTTCCAGAAATCATCTTGTATTCGCTTATTATGTTACTGGTCATGGATTTGGCCATGCAACTCGTGTTGTTGAGGTACTTGCCCCTTGTTAATTTGGAGTTTTCATTTCTCATTTTTTATGATCTCCCAGTGTTTTAAGTGTAAACCCTTTTTGTATAAAATGAATTTTGAATATGATTTGAAAAATGATTTCTGTTTATATGTTATGAACATGCTCATTATCAATAGAAATGATTAATAATTGGAATTACAATTTACAATCTAAATTCGTTTAGTTCAAAGTTTTGATTGATGTTTAGATGATTCAAAATTTCAAATTCGAAACCCTTTGCAATTTTGTGAGGTTACCATAAATGCAAACCCTTTTTGCTGATGAGAATTATGAAGAAGAACAAATGATTTAATTGTCTTTAATTTGAATTCTTGCAAATTTCGAAAGAAATTGGAGATAGGGTGTTTTTAGGGTTTTGGGGAGTTTACTGAACTTTAATCTTATAATCTATTGAAACTATCCATGGTGGAATAGTCTTGGAACTCTTTTTTTGGTCCATTTTTGAAGAGAAATGAAAAACAAAGTTCAATAAAGGGATCCATGAAGACTAAAGGTCCGGATACCGCTAAGCGAAACAATATGCGTGTTATAAGCTCATATATAAAGATAATATAGCTTTGAACATATTTTAGATCCTTAGTTTATACCAAAATGTTAGTAGTTTATTATTTATTTTTATGTTCTAAATTTTTAAATTTTCATTTTGAGCTCTATGTAGGTTGTTCGCCATCTAATTCTTGCTGGTCATGATGTCCATGTGGTGACTGGTGCACCTGACTTTGTCTTCACTACCGAAATACAATCTCCACGCCTTTTCCTTCGGAAGGTTGGTTTGGTGGAAATCAGTCGAATCACATGCTTTAGAAATCTTATTAAGCTTTTGAATCTTTTTTTTTTTGACTAAATTACGTTGTATTATTACAGCTAGTGTTGGACTGTGGAGCTGTTCAAGCAGATGCTTTAACAGTGGATCGACTTGCCTCCTTGGAAAAGGTAATAACAAAGTGTAACATGTCTATCCTCTTTTAATTCGTAAAAAAGTTATATCTTTTTTTAGTTGTATTGACTATTGATGTAATTTTCTTTATGGGCATTGGTTAATCTAGTATTCTGAGACGGCTGTTGCACCTCGTGCTTCTATTTTGGCTACAGAAGTTGAGTGGCTCAACTCCATCAAGGCAGACTTAGTGGTAATAACCTGCCTACACATTTCATATTTGTTTCCCACTTCAGGCTTCTAAGTTGCTTTTGAGATCTATATGAAGATTCTTTATGAAACAGGTATCGGATGTTGTTGCAGTTGCTTGCCGTGCAGCAGCTGATGCGGGTATACGATCAGTTTGTGTAACGAATTTCAGGTAACTGTGATCTACCGACACTTGTTACTGCATATAGTTAAAAAAGATTGTTCATTTACTGATTTAGCATCCCTTAAAGCAGAAAGTATCAGTCGGTTTCTTTATGTATATATATATATATATACGTCAAAATGAGTTTGCTAATGGACCAATAAACTCTGTTATCTGCCAATTTTATTGTTTTGCAGTTGGGACTTCATTTATGCGGAATATGTTATGGCTGCTGGATATCATCATAGATCAATTGTTTGGCAGGTACAACCTTTTTTTGCTTTAGAAGTAGCGTACTAGAATGTGGTTTATTAATCTCCACTTTGCCTTGAGAACAAAGAAGAAATGTTGTTACTTGTGCTATTACTTCTTATGTTTTAAATCTATTTTTTGGTTGCTTTTGGCATAAAGTTTTATGTAACTCTGTTGGCAATTGGTACAGATAGCCGAAGACTATTCACATTGTGAATTCTTGATTCGTCTACCTGGATACTGCCCAAGTATGTTGGTGTTCTACATTTCTTGAATTGTGTGCTATATAACGCTCGTTATATATAGTTTCTGATGTAAGTAATATATTTCTATTTGAAAAATATACTCTGCAGTGCCTGCTTTTAGGGATGTTATTGATGTACCTTTGGTTGTGAGGAGGCTGCATAAATCACGCAAGGAGGTTTGTAACAAGATCTTTGGTTTTGCTTTTATTGTTTTTCCGTTGCTAGACTTGATTGAGGAACATCAAGTATGCACATGTGCATACAAGTAATTGAAGTTGTTTCTTGGTTTCTATGACATGTGCATACCAGACAAATTGCTTTCAAATTACTTCTAGGCACATGTGCATATCATCCAAATGAATGGTTATCTGAGTGTTCCTCAATTTTTCATTTTTTTATTGTTTTCTCCTTTGGTCTGATCCAATATTTTGATATTGAACATATACTTTCTTTATCTTGCTTGCAGGTGAGGAGTGAAATGGGGATTAGTGAGGATGTGAAGCTCGTTATACTCAATTTTGGAGGACAAGTAAGTTAATTGTTCATTTTCATGTCCACATTTATGCTGCATATTTAGTGAATAGCCGACCAAATAAGCTGTGAGTCCCATTAAGCTAATTAAGCTGGCCTTAAGATGTACACATACCTGACCTCTACCCCCAAAGTGTAAAGTTGCTACTTAGCTAGCTATCAGTAGTATGTTGTAAGGGGGGAGGCTAATGGCACCCCTACAAGTGAATTCCTCCTTACACACATCTACATCAAAACAAACTTTTTATATTTCCAAGGCTATAATAGTACCAAAAATTGCGTGCACACCCCTATTAAGGGGGTGCCATTAGCACTCCCTTAATAGACAATTCTCTTTTCTAGTTGTAACTAACTAATGGGCTTAGTTTCCCCTTTTTACCCTTTTTGGGCCTTCTAGAATATGCTATGAACCTGAGTTGAATTCCTATGTTTCGATCTCTATCAGTGCCATATGACTTCTATGCAGCAGTAACTTCTTGGAGCAACATTAATTTTCACAAAAAAGCTGCTTTAATTGATTTACCGCATCTTTTGCTTTTCATTACCTCAATTTCAAGAATTACTATATGAAATATACATCTTTCTGTTTTTCATCACTTCATGAATTGCTGCAATCGATTCAATGGTTATTATTGTTTGGATGCACTTTCTCAAAGATGTACGTAGTTTTACCAATTCTTGTATTTATCTTCTAAAGTATGCATGAAAATTTGCAGCCAGCAGGTTGGAAGTTAAAAGAAGATTACTTGCCTCCCGGTTGGCTCTGCTTGGTATATTCATTTGTGAATATTTCCTACATATTGAAAAATATTGTTTTATCAGAAACAAGTTAACGTTTTGCACGTTTTTCAGGTTTGTGGGGCGTCTGATAGCGAGCTTCCTCCCAATTTTATAAAGCTGCCAAAAGACGCTTATACCCCTGATGTCATGGCAGCATCAGATTGTATGCTTGGTTAGTGACGGAATACTTATTCTTTCCTCTTTGGTACTGGTGGTTAGTTCAACAGATTTCTGTATAACGATAAGCAAATCAAGCTTTTTGGCTCATTAAGCGAACGTTATTTCAGGAAAGATTGGATACGGAACTGTTAGTGAAGCTTTGGCGTACAAGTTACCTTTTGTCTTTGTGCGCAGAGATTATTTCAACGAAGAACCGTTTTTGAGAAATATGCTTGAGGTACCACCAATTCTTATAATTGTAAAACGTAACGTTTTAACGTTCAAGTGAACTAAAAAAAACTCTTTTTATCAGTATTATCAAGGTGGTGTTGAGATGATAAGGCGCGATTTACTCACGGGCCATTGGAGACCGTACATTGAACGAGCTACTAGTTTGAAACCGAGCTTTGATGGTGCGGTGAATGGTGGTCAGGTATCTTTGCTTGCTTTATGATCATCTTAAAAGGCACAGTTTTAGAAATGCTTAATTATTACACTTTTAATTAACTAATGACAATTTTACCTAGGGGTGAGCATCGGAACTGGGTACCCGCCTTTGGAACCGGAACCGTTCTGGAACTGCCGGTTCCGGTTTTGTTCCGGTTCCTAAAATACGGAACCGATCAAGGCCGGTTCCGACCGGTCCTGCTCAGAACCGGAACTGATGGGTACCCGCTAATTTTAAATAAAAAATATTAGATATGTATATATATATTTTAATAAAACTATATTTCCTTTTAGGTTAGACTTTTATGTTATTTGTTAGGTGTTCACGACTTGATGTGAAGTATTATGGAAGTCGTTTTGTTGTTATCAGAACTCAAACTTTCTAATTCATTTATGTAATAATTAGTTTTTTTTATCGGATTAGTTTTGACTATTTGTTGTATTTGTTACTTTAAGCCGGTAAATTTTAATCGGATTAGTTTTGTTGTTTATAATTACATTTTTATTGTATGCAATGAATATATTCATCTCATAGTTAAGGGTAGAATTGGAAAATAGGCACGCAGATACTTAATGCTTTGATATATTTTCAGGTGGCAGCTCGCATTTTGCAGGACACAGCTAACGGAAAGAATTATGCATCAGATAAAGTACATAATTATATATAATTTCATTTTGTTATACAAAATTATATTATTTGCATGAAATTGTTATGATCAGTATAGTTTTTAATCTCACTTTAATGTCATAATTATTAGCTTAGTGGAGCAAGACGATTACGAGATGCCATAGTTTTAGGATATCAATTACAAAGAGTTCCCGGAAGAGATATTAGTATCCCGGAGTGGTACGCGAGTGCCGAGAATGAACTTGGTCTTCGTACAGGATCACAATCAGTCGACAGTGATAATTCTATTGTACCCCAGAATTCGTGAGTTTTTATTTTATTTGTGTCTTTCTTGATTGTTGTCTATATTACTATATTACCCCTAACGTAATAGATTTTTTTTTTCCATTTTTCCAGAGATGCTGGGGACTTTGATATTCTTCATGGCGATGTTATGGGTCTTCCTGATACAATGAGTTTTTTGAGGCGTTTGGCTGAATTAGATGCTGTATATGATTACGAAAAGAATACTGAAAAGCATCATGTTCGAGAGCGAAAAGCTGCTGCTGGCCTCTTCAATTGGGAGGTCTTGTTCTTTTATAATTAAGCCAATTTTTCTGTTTAAAACTTGCAGTCTGAACAAAAATAAGGGAGATGAGATAAGATTGGTAAATTACTAAACTACCCATGTCAAATTAAAACCCTAAAACCTTCTGGAATTCTTTCACCCACCTGCCTCGCTCTCGCCTGTCCATTCCCATCCAGTCGAGTCCGACACTTTTGGCACAACTAAGGGGTTGTTTGGTTGGTTTTCGATTAAGTTGTGTATGGATTAAGCTGTCTGTATAGATTGGGAACATTTTTGTTTGGGAGGGTTCTTTCATAGATGGAAGAAGCATGTTTTTTAATTGGGAGGGGCAGGTTTGGGAAAAAACATGGCTTTCTGCATAAAGATCCTCCCTAGAAGCTTACTGAATAAGCTACTTTCTATATCATTAAGCCACTACTTACTGTATAGCTGACCAAATAAGCTGTGAGCTCATTAAGCTCATTTGCTCCTATTATCTACTGAAACAGGAAGATATATACGTGACAAGAGCACCTGGAAGATTGGATGTTATCGGAGGAATTGCCGACTACTCTGGAAGTCTCGTTCTGCAGGTATCCGTTCTTTTTCTTCGATTTAGCTGCTATTACCGGTTGTCTTTTTTGAATATTTACGTTTTGGAAAATCTGTTTATTTGTTTTCTATTTTTCTTGGTGGAAATTAAAATACATAAAAGATGCCTATTAGAGAAGCTTGTCATGTTGCTGTGCAAAAAATCCAGCCGGGTAAACAACGGCTCTGGAAGCATGCACAAGCTCGACAGCATGCCAAAGGTCAGGGACCGACACCCGTCCTCCAAATTGTAAGTTGATGTAATCTTTATCATTCTTACATTTTTATTATCAACAAATACAGTTGCCAGATGTCCATTATTAGAATATGGACATCTGACAACTGTACACATTGCTATTTGAAATAATATATCTTCATCTTCTCGTTTGTTTGATTATATCAGGTGTCATATGGGTCAGAATTGAGTAACCGAGGTCCGACTTTTGACATGGATTTATCAGATTTCATGGATGGCGATCAGCCAATTTCGTATGAAAAGGCCAAAGGTTACTTTGCCCGTGATCCTTCACAACGGTATTTCTTCATTTTCCGTGTGTCTAATTTCAATTTGAAGTTATATTATACATATATATATGTATATATATATATATATATTAATATGGTTTATTTTTTTCAGATGGGCTGCGTATGTTGCTGGCACCATTCTTGTTTTAATGAAAGAATTAGATATCCGATTCGAAAGCAGCATTAGCATGCTGGTATTTGTTTATCTGATTTCTAGTCAATTCTAGAGAATATTATTTATACGGATGGTTTTTAAGTTTCGTTAAATGAAAATAAAAAACAGGTTTCTTCGGCTGTTCCTGAAGGCAAAGGCGTATCCTCTTCTGCCTCCGTGGAGGTTGCTAGCATGTCAGCCATAGCTGCTTCTCATGGTGATTACGATACTTCCCTTTTATATATTGTGCATAATTGTTTTCTTTTTTGTATATAAATATTGGCATTTTAAAGCGTAAATATTTGTTTCACAGGCTTAAATATCTGTTCAAGGGAGCTTGCTTTGCTCTGCCAAAAGGTATAAATAATCCGACATGTTTCTTAGGGTGCGTTTGGTATACATGACAGATCAATTGTCCAGTGTTTGGTAAGACAGAACTGGATAATATAGAACAGATGAAATGACCAATTTACCCCTAATGAATTGTTTATATATTTTGATTTGTTTATGTAATTTGTTAAATTATAATAAAATATATCATCAGATCCCTCGCTATTATCCTACAGGTAGAAAACTCTGTTGTTGGAGCTCCATGTGGTGTGATGGACCAGATGGCTTCTGCTTGTGGTGAAGCTAACAAACTTCTTGCAATGGTTTGTCAGGTATACTTTCCAATTTTACCCTTAATTACGAGATGTTCAATCTTCATTACGTTCTCTATTATCAAGGGTAAAATCGTCATTTAGTTAATTAAAAACCGTAATAGTCACACATTTTTAAAACTGTGCAGCCTGCTGAGGTATTAGGGCTGGTGGACATTCCGAGTCATATACGGTTTTGGGGAATCGACTCGGGTTTACGGCACAGGTATTTGGTCTTCGATACCGATACTCCAAAAACTAAGTGATTTTACCTTACTTTGTTCTTTTTTACATGTTTCAAATTATAATATTTTTGTTGATCGATAGTATTGGGGGTGCTGATTATGGATCGGTGAGAATAGGAGCTTTTATGGGTCGGAAAATAATAAAGTCGACCGCATCTGAAATGTGTTCGGAATTATGTCCAAATGGTAACGGGAATAATCCCGATGAATTGGAAGAGCATGCTATCGAATTGCTAGAGGATGAAGCTTCTTTAGATTATTTATGCAATCTAACCCCTCACAGGTATTTTATTTCATTAATTATTAAAACGTTATAAAGTAACGTGTTACCTGAAAACAATCAAAGATTTAATATATATATCTTTATCTTTTTCTAGATTTGAAGCCATCTATTCTCCGAAACTGCCGAATACTATGAACGGTGAAGCGTTTTTGACCAAATACGATAATCACAACGATCCAGTTACAACGATCGATAAGAAACGTTCGTATGGAGTTAAAGCAGCCACCCGACATCCCATATACGAAAATTTCCGTGTTAAGGTCATTATATATGAAATTTCTTACGTTTTTCAGTTCAAATATTTAATTTTTGTGAATATCTTTTTTTGTATAAACGAAAAACTCGAATTTGCAGGCCTTTAAAGCACTATTAACATCGGCTTCATCAGAGGAGCAATTAACCGCTCTTGGAGAACTTATGTATCAGGTACTTACCGACCCTTTTTTTTGTGGTTGGAAAGTATTTTTTTTCGTTAAGAAAACGGTGGGTTTTAATGTTGGTGATGGGTAACGTGTGTTTGTTGTTATGCAGTGTCACTATAGTTATAGTGCTTGTGGGTTAGGGTCAGATGGGACCGACCGGCTGGTTCAATTGGTTCAAGAAATGCAACATGGCAAACCATCGGTCTCTGGTGATGGAACCTTGTACGGTGCAAAGATCACCGGTGGTGGATCCGGTGGCACCATTTCTGTGATCGGCCGCAATTGTCTCCGAAGCAGCGAACAAATACTTCAGGTAATTTAATCACTAGTGATTAAAGTGGATCTGAATTGTTAGAATATGTGGAAACTGTTTAAATCTATAGGAGGGTTCATATATATAGAGTGAAGGTTATGGGAAAAAACCCAAAAAATGAAAAACTGAGGAACATCCTGATAACCGTTTTATCTGTTTTATCTGTATCGTATACACATGTGCATACATGTAATTGAAGATGTTTCTTGGTTTCTATGTATGTTTGCATCGTATGCACATGTGCATAGATATTTGTATGCACATGTGCATAACGTACAGATGAATGGTTATCAGGGTGTTGCTTAGTTTTTCATTTCTTTTTTGTGGTTTGCCCCTGAACCTGACCCTGTATATATATACACACACATACGTAGGTTTGATGGCCCGTATGATAACTGTATTTTAATTTTTTAATTTTTTTTGTGAATATTGCAGATTCAAAAGAGATACAGAAATGCAACAGGGTATATGCCGTTTTTGTTCGAGGGTTCGTCACCAGGTGCAGGAAAGTTTGGTCATTTGAGAATTCGTCGTCGTGTTTCCCAGAAGAAAGATTAGTCCGTTGGATTATCGTATTACATGAAAAATAAGGATCTTCATCGATCCATTATAATCTCATTAGAAACAATAGACGATATTTGTCCATGCTATTAATGATTTGTATGTGAATCAACAACGTCTCCACGCGTATTTTGTTATAGACAAAATATAACAAAATACCTATTATATACACTTGTACCCTACAAATGTGTAAATTACAAATTTCATTTTTATGGTCTATTCTTTTTGTTGGTTTCATTTTATCTCTCGGTTTTATTCATTAAAAATCTATTATTGTGGTTTGCATTTTATTTTGGTTTCCCTCCTTCCTTACGGACTTTATCTCAGCCTGTTAAGTTTTTTTTTGAAAGGCATAGCGGCATCGAACCCACGAACGACTACCATGAACATGCATGCATGCCTCCCCGACGGTATCGTTCATCCAAGGGCAGCCCACTCCCGGCCTTTAAAGAGCCCAAGTCATTTTTCTGCTCAGTGAAAACGGACTTGAAAGACTCTCAGGCCTTGTGTGTGTAATGGAGAGATGGAAAATGTTAATCATTTTGTTTTAAATTACAAATAATTACAAATGTTGATCATGCTTTTGAAAATTTAAATGTGATTTGTACTCTTTTCGGAATGTCAAAGGTGCCTTGTGAAAAATAAAAATCGAGCCATGATGAGGGGGAGTTGTTACATTAAATAAAATTATAGGGGTTGTTAGTATAATTATTTAAATATTTTCATTAGCCCCTAAACATTCAACAATTTCCATATTCTCCCCCTCCCAAATCTCTCCAAACTTCGTGGAAGTGTAGCTCTCTGTTCTTCCTCAGTTGTATCGTGAAAGCTTAAGGGAGCTGCTACTAGCAACGAATTTTTGGAGTACGTGCTGCAACTTTCCTCTGCTAATAAACAGTGGGGGAAGGAGAATTGAAATGGCGATGGCATCTGCGAACTCCGGCGGGGTGGGAGTGGGTGGCGGCGGCGGTGGTGGCGGCAGTAATGGGCATACAGTCTTCGTTTACGGCAGCCTCTTAGCAGACGACGTCGTTCGAGTTCTCCTCAATCGCATCCCTCAATCCTCCACCGCCATCCTTAACGGCTAGTCAGTCTCCTCCCTTCCTTCTCCCTGTTGTTGTTGTTGACTGTATCATCGAAATTTAAGGATTTTGTATTCATTGAAACCCTAATTGTTTTTGGGTAAAATTGAATAATTGATGCCTGCAAACTTGATTCACTTGTGTAGTTGTGGGATTTCTGCTTTTTGATTAAAAAAATTCATATTAAGTTCTGCTCCACCCTAAACCAATTTGAATTATTCCTCAATCACAAATGTATTAGGGCTCAGCTCAATCACAAAGCCATATTTGGTTTCAGCTGCAGGAGCTTATTATTCAAATTATTGGTGAGTGATGCGTTGATAACAATTTCCTTTTTTCTAGCCATAGATTTAGCATCAAAGGGCGCGTTTATCCTGCAATTCTACCTGTAGAAAACAAGAAAGTTACAGGGAGGGTATGTTCATCTTTCATTTCATATATATACTCTCATTACCATTCTTATCTACTGTGTTCATGCAGCCTTATATCATATGGTTGTATCTGATTCTTGTAATTTGCTTCATGACATCTATCAGCAGGTTAATATGCATATGACAACATATATATAGAGGAAGGTTCAAATGAGAACTTATGCATTTTTAAAGGGACACTTGTGGATCACATATGATATGATATTAAATGATTTAATATTATGTGGGACCCACATCATATATGGTCCACAAATTGTTCCTTTAAGGAGGGGTGGTTCTCATTTGATCCCTCCCCTATATATATATATACATACATATTTGATGTTGTGTAAGTCAAAGTTTCCAGGAACAAGATCGTTCCAATTTCATCTACGGATGTAGATCATTTTGGAGCAAAAAAGTGGTATAAAACTCCAAAATCTCTATTTTCTTCGTTTTGGAGAATCTGATGGAGATGCCCTTAGATCCTTTCTAGTTCTAGGGGTTGTGATTGATCTTATGCGATTGTGTATCAATATACCAAGTGATCTAATTTGAAAAGATATTCACTGCAGGTTCTACTTGGGATTTCTGCTACAGAATTAGATATCTTGGACAAGTTTGAAGACTACGAGTATGACAAGACGGCTGTTGATGTTTCTTTGCTGGTACGTCTTTGTAATCATCTTAATTATTAATACCCTCCAAGTAGACGGTTTAAAATTCTTTTATTTCCGTTTAGCTATAAATTACTTTTACATTTGTATGGCGGATAGAAGAGTTCTATGTGTTAAAATTTTCATCTTCGTGTACCACTTATGCAACTAACACACAGGGGCACATATATGAAGTCATATACGAAATTGTTGCTACAGATAAATTACATTTAAATCAATAAAAAGCTAATTATGGTGATTGTTTCTTCAGGATACCTCTGAGATCTTGCAGGCTTATGCATATGTTTGGGCCAACAGTTCTGATCCTGATTTATATGGAGAATGGAATTTTGAAGTAAGCTTGTTGCAAGTGTTATTATGTGATTTTGAGCATATATTTTCTTGAAATCTTGATCATATAATATCTCAGATACCATTCAGATGGTCTTTTTCTTCCCCCTTTATCCTCCATCCCCAATTCCCCCATCTTTTCTAGACATTATGCATTCATATCTTTCTGGGTGTTGGTTTTCTTAATAGGAATGGAAAGAGAAAGAGATGAAAGATTTTCTGAAAATGACCACGAGCTTTGTGGAAGAAGAACTAGAGGATACCACTGAAATATGATTGATCATCATCGATGCAGAAAGACCATGAAATGTATACCATAATATTCACAATGAATGTATACTGTTTACTGTAATATGATTGATTAAGATACCGCCATGAATAAAGTATATATCTATTGATGCATTTTGTGAATTTGGGTGGTATGAATTTTCAATTGGAAAGTTGTTGATCACAAAACACCAATTTTCCACCTTTCTCACAAAGCCCTTGTTCTCCAACTGAATCGACCATCTTTCCATAGCTGTACGTCAATGGCATCTTCCCCAAAACCCTATGGAACTCTTTTATACAGTCTCCTCTGCTTTTTCTATGACCCTTTTTCCTACTGCTCAAACCCACCGACACCTCCTCTCCGGCCGCCGTCAATCGCCGGTGCTGCCGCCTTCCACCGTCGTTCCTTGCGTCTCCCCAATCCCTCACCCGTTTAGCTCCGACAAGAACCGGCCCAACACCCGTCTTGTTTGCTGCCACGAAATTCATCAATATATCTTCGCAATTTCTCATCTCATCCACGATTGATCTCGCTTCCGCCATTGATTCACCACCTTCACAGCTGTAATCGTATAAATATTCTGTTTTCATTAACATGAATTTCGTGAGTAAGATCGAGTAGCGATCTGGATGCACTGTGTAAATCCATGAACGGCTGTTGAGATCGATCTCGTGAGATCTGGCGAACAATCCGACGAGTTGTTCTGGATGGCTTCTCCAGATGTTGAATGCGAATTGGATCGATTTTGGATCGATCTCGATGTCATCGTCGCAGATCAGGACGGCGCGTGTCGAAATCCATGGACGTGGAAGGAACCGGTCGTTGAGGCTAGACGACGGTTGTCGGATGACGGAGATCGGCGCATCTCCGGGAGACGAGATCGAGAGGTTATGTGAGAGCTCAACTAACGTTCTACTAGGTGTTTTAGGGTTTCCCCATAATACAACCACCGCCGCTACCGACGGTGAGCTTGAGTAAACCCCGGTGACTGTCTGCAGGATCCGAATGCGAGATTCCGAGTAACCATTGATCAAGACGGTGAATTGGTCTGATCGGAGAGCTTGTGGGGATGGTAGGTGCGTTTTGTCACAGTAATGGTCGCCGGAAAGTAGCCGGAGAGACGTGATAAGAACGAAACGTGACGATGCGACGGCGAAGACGATGAATATCAGTTTACCGGTGGTCATTCTTCATTTATTTCCGAAAATGACACTAATTATGAAGGTAAATTTACTCTTATAATAAGCAGTGAAAGATTAGTGGTACTTTTGTAATTTGTTAGCAACTGGAAGGTTGAATCTTTTGGGTTTTTATGGGTGGTGGGTATCCTCCATTTTCATCCTTAAAATCTTTATCCTCAGTTTTCTGCAGGAAGAAGCAACAAAAATGGCGTTTTGTATAACAAAGCTTCCATGGCTGCCTCTGATCTCTTTGGATTCCAGCCGGTTTTCAAAGCCTATTCATTGCACTACTCTTCAACAACAGGTATGTATACATACAGTTTCTGTATATACATATAGTTGTGGATTCAAAGACCAAAATACCCCTTTAAACCATTCTTGATGGTATTTTGTGTAGCTATTGTTTGAATCGATCTTTTCAGACATAATTTTTTATGTCAAAATATTGAAATTTTCATTTAGCACATCTAGCTTATGGAAACAATCGTTCTACTCTGTATACATCTCATCCCCCGATCCCAGATGGGATATACTGGGTTTGTTTGGTTTATAACCAGTTTACTGATATTTAAAATGCTTATTGGAGGCTATAAATACGGGGATCGAATGTGAACCTTGTGATGGGAGAGGATGGTTGGTTTGTGATTTCTGTAAAGGTCAAAAGACGAATGTCAAATCCGAAACCAATCGCATCTACCGTAGATGTCCCTCTTGCAGAGCGGTAAGTAACCTTCTTCTCTTCTTTCTGATCATCGGTTTATTTCTGCGGCCTGTTTCTTGAAGTTTGTTTTTTATATGAACGATGTTTGATTGAACGCGCATTTGGCAGGTTGGGTATGTGATATGTTCCAAGTGCAAAGTTTTCAAATGCGTTACTTATCCCGACCAAAATGATGGCGAATTCTGAAGGTGTTCTTCAACTCGAAATGGGCTTGTTTCTACTTGTTTTCTTTCGTAAGATTACACTTTGGCTGAATTTTTTTGTACCCAACCCGTTTCTAACAAGATTCAATCTGTAAACTTTTTGTACCCACCCGTTCGTAAGATTGTAAAGAATGAATGGTTGTCGTTGTTGTAAACAACCCTTTATATAAGGCGATACGACTGATCCCATTGATTGTCTTGTCGCTAGATGTCAAAAACGACACTTTACGACAAATAATATGGGAGCGCTTGGTTCGCATAATGGAATTTGGTGGAATTGGAATCCATCAAAGTAAGTTGACTTTTTTGGTGGAATTGGAATATATATATATATATATATATATATATATATAGGAAAGTTCAAACGAGAACTCAAATTTGGTTGTGAACGTGAGGACAAATGAGAGCGCGACACGTGTCTGAATATAGGCACGTGTTTGAATATAAATTATTCTGACTGAATATACAAAGAAATACTCAGATTGAATAAGCATTATTCAGACTGAATAAATACTATATTTAGTTTGAATATTTCTTTGAATGAAACACGTGTCACACCCTCATTTGTTCTCACGTTCACAACCAAATTTGAGTTCTCATTTGAACCCGCCCCAATATAAATCCATCAAAGTTGGTTAGATCTTTTTTTTGAAAGGCATCAAGACTTTATTACCACCAATTGCCAAATACCAAACCAGAATACAAGCCATTGTTGTCAGGAACCAAAAACAAAACCAATGTATCAACAGTTTTACCACTTCACCTACACTAATCATCAAAGTAAGTTGACTTTAAAGGAATTTGAATGAAATTTGATCATTCGTTTAGTTAAGATGGAATTGAATTATCTGGGATGTCTAATGAAATGTTGAAATCTTTAATTTAAGGAATTCAAATGATTCCATCATTTTCATTAAGTGAATCAAACATAGATGTGGACTTTGGTCAAATGAATTATCCTTCCGATTCAATCAAAATTCATGAACCAAAAATCCCCTAGATATCTGATTCAGTAATCTTCTTTCGGCTTTTCAATTGCAACCGACGCGGCTGTCGATAACAATAACCAAGTCGTAATTGTCTAACAATGGTCATATACTAATGTACCAATAATTAATGTTTGTTGTTTATACTCCATTCGTCCTAAAATAAATGTAAACATTGAAAAATGCACACAATTTTAAGAATGTATGATTATTACACTTTTTAATTATCAAAACGACAATTTTACTCTAAATTACAAAGGGATAAATTCTCTTCATCACACAAATAAATGTAAAATAAGAAAATAGATATTTAATTTTAAAGTAGATAGGACAAACTAAAATAACAACGTACACTTATTATTTTAGACAGAGAAAAGTAATTTTTCTTGATGTTGTTACAAATATCCTTTATGTTAATTCTTAACTTATACATGTAAAAAAGTTGTTGTAATGTTTATGTGCATTTAAAATAATTATTTTCATTTTAAACATATTACCAACAAAAATTAAGGTGTTACAAAGATATTTAGGCATTGTTTAGCAAAAATAAGATGACTTATAAGTCATTTTATAAGGTACCTTATCGAGAAGGTTTTAATAAGCTACTTCATAAGTCAGGTACCTTATAAGCTACTTTTGCCGGACATAACCTTACATATGCATTTTAAAGATAAAAATATAAAAACAATTAAAATAGAGATGGGGAGAATTGAAACCTCCGTGGCTGTTACATGCAAAAGGGTGATCGGCCATTGGAGGACGAAACATCATCATCACCATCCAATCATCCATAACCATGGAACACGACGGCAGCAGCAGTAGCAGCCTTCGCACTCGATCGAAGGCGGCTCCCGATTGGACAGTAAAAGAATCCCTAATTTTAGTTAACGAGGTCGCCGCCATTGAAGCTGATTGCCGAGGTACGCTATCTTCTTTCCAGAAATGGAAGATCATCGTCGAGAATTGCAATGCGTTGGATGTCAATCGGAACTTGAACCACTGTCGGAGGAAATGGGATTCGTTGCTCTCCGATTACAAGAAAATCAAACAATCGGGATCCAAAAAGGCGAGCTTCAATTTCGAGTTGTTTAAGGGGATCGAACGGTACGTTAGGGAATACGATTCAGACACCGATACAGATCCCGAAGAGGCCCCCAATCCCCCTCTGATTCCTGCCATTGTACAATCTGGTATTTTTTTATGCTGCACTTTTGATTTTATTAAAATATATCAAAACGAGTATGATTTTGAATTTGAAGGAAATTCCCTACGAATAGAATAATGTTGGACTTAAATCGAACACGTATTTGAGTAAAAGGTTGATTACTGTCAACCCTGAACTAGAATAACGTAGACTAAATGGTTTGGTACAGAATGATTAAGGTACTTTTATGATATAGTGCAAAATGAAATATAATTGTTTGGTAAGTGGTCAAACTGAAATTAGGGCTATGGATGGTTAAGGGAGGTCCGAAATACAAAATGATTCTGAGGGCTAAATGATGGTTAAGGGCTGTTTGTTTACCTCTTAACAGTTCTATTAAGAGTCAGCCTTTGAATCGCTAAGAGGTGAATCATGTTTGGCAAAAAAATAAGTCTGCCTCCTGGACCTCCCTTAACCATTAAAAGCCCTAATTACATCCTGAACAATTATATTTTATTTTGCACTATATGATAAGAGCCTCTTATTCATTTTGACCACTTAATCATTCTGCAACTGCCAAACACCCCCTTACATTGTTTCCTAGAATTGGCATCAGGATCGAAGAGTCAAAGTTCAAAGGCAACAAGACATGTGAAAAGTGAAGATGATAAAGTTGAGGTATTCAGATCAAAGCAACGAGTAGAGCGTTACACAAATACCACCTTGGATGTAGGTTTAGAAATCAATCGAGATGAGCACGAAGAAGCCATGGCTGAGAAACTCATAGAAAATGCACAACTAATCGAAGGCATTGTGAAAGAACAAATGGGCGAGGATTTAGTCGATAGATACAATGCTACATACGATTCAACAAGGATCAATGCCGACAAGATTATAATTTGCCTTGGCAATCTTGCAGCCACCCTTGATGAGCTTTGCAAATTGCAAACCGATTCGGTAGGGTAGGGTCTTAATCTTTTTTTGTAAGTTGGGGGTTTTCTTGGAAACAACTTTTGGATGGGATATACTGGGTTTGTTTTTAGTTTGATTTATTAAGTAGGTTCGGGTTTTTTTGTTACACGTGCTCAGAAGTAAAGTACCACTTTTATGTCCTTTGTGGCTATATGAAAGATTGCATCTTTAATTAGGCCAAGAAATTGGGTTGTTATCTATTTTACAAAATGCGTATGATGTCACCCTCTTGAACGTTGTCATTTTTACCGGTCATATGATCATCATATGAGAGGTAAGACCATCCACATATCTGCAATTTATTTATAATTTCAATTGTGTCACTCAGCTTTTGCAATTACCATCTATACTCTTGCAATTCATCTACACTTTCAAAAGTGGTCCCCACTGAAACATTCTAATTAATTAATAATTATTTTATGTAATAAAAAATCTTGTTGGGGTCCGGGTGACATTCAAACAACAACTGCAAATTTTGCAAGCGTTAGGCAAGAATTTGCTTAGGTGGCTATTTGCAATTCCTTTTAAGAGGGCTTTGCAAGCCCTATGTGGATGCTCTAAATGATGTGACACGGGTGGGTGGAGTCAAACTCCAAAATTTCAACTTATTCGTAAGGATGTCTACCTTCTTGCCTGTCAGGTCAATGTTGTAGGGACAGTTGGGTTGTTACCTAGCCAATTTTGTCACTTGATGGCTCTAAAGTTTTCATTGGCGAATTGTTAGACAAAAATTATTCTTGGAAACGAATTTTGTACTTCAACATCATCTGAACCATCGTAGAGAAATAAATTGCCATCCGGCAACAAGAAACAATATATAGATTTACCAATTATGAACAATTGTGAACAAATTGAAGAAACCATTCCAAATCTCGGACAAATTGTGAATTGTTGTTTAAAATTGTGAGAAGTACCCGACTATCACACCAGTGAGCGACACCACACAAACAGATACGAAGGAGAAACCTTTCTTACTTCTCCTGGCCTGCAAACAAGTAAACAATATGATTCGGGTGAAAAACCCATTGGCCCAATGATGACAAAGAGGGACTTTAAGTGCACGTAACATCCGTGTGTGTGTGTGTATATATAGAGAGAGAGGAAGGTTCAAATGAGAACTTTGTAAATTTAAAGGAACAAAAGAGCACCTTGTGGACCACATATCACACATTAAAAAATATATCTGATTCAATGGGGACCATTGAATCAGATATGATTTTTTAATGTATGGGACTCACATCATATGTGGTCCACAAAGTGTTCATTTGTTCTTTTAAAGAGGGGGTGTTCTTGTATGATCCCTCCCCATATATATATATATATATATATATATATAATGACAATAACGTGAAATCAAAACACACAACTAAAGGGATGGGCGTGTTCATGATGCCACAAAATGGTAGTTGATATCTATATATTTGAGAACCGACTACATGTTTCACAAAAATGGTATTTGATTCAAAGTGGATCTAAGGGGCCGTTTACCAAACTCTTACCGGGTAAGCACTTAGTGGTAAGAATTATCACCTCACTTACCTTATCAATATCAGGTAACATTTTTGTTCATCAAAACGGATGACGGTAAACATCGCTTACCCGATAAGCGCTTACCGGAGAAGAGTATTTTCCCTCACTTATTGGGTATTCGGGTAAGATTCTCGGTCATTGCCATGCTTACCGGTAAGGTAAGTGATGCTCGGTAAGAGTTTGGTAAATGGCCCATTGGCCTGTAAGTGTAACTATCATGACATATTGTCATGTTTTTTACTATTGCTTCTTAGAATGCACATCCTACCCTAATGAACGTTTCCCGATTGTGTTCCTTTTTCTGTTAAGCTCCTTTGTAGATAAATAGCTGATCGGTGAGCAAACAAAGGATTACGAAAATGCACTCACCAATTCCATCTGAAGTATCTCTTTCGCTTCAATGATTTTGCTATTCTGATAGGTTAGACTAGATATGGTGGATTTGGCCTACAACAAAATTCATAATTAAAACAAATCATCGGTTAAATAGTAAACAACTAAAACAAGATCCATCCTAGTAATCTTAACAAGCGTTTTCATGAAGAACACCAAAACAGATCATTTTAATTTTGATTGGACGGAGGGAATAGAAATGATTTGTTCAAAATAACTTATAACAGGGAGGTTCATTTAGGAACGCTATATATTTTAGTAACTCAGGAACCACCCTTTTTTTAATGAATATTCGTGATGAAATATTCATGATGAATGTTGTGACAGATATTCTTGATTAATAATATTGAATCATGAACCCTCACAAAAAGGGTGGTTTCTAGGTTCCTAAAATATTTAGTGTTCCTAAATGAACCTGCCCTTTTCATCATATCTCTATCCAAATGGAGCTTTAAGAACACTAACCTCATTTAATTGATTTTCTAATGTACTTTCCTTCAATTTCAAATCCTTGAGTTGAGTACACAACCTCAACTTCCTTTGTGGATCCTCTTTCACAACCTTTACAGGGTTTAACTTAAGATTCTTGGAAACATTCCGCTCATTTCCATCAAGATCGCCAGATGGTTTCGGCTCCTCTTTAGGCAAAACAGTTTTAACTTCCTTCACATCTTCACTTCGCTGTAAAAAGAGAATTTGATATTTCATATAACAGCCTCTTGTGGCAATTACAACAAATAAAAGGTAATATATATATATATATATATATATATATATATTTTGGTAGCAGGTAGGTTCACCAAACAGAAAAAAGATGTTGCAATAATTATTTTTTGAAGTAAAAAGGATATAACTTACCATATGCTTTGGGGAAACATGTTCTTCTTTTTTCACCAACTTCTCTTCTTTTCTCAAAGATTCATTAGATGGTTCTTTCTCCAACACTTTATTTTTGTGTTCCTCTACCGGAGAATCTTTCTTTTTGTTTTTGTGTTTGTGTTCCTCCACCGGAGAATCTTCCTTTTTGTTTTTTTGTTCCTCTACAGCAGAATCTTGCTTTTTGTTTTTCTGTTCCTCTGCCGGAGAATCTTGCTTTTTGTGTTTGTGTTCCTTAACTGGAGAATCTTGCTTTTTATGTTTCTGTTCCTCAACCGGAGAATCTTGCTTTTTATGTTTCTGTTCCTCAACCGGAGAATCTTGCTTTTTATATTTCTGTTCCTCAACCGGAGAATCTTGCTTTTTATGTTTCTGTTCCTCAACCGGAGAATCTTGCTTTATGTTTTTCTGTTCCTCAACCGGAGAATCTTGCTTTTTGTTTTTCTGTTCCTCTACCTGGGAATCTTGCTTTTTGTGTTTGTGTTCCTTAACTGGAGAATCTTGCTTTTTGTGTTTCTGTTCCTCAACCGGAGAATCTTGCTTTTTATGTTTCTGTTCCTCAACCGGAGAATCTTGCTTTTTGTTTTTATGTTCTTCAACCAGAGAATCTTGTTTTTTGTGTTTGGGTTCCTCTACGGGCGAATCTTGGTGTTTGTTTTTGGGTTCCTCTGCTAGAGCATCTTCCTTGCTAATTAGAATAACCCTTAGCTTCTTATCTTCAACATACTTGCCACTACTTTTGGAGAACTGCGTAGATGTAACGATAAACATTAATAAATAAAATTTTTAACTGGAGGACGACAGAATAAGTACATACCAATTCAAGAGTGACATCTTCTTCTTTTGTTTCAGAATCAACAACTGTGCTTTGTATCAGGAATTTATCCTTGCACTCCACCTCAGATGGAGGTGATCTTAAACCTTGCATAGTAACTACAAAGAGGATAATATATGAAATATATATATATATAGAGGGAGGTTCAGGAGAAAACGCTAAAAGAAAACTGAAGAATACCCTGAGAGTCCGCCATCTGGACGATATTTTTTTTTTATGCATCAATGCATAAATATGCATTAGTGCATATGCACAAAAGCATATAAGCAACTGGAGCTCTTTTTTTCTATGCATCAATGCATAAATATGCGTCAGTGCATATGCACAAATGCATATTACTAGATGGCGGTCTCCCAGGGTGTTCTTCAGTTTTCTCTTTTTTAGCGTTTTCTCCTGAACCTCTCTCTCTCTCTCTCTCTCTATATATATATATATATATATGATCGCAAAAGGAATGCATATATTAGAGTAAATAGTCGCAAGAACATTTCAATATAGTCGCGCATATACCTGAAAAGTCGCATGATGACTTTGGGCGAATGATGCCTGAATTAGGCCTCACACAGAATCTCTTTGGTGAAGTAGTTTTCACCTGCCAAATGAAACATGTTCTATATATATTATATATGACACCAAAATATAGCTGAGAAAATTCTAGAAGTTACTGAGGCAGATACATTAATGAATCAAGAAGGAATTAAGCACCTTAAAAGCAACATACTGATCAGATATATTGGAGAGATGAACTGAAGAGGTACTTTGTTTTTTCACCTCACCTGCAAACAGAATAAACAGCCTTTTTGCTCAAAAAGGTAAGAATGAAGAAATTTGTTCTTTGTTCTAATATGTTAATCACTTAATATATACACACATACATCCTTTCCCGGGGGTATCCGGGCTCCCACTTAAGGGTGACACCCAACTAATCCCAGGCGCCCATGAACCAGCCTTATGGACTGGCCCATGAACTCGCCCATGATCCGGCCCTATGGACCGGCCCACTAGTTAGGATACCTTAGAATTGTCAGCCGTGGGGTTTGAACCCTCACCAACCAGGGATACCATCCACTGACGACTTAGGATGTTACCTCCTACCCGCTAGGCTAGACAACCTTTGGTAACACTTTAGTTTTCTTCATTTCATATTGAAAAATGAAACGTAGATCCTTACATATGAACTTGATTGCTTTTGTATCAACTACCAATAACCGTGTACCCATGTTTCCTTCTTGGCTGAAATCACAGGTTCGTCGACTTAATTAATACAGTAAGCATATTCAATCGATCATTCCCACAATTAAGGCATAAATTTATTTTGGAAAAAAAAAATTCAGATTCCGATTAGAAGGGAATATAATCAGATGGTAATTAAATTTGAATAACAATCAACAAAAAGTATATATTAAATCGTTGCAAATTACCAATTAGAGTTGGGCAGGATTCATCATCATCATCTCAATCTCTCCTTGATCGCATCTGGCTTTTGTTCTTGCTGCATGATGTATATTTTTTTTCATTTGGTCATCCACTTTGACATTAGTTTCATGTTTAGTCCCTCATCTTTAAATCATCGTAGATTACACCCTTGAACTTTATCTAAGTGTACAAATTTCTTATAACCAACTTATTTACATTTTAATAAAAGAAAAAAAACTGATTAAAATGGAAACCAACTTTTAAAACCTTCGGTTTTTTTTTGGCTAGAAGTAAACTTGAATATTGGCTATATCGGTAGAGTCGGGTCGGGTTGGGTTTTTTTTCTAATCATTTTGAACCTATTTTGTTGCATGAAAATCCGGAGAAAATGTAAAAAACCATGGTAACCGCTATTTCCTCTCATTCTTTCTATGTCGATCCTTCATCGTCTTCGTCATCACACACAGGATTCTGATTCTACCTCCCTGAATCTCCGTACATTGATTTAGAACCTTCAGATTCATCAAGGTATCATCCCTAATTACCAATTTATCCTGCCAATTATCAATTACGACTAACCTTCGTTGTTTTTGTTAAGAAATCGTAGGGTTTGGTTTCACTGATCAATGTTCGTTTCAGTTTCTGAGTTTTTTGTTGCTAATCTTAGCTTTTTGTAATTATAACGGAGCAAATTTTGGTATATTTTTGCAATTTTGATGTATTTTTTGTAATTATAACGGAGCAAATTTTGATATATTTTCTCCCTTACCGGTTGCTCATCAGTTGCGATGACATAGTTTTCTTGGATTTCTGTTGAAATTTTTCCTCTTTTCCAGCTTCATGTTTGATGTTCTAATTTGGATTTTTTTAATCATGTTAAGTTTTAGGAATTGTGACAAAAATATGGCTGAAGAAGAACGGAAGAAAAAGGTTCTTTTTGCAGTTGGGAATAAGAGAATTATCTTCTCCAATTCTTCATTTACTGAAGGTAAAAAAAAAACCTTGGAAGGGGGTCTTCCATTCTTCTCTATGATGTTCTGTAATCATATAATTACTGCTTTTGTTATAATAATTACTACTTCCTCCACCCAAAGAAATTATTATCACTTGGTTTGATAAAAATATTTAACTATCATATGACATTATAATTATCTATATGTTTAATTGTATACTTTTTATCGTATTGATAGAACTTGGCTCCTTAGATAAAGATGAAGATGAAATTGAAACTGAAACTGAACCAGCTTCACCTAAGGCCAGCACCACATCAGATTCACCTCCTGCAGCTTCTCCTAAGGATGACACTTCAGGTTCACCATCTTCCACAGTCAGCAATATAGATCCTGACCCTGATTCGAATCCCCATCAGTGGCATGGGTTCTTAAGGAAACTTAAAAAGGGATCGGCCTCAAGCTTGTATGCATTGCATCCTAGCCTGCATTCCATTAAGAGGCTAACTAGGAAGAAGAGCAGGAAATTAACTGAAAGCATGCCAGCACTACCTCATGACTTAGATGCCGAGTTGCACTGTTTTGAGGCATCATGGAAAAATTTCTCACTTGCGGATCTCAAATCTGCAACCAACAATTTTAGCCATGGTGCGTATCTTCTGTGCAAATATATTATTAAACAAGTCTCCTATTAAAAATAATGCAAAATATATAAGAAAATTGTAAGTTTTCTTTTTTTAACTTATCTGCAAACAAATATATCTTCTCATAGTAGCTTTGTATATGACATAGTCAATTATATGTATCATGAGAATGATGATGCCCTATGGTAACTTTGAAGTCTTGTGAAAACTTAATATATGCATTTTTTTTCTATGGTGTTGCATAGAAAACTTAATTGGAGAGGGAGGGTATTCTGAAGTTTACAAGGGTCATTTGCAAGACGGTCAACTTATAGCAGTTAAACGGCTAATAAGGGGTACACCTGAAGAGATGACTTCAGATTTTTTATCCGAATTGGGAATCCTTGTTCATGTCAACCATCCAAATATTTCCCACGTTATTGGTTATGGGGTTGAAGGGGGCATGCACCTTGTTCTTCCTCTTTCTCAACATGGGAGCTTAGCATCTCTGCTTAGGGGTTAGTCATTAAAGACATCATTTTTTTAGTTTAGTTTATTAGTTTATTAAATATTATCATGTTTAACAAATGTAATTGATGCCACCAAACTATTAAAATGATCATTTAAATATATTACTTTTATGTAAGCATCATTGTAGGGTTCATTTGGTTTTTACCTTATTTCAGGTCAGAAGAAATTAGAATGGGGAGTGAGATATAATATTGCATTGGGCACTGCTTCAGGTCTTTCATATCTCCATGAAGGTTGTCAAAGGAGAATTATTCATAGGGATATCAAGGCCGCTAATATTTTGCTTTCGGAGGATTTTAAACCTAAGGTAACCAAAGAAATTAAGCATGTTTACAATATCTTTCGGCTCGTTATTTCTTCATGAAGATCTTTATGGGCTTTTTTTTTTTACAATTTCTTTAATTTTGTTGGTTCCCAACATGTCTTTCTGACCATGGAGCTCGAGGTCATTTTTCTCTCATATAATTTTTGCATAATAGATGATGATTATGACTAAGTGGTTGTTTGGTTGGTTTTTCATTAAGTCCTGTATGGATAAAGCTGTCTGTATAGATTTTGAAGGTTTTCGTTTGGGAGGGTTTTTCATAGATAGAAGGAGCGTGTTTTTAATTGGGAGGGGCAACTTTGGGAAAAAAAATTGGCTTTCTGCATAAAGCTCCCCCCTGAAAGCTTACTGAATAAACCACTTCCTATATCATTAAGCCACTACCAAACGATCATGTATAGCTGACTGAATAAGCTGGGAGTCTCATTAAGCTGCTAACAAACAAGCCCTAAGATAATTACAACAATAAAATAATTATCATACCTATTTCTAATTCTCATTTAACTTTTGTATTGATATTAAACTTGTTATAAATTGTAGATTTCTGATTTTGGATTGGCAAAATGGCTCCCAGATCAATGGGTGCACCTCACTGTATCACAATTTGAAGGGACATTCGGGTATGTGAACAAAGGAGTGACATGGTTCTGGTACCTTTAACGTTTTTTTTCCCATTATATTTTCATTTGATTCCATGTATATCATTTTTCAAATTACAGCTACCTTGCTCCCGAGATTTTCATGAATGGTTTAATTGATGAGAAAACCGACGTATATGCTTATGGGGTACTATTATTAGAGATAATCACTGGACGACCTGCAGTTGATGAGTCACAAAATAGCGTGGTTATGTGGGTATGTCTTTTATTCTTGCTAACATGAACTTATAAAATTAATAAATTATTTACTTGAAAAGATTCGCATGATTGACAAACTAAGCTAGATTGGTTTTAGCCTTGTATATTTAATGTATGATCCCTAAAAAAGAAATTATTGATTTAATAATACTTGCAGGCTAAACCTTTAATTGCTTCGAAAGACTTCCAAAAACTTCTTGATCCACAACTTTCTGGCGATTGCAACTTGGAGCAGCTGCAGTGCATTGTATCAGTTGCTTCTCTGTGCATAAAGCATGTTCCGACTGAACGGCCTAAAATGAGCCAGGTAATTTCTTTCATTTCGAAAAAAAGGAAAAGGAAAGTAGGAAGGAAACAGAAAAAAACATTCATATGTAGAAAAGGTGAATTCATTCCGATATTCTTTTTATTTCATTTCCCCTCATTTTTTAGCTATGCAGTTGTTTATGTTCTCGAAAGTAAGGAAAATAATTTTTATTTGTATTCTCGAAAGTAAAGGTAAAGGAAAGGAAAGATGTTATTTTTACAAATATATCCTTTAAAAATATGTCATTTATAATGAAAGGTTGGTTAGTTTTGTAATTTTAATAATCTTTTAAAGGGTTTCACCCTTTCCTTTCCTTCGACATCTGGAACGAAAGTTTTAGGAGGAAACTTATGATTATTTTCCTTATATTTCCTTTCCTCTCTATCCTAAAAATGTTTCGAGAACACTAGTTTTTTTTTACTTTCCTCCCCTTTCCATCCCTTTTCTTCGTAAAAAAAGGTTTTCGAGAACACAGCGTAAGGCATATGAACCACATTGTTATAAATAATGAGTTAAAATCGAAGCAATTTAAGCAAATGTCCACTTGTTCCCATGGAAGATACTATCTTTCAAACAAGTCTTTTGTGATTCTTTAATCTATACATATGATACAGGTTTATAGGATGCTAAAAGGCGATGAAGGCATACTTGATCGCAACAAAAAATTTCAAAAAAGGACCGCATTTAGAAAGGGGAAGTCGATGGATCTATTAGATGAAGACTTAGACGATTCAGACTTGCTCGAAGACGATTCAGACTTGCTCGAAGACGATCTAAACCAGCAAAAACAAATCGCGTTGGAGCTTTAGAGTTTGCATTGTTGGATTATAATATTATTCCATAGCTTGAAGAGCCTTGGAATGCCGTTGACTTGTGTTTTTCTTTTAGTTCCATCGAGGAATCGTATATATGCTCGGAACCATAGAATGCACAAAAGCCTCCAACAAAAAGCACGCATTGGCTCGCGGAGTTGGGAAGAAATTGCCCAAAAAAAAACAAGGTATCTATATGCATTATCTTTCATGTTTATTAAGGAGATAACTTGCTCTAGAAATGACATGGGCATGGGCAAATTATGATGTATATTTAGATTATTAACTCATTTTTTCACATCATTTTTGTGTTTATATTTCTTATGTAACTTAAGTAAAAGATTCATTACTAGAAATTGGATGTTTCACATTAGATTTACATTTTTTTTGGTAGAGACCATGTCTGTATCATCCCATCTCCTGGTCCCCACCCCCAAGGGGATATACTGGATTAGTGTGATTTGGTTTGGTTTGTTTACATTCTTTGTATGTAATTGGCGTTGAAGTTTCGCAACTAAAAGTGCACAAACGTAACTTCACACATCCCATCATAAGACCACATTGTTTCTTTGGATATCATGTATTTCTGGGTTCCGGTGTAAAATTTTCACTAGTCATTTGATTAAATAAACCTTTTGCTAAATTTTCTTTTTTAAATCCATGACCTTCCGACAAGTTTGAAAGTGTCACGGCTTAACTAGGTAAGGTCACTTCCATTAAAAAGAATGCCTAGAAACCTGTCAGAAGGTCATGGATTTACAAAACAGACAGACATTAGGAGGTTAGCCAAATAACACAAAGGTGATTTATCTCAATTAACCGGGATATTTAGGTATATAAACCTAAAATGATATTTTTATTAAATTCATAACCTTCTAACGAGTATAAAACCATTTTTTTTCTTTAGCAGGTCAGAAGGTGATGGATTTAATAAAAGAAATCCATTTAAGGTCATGTTCTTAAATTGGTTTTTACAAGAACGGATAATTTTAAACCTTGGACAGGTCAGATGAAGGTCATTGAACTAGAAAACAATTAGTGCATCATGCTCTCAATTAAAAACTCATTTAAGATTATCGATCCATATAACGCAAAGAGACAGAGAGACGTTTTCCGAGAAGAAAACTAGTAGCAAATCCAATTACATTGAATAAGAGTTTGTGGACTTACAAATGTGTCACAATAACCAGCTTCGACAAAGGACAAGAAAAACAGATTGTATTTCTGGTTCTTGATCTTACAAAATTATAAATAAAAAAATATATATTTCTTCTTCTACAACAAAGACATCATCACTATACTACTTTGATTTATGAGAAACTAATTAATCTTTCCTTTCTTTTCTTAAAACATGATGTTATATATATAATATATATTTATATATTTAATATTTATGGAATAACAACTTACTTCTTGATTCTTTCTTTTTGCTATCTTCTGCTGATTTCTTGAAAAAAAAAATGGCAACTTTCTTTTTATCAAATCTTTCTTTTTTGCTATGAATTTTGCTGTGAATACCAGAGTTTCTTCTGGCAGATCAATACCTTTTCTTTCTTGGAACCATCTTCGGTCAGTTCTATACGACAATCCCATCTCAGTCCCTCCGCTATCTTACCAATCTCGTTCAAAAAATGGGTCGATTCCCTTATTATCGTGTACCCATTTGGTCTCAAGATCCGATCCATCTCCAACAACACGTATTTAATCTCGCACCTATACGCAATCGAACCCCGAGTGTCAAAATTGCAAAGTTTCAAGATTTTGTTTATTTGTGCAATTATTGGAACCAACTTTCAAGATTTTTCTTAAATGCACTACTTTCTGACATATTTAAGAACGCATCTGTCTAGCAGAAGAATTCATGTTCCTAAGACAAGAATGTCCCTCGAAATTTGTCAGAAGGTCATGCGTTTAAAAGAAAACTGTCGTAAGGTTACCCCGATGTTTGAGTTGCAATTGTCGAAACTTACCGATGGCTTTCGAGCGTAAAGAGGCTCTCTACATGAAGGAGATCATACGTTCGAGGATACGTCGAGAAGGCCTCACACCTAACAAAAAACCAAACAAGTGAGTTCATACGGGAAAAAAAATATATATATATATATAGGGTCAGGTTAAGAGGAAAACCTCAAAAAATGGAAAACTGAAGAACACCCTGTTAGCCTTCCATCTGGGGACGGTATGCATAAATGCATATTGGTAATTTGTAACATGCACACGTGCATCTACACTTGTGCATAACATGCACCCGTGCATAACATGCACTCGTGCATAACATGCACTCGTGCATAACATGCACTCGTGCATAACATGCACTCGTGCATAGAAAGAAAAACAGCTTCAGTAGCTTGTAAGCATTTCTGCATACCGTCCAGATGGAGGCTCCCAGGTGTTCATAGGCTTTTCTTTTTAGGTTTTCCCTTGAACCTCCCTCTCTCTCTCTATATATATATATATAGAGAGAGAGAGGGGGGGGGGAGTTCAAATGTGAACTCAAATTTGGTTGTGAACGTGAGGACAAATGAGAGCGCGACATGTGTCTGAATGCAGATTATTCAGTTGGAATAAATACTAGATTCAGTTTGAATATTTCTTTGATTATTCGGTCTGAATATGACACGTGTCGCGCTCTCATTTATCCTCACGTTCAAACCAAATTTTGAGTTCTCATTTGAACCCACCCCTATATATATATATATATATATCTACGATCATAAAACTACGGATTTGTCTTACCAATCGTGGTAAGCTCCGATGAGACCTCTATCATATACTATGCCAAGAGAATTGAGAGCATACGACGAGACCACGTTCATGACCCAAAGCGGATCATCAATTAAAGCCGCAGCAAAACCTCCAAAAACCGTGTTCATATCCATCACATTCCGTATCTTATCGGTTCCAATAACCGGAAGCAACTTCTTGTAATGATTCACTCTCTTCTTCCACTTCTTATCATCATAATTAAATGACCCTGCACTGCCCCCATGAACCCCACGGAGCCGGTCCGGAGCCACGTGCAACCGTTCCGGCCACTTTGGGATCGACGACAAGCTCATTTCCTTGATTTTCGGGTCCGGCACGACCACACAGGGCCTCAACGGGGTGTACCACGCGGAATCCGGTTCAGTCCCATCATCGCATATTGGCGGGTAGACATCTGGAGTATCGAGCTTTTGGTAGCAATTGTTATCTTCGGATTTTTGCCAAACTGCTATATCATCCTTCTTGTTGTATAATGTAAAGCACATTGAAGCCAGAAGTTCTTCCAGCTTCTCGTAATCCGATTTTTGAGCCTCGATTGTTGTGTTCCAACCTCGCCATCGGTGCTCGTAGTTTATCGGAGGACCCGAAAGGACCCAAAAGCCTCCTGGTCGAAGGATTCGGTGTACTTCAAGAAGATAAATTCCACCTGAAAATGGCATCCGAGAAATTTATAAGAAACATGGAAAGCACGACATAACCATAAATATTTTGAGAACCGGTATATTCATTAATGCATATAGCCATATATATATATATATATATAGAGAGAGAGAGAGAACCCCCCAAAAAAAAGAAAAATGAGGAACATTATGATAACTATTCATCCGGACTCTATGCACATGTGCATACAAGTAATTGAAACCAGTTCTCGGTTTTTATGCATGTGTGCATGTTATTCACATGTGCATACAAGTAACTTGTAAGCAATTTTTTCGATAGGCACATGTGCATACAAGTAACTTGTAAGCAATTTTTTCGATAGGCACATGTGCATAAAAACCAAGAAGCTGCTTCAATTACTTGTATGCACATGTGCATATCGTCCAGATGAGTGGTTACCAGGGTGTTCCTCAGTTTTTCATTTTTTTGGGGATTTTCGATGAAATTCCTCTATATGTATATATATATATACACACACACTTGCATATATAGTACATATGCATTGCATTGATGAATCCACTAATGGACATAATACATATTTTAATAGTGTATATATATATATGGGGTTCTCAAAATATTTATGATTCTCATTTGATCAAGATTATGAGTAAACATTCCATTAAGAATGTCTCCCAGCTTCTTCAATAAGATAACATTAAAAACGTTTGAAAGATTAACAAAAATACCGAATTCTATCCACGGAATGAGGCATCGTGAGCAATGAGCCATATCGAACGCATTGGATGGGAACGGAAGTCGTTGTGTCGATATAATCCCGAGAATCGCAGGAATCCCGCGTTCTAACGCGAATTGAACTTGAGCCTCGTGGTTATCTCTCGGGGCCAAAGATACCGGTAGGATACCACGACCCAGTAAGTCGCCTCCCCAGCTAGCAACCTAAATACGAAAAATATCAAGATTTTAGATCACAACACAAAAACCGAACGAATTTGGTCAGTTTTCGTGGTGTACAAAATTACGAAACTAACCCCGCATCCGGTATCAATGGCGGTTCTAACAGTCCCATCTTTCATTCCCGGGATCAGATTTTGCATTAAATCCACATAAGTGCTAACACCGTTTCGGAACATCGTACCGCCTCCCGGGAAGTAGAATTTCTCGCCTTCTTTCCTTAGCCAATGCTGGTTTGACTTCTGTTTGTCGATCCAATCATATGGGACGTTTCTAAAATGTTAAATAAGAAAACATTAGGAAAAAAAGACGACATTTTGATCCAATTTTGACCGAAAAAAAAGAAAAGAAAGATTGGGAATTTCACCTGTACCAACATTCGTCTTTGCTCTTTGGCCATCTGATCGGCTCTTTGTAGCCATCGGGTGGCGGTATCAAACACTCTTTCCTTTCAAATAGAGGCGGACAATGGCGCTCCATGAATGTAAGCCTATGTTGACTGTATTTATTCCATCTCTGTTACCAAAAACAATTGCATTAGTAACTAATCACGCTATCTATAGGAAAAACTTATAACCATGCTAACAAGCAAACTAACGAAGCTATATACAACAATCCCAAGAATCACGCATACGATCAACAAAACTTATATATATATATATATATCCATGGAAACAAAAGTACAAATGCACTCGACCATGGAAAGCAATATTGTCCGATTATAAAGACTCTTTTGTTAATGCAATGCATGACCTTCTGACATATTTTGAGGTAACCTTCTGTTAGGTACAAGCGTTCTTAAATCTGTCGGAAGGTCATGTTTTTAATTGGGAAAGGCTGGTTTGGTAAAAAATTGGCTTTCTGCATAAAGTTCCTCCCTAGAAGCTTACTGAATAAGCCACTTTCTATATCATTAAGCCACTACCAAACAGTCATGTATAGTTGATCAAATAAACCGTGGGTCCCATTAAACTCGTTAAGCTGCTAACAAACATGCCCTAAGTTAGAGATTAAATACACCTAGAGAACAATCATAAAAGAATCACCAAAAAGACGTATACATACCCCAGGATCCGTGCAAGGGGTGTAGTCCTGAAAGTCAGCACTACATTCTGGGAAGGAAACCGATTCTACCTGAATCGGGCCAGGAACAATCGGTTCTTCAAAGTCAACCGCTTTAGCAATCGGCTCGGTGGGAAACTTGTTCTTTTCAGAACAAAAAATCCCACCAAGATAGAAAGAAAGCCCACATAACACCACAAACATTATTCCCATTGGTACAACTCTTGAACCTTTATCAGGTTGTCTCCCAGGTTTATCATCTTTAAACTTCATTTCTTCCCCCCCACAAAATTTTCTGCACAATCTGTTCAACAATCAAGTCGAAAAATCGTAATTAAGACCATATAACATATAAGTCATACCCAACAAGCAAAAGTTCACAAATCATATCAATTAAAATCAAGGTTTCAACTTAACTGCAAACAAAATTCCTCAAGATTACTGCTTTTCTTTTCAAGAAGTCTTTTTGAGACAAGCCCAGTTCACAAACAGCTTATTACTGAAAATGGAAACTGTATTCTGGGTATAAAAATCAGATCTTGTTCATGGGTTACTAATACAAGTAAAAGAAAGAAGAAAAATTAGAGTAAAAAATTAGTGCAGATCTGATGGCATAAGAATTGGGAAAAAAATCAAGAAAGTTTGTCAAGATCTGGTGGCAACTATTTGGCTACTAAAGACAATGTTCATTGGCCCCTTTTTCCAAGTAGGATTCACTTTAATGAAAAAAAGTGACTCCAAGTTTGGGTCCAATTTCATGAATTTTGGTTTGGTGGACCCTTTGTGATTATGCCCCCAGTGAGTGAAAGAGAGAGAAATAGTCTTAACAGAAAAATACCAATTGAATATAGAAGATGTTTATATATATCTTCAGGTAATGGGGGAGACCAAATTTAATTGACCCTTTTTATTTTCTTTTACTTTTTGAGGGTAAAACAGAGGGAAAGTTGCCAAGATTCTTTGATCACAATTGCACCCAATCAATTGCTTTTATTTATTCTTCTGAACACACTAACAATAAAGATGAAAAAGGGCATATGATTCCAGAAGAAGAAAAGAACACAAAAACACACTCATAATTTAGCTAGAAAATCGATTGATCAATTCGAGTCATACCAAAAATAAAAAGATTTATTATATAAATTTTTTTCAGAAATTTTTCAGAGAAATCCTCAAATTTCACAAGAATCGGAGAACCCATCTCTCGAAATCAGATCTGTAACACGAAATCAGACAAACCCAATTGGGTATAAAGAAAATATTCGTGTTTCTTGGGATATATCGTAAAACAAAAAAGTATTAATTTCAAGAAAGATTGAAGGCAAGAAGAAAAGATTACCTGATAAAAGATGTTTGTTTGTTAAATATTGGGAGATTTTTTGGACAGATTTATGAACCCTACAGAAGCATGGATGATCCTGTGCTGTATGAAACCCAAGAAGAGAAGCTGATGAAGGAGAGAGGGAAAGTGAAGAGGGAGAGGCAAAATGATGAGTAAAAAGGACATCTATGGCCTCACACACATACATGTATCCCCACATGCATATATATATATAAAAATATATAATATATATATACACATATATATGTTGGAGAGATCATTGCCTTCCTCAAAACTAAAACAACACTCTTTATACGTTTTCTGACTCTTGTCTTCTATGTATTTTCTCACTTTTGGTTTGATTATAATTAATGGGAAAAAAAACCTAAAGTGGTTGCACTTTTTAATGTTTTTTTATGTAAAATAAATTTATATCATATTAATATTTAAAAGTCGTAAAATAAAAAATTAATATTTTTTATTTATTTTTTCGTGTAATATAAATTTTGTGGAAAAATAAATAAAAAATTAATTTAATTTTCTTATAAATGAATTCAAAATTATATAAATAAATAAACATGGTAAATTATTTAGGAAAGTCCACGTAAAAATATATTGCAGTCCTGCAAACCATTATCTCAATCAACCCCAAAATACATGTACAATTTCCTTTTAATTTGATTATATGCTATGTAATAAAAATAAATATAATTAAATACTTACTGCATTTCACTAAGACAGAAACAAAAGTCTTTATAACTTATTTTTAAAACATCTTCAATCCATCGTTATAAACACTAAAAAAATTCGAAGATCATCAAATTTGGCATTTATATTTAAAAATTAATAAAAGACATCTTCAATCCAACATAAAAATACGAAAATGTAGAATTATTTACTTATTTTCAAATCCAACCTATCACTAAAATACTAAAATATGGAGGTAAAAAAAATTTGGTCTCTGAATTTTGAGGTCAAAATAATTGACCTCTATTTTATATAATAGTATAATATTGAATTTTTTTAGTTACATATATATTGATTAATAGTTTAATATGTTAAGTAAGAGTTGGGTTTCAGTGATAAGAAAAGTTATGGTAAGAAGCGTAAGAAAAGATCTCCGCCCTTGGATGCATATTAGGATGGAATGCAGTGAGATGAGTTGTCAGATTAACTCTCTTTTAAAACGCGATTCATGGATGGACATAAGATTAAAAGTGGTCAAGGGTTCAGATATCTTCTTACGCTTCTCACCTTAATTTTTCTTCACACACGATTCTATGTCGTTAAGTAATAGTTTGTAATTAGTTTATAATGTAACTATTTGGTGATTTTTATTAATATGAAATATGAATTATTTTATATAGTGTTTTAAAACGATTTGTAACCATTACATATAGCGGAAAAATTATTTTAGGTTACAAATAATTTAGAAAACTTTTATAAAACTAAAACACTTATGTTACAAATATTCTCTAAAACAGAGATTTTGTAATTTTTTTCTCAAATAGATTTCCTAAAACTTTATCCGGTATGAAGAAAGTAGGAGAAAGAAGGTGAAATTCTTTAAATTTGAAGCAAATATAATTATCTATGAAAGATAAATTATATTTTATCTTCCTACCAATAAGAATTATGAAAATTAAATGTGTAGAAGAAATAAGTATCTTTTATGAAATTTATTGAGTATTTTAATTATATAAATTATATTATAATCTCGAAAATAGAGCAACTACTTAAGATGAATATAAATTTTATTTGAAGACTTTGACTTTTGATTCTCGATTTTGAAATTTTTATTACAATAGTTTGCTATAATTTTTCTAAAATAGAACACTAAAAGTCAAAATCTAAAAAAATATTACATCTAACTCCGGCAATTACTCTATTTTAACAATTATAGCAGTAACTATATTATTAAATATTTTATATTTTTAATAAAATATTATTTTTCTATCATAAACATTTACTTTCAGTACCTCTTATTGGTGGAAAAGAATAAAAATTTTATTTATTTATCCTCTATAGAGTTTTAGAAATTTTCCTAAATTTATAAATTTTTATATTTTCTCAATTTTTTACCATACACTATAGTAGCCATTGGAGCAAAAAAAACCTCTCATCCATCACAAACATTTTTGTTATCGCATAGTTGTTGGTCGAAAACGCTATAATGAAATATATACAAACAATAAAAAATCCACAAAAAATCATATAGCAAAAATAGACATCTATAAAGTTGTGGACTAAATGATTCTCTATCTATTAATTTCTTTCTCATGCACATCAACTTATCTTTTAAATTTTTACTATATGATTTGATCTGATAATAAAATAAAAACTATGACGTAGAATCTATTAATCTATAAATTTAAAAAAAAAAAGATAGATCTAAAGTTGAATGTTCTTTGCTTCTCACTTTCATGCATGTCTACTTCTCTTTGCTTTTCTCTTTTTTTTTTCCTTTTCATTTGGGATCGATCAAACTTCATATCATGATTACCATTGGATATAAAGACTTTTTTGGCATTAAGATTAGTTCAGATAAGTTTGATTTAACTATCAAAATGTATCTTAATTAGTCATTGTATATTTTTAATTGTGTATTTAATAAAAATACGATATGGGTTTGTCCCGTTGTCATGGTGGAAGTGTGGTGGGATAGTGGCGAGAGGATGTGTATAGAAAACCGTTAACATCTTATTCCAACTTTATACACTACTAAAATACAGGCTTTTGTCGACAAAAACCATCAACATATTTGTCTGATGGAATGTAGTGAATGATTCATTGTAATTTTAAATGACAAGTATATTTGATTTTCAATATTGGTAATTAATGTAGTGAATGATTTACTATAATTTTTATTTTAAAATACATTATTTTATTTTTATTTTTATTTTTATTTTTACTAAACGGATGTCCAACGGGTTTCCCGAACCCTTTGAGGATTCCTTTCCCCTGAACCCGTCGGGGATTAGTTGGGGCAGGGGACTTAAACGGGGAGCATGGTCAGGGACGGGGGATGCAGTACCTACTCAATATCCGTCCTGCTTCCATCCTTAATTACTGACATAATTTCTAAATATGATAGCCTTTGATCACTGACAAAATTTTACGATAATCATAGCCCCCAATATTATCTTTAACGGCCATACTATTTTAAATTTTTTGAAAATTTGGGAAAAGTTTGCTCAAATAGCTATGTTAAAGTCTCATTTTAAAATAGAGAAAAAAAATGAGAGCATTTATGCTATATTTTATCCCTCTTTCAAAATTTTGAGATTTCTCCATTTTTTTTTCTCTTTATTTTATAGGAGAATTTGACATCAGTGTTGAAGCAAACTTTTCTCAAAATTTTAAAATTTCAAAAATAAGATAGCTATTGAAGATGGTAATAGGTATGCTATATTTATCTTTTTTTTTTCTTTTTAAATTTAGAGGTTGTTCCATTTTCTCTTTCTTTTTTCCTATTTTAGTTAGATAAAAATTTAACATAGTTATTGAAGTAAATTTTTTTTTCATAATTTTAAATTTTTAAAAATAACATAGCTGTTGAAAATGTTAATATAAACTTAAAATAAAATAAAATATTTTTTAGTGAAAAGAAAACAGTAGTGTTGATAACGAAGAATCCGATACAAGATCTTAGGTCTTGAATGCGTTAAATGTTAATTTGTCTCTTTACCTTTATGATCACCGATTGAGAGTTCCTTGTTTATGACTCCATATCTACATGCAATTTTAAATTATTTGAACTTCAAATAAACAAACCATAACGTGCCAACTACTTGAAATGATGATCTATTAGTCAATTTCATTAATTTATATACATATATATATATATATAGAGTTAGATTCATGTGACACCCGTGAGATCACATTTTTCCACTTGAAACTTCACAGCAAATCACTGTGAAGAAAAGAAAATTCGAACATTCACAGCAAAAACATTATGAATGTTATTTTCACAATGTTTTGCTGTCAAGTTTCAAATGTAAAAAAGTGGTCTCACGAAAACATCGATTTTTTTTACCTTCACAATAATTTGCTGTAAAGTTTCAAATGTAAAAATGTGGTCTCACGAAAACAGGCTGATCTCACGTGGTCTCAAGTCTATATATATATATAGAGAGAGAGAGAGAGAGAGAGGAAAGTTCAAATGTGAACTCATTTTTGGTTGTGAACGTGAGGACGAATCTCAGCCACTTATCCGGTCAATAAAGGCGGCTTTGACCTGGTTCCCCTCCTTTAATAATCTCCACCCTCCCATGAATCGCGTCAATCTTCCGTGATCGCGTCCACCATAACCGAAGATGTGTGGCTGAGATTCGTCCTCACGTTCACAACCAAAATTGAGTTCACATTTGAACCTAACCCTATATATATATATATATATATATATATATATAGAGAGAGAGAGAGAGAGAGAGAAAATCAAATACAAACTTAAATTTGGTTGTGAATGTGAGGGCAAATGAAATCGCAACACGCGTCTGAATGTAGATTATTTAGACTGAATAATCAAATAAATATTTAATCTAGATAATGCGTATTCAGTCTTCTTTGATTATTCAGTCTGAATAGTGTACATTTAGACACGTGTTGCGCTCTCTGTCCTCACGTTCACAACCAACTTTAAGTTCTCATTTGAACTCTCTCTCTCTCTCTCTCTATATATATATATATATATATATACATACACATAACTAGAAGTGTACTCGTATAATCCGATGAGATATATTCCGATTTTAATGTTTTATTATTTACTTCTATCTAGGTTATAATATGGCTTTAAGACATCAATAACACTTTTTATGTTTGAATAAAATATAAATTTGAGGATCTCATAAATTTGAAAAATTATATATTGCTATTAATGTCAAATTAATTATTTAATCGTTTTCAGTTTTTTATGTAGTTTGTTTAATTCAATTTTTTCTATTATAATATAATTTAGATTTAATAACAAGATAATTTATTAAAGTTTAACAATATAATTTTTTTATAAAGATAATAAGTAAATATTTTGTTAGAATTCAATGATTATCTTAATTATATTTTAGATATTTTATATTTAAAATGAGATATATATTTTATATTTGATTATGTCTATCTGAAATTAATTATACAAATTTAAATATGGGGATTTTATAAATTTTACTTATATTCAATTTATTTGTAATATTGAATTTCAAATGATACATATTAATAAACAATACTCCTACTTAATAAATGATTTTTAAATAAATTTGAAATGATGGTTTATTGAATTTTATTAATTTTTTCAACACCAACCACTCATCACCATTACGACTATTATCAGCACCATGTTTAATAACTACATTAGTTAAAAGCCAAATTAATACGTATCCATGAAGGAAGAATTAAATTAAATTTTAAAGAACTCAAATTCTTTTGATAAATTATATGATATTTAGTTTTTTTGTAAAATTTAAACAAATTATTGATACTTTTGTTTGAATATATAACTGAAAGAGTTCCAACGAAAATGGCCAAATACATTGCTAAAAACTTTATAAAGACGATTATTACTATTAAATATTTTGTGAAGAAATGTATATAAATTTAATTTCAAATATACATGTGTATATATTGAAAAACAGCATAAAATTAAAATATAAAATCAAAAGATACATCAATATGCAGCAAAACCTACTATGATATGCAATAAGGAGAGGGATAGGAGCAAAAAAGAAAAAGAAACCAGAAGTGAAGGAAGGAACCTTAGTTCTCGAAAAGGTCCAACTATATATAAGGAAAAGTTTGAATAAAAATTCTTAAAAATACGAGAAAAGATCTCAACCGTTAGATGATATTTCTCAATGGCTGGCCAAGGTCATATGGGAAAAAAATATATAAACATAGAAAAAATTGTGATTAGTTTAAAGAACCTAAAAAAGATTAATAGACATTTTACAACTTTTATGTAATTAAATTACTAATTCATTCCTTTTTAGAAAAAAAAACTTTACCCATTTTATTTTTAAATAATAATCAGATTATCTGTTTTCTTTTAAATTAAATTATCTAAAATATAATCAATATTTTATTTAAAAATTATAAAAAACAATTTTTTTTTAGTTTAAGATATGTATATTTATATAATATGTAGTTGCACGTTTAAATAAGAAGTCTTAAAAAAACGAGAATGTGAAAAACATTAACGATGGTCTGGACAAAATTCAGTCATTAATAATTGATAACAGATTCAAGCACCGACACAATCACATGTCACGGAATGCAACAAGTCGAACTTTTTTCATCACTTAAGATTGTTAATAACGCTTTACCATATTATTTTAAATTTATGTATAAAAAACATTCATATAATTCTCTAAGGAAGATTTTGGTCTATGTATTTTAAATATTTATCGTAACCCAACCGGTTTAGACCATCTTCGTTAATAGCTTTTGATTCTTTAAAAACTAATAATTCATTTAGCCTTAAAAAGTTAATATTAAATTGTAAACTTAACACGTCCAAAAGATAAATATCAAATTATAAATAAATCAATTCAGATAACTAATACGTCCAAAAAATATAATGAATTCTAACTACTAAAATTTAATAATAGAACCTTCAATCTTCATGGCGACGTTTTCGTTCAATTGTAGGCTCGCAACACGACAACGACCTTTTTTTGATAAATAATTACATTAAATAATTACAATTTTAAATAATACCATTGACACGATAAATCCTTTTAAATGGGTTATATGTATAAGTTTTATATTTAGAAATCTTGAATATTTTGGAAAATTTTAAATATTTTAGAAATTTAGGAACCCTCTATTTTGTATGGATTCCTCTTAGTCATTATGAATATATGTCACAAAATTCATCATGAATATTTTATTACAAACGAGTGGTTCATGAGTTCCTCTAAAACATTAAAGATTCTTAAGGATGCATTTGGTGTTCAAACAGGACATGATATAACAATTGTTCAGCATTTAATAAAATATAACTGGATATAGGAAGACTAGTAAAATGATCAATTTATCTCTAATGAGTTATTTACATCTTTTCTATATTTTGATAAATTGTAATTTATTAAGTTATAATAAAATAAATATTTTTCTAAAAAAATATTTTATTTGAAAGTTTCATCAAAACAATTAAAATGATATCAGAATATGAAATTTATGCACTTTCCAAATTTTATTTTATTCCTGTTATATTTTAATTTATTCTTAATATTTAATAAATTTTATATTTAACCAAAATATAAAAACCGTATAAAAGTAATAATTTGAAGATGGTAAAGTGAAAGTTTAATAACCATAAAATACAATAAATAAAATTTAATAATGAATAAAATGCAAAGAGGGAAGTGTATATGATGTTTTAAAAGATAAGTAAGTTTTACTTTGGGGATATACTTATTGTTCCGTATAAAAATCGTGTCAAACATGGAACATTGATCCATTTTTGTTATGTCGTGTTTACCAAACGCACTCTAAATGAATACATTAGACACATGACACACTCTTATTTGTTTTCAGTTCACAATGAAAGTTAGGTTCTAAATTGAATCTGTCCATACACACACACACACACACACATATATATAGTCTTTATTTAAGAACTTGTTAATTTATGAGAGCCGTAAAATCCAATTTAAATCACAAGACATTAGTTAAAAAAATCTGATATAAATTAAAACTTCTCCCTCTTTCTTCTCTCACTTTTTCTTCCCCCCATATCTCCTCTTTTTATCTTTCCTATCTTGTCTCTCCTCTCTCCATAGCATATATGTATGCACATATAATTGAATACAAAGTCAAGGTGAAAAAATTATAAATATTTTTTTAGAAATATTATTATAGTTTGTGAGCATATTGTGAACACACTTTAAATCTACGAAACCTGATATAGTTTTTGAACATATTGTGAACACAAACTAAATGTGCACACAATGTGAACACCCTAGTAAAAAATTATTAAGGTTGTTTACATTATGTTCACAATGTGTTAGTTTGTGTGTATGATATGTATGTTAATACAAGGCTTGTGGCGTACTGGTTAAAACTTGTGGGGGATGAGGCTAGATAACCCATTTATCCCCAGGTATGAATCCAGGCGCAACAACTTGTGACCATCTGGGAATTATCTCAGGGCTGCATGCTTTAACAGTCTTAAAATTGCTAATGATTAGTTTAGGCAAATACCTAGAATACCATTTTCAAAAAAAAATGCGAAGATAGGATGGGAAAGATGAGAAAGATAGAGACATGCATGAAATTTTCTAAAAGAATTGCATTAATTTTTATTAAATAAACAACGATAATTATTTTCTCAAATATCTCATTTATTAATAATATTAATTATATTAAATTAGTGACTTAAGATTCATCTCATGTATTTTATAGTTATCAAATGATTAAGTCTATACATATATATTTTATAACTGTTTTATCTGCCTGAAATTATGTAAACTGAAAATGAATTATCATTTATTTCTTGTATATCGATCCACACATCTACAATGACCACTACATGTGATTCGATTAAATTCTATATCTTTGTGTGTAAAAAACTAGGGGTGACAATTATCAACATGACACGAAACATGACAAGAAAATAAACGGGTAAGGGTTGAAGTTTCTGACCCGCCAACCTGTCAAATAAACGGGTCGTGTTTGGATTGACCCAAACCAGTCGCGGGTTGACCCGCCAACCCGCCAAAAAAATAAAATAAAAATATTTTACTTAAAAGTCTCAAATAGTCAAAAATAGATTTGTTTGAATTTGGTTGTGTTTGAACTTTTTATTTGTTTGAAATTTGGATGTTTGAATTTAGTTGTATTATTAGATGAATTTACTTGTATTTGGATATTTAATTTGTTTGAAACTTGTGTTTGGACTTTTTGTTTAAATTTGGATATTTGAATTTGGTTGTATTGTTAGGTGACCCGTCAACCCGTTTACAACCCGTCAACCCGAGCGTACATGTGCGGGATAGGGTTGCATATCTCGACACGATTAGCTAAATGGGTCGTATCCGGATTGACCCTTCGCGACCCGTCTACCCGAACACGATCCGATTACCACCCCTATAAAAAAAACTAAATAAATAGAAATATGGCTTTAAATCACTCATGCTAACTTCTAGTCTTTACCTTTAGTTGCCGAAAGAGTTGTAAAAGTTTATTCTTTGGTTGCCAAATGGTATCATTTATTTTGTGATTTCTATTTTAATCATGAACTACACAATATAAAATAAAAACATAACTTTGAAAAGGTCATATTGACTTCATCGATAGTGTTTAGTCACCTACTTCATACAATTTTATCTATTTTCCCCCTTAAAGTCAAAATTAACCGACAATTTTGGCACAATTTAATAGTTGTTCGTTTCTTTTGTACAACTCTTACATTATCTTTTGACCAACCATTAATTGTATCCCTAGATATTCTTTTTTATCATAAATAAAAATCATAAAATGTAGATAAGAAATTAAAAAACGGAAAATAGGATAAATAAACTTATGCAACATTCATCTAATATTTTTGTAGTTGTTGATTGGCTAGATGAGAATTCTATAAACTCCCACAACCATTGCTTAATGCAACTACAAAATTCCGAAGAGATCATATTGACGGCCAATTTTCAAGATTTCATATCTGTGACCAAAATAATAACATATGATAAAAAAGAATTGAAAATTAAACATCACAATATTGAAGTTTACTTGGAATGTCGCTAATTTTACCGATTGACATCTTTTTCTTTACAACATATAATATACTATCTACATTAAAAAAATAAATCAATGTTATTTAAAAATAAGAAGAAAAAAACATTTTGAAAATGAAATATGTAACGTTTTTTTGGCTTTTAAATTGTACATGTGCAATATTAATGAGAGTGAGATTCTGGGGTGGATCGATGCACTGAACTCAAAAATTATGATGGCGATGTTGTCTCATTTGTGGCATGAGTCATGACTATAAACATGATCATGTGAATTGAATGTGATGTTCGTGAATAGAGATGTTATATTATTTAATTCATCTATATTTTATGAAATGTATCGAAATAAACGATTATAACAAGTTGAAGTTTATAAATTAAGTTAAATAAAAAGATTTTCTTATAGTTATGATCGATTGGGTTGGTTAATTGGTTGACTTTATGTTTTTCAAATTCTTTTTTAGAGTAAAGTTCAATTTTAGTCCTTAACGTTTGAGAGTTTTAGTGGATACCGTCCTAAACTTTAAAAACTTCGATTTTGTCCTTCACGTTTGTTATTCCTAATGATTTTGGTCAATTTGTCTAACGGTCGTTAACTTTCTCCGTTAAGTCCAATTAAATGAGAAGTGTTTTCGTCATTTTTATTATTTTCATCATATCAAAATAAAAAGGTTTAACATCTTACTTTTTCCCCCTCCAAATTCTAGAACAGAATGTAAAGATAAATAAAATGCTCGATAATTGAATCCAAATTAATAGGACCAATTTTATAAATGACAGGATTAGAACTAGACGTTTGAATAACAACTGAATTTATCAATGACCAATCAAAACTATATAAAAACCGGGTTTTGGAAAGATGTGTATGATTGGACATTCTTATGCGAAAGCAACAAATTTTTAAGAAAATAGGCGCAACCAAATATTAAATAATTGATCGTTTAAAATTACCAGATCTATATCATCCAGTTTAATTTCAACTCGAGCACCTTATCGGCCATTAGTTCAGACTAGATTTTGACTGAATAATATGGATCTTTAGTTGACCCAATAGATCCACTACTTATTTTCTCAGTTAACCAAATGCTTTAAAACTTTATAACCTGTGTACATTCCTTCCATCAAGAATTAGTTTTCATGTTATAATTATTTACTTATTTTTTCAATAGTAGTTATTTTAACATTTTCAACAACTATACTATTTTAAAAATTTTAGAGAATTGGAAAAAACTGTTCCAACAGCTATGCTAAACTTTCTCTAAAATAGAGAAAAAATAAAGAAATCTCCAAATTTAAAAGAAGACATAGAAAATATAACATGCCTATCGTAGATGCTCTCAATCTTACAAACTAGAATAGCCGATCACTGCATTATTGACTACAAAGTCACAACAACCATTTTCAACACATCTAAGCATCTCTAAAAGACTATTTAACGAGAAAAATGTATAAAGTACAACATACTTTTCTTAGTTCCTATTTAACGTAAATAAAGTTTTTCTTTCAACCAATATAATAAAGTTTCATTTTTTTATATACTTATCTTGACTGGTAACATGTTGATATTGTTTGATGACGTTATTTTAAGTTCATTCCACTTCATCATAACCATTTTATAAACAAATATCCACGTCATAAAATGCTACAACTTATATATCAGTCGGTTGTCGGTCAAAATGGTACAAAATAAATACTTTTTGTACTTTATTACATCAATATTAGAAAATAAAGCTTTACAATAATTGAAAACTATATTAAAAATTCGTTACATTTTGATATATTTTACCCGCATAATTCTGATATTTAAAATCACATTCATTATATTGAAAACATCACATTCAAATTTTGGGCCCGCCTAACGGGCCAGCCCAAATCCATAATACTTTAAATAGGACGATTATCGATGAACTCTGAAGACGAAAACAATGGCGACTTCTTCACCTGCATCCTCCATGGCAGCTGCTGAGGATTCTACTCATTCACTTCTTAAGAAGGTTCATCTTTCTCTTTTGTTTATCCTTTTCGAATTGAAGTTTAGTTCAGAAGTAACTGATTATGATGCTTTCGAAGAGTTTGAATGTTATGTTGATTTGATTGCACACAGATAAGGAGCCACGAGGTTTCCATAGCCGAGCTTGCTGCGCTATCTTCCTCTAGGGTATTTATTTCACATTGCTTGTTAATGTTAATGTTAAATGTATTTTCGATACTCGTTGATTACCTAATTTATGCCCTCTCCGTCACCGGCTTTAGATTTGGGAATTTGAGCATCAATTTTCGCTTCAAATGAATTCCACAGTTGTAATCACCAAATTCAATACAATTCCTATATGTTGAGCATTTGATAGAAGTACAGATTTAGTCTCCTCATAGTTACGTACATATTCAGGTTAAAGAATTGGCAGAGTTTGATGATGATTTTGTTAATTTCTAATTGATTGACCTAAATAGGCAAGTTTTCACAATAAAACACTTTAGAACTTGTGAAATCCGGTTTTTATGAATTTTATATTCATAAAGTACCAATTCATTAAGTTGCTAAAGTGTTTGCGAAATTCTGACATGACAAGGGCGTAAATGGCACTACCATGTCAACATTTCGCAAGTAGCATTTTAGCAACTTGCGAAATTGCTACTTAATGAATGTTATATTTTTAAAAAGTTATTTTCGTAAGTTGCTAAAGGTGCTACTTGCAAAATCTTAACTATTTCAGTCAATTGGTTGAAAATGTAGCTATAAAGTCAGAAGTTATGTAAGATTATGATCATCCACTATCTGCACTTTCATAATTTAATGGAGGACATCATATTATTTTCCCTTTTGTTAGATATTGAGGATAATAAATCTTTCCAACCACTAAGCCACTAAATAAATGGATAAATGACACACACAGATTCTGAATCCATTAAGCCCTTGACATATCCACAAGTTCAATCCTTCACTGGGCACCATGCTTCTTCTTTATGTGCAAAGCTTTTCTAGAAGATTCTTAAGTTACTTCCGAAAGGAACTTTGCTAAATGGGATGATGGAAATTGATGTTCTCTTCCAAGTCCCGAATGTTAGGAGTTCCGATGATTTATGTCAATTGAGAACCACAAAAATACAACTTATTTGCCTATAACCATCGGCTTTGTGCCTAAGAGCTCGTTTTTCATTCTTATCGCTAACAAAATTTAACGTATTTCCATTTCCATTTGTATATTGATTGATATATTATATATACATTCCTTATAGCTGTCATTATCTTAAAGCTACAGAATTTTGATTATGTTTCTCGACTACAGGCCGTTTATCAGAAAAATGGGAACATTTTCTTCCGTATTAGTGCTCAACAGGCCACAGCATCTGAACAGAGTAAGATGGTGTCTTCTTTTATAAGCATATGGCTGCTGTTATTTTCGCTATTTTTTCATTTTTATTAACGTTTAATCTTTTTTTCTGAAACAGAACAACTTGATACAGCAAAAGCAAAACTACAAAAAATTGAATCTTGCTAATGGAAACTAGACTTATTGGTTCATATTTTGTATGTGGAGAAACGATAGGTTATATTCTAAAATCAAAAAGGGCCTGATCTCTCTAGGTAAATGCTTCTCTATATCTCTTCACATTGATCGTTCTTATGTTATTTATTTTTATTAAAATATGGTGGATATGTCGGCTTCCGAATTGACCTCTTTTGTTTTCTGGCAAAAGGGATGTGGTTTCTTTAGTTACAATTTGTTGTCATTTCTGTTTCTGAGATGATAATTATAGACATAACTACAAACTGTGTCGGTTGTTATAAATGTTGCTAGTAAATAACTAAATATGCCATCAATTTATACTGCTAATGAAACCAAACCAAACGAACCCAATAAATCTCACATGGATCTGGAAATGTTACCGTATAATGATGTTCATGATAATATGACATGTTAATGGGTTCATTTCTATTTTGTTTAACTGATTTATCGTGTGATTTTATGATCCTTGACAGATTTTCTACATTTGCTGTTTTGATACCCTTAACTTAGATTGTGGTTCCCATATGTCCTAATATGGTAGAGGTGTGGCTGTAATCCATAGTATTGAGGTCTCGGCTACCACTTATGTGCCAATGGGATGTATGCAGGTGCATTTGGTACATTAAACATGACAGAATATGGATCATTGTTTTATGTTTGGCAGCTTTGGAAACCTATATTTAACTATATAATATTTATATACAACAAATCTAACAAATAAACTCACACACCTTCCTCACCAAATGTGAGAAGGGGCGGGTTGTCTAATAGGGTTCTTCCTCCACTAGTTGATACTTCAAGGGGGTTGGCCTAATTCTTCTTCTGATGATCGATTCAACCTCTGATAAAAAAGATATACCTTGGTTATATTGGTATGCACCCCTAGTCTCCTAGGAAGACTAAGCTATGATACCGTTACGCCAAATCCTAGTTATAGTTGATGGAATAACAATGTGTCAAAGTGTGCTTTGTAAAGACGACTAAAAAAATAAAAGGTTTTACAGCTAATGGGAAGATGACTGAATGTCTTTATAAAAAAAAGAAAAGGAAAAATAAAAAGAAACACTACCAAATGTTTTAAATTTTATTATTTTACTTTGTATTATTAAGTTTTACGGGGCTTAATTATTTAAGAACCTTATATATTATGATAAATGTGTAAACTATTAATATATATATATATATATATTTTATAATATGTTTGCTTAATATATGTTCAGTTTACAACATGAAACTTTTTAATTGTATTTTTGTTTCATAAATAAATAAAAAATGTCCACATTGTGACATAAAAGTGTTAATCAATACATAGATAGAAAAAAAATTCATGTAAAATAACACATGTTCCATTAGTTATTAAAGTTATCATAATTTTATGGCTTCTCAAATAAAAACCCTTGAAGTTTCATATGCATATACAAAAACAAATTTACGTTGTATATCTCAGATTGTGAAACTAGTTTGCGTGATCCGACTTTTGGCCTTTTTAAATAGAAGATTTACTCCTTAAATATGAAATCGGGTTTATTTGAGTTGTGTTTGATTTAAAAATTGTTTAGGGTGTATTCAAATGTCTACAACTTTTAAAATATCACATTTAAAAAAAAAATAGATCAAAACCTAACTTGTTACTACAAATATTACCCTTTTGATTTAAACTGAGTTTCATAAGCGCATAAGTTTTTCTTTTGTTCATTTTGAAAAGCAAATAATTAGAATAAAAGAAGCTATTATAACATGTTAAGTTTTTCTGGATTAACCACAAGGGTTGTGGCCTACTGGTCGAATGCCTGTGGGTTGAAGAAATATTCCAGCTACCCAGAGTTCGAATCCAAATGCTCTCAACAATTGTGGCTATTGAGTTTATTACCGCTAATTATTGCAGTCAAAAAACTTTTCCGAGATTAGTCTAGGAGTTTTGCCTGAGATACCCTTTGCAAAAAAAAGTTTTTCTGAATTACAATGCATCAATCAATGGGTAGTCAAAATTAATGAATGCAAAAACAAACAAATAAAGAGAATAGAACGAAATAGCCAATCTTTCAAATCAAATTTATTTTCAACCGAACTTCCATTTTAGCTTATTCAAGTTTCAGATTAAAATAAGTCTTTTTGCAAATTTACGTAATGATCCACATTTGCGTAAAAAAAATCGCGAAAGAATCCGCATTTATATGAAGATTTTTTCCTTTTCTTTTCTATTTTGAAAATAAGCATTACACAAATGACCAAAACATTTACGTAAACATTTGACTAAATAAAAGTCCAGTTTCAAAAATGACTAATAAAAATCGAATTTGGTTTAAAATTTTGTTTATTTCGGTCAATTTTTTACAATTTCCTTTTCATTTCTTTAATGTCGTCAAGCACTTTAGCTTTATTAGTTTATAGTATCCACATTCTTATACATATAAATCCGACCAACTCAACAACTCTACTTATAGAAGCACCATTGTTTATGTAATCCCAATTCCAATCCCACAGACAAAAGTCAAAGAGTATCAAATTCACTTGATAAGTTTCCAAAAACAAGTAGCAGAAGTTGTATATGGATCACACAGACCAAAATTTACAAGACATAAACAATTTATATTCACAAACATTGCCAAGAAAATACCGTTACTTGCAAACAAACATGTCTGATGATCCAAGCTTACCAGCACGCCATTCTGCTGCTCTATACCTAACACAACTTTTCCCCTTCTGTATCTGCAGCCTTTATTGCTACAAAAATCTGCATGCACATAATAACATCCTCAACAAACCTACATTAAAATTTAATAATAAAGCTGCATCCCCGCAACTATAAAGAAATAAATTTCAAGCAGTTTTTAACATGCTACATGGGTCCTTAAGTGAGTTTTAAATTAGAACCACGACCTTCTAATGGCCTCCATCTGACCTAAACATGCCTCTAGTGTAAAATAGTATCCCCGTTAAAACTTGAAAATACCTAAAAAGAGTTGTAGTTTTTAAGTCGGTTTTGTAAAAGATTAGTAAGCTAAATAACATCATGTTACATGACCAAAACCTCAATCTGTACTTCAATTTTTCACCCATAAAAAGCCTTACAAATTATATGCTCAATTTCATATCTAAATTGGTAAAAAAGCCAACAGAACCTTAGATTAGACTTGGCTGCTGTTAATTGTTTTTTTAATACACAGACTCACATACTCACACATACCAACCGCATCTATGATACATATAAATCCAACCAGATGTAATCAAATCCCAAGAGACCTCGGCCAAAAAACATAAAATTTGCCTAAACAATGTGAAAGGGGGTGCTTGGCATAGATCTTGTGAGCTAGTTGGGCCAAAGATTCCAATACCATGGTTGCTAAAAGAAACTTTTCATTTTGTGGTAGTTTCAACACATTTTTAGTCTCCTAGTTTATAAGATTCGAGTCCACCAACCAATTCACATACCATTACAGAAAGCAGAAAATAGGTAGAACAAAATCAAAGGCATCCAAAATTTATTATTTCATATTTGTTATATGAGGTCATTAGCACATCGCATGTGGTATAAGAGATAAGAGAAGGGTATATGAATTCATACCTCTAAAAGTCAATAACCACCAACATATTGCCCAGAAGCGGTCCCATATCTTCCTGAACCCACATTTCCGCCACCAAGACAGTCTCTGGCCCAATGTCCAGGTTGATGGCATTTATAACACTCACCAGAAGCAGCACCATTTCCACCTTCAGAAGGCACAGAAGACATATTATTAAATCCGCCACCAGGACAGTCTCTGGCCCAATGTCCAGGTTGATGGCATTTATAACACTCACCAGAAGCAGCACCGTTTCCACCACCAGAAGACACAGAAGACATATTATTAAATCCACCACCAGAAGGCACAGAAGGCATACTGTTAAATCTTCCTCCTGAATTATATCCTTGAGCATTTACAACACTTGGACAGTTTGTAGAATTATGGCCTACACCACCACAGCTATTGCAGCTAGTACCAACCCTAGAACCTCCATATGGATTCTCATAATGACCCATTGAACTTGCTGGTAAAGAAGCTTGCTGAACATTACCACTAGCACTTCTCATATAATTGGAAAAAGAAGCAGACTCTTTAAAACCGGCATTTGGGGGATCAAGATTAGAATCCAAAATGGGAGTTTCCATCTTTGACCCTAAAGAATTTGGTTCTTCTTTTTTAAGCAAATCAAGTAAAAAGCTTGTGTCAGATGAAAATTTTATCTTTTCTGCTTTGACAACAGTGCACTTAACACGCTGTTCGTCTCCAAATATCTCTTCCTTCACTTTTAACTTGAAATTACGTTTACTACAGAGAACATTCCGTATGGTTTCTGTAAATCTCTCATCATCTTGTTCTTCATGTTTCATGTTATACAAATCTTTGGCAGAAATACCCATTAGCTCCTCACCGCCTTCTTGAAATGCAGTTACCCATGTCATACCAGTATGATCTTGTATTTGAAACTGCAAGATATATCTATAATCACATTGATCAACAGTTTGATCGCACCTATCACATTGCCATTTTCCATCTCCGTTATTTGTAACTTTTTTGTTGCATTGTCGATCACCTATCATGAGTGGGCAAGCTGTATAGTAAAAGTTTTCAAGTTTCATATGACATACAGTGGCATTAACTGTGATCCAATCTGGCTTTTCAGATGTCCCTAGCTTTTCATCTTTAATTTGGGATATAGTTTTTCGTACATCTGTTCGGCCAATGGAATCTTTGGATAGAGAAACAGAAGGGGCATTCCTACCAACATTATCGAACCATGCTTTGAGTTTGCTGGCTTCTGGAAAATCGGGTTCGATTAACAACTGGCTTGTGGATATAGTCCCTACAGACTTACCATTGAACTCACTCACTCTAGCAGACTTCACAGCCAAAACAGGAAATACTCCAGAATCACACTTTTGTTGGAGTGACTGGCCTTCTGCGCTACAAAAGTTTCCCCATAAAGTTACCTCGACACTTCTTCCAGACATGTCCTTAAGCTGAAGGGTTCTTTTTTGGGTTTCAGTACCATTTTTCCTCATTATGGAGGCTGAAGGAGTGATACTAGAAACTACACCAATGATATCCAAAATAGTATTGTTATCTAAGCTTTCAATCTCAGCAATGGAACGGAAATGAAACTGCTGTTGTGGAATCGAAGTGTCATCATCAATGCAAGGCTGTATTGTTGACGTACTATCCAGCATAATTTCATGGTCGTTCTTCAAATGATTAAAAGCTTTTTGAGCAGGTTTTATACTACCTTTTGAAAGATAATAAACTTTACCAACCTCAACTTGGTTGTAAAATTCATCAGCCACAGCATTGAAGCATGTTGTTCTTATTTCCCCACCATCAGAATCAAGAAGGTCAAAAGAAAAAACTTTTCCATCTCCCTTTGCATTGTTATAGCGTCTAAGTTCTGCTTTTGCAGTAACCCTAGCTTTAATAGTCCACCTACCTTGATATGGGTTCAAAGCAGCAATTGGGATAATCCTAGGTGGGGCTTCATTTTTTGCCATAGGTCCCCTGTTCATATACATAGGAGGTGGTTGATTATATGTAGGTTGGACTGGACGCACATAACTGTTTGTAGGCGGACGTGAAATAGCAGTAACAGAATCTGGTTTTGAAAGCATGGAAGGTGGTGCATGTGCCACATTAAATCGTCCTGAACCAGAATGGTTACTATTTGAGTTACCATAAGAATTTAAACCTGCATTATACTCCTGTTGAGGAGGAAAATTTGGTGAGGTGGCACTAAGATTAGGGCGTGGAACAGATCCAGCAAGTGAACCACCACCCATGAAGGTTTGAGGACTACCCGTATTTGTTGCTGACTGATTGATGGACTGGAACTGAATAGGTGCTGCAGCGCTTGATGTAAGAGGGTCCTTGTAGGGACAAAGTGTGCATGGTTTTGAATCACCGATAAGATCACACGTTGCAAGAATCACGTCAATGTTGATGATTATAATAATGCTGAAAAGGCAAATAAAAAGCTGTCAGACAAAACTTTTGAAAACTTATATAGCAGGTTATATGTCCATAACAATGGCAAAAGTATAAAATAGTAGAAATAGTCAATCGAAAGTTCTTTTTCCAAGAAACAGGACTAAAAATTGAATTTAAGAGAATAATTTATTTGCAAAGTCAAGTAGCCAACACAGATATATGCCAACCACACTTCTAGACTAGTTGCTACAAATAAAGCCTCTTGTCCCAAACTAGATGGGTTATACTGAAATGACAAACAAGTAAAACAAGCTTAAATGCAACCAATAGACAAAGCAATGTTATCTGTTGATTCTAAAGTCAACTTCTTTTTTAGACTTCCAACCAGCTAAATCTATTTTGAGCTTCAAATAGGTCCATCCAAATTCATCCTAGCTGAATCTACCTCTCATAACACCCTCACTTTGACTAATTGGATCCTTGAATCCCCACCAGTGTAATTAAGAGTCTACATAGGAGTTGACTGACCATCTCAAAGACAATTTTCCCTTGTTATTTTCTTCAACTAGATCAGGCCAAGCTTCCCAGATATTAATTCCCATCTTTGTTTAGCCAATTTTCATCTAAGCTGTGTTTTAACAAGACTAACAGCTACAATTTATGTCAAACTCGTACATGGGTAAGGAATATTTACACCATAAAAAACAACTCACCCAATTAAAAAGTGCACTTCTTCTCTTCCATACAAAGGAAGGGAAAAAAAGACATTTCTTTGGTCCATCAAGTCTCTTTCAATAATCTATTTACACTAACATCATGCACACACAAAAGAACAAGAGTAATACAAAGAAGAAAGATGGTACATATGGTTGTTTGTATGTCACATCACAGTGCCACCAAGGATATCTCAGGCAAATTTCTTTCATTTTTTTAGATAAAAGGTGAACTTTTATGTATGTGATAGATCACATGCACAAAAGAACTACTGCCTTACTCGTTCCATAAAAATTTATGAAAAAATAAACTATTTCTTCAATTCGTTGGAGAGCTTCGGCTTACAATAACTTCACAGAAGTTCACACACACAGATAACAAATCATAAATGAATAAAGATAGTACGTACACGCGGTCACGGATCGTATTGCAGACGAAGTCGGTCAATTGAACAATTGAACCCTTCTGCAACTGCTGAGATCTAACCAAATCGTTGCGCTGAGAAGCAAGCATCGCTTGTTGATGAAAAGATCCATCAGATAACAAAAGCCGGTACCTCTCCGGTTTTTCTATTCCACTTCCGGCCGGAGGAGTCTGCGACTGAACAGTCCGAACATCCACCACTTGTAGCACAGGCTTCACGTCTGGCGTATCCCATCTCCCAGTGGATAACAGAGATATTGCGCCTTCCGTTATCTTCATAGCCATAATCTTGATAGGATGAACGCTAATTACAGATCTTTATCGGGTGTAAGATTTGGGGGTTTTCGAAACCCTAAAGAAATATAGAGAGAGAAAGAGGAAGGTGAAGGGAGGGAAAATAGAGGTGGGAAGTTTTTGTTTTACAAAGCGCGAACTCTTTTGTTCAGTGTTGTCAGAATGTTACACTTAACCTACCTGTAATATCAAAGTATGCTCCAAACAGCCCCTAAACGTTTTTATTGCACTCGTATCACCTTTAGATAGAGTTTGGTACGTAAATATAACTGGATAGTAGGACCGAACGGAACATGACTGAACAGAACAATAGTTATATGATGTTTGATATGACTAGAGCTGGATATGATCGTATTAAACAAGTCATCTCTAAAAATTATTTTATGATTTTATATATCAGATCATTAGATATAAATTATATAAATAAAGTAATATTTAAATAATGTAGTGTACATATAAAGTTTGTTTGCTCAATATTTCCGCCTATTTGGATTATGTTTTATGACTATAAATTAGTGAATTACCTTATTTTTTGAATATTTTGAAAAGACTACATTTGTTAAGCCATAACCTCGTTTTTCAACTGAGTGAGGTACATATTCAATGATGGTACAATTTTTACACCGTGAGCATGATGGTGGTCAAAAGCCATGAATTTTGATCACTTTTAAGCTAATATTCAGTTATCAGTCTACTATGAATCAAGATTCTGCAACGATTAATCATTTTCTATAACCTTTTGCAACGATTGTTCTCATTCTTTAGACACTAATTTTCCACTTAAATTTAATTATATATCCACTTATCCATATGATTTGTACATATCATATTACAACAAGACCTCTGTTTTTGTAACGTTGTAGTATGCCGTTTGTAACATCAAATAAAATATTCTAAGTAATCTTTTTAATATATACACAGGCTGAAAAATGAAATGTCAAGTTAAATTAAATAAGAAAGAAATTTTAATCGAAAATGTCAAAGTGGGATTGGAACGGGAAAAATGTCAAGAAAAAGGGTTTAAATGTGAAATCAGTAAGTACAGGGATCTGTTTTGCCAAAACTGTAAAACTAATCAAATTGAAAAATAAGGGGGGAAAACGGTCGATTTACGCGGCATAAGGAAAGGCTGAAATTGGGCATCGTGGGTTAGCTGTTCCAGTCGTAAACTGTCCACATTAATTCGTCTCTCGCTCGCCGGTGAAACCCCTTTCAAAACACTGAAGAAGAAGATCGAGAAACGAGAGAGAATACGGTCCAAAATTGGAGCTAGGGTTTCTCGAGTAAATCGTTAAATTGAGGTAATTCTGTATGCCAAACTCGATTACTGTTACATATGTTCGATTAAAAGGCCAGATGTGATCACGAGATGCTAATTTTGATGAAAAACCTCTATCACGGTGATTACTTTGTTGGGTTTGAGGAAAAAATCCAAAACTCCACTGTTAATCCTTTTATTTAGTCGTGTTTTTTATTGCAAAAAGAATCCTGAAACACGGCCGGAAAATGGCCGATTTTTAGTCTACAACAAGCGCCGAGATCGTCGACGTGCGTTCCTGGGTGAAACCCGGGTCAAAACCTGGACCTGGTGACGGGCCGGGTGAGAACCGCATGTCTTCTACTGGGTTGCTGATCACAACATTTTTCTGTGGGTCAAGAGGCAGAAAAGCCTAAAGGCCATCCTCCATTTTATGGGGCCGTTGGGAAACCGATTATGTATCCGTCTAATAAAAAACAATAAAATATTTTAAAACTAAAAATATTTTAATTATGAATATTTAAAATCAAATATATTTATTACTTAATAACAATTATGTATGAATATATTTATTTATACACACTATTATGATATATTTAATAAAATAAAACATTTAACCGGGGTTGGATTAGCCGATTACCCCTAATGTGTAAAAATAAATCTCGGTCGCTGCTTTGTTAGGTTGGATACTCGTGGGTACCCGACTGGCCAACCCTATAGTTAAATTTCCATCTCTAACCCATTTCGTTCCATATAATCCATATTAATTTATTTACAATTTAATCAACCGGTTAAAACCAACTTTCGAGAGCTCCATTTTACAATCCTTTTTCAAAATCTAGAAAAATTAGAAAATAAACCCTTGTTACCCTTTTGATTGTATTTGATCCATCCGTTCGATTGATTGTTCAGTATCCTAAAACAAATAAAATTTACTTTCTTACCTGTTTGGTAGATAACCAATTACGTTAAAATGTTTAGTAAAAAATTTCTCCAATGCTTATAGGGATATTCATTTTGCCGTTCATTACCTTCCACACACATATATATACAACATGGACGTTATTAATTTTTCGGACATCCTATTATACATGTATAATCAAGGGTGGAACACGACTGTTGTAATCTGGGGGGGCCGAAATATAATATTACAAAAATTTAGAGATACAGATGATACGCACATAACTTTTCTTTCTTTTTTCTCCTATGATTTAATATTAGATTTTAGAGAAAATTTGTTAATAAAAGACCAAGGGGTCGTTTACCCGATAAGTGTTTACCAAACCATATTACTTTACCGGATGGATATTACAAAGAGCGAGAATCTTACCCGGTAGTGATGGTAAGGATCAAGAGTTTTACTTTTGTAAGTAAAGTTGAACTCTTTCACGGTTAGCTTTTATTTGGTAATTGTTGTATGTGATGTCATTTTGATGGAGTACAAATTTTACTCAACAAGATAAATACTAGTCTCAAATCTTAATTACCGATGAACGCTTACCGGATAAATGTTTGAGTAAACGGCCTCTAAAACTCAAAACGTTTAATCTATTAACCAAAAAATAGGAATACAATTTGTTATGTTGTTGTAGTATTATGATCTAATAAAAACAAAACATTTAGACTTGTAATATAACACTATATACAAACTTAAACATTATTTTCTTATAGTATTTAAAAACTAATTTTTACATATGATTGATAATAGTAATTTAATATATAGTGAAAGAAAAAATAAGAAATTGAAAAGAAATAAGAAAGGAAAAATAAGAAATTGGAAAAAAAAATGCATAGGGGATTTGATCGCATTACGATGACAACCAACTGAGCTGCCAACAACATATGTAATTTGTAGTACATTAATAATATTTAAGCTAAAAGGCGGGGAGGCCGTGGCCTTTATAGACCTATATGAGGTTCCGCCTCTGTGTATAATTATAAATCGACTCGACAAGTAATAAGTAAAAAATATAAAGGCTTATGTCATATATTATAACACATTAAAATGTTTTAAAATGACAACGTATCATATGAACTTATATTTAATAAAGGTAATTAGTATTTTTATAGTGTTACTAATTCAGTTTATCCCTAAACATATATATTTAATTAGTTCAACTAGCATTTTATGAAGATAATTTAGATACAGTTTTCTGAATTTTTTTGAAGTATTCTCAAGTGATTTTGATTGCAAAAGTTATGATTTTGTGTGAAAATCACTAAAATACCTTTTGGGGTTTCACATTTGATTGGTTGTTAAGAACTGGTTGACCTATTGGTAGCGTATATAGGTGGAATTTAAGAAGGATCAAGAAAGCCTGCCCACCTAAGTTCAATTGTCCAATTTGATTTGTTGGATTATAATGAATTTGGAGTTATTTATAATTGAATATCATTCTAATTTATTATTGTAAACTTACAATTGGTTTGAAAAAATTTCTAGACTTAATTACGATTTGAAACTTCAGGAGGTTGGTTGGTATTTTATTGAATTTTGTAGTATCTATGTATAATAATGTTTTAAAATATGTTTAAAATATTTGTTTTGTAGTAATCAGCTTTAGTTAATAAAGAAAATTAATAAATTTTATAATTTTTTATAATTTTTTTTATAAATTATTTATAAAAATATTAGTCAATTTTATTTTAAATCTTACAAACCAAATATTTCAAATCTAAATTCTTTCAATTCCAAATCACTTAAAACTATTCTATCAAACCAAATGCCCCTAAAATGCAGGGATAATACAAATATGATATCTTATGTTATTGTTTAGGTATATACTCAATATGATTTTATGTATGATTGTATTTATTATACTATGTATGAGGTGTATTATAATTTGGGGTCGTGTACATGTTGGACTACCAATAGAAATGCGAGGATGCTATAAGTATATATATATATATATATGAAATATCTTGAGAGTTTGATACCGATGTGTTCAACCGCCAATATCAATAAAAATGTATGCATTATTTTATGCATCCGAAATTCCGAATGGTTTAATTTTTCTGTATAATAATTAATAAAGGTAACGTGCAAACGTTTCATCTAAAAGTCAATATATATCCACCAATTATTAAGCATATTCGCAATATGCTAGTTCTCTCTCTGTTTATATATTTGTGTGTATATATATAAGATGTGTATATGAGTACTATCTATAAACATGCATATATAATTTGTTGTATAGCAAACATTAAGCCTACCAAACAATGGGAAACTTTCTTTGTTGCTTCACTATCACAAATGAAACCAAAAGTTTCCCCATTGATACCAACTTCCAACTTCCTTCTCCATTACCTTCTTGGCCACCAGGTTCCTCAATCTACTCTTCATCCTTTTTCATACCTTTTATTTTAACTGTCCATATAATATCAAATAAAAGAATAAGAAAACATTCTAATCACATGATGTCACATAATTTTGCATGTAATTTGGCTGTTTTCGTTTTGTTATTTGGTTTATACGTTCTCGTTTGAACCTCTATATATGTATATTTATGTATGTATGTTGCAAATAAAAACAGGTGAAGGTTTTGCAAATGGAACCATTGATCTAGGAGGACTTGAAGTTCGTCAAATAACATCTTTCACCAAAATCTGGTCCAGTTCTGAAGGTGAAGGTGCCACATTTTTTGAACCATTTCCATTACCAGATGGGTTTTCCATGCTTGGTTGTTATTGTCAAACTAATAACACTCCACTTTTCGGTTGGGTTCTCGCCGGAAAAGATGTTTCCGGCGAAACCCTAGCCACTCCGGTGGACTATACTCTAGCTTTAAGTCTCACTGATTCTTGCTACATTTGGTTGCCAACACCACCAGATGGGTATAAACCAGTAGGTTATGCCATCACTTCCTCACCGGAAAAGCCACCGCTCGATAAAATCCGGTGTGTTCACGGTGACCTAACCGATGAATGCGAACTGGACGTGCTCTTGTGGGGTGCCGATAACGATGTTAACGTTTATAGCTCGAGACCGAAACTTAGAGGAACACAAGCCCAAGGGGTTAGTGTAGGTTCATTTACAACCGATAACGAGACTAATTCGATCTTATCGTGTCTAAAGAACAATAACTTCGATATGTTATCGTCCTCCTCGATGCCTAATTTACCCCAAATCGAAACCCTGATTCAAGAATACTCTCCAAGAATCTATTTTCACCCTAATGAAACTTACCTTCCATCTTCAACTTCTTGGTATTTTAGCAATGGGGTTCTGTTGTACCAAACCGGAGACGAATCAAACCCTATTCCGGTTGAACCCACTGGCTCGAACCTACCTCAAGGTGGTTCGAACGATGGCACATACTGGCTCGACCTTCCAATTAACGAAACAGAAAGGGATAGAGTTAAAAAAGGAGACCTACAAACTTGTGAAGCTTATATCCACATCAAACCTATGTTAGGAGCAACATTTACTGATATATCAATATGGGTTTTCTACCCTTTTAATGGACCTGCAACTGCCAAATTAGGGTTAATTGATGTTCCTTTAGGGAGGATAGGAGAACATATAGGTGATTGGGAACACATAACTTTAAGAATCAGCAACTTTAATGGCGGATTATATCGTGTTTATTTCGCACAACATAGTGGCGGGATGTGGGTCGATACCCCATCCCTTGAGTTCCAGAATGGAACTAATAGATTTGTCGGGTATTCGTCGTTGCATGGCCATGCAACGTACCCGACTCCAGGACTTGTGGTCCAAGGAAACAATGTGGTTGGTCTAAGAAACGATACCGCAAAAAGTGGCATGTTTTTGGACGTTGGAACGAATTATTCGATCGTGGCGGCCGAGTACATAACTTCCATAATCGAGCCACCGTGGTTGAACTATGCAAGAAAATGGGGTCCGAAAATAACGTACGAGATTGGAGTTGAGCTTGAGAAGTTGCAGGATTCTTCAATTGGGATTGTGGAATCTGCCATTGAAGGGTTGATGGAGGTTTTACCGACTGAAATTTATGAAGAAGATGGACCAACTGGACCTAAAATGAAAGAATATTGGGATGGAGATGAACGATGATGATGATGATGATGATGATGATGATGATGAAGGTGATCAGTGTTCTTAATTGTCCATTAATGTTGATGTTGATTGTTGTAATTAATGTATATAGTTATTGGATTGAAACTAGAGATTTGGATCATGTTAGACCAGCGTGCTTTCGTGAGACCACTATTTTACTCTTGAAACTTCATAGCAAAAAACTATAAAGGTAACCTTCACAGTGTTTTTGCTGTAGAGGTTTGGAGCCTTTTTACCTTCACAGTATTTTGCTGTGAAGTTTCAAGTATAAAATAATCAGAGGCGGAACACAATAGGGGCCTAGGGGGACCATGGCCCCTGCGCTTTATCCCTTAAATACTAGAAATTATAAATATTATCAATGAATTGCGCTTAACTCAGGTGGTTATGTATATGGCCCCTGTATATATTGTGACACATTAGTGATTAGGTTGAAAAAAAAAATTATTATATATTTTTAAGATGCATTTGTTAGATTCGGCCCTCCTAATTAAAAGACTTGTATTCCGCCCCTGAAAATAATGGTTTCATAAATCTCACGAAAACAGATTGGTATAACCTGAAAGCTTGAATAAATTTTAATCGTGGACGGAACCAATTATCCATTTCACAGATTAAAGTAATGATGTGGCGTGTGGATTAGATATAGAAGTGCAAGAAGAAAGTAGAAAGTGACTTGGTGAGTGTTTATTTGTGTTAAAATTATTCTTTTTAAAGAAAGTTTTATATTGGTGTTTATTATTGGTGGGTTTTAGGTATTTTGTCAAATTTATATAAAGAAAATTGATTATCAATAGTTTTAACTGGTCTTGTATAGAATTCACTTCGAATGATACTAACATGAGGGGGCTTTTTTGGCTTGATTATGTTCGGGCAAAGTCAAGTACCATTTTATCAACCAAGCCACATGCATATGCTTTTTTTTTTTGTCAAATAATGAAATTTTATATGAAACTTGTGAGTTCTACAGTTGAAGGGTTGATATTTTCGACATAAATTATGTGTTCATTGAGTAACAATGTGCTTGGGTAAAAGGCTCAGGTTGGATAAGCATTGACTGAAAATGGTTGTTTATCAAGTGTATGGTTAAGTATTGTCCGAAACACTGACCGAGTTAGAAAACATCTTCTTCCTTACTGGTCAATATCTCAGTTAACATTTTTGTAGGACAGAGATGTTAACAAAATCATTCATTCTTACATGTAAGCACCTTTTACTCATTGAGAAGTAGTCGGTCAACTAGTAGTAAACATTCCTGAAGATTTATTTTTCATATTGATAGATTAATTGTAGCTCGTTTTATTCAAACTTGGAGGGTACCAGAGGAATTAACGAGGAGGGTTGAGGCTTGCTTATAAGGACAGTTAGCGTAAAGGAATGGTGCACAAATTGCTAAATGTATAAATTCCATTTTTTTTTGTCAATCTACAGACTCCTGATTTTTGTTTTCTTTCATCGTTTAACTATTTAATCTTTCGATCATAAATTTATTTCTTAAAAGTTTTTATAGTTTTCAAGAGATTTTTTAGAATTTGATTGTAGATTGAAAAATATAAATAATATATATATATAGTTTTTCATTTTTAATTGACAAGAAACTTAACTATACTCAAGTTTAATAAATGTTATTAAAATAATGTCGTTCATGTTTACAAGTTTAATATTTATTTAAAAGAACGTTTCTATAATGTATGTTAATTAATTAAGCCAAACAACAAATACCACCACATATATGAAAATGATTTGCAACCGAACTACGTGCATATACAGTAGTTATACACATTACAACATTTGTTAATTAACACCCGCTTTATATATAAAAAACTCAAAAACCTTGTGTTTTATTAAATCATCTTCAACAGCTATATTTTTTTTTCTTTTAAAATAAAGTATGAAAAATCAAAAAATTTATAAAAAATTATTTTAAATTTCAGGAATTATTGTATTTTAGATAATGTAATATTTATTATATTATTAAAATAATCAATATATTATTGCTTTCTTCTAAACATTTTATTTCAATGCATTTTATTGATGAAATTATTAAAATATTATTTTTTCTTTCAAAAATTGGGTTTTAGAGATTTCTTCAAATTTTGAGATTTTTTTTTCTATTTTAATCAAGATTCTAAATAACGTGAGACGTGACGTGGCGGCGAGGTCAAACCTTAAGCCTTAGAAGCTACGGCGAGTCATGCCGTTTTTCAAGACGTGTTTTATGGCGGCAAATTTGTTTATCATATATAATATTATACATATATAAATATTTGTTTTCTACTATTACTCAATGAATCAATGATATTAAACATTTTTAAATTAGGTTATATATTAAAAACAAAAAATAAGACACTAAAAGAATAAGAAAAATCAAATATGTGATGTTACAAAAATCACGCATTAGCCCATGTCGTGTCATAGGCATAACGTGGCGTCAGATAGGGATGAGCATACGGACCGAAATCCCGAAACCGAACCGGTACCAATACCAGTACCGAATATCATTACCGGTTCGGTGTTCGGTACCGAGATTTTTCATATTCGGGATTCGGTATTTTCGGTTCGGTACCGGTACTGGTACCCATAAATCCCGAACCGAACCGGGTAATATTAAAGGACATTTTCAATTTTGAATTGGTTAAAAAAACGTTTCCTTTTCCCAACATTATATCTTCCGTTCTCGGTTATTGTAATATTCCATCCAAATACCGTTTTTTCTTCATATTTCGGTTCCGTAATTTCTCCAAAACCCGGTTCTTTAAAAAATCAATTTTTACCGGTGTTTTTTAATCTTTTTTATGCCAATTTAGGTTGAATGAGTTCCTCCCACATTTTACTCCACAATTAGAAAAACCATTTTGAGCTCTAAAAAACTTTTAAAAATGAATATAAACATGTCATGCATGTATATTAAGGATGGGATCATTAAGACCTAGACTTAATTTAAATAATGTTGATACAACGATGGAAAAAGTTAGTCGTCCTTAAAAAAAATTACCAAACGATGTTAGTCCCGAAAACCCCGGTACTGGTACCGAATTTCTATTACCGGTTCGATATTCGGTAGTGTTTTTTTTCCCTTCTCGGTTTCGGTGCTAATCGGTATCGATACCGGTCCGGTACCGAGCTCATCCTTAGCGTCAGACACAAGCCTTAAGCCATAGCGCACCATGATGGCTGTCGCGACGAGTTTTTAGAACATTGATTTTAATATACAAGAGCAAAGCTCTTGGAGATTTTTTTTTGTTAAAATTTTAATTCTTTTCATTTTAGCATAGCTCTTGGAGATGCTCTTATTTTCCACGAACAAAATTAACATATATATCAGATTTTTTATTTTTATTTAATTCATGTTCATATTTTTTTCCTAACATGTATATTTATATGATTACTAAATAAAATAAGACGTGATGATTTGAACCATCCGACATGATTTTGCTAAAAATGAAGTTAAACATTTTTGTGAGTGAATTCACTTTCGGAAGATTGACGATTTGACACTGATACTCATGTGTTTTCTTGATATGATTAGTCTATTTAACAACTATTCGTATATTTAAATGTTAACGCATTAGAAGACTTTGAGTCTAAAATATACAATATCCTAATTTATGTCAACACGAATCAAATTGGGTGACCTATCGATTTTTGTATATCTATTTTTAAATGATATAAACAATTAATGCATCAAGTATATGATTAGAAAAATAATAAAATATTTTTTGATAAAACAACTGTAAGCAATTAAATACACAATAGACAACTTTTGACATGTCATCATCTATCTAATTTTTCAAGCAATTTCTTAATTTTATTCATTTAATCCGTTAAAAATAAAATATTAAGCAAAATTAACTCATTTTAGGTAAAAAGGTCAAAATTGACACTTCTATCTACCGAATTGATTAGATTTTGTATTATAAGTTGGTTTGCAACTTTTTTTAACGATGAATTTCTGACCCAACTTTTATGTATCAACCAATTTTTAGACAAATATGAATAGTTTAGAGTATCCTCAATAAATTTTTATAATTTTTTTAAAATGAAGAATTAAAAGATAAATTCTTTAAAAAAATTGCATTAATCTCCAATAAATTCCTTATAATTTTTTTAAAATAATATTAAAATATTACATCATCTATTAAAATATTATTTCTCTTTTTAAATATTTATTTTTTAAAGTTTCCTATTGGTCATTTCATTTGGTAACCATTTTTGGAGTGAACTCCATATTTGGAGAAAAACCCACGCTCTCTCTCCTACTTTCTCCATTTTGGAGATGACTATGGAGAAACTATTGAAGCAAAATACTTGCTCAAAATCCCTATTTTTTCCATTTCTCCTATTTTAGAAAAACTATTGAAGATGCTCTTAGAGTCATCTCATGTATACTTCTATGACAAAAAAGTTTTAGCAGCGCATGAATTCAAACCTAAAGTTGGTATGAAACTTGCAAGCTTTTGCCTAAAGGCTTTCGACTCAAAGCTGGTTCAAATAGCAACCGAATTGAAGATTTGTACAAACTACAAGTTTTGTAATCACTAGTGAAAAATACGTAGGTATAAATATGTTAGATACATGTGACTTGATTGCTAATAATATCTTTCCCTAAAAAGCAAGGTTTATTTATTTATAAATAAAATATTGTGTTGCGTACAAACACGTTATGAGATATCAAACATTTGTTTTCCATCTAAGAACTAATTTTTTGAAGTCTAAATAAACTTTGAAGGATTAAAGAAGGGTGGACTAAATGCATTTCTACCTACTAACTCTTTTCGTTAATACTAGAAAGGTACTCGTGTAATGCAGCGAGATACATATCGATTTTAATGTTTAATTTTTTTTTCTCTATTGATCTTATAATGGTTTTATGTGGTTTTGAGAAAACGGTTTATAATGTTCCATTTAAAAGTTATTTTTTTATGTAATTTCTTTAATACAATTTTTTTATTATATTTTAATTTATGTTTTATAACGAAGTAATTTGTTTTGGGTTTAATGATATATTTTTTATAAAAATAATAATGGAGTATTATGTTAATTCAATGATTATCCTAATTATATTCTATATTTTTTATATCTAAAATTAGATGTTTATCATGTATTTGATTATGTTTATCTTTAGTTAGTTACACGAATTCAGAAATTAACTTTTAATAAATTGTACTCACGCATAAATATTACTTGTAATCTTAAATTTTAAGTAAAATGAATCAATAAAAATGCATAAAAATAGTTTTTAAGAGTTTTTGTCAAATGATTTATAACATAGTATAGATACATGAGCATAAAAACCTACTTTTTATATTTTTCAATACATAATTTAACCTGATTCTGATATAAATAAAGGAACATATAACAACACCCTTAAAGAATTTACATCAATAAAGACAATCATAACCGAATAATCGCAATCTTAGTACAACACATGATTGTTCAAATCATATCTTAGTCTCACATCAGCTAGACACAATCCATCAAACCTGCATATATACAACAACCGATCCCAAAAGGCTCTTACGAGGATAGATTCAAAGGGTTTCCACATATCATAATCTAAATACAAATAAATCAAACTTTTACTTAAAAACACTTAACTGGCTGGCGAAAATATCGAATATTGCACGGATTCATCGGCAAGCGTTCTCAATCTTTCGAGTTCGGGCATCACAATCTTACCGAGATCCGGTCTATCTTTCCTTCTTAACTCGGCACAATGTAAAGACAACTTAGCCAACCCTAAAGCCTCTTCAACGGGCCAATCGGGCACCGCCGGATCCAACATTTCCGCGAAAGTTCCTTTCTTGATAGCCCTATCGACATGATGAGTCAAACCCATCGCCGGTTTAGCCGTTATGATCTGTAAAAACATAACCCCTAAAGAATACACATCCGATTTCACACCAAGCATTCCCGTTTGTTGGTACTCGGGATCTATATAACAAAAAGTCCCGGCTGCAGAAGTCATTCGGTATTGAGTCACCGAGTCTTGAACTGAAGCCGGCACCAACCGAGCCAAACCCACGTCGGCTATCTTGCTTACGAAGTTCCGGTCAAGCAAAATGTTAGCCGGTTTGAGGTCACGGTGCACGATTGGCTCGGGCTTGGTTTGATGAAGAAACAGCAAACCGCTGCAAATCTCAGCCGTGATTCGGAACCTATGTTGCCATGAAAGTGGCGGGATTTTGTTTTTCCTTAAAAGACAATCTTCTAAGCTTCCATTTGACATATATTCGTATACTAAACACCCGTATTCTGGACACGCACCAAGAAGCAAAACCATATGAGGATGCCGAATGCAACACAACACTTCGACCTCTTGTTGAAACTGCATTCGACCTTGGGCTGCATCGGGTCGTAGGACCTTAACTGCAACCGGTGTGTGGTCTAAATGACACTTGTAGACCGGCCCGTAACCTCCTTCACCGATCCTACGAGCAGCCGAGAAGTATTCTGTTGCTTCTTCGATCTCCTCAATCGTGTACCTTCTATATCGGGAAAAAGACATTAAACCCGCGTTGTTTTTCTCCTCGGATTCTTGCACACTTTTCTCGGCATTAACTCTTTTATGGGATTCAAGTTCCGCTATTCTTTGAGCGGCTTCAGCCGACTCGTTTGCCGTTTTTGTTTTTGCTTTTTCTTTTTCAACGGATTCTTCGGCTACCCGTGCCTCTTCTACCTTTTGTTGTTCCTCTATTTTCCATCTTTGGAGCTCCATAGCCTACAATGGTAAAAAACCCGCAAAAAGTTAAATAAAAAATAGTATGATTATTTTAAAAAAACGAGAGGATTCGAGGTCGAATGAACGTAAAAGGAGCAAGTTAGCTAGGACACCTTTTGTTTTGCTGTAAGGGCTTCTTTGCATGCTGAACTATACATTTCCATGGTTTTTGTGAGTTCAAGCTTTAGCCTTCTCATTTCTGCCTCAACATCTTCCTGAAATCCCGAATTTAGAGTTTATTTCTATGTTAACTTTTGTTGGTCGTTTCTTTTCGATATGAAATTTTATACAGATTTTGAATACACCCTTTCTGTTATACCGTAAGTAAAAGAAAAGACGGACCACTACTGGTACAAGAAGAAAAGCCGACACAAGGATCAGGCTTTTTTGGGTTTTGTGCCTGAGCCAGTCTTTTTGCCTATTTTAAGTGAGCAAAAAGAGGCCCAGGCCGGATTTTGGGTTGAAAATGGCCCGATTGGTCCTTTTCAGGCCTGGAACTTTTGGGCTTTTTCGGGTTTTTGGGCCCAGGCAGGCTTTTTGCCCATTTTAAGCGAGCAAAAAAAGGCCCAGGCTGGTCCTTTGGGTTGAAAATTGTGTTGATAACAAATACGTAGAAACCAAATTCAAGAACGAATTTAGTACCGCGTTTGATGATAAAGATGCCCTAGGACTTTCGAATGAGGTTAAGTCGGATAAGCTGTTTACATCTGCCGACCTACGCCCCATCTGATACGAATCTTGTTCCAGTTCCGAGAAGCTAACACGTGCTGTCATTTCACTATCAAATGAAGGGAACATATGGATATTGTCGATGCTCGGTCTACCGTTGCTGACAAAAGAAATGTCGGATTCCGGTGGGGCTAATTCTCCATAAGGCTTTCCATTTGGGCCTCTTCTATTGTTGAAAGGGGACCTGTTTTTCACGAAACGAAAAAAAAGAGAGCATACATGTAAACCATAAGTTGGTTTTTCCATCAAAATGTAAGGGTGCGTTTAGTACATTGGACAGAACAGTACAAAAACTGTTGTCTCGCCGTTTGCATGAAATTAGACTGGAATAAGACAGAACTGAGTGGGATAAAATTGCCTTTTTTCTGTCGTACTAAAGTTGGTAGAATAAATATTAGGGAGATGGGAAATATAGGTAATTTTACTAAACTACCCATGTCAAATTAAAACCCTAAAACTTTTCAAATTTCTTTCACCCACCTACCTCACTCTTGCCCGTTCAGTCTTGTCCATGCATACGAAACGCACCCAGAGCGACCCAACGGTCTCTTAAACTTTATCTCCACATATATATATATATATAGGGGCGGGTTCAAATGAGAACTCAAATTTGGTTGTGACGTGAGAACAAATGAGAGGGCGACACGTGTCATATTCAAACTGAATAATCAAAGAAATATCCAGACTAAATAAAACTAAATATAGTGTTTATTCAGTATGAATAATGCTTATTGAAACTGAATAAACACTATATTCAATTTTATTCAGTCTGAATATTTCTTTTATTATTCAGTCTGAATAATCTACATTCAGACACATGTCGCGCTTTCATTTGTCCTCACGTTCACAACCAAATTTGAGTTCGCATTTGAACTTTCCTCTCTCACTCTCTCTCTCTCTCTCTATATATATATATACACACTGTGTGATGCTAAAGAATAGTTCACATACTTCATTATGCCTGAGTCGTTGGACAAACTATTGTAAGATGAGTCTGGAAGTTGCTTAGTAAAAGACGAATCCGCGGGTCTCCAGGGAATTGCTGATAGAAAAAGACATTGAAATCACGTTTAACATATAGACATCTATAAGTCGAAATGCAAACACTACAATAAATTCCGCTTTGTAGGACGTCAAAGATGTCTAAGGGGCCGTTTACCAAACGCTTACCCGGGTAAGTGCTTACCGACAAAATTCAACACTATCACTTACTTAGCGTGTAAGATTTTTAGTCCATCAAAACGTTATCATGTAAGCTTTATGCAGAAAGCCAAGTTTTTTTTCAAACATGTCCCTCACAATTAAAAACACGCTCTTTCTATCTTCCCAATCTATATATAGATAGATTAATCCACACAGACAACTTTATCTATACAGGACTTAATGAAAAACCAACCAAACAACCCCTTGGACATAATATAGCGCCCCTATAAAACTGATTTTGTTGCAAAATGGAAATGAAAAGAGTAGAAAGAAAAACCTTTGGAACCAATTGGTAGCATATTTTCAGATGTAGCATTGGACGGTCTGTTACTTGGTCCAGGCGATGCATGTGTACGAAGAGGAGAGATGTATGGAGGAGGACGTGATGAAGCTTTCGTGGCTGAAATCTTTCCTTTAGAAATGACGTAAACCGTGCAGAAATTAGGCACCCCTTTCAATATACTTCCGGAAATATCTTTTGTTTTGAATCTCCTGAAACAACGATGAGATAATCTAGTGTAGATACTAAAATGATAATAAGTTTTTACTTTTTAGATTAATCTAGTGATAGTTGCTGAAATTATATTAATTGCAATTCACGCCAAAGATGTCTAAATGTCCTAGACTGCATTATAGGACTTAAGTTTATAGAAGGATGTATTTGACCATCCTAACAAGTTTTTTATAAAAAAAAGTGTCCGGTTAACTTTTTTAGTGGACACTTAATACAACATTTTTTATCGGACACTTGTTTTTATAAGACATTTTTTCAGATAATGTCACATAAAGAGGCTAATAGGGCACTTTATTTCAAAATTGTCTTAATAAACTTCTTTGAACCCCAAAAACGTTCTATCAACTTATTGTCACACTTTTACATAAGACACACAATTGTGAGAGCATCTCCACCAAATTCTCCAAGATATATATTTTTGGGATTTTTGCTCCACCAAATTCTCCAAAATGGAGAAAATAGGAGAGGGTGAATTTCTCCAAATATTCTTCCTACCAATGAGAATCCTTGATATTAAATATATTAATGATGTAATTCATATCATAATCTCCAAAATGAAGAAGTTGATGGAGATGAATATAAATTTTCTTTGGAGATTTTGACTTCTATGGAGAATCTGTTGGAGATGCTCTTAGATCCTATAAACTTAAGTCCTATAAAGAGATCTATTAGCAGATTTAGAAATATTTGGCATCCTATATATAAATCCCGATTTTATTGTAACAAAATCGGAAGTTCTTTCTGAATGGCAATTATAGTTCCTCTTTTACCGATAAATAGTGCTAATAATTGTATCTTTTAGATGGTGAATGAAGTAATAAATATGGACAAAAGTACATACTTGAGAAGACCTCCTTTAGCAGGAGCTCCAATAATTAGAACCTCTACGATTGATCGTGTGACAAACTCTACCAGCGCTTTAACAACGTCTGTATCTTCTAGCACCACTTCGTGGGATTTTATCTGTTTCATGAATCAAAAGTTAAAAAATATTCTTGAAATGTTAAAGGTGTCATTTGGTCGAATATAAAGGTTTAATTAGGAAGGGGACTAACTTCCTTTCTGGAACAAAAACATCGAAAAGGGAGGAAGAGTTCTCTGAGTTGTGAATCAGCATCGATCATAAGTGAGTCTTCAGGATTGTAATCAGCAATCTTATGAGGTTCTGCACACCATTAACAAACATTACAAGAGATATAAAGTCAGAGGTTCAAACCTCATGTGAGTATTTGATATGGATTTAAACATTTCAAGAAAAAAGTTGTTTGGCTACAAAGAAATTTACAACAAAAGGGTGCAAATGAATTTTTGCTGTTGAATGTGCAGCAAAAAGTTCACACCAATTTTGTAATCAAATTTCACACCAAATTTCAAAATCAAGCTCTCTTTTCTTGGAATTGAGAGGATACTAAAACATGATCAACCCTAAATTATATGGGTATGCCACCATTTTATGAAAGAACCCATATCCAGATTAACCTAAAATCTTTGTTATATATATATATGGAGAGAGAGAGATGATTACTTGGTGCGAAAGCAACAGAAGAAAAGGGAACAGAGTGTTTGATCTTGACATGAAGCAAATACACAATCTGGCCCCTGCCCACAAGATTATCAGCAGTCCATTTTAATGCACTTTGGCTTCCTTTATCCCTATCAATCGCAACTCCAATTACTTTATTGTTCATTTTTCCCTCCATAACCCTGATTATTTCATACCCACCAAATTAAAGAAACATGAAAACCCTACAAATCTTTATGCGTATTTTTCTCCCAAATCTTTCTTTAATCAGATGAAATTGTGATGATTCCCTTTGAACCTGTAGCTTTGCAAAAGACCTACAATAATAAGCACACTGCAAGATGGAAGCTTTCATCTGCAATTATTCCCATTCTCCACTTTCTTTCTTTCTTTCTTTCTTTCTGTAATGGGTTTCTTGAAATTTTACTTTTTCTTGATTTGTTTTACCCCCTTTGGCCTTGGTCATCTCAGTTTCATCCATTTTCTTTCTTTTTCCCTTTTTATTCTCTTGAAATATTTACTTCCATCCAATTGTAAGGGATCCATCTTTTGAGGGGTAAGCAACCATACAAAAATCCAAAATCGTATTTGAACATGGGGAGAAATAAAAGAATACCAGACTATACATGATTTATCTTTTCTCCCATTTTTACCCAAATGTTACTGGGTCCGTAATCCAAGTCCGTAAGTATTACGGACCACCCAAAACGGCGTCGTTTTAGGGCAAGTCCGTAAGTCAGGTCTGTAACTATTACGAACCCGACCCAAAACCCGGTGTTCATGCCGTTTTTAGACTTGGTGTTAAATGACCGATGCGGGTGCCGGGTGCAACCGGGTTTTTGTAAATAGTGTTTCTTAACAGACCATGTTCATCGTTCCCAAATCCCAATTTCCCATATACAAATAGCCAAAATTACATACATACAACTATGACACTGTAAATGCTTCTTAACGGGTAAGATATGATTTTCCGTCCCTGCTATGCTTATCCAGTAAGCACTTACCGGCATATAATTGATATTTGCATTTTAATTTAAATTATGACATTAATTGTACCGCGCAACTTTATTTATACCATCTTTTCATATTTCTAGAAAGATCCTTACACTACAAAACAAATGACTTTTACCCAGGGAAATTTCCGTCGGTGATTACCCACGGATCACCAAGAAAATACCAATGGTTCGGTAAAATTCAATGTTTTTCGAGAAAATACGTACCAACGGATCACCCAAACAATCCTTGGGTAATCTGTCACTGATTTGAATTACCCACCAGCAATTTACCCACCAAGTTTTGTGACGGTTTTATGAGGAATCACTCTTTAGTGACATATTTCCCAGGAAAATGTCTGTAAGCAAAAGTCTTTCGTTTAGTAGTGTTATTTCTTGTTATTGTTTTATCAAAAAAAATTAATTTTCCAAGAATTCTGTTTTTAAGACCTTTTGCTTTGAATCTAAAAAGACTATATAAATTTTGATCGAAAACCAAACCAATAACGTATTGAACTGCAAAAACAATTACGAATTGGTTTATATCATGAGGACAACACAATCACAAGGGTCATGTAAAACGATAACATGACATAAAAACGTTGAAATACTGTTTATTTACATCTATTATATATCTCCACAAAGGATTTAAATTTGGCAAAAATTAACTACTTTCTTGAACCAACTTGATCAAAATAGAGATTAATTTAACGTTTCAAGTATTTAACGCTCTTTGGAAGGTTGCGGATGACATTACTTTTCATGTCTATTTTGGTTCGCATTGTCTCTACCCTTGACCTATTATTCATCTGCTCCATCAACTTCTTCGTCACCATCTTCTCTTTAGACTGCACGGTTGACAAACACACGCTCCTATACCTGGATATATATACACACACATGTTTAATATTATACATAAATAAACTAAATCAAATAAACCCAGTATATACCAGTAATTCATAATTTGACCCCAAAAGTTACATTGTAAACAAAAATAACGGATATGGAGGCTTACTTGGAAGCCAACATAGCAGTAGTGGCAATTCTGTTTGGAGAGGGGCGTGGTTTTTGGCGATAATAACGCAAATATTCTCTGGAACCAATTATTTTGGTTGATATTCTTCTATCATCGTCGGTTGGTCTAGTTATGATGAGTTCTGAGCTGCCAGCTCCAAGTTGTATCGCGTCACCTATGTCATCAGCAATGGCGAGCTGCTTCCCGTTTCCATCTATGTAACTAGAATCATATATAAAACAAATATCATATATATATATATATATCGCATTACAGTAGAATTGAAGCAGCAGCTATATCGGTGAAATCCCTTTTTGTCGGATTTCATTACAACTAGAATTTTGGAAACAAATTAAAAAAATTGAGTACCTGCTGCTATAATCATAGAAGTCGTCTAATTCACCTTCTTCTTCTTCATCCAATGGATCACCATAATGCACTTTGCAATGATTTTTTGCCACCATATGATACCTAACAGCTTCCAGACTGTCAAATGGACGGCAAATATGTTTGCAATACAAACATTTGTAATCACGTTTAACCTGTACGTACGTAAAAAATACCATAATATTATAATTAGCCTAGCTCTTGGGAATTTTGAAAAAGAAAATGAAGGAATGCAATTAAATAGTATATATATATAGATATAATACCTGAAGTCCAAGATGGGTAAAAAGGCCAATTGGATCTTTTAGGTACTCAATATCAGGTATGAAGAAACCATGATGTTTGTGCATATGAATCATACATTTTTTAATACTTTTATTCTTTTTGTCACACATAAAACAACTTGTTGGATCTGGATCATCCTTGCCCTCATCTCCATTTATCTCCATATGGTTCAAAGCTACCAAGTCGTCACTCAATTCCTCTTCTGGAACCCCTGCCATCTGAATCAGATATTTGAAATTATGACAAAAGATATATATATATATATATATGTATATATATAGTAGTAACAGATCAAATGAAGAGGTAACAACCATGTTAAATAAAAACCATTAATCAATTTTTAACACATTGGTATATATTATAAATAGAGCATATATATATAAAAATGGTTTATTTCAGTGTAAGATTCAAATCGTTCCAAATATCATATTATAAATAATGGTTTCTTTCAAAGTAAGATTCAAAGGAAACAAATTAACACTGATCAACTCATTAAAGAAGAGGGAAAATAAATGAAGGAAGTTGAACAATGGAAATAATTGGCCAAGAAAAAGTAGAAAATTGGAACCTTAAATAACTTAGAAAGAGATCTATATAGCAACTGTTGTTTACAAGGACCAGACAATTAATTAGAGAGCATTAAACAATTTGTATTATTAACATACTCACCAACTAATTAACTATACTTAGTTGATATTAATTTATATCATCAAAACAAGTCTTCAACATTGTCACCACTCATAAAGACAAAAACTAACTATTATTAATCAAAAAAGACCAAAATCGCTCAGAAGTTACATATAATATATATATATAGAGAGAGACAGAGAGAGATACTGAAAAATTCTGAGATTGGATATGAATAACACAAACATCATCGATCAATTAAATTTCAATCCCCAACGAAACAAATTCCCAGTAAGCTCCTCTACTTACTCTTATAAAGCAATTAACAACAAGTTTTAAACTTCGATAAAAAATACTTTGATTAAGTAAAAGAGAAATCAGGAATATGTGTGTGTGTGTGTCACATTATCGAGTGCAAAAACAACTAATTTTATGATCGTTGCAGAGAAAACCAACCGATTTTATACCACAATTGAGTCCAAATCCAAATTTTACATCAACGGATTTGGTAACCATTGATTAGGTTAACCGAAAAAGAAATTGAAGAGAGATTATAGATTATATAATTTACCTTGCGTTGGAGGTTTTGCGGTGCCATTCAGAGTCGTAATTGAAACTTGAAAGGCAAGGTTTAAAGGCGGAGGACGTCGGTGGGAATAATTTTTTTGTGTATATACGAAAGACAGGTTTAATATTTGTTAATTGTTATCTTTATTAATTGTTATCTTTAATAAATTAAAAAGAAAATAACTTTGGAATTGTTTTGGAATTTATTTCTTTTTCTTATTTATCTATTTACAAAGTGCTATTTTAAGTTGGAAATCGTTGAAGGATTAATGTATAATCGTCAAAATGGTGTGATGATAGAAATATATCTAAATCTTTTAGAGTTATTGTTGGGTCACCGATGATTTGGTGATGAACCACCTGCCTTTATATGAATGAATTTTTACAGGTTCTTTTGAAGGTCTGAAATATGCTTCAAGTATTGAAGAGTCAAAGACTATTCAATCAAGGGGTTGTACATCAAAAAGTGGAATTTTGGATGTATCAACCAACTTCAATATTCAGACCATCTTGCCAAGTCAAGATTGGGTCACCAATATAGTGGGTCACCGATGGTACACTCAAAAGTCATCAAAAGTACTAAGGACATCAAATAAGATGAGGTCATCAAGTTTGATGTCATGGTCACCGACACTATGATATTGGTCACCGAAATTGCAGGTATATTTTCTAAGGCTGTGATATCAACTCACAAGGGTATACACTTTTGTCACTTAGTGAAAGAAGAAGTTATCAAGCAAAGTGTATACTTATCAACTCCAGCCTTATAAGGTATCCACCGATGTGATACATAGTGAGATGTATCACTTAGCAATTTCAAAGAGATAAGTTCTTGACTCACATCAAATGCAAGACACGTGAGCCAGCAAGAACTTGGGCACCAAGCCTTAATTAAAGACATTCTCTTTTATTCTTATAAAAGGAATATTTGTCTTTTAGCTAAAAGGCTTGATGGGACTTCACAGAGCATGAAGAAAAGAAGATAAAGTTATCCGACATTACGTGCTACAAGGAATGGTTCATCCATTATTCTAGTACAAAGGAAGTGGTCTCTTCCTTTGTCCATCAGATAATCTTCCAGCTAATGAAACCTTGACAGCTGTCCACTTGCATCCCATGCATGGACACTATAAAAGGAGATGAAGTCCTTCCCGTAAATCTCACGCTTTCAACAAATCTTGAGTGATTATTTGTTTGATCGTGGCAAAGCCGTGTGCTATAACGGTATTGTTTTAACTTGCTTAGTGTAATAGTTAATCGTTATGTTTGTGTGTTTAGTTTGATAGAATAGTCTGCCTGTTCTTTTCCGCATCAAACTATCTGTGTGTAAATTTTTAATATTTATATTAAAAAATTTAAAAAGAGTATATTCTGTGTGTTTTATATTCAACCCCCCCTTCTACAAAACCCTCTCTTAGTTAGCCATCTCTCTTTGGGAACTAACAGTTATTTATAGAGTAAATTTTGTAAATCTAATTGTTTTTCTCTTTCCTTTTCTTACTTTAAATCTTGATGAGTAAATCATTTTTATATAGTAAGATGCATAAAAAGATACCGATGTTAAGTTCCTAATAGCATCTCTAAGAGTTATGCTAAAATAGAAAAAAAAAAGTTTTTAATAACTTTTTTTGCTTCAAGAACTATGTTATTTTGTATGCTAAAATAGAAAAAAGAAAAGAGAGAAAAATATATTGATTATTTGAATAATATAATAAACATTACAATCTCTAAAAATAGAATAGTTGTTGGAGTTGTAAGTACATTTTTTTAGAGATTTTGATTTTTCTTATTCTATTTTAGAATAAAATATAATATAACTCTTGAAGATGCTCTAAGAAAATATTTAAATTTTGTCATAAGCCAATAACTTTTATATACCATATATTTAAACATTCGTTTAAATTTTGTCAAGCAAATATTTTTTTAATGACTCAAGAATTGAGTATTTTTTGTGCATGCGTAATTGAAATCAAAATCGTATATGTAATATATTCCATATATATTATCATTGATTTGTTTGTTTACATTTATTTATAATTAAAATCTTGTATCTATAAATGAATAAATATCTATATCCTTAAATAAAGCAATTTAATTAGCATTGATATATATGATTTATGATTTGTGGAGGTTTTTTTTTCCTTAAACTCCCCCTGATCGTAAGCAAATGTGGTTTTAGGTTTACGCATCATCGACAATCGAATCAACCAACCAACCAAAGCTCATAATTTCTTCACAAATTCAAACATATGTATCCACGCCTAAATTTTATCAAATTTCCAAATGATTATGAACCATTATTGTGAATGAATTCATTGGAGATCGATGGATTAAGAGAATGTTAGTTAAGAAAATGACCGTACCATCACGAGAAGAGGTTTCTTCTTGTTCATTCTATCAACGATTTTATGTTAATTTCATTGATGTGTGTAGTAGTTAATAATATCGATATCGATATATAGTACACTACTAGCAAAAATTAATACGAGAAGAGAGCATTTTGACCAAATTAAGGACCTTTGCTCTAGCGGTGTGAGCTTTTCGTGGGTTCAAGTCTCACCAAAGACGAGCTTGTGAGTTTATTTGTTTCATTTGCCGTATATAAATATTATATACTTAAAAAAGCATTTTGATATAAGACAGTCTGATCTAAAAGCGTTACTATAGGTTTATAGGACCATTTTAAGCGTTTTAACATGCTTTTTAGGACATTTTTAAATTAAAGTGTCCTATTACGTATTTTTATATAGAGGACACTTTCGAGAAATATCTTATAAACGCTTGTGTTTACATGACACTTTTTCAAATAATGTCAAATAAAATAGTCAATACGACATTTTATTCAAAAACACCTTAAAAAACTTTTTAAAACGCCTAAATGCGTCTTATAAACCTACCGTAAGACTTTGAAGTTTTTTTGGTTTGGTCCTATGTAAATTTAAGTTCCATAAAGTATTTTTATTAAAACTTTGCTACATCTGCAGAAGTGGCAAAAATATTGAAGAGGTGATTTGATTAACCAATGTTAGAAAATAGTATTTGGTTCATGGACCCTTAAGAAAAGGCCATCAGATAATAAGACTAACAACCTTCTAAGCAGCATTGCTTGATATATTCATGAAAGGTGCCATGTTCCATATTTAGTTCGCTTCGTTGCATTAAAACTCAACATGTATGAAAAACACTTTCATTACCACATCCAAGTAATTGATTTGAATTTTGAATTACAGAGTGCAGATTTTCATTTGTTGAATTAATATATGCGGAGCTATTTGGCCGACAACACGAAAAAATCCGGCTGAAAAATGGACTTTGATCATAACAATGTTAGATCCGTGATAAACGAAGATAGATTAAGCAGCTTGCCAGATGAGCTTATTCATCAAATCCTCTCTTTTACCGACACTAAATTTGCCGTTCAGACGTGTTTGTTGTCTTCAAGATGGAAGCTTATTTGGACATCAATGCCTTATCTCAACCTCTCCTGTTGGCATTTCGGTTCTTTACCCAAATTTGCAGAATTCATAACCAATCTTTTATCTCATCGAAACCATCAAATAGAAGTGACTTTAGTAAAGCCAACTTTCCATGGAGCAGCTAGTCAGGTTTTTGTGAGAAAGATTGCAAATTATGCGTTCTCTCACAACGTACAAGAGCTAACCATGGTTATTTTTCCCAAAAAGAACCATGAATTTCCTCCTTGCCTCTTTAGCTCCCAGTCTCTTAAACATTTCTCTTTGCATAACTACTGTTTGGCACCTTGCGTTACGCCCAAAACACCTTGGGATTTTCCATCTTTAACATCTTTGCATCTCAAAGAAGTCACATTGTGTGATGATGATAACACCTACAAGTCTGTTGATCTTTTCTCCAAGTGTGTCAACTTAAAGAACCTCACTTTACATACTTTCTTTGTCCACAATTTCGAGGTTTTTGACATCATTACCCCTCGACTTTCTGATCTCACGCTTATTGATGGCAGAAATTTGAATATCGTCAATTTGGTTGCACCTCAACTTGAGAATCTCACTATAGTTGATTGCTCAATCAAGAACCCGATTGCGCCACCTGGACTTTCAACTTTGTGTTACAGAGGTTATCCTCCTTCACAGTCGTCTAAAGAGGGTTTTCGTTCTCTTAACAAAGTGACTATCTATTTGTATACGAGTATTCCGTGTGAGGAGAAAGATGCTCGGAAGACTATTAACCTGCTTCACGAGGTTTGCAGCGCCAAATTTCTTGCACTTAACACTGGCATTATTGAGGTATGTTGATATCATATAAGTTATTTAATTATGACATGTAGTGGGGAAATTGCCATAGTTTGATATATAAAATACTTGTTAAAAGAATATATGGGCATACAATCTATATATGTTGATATTCATATGCATCTTTAACATATTTATATTTTGTCATCTTTGTTCGTGTTTCAGGCTTACTGCTCTACTGGTTTCAAGCAAGACCTAGCCTCGCAGTGTATTTCCTCATTTCCGGATTTACTATCACACCATCCTTCTCCTTTTAGCAATTTAATTTGCTTAAATATAGACGCAGGCGGGAGGAAGGATGTATACAAAGTAAAAATTCCCACTCAAGTTAGAAACTTTTTTGCTTGAGAACTCTCCAAGTGCTACTTTCATCATGGATTTACCTGAGGTACTTTCATCACGATCATATATTCTTACAAGGCTTGTGGCATACTGGTTAAGGCTTGTAGGGGATGAGGCTAGATAACCCATCTACCCCAGGTTGGAATCCAGGCACAAACAACTTGTGGCCACTGGGGAATTATCTCAGGGCTGCATGCTTTAACAGTCTTAAAATTGCCATGGATTAGTCTAGGCAAATGCCTAGGACACCCTTTCCAAAAAAAAGGATCATATATTCTTAATAGGTTCTTTGTATCACTTTTCGTTCAGGTATTTTGGCAACTACATAGTTTTGGGCAGGCCTTGGTTCTATAAACTTAAGTTCTATAAAAATTTCTATTACTACGCTTAGACATTTTAAGCATCCTATAAAGCCAAATTTTTTTGTAGTGAGTCTTGTGGCAAAGTATGGCAGTAAATCTTGGATGAACAATCAAATGACATTCTTGTAAACACTGTAGGCACCACCACCTACAAAATCAACACACCTGAAAGAGGCTAGGGAGGAAAGGATGGCCCTGCTGGTTGCAGATATTGAGGCTTATATGACGGAATTGCAAGCATCGTTAGAGCTGAAAAAGACGCAAATTGAGAAAAATAAGCAGCACAAATCAAGCTTCGAGAACGTTATAGAAAAATTACATGTATTGATCAAGCAAAAAACGATAAAAAATGATCAACTGGAGATCGAGAAGAGCCACAATGCAGAAACAGAAATGCAAATGCAAGCTGATCAAAAAAAGGTGCAGATCGAGAATGAGCGGGTACTGGCTGAACTGATGGCACAGATCCATGAGTCATTTAAAGTTATATGGGATCTGTTTAAACAAGAAGCTAAACACGCTTCATCCATCGATCGAGAGAGGGCCCTGATGAAATATTTATTTAAAGGCTTGACTAAGCGAAAAAGGGCTGAGATCGGAGAACGCTACTATCACGTGTTTGAAGAATTCGTAGCACAAAATGATCTTCTAATCTCAGAGTTGGTGCCTTTTAAAAATATCATCGATGATTATGAAAAAATTATGTCTGATAACATCTCAATGTTTCAAGGTATTTCACATTGCAAAATTTCTCTGGCATCACAATTAGCGTCTTCTTCTTCTTCTTCATCGGCAATTATAAGTTTTGTTTTCTTAATTGATCGACTCTGCACATTCGTAGCCATGGTTCGATAACTAATATATGTGTGTTTTTAACTTGCTTTAATGTTAGATTCCTACACCCTCTGCCTCGAATACCAACTTTATGCCGTGACCCACGCCACCCAGGTAACCACTCTTCGATATAACACCAAGGAGGGTCACCAATCTTTAAATTTGGAGAAGTCTCTAGATTAAAGAAAGAGAATAATATTTAATTTTTTCACACCAATAAAAAACATTGAAATTAATTGTTTAAGAGACAAAAATTTGTTAAATGTGTTAGAATATTTAATTGATATAACTAATGTTTGAATTTCTAATATAAAGCGTTGTTGGAGTTAGATGTAATTGTTTTAAGATTTTGGCTTTTAGTACTCCATTTTAGAAAAATTATAAATTATACCCAACGGTCCACCAACAAATTTAATCTTCATTAATGTACAGAAAAACACAACATTGGCAACGGATTTGGAGAAAAATCTTGGGCCTAAAAAGCAAAACTCGTTGTGTGTTTCAACTGGTTTCGTGAATTCGTTCTCTTCATTACACGCATCCTTTGTGAATTCATTCTTTTTATTTAAGCATTATCTTTTGGATACCGATGTAAATCTCCTACCTTGCGGAATCGAACGTCTACAAGTACCATGAATCGGGATTCATACCAATTCTTCACTACTAGAAAATTGAGTATTTTCAAGGGAAAATGTCGTTGAAAATTTTCTACGAATTTTAGAGGATTATTGACATAATATAAATTTTCTACGTATTTTCAACGAATTTCCGTTGAAAATCTCTCACAAACATATATGCATTTTCAACCAAATTTTTTTCAACGGAATGTCTCGTCAAAAAGTTTTTGGTTGAAAATGCATTTTGTGAGAGATTTTCAACGGAAATTCGTTGAAAATTCGTATAAAATTTATGTTTTGTCAATAATCCCTTTAAAATTCATAGAAAATTTTCAACGACATTTTCTGTTGAAAATTTTCGTTGAAAATACTCAATTTTCTAGTAGTGCTTGTTGGAATCAAATTTGACTGGATCTTTTCTTAATCTTACCAAACTTTCACGATGTGTTAGATTTACTTGGTTTGCTTGATTTGTTTTTTTTTGTTGCTAAGCATTTCAAGGTACTTGATAACGACTATCTCTATGCAATTACATCATAATAGTGGTGTATATTCGGCTTGTTTAGTTTGGTTTTTTTCAATATTCTATCTTATTCAAATCAAAATGTTTCATATTTTAGGCTATTTTTTCTCTTTAGCCTTGTATACCACAAAACTATTTTCTTTTTGCTAGAAAAAAAATACATACATTCATTGGTATCGGCCGATTAAACAACTAGCTTTTTTCGTAAAAATAGAATGTTTAAACGAGAATAACAACTAAATAAGATAGCATGAAAACGATCAAATCACATGTGATTTTACACTAAGGGTCGTTTACCAAAACTTACCGGTGTAAGTGCTTATCAAAAAAATTCTAGACTATCATTTACTTAATTACCTGATAAGATTTTAGTCTACCAAAATGATATCGTATGCATCAATTTACCGGGTAAGCGCTAACCATGATAAGAACCATCGCCCTCGCTTACCAAGTAAGACTATCGTTTTATTATAACAAATCACAACCGGTATTACATTTTATCATATAAATAAAAATTAGTTTTAAAGTAAAGCTGTAAAGTAAAAAGTACACATCAATAAGAAAGTACTTTTCTTTTAATTTATGTTTAAAAATATTTTTTTAAATGACATATTATGAGTATAAGGCCAATAATCAACTAAAAGTCATAAAAATGTTATAAAGTTATAAAAATCGAGATAAAAATATTTTTTTATATATTTTTTTTTATCAAAATCTATAATTTAAGATAATTTTACACATATGTTTGTGTTTACCTTATGAGATAATTACATATTTTTTTGGATATATTTAACTAGTGAAACAAAAAATATGTGTAAAAAGTATTTATATGGTGAAACAAATAAATGTGAAAGTTTCACGTTATGAAACAAATATATGTAAAATAATATTTTAAATCCTAGCATTTGATGAAAATGAATCATGAAAAAAATTATTATTATATCGGTTTTCACGAGTTTATAACTTTTTGTGATTTTTATTTGATTTAACCCTTATGGGTATATAGCCTAAGTATATAGGTTTATTTAAATGTGTATTATATGGTTTTCGAAAAGATATATATTAAGACATACTTTTAAAACATGTCACCTTTTTATGTACTTTAATTACGTTAATTAATTTTAGTTATTAAAAAAGAAAAAAATTTAAATTATATATATTAGTTACTAAAAACTTAGGGGCGGACCTAGCATGGTTCACAGGTGGCACGAGCCATCGTATTATATCTTCATCGAAAGATAAATTTTTTGGATTTATTAACGGTGCAACCGTATTGTTGTAAGGGTGCTCTTAAATAATTTGAAACTGAACTCATGACACAAATAGGGTTGTTGGTGTAGTGGTTTTTTTCAATTGAATTAAAATTTCTTATAGATATGGTCTTGGGTTCAATACTTGTTAGATGTAAATAATTAATTTTTTTAGGTAACAATTCTATATAACATTTAATAACATATCAAATACTTTATTAATTTCGTACTTAAATAACATTTAATAAACACTCTATTAACTTCATGTTTAATCCTTAACTTTCCCAAGTCTATTTAATTTGCTTTTAGTTATTAAAAATCATCAATATTAAAAACTAAAAAACTCCTAAAATAAACAAAAAAAAACCGAAAAAACTTCTAAAATCAACAAAAAAAAAAACCGAAAAAAATCCTCGAAATCGATAAAGAGCTTAAAAATCTAAAAAAAACTCTTGAAATCAAACAAAAAATTTAAAAAAAATCCCTTGAAATCAAGGAAAAAACTTTAAAAATCCTCTGAAACGGTATAATTGAGATAAAAACACATAAAAAGATATTGACCGTTAGTAAAAACGTAAAGGCACATCGATTTAAACCGTATTTTTTATAATAAAAAAATTTCTATGTTATATAGTGCCACCGTATAATTTTTTTTTGGATCCGTGCCTGTAAAAACTGATAAATGTTTCTCTAAATCACTCATTCTTTCTATCGAGTATTGTCACTAAGCCTGGAGAGTGTTGAAAAACATTGTTTTAACAATATTGTGCAAATCTTGCAGCTCAAGGTACAACTAAAAAATGCATGTACTTAATTTTGGATGAAGGTCTCATTATTCATTTGTTGGACACGAGACTTGCTACACAATATAAAGCCATGAACTTGCTCCCCAAGTTTGGTTTCTTCTTCTTCTTCTCAAAGTTTATTTGTTAGTTTTTGTTTAATTTTTTTTGAACGACGTTAGTTTTATTGAAACTAGTAAAGTGCTAGAAAACAGTTAAATTTTTGTTTAATTATTATATTTTAGTAACTTTGTATTTAGTAAACTTTCGGGTAGTTGATTTGTTGATGCAAGTATCTTGTGAACACGTTGTGATTTCTCCTTGTTAGTAATAAATCGATCTCTATCACCCCGACACTAGAACCATGTTAAATCTCACCGTCTCATTTTTTGTGCCGCTTTGTTATCTTGATCGTATATTTGATAAAACTGATACATTTACGCTTGTGGATCAATATGAATCATTAGGCTGCAATATACAATATTTAAATCTCATTAATCCACATTTGTTGTATCGGGTCAATTTCAATATGTGGTTTGCTATTATAAGTTTGTGATCGTAAATCACTTGAGAATACAACATTGAGACTGTGATCGGTCCTACAAAGAGTTAGTCCTAAAGCAACATCAATATAAGCAAAATTAAACCTAAAGAGTTATCCCTAAACCTAAACAAATTAATCATAAGAGTTAGCCCCAGGTCTAAACAAAATTCACTGCAGTTTTAATGTTTATGGGTTCACCTAGAAAACTTATGATTTCACATTAAGAACCTAAGACGAATTACACTTAATCCTATACTTTTTGGCTCGTCCTACTTACAGTTGTCGTAAACGGTGATGCTTAGAAGGGAAGGAGGATGTTGTTGGTAGGGGAGGTGGAATCCGACAAGAAGGTTGGTCATGGTGGAGTCCATCGCAGGTTGAGTGAGGTTGGGTTCGAGCTTGACACATACACAAGTGCAACAATGTGGCCATGATCTTTTGGGGAGGGAACGCTCTAATCCTCAATGGATTTCAGAGGGAGGGGGGGATATCCCAGAGAAAGAGAGAATGAGTAGGCATTTTTTTCCTAAAAAAATAAATAAAATGACTATTATGCCCTTATCGTCACGAATAAGGTGTAAATACGTTAGATTAACACTACTAGAAAATTGAGTATTTTCAACGGAAATTAATTTTCAGCAGAAAATGTCGTTGAAAATTTTCTACGAATTTTAGAGGATTATTGACAGAACATAAATTTTCTACGAATTTTCAACGAATTTCCGTTGAAAATCTCTCACAAACATATATATGCATTTTCAACAAAAAAATTTCAACGGAATGTCTCGTCAAAAAGTTTTTGGTTGAAAATGCATTTTGTAAGAGATTTTCAACGGAAATTCGTTGAAAATTTATGTTTTGTCAATAATCCCTTTAAAATTCATAGAAAATTTTCAACGACATTTTCCGTTAAAAATTTTCGTTAAAAATACTCAATTTTCTAGCGGTGTAAGGAGATCAAATCCAAAATAAAATGCAAAGGTAGAAGGTTTTGTTGTAATAAATGTGGTTGTTAGATTATATTGTTTTGTATTTCGTTTCTGTCTTTTGCCAATAGTTTAGGGATCTATTTTGTCTTTTGTTATAACTTTTTTATATGTAGTTTAGTTTTCTCCTGGTTGGGAATCGGATCGAATCTTTGGCTCCAAGTTTCATCTTCTTTGTAATCAAATCTAGGAACCAATTTCGTAATTCTCAACAAACAATAGGGACTAAATTTGTAATTCACTCAAAAGCTATTTATTGAAAGAGAGATCGGACTTTTGTTCGTGGAGGGTTTTCTCAAACGCCCGCTGATACGCTGATACGATACGCATATGTGGGTTTGGGTTCACGCATGATCGACAATCGAATCAATCAAAGGGGCATCGGCCTCATAGTTTCTTCACAAATTCAAACGTAAGTATCTCTCAAACAGTAGTTTTCCATCATCCACGCATAAATTGTGTCAAATTTCTACCAACTTTGCAATGGAGGAACCAGCGGATTGGAATTTCTCCTTGTCGATGATTTACTGGTTTAGTACTTTCCGAATGATTATGAATCGTTATTATGAATGAATGTATCGAAGATTGATGGATTAAGATTTAAGAGAATGTTAGATTAGAAAACGACCGTACGATCAGGAGAAGGTGTCTTCTTGTTCATTCTTTCAGCGATTTTATGTTAATTTCATATTGATTTGTGGAGTAGTTAATAATATCTGAATCGATACTAGCAAAAGATCGCTACTTGTGTTCAAGAGAAAAGTAACCTTCTATTGTTCAAATTTCAAGATTTTAATGAATGTTTTAGCTTTTTAAATTCGAAGGGTTATTTTTCAGGGGAATAGTTGTTACTTTTCTTACGTAATCCGTATTTTATTAGTGATCAAAACAATTCTTATTAAGTTTTAAAGTTGCATGAATAGGGTTTGGTTCGGGTGAGAAGGAGAGTTAAGGTGACAAATGTAAGAAGGGATCTCTGTCCTCGGATGCACATTAGGATGAGTGCACCGAGATGCACCAGATCAACTCCTTTATAAAGCATAATTCATGGGTGGGTATGAGATTAAAAGTGATCAATGATTCAGATCTCTTCTTACGCTTCTCGTCTTAACTCTCATTCTCACACGAACCTAAGCCGGCATGAATAACCCATTTGACATTATTGTTGTTTATTTTGTGTTGGACTGTTGGTGTATTTCTATACACTTCCATTAATTGGTGAGACGAAGGACCGTGTGAGAATAAGAGTTAAAAGGTGAGAACCGTAACCTTGATCACTTTTAATCTCGCCCCCACCCTATGAATTGCACTTCTCACTGGAATTGATCAGGTGCATCTCATTAGTGTTGATCTTTAATTGGATTGATCCAATGGTGTAGATCTCTTCTTATCACCAGAACCCAACCCTAATTGGTGATCCTACTAATCTTACTATTATTTCTATTCAAACAGAATCAGGGAGTTTTTGGTTGAGTGAATCAAAACTCTCATTTTATTCACATCTTAATCTTTTATGTTAGGTTTGTTATCATGAAATACAAGTTTTGTTTTTTGTTCTTAGGGTTAAATGCTCACAATAGCAACGTTTACACGCAAATTTTCTTTCAGGCAATGTATGATTTTTAATGCAGAGCAACAACAAACTTTAAATTTTGTTCATTGTAGGCAATGTACTTATATCATTATAGCATACTTTAAGTTTCATGAGGTAAATTTAATTTGTTGCTAAACTTGGATGAAAGAAAATGCATTCTTAAAAACTTCAAGTTTCATTACATTACTTGATGCATGGTTGGTGCCCTGTTCTATCCTCATTTGCATTATAACTCAACATGTATAAAAAGTATATTCATTATCATCCAAGTAATTAATTAGAATTTTACATTGTGGAGTGCAGATTTTCATTTGATATCGAACTCATGTAACACGCAGAGCTGAAAGAGAAGTGACGATGGTTATTTGGCCAATAACACAAAAGAAGTAAATATGAAGATGCATGTGGATCTTAAAACTTTGATCAAAATACAAGAAAATTAGGATTCTAAGTACATGCTTGACTGGATATAGATTAGAAGAGTTATAGCATAGAAATGGATTTCGATCATGAGAATGTTAGATCAGCTAGAAACAAAGATAGATTAAGCAGCTTGCCAGATGACCTTATTCATCAAATCCTTTCTCGTATCGATAGTAAATTCGCTGTTCAAACGTGTTTGTTGTCTTCAAGATGGAAGCTTCTGTGGACATCAATGCCTTTCCTCAACTTCTCCAGTCGCCATTTTAGTTCTTTACCTAAGTTTTCCGAATTTGTGACCCATGTTTTGTCTCATCGCAATCATCAAATAGAAGTGACTTCAGTTAAGCTATCTTTCCATGGAGAAGCCGATCAGGCTTTTGTAAAAAAGATAACCAATTATGCATTCTCACACAATGTTCAAGAACTAACTGTGGTTAGTTTCCCCAAAAACCACCATGAATTTCCTCCTTGCCTCTTTAGCTCTCATTCTCTTAAACATTTCAACTTAAGTTGCAATTTTCATGTACTTTGCCTTGCACCCAAAACACCTTGGGATTTTCCAGCTTTAACGTCTTTGCATCTAGATGCAGTTAGATTTTGTGACAAAAACACCAGAAAGTCCGTCAATCTGTTTTCCAAGTGTGTGAACTTAAAGAACCTCACTTTAGAAAGTTTTGTTGTCGAGGCTGTAGAGGGTTTTGACATTATTACCCCTCGACTTTCTAATCTTACGCTTATTAAGGGCAGATGCTTAGAAGTCATCAATCTGATTGCACCTCAACTTGAGAATCTTACTGTAATTGATTGCTCAATTAAGTACCTGAATGCACCACCAGGACTTTCATCTTTGTACTACAGAGGTTATCGTTTTTCGCCATTGTCTAAAGATCGTTTACATTCTCTGAAGAAAGTGACTATCTGGCTGTCTATTTATTGTTCTAACATGCCATATAAGGAGGAAGATGCTCGTAAGACCATTAACATGCTTCAAGAGGTTCAAAGTGCCAGATTTCTTACACTTAATGCTGACATTGTTGAGGTATGTTGATATCATATAAGTATAGACGTCATTTATGACATGTAGTAGGTAAATTTTGAACATCCTGATTTCAACTATGGAAATATTCTTGTGCATCCCTGTGAAGGAAGTATACAAAACGAAAAGGGAAAGAGTATGAGACTAATACATACTTTATTATTCGATTTCCTTCGTGAAAGATATTCAATTTTAGCTTTTGATATATATGGCATAATCATATAACCTCAATTTTTAGCCGGTTCATTCTAGTGCATATACAATATATATATATATATATATATAGAGAGAGAGAGAGAGAGAGAGGGAGGTTCAGGGGAAAACCCCCTACAAATGAAAAACTAAGGAACACCCTGATAACCATTTATATGGACGGTAATGCACATCAGCACATGTGCATACACGTAATTGAAGCCGTTTCTTGGATTTATGCACGTGTGCATGTTATGCGTATGTGCATACTAGACAAATTGCTTACAAATTACTTGTATGCACATGTGCATACCGTCCAAATGAAAGGTTATCAAGTGTCCCTAGGTTTTTCATTTTTTTGAAGTTTTCCCTAAACGTAACCTTATATATATATATGTGCATCTTTAACATATATATTTCTTGTCATCTCTGTGCAGTGTATTTCCTCATTTCCGGATTTATTATCACGCCATCCTTCACCTTTTAGCAACTTAATTTGCTTAAATATAGACTCCAGCATGAGGAAGGATGCATACAAAGTAAAGATGTCCACTGAAGCTAGAAACTTCTTGCTTGATAACTCTCCAAGCGCCACACTCATCATGGAATTACCGGAGGTACTTTCTTCAGAATGGTATATTCTTAATAGGTTCCATGTATAGTGCTTTTTTTTATTTTCTTTATATGTAACCTTCGATATTTGGTAGTAGCTCTTGAAACATATTTGATTCCAGAATAAGGGTATTTGATTTGAGGTTGTTTTATGTCAAAATATGGCAATAAATCTTGGATTCTTGTAAACTTTGTAGGCACCACCTACAAAAGCAATGCAGCAGAAAGAGGCTAGGGGGAAAAAGAAGGCCAAACTGGCTGCAGAGATTGAGAGTCATATGATGGAATTGCAAACATCCCTAGAGCACAGAAAACTTCATTTTGAGACAAAGGAGCGGTTCAAGTTAGGCTTTGAGGACCTTATGGTAAGACTCGAGGTGTTGAACAAGATTCAAATCGTGTCCGAAAGGACTTTAATCGAGCAAGTGAAGGAATCTGCTGAAATCCTCAAGGCAGAAATGCAAATGGAGGTTTTCCAAAGAGAGATAAGAGGCAAGGGGGTGCGGGCCCAACTGGTTACACAGATTGAAACCTGTGCTGGAGTGTTGCGGGCCCTACTCAAACAAGAATGCGAAGAATCTGAGTTCATTTTTTCAAGGAAATTCGTGATCGGATTATTGTTGGATAATTTGGCTAAGCGACAGAGGACTGAGATCGAAGCTTGTTATTCTCGTCTGCTTCAAGAATCAGAAGCACGTTCTGTTCGTCTAATCTCAGAGAGGGATACTTCTTGCCAAATCATTGATGCTTATGAAAAATTCTTGTCTCGTATGGCATCATCATAACCATATTCTTCTTGCTCGAAAATAGTAAGTTTCTTGTAACCTTTTTGCAAGTTGGAGGTCTTAATCAATGTTTTAAAACCCGGGTTAACCCCGCCGGTCGAACCGGTTGGACCGGGACTCGGGGTAGCGACCGGGTTAACTAATGCCGGGTTAATGCATATGACCAGCCTGTTTCAACCCGGCCGGGTTTCTCAAAACCCCGGTTAAACCGGTGGTAAACCCGTTTCTCAAACCCGGTTAACCCATTTTTATATTAAAATTCAAAAAAATTTTAAAAAAATATGTATTATGTGTGTTTTTTAATGTCTTTGGATTGATGTAAAGCTTGTTGTTTGTGTATTTTTAATGTTGGAATTTGTGGACGTCAAATTATTACTTTATATATATATATATGTATGTACGCAGGAAAATGAAAAAAATACAAGAGAATTATTGAAACCGGTTAACTCGGTGATTGAATAGGTTGAACCAGTTAACCCGAAACTCGGTCACCCCACCAGGTCAACTAAAAACCCGGGTTTTAAAACATTGGTCTTAATGGAAACAAGCTCTCTACTTCTCGCCTTTTTCGGGTAGAAGTAAAGTGTGTTTACATTCTATCCTCCTTTGACCCTGCTACGTCACGAATTTATTGATTTGATTTGACTTATGTATATCTAAATATTTATTAATTTAAGGATTAAGTATCATGAATTTTTCAGGGCTGCTGAAGATTATGCCGGAATGAAGATGTTTTTTGTCCTTTGGGTTCATACATATTTTCATCAATGGGTCAAAGTTAACGTTTTTGGAATCGGATTTGATTGGATCCGTTGCGGAATCCTAGTAGAACGTACCTATGTTGGGTTTGTTTTTTGTCGAATCTTATCAAACCTTATATCTATGTGGGTCTTATTGGTTTATTTGGTTCTTTTTGTTGTTGAAAGTTGTAGGGTTTCAATTTGATAGTTTATCAATCTTGTTTCATCTTCATAATTTTCATTCCACCTATTTTGTAGGACAAAAAAAACATTTTTGTCTCGCTCAGTGTTGCATCCAATAAACCAGGTAAAATGATCCCCTCCTAACTATAAATTGAAACGGAAAACTATTATATTGCATCTGCAACATGTATACTATATTTTATCTCTCTTATACCAAATTTAAATATTTCTCCATTCTCTTCTTTTTTCTCTGTTTTGGAGGAAAGTTTCATATAGTTATTGAAACATTTTTTTTCCAAATCCTTAGAATTTCTAAAACAGCATAGATATAGGAGATGCTTGTATCTCTCAAAATGGGTTTCGACTCACCATTCACATAAATGCTCAAAAGCCAACTAGAACAAATTCAATGGTTTGAGTTTGGACTCCAAAGGTCGAAAGTATTGGGAGGTCCCAAGCCCGAATCTAGAAAGGAATAAAAATCCCCTTGTGACTACGAATGTTCAAATGTGGTGACTCCGTGCTACCCGCAAAGCGGGTGTTTGCTCTGGGAATAGTCAGCTCGTATAGCGGGTTGGATATCCAGGTTAATAAAAAAACATACTAACAAATTCTCCAAAAGTCAAAATTTCCAAAAAAAAAGTATATTTTTTTATCTCCAAGTGCTTCTCTATTTTGGAGATACAATATTAATTAAATTATTAAAATATTCAATACAATTATTAAAATATTATTGCTCTCTCGTAGACATTTAATTTCAAAATTCCTCATTGGTAAAAAGAATTAGAAAATCTCCATTTCGTTAATCAAGTCATTGGTGTTAACTTTGTTAACCGATCTAAGTTTTTTATTACGACTGTGATTAAATGAAAATTATAATCTGATAAAAAAATAAACGAATTAAATGGTATTAAATGAAAGACAATTTTGGAATAACTTATCATATTTCATTTTTGAAAGATAATCAATAATAATATTTTTTTATTTCTTTTTGTGAGAAATCATATTTTATTTTTGGAAATAATGAATATTTTTAAAAATATTTAAATTATTTTTGCTTTGAAGATAAAATTAAAAATTTCATAGGTGAACCTGAAATGATTTTTGTTTAAAGTTCATAGGTGAAACCAATAAATGAAATAATGTTTTTATGTTAAAGTGCATAGGTGAAACCATATAATCAAAGTTCATAACAAAAAGTGAACAATGGTTTTTATTTTAAAGTTCATAAGTGAAACAATATAATCAAATTTCATAAAGAAAGTGAAATAATGATTTTTATTTTAAAGTTCACAAGTGAAACTAAATAACCAAAGTTCATAGGTGAAACTAAAACTTGAAACAATTATTTTTATTTAAAGTTCATAAGTGAAACCATAAATTAAATTAAATAATTAAAAAAGTTTAAACAAATTGGTGAAATCAAAAATTTCATAGGTGAGCAATTAGTGAATGAGATAATTAAGAAATGTGAGAATTAAAGAATGTAATAATTAAGTAAGAAGATATTTAAGAAACGTGGTATTAATAATTAAAAAGACGAAAATATTCCGTGTTAACCAAATTAGTACTATTTACTTGGTTAACAAAATTATAAGACCCAACAAAAGAAAATATTAAATAGTCAAGATTGTTTTTCATGAGTTATACAAATTAGTTAAATATTTTAATTATAAATATGTATACATTATTTCCATATAATTTATTACATTCATTTATGGTAAGTTTTACATAATATTTAAAAAATATATATATATATATATATTATATTTTTCTAAAATATAAAGTATAAAGTATAAAATATATTTTTATATAATATATAAACAGAATATATTTATATATAGGTATGGATATTAATAGGCATGTATTATAATATAAAATATGAAATGTTAAAGTAATAATATATAAATATATTTATAATATGTGAATATATTTATTGTTTAGAATATAATATATAACACTTTTAAAAAATATAATATGGAGTAAATAGGTATTACAGTAATATATAAAATATGGATATTATAATATAAATATAAGTAAGTAATTTTTTTTAAATAAGAGGTGTAAGAAAAAATTTGAACGTTTAATCACTTTTAATGATTCATTTATGAATTACGTTTTATAAGATAATTGATCTAATACATTTAGGTGCACCTCATTAATGTTAACATTCATTTAAAATTGATCAAATGGTAGAGATCTCTTCATATGTTTTTCACCAAAACTTATCTTCCCAACGGCACCCAACCCATATGATATATATATTTAAAAAAAAATATTATACCAAGTAAATTATGAAATTGGTCCTTGTAGTATGTTGAAAATTATAGTTTGATCCTTAAATCTTTTTTTGTTACACGATAAGTTTTTATGTGTACAATTTGTAACATCTCTGATAAAACTCAAAGATATATTGATTTTTCTTTTTCATTTTCATCCGTTTTAACGTTATTTAATTATTATCTTTTACTTGAATATTCATCTTCTTCACCTTAACAATAAAAGAACATCTCCAGATCCAAAATCAGAACCCCAATAGATCCTTTTTAAGTCTTATTTTTCACACACATGAAACTTTCGAATTCTAAATCAAGAACGACAGAAAATCCTAACTTAAAATCAAGAATATTTTAGAACCCTAACGTTAAAATCATATCCTCCTGTTACTAGTTACCGCAATTAATATTTTTCACACCAAGAAGATGAACATAGTTCGATTTTACCCCTCTATGTGCATCTAAGTTCACCTCGATCTTTATTTCACCCCTCTATGTGCATCTAAGTTCACCTCGATCTTTATTTCACCCCTCCGTGTGCATCTAAACCACTCTTGTTCAATTTTACAAAGCAATATCAAGCTTGTTTAAATATGGGTTCAAGGTGAGTGTTGTTTCAGATCTGGGTTCGAGGTGAGGGTTCGATAATTTACTCTGCAATGTTTTCGTAAGTTTTATACTTAAGTTCAAGGTATGAGATGTTCTTTGAGTACTCAATGTTGATTTTCCTAAGATTGACTCTATAACATTGTTTATTTAATAGATTTTATTTGATCGTTAAGGTGAAGGAGAAGGAGAAAATCGAAAGGTAAGAAAAAGAAAAAGAAAAAGAAAAAGAAAACAGAAAAAATCTTAAAATGATAAGAAATGATTTTGGAGTTTAACCAAGATATTATAGGCAAAGGGACCAAATCCAAATTAATTGCACACATGAAGACTTATCATGTAATAAATGAAGTTTAAAAGGATCAATTTTACAATTGTTTTACATACAGGGGACCAAATCCATAATTTACTGTGTACACACACATAGTATAAAACCCCCACAACCACCCCCTTAGGAGTTCATCCCTTGAGGAAGCACTGAGCACCAGCATATAAGGCAATTTGGTGTTAGTGTTTTCAGGCACGATTCATCATCGAATCAACCAAACTGCATCAGCCGCTTACTTTCTTCACAGATTCAAAGGCAAGCATCTATTTTTCCATCATCCACGCATAAATTTTTATCAAATTTCTACTATTCGTCAACTTTGCAATTTTGGATGATTTAGTACTTTGTAATTGACTATGATCAATCTCTGTGTATGGATTGATTGGAGCTCAATTGATTAAGAGAATGTTAGATACGCAAAATAAGGACTCAGGTTTCATCTTTTGTTTATTCAACTAGCGAGCTGATGTTAATTTCACTGATATCTATATCGAAACTGTATTACTAGCAAATGATTACTGATTACGTCTGTTCACGGGAAGAGACCAGTTTGATTTTAAAAAGGTTCTCTAGTTCTACCATCTGATGTTCAAATTATTTGATTGACCTGGATGTTTCAGTTTTCTAGATTCAAAGTGTTACTTTTTATGGAATAGTTGTTGATTGTTTGATGTAATCATCACTGTAGCTGTAATCAAAACAATTCTTATCAAGTTTTGAAGTCGCATGAAAAAACCCTTTTTGACACTATTGTTGTTATCTTGTATTGGTCTACATATATATATATATATAGGGAAATTGACTCAAATAACCATTTCCCACACCTAAATTGGTCTCCTAACCATTTCTCTCCCGGATTTAGACAAATGTCACTACCTCTGCGATTTCCAAATATTAGCTAGGTCTGCAATATTGGCCGTCACAATTGTGACCTAGCTGTCGTCATTGCAGATCTGTATTGAATTTGAATTTTTTTGGCCTTTTACCTAGATCCGTAATATTGACGGTTTGGATCTTGTGGAAGTAGTGACATTTTGGTAAATCCGGGAGAGAAATGATTAGGAGACCAATTTGGATGTGGGAAATGTTTATTTGAGTCAATTTCCCCTATATATATATATATGCTACCATTAATTGTCGATCGTGCTATTATTCTATTAAATCAGAATCAGGGAGTTTTTGGTTGAGCAAAATAAGATTCTTATCATTATTATGAAACATAAATTTGCTTTTGCTCTTATGGTTAAATGCTCGCAATAGCTCGGTATATTAGGCAAATTCCCATTTCTGGCAATGTATAATTTTTTACCTGAGTGCCGACATGCTTTAATTTTCGAATATCCGTGCATTGCACGAAATGTACTTTCATCATTTTACACAAACTAATAGCATATTTTAAATTTCCTTTTTCAAACAATATACGGTTTTGCTAAAATGGAGGATAGGAATTACATTGCTAAATATGGTTATTGTGTGCATTTAACCAGTGTTTTTATGGTGTTAAAGTTCAATATATTATTTGGGAATTTATTCACTGGTATGATAAGTGCTTAAATGATTCCAGTTAAATAGAAATAGAAAAATCGGGATAAGATGTAGATTTGTGTCACATTCGGATTCTTATTTTTAATTGGTGGGACAACGAAGAAAGCGTGGTCTCATTATATATAAGATCCATTTAGGTCAGAACACAATTGGACACCTATCAGTTGGATAAAAGATTTACCAAGTTTGCAATCAACCTTAAAACTTTACTACAATGGAATCACAAGAAAGACCGGAACCGGATAACTTATTTTTTTTCTTTTGACTTGACAGCTTTTGAAGTATTATAGCAGAAAATATGGACTTTGATCATGAGAATGTTAGACGCATGATAAACTTTGATAGATTGAGCAGCTTGCCTGATGAGCTCATTCATCAAATCCTATCGTCTATTGACACTAAAACTGCTGTTCAAACTTGTTCTCTATCTTCGAGATGGAAGTTTCTCTGGAAATCAGTTTCTTGTCTCAACTTTTCTAGTGGTGATTTTAATTCTTTACCCAAGTTCTCAAAATTCGTCACTCATGTTTTGTTAAATCGCAATCATGAGGTAGACTTGACTTCTCTAAGTCTAACTTTCCGTGGAGCAGCTTGTGAATCTTTTGTGAAAAAGATTGCCGATTATGCATTTGCTCACAATGTTTCAGAATTAAATGTGGTTATTTTTCCCAAAAAGCACCATTCATTTCCTCCTTCCCTTTTCAGATCTCAGTCTCTTCAACATTTCACTCTGAAGAGCCTTTCTCTTACAGCTTATCTCATACCCAAAACATCTTGGGATTTTCCAGCTTTAACAACTTTGCATCTCGAAGAAGTCATATTCCGTGACGATATCACTGATCACGAGTCTTTTGATCTTTTCTCTAAGTGTGTGAACTTGAAGAACCTCAAGTTACACCTTTTCCATGGTCAATTTCTTGCGGTTTTTAACATCATTGCCCCTGAACTTTCTAATCTCACGCTTACTAATAGCAAGTTCAAACTCATCAATCTGGTTGCACCTAAACTTGAAAATCTCACTGTAACCAATTGCTCAATCGAGAAGCTGAATGCATCATCTGGTTTGCATTCTCTTAACAAAGCGTCTATCTATCTGCCTATTTATCGTTATCGCAAGCCATATAAGGACGAAGTTGCCCATAAGACAATTTACTTGCTTCGTGAGGTCCATAGTGCCAGATTTCTGACCCTTAATGCTGACGTTATTGAGGTATGTTTTTATATCATATATGTCTTTATTCAATTTCCTTCGAGAAAGATATGCAAATCTTGCTTTTTGATATATATGGCATGTTGTTCTCAGTTAAGACATTAATCGTAGATTTTTTTTAAACTGGTACATTCTATATATTCATATGCATCTTTGACTTATTTATTTCTTTCATCCCTTTGCAGTGTATTTCCTCATTTCCGGATGTTATATCATGGCATCCTCCACCTTTTAAAAACTTAATTTGCATAAAAGTAGACACCAGAATGAGGAAGGAGGCACATAAAATAAAGGTATCAACTGAAGCAAGAAACTTCTTTCTTGAGAACTCTCCAAACGCCACGTTCATCATGGAGATACCTGAGGTACTTTCATCTGGATGTTATATTCTTAATTCTAGGAGTTATATGTAGATCTTATTGTTTGGCTCTAGGAAATAATATAATGATATATAAAAACCCAAAGGGGATAAAATTTATGTCTAATAGTAAATTTAAACCATTTTCTCCCCCTTAATTATTTGACCCCTTCACAACTCGACACTTTGATATTAAATTTACAAAAATATGACGATTGCTTTCTATATTTTATGCAAATGCTCATTTGTTCTTTTCATATTCCATTTTCACTTGCTTGCCACAACAATTAAACAACCTCTATACTATATTTAACCTTTCAATATATAGTAGTAGCTCTTGAATTGAAACATATATATTTAATTCTAGCATAAGGGTATTTGATTTGAGGTAGTCTTGTGACATTCTTGTATGCTTGTAGGCACCACTTTCGAGATCAATAAAGCTGAAAGAGGCCTGGGAAAGAAAGAAGGCCAAACAGGTTGCAGATTTTGAGTGTCACTTGACCGAATTGCAAGCATCGATAGAGGTGGCATCCTATGGGATAAAGGAAAGAGTCAAAGCAGACTATGCTAACCTTATGGCAGAACTAGCAGTGTGGAACAAGCAAGTGAAAGAATATGCAGAATTGCAATTGCTGGATGACCATAGAAAGGGGAAGGTTGAACGACAGGCACGGGTACGGATCGAGGCCTTTGCGCGAAAGATGCGGGATCTGGTCGACCAAGAAAAAGATGAACTTTTAACCATCGTTTCAAAGAAAGATCTGACCAGATCATTGTTGGAAAAATTCCCTAAACAACAGAGGGCTGAGATTGAAGCACGCTACTCTCGCCAGATTCAAGAATCAGAATCACAGATTGCTCAGCTATCCAACGAGCATCTGACGTCAAAAGGAATCGTTGATAATTATGTTGAATTCTTGTCTAGTAACATAGTAATATTAATATTTACAGATGTTTCTAGTAGCAATATTCCTATGGCCTCACAACCGTCTTCTTCTTCCTTGGCAACCGTAAGTAACTTCTTGTTTCGTTTTTTATTCTGCACATTCATACCTATAGTAAAAAAATCTAACATTTGTGGCTTTTTAACCTGCTCAAATGTCAGATTCCTACACCCTCCACTTCGAACATCGACTCTATGCCGTGAACCACCCCCACCCAGGTAACCACTCTTCTGTACGACACCTAGAAATCTTTAGTTAGCTTTATTGTTCTTACGTGCTTTAATTATTTGTTCCAGTTATGTTTTCTTCAACTCTTCTGGGGTCTTTTATTACTTTTAACACTTACATTCTATTATGTATCCCTTTCCTTTTTCTCATACTTTTATCGAACTTTTGGAACAGTTTTTCTTTCACAAAATCATCCTCACGACCTCTTTACATGTTGGGGTCTTAATGGGAACAACTTCTACATGTCGTATTTATTGTGTTCGTTTGATTTGGTTTGAGTTTCATACATATCCAGTTATCCACATATTAATGACATTCGCATTAATGTACACAAACTCCCGATGTTGACAATGAGTTTTACAAAAATCTTCGGCCCAAATGCAAAATTTAAATGCTAGTGTTAAAAGTTTTATGTATATGTCTGTAGTGTTTTTGAAGTCTTTGCTTGCGTGATCAATCGAATGGCATTAACCTAACCGGTTTTTGTGATTCGTTCTCTTTGTTTTATCCATTTCATGCACTCTTTCTGAATTCATTCTCTTTGATTTTAAGCATATCCTCTCGAATCTCGCCTACTTTGTTGAATCCAACTTAATTTATAATATGTATCATGAATTTTTCAGGGCTGCCGAAGATTTCGTCAAGACTTTGTAGAGTTTGTTATAGTGTTGAATCTTTCTTCATCCTGCTCTATGCGGGATTTACTAGGTTTGTATTGTTGTTGAATCTTTATCAAACCCTAACGTTGTCTATGATTTATTGGGTTTGATTGATTCGTTTGTTGTTGAATCTTGTCAATCCCTAATGTTGTCTGTGATTTATTAGGTTTGTTTGGTTTTTTGTTGTTGTTGTTGAATCATATCAAACCCTACCTTATTTGGGTTTGTTTGTTTTGTTGCTGATGGATCTTAATAATATTTTTGATGGTTTGAATTTCACTTGTACCGGGTTATTTGGTGTATGGCTTTAGAGCATTTCAAGATACTTGTATTACTATCATTTGACATTATGATTTTGCAACATACCAATTATAAATGGCCTGCAGACCCATCTATAGATGTGACGGGTAAACGATGGGGTCTTTAATTAATTGGTTACAACTGGTCACTCGATCCCAATATTTCAAATATACTTATACAAGCAATAAAAATATAATGGAATTTCGATAAATGTAAAACTAGTATTTGTCATTAGATAAAGGTGTTCGTTAGGCATTTAGGCCTAGATTGGTCATTTTACTTTTCTATCCACTTACTTCCTCATTAGGACTTCCCATATTCCTCCTTATAATCGGCGATGTGGGATTCGTCTAATATGTTACAAACACCTCGTCTTGAAGACTCTTCACGTTCAATGAGGTTTGTCCCACCATCCTGATGGACTGATATATACCATTTGTAACGCCAAGCCCAAAACAACATCATGTTGGCCAAATAACTTCTAGTCCAACTTAAAACTACTATAATGGAAGTTATTGGTAGCTCATATCTTTAATCTTGTATGAAGCTCACAAATATATACTTTTCTATCTAATGAAACGGATTGTTATATTTTTGGTCAATGACTAGCTAATGATTGAATCATATTTTTTTATAACAATCGAGACAGAGCCATATGGATCGTACTGAACCGTATGGATCGTACCGTGTATGCATGCTTGTATGTTTACAAGTCATATATATTGTGATTAGGGTAAGAATGACGGTAATAGCATTTTTCCTTTCTGATCTCTTATGTTTTTAGCGTTTTACTATCGTTTTCTTTTTCCATCCCACCATGCATATTCTTTCCTTTTAATAAGACCTTTTATAACAGCTTCATGATCCATGTATATTCTTATATAAAGAATAGTCATGCTATCTTTTTCATTGAATATATTATATGTATCAATATAAATAAGTTTGTATTCCCTCCTCATTTTGGTCGCATTTGGACCAAAGGCCTTCTGAGAGGCTAGACACCGTCAGTTTTTATGTTTGAAGTAGTGTATCATCATCAGTCGTAAAATTTAAGTTTTAATCATATTGTTTAGACATTTAAAGGAAACTTTTATCTCAACCGGATGAAAACTACGAGGAAACACATTATTTTAAAAATCATATTTTATTATTCTCAAATTTATAGTTTAACGATTAATTCTGTATGTACTCACAAAAAAAAACTAATTTGTTTGTTTAAAACGAAAACAATCAGATATACCAAAATATAACTAGGGAGAGTTTCATTTGCAAACTCATCAATTTATACAAACTTTGTAAACCATTATATTATGAACCATTGAGATATGTATGGACATTTATCATAATTCATTAATTTTGCTTCTTAATTCAAAACCATGATCATAATTAATAAACCTATCATTTTTCATATATATCTCAACCAATAATTAATTAATTATAATAAATGTCCATAAATATCTTAATGTTTCTTAATATAATGGTTTGCAAAGTTTGTACAAATTGATGAGTTGCAATTGAAACCTCTCTAATATAACTATTATGAGGATAAATGTGGTGTTTAGACTTATATTTTTAAATTAATTATTACAATGTATAAAAATAAGAAATAAAATAAGATAATTATATGTAGCACTTTACAAAATCTATTTAATTGTCTTCTTGTAATAAATTTTGAGAGATCATAACTTTTAACTCGAAACTCAAATTGAGATGATTTTTTTAAAACAAGAAACTATGCAAAAACATGTTTCCTCGTAACTTTCCTCCGGGATGAACATAAGTTTCCTGATAATTGTAGATTTAATTAAGTATCTAAATAATATGATTGAAACTTTAAATTTTGAGATGAATGTTAATACATTTCACACATAAAAAACCGACGACGTCTAAAAAATCGAATCTTTTGATCATTTATATTGCACAAAAACTTGCATATACAAGATCATTCATAAATGCCAAGGGTTACGTGCAAAAGGCCTTTGACCTAGCCGGTTACAGGTAGAGTCTAGCCTCTTAGAAAGTTAGAGGTTCAAATTTCACCAGATGTGACGACAGTGACGGATCCAAAATCTTTTGTGATGGGGGCCGGAATTTAAGTAATGGCCGCGTGCCCACTTGGTTGATGATGTCCTCTGCTTAAATAGTTTCGCCTTATTTATCTCTTTGATTATAATGATATTGCATAAAAAAAAATCTTCGAATGAATTCAAGGAAGATCATTCAAATTAAATTAACATTTATACATCAACATGTAAATCTTAAGCCAAAAGAACTAATAACTAACAAAAGAATAAAAATAAATAACAATGAAGTTGGACTAGACAAAATTATGAAGTCAAAACCTTATATTTTGGGGTCAATATATATATATATATATATATATATATATATATATATAAATATATATAGAGGAAGGTTCAAATGAATATTATGTGGGATCCACATCATATGTGATCCATAAATGTCCCTTTTTCCTTTAAAAATGCAAAGTTCTCATTTGAACATTCCTCTATATATATATATATTAAATCATAAATGATTTAATATTATGTAGGACCCACATCATATGTGGTCCACAATTTGTTCCTTTGTTTCTTTAAAGAATGGTGGTTCTCATTTGATCCCTCCCCTATATATATATATATATATAGGAGTGGTATCCGTTGCAAACTAATCGATTTTTGCAAACTGTGCAAACTCGTCGTGAACACAATGATAAAACACCAATTGGATATTCATGAATGTTGAAAGTGTTCACGAATAGTGAAAGTGTATTCACGAATGACAAAAGTATATTCATGAATGAGAAAACTTGCCGGAAAACTCGCCAGAGAAGACGAAGTCGTCAGAAAGTGTGTTCATGATAGGAAAGTAGTAAATATTAATTTAAAAATGGTTAAATTATAAAATGATGATGATACCCTCAATGAATTAATAAACCATTAATAAAATTAATAAAATATTAAAACAATATTATCCACATGGCTTATTTCTATTGGATAACGGTGAGTTTGTAAGTTTGCAAATATTGAATAGTTTGCAACGGATACCACCCCTATATATATTACAAAAAATAACTTTTATAATATAAAAAACAAAAAAATTCAAACTTTATGGGGGTCATTTGACCCCAAAATCATTACATAGATCTGCCCATGTGTGACGAGAGCTTACGAGTTTATTTATATATCGTATATAAATATTATATACTTCAAAGAACAAGATAACGCAACTATTCTTTATAAAAACACACATCATTTTTCATGAAGCTGTTATATAAGGTTTCATTAAAAGGAAAGAGTATGTGAGGCGGATAGAAAAGAAACTGATAGTACAACATCAAAAACATAACGAGATCAGAAAGGAAAAATGTCATTACTCTCTCTTACCCTAATACTGTAAACCAGACACCAAGCTACGTTGTCGATCATGCCATCAATTCAATGCAAAGGGGGTAAACCAATATGCAACAACTGGTCAGACATATAAATAGCAAACGTAGAAGAGGAAATGTGAAGGCATGTTAGAACGGTACTTTTATTAGATTACATGTCAAATTAAACGTTGTATTTTTTGAAATATAGTTTTATGAGAGACAATATTATTTTAACGAACGTTAATTGATTGAGACATTAACATCTACAAAAATCTAAATGCCCCATAATTTACCAGCACATACTTTTTATGAGTATTGATTGAAGTAGGGGTGACAATTTTGTACCCAATTAAACCAATCAATATGTGTACTAAATCGTACAAAATAAATATGTACCAAACTACCAATTATAATTGATTGGTAGCATCGTTTCGAGTATGCAAACTTGGTTGGTACATGGTATATTTGGAAGTAGCATATCATGTTAGTACCATAATACCGTCTCATTTAATTATTTATTAGTATTTGAATCCTTTATATACTTAATATTAAACCATGTAACTTTAACTATTTTGTTTGAATATTTGAATGCTTGCAAATTTTATTCTTAACAATTAAAAACCCTTAACATCACATATGTTACTTGAAAACCCAAAATTTAAATATAATAGCAAGTTTTTATATATGTAATTTGAAGTTGGTATAAATAACTAAAGAAAATTGGTTGATACAAGATATAATATTTTGCATGTTAATTATAATCGGTTATTATACGATATTAGAGAAAAAAAAAACTTGATGGAGTATCAAGTCCATCCAAATTGAAGCTATTAATTTATGGTGTTTGGAATTTGGATGTTAGTTTTCAAATGATAATTGTAATATTCAAATCTAAAAATCAAAACCCAATACACAATTATTATCTTTTTTATATACTTCAAAGTTCAAACCCATTTTATTTTCTAAGGGATGTGATTGGACTAAATTGGACTGAATAGACCAAATCGAAATAGATGTATGTGTGTTTGATACGTATAAAAAATGATAGTTTGAACATCTCACAAACCAAAAGATTAAACAGTCATATTGTTTTATAATATCCTTTTAAGTTTTTTAATCACATAATAATTATGAGTTATACAAATTAATTAAATATTTTAATTATAAATATTTATATACTATTTCTATAGAATATTATTAAATTCATTTATGGTAATTTTAGAATAAAATTCAAATATATATATAGGGGTGGTATCCGTTGTAAACTATTCAATATTTGCAAATTTGCAAACTCACCATTATTCAATAGAAATAAGTCATGCGGATAATATTGTTTTAATATTTTATTAATTTTTTTAATAATTTATTAATTTTTTTAATAATTTATTAATTCATTGAGGGTGTCATCATCATTTTATAATTTAACCATTTTTAATTAATATTTACTAATTTGCTGCCATGAACACACTTTCCGACGACTTCGTCTTCTCCGGCGAGTTTTCCGGCAAGTTTCGTCCTTCAAGAATATACTTTCGCCATTCGTGAATACACTTTCACCATTCGTGAAAACACTTTCAACATTCATGAATATCCAATTGGTGTTTTATCATTGTGTTCACTACGAGTTTGCACAGTTTGTAAAAATCAATTAGTTTGTAACGGATACCACCCCTATATATATATATATATTATTTTTCTATAATATAAAATATAACTATATTTTTATATAGTATATAAACATAATTAATTAATATATACTATATATAGATATGGATATTTCTTTAAAAAAAGATATGGATATTAATAGGCATATACAATAATATAAAAGATGAGGCAAATGTTACACTAATAATATATAAATATATTTATAATATGTGAATAGAGTTTCCTCTATTAAGAAATTCTACGAAGAGTAAAAACTTTGGAAATTAAAAGAAAAACTAACATAAAACAATTTTTCCGTAATCTTTTTTATCATCAAATGTTATGATTTAAGATATTGTTTTACATATGTTTGTGTTTATAGGGAAAAAATATTATATGTGAATAAAAAATGATAATTCACTTATTTGTTTCATATGTGAAAGTGAATCAACGTTTTTTGTTCACATATAATTTTTTTTTTCTATGACACAAACATATGTGAAACGATATCTTAAATCACAAAATTTGATGAAAAAAAATTATGAAAAATATTATTTTATGTTATTTTTTCCTTTGGTTTTCAAAATTTCTACTTTTCGTAGAGTTTCTAAAAAATTGTTTCTCCATATGAATATATATTATGTTTAGAATATAATATATAACACTTTTAAAATATATTATATAGAGTAAATAGCTATTACAATAATATAATATATAAATATTATAATATAATATAAGCGAAAAAAGGTTTAAGAAAAAAAAGTTAAGGTAAGAAGATATTTGAACCCTTCATCACTTTAGTCCTGTACTCCTATATCCATCTTTGAATTACACTTTAGAAGGTAATTGATCTGCTACATCTTGATTAATTACTTCATTAGTGTTGACATTCATTTTAGATTGATCAAATGGTGGAAATCTCTTCCCACGCTTTCTCACTATAACTTTTATTATCACCGGAACCCAACTCATAATATATATATACTTTAAAATAATATTATACCGAGTAAATTATCAAATCGATACTTGTGGTATGTTGAAAATTATAATTTGATCCTTAATCTTTATTTATTACACAATAAGTCTTTATGTATGCAATTTGTAACATCTCCGTTAACACTCATTGATATATTGATTTTCATTTTCATTTTCATCCGTTTTAACATCATTTATTTATTATCTTTTATTTGAATTTTCATCTTCTTCACCTTAACAATCAAATAGCATCTCTAAATCCAAAATCAAAACCCTAATAAATCCTTTTTAAGTTTCGTTTTTCATATACATGAAACTTTCTATATAACTCAAAATCAAGAACGATCAGAAAATCCTAACTTAAAAATCTAAGTATATTTTAGAATCTTAACTCAAAATAATTAAAAACCCTAACTACCCTCCTGTCATTAGTTACCGCAATTTCTTTCACACCGAGAAGATGAACTTAGTTCGATTTCACCTGTCTCTGTTAATCTGAGTTCACCTCGATCTTTTGCCATGCCCGGGATCCGAATTCGATTTCATGAAGCAAAACCACTCTTGTTCAATTTTACAAAACAATATCAAGCTTGTTTAAATATGCGTTTGAGGTGGGTGTTGTTTCAAATCTAGGTTCATGGTGGAGTGGGTTTCAGATCTGCATTTGATAATTTACTCTGTAACATTTTCATAAGTTTCATACTTAGGTTCAAGATAGGAGATGTTCTTTAATTGTTTATTGTTGATTTTCGTAAGATCGAATCTATAACATTTTTATTTAATTTATTTTATTTGATCGTTAAGGTGTGAAGAAGAAGATTGAAGGATAAGAAAAAAATAAAAAATTGAAAGAAAAATGATAAAAAAAAATGATTTGAATTTAAGGAAGATATTATGGAGAAAAGGGCCAAATTCAAATAAATTGCAAACATGAAGACTTATCATGTAATAACTGAAGTTTAAAAGGACTAAATTTATAATCGTTGGGGGACCAAATCCGTAATTTACTCCGTACACAGACAGTATAAAACCCCGGACAACCTCTTCATCATTTCAACTAGAATTATACCCGTCCGTTGGTCGGGCATACGATATGACGTTAAACAGATTCTAAACATACTTGAAACAAACCTCAAACAAAACGACCATTACGTGCTACCTACATAATCATGTCCTATTTATGTATTAAAAAGTTTGTAATACACCATTAAATGTATTATTTGAAAGTATCTTCCTTAAAACAAAGTTTTAAGCAAGCTACGTTTCCCTTTTAATTTAATTTGCCCTTAAAGTTTCCATATCAATAAACAAAAAAAAAATTGACCAAAAAGAGGGAGATCGGGGACAAAAGGCCAATGACGATTATGGGTGATAGGAATGGCAACGGGGCGGGTTTGGGATGGGGATCGATAACCCCGTCCCAAAACCGATAAGGAAACCGTTCCCGGTCCCCGTTGGGGAACCCGTTAAGCAAAAATATCATCGTTACCCGTTGGTTTTACTCGAAACTGAAACCGAACCCTAAACCAAATAGAAAAAATGCAAAAGTTTTCAAAAGTATTTAGATTGGGCTTTTAATTATTAGTATACTTAACCCATTTATTAATTTTTAAAAATTATTTATATTATATATATATATATTAAAATATATAAATATATATAGAGGTTGGTTCATTTACAAACTGTACGAATCCTACAAACTCGTACAAACCAAGTTAAAAATAATTTTTTCATGATTTTTTTTCATCAAATGCTATGATTTAAGATGTTATTACATATATGTTTGTTTCGTAATGTAAAAGTTTCACATGTATTTGTTTTCATAAGTTCAAAGTTTCACATGCATTTGTTTCATAATGTATTTTTTTCATATGTAATTTTCTTCACAAGGTGAAACAAACATATATGTAATAACCTCTTAAATCATAGCATTTGATGGGGAAAAAACATGAATAAATTATTTTATCTTGGTTTGTACGAGTTTGTAGGATTCGTCCAATTTGTAAATGAACCAACATATATATATAGAGGGAGGTTCAAATGAGAACTTTTGATTTTTAAGGGAACAAATGGACACATTGTGGACCACATATGATGTAGGTCCCACATAATATTAAATCATTTCTGATTTAATATTAATTCAGAAATGATTTAATATTATATGGGACCCACATCATATATGGTCCACAGTGTCCCTTTGTTCCTTTAAAGAGGGGTGATTTTCGTATGATCCCTCCAATATATATATAATATTACATATATGTATATACACTATAGGGCCGGGCCAGGCCGGTGATTACCATCCCCGTTCCCGTCCCCGTTAAGATCCCCGATTCCTGCCCCGTCCCTGATTAAACAGAAGGTGGCATATCATCTAACGCCTTAACTACAGCCAACCAATTAACAAAATCAAGTATGAAACGGAGCGGGTCTTTTCCATAAATGGAAATTGAATATGGATTATCTGAAATACACAACTTAAACGTAACTGCAAAATACATTAGATTAAACAAAAACAAATCCATAAAATATCCAGAAATAGAAAGATTAAAAGTACTTCGGATTGCACCAAATTAGGCAATAATCGACTTCAAATGAGAAAGATAATGCTTTGCATATCGCTGACATGTCTCCAGTAGGTTGAAGAGATTCAAGACTTGTCAAACTTTTCATAACCTGCATGATTTCAGAAACTAACTTTAAGCTAATCCAAATACACAAAGTGATATATAAAAAGGCCAGATTATGGTGTTATTGCTTTATGGTACCAAGGGAGAATACAAAATTATAGAAATAGTATGAGACATTTTGTGCATCTTTTTCATCAACCGCATAAAAAAGATACATTAATCTTTCTCTAGTGAAGATTTTAACCTCCTCCATCATGCCAAAATCATAGTAAATTTACGGTTCATCCACATCGATAGCAATATTTCCAGGATGAGCATCGTGCAATCGGCATGAAAGAAACCCGTTTTCGCATGTCTGCATATATAGAGACAAATTTAATGAAAATTCGGTCACAAAGATAATTTTAACGAGTTTGTAACTTTTGCAATCAATAAATATGAAAAGTCGTGAAGAAAGAGGTCGATTCTCAACCCGAATCAAGTACGATTCAATGGTGTGCGAAGAGATTTGGGATCGGCGAAACCCCTTTCTTTTATAGCATCTAAGTTATTAATCTTAATGCTTGTTTCTACGTAAATTTCAAACACAAAGCACCTTTAAATATGGTAACTAATTGGCTCTTCATAACTAAGTATTAGATTACATAGTGCTCGTTTCTTAGCGACTTAATGAGCTTAATGGGAGTCACAACTTATTTGGTCAACTATACATGTTGTTTCATAGTGGCTAATAATGTAGAAAGTGGCTTATTGAAAAAGCTTATAGGAAGGAGCTTTATGCGAAAAGCCAAGTTTTTTTCCAAACCTACCCCTCCCAATTAAAAATTGTGCTCCTTCCATCTATGAAAAAACCTTCTCAAATAAAAACCTTCCCAATCAACCTATACAGACGGACAACTTTATTGATACGGGACTTAATGCAAAACCAACCAAACAGCTCCTTACTTGCTTCAAGAATTGCTCTTTGAGCCTGCTTGTATTATATATTGTCTATTTTTGCGTGACAGGTCTACTCGGGTTGTGGTGGGTCCCAGGAAATAGTAAGCATAGTCGCCCTTTGGTTTAGATTTTAAGGTAATTGTGTTGCTTGTCAAGTATGGTACCAAAATAAGCTTATTGAATTAGATATTCTCTTATCGGAAAATTTAAAAGGTCAAAATTGACTTGTAATCAATCAAATGCCCATCCAAGTTCCAACAGTAACAAAACCAAGCAAAAATAACACAAAAGCTTAAAAAACTCAATACCAGGATATGTAGCAGCAACAACAACAACAACAACAACAAAAAACTCAATAACAGTGTTAAAATTTACCAATAAATGCTTACCGGTTAAGTATTTGGTAAACATAAGACTCTAAGTCCTTATCATTGCTTTTACCTGGTAAGACTTTCAGTCTTTATCATTGCTCTTACCTGGTAAGATTCTCAATACTTATCATGTATATTTGATAAGGTGAAGTGAGCCCGTAAGCATTTACCCGAGAAGCATTTAGTAAACGGCCCATAAGTGCAATGGTTGTAACACTAAGGAGTTGTTATCACAAACGCTTAATAATTTCACTTACATTACACATAAGAATTTAGTCAATCAGAACATTATCGTATGCAAAAATTTATCTGGTAACACCTGACTTGTTGGTAAGATTCTCGGTCACTGTCATGTTCATCTGGTAACGTAAGTAAGTGACGATGGTAAACGCCAGTAAACATCCCCTGAGTGAATAAAACACGTACCTTGATGGATTAAGAGGGGGGGGGTTACAATTCTACATGCATTTAACAAACACGTAAAAGGGATAATTTAAACTCGAAAACTTTTTCTTCATGGTTCAGTTGATTATGGCGAGAAGAAAAATGGAAACTTAAGTAGGCACGCCTTAGATTTGTCCCAACGTTCTCCATGGTCAAGATCCATGTTTCATCAATGAAAAGGCTCCCTTTGAATGCTACCTGAAACAAAACAACAAGAGCAAATCCTACCTGAAACAAAAGAAAAAACATGTAAATTAATGCCAAGTGTTTCGCCTCAATATTCCCTTGATGTAAATGATGTTTATTAACTTATATTACAATTATTACACCGTGCATTTTGTATTTCTGTATTTGCAATTATTCAAGCTATGAAGAAGAGCAGAAGGCAAACATAAATCTTTGTTAAAGGGTGTTCTGTCATAAATCTTCGAACACATTGGGCTATGCCTCAAGACCAAAGAAAAATATAACATTACAAATGCGATTGTTATAACCCTAAAATCGATTTGAATTGATAATCAACCAACCATCAAATACAAATATTCAGAAATTAATTAGTATCGACACATGAAATAATAGTTACTCATCTTGCTACCAAGATAATAATACTGCAGGCTCAGATAACGTTTTTGGTTTTCGCTCACCCAATTTATTTCTTGAAGTGCTGAGTACTTACCTAGTGATGGAAAGGCGATTTATAATTTTTTCCCAGTTTTATCTTATTAAAATAACTACTATATGTCAAGTATTAGTTGTTATTAAAGAGTATATGTTGATATACTGGTTTGGTTAAAGAAACATAAGCTCACAACATAAAGATTAAGGATCATGTGAAAATAAGAGTTAAGGTAAGAGGTGTAAGAAGAGATTTGAACCCTTGATCACTTTTAATTAGTGTTGATCTAATGGTTCAGATTAAATCCCAATATAACCCATGAATTAGCATAGAAGGGTATTTTCTATTGATTTTTAATTAAAATAGATCCAAGGGTGAAGATCCCTTCCAACCCATCTCAGGATAACTACTATTCGTACCTGGAATCAACTCGATCGAAATATAGGTTCCCATGGTCATGAAAGGTACAAAATGTACCCATTAATAGTATAGTAGTATACATTGAAGATCTGAAATTTATGAGTCAGAGTACAAGTATCAATGGCTACGCCAACTCTTTTAAATCATTTATCGGTCAATGCAGTATCCAGTTCTAACTTCTTATGGCATCAAAGAATCCTGGAAATTTTTACAATTTTTCATGCTCATCAACCACCAATCAAGTATTCCAACTTCATAATTTTGAGATCAATTGTTGACTATACTTGGCTATAAATAACATTTGAGGTACGACTATAGCATATGTTACCTCATATCACATAATTCTGTCGACTTCCAAATTTTCAGAGTGTAGCAATGAGTTCAAACCACTCTTTTTCTCCCTCTTTCTCATCGATCAAGTTTTCTTGGACTTAACCACATAACATGTCGGTGGTTTTACGGAAGAAACCTGGGATAACAAAAACCCGAAATCACCATGAAAATATATTCATATTATAAATTTATAATCACTTGGTTTCAAAGATAGAAACCCGTGATAACAAAACCCAAATGCATATCAAGTAACAAAATCACCACAAAAATATGAACAGGCTATCAATTTATAATAAACTTGTACAAATTATGAACTTTTGAAAAAATTGAAGTTGCAACATCGCTTTTACCTGAAATAAACAGTGATCGAAGTTACATATCAACTGTTATATGCTGGTAGAAGAGGAGTGTAGCATAGGGAGGAAGAAAATAAGTCCAAACCATATTTTCACTGTCCTCAACCAAGTATACACCAAACATCACAGAAGAAAACTATGTTAGAAGGTTTCATTAAGAACTTTTATCAAACACTTTGTGTTCATAAAAAATTACATATAAATTTAATCCAAGGAAACACTTATATATCATTCATTTCCAACCTACAAGATATTCCAATAACTCAAAACCAATATCAATAAGATATTCTTAAATCAACTGACTACTCAAGAAATCCATTACTTAAAGAGACTAAAAACTCAAAAAAAATGTGTATGAGTAGACACATAAATTGGAGAGTTCCAAAGATGAATTAGAATACCTAGGTAGTAAGCAGGGGTGGGGAAATCGAGTAACAATGATTATCATTCCTGAATGATAATTAAAAAAAAACGTTGATTCCACAAGATCAAAAATGAAAAAACTGAAAACACACCCTCGCAAAAAAAATACCCTGGATTTGTTGATCAAAGTAAGCGATTGTAGAAAGATGGAATGGCCTCTGATGATGTTTGGGTAGTTGCTTCTTCTTCTTCTTTTTTTCCTCATCGCTTTCGATGGAACATCCATTCTCTCGTTGCTTGTGATGAAACCTCCGTCCTGGCAATACTTTGTCAAGAGATATGTAGTTATACGATATCGAGAGGGACGCGATTGGTAGAACTTGGGCAAAGTTTCAGGGAGCAGAGTTCGTGGGGAGGAGAGGATCTCTAAGAGGGAGAAGGGACGTGGAGAGAAATGGAGTAGCAGATTAGTAAACCAAATAACTGTAAAATACCTATTTACAACGGTCCAGATCAGAAGTTGAAAAGACTTTTAATGGCTGAGATTGATTCCACTGACCTGCATCCATATATATATAATTCATCCTATCCCTTGAGGAAGCACCGAGCACAAGCATATAAAGAGCAATTTGGTGTTAGGGTTTAGAGACGATCGCTGATCGAATCAACCAAAGTTTTCTTCACAGATTCAAAGGTAATTTTTATTAATCAAATTTCTACTGTTCGTCAACTTTTGCAATTTGGATGATTTAGTACTTTCTAATTGACTATGAATCGCTGTGTATCAATTGGATTGGAGCTTTATCTATCAAGAGAATGTTAGATATGCAAAATCAGGACTCAGGTTTCATCTTGTTTAATTATTCAATTAGCGAGTTTATGTTAATTTCACTGATATCTAAATGATTACTAGTTACGTCAGTTCACGGGAAGAGACCAGTTTGATTTTAAAAGGTTCTACCATCTTCTGTTCAAATTATTTGATTCACCTGGATGTTTCAGTTTTCTAGATTCAGAGTGTTAATTTTATGGAATAATTGTTGATTTTTTTGATGTAATCATCACTGTAGCTGTAATCAAAACGATTCTTATCAAGTTTTAAAGAAACCCATTTGCCATTATTGTTATTATCTGGTGTTGATCTATATATATCTGCATACCACCGTTAATTGCCAATCGTACTATTAGTCTATTATATCAGAATCAGGGAGTTTTTGGTTGGGCGAAACAAGATTCTCATCATTATTCATGGCTCACTCTTTTATCTAGGTTTGTTATTATGAAACATAATTTTGCTTCTGCCCTTATGGTTAAATGCTCGCAATAGCTTGGTATATAAGGCAAATTCCCATTGTTGGCAATGTATAACTTTTTTACCGAGTGCCGACATACTTTAATTTTCGAATTTCCGTGCATTGCACGCAATGTACTTTCATCGTTTTACACAAAATAATAGCATACTTTAAATTTCATTTTTCAAACAATATATGGTGTTGCTAAAATGGATGATAGGAAGATCATTGCTAAAAATGGTGGTTGTCTGCATTTAACCCGTCTTCTTATAGTGTTAAAGTTCAATACATTATTTGGGCATTTATTCATTGGTATGATATACAAGTGCTTAAATGATTCCAGTTAAATAGAAAAAGAAAAATCGGGATAAGATGTAGATTTGTGTCACATTTGGATCTTATATTTAATTAGTGGAACAAAAAAGAAAGCGTGGTCTTATTATAAGATCCGTTTACGTCAGAACACAATTGTACACGGTATCAGTTTGATAAAAGATTTACCAAGTTTGCAAACCACCTTAAAACTATACTACATTGGAATCACAAGAAAGACTGGATAACTTTTTTTTTTGACTTGACAGCTTTGAAGATTTATAGCAGAAAATATGGACTTTGATCATGAGAATGTTAGACACATGTTAAACGAAGATAGATTGAGCAGCTTACCTGTTGAACTCATTCATCAAATCCTATCGCGTATTGACACTAAAACTGCTATTCAAACGTGTTCTCTATCTTCAAGATGGAAGTTTTTCTGGAAATCAGTTTCTTGTCTCAACTTTTCTAGTGGTGATTTTAATTCTTTACCCAAGTTTTCAAAATTCGTCACTCATGTTTTGTCTAATCGCAATCATGAGATAGACTTGACTTCGCTAAGTCTAACTTTCCGTGGAGCAGCTTGTGAATCTTTTGTGAAAAAGATTGCCGATTATGCGTTTGCTCACAATGTTTCTGAACTAAATGTGGTTATTTTTCCCAAAAATAACCACGCATTTCCTCCTTGCCTTTTCAGCTCTCAGTCTCTTCAACATTTCACCTTGAAGAGCCTTTCTCTTAGAGCTTATATTATACCCAAAACAGCTTGGGATTTTCCAGCTTTAACAACTTTGTATCTCCAGGAAGTCATATTCCGTGATGATTTCACTGATCACGAGTCTTTTGATCTTCTCTCTAAGTGCGTGAACTTGAAGAACCTCAAGTTACACCTTTTCCATGCTGAATTTCTTGCGGTTTTTGACATCATTACCCCTAATCTTGAGAATCTCACGCTTACTAATAGCAAGTTCAGACTCATTAATCTGGTTGCACCTAAACTTGAGAATCTAACTATAATCAATTGCTCAATTCAGAAGCTGAATGCACCATCTGGTTTGCATTCTCTTAACAAAGCGTCTATCTATCTGCCTATTTATCGTTATCGCAAGCCATATACGGAGGAAGTTGCTTGTAAGACAATTTACATGCTTCGTGAGGTTCGTAGTGCCAGATTTCTGACCCTTAATGCTGACGTTTTTGAGGTATGTTTTTGTATCATATATGTCATTTATAACATGTAGTGGGGAAATGGTGGACATCCATATTTCAACTAGGGAAATATTCGTGTGCAGACAAAATGAAAAGGAGACGATTATGAGATAGCTACATGGCTTATCATTCAATTTCCTTTGAGAAAGATATGCAAATCTTGCTTTTTGATATACATGGCATGTTGTTCCTAGTTAGACATTAATCATAGAATATATTTTTTTTAAACCGGTACATTCCATATATTCATATGCATCTTTGACATATTTATTTTATTCATCGCTTTAATTGCAGTGTATTTCCTCATTTCCGGAGTTAATATCACAGCATCCTTCACCTTTTAAAAGCTTAATTTGCGTAAAAATAGACACCAGCATGAGGAAGGAGGCACACAAAATAAAGATGTCCGCTGAAGCTAGAAACTTCTTGCTTGAGAACTCTCCAAGCGCCACGTTCATCTTGGAAATACCTGAGTACTTGCATCTGGATGCTATATTCTTAATTCTAGGAGTTTATCTGTAGATCTTATTGTTTGGCTATAGGTATTAATATAACGATATATAAAAACCCAAGGGTATAAAATTTATGTCTAATAGTAAATTGAAACCATTTTTCTCCCCTTATTAATTTGACCCCTTAACTCGACAGTTAGATATTAAATTTACAAAATATGACGATTGCTTTCTATATTTTAGGCAAATGCTCATTTAACCTTTAATATTTAGTAGTAGCTCTTGAAACATATTTGATTCTAGCGTAAGGGTATTTGATTTGTATACTTGTAGGCACCACTTACAAGATCAATTAAGCTGAAAGAGGCCTGGGAAAGAAAGAAGGCCAAAATGGTTGCAGATTTTGAGAGTCACATGACCGAATTGCAAGCATCGATAGAGGTGGCAACGATGCATATTGGGATGAAGGACAGAGTCGAAGCAGACTTTGATAACCTTATGGCAGAAGTAGCAGTGTTGAAAGAGCAAGTGAAAGAATATGCAGTAATGCAACTGCTGGATGACCATAAAAAGCGGAAGGTTGAACGACGGGCACGGGCACGGATTGATGCGTGTGCGAGCAAGATGCGGGATCTGGTCGACCGAAAAAAATATGAAGTTTTAGCCATCATTTCAAAGAAGGATCTGACCAGATCATTGTTGGAAAAGTTTCCTAAACGATAGAGGGCTGAGATTGAAGCACGCTACTCTCGCCAGATTCAAGAATCGGAATCACAGATTGCTCATCTAGCCAACGAGCATCTGAATTCAAAAGGCATCGTTGATGATCATGTAGAATTCATGTCTTCTAACATCGTAATGTTTCCAGATGTTTCCAGTAGCAATAGTCCTCCACAACCGTCTTCATCTTCCTTGGCAACCGTAAGTAATTTCTTGTTTCATTTATGACTTTGCACATTCATAACCACATTCAAAAATCTAATACTTGTGGCTTTTTAACCTGCTCAATATCAGATTCCTACACCCTCCACCCCGAATATCAACTCGATGCCGTGAACCACCCCCACCCGGGTAACCGCTCTTCTGTACGACACCTAGAAATCTTTAGTTAGCTTTATTGTTCTTACGTGCTTTTATTATTTGTTCTAGTTACGTTTTCTTCAACTCTTCTGGGGTCTTTTCTAAACCCCATTTCTTACATTCTATTCCGTATCATTTTCCTTTTTTCTCATATTTTTATCGAACTTTTGGAACAATTTTTCTTTCATAAAATCATTTTCTCACAATCTTTACATGTTGGGGTCTTAATGGAAACAACTTCTACAAGTGGTATTTATTGTGTTTGTTTGATTTGGTTTGGGTTTCATATATATCCACATATTAATGACTTTCGCATTAATGTCCACAAACTCACGATATCGACAAAGCATTTTGCAAAAATCTTTTGCCCAAATGCAAATTTTAAATGCTAGTGTTAATGTTTTATGTGTATGTCCGTAGTGTTTTTGAAGTTGTTTGCATGATCAATCGATTGGCATTAACCTAACCGGTTTTTTTTTTGAATCCGTTCTCTTTGGTTTATCTATTTCATTCCACTCTTTTTTGAACTCGTTCTCTTTGAATTTTAAGCATATCCTCTCAAATCTCATACTTTGTTGAATCAAACTATATATCATGTATCATTAATTTTTCAAGGCTGCCGAAGATTATGCTTGAATGGAGAAGATGTTTATACTCCAGGATTCATTTTCATGAAAGGGTCAAAGGGAACTTATCTCCGTGTGAGATTACTTGCTTCATTTTGTTGCTAAAGCTAACCAGACGCTACCTCTATGCCGGATTTGTAGAGTTTGTTTTAGTGCTGAATCTTTCTTGACCCTGCCTCTATGCGGGATTTACTAGGTTTAATTGTATTGTTGTTGAATCTTATCAAACCCTAATATTGTCTATGATTTATTGGGTTTGATGGATTCGTTTTGTTGTTGAATCTTTTGTCAATCCCTAATGTTGTATGTGATTTATTGGGTTTGTTTTGTTGTTGAATCACACCAAACCCTGTTTTATTTGGGTTTGTTTGTTTTGCTGTTGAATCTTAATAATATTTTTGTACTTGGACGATCACCCGGTTTGCGAGTAGCCCGGAGTTGCCGCACTTGAACTTCCGTCGTCACAAGGGGATTTTTATTCCTCCTTGGATTCGAACCTGAGACGTTCAACTACTTTTAACCTTTGGAGCCCAAACTCAAACCAATGGGGCACCATCCTTGTGGTTTAAAAAACGGATCTTTGATCATTTATACTGCACAAAAACTTGCATATATAAGATTATTTATAAATGCCATGGGTTACGTCCGAAGGGCCTTTGACCTAGCCGGTTACAGGTAGAGTCTAGCCTCTTAGAAAGTCAGAGGTTCAAATTTCACCAAATGTGACGAGAGCATACGAGTTTATTTATCAGTCATATATAAATATTATATACTTCAAAGAATAAGATACATGAGTACAAGACTATTCTTTATAAAAACACACATCATGTTTCTTGAAGCCGTTATATAAGGTTTCATTAAAAGGAAAGAGTATGCATGGTGGATAGAAAAAGAAACTGATAGTACAACGTCAAAAATATAAAGAGATCAAAAAAGAAAAATGTCATTATTCTCTCTTACCCTAATATTGTAAATCGGACACCAAGCTACGGTTGCCGATCACGCCATCCATTTATTGCAAAGGGCCAAACCAATATGCAACAACTGGTCGGACATATAATAAATAGCAAAAGTACGGTATTTTTACTAGATTACATGTCAAATTAAACATTGTATCTTTTGAAAAATAGTGTTGTGGGAGACAATATTATTTTAACGAACGTTAATTGATTGAGACATTAGTTGACACATCTACAAAAAATCTAAACCCCCCATAATTTGCCTGCACATAACTTTTATGAGTATTTATTGAAATAGGCTAACAATTTTGTATCAAACTAAACCATATATCAAATCGTACAAATTAAATTGAAATCAATTACAATTGATTGGTACTTAGTAGTACTGTTCCAAGTATGCAAACTTGGTTGGTACATAAACAATATTGAAAGTAGCATACAACAGTAGTAACATGATACTGACTTTTTTAATTATTTATTAGTATTAATAGGCATATATAATAATATAAAAAAGGATGCCAATGTTACAGTAGATGCATATTTTCTTTTTAACCAATTTGTTGGTGTTAATTTTGTAAACCAATTTAAGTCCTTTTATTTTTCTAATCAACAGTTGTGACGAAATGAAAATTATAATCCGATAAAAAAAGGAACGAATTAAAAGGTATTAAACAAAGGGCAATTTTGAAACAAACTCTCATATTTTATTTTTGGAAGATATAATCAATAACATTTTTTTTTCCTTTTCTGGAAGAATTCTTATTTTATTTTTGAAAAATAATAAATATTTTGATAATATTTAAATGATTTTTATTTAAAGATAAAATTAAAAAATTCATAGGTGAACCTAAAAGTAAAACAATTATTTTTGTTTAAAATTCATAGGTGAAATCAGGAAATGGAACAATGATTTTATTTAAAATGCATAGGTAAAACCATATAATTCAAAGTTAATACGTAAAACCAAAAGTAAAACAATGATTTTTATTTAAAGTTCATAAGTGAAACCAAAAAATGAAGCAATTATTTTTATTTAAATTTTATAGGTGAAACCAGAAATTGAATTTGAAAAATAAGAAAGTTTAAACAAGTTCACAGGTTAAGTCAGAACTTTTATAGATGAACTAGTGAATGAGATAATTAAATAATGTAATAATTAAGTGAATAATAAATTTAAAGAATGTGGTATTAATAATTAAAAAGACGAAAATACCCCATTAATAAAGTTAACATAATGATTTGGTTAACAAAAGAATAGGATCATGTTACACTAATAATATATTAATATATTATGTTTAGAATATAATATATAACAGTTTTAGAAAATATTATTTAGAGATAAAAGGTATTACAGTGTTATATAAAAATATAAATACATAATATAATATAGGTATAGAATTGTGCAAGAAAAAGAGTCAATGTTAAAAGTATAAGAAAAGATCTGAACACTTGGTTATTTTTAATTTTATGTCCATCTATAAATCATGCTTTACAAGAAAATTGATATGTTGCATCTTGGTGCACATTATTTTATATTAACATTCATTTAGAATAGATCCAATAGTGTAAATCTCTTCCTATATTTTTCACCAAAACTTTTCATCAGATTGGAAACCAACTCATATAAATATAATATATACCTATAATATATATTATATATATGTAATATAATATGCTTTTAGAAAATATTTTACGGAGTAAATTATGAAATTGGTCCTTGTGGTATATTGAAAATTATAGTTTGATCTTTACTCTTTATTTATTAACGATAAGTCTTTATGTCTGCAATTTATAACATCCCCATTAAAACTCAACGATATATTGATTTTTCTTTTTCATTTCATCCGTTTTAACATTATTTAATTATTATTCTTTACTTGGATATTCATCTTCTTCACCGTAACAATCAAAAAACATCTCCAAATCCAAAATCAAAACCCTAATAAAAATCTTTCTTGTTTTTTATACACATGAAACTTCTTAATTCAAAATCAGGAACGATCAGAAAATCCTAGCTAAAATCAAGAAGTTTTTAGAATCCTAACTCAAATAATTAAAAACCCTAACTTTGAAAACATACTCTCCTGTTACTAGTTACCGCAATTTCTTTCACACTAAGAAGATGAAAAAGTTCGATTTCACCCCTCTCTGTGCATCTGAGTTCACCTCTATCTTTCGTCATGCCTGGGATCCGGGTTCGATTTAATGAAGCAAAACCACCCTTGTTCAATTTTACAAAGCAATATCAAGCTTGTTTAATATATGGGTTTGATGTGGGTGTTGTTTCAGATCTGGGTTCTAGGTGGGGTGGGTTTCAGACCTGGGTTCGGTAATTTACTATGTAATATTTTCATAAGTTCATACTTTCGGTTGAAGGTATGAGATGTTCGTTCATTGTTCAGTGTTTTGATCTTCATAAGTTTTGATTTATAACATTTTTTAATTTAATAGATTTTATTTGATCGTCAAGGTAAAGAAGAAGATTGAAGGATAAGAAGAAAAGAAAATGTTGAAATGATAAGAAATGATTTCGATCGAGTTTAACAAAGACATTAGACGGACTTTAGAGAAATGAACCAAATCGAAATAAATTGCATACACGAGGACTTATCATGTAATACGTGAAGTTTAAAAGGACCACATTTATAATTGTTTTACATACAGGGGACCAAATCCATAACTTACTGTGTGCACACATAGTATAAAACCCCCCACAACAACCCCTTTATGGGTTCATCCCTTGAGTAAGCACCGAGCACCAGCATATAATTAAAGAAAGCAATTTCGTATTAGGGTTTCAGGAACGATTCATCATCGAATCAACCAAACTGCATCCGGCGCATACTTTCTTCACAGATTCAAAGGTAATTTTTATCAAAAAAAATTATCAAATTTATACTGTTCGTCAACTTTTGCAATTTGGATGATATAAGTGCTTTCTAATTGACTATGAATCTCTGAACGTGTATCAATTGATTGGAGCTTTATCGATTAAGAGAATATTAGATACGAAAAATCAGGACTCAGGTTTCGTCTTGTTTATTCAATTAGCGAGTTTATGTTGATTTTAAATGATTACTAGTTGCGTCTGCTCATGGGAAGAGACAAGTTTGATTTTAAAAGGTTCTACCATCTGCTGTTCAAATTATTTGATTGACCTGGATGTTTCAGTTTTTTAGATTCAAAGTGTTACTTTTATGGAATAGTTGTTGATTGTTTGATGTAATCATCACTGTAGCTGTAATCAAAACAATTCTTATCAAGTTATGATTGACTCAAATAACCATTTCCCACACCTAAATCGGTCAATAATTAACCATTTCTCTCCCGGATTTAACCAAATGGCACTACCTCTGCAATATTAGTTTGGTCCGCAATAATAGCTAAAAGACAAAAAAAAATCAAATTCAACTGATATTAGTTAGGTTAGCAATATTGGCCGTCGCAGTTGCGGACATGGTCGTTGCTGTAGATCTGTGTTGAATTTGAATTTTTTTGCTATTGCGGACCTGGATATTACGGAAATAGTGACATTTGGGTAAATCCGGGAGAGAAATTGTTAGGAGACAAATTTGGATGTGGGAAATGGTTATTCGAGTCAATTTCCCCTATACATATATATATATATACTATATATATATACTACCGTTAATTGCCAATTGTACTATTAGTCTATTAAATCAGAATCAGGGAATTTTTGGTTGAGCAAAACAAGATTTTCCTCATTATTCATCGCTCACTCTTTTATCTAGGTTTGCTATTATGAAACATAAATTTGCTTTTGCTCTTATGGTTAAATGCTCGCAATAGCTTGGTATATTAGGCAAATTCCCATTTTTGGCAATGTATAATTTTTTACCCGAGTGCCGACTGCCGACATGCTTTAATTTTCAAATTTTTGTGCATTGCACGCAATGTACTTTCACCATTTTACACAAAATAATAGCATACTTCAAATTTCATTTTTCAAACAATATACGGTGTTGATAAAATGAATGATAGGAAGTACATTGCTAAACATGGTTATTGTGTCTTATGGTATTAAAGTTTAATACATTATTTGGGCATTTATTCACTGGTATGATAAGTGCTTAAATGATTCCAGTTAAATAAAAAAAGAAAAATCGGGTAAAGATGTAGATTTGTGTCAAATTTGGATTCTTATTTTTAATCGGTGGGACAGCGAAGAAAGTGTGGTCTCATTAATTATAAGATCCGTTTAGGTCAGAACACAATCGTACACCTATCAGTTTGATAGAAGATCTACCAAGTTTGCAAACAACCTTAAAACTTTACTACAGTAGAATCACAAGAAAGACTGGATTTTTTATTTCTTTTTCTTTTGACTTGACAGCTTTGAAGTATTATAGCAGAAAATATGGACTTTGATCATGAGAATGTTAGACGCTTGATAAACGAAGACAGATTGAGCAGCTTGCCTGATGAGCTCATTCATCAAATCCTATCGTCTATTGACACTAAAACTGCTGTTCAAACTTGTTCTCTATCTTCGAGATGGGAGTTTCTCTGGAAATCAGTTTCTTGTCTCAACTTTTCTAGTGGTTATTTTAGTTCTTTATCCGAGTTCTCAAATTTCGTAAACCATGTTTTGTCTAATCGCAATCGAATAGACCTGACTTCATTAAGCCTAACTTTCCGTGGACCAGCTAATGAATTGTTTGTGAGCAAGATTGCCGATTATGCGTTTGCTCACAATGTTCAAGAATTAAATGTGGTTATTTTTCCCAAAGGGAGTCATGCATTTCCTCCTAGCCTTTTTAGCTCTCAGTCTCTTCGACATTTCACCTTGAAGAGCCTTTCTCTTAGAGCTTATCTTATACCCAAAACAGCTTGGGATTTTCCAGCTTTAACAACTTTGCATCTCCAGGAATTCCTATTCCGTGATGATATCACTGATCACGAGTCTTGTGATCTTTTCTCTAAGTGCGTGAACTTGAAGAACCTCAAGTTACACCTTCTCCATGCTGAATATCTTGCAGTTTTTGACATCATTACCCCTAAACTTGAGAATCTCACGCTTACTAGTAGCAATTTCAGACTCATCAATCTGGTTGCACCTAAACTTGAGAATCTCACTGTAATGAATTGCTCAATTGAGAAGCTGAATGCACCATCTGGTTTGAATTCTCTTAACAAAGCGTCTATCTATCTTTCTATTTGTCGTTATCGCAAGCCATATACGAAGGAAGTTGCTTGTAAGACACTTTACATGCTTCGTGATGTTCGTAGTGCCAGATTTCTGACCCTTAATGCTGACATTTTTGAGGTATGTTTTTATATCATATATGTCATTTATATCATTCAATTTCCTTTGAGAAAGATATGCAAATCTTGCTTTTTGATACACATGGCATGTTGTTCTCAGTTAGAAATTAATTGTAGAATGTTTTTATTAAACTGGTACATTCTATATATTCATATACATCTTTGACATATTTATTTCTTTCATCCCTTTGCAGTGTATTTCCTTATTTCCAGAGTTAATATCACAGCATCCTCCACCCTTTAAAAACTTAATTTGCGTGAAAATAGACACCAGCATGAGGAAGGAGGCACACAAAATAAAGATGTCCGCTGAAGCTAGAAACTTCTTGCTTGAGAACTCTCCAAATGCCACATTCATCATGGAAATACCTGAGGTACTTTCATCTGGATGCTATATTCTTAATTCTACGAGTTATCTGCAGATCTTATTGTTTGGCTCTAGGAATTAATATAATGATATATAAAAACCCAAAGGGAATAAAATTTATGTCTAATAATAAATTGAAACCATTTTTCTCCCCCTTATTTGACCCCTTCACAACTCTACACTTAGATATTAAATTTACAAAATATGACGATCGCCTTCTATATTTTAGGCAAATGCTCATTTGTTCTTCTTATATTCCATTAAACTTAACTAACCTCTATACTATATTTAACCTTTAATATTTAGTAGTAGCTCTTGAATTGAAACATATTTGATTTTAGCATAATTAAGGGTATTTGATTTGAGGTAGTCTTGTGACATCCTTGTATACTTGTAGGCACCACTTACGAGATCAATGAAGCTGAAAGAGGCCTGGGAGAGAAAGAAGGCCAAGATGGTTGCAGATTTCGAGAGTCACTTGGTGGAATTGCAAGCATCGATAAAGGTGGCAACGATGCATATTGGGATAAAGGACAGAGTCGAAGCAGACTTTGATAACCTTATGGCGGAAATAGCAGTGTTGAAGAAGCAAGTGAACGAATATGCAGTAATGCAACTGCTGGATGACCATACAAAGCGGAAGGTTGAACGACGGGCACGGGCACGGATTGATGCGTGTGCGAGCAAGATGCGGGATCTGGTCGACCGAAAAAAGTATGAAGTTTTAGCCATCATTTCAAAGAAGGATCTGACCAGATCATTGTTGGAAAAGTTTCCTAAACGACAGAGGGCTGAGATTGAAGCGCGCTACTCTCGCCAGATTCAAGAATCTGAATCACGGATTGCTCATCTAGCCAACGAGCATTTGAATTCAAAAGGCATCGTTGATGATCATGTAGAATTCATGTCTTCTAACATCGTAATGTTTCCAGATGTTTCTAGTAGCAATAGTCCTCTGGCATCACAACCGTCTTCTTCTTCTTTGGCAACCGTAAGTAATTTCTAGTGTCATTTTTTACTTTGCACATTCATAACCACATTCAAAAATCTAATACTTGTGGCTTTTTAACCTGCTCAATATCAGATTCCTACACCCTCCACCTCGAACATCGACCCTATGTCGTGAACCACTCCCACCCAGGTAACCACACTTCTGTACGACACCTTGAAATCTTTAGTTAACTTTATTGTTCTTATGTGCTTTTATTATTTGTTCCAGTTATATTTTCTTACATTCTATTACGTATCCCTTTTTTATTCATAGTTTTATCGAACTTTTGGAACAATTTTTCTTTCACAAAATCATTTTCTCACGACCTTTTTACATGTTGGGCCGGGTCTTAATGGAAACAACTTCAACATGTGGTCTTTATTGGGTTCGTTTGATTTGGTTTGGATTTCATATATATACATATATATCCACGTATTAATGACTTTGCATTAATGTACACAAACTCACGATGTTGACAAAGAGTTTTACAAAAATCTTCTGCCCAAATGCAAAATTTAAATGCTAGTGTTAAAGTTTTATGTGTATGTCCATAGTGTTTTTGAAGTTGTTGTTTGCGTGATCAAATGATTGGCATTAACCTAACCGGTTTTTGTGAATTCGTTCTCTTTGTTTTATCTATTTCATGCACTCTTTCCGAATTCATTCTCTTTGGTTTTTAATCATATCCTCACGAATCTCCTACTTTTTTGAGTCAGAGTATATGATATGTATCATAAATTTTTCAGGGCTGCCGAAGATTTTGTCTGGACTTTGTAGAGTTTGTTATAGTGCTGAATCTTTCTTCACCCTGCCTCTATGCGGGATTTACTAGGTTTGTATTGTTGTTGAATCTTTATCAAACCCTAACGCTGTCTATGATTTACTGGGTTTGATTGATTCGTTTTGTTGTTGAAACTTGTCAATCCATAGTGTTGTATGTGATTTATTGGGTTTGGTTGGTTTTTTTGTTGTTGAATCATACCAAACCCTACCTTATTTGGATTTGTTTGTTTTATTGTTGAACCTTAATAATACTTTTGTTGGTTTGAATTTCACTTGTACTGGTTATTTGGTGTATGGCTTTATAGCATTTCAAGATACTTGAATAACTATCATTTGACGCTCTATATATCATTTTCCAAATACTGTTTATGAATCAATTATAAATAGCCTATAAACCCATCTAGAGACGTGGGAAACGGGTAAACGGCTGAGTCTTGTCTTTAATTCGTTAATAGAATTTCGGTAAAGGTGAAATTAGTATTTGTCATTAGATAAAAGTGTTCTCATATGGTTTTTAATCTTAGAATTCTTTTCAACTCAACTCTATTACAAAATTGGTTTTGAAATAGATTCTCATATGGTCCAAGATTGAACATGGGGTCTAGTTAAAGCACAATTTGTGAAGATTCAAACATCAAGACTTGCTTCCATCAAAACAATAATGAATATAAAAAGTCAAAATTAGGTCCACCTCGGATTGTTAGGCCTAGATTGGTCATTGTATTTCTCTCTCCACTTACGTCCTTATCATGCCTTTCTATATTCCTCCTTATAATCGACAATAATGCGGGATTCGTCTAATTAATATGTTTCAAGCACCTCGTCTTGAGGACTCATCATGCTCAATGGTTCCGTCGTAAGGGAAAAAATTATTTGTTGTGTGCCACCATATAGTTTTTGAAACTGAAATTTTAACACAAGACTTTAATGGCTAAGATGGTAAATGCTTCTGTCTTTATACAAATCCCTAGGTTTGAGTCCTATAGTTGTCAAATTTGTTTAATTTTAGCTTAAGTTTTGGTGTTTCTTTTATATTCCTCTTCTGTTTTTTAAAATATATTTAGACCGGACTCGAACATGGGTCTTTTCGATGTAAGGACAAGGAATCAACCAACAAATCTATACTAATATCACGAAGAAAAAAAATTAGATATTTTTTTATAGTCAAATTGTGCCACCACTTGAAAACAATTATGGGCTCGCATCAGCACCCTCCCTGGACATGTGAGATCGATTAATGTACACAAAAACACGAGAATGACAAAGAATGCTGGAAAAATTCTTGGGCCCAAACGCAAAATTCAAGTGCTAGTAATAAAGTATCGTTGTCTGACTTAGAATTTAGTAGAAATAATTTGTCGCCTTATAATTTGACGGATTGAGTTATACAATCACCCAAGTTAATTTGGAACCACTTTTTAGTGTACTGCACGCAGCAAGCATACATGCGTCATCATCTGTCATCCTGAAAGTTGGTACAACATGTAAAAACATGTTTTACTCATTATTTTCATCTGGTTGAAATATAAGTTTCTTTTAAAACTCTGTATTTAAGTGTGTAAATAGTACGATCAACATCTTTAAATATTCGATTGATGATGATACACTTCACATGTTATAATCCAAACTTGACTCTTTATGTAATTTGGGGTTGTTTAATTGGTTTTCAATTAAGTGTAAAAGCTTAAAAGTCAAATCAATTAAATTAGGAAAGTTGGTTGGGTTTTCTCTCAAACTTGAAGTTAAAAAATGATTAGTAATTAGAAAAAGCTTGGTTACGTTAATATTAATTCCTTTTCAATGTGTCAAAAAATAATTTGATTGCTTAAAAAATCAAATCTAATATAACTAAAAAGAACATTAGAAAATAAGGATTAAAATAAGATGATTACATGTAATAAAATGTTAAGGTCATGTCATGTAGATATATATAGGTGACAAAATGATTGGCTTGATAATGGGGTGACATTTGTACCAAGGATTTTTTCTTTTTACATCCTACTTTAATTCCCAAATACACCCTACTCTATTGTATTTATCTATTTTAATTGGTAATACATTAAAATCCATGTTTATTTATCAATTTTAATTGGAGACATATATGTAGATTAGGTTTTAAAATGTAGAGTAGGGTGTAAAAGATAACACCCTTGTACCAAACTAAACTAATCAGGATGTGTATTAACCGTACAAATTAGATTGGTATAAATTACAATCGGTTGATAGAATTGAATTAAATATGTAAACTTGGTTGGTACACTGTATTGGAAGTTGTGTACCACGGTAATATCATGACATCGACTTATTTAATTATTTATTAGATTTTGAAATTTCTATATATTAAATAATAATTTTCTTAACTTAAATTATTTTATTTGAAAATCTGAATGTTTACAAGTTTTATTCGTTGCAATTAAAAACCTTTAAACATCATCGTGTTACCTAAAAACTTAAATTAGTCACTAAAAAGTTGAACATAATGACAAGTTTTTATATATGTAATTTAAAATTGGTAGAAAAATAAAGTTTGATACCGTAACAAGCCCACTTCCGATCGATGGATTGGGCAAGAGGTTATAAAAATGATTTTTTATATTTTTTTAAATAAATTTATTTAAACGATTGTAATTATTTGGATACAATTTAAACGAACCCATTCAACAAAACCAAATCAATGTTGCTTAGGTGGCGTTTGTTTTTTAAGATGTGCTAAAGTCTTAAGTCTGATTTCAGTTTTGAAATAGTTAAGAAACGTCTAAACGATTCAGACATACGTGATAATTAAGAGCTTAAAATGAAAAAACAAACAAGTCCTTAGACTCAGCGACTAAATCCATAAGAAACTGGAAACAGTAGGAAAATATTTGTAATTTTCAAAATATAAGGACTAAATCCAGAGTTTCATGAAACCATATGGACCTAAAAGTGTAATTAACTCTTAAGAAAATTGGAAAACCAATATCAAAATAAACCCGCGAAACAAACCCTTGGGTCAGTTTCCGTATTATTTACGGAAGCATAAGCGAACGTGGGTTTTAGTGTTACTGTTAGGGTTCAGGCACGATCGACAATCGAATCAACCAAAGCTCATTGTTTCTTCACAGATTCAAAGGTATGTATCTCTCAAATCCTACTTCTCCATCATCCACGAGTTCATTTTATCAAATTTCAACTCGCCTAATTTGCAATCGAGGAACCAGCGGATTGTAATTTCGCTCTTGTGGATGATTTATTACTTTGTTAATGATCACGAATCATTGTTGTGTGCCTACTGATTGGAGCTTGATGGATTAATAGGATGTTGGATAAGCGAACGACCGTACTTGCAGGATAAGAGGTTTCTTATTCTTCTTCTTCTTTTACAGAGCTTTTTGTTTTTAATATTAGCGAGTTTATGTTAATTTCATTGATGTATGGAGTAGTTACCGTCTATATTGAACGACCGTTTTGATTTGTAAAGGTTCTAACCTTGTACTGTTTATATTGTAAGATTGACATGGCTCTTTCAGTTTTTTAAATTCAAAGTGTTATGTTTTTTGGTAATAATCGCTAATAGTTTGATGTGACTTTGGATTTTATCTGTGATTAATAAATCCTCATCATGTTTTGAAGCTACACACAATAGCAATCGTGACAGGCCAAAATCGAGTGAATCACGTGTGATTTTAGTCGTAATTTTAGTGTAAAATTACATGTAATTCTACCGTTTTCTTATTCTTTATTTAGTTACTGTGCATGCAACCTACTCTATATATACAGGTTTGTTATCTTGAAATACGATATTTTCAATGTTTTTATAGGGTTAAATGCACACAATAGCAATGTATATTTCTTCTACGCTGAGTAACGGCATACTTTAATTTTCATCCTTTATAGGCAATGTACTTTTGTCTTTTTATGCAAAATAATTTTGCTTAATTTAAATTTCATTTCAGAAAAATTTAAGTTGTTGCTAAAATGGACTAAAGAAAGTACATTGCTTAAAATTGATTTTATATGTTTTTAACCAGTTCATATGGTGTTAATTTGTAATAATGTATTTAAGCAATTGTTCAATTGTGTGATAACTGTATAAATGGATCTCAGTTTGTTAGAAGTAGAAAACTCGGTATAGGATGTAGAATTTTGTCACCTTTGAATTCTTACTTTAATTAGCAGAGGGAGGAAAGCATGCCTTATTATAGATTCCATCTTGGTCAGAACAACAATTGTACACTTATCAGTTTGTAAACAACCTTAAAACTTTTCTACATTTGCAGAAATGGTAAAAATATTGAAGAGGTGATTTGACAAACCAAATACCAATGCTAGAAGATTTTTTTTGTTCATGGGATGGGATGATGGGACCCATTAGGAAGGCCATCAGATGATAAGACCCATCTTTTAAGCAGCACTATTTGATGCATGATTGGTGATGTGTTTCAATTTGGTCTTGTTTGCATTATAACTCAACATGTATAAGAAATACGATTCTTTAGTATCCAAATAATTGATTTGATTTTACATTGTGGAGTGCAGTTTTTCATTTGATAATAGATTGTAATACGCAGAGCTGAAAGAGAAGCCGTGGTGGTTATTTGGCCGACAACACAAAAGAAGCAAATATGAAGATGAATTTTAAAATTTTGATTGGAATCACAAGAAGGACCTGGTAGCTCTTTATTTCTAATTGACAGCTTCAAAGAGTTCTAGCAGAAGAAATGGACTTTGATCATGAGAATGTTAGATCAGCTATAAACGAAGATAGATTGAGCAGCTTGCCAGATGAGCTTATTCATCAAATCCTCTCTTGTATGGACAGTAAATTTGCTGTTCAAACGTGTTTGCTGTCTTCGAGATGGAAGCTTCTCTGGACTTTAATGCCTAGTCTCAACTTTGCCAGTTATCATTTTGTTTCTTTACCCAAGTTTTCAAAATTTGTGACCCATTTTTTGTCTCATCGCAACCATCAAATAGAAGTGATTTCAGTAAAGCTAGATTTTCGTGGAGCAGCTAGTCAATTTTTTGTGAGAAAGATTGCCAATTATGTCTACTCTCACAATGTCCAAGAACTAACTGTGTCTATTTCTCCCAAAGAGCACCATGAATTTCTTCCTTGCTTCTTTAGCTCTCAGTCTCTTAAACATTTCACGTTGAGTAGCAATTTCTTTTTTTCACCTTGCGTTACACCCAAAACACCTTGGGATTTTCCAGCTTTAACATCTTTGCATCTCCATGAAGTCTCATTGTGTGACGGTATCACCTACAAGTCTCTTGATCTTTTCTCCAAGTGTGTGAACTTAAAGAACCTCACTTTACGCTCTTTTTTTGTCAACGATGTTGAGGTTTTTGACATAATTACCCCTCAACTTTCTGATCTCACGCTTATTGATGGCAGGCGTTTGAAAGTCATCAATCTGGTTGCACCCCAACTTAAGAATCTCACTATAATTGATTGCTCAATCATGAACCCAATTGCACCACCAGGACTTTCAACCTTGTCCTACAGAGGTTATCCTCCTCTAAATTTGTCTAAAGAGGGTTTTCATTCTCTTAACAAAGTGACCATCTCTCTGTCTATTCACTTTTCAAATATGCCTTGTGAGGAGGAAGATGCTCGTAAGACTATTAATTTTCTTCAAGAGGTTCATAGTGCCAGATTTCTTACACTTAATGCGGACACTGTTAAGGTATGTCGATATCGTATATTATGACATGTAGTTGGAATTTTTAGGACATCTTGTGTATCCTTAAGGAGGAAGAATAAAGAATGAAAAGGAAAAGAATACGAGATACATACTTTACTTATTATTCAATTTATTTTTTAGAAAGATATGCCATTGTTGCTGTTGGGATAGATGGCATGTTTATTCTAATTATCCATATTTATTTGACATATTCATTTCTTGTCATCTCTGTGCAGTGTATTTCCTCCTTTCCGGAATTACTTTCACACCATCCTTCGCCTTTTAGCGACTTGATTTGCTTAAATATAGACTCCAGCATGACTAGGGATGCATACAAAATAAAGATGTCCACTGAAGCTAGAAACTTCTTGCTTGAAAACTCTCCGAATGCCACATTCATCATGGAATTACCTGAGGTACTTTCATCAGCATGCTATATTCTTAATAGTAGGAGTTGTCTGTAGATCTTATTGTTTGGCTCTTTGAAAGACTATAATTATTTATAAAAACCCGAAGGATATAATAGTAAATTGAAACCATTTTTGTCCCCTTCATTTTACCCCTTCGCAACTCAACACTTTGATTGCAAACTGCAGATGCTGAGATAAAATCTTGTAGCTTACTGAGAATCATCAGCATAGGCATTAGATACTTTTCTCTTAGAATCTTTTTATGCAAAATTAGAAATTTTTTTGCTAGGGATTTGGATTTAGGGATGAGTACAAAAGAAGTAGGTTATGGCTGGTTATTCAATTTACAAACTATGACCATTGTCTTTATTTAATATCCGTAATAACCTTCTATTACATTCAAATGCTCATTGCCTTTTAAATTCCATTTTCACTTGCTTGCCACAATATTAAACCAGACCTGTATATTAGATGTAACTTCCGATATATAGCGGTAGATCTTGAAACCTATTTGATTCCAGAAGAAGGGTATTTGATTTGAGGTAATCTTGTGACAAAGGATTGCAAAATTTGTATTGACTCTTTGATGGAGCAAGTGTCTTTCTTGTATACTTTGTAGGCACCACCTACAAGAGCAATGAAGCAGAAAGAAGCTAGAGAGAAAAAGAAGGCCAAACTGGTCTCTGATATTGAGAGTTCCATGACGGAGTTGCAAGCATTGCTAGAGCTGGGAAAGATGCTTATTGAGAAAAAGGAAAGGGTCAAGGCAGCCGCTGAGAACCTTATGGCAGAAGTACGGGTGGTGTTGACCAAGCGAAAAACGATGCAAATTGAGCCTAAAATGACTTCATTTGAGCAGGTGAAAGAATCTGCCAAGAGCCACAATGCAGAAGAAACGCAAATGCAGGTTGACCAAAGAAAAGTACAGAGTGAGAGCGAAATACCACAGATTCAAGTAGGGAACTTGCTCGTTGAGAGCCACAAGGAAGAAATTCAGATACCGGTTGAACAAGGGGAAGTCCCAATCGACAGCCACAAGATGGAAATGCAGCTTGAAGGACAAGCGGCACTTACTGGACTGATGGTACAGATTGATGGCTGTTTGCGAGAGATGTTGACTCTGATCAAGCAAGAAAATGATAACTTTCTATCCATTCTTTCAACAAAGTCCCGGATCGTGGTATTGTTAGAAGATTTGCCAAAGCGACAGAGGGCTCAATTTGTAGCATGCTACTTACGCCTGCTTGAAGAATCAAAACCAGTGTGTGTTGGTCTAGTTTCAGAGAAGGTGTCTTTAGACACAATCAAGGATGATTTAGAAAAATTCGGGTCTGATAGGTACTCAACATGTCATGAATTACAAGCACAATATCATCGTCTAGTCTCGGATATTTTGTCTCACTCAATGATTGTAAGTTTTTGGCTCCATATTTGATTCTGCACATTCGTACCCTTAATCCAAAATTTAATATTTGTGGCTTTTTAACCTGTTTAATGTCAGATTCCGACACCCTCCACCTCGAATGTCAACTCTATGCCGTGAAACACCCGCCCAGGTAACAACTCTTCTTTAGTTAGCTTTATCATTTCTTACCTTTTCGTATGGATTTATTGTCCCCGTGGGCTTTATTAGTTTCTCTGTTTACCTTTTCTTTAACTCTTCTAAATTTTGTTTCTTTCTTTTTTAATCTCATTTATCTTTCCCTTCTGTCAAACTCCCGGAACAAATTATTTTCATAAAATCATTTTCTTATAACCTTCTTACGGTCTGCGGCTTTGTAGACCGTAGAGGGATGGTTTGTGTACAGCTGTACATCCCACCCTCCCAGGGGCGGACCCACGTGGATAGATACAGTGGCACGGGCCATCACTTCATGGTTCAGTCATAAGAGAAAAAAATCATGTTTCTGAAAGGTGCCACCATATTGTTTTTGAAACTGAAATTTTAACACACGACTTTATTGGCTAAGATGGTAAATGCTCCTACCTTATAAAAGGTCTAGGTTCGAGTCCCATAGTTGTTAGATTTGTTCAATTTTAGCTTAAATTTTGGTGTTTTTTAATACATCGTGTTTTTAAAAATATATGTAGACCGGACTCAAACATGGGTCTTTTCTATATAAGGACAAGGAACTAAAGCAACACATGCTCGATAGTTAATGTACACAAAAACACGATATTGACATAGAATGTTGGAAAAATACGTGGGGCCCAGATGCAAAATTCGAGTGCTAGTATTAGAGTTTTGTGTGCTTAAGTTCGTAGTGTCTTTTAACTTGGTGCTTGGGTGATCAATCTATTGGATTAACGTAACTTGTTTCCGTGAATTTATTCTCTTCGTTTTATCTGTTTCATGCATTCTTTGTGAATTCGTTCAATCAAACTCTACAAGTATCATGAATTTTTCAGGCCTGCTGAAGATTATGCCAGAACATGAAGATGTTTATCCTCCACAGGATTCATTCCAGTTCTCATGAAAAGGTTTGAAATTATCGTTGTTGGAATCGGATTTGTTTTCTATTATTACATGAAGGATTTACTGGTATTTTGGTTGTTGAATCTTATGAGACCCTACCTATGTGATTATTAGGGATTTAATTGAGATTGTTTTGTTGTTGAATCTTACCCTACTGATTTACGTCATACTCGTTAGTTTGTAATTTTAATCTAATTACTTCTTATCTAGCCTTTGGTCCTTGTGAGAACCTTGAGCCCTCCCATCCTGCTTATCGAGAAAGCAAATTTTCATCTTTCAAGTCTCCCAAGGCTATTAGCGAATTCATCGGTTAGTTCATAGGTGTTGCCACCATAGTCGCAGTTGTTGGTCGACCCTTAGAACGGATTTGTTCACCAAAACTCTTTTGTAGTAACTTAATGTTGTTGGTTCCATGGTCAGGTCTCGATTCCCTTCTTCGACGTTGATTCCCAGATCAAATGACGAGAAGCCAAAATCGAAGTTGGCGGTGGAGGAATATGATGACTAGGTGAATTGGGGTTGAACATTCCCATTCCGAGTCAACAAGGTTGGTTGGAAAGCCTCAAAAGGGTCGTGATAAAAACAACCTCGGAATAAGGATCCTGGAGAAAAATCAAAGCGGGATATGGAAAAAAAATGTTTCAAAGCAGCGAAAAGCGAAAAGTCTCGTTAAGTTTTAACGGCAAAACCTTGAGTGACTTTTTACCCGTCTTATGTGAGTGTGAGATCTTACTACTACTCTACTTTTGCAAGACAAAATATCGGCATCTGTCTTGGAATTTAGTAGAAATAATCAACCATCTTATAATTTGACGGATTGAGTTATACAGTAACCCAAGTTAATTTGGAACCACTATTTTAGTTCACTGCACGGGTGCATGTGTCACGGTGTGTAAAAACGTGTATTATTCATTATTTTCATAAAATTGAAATATAAGGTGGCGTTTGTTTTTTAAGAGGTGCTGAAGTCTGAAGTTTGATTTCGGTTCTGAAATGGTTATGAAACGTCTAAACGAATCAGACATAAGTGGTTATTAAGAGCTTAAAATGAAAAAAAAACAAACAAGGCCTTAGTTTCTTTAAAGCTCTATATTTAAGTGTATAAATAGTATGATCAACATCTTTAAATATTCGATTGATAATGATACACTTCACATGTGAAATTGATGGTGTGTGTATATAATCCAAACTTGACTCTTTATGTAATTTGGGGTTGTTTGATTGGTTTTCATTAAGTCTAAAAATACCTTAAAAAACTTAAACAATCAAAATAGGAAAGTTGGTTGGTTTTCTTAAACTTTTTCTAAAGTTAAAAAGACAATTAGTAATATTAAAAAACCTCAGTTATGTTAATATTAATTCCTTGTCAATCTCTCAAAAAATACTTGATTGCTTAAAAACAAAATCTAATATAACCAAAAAGAACTTTAGAAAATGAGATGATTATATGTAATAAAATGTTAAGGTCATGTAATGTAAATATATATGTGACAAAATGATTGGCTTTATAACGGGGTCAGAATTTTGTAGCAAACTAAACCAATTAACATGTGTATCAACCGTACAAATTAGATTGGTATTAATTACAATCGGTTGGTAGTGTTGTATCAAATATGTAAACTTGGTTGGTACACAGTTTTAGAAGTTGTGTATCACGATAATATCATGGTATCTACTTATTTAATTATTTATTAGATTTTGAAATTTCTATGTATTAAATAATAAATTTTGTAACTTTAATTATTTTGTTTGTACATCTGAATGTTTACAAGTTTTATTTATTGCAATTAAAAACCTTTAAGCATCACTGTCTTACCTGAAAACTTAAATTAGTCACTCAAAACTTGAACATAATAACAAGTTTTTATATATGTAATGAAAAACTGATACAGATATACCAATCATAAAAAATGGTATCAAACACAGTTACTTTGATACCATTACAAGTCCATTTGTTGTCGATGGATTCGACAAGATGTTAGAAAAAATGATTTTTATATATTTTTAAATAAATTTATTTAAACGATTCCATTCAGCGAATCCAAATCAATGGTCGTTAGGCTCAAAGACTAAATCCATAAGAAATTGGAAACAATAGGAAAATATTTATAATTTTCAAAATACAAGGACTAAATCCAGAGTTCCATCAAACCATATGGACCTGAAAGTGTAAATAACTCTTAGAGAATTGGAAGACCAAAATCAAAATAAACCCGCGAAACAAACCCTTGGTCAGTTTCTGTATTATTTACGGAAGCATAAGCGATCGTGGGTTTTAGTGTTACTGTTAGGGTTCAGGCACGATCGACAATCGAATCAACCAAAGAGCATCCGCCTCATTGTTTCTTCACAGATTCAAAGGTATGTATCTCCCAAATCCTACTTCTCCATTAATTTTATCAAATTTCTGCTTGCCTAACTTGCAATCGAGGAACCAGCGCATTGCAATTTCGCTTTTTTGGATGGTTTATTACTTTGTTAATGATAAGGAATCATTGTTACGTGTCTACTGATTGGAGCTTGATGGATTAATAGGATGTTGGATAAGCGAACGACCGTACTTGAAGGATAAGAGGTTTCTTCTTCTTCTTCTACAGAGTTTTTTGTTTATTATCTTAGCGAGTTTATGTTAATTTCACTGATGTATGGAGTAGTTACTATCTATATTGAACGACCGTTTTGATTTATACAGTTTTGTTATTTTGAAATATGATATTTTCGGTGTTTTTATAGGTTAAATGCACACAATAGCAATGTATATTTCTTCTATGCTGAGTAACGACATACTTTAATTTTCATCCTTTATAGGCAATGTACTTTTGTCATTTTATGCAAAATAATTTTGCTTAATTTAAATTTCATTTCAGAAAAAATTAAGTTGCTGACTTGATGCTAAAATGGACTAAAGAAAGTACATTGATTAAAATTGCTTTTATATGTTTTTAACCAGTCCTTATGGTGTTAAATTTTAATAATGTATTTGGGCAATTGTTCAATTGTATGATAACTGTATAAATGGATCTCAGTTTGTTAGAGGAAGAGAACTCGTATAAGATGTAGAATTTTGTTACCTTTGAATTCTTACTTTAATTAGTAGAGGGAAGAAAGCATGCCTCATTATAGATTCCATCTTGGTCAGAACAACAATTGTACACTTATCAGTTTGTAAACCTTAAAATTTTACTACATTTCCTGACGTCGTAAAAATATTGAAGAGGTGATTTGACAAACCAAATACCAATGCTAGAAGAATATTTTTTTTTGTTCATGGGATGATGGGACCCATTAGGAAGGTCGTCAGATGATAAGATCAACCTTTTAAGCAGCACCACTTGATGCATGATTGGTGATGTGTTTCAATTTAGTCTTGTTTGCATTATAACTGAACATGTATAAGAAATACAAAATCCTCTATTATCCAAGTAATTGATTTAATTTTACATTATGGAGTGCAGATTTTCGTTTGATAATAGATTGTAACACGCAGAGCTGAAAGAGGACTGGTGGTTGTTTTGCCGACAACACAAAAGACGCAAATATGAAGATGGATATGGATTTTAAATTTTTGATTGGAATCGCAAGAAAGACCTAATAGCTCTTTATTTCTAATTGACAGCTTCGAAGAGTTCTAGTAGAAGAAATGGACTTTGATCATGAGAATGTTAGACGCGTGATAAACGAAGATAGATTGAGCAGCTTGCCAGATGAGCTTATTCATCAAATCCTCTCTTGTATGGACAGTAAATTTGCTGTTCAAACGTGTTTGCTGTCTTCGAGATGGAAGCTTCTCTGGACTTTAATGTCTTGTCTCAACTTCGCCAGTTATCATTTTGTTTCTTTACCCAAGTTTTCAAAATTTGTGACCCATTTTTTGTCTCATCGCAACCATCAAATAGAAGTGATTTCAGTAAAGCTTTCTTTTCGTGGAGCAGCCAGTCAGTTTTTTGTGAGAAAGATTGCCAATTATGTGTTCTCTCACAATGTCCAAGAACTAACTGTGTCTATTTCTCCCAAAGAGCACCATGAATTTCCTCCTTGCTTCTTTAGCTCTCAGTCTCTTAAACATTTCACCTTGAGTAGCTATTTTTTTGCACCTTGCGTTACACCCAAAACACCTTGGGATTTTCCAGCTTTAACATCTTTGCATCTCAATGAAGTCACATTGTGTGACGCTAATACCTACAAGTCTCTTGATCTTTTCTCCAAGTGTGTGAACTTAAAGAACCTTACTTTACACTCTTTTTATGTCAACAATGTTGAGGTTTTTGACATCATTACCCCTCAACTTTCTGATCTCACGCTCATTGATGGCAGAAATTTGAAATTTATCAATCTGGTTGCACCTCAACTTGAGAATCTCTCTGTAATTGATTGCTCAATCGACAACCTGATTGCACCACCAGGACTTTCAACCTTATCCTATAGAGGTTATCCTCCTCTACATTTGTCCAAAGAGGGTTTTAATTCTCTTTACAAAGTGACCATGTTTCTGTTTCTTCACCGTTCAAATATGTCATGTAAGGAGGAAGATGCTCATAAGACTATTAACTTGCTTCAAGAGGTTCATAGTGCCAGATTTCTTACACTTAATGTTGATATTGTTGAGGTATGTTTTTATCATATATGTCATTTATGATCTGTAGTGGGAAATTTTTGGACATCTTGTGTATCCTGTGAAGGAAGAATACGAGATACATACTTGGCTTATTATTCAATTTCTTTCGAGAAAGATGTGCAATTCTAGCTTTTGGTATAGATGGTATGTTCTTCTAATTAGACATTAATCATAGAATATTGTTTCAAATGGGTATTTTTTTAGTAGAGCACTTTAGAATGCGTTAGTTGAAAAGTCGTTTGTTCATGTCTACCTCCTTTTATTTTTTGGCATGGTGAGAGTAGCTCTTTAAGCTTACAAGAGCGAAGTCTTTGCATTACCAGTTATGCATACACGATTGAAGTATCGAGTATCAAAATTTGATTGTTTTGAGCATCAATGACATAAAATAAATGCTTAACGTATATGCATCCTTCACCACATGCGCAACCGCCTGTTTTGATGCTTGAACCTCAATTTCAAGGGCACTCTGGTTTTGCTGAAAATCTAAGGTGGGGAAATAATTTGGGCACAAGTGTCCTGGAGAAGGTATATCGTTAAAAATAGAAATTTCTGAACATGCTTTTATGCTTCTTGAAACCTTGCTGTGGTGCTGCTGCCAAGTGGATGTAAGAATGTAAGATATAATATAACTAAAGTTCAAGATGAATATAAGTGTAACCATCCAACCAGAAGGGTTAAAGGCTTCTTAGCTCTTGTAGTAACGTAGGTGAACTATCAAACTTATGAAGTTCATTCATGATCACTATGGCATGAAGCATAAATAACACCAATGCCTAGAATGAGTTCGGGGTGGGGTTTACAAAAATTAAATTCATATCGATATATAGAAACCCTTGATAAAGAAAGTAGGTATATAATCTATATATTCATACGCATATTTGACATATTTATTTCTTGTCATCTTGGTGCAGTGTCTTTCCTCCTTTCCGGATTTACTATCACACCATCCTTTACCATTTAGCGACTTAATTTGCTTAAATATAGACTCGAGCTGGAGGAATGATGCATACAAAGTAAAGATGTCCACTGAAGTTAGAAACTTCTTGCTTGAGAACTCTCCAAACGCCATGTTCATCATGGAATTACCTGAGGTACTTTCATCAGGATGCTATATTCTTAATAGTAGGAGTTGTCTGTAGATCTTATTGTCTGGCTCTATGAAAGAGTAGTATAATGATGTATGAAAGGCCAAAGGAATTGAAATTTATCTCTAATAGTAAAATGAAATATTATTTTACCTCTTCACACAACTCAACACCTTGATTGCAAACTCTAGATGCTGACATAAAATCGTGTAGCCTACTGAGAATCATTGACATTAGCATTAGATAATTTTCATTTAGAATTTTTTTTATGCGAAATAAGAACTTTTTTGCTAGGGATTTCGATTTTGGGGGTAAGTTCAATTTACAAACTATGAGAAATTGACAATTGTCTTTATTTGATATCTGTAATTGTGTAATGCCCTTCTATAGTTCTATTATATTCTAATGCTCATTGCTTCTTAAATTCCATTTTCACTTGCTTGCCACAATAACCTTCAATATTTAGTAGTAGATCTTGAAACATATTTGATTCCAGAAGAAGGGTATTTGATTTGAGGTAATCTTGTGGCTAAGGATGTCGATGAATCTTGGATGGAGCAAGTGATATTCTTGTATACTTTGTAGGCACCACCTACAAAAGCAATGAAGCAGAAAGAAGCTAGAGAGAAAAAGAAGGCCAAAGTGGTCGCCGAGATTGAGAGTCTCATGACGGAATTGCAAGCATCGCTAGAGCTGGGAAAGATGCTTATTGAGAAAAAGGAAAAGTTCAAGGCAGCCGCTGAAAACCTTATTGCAGAAGTACGAGTGGTGTTGGCCAAGCGAAAAACAATGCAAATTGAGCCTAAAATGACTCCATTTGAGCAGGTGAAAGAATCTGCCAAGAGCCACAATGCAGAAACGCAAATGCAGGTTGACCAACAGATTGAAGTAGGGAAATTGCTCGTTGACAGCCACAAGGAAGATATTCAAATCGGCAGCCACAAAACGGGAATGCAGCTTGAAGGGCAAGAGGCACATATTGGACTGATGGTACAGATTCAGGGTTGTTTACGAGAGATGTTGACTCTGATCGAGCAAGAAAATGATAACTTTCCATCCATTCTTTTAACAAAGTTCCGGATCGTGATATTGTTAGAAGATTTGCCAAAGCGACAGAGGGCTCAGATTGAAGCATGCTACTTACGCCTGCTTGAAAAATCAAAACCAGTGTGTGTCGGTCTAGTCTCAGAGAAGGTGTCTTCAGACACAATCAAGGATCATTTTGAAATATTCTGGTCTGATAGGTACTCAAAATTTGATGAATTACAAGCACAATATGATCATCTAGTCTTGGATATTTCTTCTTACTCAACAATTGTAAGTTTTTGGCTCCATATTTGACTCTGCACATTCGTAGCCTAAATCCAAAACCTAATATTTGTGGCTTTTTAATCTTTTTAATGTCAGATTCCGACACCCTCCACCTCGAATGTCAACTCTATGCCGTGAACCACCCACCCAGGTAACAACTTCTCTTTAGTTAGCTTGGTAATTTTTTACCTTTTCGTATGCATTTATTGTCCCCATGGGCTTTATTTTTAATGACTAAAATGGTAAATGCTTTTGCATTAGTACAAAAGGCCTAGGTTCGAGTCTTATAGTTGTCAAATTTTGCTTAACTTTTGGTGTTTTTTTTATATATCTCGTGTTTATAAAAATATATATAGACCCGAGTCAAACATGGGTTTTTTCTATATAAGGACAAGGAACTAACCAACAAATCTTTACTAATATTATGAAGAAAAAAAACTAGATATTTTTTTATAGTCAAATTGGGTCCCACATGTGAGATTTACTGGGTTCTTTTGGTTTGACCTTCGTGAATCTGCATATTCATGAATTTAACTATCGAGCAAGTGTTGCTCGAGTACCATGCCCAATTGTCCACCCCTGGCTCTAACTGTCTCATTCTTTCATCTCAACCGCTAGCATTAGGGTAAATGTGAGCCAAGCTACGTAACAAATTGAATCGTCATTAATGTACACAAAAACACGATATGACAAAGAATGTTGGAAAAATATGTGGGGCCCATATGCAAAATTTTCAAGTGCTACCATATTAGAGTTTTTATGATCAATCTATTGGATTAACGTAACTTGTTTTTGTGAATTCGTTTCTCTTTGTTTTTATATGCTTCATGCATTCTTTGTGAATTCATTCTCATTGTTGTTATCATATCCTCTGAAGACCAACCTTGAATCTCCTACTCTGCAGAATCAAACTCTATAAATATCATGAATTTTTTCAGGCCTGCTGAAGATTATGCGAGAATGAAGACGTTTATCCTCCTCGGGAATTCATTCGAATTCTCATGAAAGTTCAGAATTATCGTTGTTGGAATTGGATTTGATTGGATATGTTTTTTTCTTATTACCTGACGGCTGACATTACCTTACCTCTGTGTAGGATTTACTGACTGGTTTGTTTGGTTGTTGAATCTTACGAGATCCTACCTCTGTGATTATTAGGGATTTAATTGGGGCTTGTTTTGTTGTTGAATCTTACTATACCCACTACTGATATACGATGGTTTTTTTAGGGGATGTTTGGTTGGGGGTATTAGGGCTTACGGAATGGGATTAGGAATTTAAGTACTTGATTGTTATTAAAAAGGTGTTCGTTATAGTATAAAATGACCCATTACCGTATAATGAATACCACACAGTGTTCATGTCTCAAGGCTTGTGTTTGTCTCCATTTATGCCTGGTTTTTTTAAATCATATTCTTATCTTTTTTGTCTTACATGCCTCTTCCAACGGAGTCTAGATGGACACAGATCGTCTCAAGGTATCAAGAGGGGGTTTGTCAGAGTGTCAAGTTTCTAGAGTGATGGAGCTAGCCTCTTATATCATTTGAGAATAACTGGAACCCTCAGATCACTCTTCAAAAGCGTCCTTGAGGAGAAATGGAAGGTTTAAAGTTCAAACATATATACATGAGAAATAGTTTAAGTCTAGCCGATATGGGACTTCAATATTACTTGGTAGTTTTTAGTATATAACATATTTTAAATTGTGTAACAGTAGAAAATGTCTATATATATATAATTATATGATATAAGATTTGTCTTCATAAGTCACGTTTAATAAACAAACACCATGATCTTACCCTTGCTCCTAAGGATTCAGTCTTGATTTTCCCCCCATGCCTCACACACAATATACAACTTTGGTAATGGGCCATACACTCATCAAAAAGTTCCATCGTTACTTTCGTATAAGATATATTGGTTTGGTTTTTTCATACAAAATGTTCCATCTTTACTGGTTGTTTGGTTGGTTTTTCATTAAGTTTTGTATGGTTCAAGTTGTATGTGTGGATTAATCTGTCTCCATAGATTGAAAAGATTTTTGTTTTGGATGGTTTTTTTTGTAGATGAAAGGAACAAATTTTTTTAATCAGGAAAGGACAGTTTAGGAAAAAACTTGTTTTTTTGCATAAAGCTCTCCTCTAAAAGCTTACTGAATAAACAACTTTCTAGATCATTAAATCACTACCAAACAGTCATGTATAGCTGACCAAATAAGTTGTATAACTCGTTAAGCCGCTAACAAACAGGTACTTGCTTTTCAACTCCATGTTCACATGCATATTTTAGGCCATTTTTCTCCATCTTTAGCCTTATAAACCTCATAATTGTTTTCAAAGTAAATGTTTTTCATATATATGAATCTGAGTTATAGATCTTTCACCCACATTGATATCACACCTGTTTCAAAGTAATCAGTAATACATTTAAAAGAAAAATTCAAAGCAAACTTCATACAAGAACATGGAATTTGCTTATGAATTATACAAAATGATCATATCATATATGTATATATATATATATATATAGGACATTGACGAAAAAGTAGATCTACTTGTTAACAACGCGACAATTTCTTCTTATCTCGCCTTTGGTTCCCGTGAGAACCTTGAGGCCTCCCATCCTGCTCATCGAGAAAGCGAATTCGCCCTTAAAGTCACCAAGGCTATTAGCGAATTGATCAGTCAGTTCATAGGTGTCACCACCGTAGCGAAGTTGTTGGTCGACCCCTAGAACAGCTTTGTTTGCCAACACTCTTTTATAGTAGGAATTCGTAAACTTATGTGTCGGGTTTTCCGGGTTCAGATTTATAAGAGGGTTAGGCTGTCCCAACTTCACCTTCATGGGGCATTGATTTCGTAAGTAACCCAATGTTGTCGGTTCCATGGTGGGGTCCGGTTTCCCGGTGTTGTTGAAATTGTACAATCGGTCATGGATATTGCTACAACGAGTTCTTCCCATCATATGTCCTCCTAAAACCACCCGAAAACACGACAAAAGATGTCAGAAATGATAACAATTGATCTTTGTTTGCATTTGCGCTAAAAAAATTATATATTTGTCGTGCAAATGGTGAACGTGATAACGTACCGAGGAGCGTAGCCATGTCTTGCACGTTTAGACCTTTGGAAGTGAAGTACGCGAGAGCGGATTCCCACGAGATGGATGGTGAGGGGAGGTCGACCCATGAAGCCTCCGATTTCAGCCCGTCTTTCCTTCCCAAGAAAACTGGATATGATGGACCTCCTGACTATAAATTTCACATAATTAACAGGTAAAAATTAAGCGTTAGCAAGATTCATGTAAAATGTCTCTATGGTGTCACACCAAGATGTGAACAATAAACCACAAGGGTTGTGGCGTACTGGTAGAGGCCCTGGGGGGATGTGGTGGAATATCCCACCTATCCAGGGTTCAAATCCAGACGTAGGCCACTGAGTTTATCTGGACTGATGTCTTGCCGTCATGATTTGCCGGGATTACTCCAGGCATAGCCTGGGACACCCTTCCGAAAAAAAAAATCTGAACAATAGCAAATGGTCAATGGTCCAATTATATCTTGCTTACAAGCAAGGTCCAACTTTCCATGAACTGAAGGGTTTAAACCGCATCAAAATGTGAGGAGTGTGTGTGTGTGATTACTGATTATTTGTCGTATATAAATATTATATAATTTTAAAAAAAGAAGGATCAGATACGAGGACTTACGAAGTAAACTGCATCTCTAGTGGCAATGTTGAGAATATCGGCACAAGAGACTGCTCCCGGGCACCTTGCTTCGACAACTCTCTTCACTATGTCGATAAAAGCGAATGCTCCGAGTCCTCGGTTTTTTGGTGACATTTTCTCCGTGTTATTGCCATCTAACAGAATCGATGCATCACATCCCTATGGTTTTGCAGATACGTTATTCGTTTAGATTATATAACCATCTGGTCACTATTATCGTATTCAAATGAACACAATAATTACAGTATCTCTAGAATTAAAAGTGTATATATATATGTGTGTGTGTGTGTTTAGAAAAAAAAACGTACATTGACCATGCAATCGGCGTATAACAACTTAATGAGCTTTGGAGTTATGGTCTTGTCCTTGTCCCAAAAATTCTTCACTTGGAATCGAATAAAAGGTTCGACATTAGCACATGTATTGTGCACCTTGTAGTATTGACGGATCAGTGGTGCTGACTCAGTTGGCAACCCTGTTGCCGCTACCTTAGCACCACTGACCGCAAGAAAAACTACAAAGGATAGAAACACACACCCTTCTCTCTTCATTTCTATGTTGCAAAGGTGGTGATGGCAATTGTGTGTGTGTATATATGTATCTATTTATGTATGGTATGTATATATGATGAGTATGCATGGTGATTGTATACATGGTGGTATTTATATAGGTTACAAGTCGAGTGTTCATGTGGGTTTACAGGCAATGCCCACGTGGAAATTATTTAAAACTCGTATAGCCAGTTGGGTTTTCTTAAAAACTTTAAGATTCATTATTTTATTTTTATTTTTAATATTGGGATTCAACTTTTGAATTAGTCGTTGTTTCGAGTCGCGTGTTAAAGGTTTAAAATTTAAAAAAAGTTATAAAATTTGGATTAAAAAAAGTTTATTATTAGTAATTCCAATCAATTTTATACAAAAAACGTCATTATAAACACCAATTTAATCTGGAATCAAACCTTAGATCTTAACCGTCTTAAATATTGTGTAAAATACTTTTAAAGAATATAATATTAAATACAAAACAAGATAAAATTAAAATAAAATTTAACGATTTTTCTTTTCTAATGCATTAATTGGTTCCATTTAATGCATTAATTGTTTTCTCTAATGCATTAATTGGTGGGATAAGCAATACGCCTCCCTCTCCACCTTGTCTCCAACGGTACATTCTTTTCATCGACGATACCGGCCACATGAAATATAGTTTTGATAAATTATTAAAATTGAAATCTAGTTTCCTTGAGTTAATAGATATTTTAATTCGATATTTGGATAAAAAGATTGATTACCGGCGATCCCAATTATATGGAACTGTTTTTATGGACATCAATATGAGAAGACTTTTTTTGACTCACTCAGCAATTGAGGCTAGCAAGAGGTATAATTGAATCCGAAACATGTCTTATATTTAGGCAAAGTCACATTACCCATTTGTCAACTAAGTTATTTGCCATAGGCTATTTTGATTCGATAAAAAAAATTTGGAAAAAAAAAACATTTTAACCAAGATGTTTTTATTCTAACAGTTAATGGAAGCCTCACTCATTTTGCCCCAAAAAATAGCACATAGTTTACTACATTCAGAGGTGTAGCTAGAAATCTAGTCGATCAAAGTTATTACAAAAAATAACATTATATATAGTCCAAAAAAGTAGTATTATAAAAATCTTCATATATTTTTGATATAATAATATCTTTTTATAAAATGATTGTATATAGGAAAACAATAAAAAGTTATTTACTATATAAACATAAATATTAAAATCTAATTACTTTAAAAATAAAAGAACTTAACTGATGAAAATAATAATAATAGAGAAGATTGAGAGTAAATGAGAATTTAAAAAGTCAAAAGATAGAAAAGATAAAAAATTGAGGCTTAAATAAAATTATAAAAAAAAGGGCACCAGCCAGTCCCTCCACTAGCTCCGTCACTGACTACATTCAAGTGATTATTAATAATGTCGTTAAATACGTTTATGCAATCTTATGTACAAACCATCTGCGGATGGTCATAAATTATGCGCCACGAATGTCATCCCAATAACCCGAATCAAATTGAAACCTTGCTTGTAAGTTGTAAATCATTCATGAAAACTAGCTTGTAAACCATTTATGAAAATTGTTGGGTAGGGACAGTTATTTGGTCAAAGTAAACAAAGTCTTTCCTTCCTATATCCATTCCATAAGTCACGTCTTTCAATACTAGAACTTGTAAATAGACTCGAATAAATAACCCTAAATTTTTACGTATTGACCCCCAAATCTAATGGTTACATATTCAAATCATTATTAGTGACTAATGAGTAATGGCATAATGATTAGGTAAAAATATGTTTCTGAAAGAGATTTCGAATTTAACAGTTTGTTTATTTCCAACAGGATGTATTTGTCAAAATATTGTCATTTATACATAACAATTTTCACACGATTACTTGTTTTACCAATGAAGCTCATACCAATTAGGTCTCTACGGACTTCAAAAAAGTGCATATGCACTTGAAACGTTCACTGAAAACCTGTAGAGATTGAGATATAAAAAAACTATTATTCCAAACAATGACCTTGATTCCAACTGAGTGATCACGTTTTTCGGTCAACTTCTTTGAAGTAACAACATATCAATCTATATAGATGTTATATTTTTTCTCTAAATCAATAGATAAAATGATATGTTGTAATAGTTGACATTCTGGTTACCTGGCAAATTACTTTTTTTGTGAAGTTTATATTTTCAAAAGAGTGAAAATGTGAAATATAGACATAAAACAATATATGATAAACGTTTACGTTTTCTTAAAATAAGCAAGTATTAGTTTTGAAGGTTTACACATAATTATTATAGATTGCGAGTTGGGTTCCTGTGAGAAACGTAAGAAAAGATCTTCACCTTTTGATCAGTCCTAATTGAATGTCAAATAATGAGGTGCACTATATCAATTTCTTTCTAAGGCACAATTTATGGGTGAGCATGAGATTAAAAGTGGTCAAGGATTCAAATATTTTTTTATGCTTCTCATCTTAACTATTTTTCTCACACTTTCATTCACTTATAGATTGATTTGATTAATAATAACATAAACCTGCTATTAACACGTTTTTATATAAAAATATATATACAATAACGTCCTTGTTTATTTTTATTCCATTCGATATTAATTTACGCGTAAAGCCCTAGGGATACACCAACACATAGGATCTCACACCTGGATCTTCTTTATTGTATAAGCGGATTATAAGTGTATAAACTTAGAAATACGTTAAAGATTCGGTCATCAGGACTCGGTCTTGAAATTACATGTCGGTCTTACTAACTCGATCGTGTCAATTAGTGACAACACTTCAAAACGTGTATCTCTAAATGGTTAGTTTCATATCAAATGATCCACCTCGGGTCCAATATAAGGTATTTCAACTTCTCCAACACAACAAATGGTTAATTCAAGTTTTGGTACAAAATTCCAATTCCTATAGTTTCAGGTCGGGTCAATTGTTTGTTGTTGACAACTGTTTACTTACGTATCTATACGACATCTTGTATTGTTTCAATTATTCTTTTTGAGATCCGGTATGAATGCAAGGTTACAAGTTATGAGATGAAGTAAAGAATGGTTGCTTAGAGGATGGGGATAACCATTTGAATGTTTCCATGCTCCGTACAAAAAGGATGGTTGTGCCTTTTTACCCCTTTATTAAAACTATTATAATATCTGTATGTGTTTTATCTTTCGAAATAAAGGAAATGTTTGTATATATTTTACGTTTTTCAAAGATAAATTTTGAGTTACATATGTTGAGTATGTACATTTGGTTTAGGTTGGTTTATAACTTCATATATAAAATGTGGTTAGGGACATCTGTTAACATGTCAAATCTTGATTTTTGAACATCAAATTTTAGGGCCCAATTTTACTTGCGTTTGTGGCCCGAATTTATATAGTCCAACTTGTGAAGGCACCCGACTCAAAAACTATCTTATTTATTGCAAAATCAAAATTAATTATTTAATTTCAAATTTTGTTGATGAAAAGCAAAAGCAACTATTTGATATTCTTCTCATTTAGTCATATTAAACATTTTTGTTATTTAACTTACAAGATTTTTAATATGATATAAAATTTTGTATTTTATTTTGTTTAGAGGTGGAAAAACGAACTGGTCGTAACATATTAAAACAAATAACTTTTGGTGTAGGTTAAACGGGTTGTCCGAAGTTGGCTCGTCAACACGTTCTTGGTTAATAACTTTTTTAATTTATAAATAATTAAATTATTAAATATTTATACTATATTATTAAACATTTGAGACAAACTTTTAAAAGCCATTTTTAATACATTAAGTATTGTTTATTGATTCATATTGCTTAAAATCGATTACAAGTAATTGTGCTTAAGTATGATTTATTGAAACTCTATGTTTGAGTTTATTTAATTAACTGCAGATAAAAATAATCAAATACAAAATAAACCTTTAATTTTAAACATAAAAAACCTAAAATACAATTAAGATAATCATTAAGTACTAAAAGAATAACTAATTATTACATTTATAAAAATTATATTAATAAGCCGAAAACAAATAACTTCGTTAATAAATCTATTGTAAATTATAGAACAATGAATTAAACAAACAACACAAAAAAACTTTTAAATAGTAAATTTAATACTAATATATATATATATATATATGTATATATTTTAAATTTATATTTTATTCAAACACAAATACATTATAATTTTCTAAAACCACATTATAACATCGACGAAAATAAAAAATAAAATAAAATATTAAAATCAAGATGTATCTCGTTGAACTTTTTAATAGTTATTAAAATAATAATCTAAATTTTGAATTATACGATTATAATTCTATTGTTAATTTTGTTTTTTATTGGAATATTTATAAATAAATGGGTTAAAATCGTTGATGAGAAGTAATAGTAGTGATGGGCATGTGCGTTTGTGTGGGATGTAGCAACTCATCTTGCCTTACAAAGTGGTCAACTAGTTTTCAAACATCAAAAGATGGTCCAACGGCCAAAAGTTTGAAATCTAAATTTTCATTTGTTATTTATTTTTTACGAAAATTTATTTGGTTTAGTTTGATTTGGTTTATATATGTTTTATTATTTTTTAACGGTGGTGTTTGTTGCTCAAATTTGTAAACTTGCACAAAGATATCGAATTTTTGAAGTTTGGCTTAGACTTTTTAAATTAATTTTTACAAGAAAAAACGTATTGGATTGGACTATGAGCATAAAAATGAATTGGGTATAATGGAACTTTGAAAGCAATACCTTGCTTAATCAGGAATTCAGGATATTTAGCTTGACCAAGGTCAAGGACTAGGTTTTTTTTTAGTGGGTTCGGGCCGAGATTTGGGTCGAACTTTATTATGTATCTCTACTCAAAAGGTCTGATATTTGTCTAATTATTATAAAAAAAAAGACATTTTCTACAAACTTTATATCATAGATAGTTGAAAATATGAGTTTTTGGAGACGCAAAGTAAGGGTAACAGCGTGTAAAGACGAGAATAGATAGTTAACCTAAACGGAAGGGAGGGATCTGGTTGGATTAGCGGATGGGAGTAAGTGTGAATTAATAGTTAGATCTTCTAAACCCTAGGTTAAACCAGAGGTGTATAGTTGTCTCTACCGTAGTTATATTTTCTTGTACCTATTTTTGGTCATATATTTTATTTGTTGTTGCTTATCTGTTCTGATTGTTGTTGTTTACTACTACTAACTTGTTTCAATATTTTAGCACCATCTTTTGTATTCACAAGTTCTTATATATTTTTTTTCACAATTTTTTATCCTTTATTTTTGCACACTTTACACAAACCAGAGGTTTTCACGAGTAAACCTTTACTTTTTGAGGTAGATATCGAATATGTGTAATTTTCACCGCTAACCATACCCCACCTTCACATGAACCATTTTGCATAACCACATTTTAAACTTCTTATTTAATAAACTTGATAATCAAATTAATGTTTTTTAAAATTAAAATAAAAACAAAGTTGAGCTTATTTTTTAAATTTGGTTATTGAAAACAAAATAGGAATTTAAAAGTTGATTCAATAAAACCTAAAAAATAAAATGTTAAATATTAAAAAAAAACAGTTAGGTGGCTTTTGTATTTTAAGAGTGCTGAAGTTTGAAGTCTGATTTTAGTTCTGAAATGATTATGAAACGTCTAAACGAGTCAAATATAAGTGGTGATTAAGAGCTTAAAATGAAAAAACAAATAAGGCCTTAAATTCTAACCTTGCTTCCAAAACGAGTGTGTTAAAATACGTATCAAATATATAAAAAAGAAACAAAATAAAAATCATATTGAAAAGGAATTAATACATTAAGTATTTAACAATGATCGAGCAAGTCACTTGAAAATGAAATCCGTTTGAAAAAAAATCCACATGTTTTATTCAAACAAACATATTCACACGACTAGCAATGAGATGTAATATGCCTTCAAAATTTTAAATAACTCAAGTTTTTTCTTTGTTTTTTGGTTAAAATTCAATTATTTCAATAATCAAATTTTTTTTGAAAGGCAGCAGAAAAATATTAATAAAAAACTAGTATAGCACACGAGAAAAAGTAAACAAAGACTACAACAAGGTGCAGTGAAACAACAAAACATAAAAAACAATAACTAGAGCAACCCACGAAAAGGATCAACCGAAGGAAAAGGTACCGAAGTAAAAAACGACCAGGAAAGATTATCCGTTAAAAGTGAGAGAGGAGGGGTTCTCAATCCACCGTTCCCACGAGATGGAGCCCTTTTTAAGACGTCTTGATACCCACTCGAACACTCAAAGTTGAATCTCGGTAAAAGTGATCACATTGGAAAATGATGATTTTTTGAAGATGAAGTCGTTCCGCTTACCCCAAAGCAGGTAGCAGGTTGCCCAAATTGAAGCTTGCAGGATGTTTTTAAGCCAGGGTGAAGAGACATCATTTCCTTGATAAGATAAGATTTTTGAAACCGAGTTCACCGAGTCTGATCGAATACTCCACCATTGGCATAATCGAATCCAGATTTATTTGACAGGTACGCAGGTTGCAAGGCAATGATCGATTGTCTCTGGTACGTCTTTCACAAATTGGACAAGAGAATTGTGTCCAAATCAATGCCTCTATAATCCAACGCGACTCGAATTGGGAGTCTTACATATAGGGTTCGCCAAATAAATACGTTGATCTTGATTGGAACGAGATTGTTCCACCTGGTTGCTAGATTTGAAATGCCGCCTCCAAGATACTTTCTTCGACTAAAACTTTCAATTTCTTTACCTCGAGACTCTCGTTTTTAGTAAAGTTCCACCACCATTCGTCCCTGCGATGAATAAGAGGGTGAAAATGTTGCAATAATAAGAGAAGATCTGACAACTCGTGTTTCGACCCGACCCCTATATGATCTTGACCAGTCCCACACCCTACTCCCAATGATCTTGAACCCACACACCCATATCCCTTACCTTAACCTCTCGATTTTTTCTAAGCGAAACAGCCTTGGGAAGATATCACACAACCGATACAAACCTACCCAATTATCAACCCAAAAGGAGATGGAAGATCCGTCGCCTAACTTTTTGGAAAAGGAGGTAGTGAAAGCCAAGCCAAGATTATCTAAAACTTTACCCAAGGAAATGATTGAGCTCCAGGTTCCTCCCTTATGTGACCGCGCTTTCCGTATCCAAGCCCCCATTTAGACCATGTAGGCCACCATCACTTTCCTAGCAAGGCAAAATTCATCGCCTTGAGACTTCCTATGCCCAACCCCTCTTTATCGAAGGTAGAAAGAGTTGTAGACCATTTGACCCAAGCCAATTTCCTTCCTTTTGGATCCCCCCCCCCCCAAAAAAAAAGAACTCCCTTCTCATTCTCTCGAGCGACTTCAAAACACTCAGCGGCACGCGAAACAATCAAAATAACAAAATAACACTATACTATCGGACAAAGTTTAATTTACGTATTTATATTTTCGTAGATGTATCAATTAACAAACAATAAAACTTGTACTTATGGAAATATTTATTTTAAATGGTCAATACATTGATATACTAATACTTTACGAAGTTTTATATTTATAATTTAATAATATAGATATCTACCTCCCTCCATTCTAAAATAAATGTGCATAATAAAAAGGGAAAAGTCTGGAAAAAACCCAACGAACTGTCTGATTTTGAATGAATAAGTCCTTAAACTATTTTTTTGAATAAAAAAACTCTTAAACTTTCTGAAACCGGTTAAATGCATCCTTGTAACCTGTAAAAACAGGTTAATGCTATAAAAATTTGAAAAAAGTCTAGAAAAACCCAACAAACTATCTGATTTTGAATGATTAAGTCCTTGATTTTTTTAGCGAATAAATCCCTAAGTTTTTTCCTAAATCTTTTTACCAAATTAATTTTTGAACTTCATTTTAACAAATAAATCTCAAGCTTTTTTTGAAGAATAAAATCATGGACTTAATTTTGAACAAATAAATGTGGAATTTTTTTTTTATAACAAAATCATAAACAAAAAATATATATAATTTTTATCACCGACAACAAAGTACGATAAATCAATTAAATGGATAAAAATTATAGCATTTCCATTACTAATTATGAAACATATAAAATAAAAGTCATGTCTAAAGCATAAATAGATACATAAAAAAATTTATAGATAAAAAAAATTAAGTTAATGAAAAATTTAATTTATGCTTTAAGCAAAACTTTTATATGCTTTGTATTTAGTATTGAAAATGGTATGATTTATCGTACTTTGTTGTCGGTGAGAAAAACCATATATATTTTTGTTTATGATTTTGCTCAAAAAAATTCCGCATTATTTGTTCAAAATCAAGTTCATGATTTTATTTTTTTCAAAAAAAGTTTGGGATTTATTTGTTCAAAAAAGTTCAAAAATTAATTTGGTAAAAAGATTTAAGAAAAAAATCGGGATTTATTCGTTAAAAAACAAATCCAAGGACTTAATCATTCAAAAATAGATAGTTTGTTGGGTTTTTTTAGACTTTTTCCAAATTTTTATAACATGAACCTGTTTTTACAGGTCACACGGATGTATTTAATCGGTTTCAGAAAATTTAAAGGTTTTTTCATTCAAAAAAATAGTTTAAGGACTTAATCATTCAAAATCAGATAGTTCGTAGGGTTTTTTTAGACTTTTCCCTAATAAAAATGACAATAATTTTAGGATTGTATAATTATTACATCTTTTACATAACTAAAAGACACTTTTACCCTTCATAGTAGAGAAATAAATTTTCTCCATTACATAATTAAAAGTATAATAAAAAGCTAGACACCAACTTTTAAAAGTGAACACTTAATTTAAAACAACCTAAAATAAAAATCCAAATCTTTTTTTTAGGACAAAGAAAGTACTGGTTAACTAAACAAGTTACAAAAAATATCTAAAAAAACCCAAAAATGGTTGCTTGTGGAAATATGGTCCAAGGCATTAGGAAGAAAGTACACCATAAAGCAATCTGGTTGGCAGCCAACCTTTTTCTATATTTTTTTTTCATAATTGTGATTAATATTATATGATATAGATAAAAACAAAAACAAAAGCATATTTTTTTTATCGGTATTTTTTGTGTTTTTACCAACTTTTAATATCATTCGATGTGTATTTAGCGTTTCGGGGAATTTTTAAGTTTTTAATCGATTTCGAGGAATTTTTTTGGTTTTTGGTTGATGGTTGCACCTTTTATAAACGTAAATTTTTTAATCTTTTGACGGAAAAAATAATACGGTGGCACGTGCCACCATGTGTCCTTAATAAGGTTCGTCCATGATTGTGATATCTAATTTTTAATTGGTTAACTTTAATATTAGTTAGGAATTGTTTTGAGTCAAGTTTTAATATTAAGATAGGGTAAAGTCTGGTCCAGTCCGTAAGTATTTTTTTACAAGTTGAAAACCGATAAAAATTAATCCAACGTATTAAATTTCCTATTATATTTTATAAACTAGTTGTTATGATATACAAAAATGTCTTTCTATAAGTAAAAATAAAATAAAAAGTAAATGCCATATAACTTTTTTTTTCTTGGACCCTTTTACTGGACGGCTTTGCAATAGTCCGTTCTTATTCATTCTTTGATTAAAAGTATAAGACTTATCAGGCTATTGGACTAGAACCAGATCTAGTTACCGTCATTAGCTTAACCGACCTTAGTCAAGCTACGCTCATGTTAGTCCCGATCCTCAGGCCCCATTTCTACATCATTATTTGTAACTTGACAGTTGACATAACAAATAATGCTATGATTTTTATAGGCAGATCATGTTGATGTATAATCATGTCAAACATTATTTTTGACCGTAGCTCCATTAGTAAAGGAACGTAATGACTTTGCCCAAATACATGACCTTCTCTTAACCTCAGCCGTTAAATGAGTCAAAAAATTTCCTTTCATATTGGTATCCTTAAAAACAGGTTTCATGTAAAATCAATTGGAGTTTTCAGTAATCAACTTTTGAACTAAATTATGTCAAAATGTCAATTAACTTTTAAGAGCAGTTGGTCAAAAGAATATACCACTATTGTTCAGGTATTTAGTCAAAATATTCTTCTTAAATTACGTTGGAAATCAGAATGCTTTTTAATAACAATCAAGTACTTAAAATGTCATAAAAAGTATATATAAAGGGCCAATATGAATAGGGTTAAAAGTACGGGGACTAACAATGGAAAGTTCAAAAAGTTAAGAAACTGTACGGTACAATTCTGTAATGCATGTCCAAATCCAATCGGAAAGTAATACTGCCGTATATCTATCGGCAGTAAAGATCGGAGTGGAGGTTTTGGTGATCTGTTTGGATGGTTCGATCATCGGGCCATGGCGTCATCTCTTTCTTCCCCTAATCAACTGGCCAATATACCCGTTCCTTCTGACCCAGGTATGTTACTACTTCTCCATCTATCTCTTCTCTGTTCATCTTCTAAAATTTGGGTTTATTTATCCATGTGTTAAGGGTTTTGCTGATCCTTTTCGTGTTTCTGTGAATTTCTTGTTGTATTCTGTTCTTCCATGCTGAATGATTTAGGGTTTATGTTGTTTGAACTTGTTTACCCTTTGTTTGCACAAGACTAGCCAGTACAATCTATCTGAAACCTAGTTCTTGGAAACGCATACTCCTGCCGCTAAATTCTTATTGAAATTGCAATGTTTTCTTGATTTGGAAAAATAAAAACTAGCTATTTGCCCAATTTGAGTGTTGCAAATTGTTGATTGTATTGATTTTGGAGGTTAGGGTTCTTTAAGCATTTGACTACTAGTCAAACAGTTACTTTTGAGTCTTGAAATCAGTTGCTCCAATTTTCATTATGAGGTGGGACCTGGGGGTAATTGATACGAGTTTTGTTTGAATTTGTGTTATTTCTTGTGAATTGTAATCTAGTTACCAAATTCTTGTTTCTTTTTACAAAAGAATCCAAACAGTTTTAAATTTTAATCTTATTTTGGAATGGATGGAGTATGTTTCTTTAAACGATTCCGTTTGTTGCAAAGTAGTATTCTAAATCTAGGGCATTGATAATGACTACTACTTTTCAAATGGGAGGCTGATAATGATATGGACTTTGTAAATACAACACTTGGTTTTTGCATAGTGTTTTTGTGATATATATTAATCAGAAGTTAATTTTCAGGCGGTGAAGTAGTTCCTATCCATATTGTTACTCATGCAAGTCAACTTCCACCTGAATTCTTGGAACCTTCTCCTGATAAGAAATTGGTGATAGGTTTTGACTGTGAGGGTGTTGACCTTTGTCGCAATGGAACTCTGTGTATCATGCAGGTAAATTAATCACCTCCCTTACCTTTATTTGGTTGAATGGATATCAAGTTTTTAGAACTTGATCATAATCATGTTTTCTTGGAAGTTATAAAACAATTCTTTCATGTTATTATGATGGACAACTTGATATTCTTGATGACATTTTAAAGATTGAATACGTAATATTTAGCTCCATCTGTGAGAATACCATACCGTAACAAACATTTATCAACTCCAAACGCCCAACCAGAACTGTGATAATTGAGCAATAATGCTATCAGCCATCTTATTAAGTCTTCTACTAAGGCAAATCTGAGCAGGAGTATATAAAGTAAGGGAAAGATGATCACCTTGTGAGAAGATATAGAACATCCATTAACCTCATCAGTAAGCACCTGCCCTGAATCAGATGAGATATATAATCCTCAAATATGAACCTTTTCATACTAATAAACTTGCATCACATGAATCTATTTCAGGCTTGCAATGTTTGAGTTTTGCCATCAAAATTTCTCCAAATACTTATCCTTTTGTTGATATTAGCCCCCATTTCATGACCCGTGGCTGCAATCATGAAAATTTTACCCTTAAAATAATCCTGGTTACATTTTGCAGACAATATGAGTAAGACCTTGCTTAATCTGTCAGTTGTAATCCAAATACAATTTTTATACGAGACATAATAGGCTGACAGTTCGCATCGCATGTTAGCCATCATCCTGGGTTTGGGAATCTTCAGAGTAGAGTGAGAACTCTAGCTCATTTATTGAGGCATGCCTCTGTCCTTAAAGTTTTGCACTACTGAACCAATCAGAGTTGGATGATATACCAACAACTGATGTAAAAGATGCCTATAAGCCCATTAAGATTAAACGGTTTCCATATTTCATCTTCATCATGGAGACTTAACAATACTGTGGCTATCATAAACAATATCACCATACAAGTCAGAAGAAATGGAAGGAAAACTGATCAAGAAAAGGTTCACAAGCCTATATTTTAATTCTTCACCATCCATCAGTTTATTTCTTTCAGCTTATAGAGTGGTTCGGAGGTAAAGAGTGTTATAGAATGTATTTCTGTCACCATTGGCTACTTTATGTGCCTAAATTTCATTACTCCCCATGTCCATTATTAACATAAATAAAGTCTTTTAGACTTTTTTTGTTTGTTTTGTAGCAACTGCATTTCTGTGTTATTATGATGAAACTGTAGCTAATTAGTATATGTTTTTTTGGCTCTTGGCAGCTAGCTTTTCCAGATGCTATATATTTGGTTGATGCTATTGAGGGTGGAAAGAAACTTGTGGAAGCCTGTAAGCCTGCACTTGAATCTAGTAACATCACTAAAGTAATTCATGATTGCAAACGAGATAGTGAGGTCTCTAATTGATTTTTATCCACTTCTAGCCCTTTTCACTCTTTCAACAAATTCGTCTGTTTGATATATTTGCTTATTTCTGTTTTGAAGGCATTGTATTTTCAGTTCAACATCAAGTTGCACAACGTTTTTGATACCCAGGTGAGTGTCCATATCTCAGGATACCGATCACTAATGCGTCTTTTTTTTCTTTTGGGTTAACTATCGCCAAATTCATGATTTAGCTTCATTAATTGCTAACTGTTATATTAATGGTTTAATATAGTCACTAATTTATCTGTAACACAGATTGCTTACACATTGATTGAGGAGCAAGAAGGTGGGACAAAAGTGCCAGATGACTACATATCATTCGTTGGTCTCCTTGCTGATCCACGTTATTGTGGTAATTAAATTAGCCTTTGCTTTTGCCTCTTCTTTTGTCATCTTAATTCAGTTTCCCTTCCTGAAATCATATCTTGTGGGTGCAAACTTCTTTAGTAGATCATTGTTCACTGGTTGCCAAAGATCTGTGATGATATATTCACTTTGTATTTATTGACACTATGTCACAAAACAGAATAATTTTACAAGCTCATAAAGATTGCATGTAATATACCATAAGACCCGTCTAATGAACTATATCAGTCCAAAATGTTAGGTCTAATACAGGAAGCCCAAACCAAGACATGAAGGTTTTGACCCATTAAAATCTTAGAACCTACTAAGGGCCTTTTTGTTAGCAGCTTAATGAGCTTAATGGGAGTCGCAGCTTATTCGGTCAGCTATACATGATTGTTTGGTAGTGGCTTAATGATATAGAAAATGGCTTATTCAGTAAGCTTCTAGAGGGGAGCTTTAAGTAAAAAGCCAAGTTTTTTCGAAACCTTCCCTTCCCAATTAAAATACACGCTCCTTCCATATATGAAAATACTCTCCCAAACAAAAACCTTCTCAATCTATACACAGGTATATTAATCCACACAGACAGCTTTATCCATACAGGACTTAATGGAAAACCAACCAAACAGCCCCCTAAGACTGAACTGCCTCTTGAAAGTTGTGTTTCTTACTTTCTGCTGCACCTTGTTACTTGTCTCTTACTGAAGGTGGTGGTGGTGGTGTCTTTCCTTGTTCCATATTATCTCTTTTGAGGTATATTTCATCATGTAAAGTTCATGTATCGTGAGTTTATAATGCTTCGTGTTTGTTTCTAAATATTTGATAACGGCGATAACAGATAATTCAACTTATGCATGCTTAACTCAACTTTTTCTGGGTAGCTTTTATTTTCATCAAAATTTGCTTCTAAACATAGTTGATGTAAACCAGAAGTGTATCATGTTAAAACTGAGCATGCTTTTCTTATTTTCCATCTCTAAATATATATATTTTTTTGGCATTGTTCAGCATTTTATATACATTATAATACTTATATTCTCACCTTGAGGTTTTGAAAACAGGTATATCTTATCTTGAGAAGCAAGAAGTTAGGGTTCTTCTCAGGCAGGTTCGTCATATGGTGCTTTCACACTTTTGGTTAATCACAAGTTTATTTTGTCTATAACAAGATTTAGTCTTCGTTTTTATGCTTTATCTGAGCTTAAACTAGAAACTAAATGGAATACTTCATTATTGTTATATTCTGAAGTTCTGTTATGTGGAATTTATCAGGACCCAAACTTCTGGAAATATAGACCATTATCAGAATTGATGGTACGTGCAGCTACAGACGATGTCCGTTTTCTTCTGTATATATATAACAAGATGGTGGTTAAGATGAACCAAAAATCCTTGTGGTATCTTGCTGTTCGTGGGGCTCTTTATTGTCGATGTTTCTGCATTACTGATAACGATTATGCAGATTGGCCACCTCTCCCCCCAATTCCGGGTTTGTTCTTTTATCTTTTTATCCAAACGGGCAAATAATTATTTGCAGAACTTTTTTCACCAAATAGTTTATTTTTTGTTATCCTTTTGTTTTCTGTACTCATGTTTATGATATCTGAAATATATATGTATAATTGCAGAGGAGCTTGTAACAGATAATAATGCTCCGGAGGAAGAAATCCTATCGGTTGTTGATGTTCCGCCCGGGAAGATGGGACTTGTTATCGGAAGAAAAGGAGCTTCCATTTTGGCTATTAAGGAGTCTTGCAAGTAATTTTTGTTCCTTCTTTTTATTATATCTATTTTCAGCTTATTTATTTATTCACTGATGAATATTTGTTGTGCTTTTTAGTGCTGAAATATTCATCGGAGGTGCCAAGGGACCACCAGACAAGGTCAGTTGATACCGAATTTATATCTTTTGTGCTTGGTTTTATTCCAAAATTCATAATGAATATGGTTTTGAAAGTGAAAGTTGACATCTGGGATTCATAATGAATATGGTGGTTATATGTATGTAGGTATTTGTAATAGGGCCAGTGAAGCAAGTGAGGAAAGCTGAAGCCATATTAAGGGGAAGGATGGTGGAAACGTATTACTGAAATGGATTATGTCTGTGTGTAATAAGCCAAATGAAAACAAATGGTTAAGTGGGTATCAATGTAATGTGGGATGGATGTATGTTTGCCATAAATCAATGTAATGTGGCTTCTTTCTTTCTTTGCTATGAATATTGGTTGCTTCTTAGGGGCCGTTTGTATTACTAAACACTTACTGGATAAATACTTATTGGGTCCCACTTCCTTTACCGAGTGAGCGTAACAAGGACCGAGAATCTTATTCGGTAAGAGGCATAGCAAAAACCGAGAGAATCTTACGCACACTGTTATCTGGTAAGCGTTTATTGGGTAAAAGATGTTTACCAACAATCCGTTTTGATGGTTGAAAAAACATACTCGATAAGTTAAGTGAGGACAGTGATTCTTGTTGATAACTTTTGCTAAATGGCTGTTTATTCTGACCTCAACGTATCCATAATCTTTTGGCCAATCTAAAGCTTTTAATAATAGGTGCTTGTGTGAAAACTGAAATCATTAATTGTGTTTGGTTTCATCCATTTGATACCAAAACATGTTTTTGGGGTTCACTTTAACAGTTAATAACCATTCTTACAAATCTATATTTTTTTACGGTATACATATGTTTTTGGAAATATCATTGTGTTTCCTTTGTGAGAAAATTGACATTTTGCATCATGCCGATTGCAAAACCCTCACCAAATTGCTTTCCGTTTGTATCAATGGTCGATCTTTGCCAACTATCCATACTAATCCAAAGGCCAGATTGACGTTGAATCACAGGGAAAAGGTCCTCTTCCAATATCTTAGCTCGGGTATGCGAGTCGTCACAGTGAAAAAGCCGATTCCTCCAATTACAAATATTCCAAAGAGTTACCATACAGATAGACTCAAATCCTTTAACCTGTCTCGTAGACCCAGAAGAGATGATGAATGTTAACCTTCATTTGCAGCCGGCCAAGCTTTTGGGAAGAGGATAAGATTGCTGATGAATGTGATTATACATCTTCTTTACCGAGAAGAGCCCATTTTGATCGTGAATCCATCTCCAGTGGTCTTTACCCCGAGTAGAGAAAAAAGAATTGCAAAGAAAATATTCCATATTGTGTAAGTCGTCCAAGGCACGACCACGGAAGTTAGATCTCCAGGACCAATTTCCTCTCCAACCGAAGGAGGCTTCTTTATTGGACTCTTTTGCAAATAGCGCGCGGGTAACGAATTTTGAGAGGCACCCCAGCTCCGACCCACCTATCTTTCCAGAACAGGGTCGTGGACCCAACCGCTATTTTTTTCTCGAAGGTGTCCAGAAGGGGTGGGCCAGGTCCTGTGCTATTAAGAACCTCGATAATGGCAGCCCATGGTGAGTTTTTTCGCGCCCGAAACCAACCAGTTTAATTGGTGGGATGAATAAAATGATATTAATTTAACTTTAATTGGTGGAATGAATAAAAAACTCATTTCTCTCTCATCTCTTTGGAGTTTTAGAGAAATCTCTATAAATCTCTATTTTAGATAATGCGATAGGGAAACTGTTGGAGGAGTTTAGAGAACAAAATAGTGATTTTCTCTACTTTAGAGAAGCTGTTGGAGATGCTCTTATTATGTTCTTTCTACTTCCTCCTTTTTCTCCTAATTTTTTTTTTCCAAAACACGAATTTTTTATATATTTCTTCCCTTTCACTCCTTTTCTTTTCCTTAATCAAACACCCTTAACCATGATCAAATAAATTTTCGTTGTAAATGTACTCTTATCGAATAAATTAATATCAAATAAATTATTTGATTAGCAAAAGCATGAATCAAATTTAGGGGCCGTTTACCCAAGTTTATTTAAATGATCATCTTGTAAATTTAATTAAATATCCTTACTTAATGGCTAAGACTCTCAGTCACTATCATCGTTTTTATTGAGTAAAATTATCGGTCATTACCATCTTTATTTGATATGGTATGTGATTCAGTAAACTCCTACCGAATAAGCCTTTAGTAACAACCTCTTAATATCATAATTTTTTTTAAATAAGCAAAACTGAAAAATCTTGCATTCTTTCAAGACAGATTACAGAAGTAGTAATCAATATGGTAGTTATGAAAGTTTAGGGGGGTATCCAGTAATTTGTGCATAGTTTGGGGTGACTAACTGAAAAATTGATTTCAAATGACGCTCCTCCAACAATCTGACCGTTGTGCAATCAGGGAGAGAGAGAAAACAGATCCTTCTATTCCTATCTCCCTATATTCAAACAAATTCGCATTTCCGTTTCTCTGCCTCCATCTTCTCTCTCTATCTCTATCTCTATCTCTATCTCCAGTTTTCTCTCTCTAGAATCCTTTGCTCTCTCATGGCAATCGCAGCAGAACCCCAGGCTGAACAAAAGGTACATGGCTCAATTTATCACAATCAATCTATTTTCTTTTTGTTTCATTTGGTTTTGAATTTATAAACGAATTTGTTTCCCGCTTTGTGATTTTTACATAATCTGAAGGCATGTATTTGGATTTTGAAATGTAGTTTTGTGTTAGGGTTCATGTTTCTGTTACCGTTTTTCATCTTAATATTCTATAGGAATGATGTTGGGCATTGAAATTGGGAATTTTTTGAATTTGGAGGATAGAGATTAAGGCGTGTTGAAATGTAGGTTTATTCAACATGAATTCGACAATTTTTCTCCCGAAAATTTCCATATGCTAGAAGTTGTATGTATTTGTTGTCGTTCCATTTGTCAAAATTTTCACTCTCATGATCTTCTAATGTTTTTAGGGCACGGCCATTTTATCCCCAAAAATATGCATTCTGGCTTGTCTCTTTTAAGTTGGTTTATGATGTATAAAATTATGCTAAGAGGACAATTACTAGTAATAATTCTGAAAGTGTCATTTCATGTCAAATGCTTAAATTCCAAGTACTGTAGCTTCAGTTGCTTTGCATATCTCCATGGTAAACATATGAAGATATCTTACTCTTAATAAAGAGAGGTCTTCCATTCAGCATATTGTAAGATAGCTGATTGTGAGCAGCAGCAATTGTAGCTAATAAAGGTGTAATGTGTGAATGTGGTGATTTTGATTTTGTTTAATATTTATTGATTTCCATCGGCTGTGCTGTTTTACAGGCTCCTACAGAGGCAGCAGCAGAAAAGAAGAGGTGGACACTTAATGACTTTGACATTGGAAAGCCACTCGGAAGGGGAAAGTTTGGTCATGTTTATATAGCTAGGGAAAAGAGGGTTAGTTCATCAAATCTAGTTCTCATGCTCAACATATTTTTTCTTACTCTGCCATCTGGTTTCGGGTTCCTTATCAGCTATAATCTTTATGGTTTTTTTGTATTATGTTAACGGTAGTTCGTTTAGGTTCTTGATTGTTTTTGGTTTGTTTGCTTAAAATTTCTGCTCTAATATGCTCCAACAGGTTTAACTAGTCTGTGTAGCTTTAGAAAATACTAGAATGTTCTTTCAGATTCTATCAATCTTTCACACATTTGGCAGATGATTTTAGGAAAATATATGCGAATCAAATCACTCATCTTACCACCAATTTTACCCTTTTTTGGGCTTTTCTGAAGAAGTGCATAAGGTTACTAGGATAGATCATATGTAAACTATCCATATGTCTTTTCTACATAAAAGAATGGTAGTGAATTTGATGGGTGCTTAATTTGCCGATAATTTCAGGTTTTGGAATATCAACTTAACCATGCTATATTATGAGTTATCTGATTTGATGTTTCAAATATAGACAATAATCTTATGGTTGCCATCTCATCTCAATAGGATTTCTTTCCAAGGAATTGGTAGATTTGCTTAATTGATCATAAATGGTGCATCATTATTCAGCTAGAACCCATTAAGCACCTAGGGATTAATATATATGTTTTCTGAAACAGAGCAATCATATTGTTGCACTAAAGGTGCTTTTCAAGAGCCAGCTTAAACAGTCCCAGGTGGAGCACCAACTTCGCCGTGAAGTTGAAATACAAAGCCATCTTCGACACCCTAATATCCTACGACTTTATGGTTACTTCTATGATCAGGTATAGAATCCTTCCATATCTTGCTGTTGTATGAAATCGCTATCCAAAATTTCTAAAACTTAGACCACAATGTCCACAGAAAAGGGTCTACCTGATTTTGGAATATGCTGCCAAAGGAGAACTCTACAAGGAGCTGCAAAGGTGCAAGTACTTTAGTGAACGACGTGCTGCTACTGTAAGTCTTTTGTTCTATTCATTTTGATCATTTAACAAATCCATTATGCGGACTCCATTTATATATATATATATATATCTAATATTGAATTTTGGGAATGAAACAGTATATTGCTTCTTTAGCCCGGGCTCTCGTGTATTGTCATGGGAAGCATGTTATTCATAGAGATATAAAACCGGAGAACCTCTTGATTGGTGCACAGGTAATTTCACATATTCATACAGACAGATTAATCCATACGGACATCTTTATCCATACATGACTTAATGGAAAACCAACCAAATAGAATGTTTGATGAAATATATGTTATCTTTTACAGGGTGAATTAAAGATTGCAGATTTTGGTTGGTCGGTGCACACATTCAATCGGAGGCAGACCATGTGTGGTACTCTAGATTATCTCCCACCTGAGATGGGTAAAAGATACTTAACCGAATGACTTATTGCGTTAAGCTCTTTTCTATATCGTTTCTGTTCTAATTAAATAGCTGAATCACAGTGGAGAGTGCTGAACATGATGCAAGTGTAGATATATGGAGTCTTGGTATCTTATGCTATGAATTCCTCTATGGCATCCCTCCCTTTGAAGCAAAAGAACATTCGGACACATATAGAAGGATTTTGCTGGTAGATTTGAAGTTTCCTTCAAAACCGGTAGTCTCCTCGGCTGCCAAGGATCTTATTAGTCAGGTTTTTCACCTCACACTCTCTCTCTCTCTCTATATATATATATGTATATATATATATATTTCACTTTGATATATCTAAATCTATGAAGTTATTTATAAGTTATGAATAAAAATACAGATGCTTGTTAGAGAAACTTCTAAGCGAATGCCGCTACACAAACTCCTTGAGCATCCGTGGATCGTTCAGAATGCCGATCCTTCAGGCGTATACAAGGGTTGATCGATCATGGTGGTTTGTTTTCCTTGGGCAAATTAACATCATCATCATCATCCCTATTAACGAAATGGGGCGAAAATGATATATTGTTTTCTTAACAAGAATTGTTTGTTGTAATGTAATAAAAACATAAGTAAGTTGTAAAATATCAAGTTGCTATTAATGGGAAATCATGAGTATGGAGAAGACATTTACTTGTCTACAATTTTATTATTTTAATTGCTCCAAGTGATAAATGTGACATAGAAGACAAGACAAGCCTATGTTGGTATATATTAGTTGCAGGTTCGGTTGAGAACTGTATTTCTATTGAGAATCGGGAACCATTGAGAACATGTGCCATGTGTTCGAGACATTTTTTATGAATGTTATAAAATCGTATATTATTCCTGATAAATGTGGATGCATGGTGCATCCTCGATGGTTCTCCATTTTGTAATGAAACTGTGTTCTCAACCGGACTTTCTTCTATGGGATATTTAGGTAAATTATTATTTTTATGGAAGTCATTTTTAATATTTACAACTCAGTTTGAGTTTTATTTTTAAAAATATGATAATACATATTATTATTTTTCAACAAAGGTTGATGCTAAAACTATTGAATATACGTTACAAGTGCAATTCTGATAAATATAGGCAATTCAGGATAAAAATCTGCTGTACCACTATTACCTATCCCAAGCCTGCCCCATCAATAGGGAATTTACACCTCATTTATATTTTTAATAATTAATCATATATATATATAAGGTCAGCTAAATTTTCGCTTATAGAAAAAGAAACTAACTTCAATGAAAAGTAAACTACAAATTTAGTCCCTTATTGTATGTCAAAGATTTCATATCGATCCCTGTAATTTCTTTTACTTTTCTAACTACTTTTTATTTTTTATTTTTAAAACTAATACGTTTTTTGTTTATAAAATACAAGTTCTATTTAATTAGTACTAAAAATTGTGATAGTTCTAGTATCAGAAAATTTAACACGATTTTTTTTTAAATTATAAGTTTCAGATGTTTTATTATATTATATGTCTTTATTGATGTTTATGGTATTGATATTTTAAATAAGAATTATTGTATTAAAAAATAAATAATTAATTAACAATCAAATATTTTTATTAATGTTTATCTGTGTTTCTTTGTTTTAAAAAAAATTCAAATTCAAATCTACTTTATTTATTAATTAAAAATGCCTCTTAAAGATTGTTAAATAGTATTTAACAATTAAAATTACTGATTTGATGTTTTAAATATCGAAAGGCAAAAAAAACGTGCTAAATTCTTTGATACTAGAACTATCACAAGTTTTAGTACTAATTAAATAGAACTTGTATTTTATAAACGAAAAACGTATTAGTTTTAAAAAATAACAAATAAAAAGCAGTTAGAAAAGTAAAAGAAACCACAGGGATCAATATGAAATCTTTGACAAACAATAAGGACTAAATTTGTAGTTTACTTTTCATTGAAGTTAGTTTCTCTTTCTAACTGAACGAAAATTTAGCTGAACTTATATTTATATGATTAATTATTAAAAATATAAATGAGGTGTAAATTTCCTATTGGTGGGGCAGGCTTGGGATAGGTAATAGTGGTAAAACAGATTTTCATCCGGCAATTCAAGCCTTTGAAGTATAGCTCAATTGAAGAGGTGGATTGTTTTTGCTCATAAACAAAACAAATCTCAGTTCGATCCCGGGCCCGTCGCTAACTGAGTCAAAAAATTCCCCTTTATATTGTGGGAGGGGCCAACAGGAGTCGGTGGCGGATGCAGTTACAAAGAGAAGGGGGGGGGGCATTGAATTATTAAAAAAAATTATATAGGGTAAAAAATATCAAAAATACTAAATTTAACCTTAGGTCCCCCAGTAAAATTTTCCAAGAGATACCATCTTGCCGGCTATAAAATCTTTCGAAATCCACAAAAACACTAAGAAAATCCTTTAAAATCGACAAAAACACAAAGAAAATCCCTTGAAATCAACTAAAAAACTCAAAAAAAAATCCCAAAACACGCCGGGTGACTTTAACGCGCCTTTAGTCTACCTTAATGAGACCCCAGTGAACAAAAATCCTGGATCCGCCATTGATTGGAGTTGTCAGTAATCAATATTTTACCCATGATATTTAAAATCAAAATAAGACAACTAATAATGTACATGATAAATTTATTTCAAAAAAAAAATAATGTACATGATAAATAGTATTTATGAATAACAAACTACTTGCTTTTGTAAACATAAGTGTTTGGCTGTTTGCATTTGAAGAGTGACCATATTGAAATTATATAAATTGTATTAAAATAGAATGAATTTTGCATTCACTTTAATTTTCAAAACTTTCATGCAAGTTCATCATTTTGGGAACCCAAGTTAAATCATCTTTGTTTCGTTCATATTTCAGGCAACATAAATTTGGTTAACAAGTCGTTTTAATGAGAAATTCTCTTAAAAGTTAATCCTCCAAAATAGAAACAAAATAAAAATTAAATCTAATTTTAATACAGTTTTCCTCGATGTCACTTAAGCAACGTTTGGTATGTTAATCGACTCGATATGACGACATAACACGTAAAACAGAAAGTTCCATTTTGACTATAAAAGAGATTGTCCTGATAGTGCTCACTCCAGATACGTCTATCAATCTTCTTCATGGACATCTGCCCTTTCCCCCTTTCACAATGTTCGTGCATGCCCCGACCCTGACATAGGAATGAATGCCCACGGTGGTTGTGAAAAAAAATGTCCACATGGAGCTTCGCTTTTTGGAGCATTGGTCAAGAGAGAAAGAATAAAACATATGGGTTGAGAAAGTCACGTTAGCTACATCACACCAGACACGCTTTCCTTCTTCTTTTTTTACTATTTTTTTGGGATAGGCTAGTCAGCTAGATTCTACAAAAGGTAGTAGGAAGTATGTGAAAGATCCATTGACACACGAAGGTAAAAATTAGGGGACCTTCACCCCCACGGGACCACATAAGAAGCTGACAACTCAATGTTGTGCCCCAAAAATGGAGTATGTTTAGTATCCTATCTTTTTTGTTGGGACATAAATTAGAGGTGGTCACTTGGACCAGTCTTAGCGTTCGACTGATTTTGTACCGAGCTCTATAAATGTCGATTTTACTATCTAGTCCATATTGTCTCAAGCTTGTGTTGTAAATGTGAGTCACAAATTTTGTTCTTTGAAATCTTATCTCATCTAAAGTACCAAACTTTTACATTGTAAACTAGTAAAAAAAAGGAGTTATAAACTGGAATTAATGTTGCTAAATGAATCAAATTTTTTATGGAAGTAAGAAGTTGATCTGATGACGAAAACTAATGACTTCACTCTAACAATTTCTTTATGATCGAACTTTAATTGTTACTAAAAATGTTGAAGAGGAACTCTTTTAATCATAGAGCATAAAATACATTAGGATCATGAAAAGACATTTTTACACACTTTTTAATTAAACCTACACAGTTTGATGGAGATGTTCTTTTAAGAACTCTCTAAATCGCGAGATATTTGTGAACCAATACATCACGTGCTATTTCATATGATTTATTTTTCATATATGAACAGAATTTAATGTGTGATTAACATCTATTTGTTTCACAATGTTTTCATTTCAAATGTACTCGGTTCATAATGAAATAAAGAATACATACAAAAGAGTTTTACATTGTGAATCGAATACACAGTAATCATACATATTGTGTAACTGTTATCAATATATTAAATATTATACTTAGAGGGTGGAAATGATATGAAACAAGACCTAGGTCAAAATTCTAAGGTGGTATTTGTTTTTTTAAGAGATGTTGAAGTTTGAAGTCTGATTTCAGTTCTGAAATGGTTATAAAACATCTAATCGAATCAGACATAAGTGGTGATTAAAAGCTTAAAATGAAAACACAAACAAGGCCTAACAGTCTCAAAAAATTTATTAGAATCACAAATAATCAAGCCTCATGGTTTACTATAAGAGCATCTCCACCAACATCTCCATAATGGAGAAAAAGAGGAAAATAGAGATTTTAGATGGAAATTATGCTCCAAGAGCATCTCCATAAGTTTCTCCAAAATGGAGAAACTTTGAAAAAATGTGTTTTTTTTTTCATATTTGGAGATTACCCAAAAATGATTACTAGGGGAAAGATTTTAATATTTTATTCATGATCTCACTTTCCCACCAAAAAAATCAGTTAAAAGTTACCACTAAAAAATTTATTGAAAATTATCATTTTATAAAAATTTGTGAAAAATCACAATTTTATATAAAATCTTGTGAATCTTATTATTTTATGAAAAAATCGTTGAAAATTATTATTTATAAAAATTATGTTTAAAAGTTGTAAGTTTATAAAAAGTTTGTTGAAAAGAATATAAATATGTTTAAAAGTTATCATTTTATAAAAAAAAAATTGTTAAAAATAATATTAATATGTTTAAAAGTTATCATTTTATAAAAAATTGTTGAAAATAATATTAATATGTTTAAAAGTTAGTTAATATATTGAATATTTGAATAATATAATTAATGTTAATTTCTTCAAAATGGAGATGCTGTTGGAGATTGGTGCATATTTTTTTTAGAGATTTTGACTTTTTAGGTCTCTATTTTGGAGAAACTTTAGAGATGCTGTTGGAGATGTTCTAAGGTATTAAAATAAAATATAAAAAAAATTAAATTCCATTGGAAAAAGATAAATAGATAATCTCATCAACTCATTAGGTTTTATTAAAAAATAGATATTTAAGGGTAATACTTTAATGAAAATAAATAAAAATAGTCAATTTTTGGGGTTGGTTTTACCCGTTTAGTCATTTCTCTTCTAAAATTACTAAAATAGTCATAGATCCATAAAAAGTAAGGTACGTAATTATGAAGAGGTGAAAAGATATAAAAGTTTTTTTACAACCACCAAATATGTAAACTTTAGAAAACATCCGCAATTGCCTAGCCCAAAATTTACATATTTGGTTCCTCAATTTGCAAACTTAGTTTAGATTTTTTGTTTACATTTTCATCTTGACCCTCACTTTTTAAGAGCATCTCCAACAGCTATAATAGAAAATGGAGAATTTTAGCAATTTAAATGCTCCAACAGCTATGGTATAACAATTGCTAAAATAGAAAAATGGGAAAAAAAGAAGAAAAATTTCTAAATTTAGAGGATCTCTAAAATATATAGACAAGAGAAAAACAATATTTTAATTATATTCAACCAATCAAAATAATTGAAGTTAAGTGTGTAGGAGAGAGAAATAATATTTTATTAAATGATGAAATATTTTATTAATATTGTTAATGATAAAATTGCTAAAAAAGAGTAGTTGTTGGAGTTGGCTGCAAATTATTATAGAGATTTTGACTTTTAATATGCTATTTTAGAAAAAATTTACAATAGCTATTGGAGATGCTCTAAGAGCATCTCCAACAGCTATGGTAAAAAATTTCTATCATAGAATATGAAAAGTGAAAATCTCTAAAAAAAATTGCATCCAACTCCAACAGTTATTCTATTTTAGCATTTCTAACTAAACTATATTAATAAAATATTTAATACATTTAATAAAATATTATTTCTCTCTCTTGCATTTGTCATGGCAATAATTCTAATTGGTTGCATATAATTAAATTATTATTTCTCTCTCTTCTATATGATTTTAGAGTTTTCTCTAAATTTAGAGATTTTTTTCATCTCTCCCCTCAATTCTCTATTTTAACATATGGAATAACATAACTATTGAAACAACAAATATGCTAAAATCACTTTTTTTTCTATTATACCATAGCCGCTGAAATCTAAGTTAAAAAATGACTATTTTAATTAATTTTTTTAATTTAAACCTATATATTTAAATACTCGATTATATCCAAATAAAAGACGTACGTAAGCCTATAAAAAGCATAGCTGCAATACTTTGGGAAGGACAATGCCATTAGTATGAAGTGTTATTATTGATTTTTGAAAATATTTCCAAAACTCCGACACCATCTTTTGAAAAAACTAAAAGTTAAACTTTAAAATATATTAAACTCAACTTAACAATTTCTATATTTTTTTTTTTATTTTGCTAAGTTTTTATATTTTTTTATATAAAAATAATTAATTAATCTTATAAATAGAGACAATAAAAAAACAATATCCTCTTTTTATTGTTCTCTTTTAAAAAGGTTTGTTAAAAATAAAATATATAAAATCTTTATTTTCTTAGGAAAAGGTTTATTACATCCCTATGTATTATTAAATGTATCATTACAGAATGTAATTCTTCTCATGTATATTAAGTATTAACCATTAAAACTAACTTTTTATTCTAAATGTAAAATATATATATATGTATATATATATATATATATATATATATATAAATTTCAACAAAATAGATGCAAATAACATTGTCCTTTTCTTATTCTATAAATTCTGTTAGAATAGACAAAGAGATGCTCACCATTACAATTTTGTATTTATTTTTAATATTTATTGAAGAGTTTGAAATAATAGTTTCTCATTTGAAGTAATGCAATTTTTTATGCAAAATAACAGTTTATTCTAATTTTCTTCATTTTTATAAAAAATAAACTACTCAGTAAATCGACAAAAGAGTTAAGGATTGTTTACCAAATGTTTATCTATAAGTGATTTACCCATAAGAATCATTACATTCACTTATCTTATTCAGGAAAGATTATTTATCCTTGTTATGCCTCTTAGTCCTAGGGATGGAAACGGGGCGGGTAATGCATCTCCCGTCCCCGACCCCGACCCCCGTTTAACACCCTCATCCCCGACCCCGCCCCGACTAATCCCCGACGGGTTCGGGGAATCCGTTTAGTAAAAAACAACGTACTTTAAAATTAAACTTATAAAAAAATCGTTAATACATTAATCAACAATATTGAAAAACAAATATATTTGTTATTTGATAATAAATAAATACATATATACATGTTTATTTATTCATACACACACTATATATATATATATATATATTAAATAAAATTAAAAAATTAATCGTGTATATTAAGGGTGGGTAATTATCAAACTTTTTAGAATAGTCCGAGATGATTTTATCAAGTAGGAACCATACGAACCTTTTTTAAAATATTTTATTTTTAGTACGCTTTGAGTAAACCAGGGAGCAAACATTAAACACTCTAATATTAATGAATTTAAAAGCTAAATTACCTTCCTTAGAAAAACAGGCACGTATGATGAAAATAGTTGAATATTTAAGAGTACAAAAAGTAGGGGGGGACAAGTATATAAAAACGATAATATATAGGCGCAGAGTCTAGGGCAGAGGACGGCGGCGCGTTGTCGTCGTTGGGTGGTTGAATAATTCAGGCAGGCGTAAATGGCATCATCAATGAGATCATTACTGCACTCTTTCACTACCACCTCTTTAGGCTTCTTCAACCACAACTTCACCTCACTCACTGCCTTCAATTTCACCGGAGAAGATGAAGTTCATGAAGCTCGGTTCAAAACCTGATGCATTTCAAGCAGATCATCAATCCAACTCCATCAGGTATCAACCGTTTTTCTATCTTATTTAACGTCAATTAATCCTTAGATTACGAGTTTAAGTATCGACAATGTGTCTGTGAATTGGTTCATGATTTTTAGGTGTGTTTCATCTGAGCTGACGACGGATTTCACTGTCGTAGTTGATGAAGTAAAATTTTATCTTCACAAGGTAATGATTCTGAAAACAACATTTGAAATTGAGAAATTTGTGTTGATGAATTCAGAATTCCAGTGATTTGATTACTGGACATGATGAACAAGCCAAATTCGTTACGTTTTTTGTGTGTTGCAGTTTCCGCTTTTGTCGAAGAGCAATCGCTTGCAGAAACTGGCGTTAAATGCTAGCGAAGAGAATTCCGACGTTGTTCATCTCGTTGAGTTTCCTGGAGGACCGAAAGCTTTCGAGATCTGTGCCAAATTCTGCTACGGAATAACGGTGTCTCTCAGTCCATACAACGTCGTCGCAGCTCGTTGTGCGGCGGAGTACCTCGAGATGACGGAGGATATCGATAGAGGAAACTTAATATTCAAAATCGAGGTGTTTTTCAAATCGAGCATTCTCCGTAGCTGGAAGGACTCCATTATTGTGCTGCAAACCACCACGGCTCTTAGACAATGGTCTGAAGATATCGAGATCACTGGTAGGTGTATCGAATCCATTGCATCGAAAACAGCTATTGATCTGTCGTCTGTAAATTGGTCGTATACGTATAATCGTAAACTCGATCCAGTGAACAAGGTCTCCGAGATCGGTTCTGTTCCCAAGGATTGGTGGGCTGAAGATCTGTGTGAACTGGAAATCGATGTCTATAAACGAGTAATGCTGACTGTTATATCGAAGAAACGAGTGGAAGGCGACGTGATCGGAGAGGCTTTGAAAACTTATTGCCTGAGGTGGTTGCCGGATTGTAATGACCGATTCAATTCCGGCGAAGTTCATCTGGAGAAATACAGATCATTGATGGAATCTATGATTTGCTTGCTCACTCCAGAAAAAGGAGTCAATTGTTCGTGTAGTTTCCTACTGAAACTTTTGAAGGTTTCGATTCTCGTTGGAGTCGATCCATTGCTACGTGACGATTTGATCAAAGATATCAGTCTGAAACTCGATCAAGCATCTGTTCGAGATCTGCTGATTCCGGCTGAGCATCCTCAAACGACGCTATACGATGTCGAACTTGTGCAGTACCTTGTGGATCGTTATTTTAATCCGAAGGGTGTGGATGAAGAAGTTGAAACTTCCGGTGATTTGGTTTTGATCGATCTTCCACGCTGCAGGATCGTTGGTCGACTGATTGATGAATATCTTGCAGAAATCGCCCGTGATCGAAACCTCCAGCTCTCTAGTTTCATCACATTATCGCGATCGATCCCCAATGCCGCCAGATTAGTCCACGATGGACTATACGGTGCCATCGATGTTTACTTAAAGGAACACCCAACCTTAACGAAAGCCGAAAAGAAGAAGGTGTGTGAGTTGATCGACGTCAAAAAGTTATCGATCAACGCATCCACCCACGCAGCGCAAAACGACCGGCTTCCGCTGCGGATGGTGGTGCAGATCCTCTTCCACGAGCAGGCTCGAGCCACTTCTGCGATCAAACTCGCGGCTCGAGCCAACCGCACCCCTGAACCTGACTGGGAAATCAAAGTTCCCTTACGTTCGAAATCACTCAGAACACCTTCACGGTTGAAATTGAACGAGGAGGAGGTGGAGAAAGGGGCGGCGAGCAGGCGGCAGTTGCTGGCGTCTCGTTCACGGCGGATCCTGGATCGGTTTTGGGTGGTGGGGATGAGGCACGGGGAGAACAAGAGCAGTGGAACATCTGGTAGTTCACAAAGTAAGTCCTCAAGTTCATCATCAAGAAAACAAAGGTACTCCATTTCTTGAAGGGATTATGATTTATGAATCAATATTTTAGAAAACTGATTGTGAAGATAGTAAAAGAAAATGGTATACTTTGTGGGAATGAATGGATTTGGACAAAAAAAATATCTTTAAAATTAAATGGTTATCAATCTTTTGTCCAAAATCTTCATCCTAATGAGTATATTGTTTAATTTTTGTATTTTCCTAAATATGTTTAATAGTATATTTTATTTTGTTTCTGAAAGTTGGTAGGATAATAATTTGTACCCTTTTAGTAACTTTATGCTTTTAGTTTAGTTTAGTGTACCCTTTGTTTCAATCAAATGATAATCTTGAAAAGCTAGAATCAATTTGTTTGATGACATTTGGTTTGTTGTTTATGAGCATTTTGAGTCTAAAACACATCCCTCATAATTCTTTGTTATGATAAATGCATCTCTTACTAGATGTTAAATACATCATGCTATTACTTTACAAAATTTCTGCTCAAATTTATTAGTATTAAATCTATTTCTTTTACATTTTTAATACATTATTTCATCTGAATTGAACTTGAATCGTATTTAAAACCTAAAAGGAGTAACAATTGGATCATTTGTCTTGTAGTTTGAACTATATGTGAAGTTATAGCATTAGAAAATGTATAATGGCAAGTTTGACGTTGATGAATACAAAGTGTAATTGAATTCTTTTTGCATTAAATTATGGTATTTGAAGTGTAAAAAAAGATTCTGAAATATGAGTGTTGACAACCTGTTTACATTAAAATCATGTTAAATTCTACATTAATAATGTAAAAAAACATCTTCATGTTGATGTATGTAAAGATGATATTAATAAGTAGGTGTATACTTAACAAATAATACGTGTGCATTTAACTTACTCTTTTTGTATAACTCTATTCTTTACCATTTCTTGTAATTATTTGTCTTTTAATCGTACAACTTGCAATTATTTGCCTTTTAATCGTACAAGATAAGATTGATGTTAAATGTATATAAAAATGATATTAATAAATAAGTGTACATTCAGCTCGTTCTTTTTGTATATTGTGTCCTTCAACATTTATTGTGATTATTCATGTTTTAATTGTACACGATGAAATTGATGTCAAGAATAAGTGAAGGTACAATAAGTTGTGACCCACAAGTAATTTTTGAATAGTAATTTTGATTGTGGTCCAAGAACCACCAAAAGTATAGAATCAATTATGGTCCCAAGAGCAGTCCACTGTACCAAAGGATTGTGAATTTGCCATTAATTTGGTGATATATATATATATATATATATATATATATATATATATATATATAATTTAGTCATGGATCACATATGATATGGGTCCTACATAATATTAGATCATTTATGATTTAATATTAAATCATAAATGATTTAATATTATGCGGAAGTCACATCATATGTGGTCCGCAATTTGTTTCTTTAAGAATGAGTGGTTCTCATTTGATCCCTCCCCTATATATATATATATATTGAGTTTGCATTTGAACTTTCCTCTATATATATATATATATATATATATAAACACACAAGCTTCAATGATCATTGAATGCTTCCCTTCTGGGTGTTCATAACCTTCTTCGACGGATGTCCTTGAGGCTTAATGCTTGAAAAATCCTTTTAGGTCCCGTTTAGTTTGCGGGATTGGAATAGATTTGGGGGATTTGGATTTCAAATCCATTCCAATTCCATGTTTGATTTATTGGATTGCCCGGATTTGAAATGCTAGGATTCAATTGAAATCCTACAAACATATGATTTTGAAATCCTTGGGAGATGCTTGGGATTTCACCGGATTTCGTAGAATTGCATGATATAAGGTTTTAAAACATTTGTTTTGTAATAATTTATTAATAAAAATTTAATTTAATTTTTTTAAATAAAATTTTATAATATTACTTATTTATAAATAATGGAATTCAATTCCATTCCAAATACTACGAATCAAACACACCAATCAAATTTCAAATTCATTCTAATTCAAATCCTTCCGTATAATCTAAACCTCTCAAAAACAATCCTGCAAATAAAAAACCTTTCTAGTTCCTAAAAGGCTAAAACCATAGGAATAAAGGAATCCAATATTCACAACTAGATACATGTCATCATAACTTTTTTGTTTGAACTTTGAAGTAACAAATTTTAGAGTTATTTAACATCTCAACAGATTATTTACAATGAAGATTTTGAGGGTTTTTATTCTAATAAATTTTCTAAAATAAAGAAAGTAAAGAAAATTTCTTCCGAAATTGATTACTTAAGAAAGAGAAACAATTTTTTATTCTTATAACCAATAAATTCTTAAAACTAAATGTTTAGAAAATAAAAATAATAATTATGAATTATATAAACATTAATGATATAATCAATACTATAATCTATAAAATAGAGAAGTTGGAAGTATTTTTCTTTTAGAATCTCTTGGAGATGCTCTCAAATTAATTGAGGCTAAAAATGAATGTATGTTTTTATGTGGTTGTTATTTGAGAAACATGATTTTGAAAAACGCTTTTAAAGGTCTTTACTTTTTTTTTAATAAAAAAACAAGCAAGACTTTCGTCAAGGAGCTTTGAAAAGGTATACATTGTTTATAGGGCGAGCTAGAAAAATTGGCATATCAAAATAGAAAATACAAAATGGGACAAGATGTGTATGCTAACAGGAAAAAAAACCTCATTAGCTTGTCGCCTGCTAAAAGGAATAGAGATGGTATTTATGTTGAAGGAGTAACCTGTCACTCGGAAACGATATCCCTAAATTTCGTTGCCTTGTCTCCATGGGGATTGACAGTTGTAACCATATGTTTTAGCATTCGATATTTCGATTCAAAAATCACTCTTGTTGTTTTGTTTGGGCCCCTGGGTACCTTCTCCGCACTTAGATGGAAGCATTTCAAGTTGAAACCCGAGGGTGATCACAAGCGAAATCTCAGTTGAGGGACTTAAGAGTAGACGAAATTCCATTAACATCTTGGATAACAATGACTAGCCCAACAAAGAGACTAGTTTCAAAAAGTTGTTGTATCTATCTTGCATTTTAGAAAGTAAGGCGGAAGTTTATATGCCATAGAGAACAAAAGGCAAAGCTTGATGTCGGACCTTGATGAACCCTAAGCCCCTTGGCATTCAAAAGAGATATATATATTAATAAAAAAGTACATACATATATTACATAATATAAGAAGTAAATTTTCGAAATTTTAATAGTAGGCAACTAAACCCCCTTTATGGATATGTACCCTTGTTGTTGATTGGTAGCCGGTATTAGAAAACGATTATTATTATCCTGTCCAATCATTTCAAACAGAGAATTATGTATATATATATATAGAGAGAGAGAAATTCAAACGCGAATCTAAATTTGGTTGTGAAACTAAGGACAAATGAGAGTGTGTGACACGTGTCATATTCAGGATGAATAATGGAGAAAAATATTCAGTGCGGCCCACCATTGTGAGGGATCATACGAGAACACCCCCCATTTAAAGGAACAAAGAAACACCTTGTGGACCACATATGATGTGGGCCCACACATTAAAAAATCAGATATGATTTTATATTGTGTGGGACCCACATCATATGTGATCCTAAGGGTGTTCCTTTATTCTTTTAAAAATGCAAAGTTCTCATTTGAACCTCCCTATATATATATATATATATATATATATATATATATAGGGTTAGGTTCAAATGTGAACTCATTTTTTGTTGTGAACGTGAGGACGAATCTCAGCCACACATCTTCGGTTATGGTGGAGATTATTAAAGGAGGGGAACCAGGTCAAAGCCGCCTTTATTGACCGGATAAGTGGCTGAGATTCGTCCTCACGTTAACAACCAAAAATGAGTTCACATTTGAACTTTCCTCTATATATATATATATAACTGTGCTTTTATCTCTTCTTTTTTACTTACATTATGGGTTTATAGAATGGCAAAAAATAATAATGTTTAAAGCATCTCCGTTCATGCTCTTTGTTTCATGATTCAAATCGACGGGTCATGGGCTTGAAACAAAGTTCCATAGCAGAAGTTATAGACTTTTTAAGCACGACAGCTTTTGTTAGCCCGGTCATACTAAGGCCCGCATCAAGAGTACATTTTTCTCTAAAAAATGCACACGTAACTAGAAATGGACAAACCAGCTAACCAATCGGTTACCGAACCAGTTATAATTAGTCCCAGTCCCTATAACCGCTATCTGGTCCTAATTACCCGTCTCTCCAATATGACACATACTCACCCGAAATCAACAGAAACTCAGACAAAAACCCTAAACCCTTGGCTAGAAAAATATGTCTTTATTACATATAAAACCCCGAAAATAGACACTTGTTTTAAGCAATCATAATAATAGCTAGCAAGCTCAAATGTCCAAAAAAAACGTTTGTAAATAGGCCCAAATTACACGCAAAACGAAATCAAGCAACAACAAAACGTGATTATTATTTTGCGAAACAAAGAACTCGACCACGAAAAATAACGTCAAGAACGAGCATAGCGTACACAAATACGGCGCTGAATGGGTCCTCTACAAGACGGGCAGTCTTTCATTCCTTGCTTTTCGTGAAGCTCGTTGCACGTTGTGCACACCACTTGATGGGCACACGGCAGGAAAACCACACACGTTTCCTCTGATAAACACATAACACATTCTCGTTCACGTTTCACCCCTCCACCACCACCACCACCACCACGGGGGGAGCAGCCTTTGACCGTTTTGGAAATGTTGTTATAAAGTGTATTATGAGATTCTTGTTGGGAAGGTGATGAGGTTTTGGTGTCCGTTAATTTACTAGCGTAACTTCCGTCTCTTAATGCCGCTATTTTCAAAGAATCGGCTTTTAGTCTCAACAAAGAGATTTCTTTCTCCAACTTTTCGATATCTTCTTTGTATCTTTGAAGATTCTTATCTGCTTTTAATCTTGTTAAATCCTCCCTTAATTTAGCCGAAGCTTCACCTTCTAGACGTCCTATTCTATATGAATTGGCTTGGCTAACCAATTCTTCTTTTGCCTTTTCTTCCTGCTTCCATCGGGCCTGCAATTAAAATAACTTTTGGGTGACGAAATATTTAATTCAACGGTAGATAGTAGGAGAGTGAACATCTTTTTGATTATCAGATAAAAAAAAAGTATACCATTGTAGCTTATATGATTATCATCCGTAAGTATTTTGAGAACCTAGGAACCAGTTATTCATGCTTTGTTCATAATGAAATGTGCGATAGCTATCCATGATGAAAGTCACGAATAATAAAAATACATGGTGTTCGTTGATGAAAATGCATGATATTTATGATTATTCATTACGAAAAATACATTGAAATAGTGGGTTCCCGGGGTTTCAAAATATTTATGATTCCCATTTGAACTTTACCATATGAGTATTAAGGTGTAAGTATGCGCTTCATAAATCTTCTTGTTCGAGTATATAATTAGAATAAAGACAAAAAATGTTTAAGTAAACACACAACTGGTCCTAAAGCAAGAAATTGGTCTACTTGTTTCATAATCTTCACGATAATCCTACAAATGATTGCACTATATAAACATGATCTATATGATAAAATGAAAGGAAGAAAGATGGCAACGATTTGCTCCAAGCAGCACGGTAGATCTTATATGTGAAATGAAAGTTGTGCTTTAGTTGCAAGTGTATAAAAAGCCAGCAAAAGGGATTACAGATACATATGGGAGAGTTTGTAGAGTCCACATTAGATACATACACCAAGTAAAGAAATTTCTATTATTTCATTAATTTAAGCTTCACAATATCTATTAATACTATATAAATCATGCATAATATTTAACAGAGATAAAGTGCACTCCTAGAAATGAATTGCAAAAACCACTTTGGATACTTTATAGCAAGAGAGCATCTATATGAGATGTTAGACCTCTGTTGTAGATGATAGAAGGTTCAATATATAAACACACAAATGAATCAGCTTCAACCATGGTCTTACCTGCTACGGATCCCAAGGGGTCGCATAAAAGTATTGTGGTCAAATATGGTCAAATCTGGACAACTAAAAGTATTGTGGTCAAATATGGACAACTAAAAGTTTTGAGCTCATAACATTCATGAATAATGCTTAAGTGCCTTTCTTTTGGTTTGACTTCATGGTCTTGCTCATTTGTCTGCATTAATGTCGAATTTGGATTGTTGGTGATGTTGCTTATAGTTTATTTCAATCTTTGTACAATATAATAATTGTGCTCAGTGCAAATTGGTGCTACCATGACCTTGTTCATAGAAGAAAATTCTAGCTCTGATTCTGTTACATGATAATTTAGCTGAACACTTGAAAAAAAATGTCATTTTGCCTAGCATCAAGGTCTTACTGCAATACTACCAAACTCCGGCTCTGTTTCCAATACTCTGAAGTCTCAACTATTCTTTTCTTTCTTTGGGGGCTAATTATGTAATTTCAGGCTACAGATAATAAACATTTACATTCCCCACATACTTGTAGGATCCGAATCCCTTAACCCATGGGATGCTTACATATGTCATACATTCTGAATCCCTTGCCTAACAACTGGAAGGAAGATAGTAAAAGGTGTTGCATTCTAATACCAATACCATCACAGACTGGTTAACATACAGAACCCACTGTATTCTTAAATTTAGTCAGAAATCAGATGTTAGTAATCAATTCTTCAGGAAGCATCTTATAATAATCTTACCATTAGTTAAAAGAAGATGGAAAATGATGTCACATGATATACTAGCTATTTCTTGCTTAGCATGAACGTACCTCAAGTAGATCTTGCTGTTCTTTAGCTAGTTCAAGATCTTGTTGTAGCTGTGTCAACTTGCGTCTCTCCATTACAAGTTCCTCCTGAAACAAGGTTTTTAGCTTCTCCCAGGACTGAAATTGCAACAGTGTCTTTTTCTCTCTCTTTGATACCTCTTCACAGCTGGCAGCTGACTCAGCAGCCCTTAAATTTGCAGCCTCCATCTCATGCCTCAGATTAGAATTCTCCATCTTCAGCCTACGAACAGCAGAATTAGCTCTTTCTACCTGCCCGCTGGCCTTGCATAAAGCATTCTCCATTTCTGAAAGCTTCTTCATGGTGTTCTCCTCCAGTGTTTGCTTCTCCTTTTTGAGTCTCTCTACTTCTTCTTTCTCTAGCCTAAGGGTCTTCAGCTCAGCCTTGTCTTTACCCAGCCTACGAGCAGCTTGCATAACCTTCTGATTAGCCCATTCTGTCCACTCCTGCAACTGGTTCTGCAGCTCATGCACCCTTGGAACCAGCTTCAATATTGTCTCATCCTTTTTAGCATGTGAGATCCACTGCCGGAAGGACTTGTCATATGGTACGGCAGAAAAACTAGGATTAGAAAAATCAGGCATTGGACCATCATTGCCTTTTGGTGGGTGTGAAAGAGATAATTCTGTTTCGGCTGCTAATAACGCAGGAGGGTTATCTACTGAAGGCAACATAAGTGGGGTGTTGGTTTGTGGTAATGTAGAAATGCTATTATCAGCGGTTTCTGTATTAAATACTGAAGAAGAGGGGAGTCCAATTTGTGTGGAACCATTATCCGTTATATTATCCTGAGGCAAACCAATCCCCACCCCCTTGCTCATTTTCAGAGAGAGATTTTTAAGATTGATGCCGGTAGATTCTGAAACAGATTTTAGTTTCTTATCCAAAAGTAACCCACCAAAGTTTGTGAGTTTTCCTGCTCTGGAAGCCCCTTTAGAACCATATGTACGATAGCTTTTCTCCAAATGCACCGACTTTTGTCTCAGTATAGATTCTCTCTTATTAATGCCTGTTATCTTTCTACCACCAACAACTTTTTCTTCCTGGTTTTGGGATGAAGGACTGAAGGATTTACTCACCATTCGATATGTAGAGTCACGATTCTCTTTCTCTGATGCAAATCTATTTAAAACAAAGGGAGCCTTTGGTTTTGATTGAGGAACTTCTGCCTTAGTTGGGGCCCCAGATATAGAATTATGTCCACAAGCTATAGAGGCCATCACTGGTGCTTCTAAAGGTGAACTATGGGTACAAAGGGAAGAATGATTTGGTTTACAGGGACTCTGAGGATTTCCAGTAGTACTATTAGCTTCCTTCTTTAATTGTGTTTCAACAGAATCAGAGATACAACCGTTTGAAGCCCCATCACCAACTAAACTACACAAAGTTTCGCTATCCATGGTGCAAGCATGAGAGATGTTCATATCAGATACCAACAAGCACCACATTGCATCCCCAGTGCTGAAGAAAGGCCTGACTTCACGAACAACGCAGACCAGTTCAGCCAATATGTACTTCTCCATCTGCTGTAGATCTTCAAAATGATGCTCCCTTGATGAATCAACTTCTTGACCATTTCTAAGAAAAACCAAAGTATTGTTGACGATATTTGACACAGCATCTTTACAACCATAACAAAGGCCAGACCTTAAAACAGCTTTAGTAGCAACTTCTTTTGTGTACCCAAAAGAAACTATTTTCTTGATGGCACTCTTGAAAATTGTGTCCAAATTTGCTAAAACAAGTTCTTCTAGCTGAGATTCAGTAAGATCACTCCAATCAGCATCATGGTATTCATCACTTGCTTCTATCTCCACTCTATTATGATTACTCCCCACCTCAGCTGATCCTACTCCTACCGAACAAGAGAGCCGTAGGTCAAGTTCGACAGGATCTGTATTATCACGACTGAAACTGCACATATCACACCCATTGGAATGCTCATGACTCACAAAATTTTCAGCAGAGAACTCATAACCCAGATAATCATTCTGAGATGAAGAAATTGTTTTGTTTGGATCAGCTAGAGGAGGTGGATCAGCTCTGAATTTTCTCTTATTCCTACTTCCCTTTTCTTGCACCATCATAACAGGTGATACCTGACTGGAACTACTACTATCATCACTACACGATTTTGCAACAGCTGAGGAGGCCATTTTTGCCAACTGCACAACAAAAATCTTCAATAAATAAATGAAAATACAGTCAAAATTGATAAGAGAACTTCAAATAAGATGCTATGTATATGTGCTGGCGTGCATGTTGTGTCTGAAATACCCAATTGTTCTTGAAAAAAACTTGAAAAAAGATAGAAATTTCATTATGCGTAAGCAATAAACACTAATCAGATCAATGACATATATAAAAACAGCTGAATAAAGCATGACAATACTCAAAACAGCATCGGAAAACAAAAAATGAACTGTAAGCCGTAGCAGATGTTACCAGGAATCGGAATCAACGAGAAAACAGCTTATAGTTTCTGCAGCACAAACACAAGAGAAAAAGACGATTCATAAATCAACAAATTACACTTTCCTCTATTGCAAAGATTAATTCGATTAATCGATATATATATATATATATATACAAACGGATGTAAAGATCGAATCAAAGAAAAAGCAACAACAACAACAACATCATCAAGGAGAAATCGAGATCCCCAACAAGTGTAAAGAGGAGATACAGAAATAGACGTATCTAGAAGCAAATTCATAATTTCAGGACGGTAATCGCATACCTTTTGACGATCGAGATTATACCGATTTCAGCTAATCAGGGTTCGAGCAAATCAAAGTTTCAATCTCTCTCTCTCTCTCTCTCTCCTCTGCCCCTTGTTATACTCGGAAATTTTGTTATGTTTGTTTTACGAAAAACTCTCCTTTATTTTGGCTTTTTTTTCCCATTTCATTATCTAATTATCTCCATATTCATCGATTGTTAGTGTTTAGGTAACTTGTTTATATTTAGGTGTGTTTTACCAAATGTTTGTAATATCGGTTAAGATTTTCAGTCAATTAAATAACTTTGCATCTCATAGTCTCGATAAAGCGTTAATAGGGTAAGGGTTCGTTTAGCAACTTAATATTGGTCAGTTATACATGATTATTTGCTCACGACTTAATGATATAGAAAGTGGTTTAGTCAGTAAATTTTTAGGATGAAGCTTTATATAGAAAGTCAAGTTTTTCCAAACTTACTCCTTCCAATTAAAAAAAACACGTTTCTTCCTAGGATTGTATAAAAAACCGTGAACCCGCAAAACCCATCCAACCCAACCCGCCAAATCGTTAATTTAGAGGGTTGAAATTGGGTTACCGTAAACCCAAACCGCAAACATGGTAAGAGTCGTCGCCCTCACTTACCGGGTAAGACTCTTGGTCCTTACCTCGCTCTTACCATGTAAGTTTCTTGGTTCTAACCATATTCATCCAGTAAGGTAATGTGAACTGGTAAGTGCTTGTCGAAGTAAGTGTTTGGTAAACTACCACTAAGCTTATCATCGTAAGAGAATCGGTAGAAGTTTTGTATATTACTAATCAGCCAACCCAATCCAACCTGCCTTAACCCACAAGGGTTGGGTTGGTTTATACTTTTGAATGAGTTAGGTTGGGTTGAGATATTTCAAATCGCCATAATTGGGTTGAGTTGTACAAATATAAAAAACCGTCCAACCTTATCAGTGCACACCCGTACTTCTTCCATCTATAAAAAAACTCACCCAAACAAAAACCTTCTAACCTATACAGATTGATTAATCCGTACATACAGTTTTATTACTTAATGAAAAACCAATCAAACTACTCCGAAGAGTGTTCGCTCTCACTCATTCATATTTGATTTTTGGTCCATGCCCACTTATCATGTATCAATCTTGGTCTTTATCATACTTACTTGATAAAGTAATTGACTCGATAAACATTTACCCGAAAAGTATATAAACGACTGGTTATTTTAAAACTAAAATTATGAACTTTTTAATGCATATTAAAAAAATTATCTTTAAAACGAAAAAAATAATATACATTTTTTTAGCTTTTAACATGTTATAATAATTTAACAGTTATTTTTTACATACCTTTTTTTGTTAACTATGAATGTCTGAATCAACTTGTACGTAAGAAAAATCCCCACGGGTAAATTTCGATACTGTTATTAGGTGTTCACATTTGGTAAACCGTGTACGCATGACATTTGTGATCAATCCATCATTAATTTTTTTTTTCTATTAATAGAAGTTAATGAAATGAAATTTCAATATGTATCTCTCAAAAAGTATAAAAATTTCTAATATAATACAATTCTATAAAAAGGTACCTCTTTTTATGCTCAGTTATTTTTAGTCGTCTACGGCATTGCCTATTGACAAAGTGGTCCATTACATTACTCAAGGTAACATTAGCAGATCCAACTCAATCGTGTAGGTTAGGTTAGGTTAGCTGAAAGATGGTTATCTATTCAATGACGTAAGTTATACTTACTTTTTTTAAGGGTAAAAAGGGAAATTTCCTCTAGCCAATCTTCAAGTACCCGGCCCCCCCTCCCGCCGGGGGGGGGGGGGGTGTTATCGATCATAGGCCGTTGAATACACAAAAAACTTAGTAATTATATAAAAAAAACTTAGTAGAGATGTTTTTACATGTGAAATTTAAAGTAATTATTACGATATTTAAGAATCAGAATCAAATAATTAGTCGTCACATAAAGTAAATTCACACGTTTTGGAGACATTCAAGAATATCGTATGAAACTTTATATGGTGTTTCATAAAATCATTTCGACATGAAATAACAGAACCATGAAGGAAAAGTTTAAAAGTCTACCCATTTACAAATGAGATGCACAAAAAAGCCAAAATCCCGGCCTTTAACATGCAAAAACAGTTGTTATACGTTTATAATAACAATTTCCGGAAGCAAATTAAAATTAAATGAGGAGAGCGTCGATATTCCTTTTACCATTTGGACCTTTCGTGTACCATGAGGTAACATAGTCACCATATACAACTTGACGATATCGAGGAGGGTTGAATGCCGGTGATACCAGCATTGTCTTGGCAGGGTCATGGAATGTAACAACCGATAGCCTTGCTCTATCGGCATTTGTTATGGCCCGATGCTGAGAACTTTTGTAAATTCCATTTGTTATTATCTGCATTTAGGACCCAAGTTATGCACTAATATGTTAATAAAAACAAAATCATGTATTATTGCTTGAAGATAAAATCATGACCAAAGGCTGTTTGGTTGAGTTTCCATTAACTTCTGTATGGATAAAGTTGTCTGTATAGATTTGGAAGGTTTTTGTTTGGGAGAGTTGTTCATAGATGGAAGGAACATGCTTTTTAATTGGGAGGCCCATGTGTGTGGAAAAAACTTGGCTTTCTGCATAAAGCTCCTGCCTAGAAGCTTATTGAATAAGCCACTTTCTATATCATTAAGCCACTACCAAACAGTCATGTATACCTGACCGAATAAGCTGCGAGTCCCATTAAGCTGCTAAATTTCACTGTGTTAAGTGTTCTACTTTAGCTACCCTGTAGCTTGTTCAAAGTTCAAAACTATCCGAAATTTAGCTGGCAATTTCACTCACAAAAAGCGTTCATTGATACGGATATTGGCAAGCCGCTGTGGTCAATGCAAGTTGACCAGATTGCCCTCAATAGTGCGATAAGAAAAACTACTAGAAGACTTGATTTCCCATAATGACCAAGGATTATGACCAATGATCCCACACATAGACCTACTCTTATTGAGCTTATGTTATCTTGTTCTCAACTTTACTTTAAGTTGAACACGTTTAATAAAAGATGAATCCAGACAGAAAGACAAAAAAAACATCATTTGGCCAAACAATAAGATATAAGTGTACAAGGAAATTAGCATAACTCTATATAACAAAATCGAGTTTAATAAAAGATGAATCCAGACAGAAAGACAAAAAAAACATCATTTGGCCAAACAATAAGATATAAGTGTACAAGGAAATTAGCATAACTCTATATAACAAAATCGAGTTTATTGCACTCAAAAAGTGTTCAAGTATCCTAATATATTACTTTATAGAACCAAACCTTTGTGTGTCGTATTTTAAAGTGTTGTAATAAGTTTATAAAGCGTTTTGGGCGTCTTAACAAACTTTTTAGGACACTACAAAAGTCCTATTGGCCCTTTTACAGGACATTCTTAACACATCATTTTTATAAAACATATTTTCAAATGGTATCCTATAAAAGGGCAAATAGGACACTTTGTTTCAAAAGTGTCCTAAAAAGCTTTTTCAGACGCCCAAAATAAACTTATTACAACACCTTTAGATAGGTCATGCAAGATTGCAAGTCTTATAAAGTAATCTATTAAGACACTCTCACATTTTGTGCCTCTCGCGTGTAGCTCAGTTGTGACTTTGCCCAAATAAACCATATTTTGTTGTAGCGGGTACTACTAGCTAAATATATATAATTATATAAGATGTAATAGTTATACCTCTGTTTGATCACCCAAAATGACTAAGATGGCATGAGATACAGGATCAACAGTAATCCATTCACCATCTTTGGATACTTGAAGACCTGCAACATTGTCTTGGATGAGAAGGGTGATGAAACCCATATCAGAGTGAGATTGCAAGCCAAGGGTAAGTTCAGGCTGTGGGCATGATGGGTAATAACTGATAGTAATATTTTGGTACAATTCCCCCATGGCTTCTTCAATGAAGGAAGATGATAAGCCTAAGCTAGTAGAGATTAAGCCCAACATCTTCTGAGCAAGGAGCTTCATTTGATCACTGTACTCTGCAATAACTTCCCTGGTGTAATATACTTCACCATTAGTACTGTTTGTTAGCAGCTTAATGAGCTTTATAAGACTCACAGCTAATTTGATCATTTATACATGACTGTTTGGTTGTGGCTTAATGATATAGAAAGTGGCTTATTCATTAAGCTTTCAGTGGGGAGATTTGGTGCAGAAAGCCAAGTTTTTTCAAAGCTACCCTTCGCAATTTAAAAACACATTCTTTAGATCTATGAAAAACGGTTTCAAACAAAAACTTGAACCTTCTCAATCTATACAGATAGATTAATCCACACAGACAACTTTATCCAGACAGGACTTAATGGAAAACCAACCAAACAACCCATAATGATCTATCCACTTTATTGTTCCTAAGCCTAATTAGGGTTCCTTTCATTCATGCAATCTGTAAACCCCAAGATCAATTTATTAAATGATTGAACTAATTAAGTTTTTTGAAAGAATTTGTGATTTCTCCCTCACAGTTTGAAGCAATCACCTATGATTTATCTTGAGTGCATTGCATAAGAGATCCTAGATATTCTTAGGGTAGAGCTTAGAAACCCTAGTTCAATTTAAGTTGTTTTCGATAAGAAATCTTGTCCAAAAGCACAGGTTCTTGCATCACAACAAGTCTTAATTTCCATTAATTAGGAGGGTGTTAAACAATTAATATAGAGATTAGATGCTAAACCTGTAATTAGGAGGGAAATGAGGCCATCGAGAAAGATTACGCCGAGAAAGAGGGAAAGTATGATGATCAAAGTAATCCCTCCAATCCAAAACGGCATCGTCAGAGGCAACTAGCATCCGACTTCCGTAGCCTTCAGAAGCAGGAGAATTAGAATCACACGAGTAACGAAGCTTTTCCGCCATTGACAACTCTTGAAAGAAAGAGGAACCAACACTCCTTATTTCATCCAGCAATTTGATAGTAACACCATGGTTAGCCACGTGAAAGGCGCCCCACTCTCTGCAGGCTCGCCCAATCTCCTCACACAGAAGGTTCACATCCCTATCACCGCCTAGGTCTATCATCGGGATTTTATGATCGGTTGCGTTCCCGTTACCAGGTTTGCTAGGTCGATTCTCCGGTGGCTGTATGTACTCCGGCGGCACCACCACTTTCCGATCCTCTTGGGCAATAGATTGTACTCGGATTGGCGCATCGGCAACTTCCATCTTGACACTAACAAACCAGAACACTTTTACACACAAAATCAACGAATTCGAGAATACGTCAGATCTCCGATCGTATGATCTTCCTGGATTGGATAATCGCCGGCGTTCGCAGGAGTGGAGACTTGTATATTATACCTCAATTCCGATTAAAATATCCCTTTTGTAGTTCCAATTTTCGTCTGATCCATTATTATTATTATTATTATTATTATTATTATTATTATTATTATTATTGTTATTACTATAAAATAACTCTAAAACTTAACAGTAAAATATTGTAACATTTTATAAGATGTTTTGTTCTGAAATTTCAGTTTTATTAGTATGGTCCCACCGATATCACAAGATACCCCAAGTTTACGTATACAAAGAAAAAATGACTTCCTTCGTTTAAGATAATATAAATTCAATTAAAATCTCATTTAACTTATATGACTCAATATATTTTTGATAATTTGTTTGTGGCTATGATTTATGACGACGTGATTACTTAAAAATTGAATAAATTGTATAAAAATGTAATATATTTTATTTTTGATTCTTATTTTTGATAACGTAATTTCAAAACTTTTATTTTGGTGTTCGAGATGTGATAGCTCAAAAAATTATATGCCTAAAAATCGAGTAAATACCTAACTCTTTGGCTATGTTTGGCAAACTAGCTGATAAGCTAACTGATGAACAAATTATGTTTGGTAAAAACTAGCTGATAACCATTTAAATGACTAAAAAGCACATCTTCAAAAAATAATAATTAATATTAACGAGTGTATAATCGGAAAAGATGACAAAAGTTTTCTTCATGTAAAATACTCAAAGTATTTTATCAATAAGCTAGGCATAAGTTAAATTTTATAAGTCAGCTTATTTACATCCAAACATGTACACTGAAAATAAGCTAACTTATAAGCTAGCTTATTTTTGCCAAACAATGCCTTTAGATTGAGGGATATTTTTGTCTCTTTATTATTTCTTTTAACTTTTTCTAAAAAAATATTTTTTTATTATATTAAATTTTTATTGTACCGTAACATTATTGCTCAAAGCATTGTCACAAGTATTTAAGCATCAAAACATCAACCCTAACTTTCGTTTCCTCCAACAGGGACCTCCGTTGTTCCACCCCTTTGCATTCAACATATTGTATTCGTTAGATGTTGAAAGATAAAAGTTTACTCTAATATAATATACATTCTTTTAAAAAAATTAAACAACTAATTAAAAGTTAAAAATACCCCTCAGTTTAAAGAAACAAGTATATAAATATTTGAGATATCACTTTCCATGAATCAAAATGAAGGTTTTGAAACTACTTTACCCAAAATAGAAATCATTCATACAATTTACCTTTAAAAATCGACTAGAAATTTAAATTTTACATGGTAGTCATAAATAGGACCTAGTGTATTTCACCTGAAAGTAAGGTATAGGGAAGTCCATGCACTTTTTTTTTGGAAAGGGTATCCTAGGCATTTGCCTAGACCAATCTCTGGCAATTTTAAGACTGCTAAAGCATGCAGCTCTGAAATAATTCCCCAGCGGTCACAAAGTTGTTCACGCCTGGGTTCGAACCTGGGATAGATGGATCATCTAGCATCATCCCCCACAAGCCTTAACCGGTACGTCACAAACCTTGTGGTTAGTCCGTGCATCTTATTGGCTAAACTTTTGGGGAGCCTATTTGCCTACTCTCTACTAGCTTCTCAAAACTTCATATGGTTCTATTACTTTCTTAAATAATTAGAATTTGCTAAAGACGTCAAAAAATTAGTTATTACAACTTGAAAGTTCAAACACCCGAATGATTCATACTTAGACGAAATAAAAACTAGTTGCGAGTCATATCAATCTCGAGTGGTTCTTCGTCCTCTTGAAGAAGGTTTTCTCTATTGTCATGAGCCCAGAAGCCACGGACATCTATAAGCATACTGGCTATGGTACCACCTTGTTTGCAAGCCAACATATCGGAGAGTGTGATCCTTAGAGGATGAACCGGTCTCACCATATCCCATATTTCATCACGAACGTCCTCCGTGCATAATTCGTAATTTCCTACTTGGATCCATTTCTCACGTACGTACCTGCATCATTCATCCACAACCATTTTGTCAATGGTTTAGTCGAGTTTTCTATAGTTAGTTCTTTTGTATAACACAATAGAGGCAGGTTTAAATGAGAACCGTAAATATTTTGAGAACCTGTGAACCAGCTGTTCTTGCTTTATTCACAATGAATGTTGTGATAGATATTTATTATATTGAAAATGCATTATATTCATGATGAAAATTCATGATTATTCAAGGTTATTCATCATGAATGATACATAGGAAGTTTTTTAAATATTTATGGTTCTCATTTGAACTTTTTCCCCTAAGCATGATACAATAGGGGCAGTTTCTAATGAGAACTTGTAATATTGCGTTATTCATGATGAAAATGCACGATGAATTATGAAATTATTCAAAGTTATTCCTTATGAATAATACATGAACCTTTCAAAATATAACCCTTAATGGTTCTAATTTGAACTTCCCCCTAGGATAATATATAGGATTCAAGACAAAAAAAAAATCTTTAGTAGAAACAAATCCAGTATATCTCACCTAAACGATGGGTCCAGGAGGGATAGGATATATGCAGACCTTACCTTTATCTCAAGAGACAGAAAGACTGTTCCCAACCTTACCTAAATAGAATATGAATATCAGCTGCTGTGAGGTATCCTCTTCCATGCAGATCAAGACACCGGAATAGATACGTTAAGCCTTCCGGGGTATCTTTATTCTCAAGGGCAAGAACGAAATCAAGAAAACTCTCAAAATCCATCTCCCAAGCAAGACCGATTACAGTTTTGCCATGGCGGACATGCTCATCAAAAGCTACACACGACCAAAAAGATAAGAAGACATTTATATCAAATCATAAAAACCCGACCAAACAAAACAATCCAATGTGTCTAACGGTTGTTTCTCTGAAGGAGAATCTGTCGGTTCTCCAAAATCATTAATTAATGAAAATGTGGCCTTTCTTTGGACATTTTTCCAAGACTATATATATATATATATATATACAGATTGTTTTGTTGGAAGAAGAAGGAAAATACGATGATTTGAAAACCAATCACTCTTTTTGACAGTGATTACCTCTCTCAATAAAAATATCCGTGAGCGACCCATCTGCATAAGCTCGAAGTTCGTCCTTGCCTAATGTGCCATTTGTATCTTTATCAAGGTCCAGAAACGTATCTGTCCATAATTACAAGTATCATAAGCCAGAGACAACAGCTGAATTTCTATACGGTTTTATATTTAAAAACAATGCAACATTTGTATGACATGTCCCATATTAGCCATGCAGGGGAAGATTCCGTTAGGAACGTAAAATTGATTAGGAACCCGGGAACCACCCACAGCGCTACATGTGGCATATTCATCTGAAATATGTGACGTGTTATTCATCATGAATATTGTAACATATTCATCATATGAATATGAATAACACATCCATATTCATCATGAAAGTGTGATAATAACATGTCCATATTCATGATATATATTCACCCTGAATATGCTATTCATATGTGTTGAAATCAGATATTAGATGAGCTCACCGCATATACGCTGTGCAGATGCTAGTGAAAACCAGTTATCATTCTGGTCAGTATCACCTTCTCCACTTTCCTATTATGATTAACAGCAAAAAAGGATCCACCAAGAAAACATTTAGGAACAAATGGGAAAATTTCGATATTATGGGAGCACAAATGCTATAAAAAATGCAGATTAAAGGTAACATGAATGGATCAAAATCTTATTACTCTCTTCATACTACAGTAAGCAGAAGAACAAAATTTAGCACCCTTTTATGTGCTCCTCTGTGCACTTATTGAAACTTTTGGGGAATACACACACACACACATATATATATATATATATGTCCATATACATACCATAAATAAAAAAAGTGTTCAGTTGACAATACCTGGTGCAGTTCCATTAATTCTTGAAGACAATTACTGAGCAAAATCTTCTTTATGCAAGCCTTCCCTGTGAATAAAATAATTCCTCAAAGATGAACACTGAAAATTCCCTAGAGACAAAGAACGCTGCAAAATTGAAAAAATGTATATAAGGGGGACGTAAGGTCTAAGCCATATTTTCTTTTCTTTTTTTGTAACGGTTCAAACTTTTTCCAAAGACTATCGTGAACGATCCCATAGGTCCCAAAATACAAGTGAACCACTTACAACAAATGCGGGAATATTTATTAATCCTTAAAAATGAAAAGAAACGAACCTCGCCTACTGGGGTCACAAAAGAAGAAGAATTTGTGAGCAGCTATGTGGCAATACATTTGAATAAATTCTGCAGGCATATCGCGGAGCTGAGCCAAGTTAGGAATAAGACCTCTGATATAAGCCTCCATTTCCTGGCAGCAAGTTTAAATAAGGGTCTGTTTGTTAGCAGCTTAATCAGCTTAATGGGACTCACAACTTATTCGGTCAGCTACATATGACTGGTTGGCAGTGGCTTAATGATATAAAAAGTGGCTTATCAAGTAAGCTTCTATGGGGGGCTTTACGCAGAAAGCCAAGTTTTTTTTTCCAAACCTGCCCCTCCAAATTAAAAAACATATTACTTCAATCTATGAAAAAACCTTCTCAAACGAAAACCTTTTCAATCTATACAAACAGATTAATCCACACAGACAACTCTATTCATACAGGAGTTAATAGAAAACCAACCAAACAGCTCCTAAGATTTTCTTATGATGTTTACAAAAATTAAAAAAAAACCCAAAGTTTCTAGAAAGAAACAAGATTACTTTCGAGTAATTCATTAATGAAGGAACAAATTGTGGCAGGGTACGTACATGAGGTTGAAGGAAACCATCAGAATCCTCATCAAGCTCACTCATATCGATTCTGGCCTGAGTAAGAGAAACCTGTATGTATATATATATAGGAAGACGGTAATCGGTATTATTGCAAAGGGGGTTAAAAACAATAAAATATGTCTCTAAATATGTCGTATGTGGGACCTGTTCAAATAAGAATGCTAAATATCGTGAGAAGGTAAGGTAAGAAAGAAAGGTTCATATGTGAATTAGTAAAAAAATACGAAAAAAAATTATACGTTTTACAGATTATTCATATGGGTTCACATATGCATATTCAAATGGATTTTTTCAATGATTCACATATGAACCTTCCGTTCTTATATTCTCACGATATTTAGTCTTCTTCTTTGAACCTCACACTGTTGTATGTTATATATATCTATGTAATCGCCACATTCAGATAGTGTTAAAAAGAGATAAACCCTGAAAAATAAAAATAAAAACTCACCGTGCGCATAGCGTACAGATAAAAAGATAGAATGGAGATTCTTCCGGATTCATCTTTTTCGAACTTCATAAAATTAGAAGGGTTGAAGAAACGACGACACTTTGGGCCAATTTGTTGAGTACATAGAGAAGCAATTTGGCAAAAGTCTTCGTAACCCACCTACATTGGTTGAACCAAGAGAAATAAGGAATTGTTATATTTATAGATAAGTAAACAAAGAGAGACTAAGATTCCATAGATGTAAATGATATCAAAGGATCACAAAATAATTGAAAGATTAAAAACAATAAAACTACAGTGATAACAAGCTTTTTAACCACAGGGTTTGGTAGCAGAAGTGGATAAAGACAAGGGGATGACAAAATCAACTCGGGTTCAGATCCTGCCATCTACATATATCCAGACAAGCATGATAAAACATAACAGTTGTTCAGTGTTTGGTAAGACAGAGCAGATAAAATGACCAATTTACCCCTAATGAGTTGTTTATATCTTTTATATATTTTGATTAATTTATGTAATTTATTAAATTATAAAAAAAATATAGAAAGTTTTCGTCAAGACAATTAAAATGACATCAAAATAAAAAGTCTACGTAGTTTCTAATTTTTATTTTATACCTTTTTCTATATTATTTTTTATTAAAATATTCATTAAATTACATAAATTAACCAAAATATAGAAACCGTATAAAAATAATATTTTGAGGACAGTAAAGTGAAAGTTGAAAGGACATAAAATACAATAAATAAAATTTAAAGAATGAATAAAATGTAAAGAAGGAGGCATGATCCCTGTTCTAAAAAAAACTAAGTGTAGCAAATAACATGTGACAGTATGAAAAGGTACCCTTTCGGAACCTGTGGCTTCATCAACCACACAATTTTCTCTTAAACAAAGCCACATAGCATCCAAATCATCGCCATCTAGCAAAATATCAGATTGTTTCTGCATCAACAAACAATGAACGATTATATATATATATAAACCCTGCTACAGAAAGAAAGAAACCAGAAACTAAAAATAAATGAATCGACATCTTTGTTGTTTGACATAAACAAACAAGAGTTGGTACATATTAACAAAAATACCGTTATCGGTACCTTTAAAAAACGATATTTTGCCAACCTCTGAACCGCATGGCTGATGGAACCATCCTCAGGTTTCTGAACGAATAAGAATCACAAATTTATCAAAAATTAAGACAAAAATATATAGTAAACATCATTGTACTTTTATAAAAAATTAATTACGTATTCAGATAAAAAGATTTTATAATTCACATACTTATACTCTCACAATCATATCAATAACATTACTTTCATCCCATTTTTTATGTGTATAGAATAGATTCATCCTCATTAGTGAAATAGTATTCAAGAACGGATAAAACTTATAGATTTGTCATAAAATTAAAGACCATGGATTTAACAAGAAAGCAAAGAATGGTGATCAAGACCTTCTTATAGAAACTTGGGATTACGCCAGCTTCTGCATTCTTTCGATGCTTCTCCTTGAAAATATTAAGCAAAATTCTTCTTATTTCAAGTTCTGCAAAAAAAATACAAGATTTACCAGATGGAAATAGCATAAACAAGTACATTTTTGTTTTGGGAACCACTAAATAAGTAAACATCGCTGATATAAAATGTGGAACCCCAATATTAATCTCCAAAAGATCCCTTGAGATCAGAAGAGAAAAGAGGTTCCAACATATATGGAAGAGAAACACAAATTGTCCCAGAGTGTCGGGGGTGGGGGGTGGGGTGGGGTGGGGTGGGGGGTGGGGTGGGGTGGGGTGGGGGGGGGACCTATTGCCACCGAGAATCTAGTCATTCTAGACCTTGGCTCTTTTGACAACATGTTAGAATATGTGGAACCCATTAGCTATTCTCCAACCGAGCTTCGAGATAAGGGATATGATCCAATTCTAGCCGTGGGACTTTAAAGGTGCGTTGTGCGTTTGATTTGATGGAATGATTTTGATGGATTTGGATTTTGTGGAAAGATTTGGGAGTGGAGGGATTGGGAGGAATGGAATTGAATTCCATTCTTTATAAATAATTTATGAAAAAAAACTATAAAAAATTATTAAAAAGTTAAATTATTTTTTTATTAATTGATTATTACAAAACAAATATTTTTAACATATTTTAATTAAAACATGATTACATACAAATCCTACGAAATCCATGAAATACCAGCCATTATGTGGGATTTCTGAATCCCATGTTTATGGTATTTCAATGAAATCCTGCAATTTCAAATCCAATAAATCCTTCTAACCAAACATTGGGATTGGAATGGAATTCAATTCCAAATCCAATCCAATACCTAATGGCCTTGGGGGGGCGTTTGGTTCACATAATGAATTTGGTGGAATTAGAATTCAACAAAGGAATTTGACTTTGAAGGAATTGGAATGGAATTTGACCAGGCGTTTGGTTCGATGGAAAGAGATCGAATTCAACTCTTTCACTTATATCAAGGAATGATGAATTCTTTAGTTTGTGGAATTCAATGGAATTCAAAGGGTTCCTACATTTTCATTATGTGAACCAAAAATAGCATTTGGAATTTGGTCAAAGGAATTATCCATTCCAATTCCTTCAAAATCCATGAATAAAACACCCCCTTGGTTTCATGAATGCAAGAAGATGAACAAAACCCACACCCTGAAAAAACCGATGAACAAATACACACACACATATACATATATATATATATATATCAAAATGGATGTCAAATAATAAAGTGTGTGTATGCCACATTTGTTGATTAACGATTCAATTCAAAGCACAGAAACACCAAATTGACAGATCCTAAAAGGCACATTTATTCAATTTTAATGGGGAGTATAGATTAACCAATAATAAATTTGGGGGAAAGTGATAAGAATTTTTACAATACCCATCATGGCTTCAGAGCCAAGGCTAGCATCCGATCTGATATACCGACGAAGGTTACGAACCCATAACATGGAAGACACCACCGATGATTCATCGTACCCTTCATCCTCATCCATACTGCTATACATTTAAGATTACTGTATGTATATATTATGATATTAGAGATAGAGAAACAAACCCCTGAAACTTTTTGGAAGAAAAAAAAACAGATACCGGAAAACAAACCGTCGGCAATTATGTCTTTTCCGGTGAATAGGGAAACGATAAAAAAAAAAGTGAAATCTGATCATACTCGCCGAAATTATCGAAATTGTGTAATGGGTTAACTTCAATCCATGTGGAAGGCCTTCAACCATTGATCTTTCGTAACAAAATCAGTTTTTGTAGCAGTGATTTTGCTGTTTCCTCGAGGGTTTCCGGCAGGTAATAGGCGTTTCAGATAATGTTTTTTACCATGTATTAGGGGGTGTTTCGGATTGCTTATAAAAACAACTTATTAAAGTACGGCATGTTTGAGTTTTTGGCAAAACAGTTTATACCGGTGCCAAACCGGTGATAAAAAGTTTTTTAAGAAGTAAGGAGCTCCTAACTTATTAAAAGTTGATAAACACTTTTGAGTAAAAGCTATAAGTTGTTTTAAATAAGCAATCCCAAACACCAACTTAATTTTTTTTGGTTTTTCCTTTTACAAGCGGGTCTAATTTTATTTACACTCTAGTATGTTATTTTATCTATTTTGATTGACGAACACACTAGGACGTCTATTTATAGTTATTTATCTATTTTAATTAAAGGACATATGTATAGAACAGGGTTTAATATATAGACTAAGGTGTAAATGATAACTTGTTTTTTGTCTAATACTACCGTTTTGAATGATTTTTAAGAATTTTTAAGTTTTTTGGTTTATTGATAATCCAAAATGTATAAATATTTTTTGAATATTAAGAATAAGTATATGATAACGTGACGATGAGGGAGGTACAAACATGAACGATAACAAAGTAAGTTAGCACGAAAATGGGGACAAATTACATGCACAATCACTTGTGATTTTACACCAATGGTTAGCACAAGAGTGTGTGCTCAATGTTAAGTCGTGTGAATCTAATGTGATCTTACATGTGATTTTACTGTAAAATCATATATGATTCGACCGTTTTTTTATTTTTTTACTTGGTTATTGTTTTTGTATGAACCTGACTTACGACAATATATACTTAATTTTAAGGAGAAGTCCTAAAAATTCCAACAAACTTTTCTTGTTCTAAGTGATTAAGCTTTTAATCAATGAATTTTTTTTAATTAATTAGATAAATTCTTGAGACTTGTAAAGTGGTTTACAAAACCATTATATGAAAAAGCCTAAAAAAACCATTCTTGAGACTAATGTGGTAAACTATATGAAAAAGTCTAAAAACCCAACCGTACTTTTATATATTTTAAATAATTAAATCTCTGAATTTTTTTAATAAGTAAATTCTTGAACTTACAAAACGAATGGAACACATAGTTACTTAGACGGAGGAGGGAGTTTGATATATAAAGGCATTTTTTGAAAGGAAACAATATATAAGAGCAGATTCTTTAAAATTTCTTTAAAATAAAGAATTAAAAGTTAAAATCTTCATAAAAAATTACATTCATCTCCAACAGATTCCCTATTTTGGATAATCAAATAATTATTATAATATTTAAATCATCTATTAAAATATTAATTTTCTCTCTAAATTATTTATTTTCAAAGTTTTCTATTGGTCATCTCACTTGGTAATTATTTTTTGAGTGATCTTCATATTTGGAGAAAAACCTCTTCTCTCTCCTACTTTCTCTATTTTGGAGAAAGTTTTGGGGAACTGTTGGAGCAAAACATTAGCTTAAAATTCCATTTTCTCCAAAATAAAAAAACTGTTGAAGATGCTATAAGGCTCTCAATTTATATTAATTATTAAATATTACTTTATAATTGTAAAGGACACACTTTGTGAATATTTTTGTCAGCCAAACGGGAATATATTTTTAATTATATTTGTAAATAGGAAACAACAACTTTTGGCATGGTTTTTTTTTTTTTTTTTTTTTGAAGGATGGACATAATTTATATGCATCTACTTATTATTTTAGGATAACTTTTGTATGTTTCATAATTATATACAAAAATGATGATATTTCTTTTGTTTAACTTATTAGTTATATTGTATTGTTGATGACTGATGAGAGAAATTGTATATTTGTAAGTTTCTGGATTTATTTGTTTAAAAGTTTAGGTGCCTAATTATTCAAATTATGAAAGTACAATCGGATTTTTCAAACTTTTCAAAAGATTTGACCACATTAACCGTTTATAAGTTACAAAATATATTTAATCAGTTTCATAAACTTCAGGAAGATATTTATTTAAAAATAGTTTAAAAGTTTAATCATATAAAAGGATAAATTTTGTTGAATTTTTATTTCCTCAATTTTATGATGCGACATAAAACTTTACAACCGGTAATGTTACAAAATAGAATATTTTACATGTCTAAAGGTATTTTTCATTTCATAAAAAACGTGTTCAAATAAAAGTTATAAAGGACTTTCTCATGTTTTTAAATGATCAAGAATTAATTCAATCGGATTTAGTATAATTTTTTAATCGTTTTTTGAATTTATATTTCTATTCTCTTCTAACATCAGATGAAAGTATAAAAACGTTATTTCAATATCAACCAAATTAAAATCTATTTTTATATGAATTCTAGAAAGTCTTCTTACCTTTTTTCCTTATAGAATTCGACCAGTTCCGAAAACTCTAATTTTTAGTCAACTTAAAGCTACATGTTATGATTTTTACAACAACTACGAATTTTTCATGAAGTGAAAGTGCGTGATATATTCTATGTTAGCGTTCATATACGGAACGTATCAAATTCGACAATGACTCATATATGGAATTGAAGAATTTTTCTTATCCAAATATGAACGCTCAACAGTCGAGTCATTTTGTATCTCACTTGAATCTACAATATCTAACTAGGAATCAAACAAATAAGTAACTGAATGGAAATGAATGATTAAAGGACGCATAATGCCTATAGCAATTTAAATCGAATAAACATGTATCAAAGGAACACAAAAATTATATATTGATGTTATTTTAGGAAACATAATTCTAAAAGACACATTTAAAAGTTTATAATTTGCTTTTGGTCTGTAACTCAGTTGACTTGACCCAAATACAAGACAAGTCAGAGATTCGAACCCCCCCACCCCACCCCCTGCGAGTTCAGTCGCATAGTCAATAGTGAGCTAAAAACTGTTTCCTTACATTGTTATCTTTGAAAGCAGATTTCATGTAGGATCGATTAAGATTACCGATTATCAAATTTCTTTCGGCAATAAATGTGTATAATTTAGTTTGAAAAAAAAAGATTGTTTAGGAGCTTATAACTTAAAAAATGTTTTTTTTATGGTTTATACATTGTGACGTCGTTTAAGTATATGAATTTTTCAAATTATACACTAATAAAAATAACACTTAAATAAAAATACATGATTTTCAGATACAAACTAGAGGGACATAATTAGAACACCTAAAAATGAATGATAACTTTCTTAACCTCAAAATTTATGGATACTAAAGTAATATATGTCGTAATATGGTGTTATTTAATTTTTAATCAATTAAATTTATATATTTATAATTATCCATAAGCATTTAAATAAAGTTGGTTTAAGATCACAACATTTATATATAACTAAATACAAATCATCATTGCATTAAAAAGTTATGATTGATCAATAATAGTTTGATTGAAAGCATTCTTATAAATGCAAGAAGTAGATAGAAGTGGCTATTTTTGGTTGAATTTTTATTAAGTTGGATGAATATGATTGTCTTAATTAACCTGTATGTATATATCGAGAATGTTTTTTTTATATTTTTTGAAGCATGAACGTGGTTGAACTTTTTTTGTTTTTCTGCATAAAACACATTTCTAGAAATTCGTTGAATAAGTTATTTTCTATATCATTAAACCACTACCATTCTACCAAATAGTCATCTATATTTAATCAAATAAACTATGAATCTCATTAAACCCATTCACCATTCAAGCCCTAAATTATTTGTCAATATAAAAAAAATCAGAAATTTAAAAAAAAAGTCAAATACACTTTAAATATATGATTTACTTTTTAAATATGAACTAAATATTTAAAGTGTGTGTACAACCTATAACATGGCTTAAAATTATAATAGTATATTTTCTCTTTAGGTGTATTCGAATTTTTTTTATTAAAAAATAAAATTAAAACCATTTAACATAAACACTCATTAATTTAAACATAATTCTATATTATTTTTTTATAAATATTACATTAATTTTTTATTTGCAAAAAGAATTTACATTCGAAGAGATGGATCAGACAAAACTTTACGTGGCATGTGATCGTGTATGGTTGAGAGCATCATTCGTTAACATGGACCCACCAATAGACCAATAGAAGTCTGGCAGCTTGAGTTGACCGTTGGGGAATAAAGTCATGTTTTGGACCCGCACTCACAGTTTCACTTTCCGTATTTGGAAAGGCTTGCTCCTTTATTAGGAAAGTACACCCCCCTGCGATCACAATTTGTGAGTGTACCTTGTTTTAAAGATATTTATGATATCCATTTATTAATAGAAAATACATAAGACTAAACTTCAGTTTTGGTCCCTTATTTTTATCAGTTTTAACAAACCAGGTCCATAAACTTATCTATTATTATCATTTGTCTCTTTAACATTAATTAACAAAATTGTTTGGATTTCGTCTCTTCTACTAACAACCATCAAAATTTTCTATTAACTATTTCTCAAAGGATCTATTAACGCTTAGCTAAATGAAGGCAATTTCGTCTCTTTCCATTTTCTGTAAAAACATAGAAACTTCATATATACAAAAAGAGACATACACACACATACATACAGAGAGAGAGAGAGAGAGAGACTGAATACGGTGTCACTGATCTCTCCTCCACCCCAACCATCTCTCTTTCCCCCACCATTGGCATCTTCACTTGATTCACTATGGCAACCCAGTTATCGTTAGGCAAACCTTAGTCCAACTTTTCGTACAGATAATTAGTGCAATTAAGGTTTTTAAGAGCTTCATATTCAATTATTTTTTAGCAAGGCACCATGTTATGGTTTCTAGTGGTGGAGAACATAGCCCTTTTCATGATTTTGATAAAAGGATTATGTAAGGCAAGTCAAGTTGGATGCCCTTAAGCATCTGACCGAATGAGAAGGTCTATGCAGATGTCTTTACTTTTACTCGGTATTTGAAGACCTAGAAAGAAATGGAAAGCAATAAAGTTTGTAAGACATAAAAATTTACCAGGATACTATTAAAGAAGATCTCTTGCCAAACTTTGAGAATATGAATCTGATTTTGGTTTCTTGCAGTAAGAGTTTAAAATTGTGAGTTCGATGTATGATGTGATTATGAGAGGGAGGGGGAGTTGCATGCAGAAAAGGGTCATGGGAGAGTCATTGTGGGAGAAATGGAAAAAGGAGATAACGTCTTAAAGAAAATAAAAAATAGTAGAAAATGTGAAATGGCCTTATTATTCCTCATTTAATTGAAGTTAACATAAAATTTAATGGATGTTTGATGCAAGCATATGCATGGAGGATCAAGCCTTATAATGTTCATGTAAACCCATGATCGGGCCAACAAGGGGTGTTGTGTCGATAATTTTTTCAACGGGTCTCTGTTTCAGGCCTACAATATGTCAATTTGAAATTTAGAACGATAAGCACGACCTAGGTCAAAAAAACATTGTTTAAACATGTTTTGAGATACTTTTTTGTTATATTTTCATTTCCCATTTGAGCTTTTATGTTTGATCCATCATCTTTTTCAAGCCCAATTCTTTTTTAGCCTTTTATTTACTTGTTAATTGTGGAAGATGGACGAGTTCTTGATCGATACAAATATTTCATTTCCATCCAAAATATGAGTTGACCGTGAATTTGAGTTTGATCCCCAAACTTGGTATTCGTTAAATCAACACTACTAAAATGGAAAGTTTTCACCTACGACCATTCCCAGGAAAATCCATCGTTAAAGGGTGATTCGTTCAAAGCAGTCACAAAAGTTGGTGGTTAATTTGTTGGTGAGTAATCAGTGACAGATTACCCAGAAAATTCATGGGTAATCCATTGGTATTTTGTTGAAAACATCAGATTTTACCGAAACCATTAGTATTACATGGGTGATCCATGGTAATCACCCAAGGAAATTTCCTTGGGTGATTTTTTGTGGGTGAAAATCATTTTTTTTGTAGTGCAATGAGCCTTAGAAGAGATTATTCATGGGTATTCATAAAATTGACATGATTAATCTTCAATATGATTATCATACTATACGTTGCATTAATGTTAGCAGGAGGGACAAATTAAAACCAAGAGATTTTGGAAATGTCATGGCCAAATACAAAATAAATGAAGTTTAGGGCCAATTCTGTCAAAATTGACAAATATTAGGGATCAAAACCAAAATCTACTCAAAACAAAATTATATATATATATATATATATATATATATTTCTATATATACAAACTAAGTTGACTCTTATTATAAAGATAATGTTATCAAATTCTAACGTTATTGATATATTTATTTTATTTTATTAAAAATGCTCGGGCATCTTTGGTCGTTGGTCGAAAGAGGATGAATGTATGGGGAAAAAACCCCGAACCTTTTTGATTCGTCGCCGACATGAGAATTTTCATAAATTAAAAAAGATTGATCAATTAGTTCTCGTAAGAATTGAGAATGTTTGTGCGTTTAATTGTCGAGAACTCTTTTTTTAGTTATATCTACAAGTTCTTTTCGAAGTTGGACACAATGTGTTGTCTATTTGGAATATTTTGACTACTTATCTCTTTTTTACCTTCGACTTTTGCTTTAATTTCGTCTATATTAATATTCTCTTTGTTTGAAAGAGTAAACCTTGAAATTTAATATATAATTAATTTAAAATAAGCCTTTAGTTAAGTTGCACAATTTCTACCATCAATCGTTAGCTATACAAAAAATGATTGATCGACAAAAATGTATATGCTCGGGTATTCCAAAAATTTCAGAGTTATTTGTTTTTATATAATATATAATTTCTAAAATGTCGTTTTTACATGATATATATGGGATTTTCAATTGGTTTTGTTGCCATTGCAAAAACGAAAATAGCCTTTAAAAATAAATAAGAAACATGGATGTTCTGGTAAACCTTTCAAGATTTCCCATAAGAAATAGTGGCATAATGGTGCAAAATTAGTCTGAGCCGAGAGCCATAGCACAGCGACGACGGACCCTTTTTTTTTAAAGGGTGACACCATTTGACTATAAGAAACACATATATGGATATTTTTTATAAAATTATTATTGGTCTGTTAATTGATTCATTGCTTTTCATATACAAGTTTTATATTCAAGTATTTTATTGCAAAAAAAGGTCAAAACATAATAGATCTGAAATTGAAAAGTTAAAAACTAAGAAAATGACACTAACATGATTCAAACTCAGATGGAATAAAAACCTTGCAAATCAACTCTACCATGTTCATATACACTTTTTTGAGTCAAACATGCATATATATATATATATATATATAAAGAGAGAGAGAGAGAGAGGTGTTCATTTACAAACCAGTTAAATGTTACAAACTATACGAACTCATACAAATCAATATAAAAATAAGTTTTTTCATGATTTTTTTCATCAAATGCTATGATTTAAGATATAATTAAATATGTTTGTTTCATAATGTGAAAGTTTTACATGTATTCATTTTCATAAGTTAAAAGTTTCTCATATATTTTTTATGCAAAAGTTTCACATGTATTTGTTTCATAATGTAAAAGTTGCACATGTAATTTTTTCACAAGGTTAAACAAACATATGTGTAATAATATCTTAAATCATAGCATTTGATGAAAAAAATCATGAAAAAACTTTTTTTTATATTGATTTGTACGAGTTTGTATAGTTTGTAACATTTAACTGTTTTGTAAATGAACCATCCTTTTTTTTTTGAACGACAAAGGTTTATTCCAACAGAAAAGCTAGTGAGGAGCTAGAAATACAAGGAGCGTTAAGAAAAATCGAGAGGGTTACATTTCCAATTATCCCGGCTAAAAGACTCCCCCTTTTTATCCCTATTCTTAACCCACATAAAAGAGTTTCTCTCTCTCTCTCTCTCTCTCTATATATATATATATATATATATATATATATATATAAGTTCATAAATAATACAATAAAAATATAAAAATTATAAACCTCGAGTCAATAAACGAGTTAATCAATCACGAATACGATCCCGTAAACAAGCATCGAGCTCGAGAAATCAAAAATATTCGAGCTTGGTATAATTTTTCCGAGCCGAGCTCGAATAGCCTACTACTCGACTCGACTCGACTCGTTTCCATCCTTGTCTTTTGTCGTTTTGAACTTCTCGTACCATCTCTTAAAAATAATTAAGCAACTTTAAACATATTTAACCAATAGATGGATTGGGTTGGGTTCCAATGAGAATAAAAGTTAAGGTGAGAAGCGTAAGAATGGATCTCCACCCTTACCCTTAGATGCACATTAGGATGAGATGCACTGAGATGAGATGCACCAGATCAATACTTGTATCAAACGCAATCCATGAATGAGTATGGGATTAAAGACGATCTACTGTCCAGATCCCTTCTTACGCCTCTCATCTTAACTCTCCTTCTCATATGTGCTTGGACCTAGATGGATTTTACTTTAGGTTACTGTAGGTTTTGGGCCGTTCTAATCTTTTTGGAGGCTCTGCTACATCTGAATCTTTTGATTACATCACATAATAAGATAACAGATATATATATTAAGCACAAAAACGGACTAAATTTAAACGATTAACAATCTGAACCTAAACTATTAATAATTTGAACCTGAACCTAAATAATTTCGGTTATAGCTAGCTTTACACTGATCGATGAAACATCCTAAACACATGTAAAATTGGGCCCCAAAATATTAGGGACGGCCGCCTATGTAGGTTGAAGTCTCATAACATAGGAACCATTTTTCTTGAATATATCAATATATGTTGGAAACTATTTATACTCGTCGATGAATGGCTAATCTAATGGGTTCCAGTTAATATCAATCAACATCTGGTCACAGGATGCCTCCTGCATGTATGTCCTACAAAACCATCCATGTTTTCAATTCCAATTCCAATTCCAATTCCAATTAGCTAGCATTTGGTTAATTAATTGTTCCAGAAACCACTCGACCAATCTCACCTTAAAGATTCCAATTGGTGTACATGTACATGTTGTGTGCGTTTACAAAAAGATTTTGGATTCCACTCGATCCAAAATTTACCATCCCCCACCCCATCAACACGTGGGCAAGGGATGCCTTGTATACAAACTGTCTTTTCTTCACGCCTTAAAGGGTCCCAACACACATGTACAATCATATATCCATCTCTAATTAGGGATTATATATATATATACATATTTATATATAGATATATGTGTCTATATGTATATATTCTCCACCCTATAGCTAGAGCTAGGTAGCTGGAAACCCTTATATAAACCTCCACTCTCATCTTCAAACATTCATATATTTCTTGTTCCCTATATATAAGGCTTATATATAAAACCCCAATCTTGATTCTTGAAATTACCTAATTAATTAAAGAGAGAGATCTATATCCATGTCTGGTGTTTGGGTGTTCAAGAACGGTGTGGTTCGATTGGTGGAGAACCCTGGAAGCGATTCGTTTCAGGGTTCTATCCGACGAAAGGTGCTGGTTCATGTAGCCACGAACCAAGTGGTGACTTCGTACGAGGTGCTCGAAAGAATCTTGTCATCATTCGGATGGGAGAGGTACTATGACGATCCTGATCTGTTTCAGTTTCACAAAAGATCAACGGTCCACCTCATTTCGCTCCCCAAAGACTTCAACAAGCTCAAGTCCATGCATATGTACGATATCGTCGTCAAGAATCGTAATGTGTTTGAAGTAAGAGATATATAGTAATTAACCTAACTGGCTAGCTAGCTAATTAAGTAGCCACACACCCATATGGCTGGCTTGTTGGTTAGCTAGCTAGCTAGCTCGATGGATTGATCATCTGTGTTGTGTTCATCTACGTTTATTTGTTTGATTGTTTGTTTCCCGTGATGATGATGATGGGTATGAGTGAAAGTACCTCGTCTGCTGACAAAGTAAGTCGTCCAAGTTTGATTATGCGCAGTTGAATTAATTAAAGTGTGTATTTTTTTTTTAAATTTTAGGTTTAAGAAGCTAATTGCTTGTAGCTCAAGGGTTGTTTGGTGTTCATGTGTATCTGTAAATCTTTTATGGTGTTTTCTGTAATGAAAAATCAAGCTTCTGTGTGCTCACAAATCTCCTAATTTTTCCTTCTTTTCTGCTTGTATGTATATATATATAGACAAGTGTATATATACAGACTTGACTTGGAATAATGTGAGACCCATAAGACCACTTTTTTACATTAGAAACCTTATAACAAAACACTGTGAGGGTACGGATTTTTATACATTCACAGGATTTTGTAGTGAAGTTTCAAGTGTAAAAAAGTGGTCTCATGAAAACAGACTACACACATGATGACATCAAAATTCCACGACGTATAACACTCCTCGATTAGTTGCTGATTGAGGGAAGTCGTTTAATGCAAAGTTTACTTTGTATTAATTCGTTTAAACTTTGTTATTACGATTCGAACCCATGATCTTTCTTTCATTAAAAAACAAACTCAACTTAAGTTGTGGTTCAAGATTATGCTTAGATGATAAGCATTCATTTTTAATTAGCATAAGATTCTGAGTTTAACTTTGGTAATTATACTATACGGAACTATAATGGTTCAAATAAATAGACGATAGACGTGCTTTCCCCATGGTTTTACCAAGCTTTAACCCATAATTGACAGTACCACTCGTGTTCGTTCTTTTAAATCTAACGATTACTTTTTCAAGCTAAAATAGCAGTTAATTAGCACCATTGTTTGAACAGTGGGCATGCAAATTATAAACTGAACCAGCTATAATATTACTATATAATTAAAAAGGCTTATAGAATATGTCCTTTTCTTTTATTTTTTATTGGTAAACTTTAAGGACTGAAATATAAAAAATTATAATGGCATCTGATGTCTTATTAGGTTATATATATGCTATATATAATTTCCATACATGTTTGATTGCATAAGCAATGATGGCATCAAAAGGAATTATAAATATAATTTTTAACTTTTGTAAATTTAAAAGAATGGAAGGGTATATATTCCCAGTAATTAATCGTGTTAAGATGCAAAATTTCATCCATTGATCATCAAAAAATGGCTCCCATTAATTATAATTCATACAAGTGGTCAGCTACAGTTCTTTCCTTTTCATGGCAGTCAACCCATTCCTGTAGTTATGGGCTGCATGCTGCTATATATCTATATATATATTGGATACATATATATATATACACACAAAGGAAGAAATGAAATCATTAATTCATATCATATCCTATCATAATTGATCCGATTTCTATCCATTTGGGATGGGATAAAAAGGAGATATATATATCATGAGTTTGATTCTGATGTATGTTGGTCACATGATCAATGGCCCTTTTCCCTTCAATTATACATATCATCTCCTTTTGATTCCATTCTTTCAAGATTCATCATCACCATCAGCAATTGCTTTTAGTTTGAATTGAATCCCCTAGCTACCAATAATAAACGAAATTAAAAGGGTATTCGATCGAGTTGATGCATTCGTACGTGGCATGTTCCGCGAGCATTACGACTCGGATTTATATCTAGTTGTCAAACCCATGATATTCCGATCAAATTTGGGTCAAAAAAGATATATATAGGTAGATAAAGTTTGGTGGCCAATGTTGATAAAAGTTAACTTTGTTGTGTGTTGCTTCGATGCAAAATGGGATTAATCTAGACATGTCTTTTGGGGAAAAATTGAAGTTAAAGATAGATCTCGTTTAAGGGTTTAATAGCAAATTAATAAGCATATACTAACATGTTTTTCGACCTTCAGCCAAGAGCATATGAGTTGTATAGAACAGTATCATTATATTTTGGTGTATACATGTAATATGTTGTGAAATGACCACTCCACACAAACTGACTCTTGGGGCTCACATTGTTTGATAAGATTGTAATCTCTCAAAAGAATTAGAATGAAATTTGATCGAACAGTTTAAATGGTATTAATTGTAGTGGAATTTGTTACATAATTTGGAATATGCATGTTGTTTGGTTAATGTAGCTTTAGAATTGAAAAAATGACGAATGACCAAAATACCCTTAAATGATATTTTTTATAATTTGTTTCTTAATTTATAAGTATATTAAAATACCAAATCATTTAACAGAGTGAACCCTTCCCACCCCCACCACGATCCCAACTGAATGAACCCTCAATCTTTCCTTCTCTAGCAACCAAACCCCCTTCCATCAATATGCAACCAAGAAAAACTCGAAGATGTATGGAAGAGATGTAGTTTAGGGTTTTGATTCACTTTTAATTTAGGGTTTGATCCAAGAATTTCAAAGTGTTTTGGGTAAAGCTTGAAGAAGATTCATATTCAGGTTGGGGCGAAGGTGTTCTTGAGATATGGAATTGATTTTGGGATTTGATTGTCGAGAAGGGGTTGGAAACCGTGGTTGAGAACGATAGTGGCGATGTGGTGTATGTTGGTAAGTGGTCGACAGTGGTTCAGAATGGTGGTGGTCAGTGGTGGTAATTGTCACTAGCAATGTTGGTGATGGAATTTTTCAGATGGAGATTATTTGGCTATGGGTAAATCAAGCAGAGAATATGAGGATAACTTTATCTTTTTGAGAAAAAAGATGAAATGGAATTGAAATCCTTCTCAATTGTGATGGAATGACGAAGTCCATGAACGTTAGAATATGTGGAATTCAATTCAATCACATCATAGTAAACCAAATGGCTAAATAAATTTTGTTCAATGAAATTGGTTATTTCAATTATTTTGGATTCCGTCAGAATCCTAGAAACCAAACGTCCCTTATAGTTTTAATATTTAAATTAATAACTTTTGTTCCCTCCCAAAAATAGATCCACCATTCCACACCCTTGAAACTTTGGAAGTTATTAAATAAAAAATTATTTCCTTTATCTATTATATAGCATATATAAACACCATGTGTGTCTCTTGCTTCCATGTGTTGCATCAGAAAATACAAGTTTCTAATGGTTTTGTACTCGCAAGAGAGTTGTTGTAAAATGGAAACTTAGGATTTTTATTGATGGAACAAAAATAAAAATTAAATAAAAAATTACTTGCTTTCGTCCTAAAAAATGTTTATGACAAAAATATACATATACAATTTTTAAAAATGTATATTATTGCACTTTATACTCTTGATAACAAAAAGAGATAGAATTTCTTGATCTTATAGTTAACGATGTATAAAATAAAAAAGTAAAATGTACTTATGAAACTGAACACTTTTTTAATAAAAATAAAAATAAAAGTAAAAATATGGACATTCTTGGGATTTAGAAAGTAACATTGAATTTGAAGCCAACCACTACTCTTAAAAGAATGGACCCAAGCTTATAGTGCCAACCAGACATGGAACATTTGGCCTCATGGCCTAGAGCAAAGATCCTTCATAAGAAAATGAGTCTTTGAACATTTAATAGAAGCATGTTTAGATATTGAGCATCCACAATGAAGCATTTTGAAAAGCTTAATGGATGGATCTTTATCCACATAAAATAGTCTGAAAAGCTTTTGATAAAGAAAACCTAATTTTTGCTTGTAGTATTATATATAAGCTCATTTTGTTTTACCGTCTAAACTTATATATAGGCCCTATATTTTTTTCCAAAAATTATTAAATAAAAAGCTTAATATTCATATTTGCTTGACATGGTAGCATTGAGCCATTGACCACTGGACTTCGACTCGGGTTGGTATTTGGACTTCGACCCAGGTTTGGTATTTGGACTAATGACATTATTATTGTATCCTCTTTCAGAAGACAAGCGAGTTCTACTAACCGTCAACATTAATTTCAAAATTTAGAAGAGATTGTCTTATTGGTAGGACTAATTATGACCCTGGTTTTGCCATTGAGGAGGTATGACATGTTAATGTTTGGATTTTGAGATTTAACTTGATTATATTTGGTGTTAACTCTTTAGAGTTAATTTGTTTACATCGATATTCTCATGTTAATTTGCTTATATTGATATATGTCAATATAAAACTTGTTATGTTGAGGCCAATTCTTCAGGGTTAATTTGTGTATATTTGGTTTTAACTCTTTAAACTTTAGGGTTATTTGTATAGGTTAATTTCAAGGACTAACCCCTTTAGGGTTTGTTATATTTAGGGTTAACTTCTTAAACTTTATGTTAATTTGTTATTCTTATTAATTATATCTTTTTGAGGTTTTGTACCTCAGTATAACCTCTCGTGATGGTTATGTCTTCAACATATAGGAAAAGATGAATAGAAACGTAGTTACATGGGAGAACCCCCAACGATAGGATAACGGTGCTGACTTTCTCAAGTTAGGCTTGATGAAGGTTGCTTGAGACCATATAGAGCATTCTTCAACCAGCAAAGTGCAAACTCAACGTTTCCTAAGCCTAACATGAAGGTTTTGGTAGACGAAATGATTTGTTGAATGATCATGGAACAGTTGCACCGAGAGAAGGTATGATGATCAAAATTTCGCATGCAAAAAAGTTCTATGTTAGAGATCAAGAATTAGTTCATGACCACAATAAACAGCTTAAATTAGGGTCTAAACCATTGAATTAAATTTTAATCCATGAGCCTTTACCGAGCTCTATACATAAAGGTGAAAGTTAATTATGCCAACATTGCTCCATAATCGATGAAACAAAAATTCATTCCATTATTTGCTTGTAATATAATTAATCACAAAATTTAACAAACAAAATGAATAAAAAACAAGTGGTACATCTTGGTCCAATTTATTCCAAACATTTAAAAATGTCAATGCTTTATTGTTAGTCTTTAGGGCAACACCATCATCTGACCTTTGGCTACACCTCCACTGTGCTCGTGAAAAATGGTCCCTCTTCGATTGAGACCCTACCCTTTTTCCTATCCACACATGACTAACACTTGGGGTTTGGACCACCAGCCGCTTTCGACCATTTCGTTTTCCGAAAAACCAAACCAAATTAACGAAACCCTTAATAAATATATTATTTGTGTCTCAATCGGTCATTGGTATAGTTGTTTCGTGGATATATCTCATCCCGTACATCAGGAAAAACAAATACCTATATGTCGCAACTGTAGTTAGACAACGTTGCTGTGCTTGTACGTTATTCCAACTTTTTTGCGTTTCAAACACTATTATTAATATTTGAATAAGATGGACGCTTATATCTTGATTCGAGTTGATTATAAACCATATGTTCCTGATTGTACATCTTTCGGTTTACGGCATAAAGTACACTGGATGTAATCATATTTTTTTTCTTCTACGTACAGAATCAAACCCACAATACATATGTCAACCTTTAAGGTATGTGATCGATCTCGAATTAGGATCATGATCATTATTAATCAATTAAATAAACAATAAATATAACTCCGATGTCTTTATTCTTTCCACCTTTATTCTAGATTTCACTCAAAACACATATTGTATACGAAAAGAATCTTTACAAGAAAACCCTCTTCCTCCCCCCCCCCCTCTCTCTATCTATCTATATATATATATAAAATGCTTATTCAGTCTTATATATATAATGCTTATTCAGTCTGAATAAACATTATTCAGACCGAATAAATACTATATTCAGTCTAAATATTTCTTTGATTATTCGGTCTGAATATGACAGGTGTCACGCTCTCATTTGACATTACGTTCACAACCAAATTTGAGTTCTCATTTGAACCCGTCCCTATATATGTGTGTGTGTGTGTGTGTATATATATATATATATATATATATATATATATGAAAGTTCAAAGGAAAACTCATTTTTTATTGTGCACATGAGAACAAATGAGAGCGTGACACGTGTCTCATTCGGTATGAATAACCACGGGTATTCAATATGAATAACAAAGGTGAAGTTCATATACTATTCATAATGAATGATACAACATTCAATATTAATAACACATGACCATTATCTATTCAGGATGAATAACTCTTGACACAGGGGACGCGTATCACGCTCTCCTTTGTTCTCACGCGCACAATGAAAAATTAATTTTCATTTGAACCCGTCCGCATATGTATATATAGGGTTGGGTTCACGTGAGACCAACTTGTTTTCGTAAGACGCGTGATACCACATTTTTACATTTGAAACTTCACAGTAAAACACTGTTAAGATAAAAAAATCCAAACATTCTCAGAGTTTTGCTGGTGTTTCACGAAAACAGATCGGTCTTGCGCGATTCCAAGTTTATGTGTATGTATATATATTTATATGTACGTGTGTGTGTTATGAAATGACGTAAAGGATGAGGTGGATAGATGAAGAGTCCCATCGATGGTGGTCATATATCAAAGCAAGGTTGATTCTGAGGCATCTAGAGATGTGGTGGAGGTTGAAGCCATCTCAGCAAGACTTAACTTTCTGCATGCTGCTGCTTTGCCACCAGATAAAGGTTTTGGTAAATGGAAAGATATATCGAACAATCTGAACCCAATTATTCTAGATGCTTTTTAAAACAACTTTTTAAGAATATTATTAAGCAATGCATGCATGCACCCACCCATGTGATCACATGATCATATATCCCCAAACAAAGATATATATATCCTATAATGTGAGCCAAGGTTTTTAGTTCTTCATCAAATCTACCATTCTGTCACTTTCTCAAACAAAGAAAAAGAAAGCCCATCTTAATCAAACATATGTTTACAAACCCTAACTTGCAACTTGTAGCTTTTATAATTTACGATCGAATACCTTATTGTTATTGGGGAGGGGGAATTCGAATTCACGTGTGCCTTTAATATGCGTTGTACGTTTAGACAACTGACAACACAAATGCATCTTTTTTACAAGATACATTACTAGAAAATTGAGTATTTTCAACGGAAAATGTCGTTGAAAATTTTCTATGAATTTTAAAGGGATTATTGATAAAACATAAATTTTCTACGAATTTTCAACGAATTTCCGTTGAAAATCTCTCACAAAATGCATTTTCAACCAAAAACTTTTTGACGAGACATTCCGTTGAAAATTTTTTGGTTGAAAATGCATATATGTTTGTGAGAGATTTTCAACGGAAATTCGTTGAAAATTCGTAGAAAATTTATGTTCCGTCAATAATCCTCTAAAATTCATAGAAAAATTTCAACGACATTTTCCGTTGAAAATTAATTTCTGTTGAAAATACTCAATTTTCTAGTAGTGATAATGTTTTGAAGTTTCTGAGTTCAAGTTCAAGTTTTGATCGATGACCGTATAACTAATGACTATTAAATTGATCTTTGATTAGATGATTGTATAATACATGCTCAAGTTAGAATTCTTGGATGTATAAATGGAAAAATAATGTAAGCCCTTTCAACTTTTTTCTTTTGCTAAAAAAACAGAACCAAGTCGAATGACGAGTTTATTGAAATTGGCAAAATTAACCATGTGATGGAGATTAAAAGAATCAAAAAATTCAAGTATTTTTCTCTTTGAAGTACATAAGAAAAGGGAAATTTTATATGGCTGATCAACCAAAATTATAAATCATAAGTTTATTAGACCTTCTAAATGATCTCTTTTGTAGTTTCATTCAATCGTGTCATTGTATCAATTTATTTAATTTTGTCAAAATGGATTGTCACATACTCGCACTACAATAATTCCACCAAAGGATAATTCTTAAATATATTAAAAATTAAAAATGATTCCAAAAATTTGTGTTGTGAATCTATAGCTAATTATGAGCCTGTGAATTCTGAAAACAAGTAAATAAAGGTTTTCGTGACATTATGTAGATTCAACTTGTGGTTAAAGAATCGTGCTCTTTCGATGCTTAAAAGTGGAACGATGCCCCTGCTTTTTTACGTTGGACGGATTCGATACTCTCTTTTCGAAGATATTAAAAATTACGAAAACAATATGATTATCTTTTGGGTATATATGCGTGTGTTCATTAGAGAAATGTTTGTTTTATGTTTCTTTAGCACCACTAAAAAGGTACAAAATGTCACATTTTGCAATCTTAATTGGCTTCTTTATATTATTTTAAAATGGTTGTCATTCTAAATTTGGGTGAATTTATTCTCCCTAATCGCATTTTCTTACTAAAAGGGGTGATTTTGTTCAATATTTATATATTTGAATAAAAATATCTATCAGTTGTAAGTTGTTTTTCCATGTCTCTAGTCAATAAGTCGAATTGGAAAAAACTTTGCATGGTCGGTAATTTTTAACGACGGGTCCTTATATTTAGCGACACTGAAGTAATGTAATATTTTATAATTTTACCAATGTACGTAAGTTCATTTATCGTATATATACATATATCATATAATTAAAAAAATTATGAGCATTCTTTATCGATGAATTACCATTTGTCCACCAATTCCTACACACTAACCATGTTCAACGACCACTCATACTTTCTAGCATCTAAATGTATTCATCCCGAATCTTAAAGTTTTTAAAATGTCTAAACTCTCGCATGTCATAATAATAAAATTGAGTTTATATGACATCTAAAGTGTTAATTAAATGTCATAATAGAATGTCTTACAAAACTTAAGTTTATAGAACCAAAAAATAAAATGTCATATCTAAAAGTATTACGATAAATTTATAGGTAGTTTTTGGATTTCGTAACATGTTTCTTTGAACAATTTTTTTTAAATAAAATGTCAGATTAGTTATTTTACAAAACATTATTTGAAAAAAGAAATCCTATAAACACAAAGATCCTATAAAAAGATAGGTTTATAGGACAATTCCTAAAAGTTGTTCTATAAAATAGCTAATACAACAATTTATTTAAAAATGTCCTAAACACTTGTTAGGACTCCCAAAACGTCTTAGAAACTTATTGCAACACTTTTTAGATATGACGTTTTATTTTTTGTTCCTATAAATTTAAGTCCTATAAATCACTCTATTATAACGGTTAAACACTTTAAACTTTCTATGAACCCGATTTTATAGTGGGTATTTATCAAACATTTGTGGTTAGGCAACAAATTAAGAGAATAAATGAGATATAATAAGTTAATGGATGGAAATTAAGCAAGGTAATTAATGCGAGCATAAAGGGAAAGCACTTACAAAGAAGGATCAATCCCTTCTAAAAAGCCAAAAAGAAATGTACATATAATCATGTGATTCTAACTAGACAAAAAGATAATAAAGGATTACAACCCCATTATTAAGAATGTTCCATTCTTTATGCCCAAAGAATGTGTCAAATGTTCCCATTATTTCAAAGATTCACCATACCTAATCTATTTCAACAAATGGTACAAGATTCTATGCGTCAAGTACTGCTATAGCGGAGAGGTTCTGGTGGTTTTCGTAGCATAGGGTACGTAAACGGGGTCGTGTATATATTAATTCATTGAATAAGAGGTTAGGAACGTAGTTCTAAAGCCATATGTTTTGTACTCGAGCATATATGTGAATTAAATTCGAAAGAGAGATATGTGACATCTTGTAAAAGATAGAGATAACGATATTCAAAATATGGATTTCTTGTTTTACATACATATTAAGACCAATCACCTAAATGTATTACTTTTACAGTTTTACCGACAAAAAATTACAGACGAAAGGGTTATTTTCCCGATAGTTTAACTATCTCTAGGTAATATGTATATTACTAACTGATAAAAGAGAAGTAAAAGATTCGTAGGTAATTACATATGTAAATAAATTATGGATCTCTAGGTAACCTATGGATTCAAAGAAATTAAAAATTAAAGATATGTAAATAATTACCGAAGGATTCAAAAAGACTAAAATAAAAAATAGAAGTTAAAGATCCATAATTAATTACCAACAAAGCGTCGAGGATGTATTACCCGCTCTATATCCGCCTCGTTTCCATCCTTAGAGGTGGCCAAAAATCTAGTTGGGGTCAAATCGGTCCTGATCTCCAACACTATTTCTGTAACTAGTCCGGATCAAAAACCCAAGGCCGTACTTTGTAACCGGTTATGAGAACCGGGTCCGGTTCCAGACGGGGCCCAAACCGGTCCTATGTATCTTTTTTTAAATTCGATTTTTACATAATTTTTTTTGAAGTGTTTTTAAAGAATATAAAAGTGTTATTATAACACAGTTGAAGATATGTAATTGGGTCAATTAAATATTAATTTAAAAAATACGCTTTTTGCGAGAATACAAGTCAAAATCACGAATTATAAACATTTATGAGTTGGTATCTTCTCCAATACACCATATGACTTATATACAATGATTAAAAGGGTAAATGAGACAAAAAAAAATCATAATTTGGGAAAATTGTCATATGACCATTGGATATCGATAATAAAACAATAATATTTTTTAAAATCAAATCGGACCGATCCCAAGTCGGTCCTGGTCTCGGCGTCCGTTGGACCGGACCTATTTGCCATCTTTACACGTACTCACCCTTCGTCAAACTTGGCCCAAATTTCATCACATCTACTTGGCCCAAGGCCGAATCTCAATCGCGTAACAAATTCAATTTTAGCACTGGAATACTGGATTATCAAATGTGATTTTAGCCAAAAGTTGTAAAAAATACTTTAATAAAACATAAATATTTTACGCTTATTTGAAATGTCGAAAACAAAATTAAAATTAATCATGCTTAATTTATAAATCGTAAAAAAATGTTAAATAAATACCTCATATAAAATAGGTTAAATAACTCTTATGAAAGTAGCGAAGTTTCTATATATAATTCATATACAATAAATAATATATGTATCTTTTTAAACGATTTTTAGAAAGTTTTATTTAATATATAATTTAAATCGATTAAGATTTATCCTCTATAACTTTCAATTTATACAAATTACAAAACCCAAAAACACTTGGTCCCTTAGGGTCATTAACCAACACTCTATTCTCGAAACTCATTTTATCAAGGTAAGGAAAAGGAAATGAGGGAAAGCTAAAAAAGTGTAATAAATTTATGTTCTCGAAATTTTTTTAGGAGATAAAGGAAAGAAAAAAGATGGAAAATAAAGTTTAGTTTCATTTCAAAACTTCCCTCCTAAATATGGGAGGAAAGAGAATGGAAAAGAAAATAAATTAAAACCATTTAAATATTTAATAAAATTACAAAACTATCCGATCTTTCATAATTAATAATATTATTTTAAAGAACATATTAATAAAAATGACATTTTTTTCTTTCCTTTATCTTATCTTCAAGAACATGAATTTTTTTTCCTTCTTTCTACTTTACTTTCGATAATGCAAAAAAAAAAAAAAACCCTCCCATTTCTTTTCCTTTCTTTTATCTCCAAATTAGAGAATACATCAAATGGGGTATTTGGAGATATTTAGAATCTTTTGTATGTTTGATTTGTAAGATTTGAAATCAAATCAAATTTAGTTCTTTATAAATAATTTGTAAAAATAAATTACAAATAATTACAAAAATAATTAAAATACCTTTTTGTCGATCAATTACTGAAAAACAAATGTTTTTAATTAACACACTTTAAAACATATTTCTTATATAATAATAAAGACAAATATATACATATATACACATTACTATAAAAACAAGCGTAATTGGTATTGATTATGAGCGGCTAATGGCATCCCCGACTCCATCCCATTTTAGGTATGAAAATAAACCACCGTCCAAACCTCGTAATCCACCAAACCATGGATAAAATTTCCATCTCTAGCCATATCACTACAAAATGCACAACAAATTTTGTTGACTAATTAACTTCGAGCTCTTCTTTAACCTAACCCAACTAAAGAGAAGATATCTCACCTAAACACAGGGTCCAAAATTTAAAATTGTATACATATCTTACCACCTCTGTATTAAAAACAAGAAAAATGTAATGGTGTATGCAGAAATTACCAATAATAAAAGTTCTCTTCAAAATGTTATTCCAAAGTTATTAGAGGTTCAACATCAAGCACCAATGTCTAGACTACAAGGATGTTTTTATCCAAATTAAAATTTGAATGCCAATAAGCAAACATGTCTGAATTATACCTACAGACCCTTCGATTCCGGTACAACCCGACTGCATTTTTAGAGCAGAAATAACATCTTGTCATAAATGTCTACACTGCCTTGGTTAACCTTCACATGAGTCTGACCTTTTTTGCTACCAATTTCAAAAGACGTTAAATTCTGCACACAGAAGCAATATGAGAAGTAACAAGATCATGATAGGGGTGACAAATCTACTTAAATACGCATATGCATAAGCATATATAGACACATATATACATGTATCTAGGTATAAATATCAAAACTCAAAGACTCTTTAATAATCTTACTAGAAATACAAAAATATGAAAAATTGTAGCATGACAGAAATAGACAATTAATTAGAAATGATACCTTGAAATAAAGACTCTTTAATGATATAACGAACCTTCCACACGTGATGGTCGATAGGATAACCTTCCACACTTCTGGACAAGTCATTCCTATAGCAGCTCTGTGGATGACCTTATAAACGCTTCATTAATAGCTTTCACGAACAAACGAAAACTAGACCGATTTAAATACATGCTATAGTTGGATTCAAAGTTAATGAAAAAGTTTCTTTGGATTTAACCATTTATAGGAATTATCGCCTAAAAATGAAACAAGCACACAACCTTCCTGTTTGTCGAGCCTCCGTAGTTATTAGGCTTCATGGTAAATAATGTTAAGCCACCATGGATGGCGATCAACTTTTTCCCAAACCAAATCTCCAACGTTAAATTGGTTATTCATAAATCTTTCTCCGTTTATTAAAACTTTAGATACTTAGATCGTTTTCTCCTAACCTGAGAATCAATGATTTTGAACATTTTCTCTCAATGCACAAAACCCTTTGACGGCCGCCGCCTCAAAAAGGTGAACAGCCTCTAGGTCTTCTTACTCCTCACTCAACCGTCTATATTTTTAAAACACCCCCATTCACACTTTATACCCGGTAACAAACAAAGGTCTTAAAACGTATTGTTTGATACCGGGTATAAACTTTATACCCAATGTCAAACAACATGTTTTAAGACCTCTGTTTGGTACTGGGTATAATGTGTGAAATGAGAGTGTTTTAAAAATCTAGACGGGTTAAGTGGAGAGTAAGACCTAGAGGCACAAGGTTGGTCACATTATGAGGCTCGACGATCAAAAGGCTTTGTGTATCGAGAAAAAAAAGGGTTCAAAATCATTGGACCTCAGACTCGGAGAAAGCAATCAAAGTATCTAACATTTTGAAAAACGGAGAGATCTATGGAAAAGCAATTTAACATCGAAGATTTGGTTTGGGCAAAAGTCAATCACCATCGTTAGTGGTCTAGCATTTTTCATCATGAATCTCTAACATTGTAACTACTCAAACTCGACAAGCACATATGGAAAGTTGTGTGCTTGTTTCATTTTTTGGTGATAACTTCTATAAGTCGTTAGATCCAAAGAAACTTATTCATTTTGAATCACCTATACTTTGTATTCAAATCGATCTAGTTCTTGCTTATTTCGTGAAGACCATTACAGAGAACCAAATCTACCCGCGTAGCATATCTAATGAAACCAAGTTGAAAAGGAAAAAATCAGAGCAGCAAATATATTTTACATTCTTATATCAATTCCTTATACAACAAAACACATATCCTACATTTGGTTAAAAAAAATTCACCATTTATTATTCTCAACTAACAAAACAAACACATATACAAAAGAAAATCCAACCGAAAAAGTTTTTGATGTTAGAAACTTAAAAGTATAATATATAAGAAGCTAATGGAGCTGTGTTTCATCACAAACTTTTTAAGTTGGTTAATAAATATCATAAATTTACATCTAAATACGGTGAACCTTTGTGGAGTTCGACGGAGGGTGTATAAGTTTTTTTGTTCCATTTGACGAATATAAAAATTATATACTTAAAAAAAACTAATAATTCCATCAGGAAAATTAAACCCCGAAAAAATGTATAAATAATAACAGAAGAAAACATCAATCATAATTTAATAAGGTAACGTTTGTTTTTTAAGAGGTTTTAAAGTCTAAAGTTTTAAACATAAGTAACGATCAAGAGCATCTCTAACAGCTATTGTAAAATAGAAAAGTGGAGGATTTTAGCAATTTAAATGCTCCAACAGCTATGGTATATCAATTGCTAAAATAGAAAAATGGGAAAAAAAAGAAAAAAAATCTCTAAATTTAGAGAATCTCTAAAAATATATAGAAGAGAGAGAAACAATATTTTAATTATATTCAATCAATCAAAATAATTGAAGTTAAGCGTGTAGGAGAAATAAATAATATTTTATTAAATGATAAAATATTTTATTAATATTGTTAATTATAAAATTGTTAAAATAGAGTAGCTGTTGAAGTTAGATACAAATTATTATAGATATTTTAATTTTTAATATGTTATTTTAAAAAAAATTACAATAACTATGGAGGATTAGAGATGCTCTAAGAGCTTAAAAAAAAAGAAAATAAACCACAAACTCATAAAATTACGTACCTGAAACTTTGACAGAGGAGCGGCGTAGCTGGTAGGGGGCTAAACCCCCACGGCCTTTGTTTATATAAGTGGCAAAATCCTTTTGCCCTACTACTCGGCCCAAATCCCTATAACTTCCATCTGGCCCAAAATGCTAAATATTGTTTTCTTTTCTTTTTTAAGAAAAAAAAACAATATGTTTTAAGTATTGTATTTTTATTATTTTTAATATTATATTTTTAAATTATTTTTTAATAAAGTATTATGCTTTGAACATTTATTTATTATAGTAATATGTAATTGGTTGATTTAAAAATTGATAACATGCCACAACTTAAAAAGAGGTTTTCTATACATGTGATCGTTACGATACTTATGTATAACGCATTGTTTATGTGATTTTTTTTCTTTCAATCGCTTCGTTAATTTTGAAATCTAAACCATATCTCGATGTACATAATGTCATACGGTTCCTTTAAATTGTGTTTTTTTTTTCAATTGCTTCATTAATTTTGAAATCTAAACCACACACGCGGATATACATAATCATCTCATATGGTTCCTTTCAATCATCTTTAACGATATCATATGGTTTCTGAATCTCAAAGGTTCTTATCAGTCATTTGGTCTCACACGTGATTTTGACGAAAGTTATATTTTTTTAAAATATTACTTTAAATAAAAAATAAATTATCTAAAAGCATAAAAGTCATTTATTTTATATAAGAGTTATTTAAGACATTTATTTAGAATATTCCCTTCTATCATTTTTGTGATTTTAATGTGATACGAGTTTTATGTAAAAAGATTTATTTTCTATTTAAAGCATTTAAAAAATGTAATTTAATTTTCATTTAAATAACTTATTTATTTACTTTAAAAAATTACAGTTTTTGTCAAAGTTACATGTGATTCACAATCGATTATTCTTCTTTTCCATAAAAATTCTAATTTTTCTCCCTAATCACATGTGATTTGAAGTATGAAAAACAGTGAAAAAACTTGAATATTTAACATGAAAAGTTGCAGATATCACATATGATTTTTGACAAAAGTTGTAAAAAGAATTCTTCAATATACTAAAAAAATTATTTTACATGAAAAATTAAATCAAGCTTATTTTAAATGTCTTAAAAATAAAAATAAAATGGAAATCAATCATGCTTAAATCACGAAATTTAAAAAAAATATCTTAATTAAATGCATTAAGTAATACAATAGAAATAAATGAATTTCCATATATAATTGATACCCAATAAAATGAAAATTAATCATGATTAAATCACGAAATTGTAATTTTTTTTAATTAAACACCTTAATTAAATTCATTAAATAATCGATAGAAATAAATGAATTTCCATATATAATTTGATATGCAATAAAATGAAAAATAATCATATGATTAAATCACGAAATTGTAATTTTTTTAATTAAACATCTTAATTAAATGTATTAAATAATCCGACAGAAATAAATGAATTTCCATATATAATTGATATAAATGATGAAATTGTAAAAAAAATCTTAATTAAATGTATTAAATAATACTATTGAAATAAATGACTTTTCACATATATATATATATAACTATTTAATGCATGGTTTAATTAAATGATTGTTTGAGATTCATCGATTATTTTTAATTCTCATTTGGTGCGAGTGTCAACTATTAGGGTGTTAAAAAAAATAACCGTTGAGCCTTTCAAACCGGTTAAATCGCACCGTTTTTTGTGGTTTGAGCGGTTCGACCTGATTTGAAAAATAGTCAAACTTTCGATCCGGTCTGGTATGCGGTTTGATCATTTTTTTGAGCAGTCGGGACCGAACCGACTGCCAAAAAAGATATACATCGTATTTATATTTTATGACACAGTTATAAAGAATTCGACGTTATAAAGAATTCGACGTTATCTTTCAAAATCAAATTTCAAAACGTAATTCGTCTTGCTCAATGTCTGTCCAAAATTCCAACTATTGTTGGCGGATTTGTTTAACTTTTTTTTTTCATTTGTTCAACGTCTTTTTTAATTTTAGAGATAGACGGTTTTTTATAATTTCGTATACAATTTCTAATAGTGCGATATTGATAGAAATTTCATTTTAGATATCATTTTTTAGTTTAAAAGCCCATAGGAGGCTCAAACCGCCTAAACCGGTAAGACCAGACCGTTTTTTGTGGTCCGTTTTGACCGGTTTGGTCACTTGCTTCGAAACCGCTCGGTCTGACAAGTTTCTAAACCACCATAACGGTTTGGTGTGTGATTTGAGGGGTTAAACCGCTCAAACCAGACCGCGAACACCCCTATCAATCATCTCCCCTCCTGGACCATAATAAGATGCCATTCTAAATCGAAGAACAATTATATGCAACTTAAACCCTAAACAAAACCGCTCAAAATCTTGGGCCGAGGGTCAACCCCTATACCTCGTTGGGCTGCCATTCGAACACATTCTTTTGCAAGACGGGTATTGGACAAGTAATGTAATCTCCGTCTCCATCCCCGACCCTAAGCCCCCCGGACCCGCGGGCCACGGGTTTGGGGAAACTTGTTAGGTACCTATTTAATAAAAAAATACTAAAAATAATTTGCATATTAAAATAAAAATTACAATCGAATCAAAAACAAATTCACAACCTATTTAACAAGTGAAGTATTTTTTGTGATCCTTATTCTCAAAAAGCACATCACAATTTAAATCACTAATAAATCCAAAAGTCTTCTTTAACCAAACCAAAGAGAAGATATCTCACACAAAAACAGTCAGAAATTTAAAATGTATAAGATACCTTACTCTGTATTAAGAAACAGAAAATATGTAATGATGTATGCACACATTACCAATAACTCCAAGTCTTTGTAACATTAAAAGGGTTATTTCAAATTTAAATGAGGTACAACATCTATCAACAATGTCTAGTCTAAAAGGATATTTTTATCCAAATTTAAATCCGGATGCCGATAAGCAAAAACGTCTGAATCATATCTAGAAACCCTTCGATTCCGGTACAATCCGGCTGCATTTGTTGAGCAGATATAACATCTTTTCAGAAATGTCTACACTGCTTTGGTTAATTTTCACACGACTCTCAACTTTTTGATGCCAATATCGTGTGTGAATTTCTTCAGAAAGACGTTGAATTCTGCACACAGACGCACTACGGGATGTAACAGGATCATGAGGGGGTGTAACGATAGTTTCCTCATGTGGCAGATCACTGCCTGCATTTGATATTGAGGGTTCTTTAAAGGGACTTGGGGTACTTCTTATTTTATCTCTCTTTTTCTGAGGAACATGATCTTGAGAACTTGTGGTGTTAGAATCATGACGTCCGTATCTTTTCACTCTGCTTTTCGGTTTACCAGCATCCACTTTATCATTCAGCCGTGCAAGGGGTCTTTTGGTTTTATTTTGCCTTATGACTTTAGGCTTTTTCTGATCCGGGATTTCCGCTTCAGGGGGATCTGTGAAAATAGTTAGGTTGCCAAAAAAAAGTCAAAAACACAGGAAAGCTAAAGGCTCAGATACCGCTAGGCCAAAGGCCCTCTTGTCATACTAATTGTAATAACAATAGTTATATATATATATATATATACAAAGTTTTCACCAAGCTGCTAAATGACTCGTTATGCCTAAAAAGTGAGCAGCCAATCCATGCCAACTATCCACAATATTGATCACCAAGAATGCAACAGATTAAATTTGAAGAGTTCCTACTACTATGATGGAAGTAATGCAGCTCTGACTGTTGCTATTAGTGTATGTAGCCACTGAAAATGGTCGAATTAGTAACATGTATATATATACACCATCTTCTACCATCCTCTGTAATATAACAAGAGACCACCTCTGACTCTTATGTGTCTAATGACATCCATTTACCAATTAAATGAAAGGCTTCTTGTAACTAATAAAGGGATTTTGGAGATCAAGCAAATGGATCTACACAATTAACAAAGGATTGTCATGATAGTTAATTTATTCAAATCCTACATAAATAACTGCAAATGTAGAAGCAATGGAAGTGTAGAACTCTATCCAAGTATTTAGCTATTATATATCTAAGTTTTAGATTATCTGCTTCACAAATCTACTTAAATATCCAGATGCATCAGCATATATAGACACATATATACATAAATACATGTTAAAACTCAAAAGATCACTCTTTAATGATCATACTAGAAATATAAAAATATGAAAATCTGTAGCATGACTGAAATAGACAGTTAATTAGAAATGATACCTTGAAATAAAGATATCTCCAGGTTGTTTGATGCCACAATTGCATCTCTACTAGGCCTTATAGGAGTGACCCCAAATGCAAGAAAGTAAGGTTCATCGACCTCTGCATATATTGCTTTGCGGAAAGCAAGAACTCGGGAAACCTCCTTTGAAGAGTTGATATCTTTAGGCACATTGGTCGGATGCAATACCAGTTGCTGAACAAATGAAATATCTTTAGGCAGATTGGTCGGATCCAATGCCAGTTGCTGAACGAATGAAAGTGTTTCAACTGGTCTGAATTCTTGTCTGAATTGTTCGATCTGCTGCACTGTATAAACCCCTCCAGATTGATATCCAGCCAAATCAACTTCTAACAAACCTTCCACACGTGATGGTCGATAGGATGCAAAATATTTGCAGGGACAAGTCGTTCCTATAGCAGCTCTGTGGATGACCTCATAAACCACTTCATTAATAGCTTTCACGAACGAAAGTGAACTAGACCGATTTGAATACACGCTATAGTTGGATTCGAAAGGAAGAATTTTCTTTGGATTTAGCCATTTATAGGTGTAATCGCCAAAAAACGAAACAAGTATACAATCTTTCTTCTTTGCTCGTCTGGCCTCGGGACTTGTTAGGGATTCATGGTAGATAAGGCCAGGCCACCAAGGGTGACGATCGGCTTTTGCCCATACCAAATCCCCAACACTAAATTGGTTCTCCATTACTTTGATCGCTTTCTCTTTTCTCTCCGATACGTGAAGCCCTTTCGCCGCCGCACCAAAAAAGATGATAACCCTTAAAAACACCCTTATTCACACTGTATTCCCGACACCAACCAACACGTTTTAAAGCCATTGTCCAAAAGGAATCTCTTAAGCAATTGCCAACTCATCCTGCGTCACAAGGTCCAATCCTAGGATGACACGTTGCATCAACGGTCCTTGACTTGTCTAGGATCGGAGAAACAGTCTTTGGGTGAAATATTTCACCGTCGATTACTCAAATTAGGAAATATCAAACAATACTAATGATATCCTAACAAAGGTCCGACAAGCAAAGAAAGTAGGTTGTGTGCTTGTTTCATTTTTTTTGGCGATAACTCCTATAAATGATAGGTTCCAAGGAAACTCCTTCATTTTGAATCGCGTATACTTTGTATTCAAATCGATCTAGTTCCCGTTTATTTCTTGAAATCGATTTAGCCAGATAGCAATATCTAATTAAACCAAGTTGAAAAGGAAACAATCAGAACAACAAATATATATTAATATATTTACATCCTTATATAAGTCATTTGTTGAATGCTAGATTTGGTTGAATTCTCAACTAATAGTACAAACACATAAAAAAAATCCAAACAAAATATAGAGGATTACTTTTTTTTTTTCCTTTTCTGTGAAGGTATCCCAGGCAAAGCCCAAACTAATCCCGACAAGGTTTTTTGACTGCAATATGTCAGCCTGATAAACTCAGTGGTCACAATTGTTGAGAGATTCTGGATTCGAACATCGGTGGATGGGATATCCCTCCCAGGCAAAGTCCAAACTAATCCCGACAAGGTTTTTTGACTGCAATATGTCAGCCTGATAAACTCAGTTGCCACAATTGTTGAGAGATTCTGGATTCGAACATTGGTGGATGGGATATTCCTCACCCCCCAGGCATTCGACTAGTATGCCACAGCCAGTGGCGGATCCAAGATTTTTGTCCATTAGGGCTCCATTAAGGTAAACTAAAGGCGCTTAAAGTCACCCGACATGTTTCGGGAAACTTTTAAAGTTTTTTAGTTGATTTCAAGGGATTTTCTTAGTTTTTTTTTTGTCGATTTTGAGGTATTTTCTCAGTGTTTTTGTCGAATTGGAAGGATTTTCTTAGTATTTTTGTCGATTTCGAATAATTTTTTCGGTTTTTTTAATTGATTTCAAGAGACTTTTTTAGTGTTTTTGTCAATCGCCAGCAAGATAGGGTCTCTGGAAAAAATTTACTGGGAAACTAAGGCTAAATTCAGTATTTTTGATATTTTTTAGGCTGTATAATTTTTTCTTTTAACATTTCACTAGGGTCCTTCCCTCCCCACCCCCCCCCCTTTTGCAGCTGCATCCGGCCCTGGCTACAACCCTTAGTCTTGGTTAAGGGTTCAAACCTCACCAAAGGTAAAAATGACGAGTGAGTTTTTTTTATTTCATTTGCAGTATATAAATATTATTATATACTTAAAAAAAACTTAAAATGATAAAACTATCCTATATAAGAAGTTAATGGAACTGTTTTTCATCACAAACTTTTTAAGTCGGTTAATAAATATCATAGATTGCAGCTGAATATTGTTGGTGATTTGTATCACCAAATTTATTTAAGTGTAATGAAATTAATTTGTTTGATCAATGTAATCTTGATAAATATTGAACAAGTAAGGGTGGTGCGGAGTGCACACTTGTTGTTTGAGTTTATCTTGATTTAAATTAAACAGTTGTTTAGAGGCGAAGCCCCTAAAGGGGGTCGGGGGCAGCGCCCCCGGTAGCAGGGTCCAAGGGGGTGGCAACCCCTGGCTGGGGTCGACCAGGTCAGCTTGGAATTTTTTTATTTGGGTTAATATTGCTTCATAGAAAATGCATTAAAAATCTAAATTTATGTTTTTTAACCCGTTTTGGTCCCTGTCGGAAAACTGAAGGAAAACAGTTTTGGAACTGTTTTGGAGACGGTTTTAGTCTCTCGTTTTTTATCATTTTTATGGTACGAAAATTTCACAACGATACAATTTCTCATCGAATTTCTTACTGAATTTTATCCGATTGGATTTTCGATTGTACCATCAAAATAGTTCAATCTGAAAGTGTTCCACGACTTTCAGTAATCCAAATGATCAGAAACCAGATATTCTAACAAATACGAATAAAGACCAATAACAATTTCAATTTCAACAGAAAAATGTGACCCTGAAAAACCTATGAATATATTTATATTCATCATAAATTACACAAGAATACATCAATTCAACAACTTTTCCATCATATTTTTACATTTTTACTTTATTAGGTGTTTGTTTGAGCTTATAAAAACAACTTATTGGCTTATTTCGGTGTGACACCGGTAATAAGCTATTTTGAGTGTTTGGGTAAAACAACTTATCCGGTGCCAAACCGGTAATAAGTCATTTTTAAAGAAGTCAAAAATTTTATCAGATTTTCATAAGCACTTTTCCACACCGGTAATAAGTTATAAGTCAATAAGTTCATCCAAACACCCCTTAAAATCAAATCAGAAGCAGAGACTCATACAAGTACCGACCTCAAACCTCGCCGACGAACCTTTGACGGAGAATCCAATTCGTCGTCGACATACGCGGGGACCGCTTTTTCAAAAAAAACTTTTAATTCAGGGCAGTGACACGTCCTCACGTTTTTTTTAAAACTTGGCCCAAACCTCATCGCATTGAGGCCTGGGTAAATAATCAGTACGGACCAAGATTATTTTTATATTGTGATGTTATATAATATAGGTAAAAAAAATACAAAAAATATCGTTTTTATTGATGTGTTTTTATATTTTTACTAATATTTAATATTGTTCGATGTGTTTTTCGTATAATTTTACTGTTTTGAAAGATTTTTGAAGTCTTTTGTTTGATGTTGATATATTTTTAAGTTTTTTTTATGGATTTCAAAGGATTTTTTGTGTTTTTTTTTGTTGATTTTAAGGGTTTTTTCACGTTTTTTTTTGTTGATTTCAAGAGTTTTATTTGTGTTTTTTTGGTTGATTACGAGGTACAGTTATACCTTTAATTTCTGAATATTATAATACGGTGACACCTTCTAAAGTCTTTCATAAACATGGAATTTTTAACCTTTCGAAAGAAAAATAATACGGTGGCACGTGCCACCATATTCCTTTCGTTAGGTCCGTCCATGAAATAAGTGACAACATTGAATTTTATCGGTAATTGTCATGTAACTGTTTGATAAACGGCTCTTTAATTTAATTTTTGTATAATAACTACAAATATATCTAGAGTCATTTTTTAAAAAGTAATCCCAAATGTTTGAGTTTCTACCTCTTAAATAAGAGCATAAGAGTTATTTAAGTCATTTATTTAAAATTTTCTATTTTTCTGATTTTATTTATTATTTATAAAAATATGTTAAGGCGTTTAAAAAAACGTATCTAATTTTTGTTTAAATACCTTATTTTTTAATTTAACAATTTTTTTAATTTATTTAATCTTTGTTAAAATTACATGTGATTTAAAAAATGAAAAATAATTATTTAAATTAGACGTTGAAAAAGAAAAATAATGAAAACAAAATCACATATGATTTTATAGTAGAACACTTTTAATTTATATAAGATAACAAGTGATTCAAAACGTAATCCATAATTTACAAATATCATATGTGATGTTGTGGATAACTTACATTTGTTTTTTTATTTAAATTTACTATGATCAATATATATAATATATGATGTTTAGGGGACGAAAACTTCGATTATCACATGTGATTTCTGACAAAATTGTACAAGAACTTAAGTAAATAAAAAATAAATATTTTACTTGAAAAACTAAACCATGCATATTTCAAATGTCATAAAAAAATAAAAATAGAATTTAATAAAAATTTATTACAGCTAAAATCACGAAAATGATAAAAAGGAATCCCAAATAAGGTATTATTTAAATGTATTAACTAACTTTTATAAAAATAAATGAATTTTCATATATAATTCAGTACAATAAATCATAGATATGTTATTTTAAATGATTTTAAAAAGTTTTATTTAATGCGTGATTTAAATTAATTTTTGATTGAGATTTATATTCTTATTATATTATTTAGATATCATTTTTCTACCTCTATCAAAACTAAAAATCTTCAAAAAAATATTGCATTCAAATTCATGATTCTTCTTCCATTATATTACTTAAATATTCTATATATTTAATAAATTATTATTTTTTTCAATTAAATATTTAACTATAAAAAAATTATTGTTAAAATATAATAAAAAAATATTTTTCTTTAATTGTAATCATTTTTGAAGATTTTTCCTCTGACTTTCTTGTTTTTGGAGAAATCAAAATCCTCAATTTCTCATTTTTTGAGAATCTATTGAAGACACTCTTAGAGTCGACGGATTCCCCAAAATTTATTCAAAATAGAGAACCAACAATCAAACTTAAAAAAATTACATTGGTTGTATCAATTTTGGAGAATTAAACATTGATTATAATATTAAAATAATTTCATATTTTAGACAGTCCAACATTGATTATAATTTTAAAAAAATTATATTCATATCCAACAAATTTCCTAGTTTGGAGAATCCAACATTGATTATAATATTAAAATATTTTATTCATATATTAAAATATTATTTTTTCAGTAAATATTTTTGTTCTGAATTTTCTATTGGTTGTCTCAATTGTTAATCATTTTTGGGATGTGTTCCATATTTGAAAAAAAAAACTTTTCTCTCTCCTATTTTTTTCTTCATTTTGAAGATAGTTTTGAGAGAGTTGCTGAGCAAACTATTTGCTCAAAATCCTTATTTTCTCAATTTTCTTCATTTTAAAGAAGTTTTTGGAGATGAGGTGTTTGGTTTGATGAAATGATTTTAAGAGATTTAGATTTTATGAAAATATTTGGTATTGGAGGAATTTTAATTTTGAAAGATTTTAGAATATTTGATATTTTTGGTTTATAAAATTTGGAATGAAATTAAAATTTATTCTTGATTAATAATTTGTAAAACCAAAATATAAATAATAATAAAAATAATTAAATTATCTTTTTAATAGTCAATTACTAAAAAACAAATGTTTTTAATATATTTTAAAACATTATTGTATACTAATCCAGAATGGGTTCGAGGAAAAGAATCCCCCAATCAGTTGGAAAATCCGTTGGATCTTATTTAGTAAAAAACAATAAAAAATTGTATTTTAATATAAAAATTACCATAAATCATCATTAAATTAATTACCATTATTGAAAAATCAATTATATTTCTCGTATAATAATAAAGACATAAAATATATACACATCACTTTTAAAAACAAGTGATATGTTTTATGTGATACTATTCTCAAAATGCACATCACAGTTTTAGTGACTAATAGGGAATGTTTGGATGGGCTTATCAAAACAACTTATTAACTTATATTCGTGTGGAACCATTGAAAAACAAATTTTAGTGTTTAGACGGGAGAAAAAAAAGAGCTTATACCGGTTCCCCACCGGTGAAAAGGAGATTTTCATAAGTCAGAATATTGTGACTTATTAGAAATGGCTTACGACTGATATGAATCCATTTTACCCAATTACCCTTTTCTAACCAAAAATACATGTATAAACACTTATTTGCCAAACACTAAAAAAACAACTTATTGACTTATTCCGGTGTGGAACCGCCATAAGTTAATCCAAACATTTTTTTTAAAACACTATTAGAAAATTGAGTATTTTCAACGAAAAATGTCGTTGAAAATTTTCTACAAATTTTAGATGATTATTGACAGAACATAAATTTTACGAATTTTCAACGAATTTTCGTTAAAAATCTCTCACAAACATATACGCATTTTCAAGCAAAAAAAAATTCAACAGAATGTCTCGTCAAAAAGTTTTTGGTTGAAAATAAATTTTGTGAGAGATTTTCAACGGAAATCCGTAGAAAATTTATGTTTTGTCAATAATTCTTTTAAAATTCATAAAAAAATTTCAACGACATTTTCCGTTATAGGTTGTATATTTTCCGTTATAGGTTGTATTAAATAAGTCCATCCAAAGATTCAACTCATTCTTTAACCAAAAAGAAGATATCTCAACCCCAGGTCTAAAATTTAGAATGTATTAAGAAACAATAAAACACTTCTCTTATTTTATATTTAACTGAGATTCACAATCAAGCAACAATGTCTAAGAATACAAGGATATTTTCATCCAAATTAAAATCTATCTGAATGTCGATATACAAACATATCGGCATTTTTTTTAGCAGAAATAACATCTTCTCTGAAATGTCGACACTGCCTTGTTAACCTTCACACAAGTCTGACTTTTTTGCTCCCAATATCGTGCGTGAAATTATTCAGAAAAACGTTGAATTCTGCATACGGAAGCAATACAATAAGTAACAGGATCATGAGGCGGTGTGACAAAACTTAAATACGCAGATGCATATATACACATACAAGGGCAGATCTAGCTTTAGAAAAAGGGGGGGGGGGGTCCCATCCCCCCAGTGAAATGTAATAAAAAAAGTTATAGGCTAAAAAATATTGTATTTAGGTTTGATTCCCCCTAGTGAAAAAATTCAAAGGACCCCATCTTACCGGCGATTAACAAAAACACTGAAAAACTCTCTTGAAATCAATAAAAAGCCAAAAAAATCTTTCGAAATCGATAAAAATACTAAGAAAATCCTTCAAAATCGACAAAAACAATAAGAAAATGTCTTGAAATCAACTAAAAAACTTAAAATTTTTCCGAAACACGTCGGGTGATTTTACACGCCTTTAGTCTATTTTAATGGGACCCCGACGGATAAAAATCATGGATCCACCACTGTACACATATATACATGTATCTAGGTATACATGTTAAAACTCAAAGACTCTTTAATGATCTTACTAGAAATATACAAAATATGAAAAATTGTAGCATGACAAAAGTAGGCAGTTATAATTAGTAATTAAGATAAAGATATCTCCTGGGGTCGGATCCAATGCCAATTGCCGAACAAATGAAAGTGTTTCGACCGGTTGGAATTCTTGTGTGAAGATCACTGTGAACCATTCAATCTGCATTGTATAAACCCCTCCAGATTGATATAAGAAACCTTGCACGCATGATGGTCGATAGGATGCCAAATATACGCATGTAGGGAAAAGTCATTCCAATATATATATATATATATATAGCAGCTCTGTGAATGACTTCATAAACCGCTTCATTAATAGCTTTCACGAACAAACGAGAACTAGACCGATTTGAATACACGTTATAGTTGGATTCAAAGTGAAGAAATTTATTTGGATCTAACCATCTACAATAGTTATCGCCAAAAATTGAAACAAACAAACAATCTTTCATTCTTTGCTTGTCGAGCCTTAGTACTTGTTAGGGCTCCATAGTTAATACTAGGTCACCAAAGTAGTTATTCAACTTTTGCCAAAACCAAATCTCATACACTAAATTATTTTTCCATAAATATTTCTACAAAAATCATCCCCATACTAGGATAAAGCGATTAAAGTATCTAACAGTTTAAGAAAACGGAGAAAGATTTATGGAGAACCAATTTAGTGTTGGAGATTTGGTTTGGGCAAAAGTCAAACGTCACCCCAGTGGCCTAGCCTTATTTACCACGAAGCCCTAACAAGTCCTGAGACTCGACAAGCAAAGAAGGACGATTGATGGCTTGTTTCATTTTTTGGCGATATCTCTTACAGATGGTTACATCCAAAGAAACCTTCTTCCTTTTGAATCATCTATACATCGTATTCAAATCGATCTAGCTCCGATTTATTTCGTGAAAACCATTACAGATAACCAAATCTACCCGAATAGCATATCTACTGCAACCAAATTGAATAAAAAACAATCAGAACAGAATATTTATATATATATATATACATACATATACATCCTTGTAGAACAAAACACATTACAATTTGTTGAATGCTAAATTTGGTTAGCATTTTTCACCATTTATTGTTCTCGACTAATAATATAAACATATATAAAAATGAAAATCCAAACAAAATAGAGAGGATTACTTGATAACATATAAAGATTTTTGACGTTAGAAAATTTGATAAAACCATCCTATGAGAAGTTAAACGGAACTGTTTTTCATCAAAAACTTTTTACGCCTGTTAGTATCATAATTACAGCCAGATACCAATAAGAGCACTATCCACATCCTAAGTCGATAATTCCAACAGAAAAATTAAACTCTGAAAAACGTATGAATATATTATATTCATTATGAATAACAGAAGAAAACATCAATTATAGCCATGAAACCCTCAACAGATTAGACAAATCACAGAGCTGAAAACTCACCGACGGAACTTTGACGAAGAAATCGGATTCATCGCCGTACGACCAAAGGCGTAGGCAAAGGGGGTCTTTTTATAAGCTAAGAGAACGCCCCCTTTTATGCCCCAGCAGCTGTGACACGTCCTAAACCCTACGTCAAACTGGGCCCAATCCCGTCACAATTACTTGGCCCAAATCCCAATAAGATAGCTAATTCTATTTCTATTTTTAGTATTTGTTTGTTGTTTTTTAAAATGACAAAAGAAAAACAATGGTCAATGGAAGCAAAAACAATATAGAATACAATAGAAACATAACAAGTTTATTAGTTTAAAGGTGTTTGTTAAATTGTTAAAGCATGAAAGTAATTAAGTAGATAGATATAAAAATAGCCAATAGCTTTGAACATTGTTACCAAAATAAAATAACTTAACGAGTATTATTAGTAAATGACAAAAGACTAATTACTTTTACATATTTTTGCTCTCCAAATCAGACCAAGTTGGTCTAGTAAATCTTGGGTTTGGGAAGGTAAGATTTATACAAACCTAACATTTACGTCAAAAGATAAAACGACTGTGTCTGTAAAGACCCTCAACTTAATGCAAATATTTGATCATAGATGAATAAGGAACAAGTAATGGATCAAGACGAACACAAAATGATAAAAGTAAAGAAGAAATGAAGGTAAGACATAATAAACACACACAATAGGAAGCCGGAAAACATGGACTGACCTTGAATTCTATATTTGTTCTAGGCCATGAAAGCCTTGAATTTTGATCAAAAAGATAAAAGATAAACGGATCCCAACCCATCAGGTCATAATCTATAGCTATTAATTGGTCTTTGTTCCTATTTAGTTGTAGTTTATGACTTTATGATATTTATTAACCGACTTAATAAGTTTGTAATGAAAAACATTTCCAATATATAGCTTCTTATATAGGATAGGATGCTTTTATCCTTTTAAGTTTCTAACATCAAAAAGCTTTATTTTCTGTCAATTAATGCTCTATATTTTGTTTGGATTTTTTTTATATGTGTTTGTATTATTAGTTGAGAACAATAAATGGTGAAAAATACTAACCAAATGTTGCATTTATGTTTTGTTGTATAGGGATGTAATTATATTTGCTACACTGATTCTTTCCTTTTCAACTTGGTTTCGGTAGATATATTATATAGGTAGATTTAGTCCCTTGCATGGTTTTCATGCTTTCATGAAATAAACAGCAACTAGATCGATTTGAATACAAAACATATGTAATTCAAAATGGAGGAGTTTCTTTTTGGATCTAACCCTTTATAGGAGTTTATCGTCAAATAATGAATCAAATACACAATCTTCCTTCTTTACTTATCGGGCATGAGTACTTGTTAGAGCTTCATAGATAATGCTAGGCCACCAAGAGTCCAAGACTGCCTAACCAAATCTCTGATGTTAAATTAGTTCTCCATAATGGCTTGACATATGATGAATGTTTACTTATATGTTGCAATTTTAAGATGTTAGAAATTGATTCAATGAGTTTGTACATGAAACTTAAGTGAGGAGCTTTGAATTGTAAAGTTTATGATTGTAGATTTGTAGAAGTAATTTAGGGTGTGTGGTGAAATCAATAAATGCCTGGTTTGAGTAATCGAGGGTTCGTTTTTGGAGGTACATTGAAGGAATTAGTATTGTTCAATCTTTCCTAGCTAGTTTGAGTAATCGGAGGGTGAAATATTTCATCCAAAAGACTTATCTCACCAATCCTTGACAAGTCAATGATAGGTATGCATATGTCCCATTACCCCATAGTACCCGTTGGGTAGTGAGGTGGGGTGGGGTGGGGGAGGGGGGATGGACCTCATTAAAAAATGAATAGATAAATTTTACAAGGTTAAAATTAAAAAAATTACAACTTTTTATTTCTATCCCCCGAGTAATATTTTGCAAGGGACCTCACAACCTTAGAAATCAATAAAAAAATGTTTTTTTTGAAATCAATCAAAAACTAAAAATATCTTGAAATCAATAAAAAAATCGAAAAAGTTTTTCAAAATCGATAAAAACACTAGAAAAAACCCTCGAAATCAACCAAAAAAAACTTTAAAAATCTTTTGAAATGGTGTAATTAGGTTTAATTAAAACACGTCCGACAATTTTGTAGACATTTAGTCTACCTTAAAAGGGCCCTCACTAGACAAATATTCTAGATCCGCTACTGCGATATGATATATATCCTCTGACTATTATCCTCTACTTTTATTCTTTGATCTCCAAAAGCATTAGTTCTCAAGTTACAAGAAGACTTTTGGTTAATTGGTAATTGGATCTCATTTAACAATTAAAGTAATTGTCTTCATTGTTATGAGAATTCAGTTATTTATGGATATTTTGATACTATGCTCTGTGTTATTGACTTTTTTTTTTGACAACCCAACCCTTCCCTCATTGGGCCGTCGTTGGTGTATTTCGCAGATCCCTCTGACGCCGAAATCTCGGGTCAGAAAAAAGCCTAATGTCAAACACCAAAATAAAAACCAAAAAACATCTTAAAGGTAAAGTAGATGTTGCAGACAGCGATGGCAACAGGAGGAAACTCCCATGACACCCCCCCATGATCTTGTTACTTCCTATAGTGCTTCTGTATGCAGAATTCAACGTTTTTTTGATGAAATTCAAGCATGATATTGGCTGCAAAAAGGTGAGACTCGTGTGAATGTTAACCAAAGAAGCGTAAACATTTTTGAGAAGGTGTTACATCTGCTCAACAAATGCAACCAGATTGTACTAGAATCGAAGGGTTTGTAGGTATGGTTCAAGCATGTATAATTGCTCATTGGCATTTGGATTTAAATTTGGATAAAAATATCTTTCTAGTCTAGATATTGTTGATTGATGGTGAACTTGAGTTAAATTTGAAATAAGATTATTGTTGGTGTCATGTGGTAGAACCTTACATAGACTTGGAACTTGGTAAGTTAAAAAAAGTTCTTTTTTTTGGAATGAGCAGTGTAAACGATTCGAGCTTTTAACGAGTTAGCCGAGTTAGAGCTCAATTATCTTGAACTCGAGCTTAGTAATTATCGAGCTCGAGTCGATATTGAACACAAAATAAAGCCCGATTAACTTAATGAGTTGAGTTCCATAACACCAATGTTTGACTCGCCTCATTGGAAAGCTCGATTAAACTTTACTAGGCGAGTTGTACTTGGAAAGAGTTACTCAACTCCAACAACTTCTCCATTTTTTATATCTTGACTGATTCCCGACGGGTTTGGAAAACTATTAGATACCTATTAAGTTAAAAACAATAAAAATAATTTGTAATAAAATAAAAATTACAATGAATCATTAAATTAGTTACCAATATTTGAAAATTAAATACATTTCTTATATAATAATAAGGAAATAAATATATGCATACATATGTACACTTAGTTTTAAAACAAAAGTGCAATCTGGGTTGGATTAGGAGCCAACAATGTCATCCCTGACCCCGCCTTATTACTCGCCAAAGCAGGAATCCGAGTCCTGTCAGGAGGGTCGTGGGTAAAATTTACATCCCTAGGTATGTTATTAAAATACAAATCAAATAATTTGTACAAACCGTACAAACTCCATGGTTTCATTGTTTTTGAATAATTTTTTTTTCATAAAAGTGTTTCATATAATTCTTTTTTTCATGAAATTATTTCATACATTTTTGTTTCAATATAAAAATGAAATTGTTTCATGTATTTCTCATTTTGATGAATCTTGTTTCATATATTTTGGTTAATCAACCATCATATGTTCTTAATGAAATTTTTTCATATATTATTGACTAATCAACCCTTATAATTAAGTGGAAAAAATTGTTTGGTTTGTATTTGAAAAAAATCTAAGATAAATGATTGGTTGAATGGAGTTTGTACGGTTTATATAAAATGTTTGGTTTGTATTTGAAATCTCCACTGCATATGTACACTAAATTTTAAAAACAAAAGTGTAATCAGGGTTGGATTAGGAGCCGACAAATCAAGGAATCCAAGTCCCGTCAGGAGGGTCGTAGGTAAAATTTACATCCCTAGGTATGTCATTAAAAATGTCAGATTGAACCAAATAGAGATGAACTTTTTTCAAATTTGTCTAAGATCAACCGGTACTATTATCAATCAAATCAAAAACGAATTCACAACCAAGTATTTCATGTGATTCTTATGCTATGCTTAGTAAACTGGGGGATAAGTTAGTTGGTGGCTGATAAGCTAGCCGGTAGCGGATAAGTTAGTTGGTGAAAAAAATCACGTTTAGCAAAATTGGTTTATAAGAATGTAAAATGACCAGAAAACGCATATTGGTATTTATTATTTAATCAATTATAATATTTTAAAATATAAATAAGAACAAATCTTTAATAATATAATATATTAATTAATACAAATAAGGGTAGAAAAAATTAAAAAATATAATATATTGATTAAAATGAATTTCAAATAGATTATATATATATATATATATATATATATATATATTAAAAACAAATCTCTAATAATATAATATATTAATTAATACAAACAAGATGGTAGAAAATTCAAAAATATAATACATTGATTAAAAGAATTTCAAATAGATTATTTATACTAGAAGGATACTCGCGCAATGCAGCGAGATCCATCTTAATTTTAATGTTTTATTTTATTTTTTGTCTCTATCGATGTTATAAATATGATTTTATTAGTTTTGAAAAAACAAAGATTTTATTTTTGTGTGCTTTCTCGACCAATGTATTTATATTTATAAGGAAGGGAATAGATAATCAATATCAATTAAAATCAAAATAATTTAAGAATAGATATGTGTTTAAAAGTATAGAAGATAATCAATAATTCAATATCAATTACTTAATTAGAAAATTAAACATATCTGCTGGGATTTAGTTAAAAAAAGAATGATTCTGGCCCCAAAAATGAAGGCGACCGCCTACAATTGTTTTTAAGAGATTTTTAGTAATTGGCATTAAACAGTAGTACGTATGGCTTAAAATGTTGTTTTTAAGAGTTTTTTGCCAAATGCTTTATAATATAGTATAGATATAGATTACAACATTTGGATTTGTTAAAACAAATTTTAAAAAAATCTATTATTTATGATTTTAAAAAAACCATTACATATAATATGAATTTCAAATAGATTATCATAATTAATTATTAATTAGTTTTCAATTTATATTAATTAATATCAGTAACATTTAATATTTATTAATATTATTTATAATTAATAGTAATAAATAAAAAATTATATTAATGAAGGTTATAATTGAAAAAAATGACAATAAGCTTCCAAAACGTCACTCCAAACAGCGTTTCAATACGCTAACTTATAAGCACCAAACATGCACCCTGAAAATAAGCTAGCTCATTTTTACGGAAGATAGCCTTATTCTTCAAAAGTACATCACAATTTGAGTGACTAACAAATCCAAGTCTTCTTTAACCAAACCAAAGAGAAGATATCTCACACAAAAAAGGGTCAAAATTTTAAAATGTATATTAAGAAACAGGAAATATGTAATGATGTATGCAAACATTACCAACAACTTCAAGTCTTTGTAACATTAAAAGGGTTATTTCAAATTTAACAGAGGTACAACATCAATCAACAAGGATATTTTCATCCAAATATAAATCTGGATGCTGATAAGCAAAGATGTCTGAATCATGTCTAGAAACCCTTCGATTCCAGTACAATGTGGCTGCATTTGTTCAGCAGATATAACATTTTTTCAGAAATGTCTACGCTGCCTTGGTTAACCTTCACACGACTCTCACCTTTTTGCTTCCAATATCGTGTGTGAATTTCATCAGAAATACGTTGAATTCTGCACACAGACGCACTACGGGATGCAACAGGATCATGAGGGGGTGTGACGGCAGTTTCCTCCTGTTGCAGATCACTGCCTGCATTCGATACCGAGGGTTCTTTAAAGGGACTTGGAGAACTTTGTATTTTATCTTCACTGGCTGAAGTGAAATCCAGCTTTTTTTCCACCTCAAACTTGGGCTGTCTCTTCTTCTGAGGATCATGATCTTGAAAACTTGTGGTGTTAGAATCATAACGTCCGTATCTTTTCACTTTGCTTTTCGCTTTTCCAACATCCACTTTATCTTTCAGGCATGCAAGGGGTTTTTCGGTTTTATTTTGCCTTTTGCCTCTAGGCTTTTTCTGACCCGGGATTTCGGCCTCAGGGGGATCTGTGAAGTACACCAATAACCCAATGAGGGAATAGTTAGGTGATTAAGACATGTAAAAGCTCCGGGTGTGTAAAACCTTGAGGATGTTTTGTATGAGAGATTAAAGTTGTTTCAACAAAACTCTTTCCTTTTAAGTGCATAATATTTATATATGACAAATGCAACAAATAAACTCACACGCTCTTTTCACTTTTGGTAAGGTTTCAAACCTTGACTTCCAGGGAAGTCAAAGGCTCAAATATCGCTAGCCCAAAGGCCCTTGTAATACTAATTGTAATAACAGTATCTTCTGGTATTTATACAACGTTTTCACCAAGCTGCTAAATGACTCATTATGCCTAAAAAGTTAGTAGCCAATCCATGCCAACTATCCACAATATTGATCACCAAGAATGCAACAGATTAAATTTGAAGAGTTCCTACTACTATGATGGAAGTAATGCAGCTCTGACCGTTGGTATTAGTACATGTAGCCACTGAAAATGGTCAAATTAGTAACATGTATATATACACCATCTTCTTCTATTATCCTCTGTAGTAAAACAAGAGAAAACCTTTGACTTTTGACTGTCAAATGAGATCCATTTACCAATCAAACAAAAGGCTTCTTGTAACTTCAGAACTAGTAAAGGGATTTTTTAGATCAAAAAATAAAAAATATCTATATCAATCTTGAATTTTAAAATGTACCAAAAAAACAAAACGAGCCCAGTATATCCCACGCAGAGGTGTGGTTGGGGGGATGAGATGTATGCATACATGTCCTCTACCCCAAAAAACAGAGAGTGGTTGCTTTTGTGAGGACCCCTATTTATGAAAAGTGTGAGTGGTTCAATTTGCTTTGTGTATACATATATATATATATATGTGTATATATAGATTCAAGCAAATAGATCTATTCAATTAACAAAAGATTGAAATGTTTGTTAATTTAGTCAAAGCCTACATAAATAACTGGAAATGTAGAAGCAATGCAAGTGAAATAGATAGCAATCAAGTGGAATAAAGTAAATGAGAAAATTAGGAACTCCATCTAAATATTAAGCTAATTTATATCTAAGTTCTAGATTATCTTCTTGACAAATCTACTTAAATATGCAGATGCATCAGCATCTATAGACACATATATACATAAATACATCTTATAACTCAAAGACTCTTTAATGATCATACTAGAAATATAAAAATATGAAAATCTGTAGCATGACTGAAATAGACAGTTAATTAGTAATGATACCTTGAAATAAAGATATCTCCTGGTTGTTTGATGCCACAATTGGATCTCTACTAGGCCTTATAGGAGTGACCCCAAATGCAAGAAAGTAAGGTTCATCAACCTCTGCATATGTTGCTTTGCGAAAAGCAAGAGCTCGAGCAACTTCCTTTGAAGAGTTGATATCTTGAGGAACACTGGTAGGATCCAGTGCCAATTGTTGAACAAATGAAAGTGTTTCAACTGGTTGGAATTCTTGTCTGAACTGTTCAATCTGCTGCACTGTATAAACCCCTCCTGCTTGATATCCATCCAAATCAACTTCTAACAAACCTTCCACACGTGATGGTCGATAGGATGCAAAAGATACGCAGGGACAAGTCATTCCTATAGCAGCTCTGTGGATGACCTCATAAACAGCTTCATTAATAGCTTTCACGAACAAAAGTGAACTATACCGATTTGAATACATGCTATAGTTGGATTCAAACTGAAGTAGTTTCTTTGGATCCAACCATCTATAGCAGTTATCACCAAAAAAAGACACAAGCACACAACCTTTCTTCTTCGCTTGTCTAGCCTTAGGACTTGTTAGGGCTTCGTCGTAAATAAGGCCCGGCCACCAAGGGTGGCGATCGGCTTTTGCCCAAACTAAATCTCCAATACTAAATCGTTTCTCCATAAATCTCTCCGTTTTGTCAATTTGTTAGATACTCTCTTTTCTCTCAATACGTGAAGCACTTTGATCGCCGCCGCACCAAAAAGATGATCGGCCTTGATATTTCTGCCTCTAGGTCTTACCCTCCACTTACCCGTCTATATTTTTAAAACCCCCTATTCACATCTTATACCCGGTACCAAACAACACGAGGCATTGTCTAAAAAGATTCTCTTACCCAAGTGCCAACTCATCACGCGTCACTACGTCCAATCCTAGAATGACACGTTGCACCAAGGATCCTTGACTTGTCAAGGATAAGAGAAAGAAGTCTTTGGGTGAAATATTTCACCCTCGATTAATCAAACTAGGAAATATCAAACAATACTAATTCCTCCGGTAAAACAAACCCCCGATTACTAAAACTAGGCATTTATTGATTTCACCACACACACGAAATTACTAATACAAATGTATAAGTTCATTGAATCAACTTCTGACATCTTAAATCACCACACATAACCAAACATTCATCCTATGTCAAGCCATTATTGAGAGAAAAGAAAGGTTTAAAATCATTGATCCTCATATTAGGTGAAATCGATCAAAGTATCTGATGAGGAACGGAGTTAAAGATTTATGGAGGGTCAATTTTAATGTTGAGGATTTGGTTTGGGCAAAAGCAGATCAACGCCCTTGGTGGCCTATCCTTATTTACCATGGAGCCCTAACAGGTACTAATGTCCGACAAGCAAAAAAGAAAGATTGTGTGTTTGTTTGATTTTTTGACGATAACTCCTACAAATAGTTATGAGATCCAAAAAAGTCCAAATTAAATCACATATACTTTGTATTCAAATCGATCTAGTTCCCATTTATTTCGTGAAAACCATTACAGAGAACCAAATCTACCCGGATAGTATATCTATTGAAACCAAGTTGAAAAGGGAACAATCAGAACAACAAATATATTTTTAATCCTTATACAACAAAACACATTACAATTTGTTGGATGCTAGATTTGGTTGAATTCCGACGTCCAAATCCGTCGGAAATCCTGTTGGAAACCCTGTTTTTCTGACGGATTTAGCCATCGGAATAGGCTATTTGTTTAGTAGTGTAATCAATATAATATATGATATTTTGGGGAAGAAAAGATAGATTAATTGTGGATACATTTCATTTCTGACAAAAGTTGTAGAGAAACTTAAATAAATTATTTCAATAAAAATAAATATTTTATATGATCATAAACTATAACACACTTATTTTAAATGTCATAAAAAATAAAAGAAATTAGTAATACTTAATAAGTCACAAAACTGTAAAAAAAATCTTATATAAATACCTTATTAAATGCATTAAATAACCCCTATAAAAATAAATGAATTTTTATATGTGAATCACATACAATAATTAATCATACATAGGCCATTTTAAATTATTTTTAAAAAGTTCATTTAATGCATTACTTAAATAAATTATTGACTGAGATTCATCTTTTTAGAGCATCTAAAGTGGTGCAGTAAAGGTTGTTTATAAAATCATTAACAAAGTAAGACTCTAATATAGAGGTTTTTTTACAAAATCTCAATTTTCTTGTTTTTAATTTTATAAAATATAATTTTATTTGTAGATTATTGTATAAGTTTAACACAAGTACATATCATAAAAGTATTAAAAAAAATCAAATATAATTTTTTAGTTTTACATTTTTTATAATTAATATTTATATTTTGTTAATATATTTGAAAAACAATTAAAACATAAACATAATTTTATACTATAATTAAAAAATTTGCAAAATTACAAAAATATTAATTTTTATAAAAAGTAACTCTAAATAACGAATAAAAAAGTAGATCATTCATAGACTCAATTCGAATCGGATTTAATAATATAATTAACTAATTAAAAAAGTTGTATAAAACCTTACATGAAACAAAAAATAGAACATAAATAAAAATTATTTTATAAAAATTATTTTATAATTTTTGTATTAATTTTAACTTATATGTTTTATAGATTTATTAAATAATATGAATTAAATTACCTTTTTTTAGTCAATTAGTATAAAAAAACAAATATTTTTAACATATTTTAAAACATTATTATACATAAATCCATAAAATCCTGTCGGATTTCAAAATCTTACGTTTGAGGTATTTCAATGAAATCCTAGGATTTCAAATCCAGGAAACCTTTCATTCCAAACAAGAGATTGGAATGGAATTCATTCCAAATCTTTCCAAATATAATCATTCATTCATTTGCTACAAATCAAACCAACCTAATAGGGTGTTCATTATAAATCTCAACTAATCCCTGGTAGGTTGGGAAACTCCTTAGGTACCTGAATAGTAAAAAACAATAAAAAACCATTGTATTTTAAAATATAATTTACATTAAATCATCGTTAAATCAATTACCATCCTTCCCCGAGCCCAAAAGGTGCCCTTTTTGTAACTCGGCTCCCGAAACCGAAGATCATATCTTCGTGGATTGCAATATCGCTAAAAGCATAGTAAAGGAAATCGGAAATTGGTGGAAGATTCCCTCTCCGGGCAATACGGTAGCCTCTCTTCTGTTCTGGGGCGAGTCCAACAATTTCTCGGGAGTTAAACTTCATTTGTTCAAGGCGGTAATTCTCACATAATTATGGTATTTGTGGCAAGCTAGGAATGACTTGGTTCACAACAAGAATCATGAGACCATCCCCAAGTTATTTTATCTTATCTAAGGCTCCTCCTACTTCTGGATTAGCTCGCGGAAGAAACTTAATGCCTCGTTTAATAGGGTTGACTGGTGTAATGTGTAATAGTGTTTTTCCTCTCCCTGTTTTGTTTGTTGGTTGTTTCCTGTTTTGTTTCTTGTTTTGTTTCCTAGCCCCTCGCTAGTTTCGTGTTAATAAATTCTGCTGCCGTTCAAAAAAAAAATCAATTACCATCGTTCCATCGTTGAAAAGTCAAATATATTTCTCTTATACATATTACTTTTGAAAACAAGTAAAATCTTTTAATCCTAATAATTCTCAATATGCACATCACAATTTTAGTTACTAACATTAACTCTTCTTTCTTCAAAAAGAAAACATTCAACTCTCTTCTTTAACCAAACAAAACCAAAAGGAAGATATCTCACCCCAAAACACAGGTCTAAAATTTAGAAGGTATACATACCTTACCACCTCTGCCAAATGACACAAACACTTCCCTTTTTCTAAATTTAACTGAGCTTTACAATCAAGCAACAATGTCTAGGCTACAAGGATATTTTTATCCAAATTAAAAACTAAATGCCGATGTGCAAATATGTCAGCAATTTTTTAGCACAACTAACATCTTCTCAGAAATGTCCACACTGCCTTGGTTAACCTTCACAGGAGTCGACCTTTTTGCGGTCAATATTGTGCATGAATTTATTCAACGTTGAATTCTGCACAAGGAAACAACACGAAAACACGAGAACTCGAGAAGTAACATGTAAACCCCTCTTAGGCAACATTTTGCATTTGTTGCCTAAGTCGCATTTTGAGGTAGTGTGGATCATGAAGGGGTGTGACAAATCTACTTAAATACGCAGATGTAACAGCATATATAGACACAAATATACATAAATACTTGTATCTAGATATACATGTTCAAAGTCAAAAGACTTCTAATGATCTTACCAGACGTATAAAAATATGAAAAATTATACCATGAATGAAATTGAGATATCTCCTCGTTAATTTGACCACAACGAGATCTCCAAAGCATTATAGGAGTCACCTCAAATGCAAGAAAGTATAGAGTGATGTACAGCCAAATCAATTATAACAAACCTTCCACACGTGATGGTCGATAGGATGACCTCATAAACCGCTTCATTAATAGCATTCACGAACAAACCAGAACTAGACCGATTTGAATAAATGTTTTAGTTGGATTCAAACTAAAGAAATTTATTTTGATCTAACAATCTACAGGAGTTGTCGCCAAGTAATCAAACAAGCACACAATCTTCCTTCTTTACCTTGTCGGGTTTGGTTTGGGATTCTTGGTAAATAAGAAGACCACCAATTTAATTTTGGAGATTTGGTTTGGAGAAAACCCAATCGCCACCCTTGTTGGCCTAGGATTATTTACCAAGAAGCCCTTACAAGTACCGAATAACTGAAACCCGACAAGCAAAGAAGAAAGATTGTGTACTTGTTTCTTTTTTTGGCGATAAATCCTATAGATGGTTAGATCTGAAAAAACTCCTTCATTTTGAATCATCTAATACATTGTATTCAAATCGGTCTAGCTCCAATTTATTTCGTGAAAACCATTACAGAGAACCAAATCTACCCGGATAGTATATCTACAGAAACAAGTCAAACAGGAAACAATCAGAACATCAAATATATGATTACATCCTTATACATCAAAACACGTTACAATTTGTTGAATTCTAAATTTGGTTAGCATTTTTCACCGTTTATTGATCTCAACTAATAATATAAACATATATACAAATGAAAATCCAAACAAAATATAGGGAATTACTTGAAAACAACAAAGATTTTTGACGTTAGAAACTTGGATAAAACCATTAACCATCCTATATATATGAAGTTAACGGAACTGTTTTTCATCACGAACAGAGACCATTAAGTAGATAATTCCGAAAAAAAAAAATTAAACCCTGAAAAATCTAATGAAACCCTCAACTTCTTTTTCATCATATTTTACTTAATTTCAGTATGAAAATCAGATTAGAATTAGACTCAGAGACTCATAAAATCACAGACCTGAAAACCTCGGCGACGCAACTTTGACGGAAAAATCGGGATTCATCGCCGTAAGAGAGAGAGAGAGAGAGAGAGAGAGAGCCCGTTCCTTTCATTTCAGAACCGAGAAAACCCCCTTTTATGCCCAAACTGTGACACGTCCTAACCCTAACCCTAACTCTAACCCTAACCCTAAGTCAAACTTGGCCCAAATCCAGTTACATGTACTTGCCCCAAATCCCAATCACATAACTAATTCATTTTTTAGCATTTGTTTGTCTTTTTCTAAATAATAAAAAACAACAATAATCAATAGATGCAAAAACGATCGAGAATACAATAAAAAGATAACGAATTCATTAGTTAAATTGTTAAAGCATGAAAATAATTAAGAAAATAGACATAAAAATACTAATAGCTTTGAACATTGTTGCCAAATAAAGAAAAACCTAGAGTAGTATTAAATGACAAAAAAAACTACTTTTATTTTTACTTATTTTTTTCTCTTCCAAATTAGACCAAGCTGATGTAGTAAATCTCATCTGAAAAAATGGTTTACTTAGTAAATCTCATATAAAAGGTAAAACAACCGTTTCCGTAAAGATCCCATACTTATGCTAATGTTTGATCAAACATGAATAAGGAGCAAGTACATAGCACATGACGAACACAAAATGACAAAAATAAAAAATAAATGAAGGTAAGACAAAAACACAAGCCGAAAAACATGGACCGGCCTTGGACCCTTTTTTTGGTCTAAGTCATGAACAAGGATTGGCCTTAAATTTTATAAATAAAATAAAAAACATAAACAGGTCCAGACCGTCACGCCATCACCGGTCCAACAGCTCTTATTGGTCTTTGTTCCTATTTAATTTATGATATTTATTGATCGACTAAAAAGTTTGTAATGAAAAACATTTTCAACAGGTTCGGATGGTTTTATCCTTCTAAGTTTCTAACATCAAAAACCTTTATTTTCTATCAATTTTAATGCTCTATATTTGGTTAGGATTTTAGTATATGTGTTTGTATTACTAGTACAGAACAATAAATGGTGAAAAATTCTAACCAAATGTTGCATATATGGTTTGTTGTGTAAGGATGTAAATATATTTGCTACTCTTATTGTTTTCTTTTCGACTTGGTTTGTAGTAGATATGTTATCTGGGTGGATTTGGTTCCTTCTAATGGTTTTCACGAAATAAATGGGAACGACCAGATCGATTTGAATACAAAGCATGGTAAATAATGCTATGCCACTAAGGGTGCCTACCAACTTTTGTCAAAACCAAATATCTGATATTAAATTAGTTCTCCATAATGGCTTGACATGGGATGAATGTTTACTTATGTGTTGCAATTTTAAAATGTTTGAAGTTGATTCATTGAACTTATATAGGAGACTTAAGTTAGGAGCTTTGAATTGTAAAGTTTATGATTGTAGATTTCACCCAAAGACTTCTCTCTCTGGCCCTTGACAAGTCAAGGACCCTTGGTGCAACGTGTCACTCTATCTTTTGGGCCTATTGACTCGGGATGAGTTGGCAATTGGTTAAGACAATGTGTTGTTTGGTATCAGGTATAAAGTGTGAAATGTGGGTGTTTTAAAAATATAGACGGGTTGAGTGGATAATGAGACCTAGAGGTAGCTACTCACCTTTTTGATTCAGCAGCGATCAAAGGGCGCTCTTCGTGCATTGAGAGAAAAAGATAAGTTCAAAACCATTGTTATTGATACTAGGAGAAAGGGATCATAGTATCTAACACTTTGAGAAATGGAGAACTAATTTAATGTTGGAGATTTGATTTGGTCAAAATCCGATCGTGGTCTAGTATTATTTACAATGACGCTTTAACAAGTATTGAGGCCCAACAAGAAAAAGGAGGAAGGTTGTGTGCTTGTTTCAATTTTTATAACTTTTATAAATGGTTAGATCCAAAATCTTATTCGGTTTGAATCCAACTATAGCATGTATTCAAATCAGTCTAGTTCATGTTTGTTTGTGAAATCTATTGATGAGGCGGTTTATGAGGTAATACACAAAGCTTCTATATGAATGACTTATCCCTGCCTATTTTTTGCATCCTATCAACCTTCACGTGTGGAAGGTTTGTTAGAAGTTGATTTAGACGGATATCAATCTCGAGGGGTTTACACGCAACAGATTGAACGGTTCAAACAAGAATTCCGACCAGTTGAAACACTTTCATTTGTTCAGCAACTGGTATTGGATTCGACCAATGTGCCTCAAGATGTCAACTCTTCAAAGGAAGTTGCCCGAGTTCTTATTTCCGCAAAGCAAGATGTGTAGAAGTTGATGAACCTTACTTTCTTGTATTCGGGTTACTCTTATAAGGCCCAAAGATCCCATTATTGTGGCTTCAAATAACCGGGATATATCTTTATTTCAAGGTATCATTACTAATTTTATGTTTATTTCAATTGTGCTACAGTTTTGTCAAGTAGATAATCTATAACTTAGATATAGAAATAACCAAATGCTTGGATTGCTATGTACCTCATCAATTGCATGGCTTTTAGATTTGTAGTTATTTATGTAGAACTTTGAATAAATTTACAAATATGACAATCCTTTTTTAACTGAGTAGACAATTTAATGGTTATTGAATTTTAAAATGTACTACGTTTGTATTTGCAAGTTTTCTATTTTACACATTTCTCGTCTTCAGGAAAACAACCACTATATATTCTTTGAGGTAGATGATAAGTATGCATACATCCCATTACCCCAACCACAAGTCCCGATGGGATATATATATATTGTCCGACTATTCTCCTCTGTTTTTATTGTTTGATCTTCGAAACCCTTTTACTAGTTCTCAAGTTACAAGAGGCCTTTTGTTTAATTGGTGATTGGATCTCATTTGACAATCAAACTTTTCTTCCTTTTTATGAGAATTCAATTATTTGCACATATTTTGTTAGTATTGTGTTTTTGACTTTTTTTGGCACCTAAACTCATGGTGTATTTCCACAAAGATGGTCAAATGGGTATGGCCTGGTCCGGGAGCGACGGAGGACCAGGACAAGGACTGGTTTGGACGATTAAGGACCGGTTACGGTTTTCATCAAAAAACAAGGCCTGCCTTGGATTAATTACGGGCTTGGGAACCGAATTGATTTTTTCAGAAAAATGTATTTTTAAATCTTCTAACTTTTTTAATCTATTTCATTGAAAATCAATTATAAAATTACAATATAACATATATTTTAAGTGTATTTGATTAAAACAAATTACAAAACTATAATAAAACGCAACTTTTAAGTGTATTAGATAGAACCAGTTACATCTTTTAAAGTATATTAGAATAACAAATCTATATTTTTTTAATTAAAAAAATTATATGAAAAATATCGATTTAAAAAAATGGATTGGTTCTTATAACCGGTCTATAAGCTTAACCGAGTCGAGGAAATTTGGTCGGGACCGGGACTAGCTATGGCAAGAGGATTTTGAACTGGGACCGAGTTTTGATCATCTCTAAGTTCGTAGGTCCCTATTTGGAAAAGCCTAAAGTCAAAAGACAAAATAAGACCAAAAAACGCCTCAAAGATAAAGTGGATGCTGCAGTCAGTCAGTGACAGGAGGAAACTCCAGTGCCACCCCTTATGATCTTGTTACTTCCCGTAGTGATTCTGTATACAGAATTCAACGACTCAACGTCTGATAAAAGTCACGTACGATATTGGCTGCAAAAATGCAAGACTCGTGTGAAGGTTTTAACCAAGGCAACGTAGACATTCTGAGAAGAGGTTATGTCTTCTCAGAAAATGTAGCCGAATTATACCAGAATCAAAGGGTTTGTAGGTATGATTCAGACACGTTTGCTTATCGGCATTTGGATTTAAATTTGGATACAAATATTTTTCTAGTGTAGACATTGTTGATTGAAGGCGAACCCGAGTTAAATTTGAAATAAGAGTACTCTTGGTGTCATGTGGCAGAACCTTACAAAAATTGACTTGTTGGTAAAGTTTCTTCGGAATGAGCAGTCCGAGTGTAAACAAATCAAGCTTTTAACGAGCTATTATAGAGCTTAAACTCATCTATCTTGAACTCGATTTTAGTAATTATCGAGTTTGAGTTGATATCAAACACAATATAAAGCTTGATTAACTTAACGAGTTGAACTTCATAGCATCAATTTTGATTGGACTCATTCGAAATCTCGATTAAACTTTACTAGTCGAGCCTCGCTGGAAAGAGTTATTAAGCTCCAACAACTTCTCCATTTTAGATAATACAACGTTAAATAACTATTATTTATCTTATAAAAATTTAATTTTAAAGTTTACAATCAGTGAAACATAATAAAAAATATATTTCTTGCTAATGATAATTATTTTCAGGAAGTTATTGGAATTTGAAGAATTTCACTATATTTTCATTTTAAAGAATTAGTTGAAACAAAAAATTTGTCTAAAGTTCTCATTTTTTTCATTTTAAAAAATTTCTAAGGATGTGTTTGGTGCTATAAAACTATTTTCATTTTTCTAGAAAACGTTTTCAGAAAATGAAGTTAAGTTTTCATCCTCAATTTTCTATGAGAGTTTTAGAAAACACGGTTGGTTGAAATGGTTGAGTTTTCATTTTCCAGATATCGTTGGAAAATTTTAAAAAACAAAAAATTGGAAAACTATTAAAACTAGTTTTCTAATTTACATAGGATTTTAGAAAATGAAATTTTTTGTTTTCTTGAAATTCTTTTGAAAACTGAATGTACCAAACGGATCTTCTAAATTTTCATTTTGCTTGAAAAAATTTTCTAGAAAGCTGAAAAAATTTCAGGAACCAAACGCACCATAAACTATTCTAATAAGAATTTGGAAGGTACTGAACCAAAAAACTTGTTATAATTGTTTTACATATTTACGAGTAAAAAGTAAAATTCTTTTTTTATATAGATTTTATTGTGCAAAAAGGCGCGTCATGACGGGCGTAAGACGCATCTCCACCATTACGAACTGGCCCATAGCGTTTCTATAAGGCGTGGCTCACACCATGACGCCTGAGGCGCACAATGGTGCGACGCAATGGGTTTTTTCTAAGACGGGACCTTTTTCCAAAAAAAAAAAAAAAATTGTGATTTTACACTTTCAATTTTAGATTTTACATTTTTATAGATTTATCTAATCGCATCCCTCACAATTTCACGAATTCATAAACGTTACGATTAAAATTAAGTTGAAAATTACTTTTCCCTACTCCTATTTTAAATATTTAATCAAAAACTATTTTTATAATAATAGTCTATATATTTTTCTTCTTCTAATATGAATTTACATTTTTTAATATTATTATCTGATTAGATAATATATAAAAAACATATATTTGTCTATATATAATTTTATACATGATATACAAATTTGACGCTTTATAGCATGCTTTGAAAAATGGCGCGTCCTTGTCGTGGCGTATAAGGCTTGAGACTTGACTTCGCTGTCACGCCACGGCTCACACCTTTTTGAACCTTGATAAATTCACATTCTAAAGAGTAATTTAGAAGATTACACATATTCATAAATTTATATAATATATATATGATTATACTTTCAGACTTTAACACCATCTCTTATCAATGAGATGACCCAATATGCATACGTTATCGTCTCATCTTCAAACTCCATCGTTAAAGCAAATAATCCAAACGTCCAAACTAGTTAATTATTTCATCACAATTACAAACCGAAAACCCATAGAAAAAACGAACACAGAACTGGTAAATAAGTTGAAGACAACGACACTACACGATTCAACCGAAAACGGGTAAGCAAATCATCGGCAAAACTTTGTGCAAGAGCAAGAAATTCAAACACGAAATCATTTGAAGAATCCTTTTAGATCGATTATAGAAACAGGAACCCAAATTAAACCATAGAAGACACATATGTTCTTTTGGATAAAAAAATATTATTTAAGATATTATTCAAATAAATAATTAACGTAAAATTATTCTTTTAGTTTTTCTTAAATACGCATCATTCTAACATGAACTTCCCTTTATATATGTTTGTATATATATATATATATATATATTGTCGTGGATCTTAAATTAAAGAAAATGAAATTATCATTTTATGATATGATTTATTTAAATAAAGTATTGAACATTAACGCATTAAATAATGTCTTAAATTAAAAAAAGATAAAGATCAACAAATAAGGCAATAATAGTTATTTAAGGCCATTATTTATTATTTTCCATTTTACAATTTTTATGATACAATTTATTATTTAAACATTTATTCTCTATTTAAGATATTTTATTAAATTATTTTTTATTTAAGGCAATATTTTAAAAACTTAAAAATTTCGTTAAAATCAAATATGATTTATAATTAATTGATCCTTTTTCCAAAAAAATATATATAGCTTTTTTCTTAGTACATGTTATCTAAATTCTAAAGCATTAAAAACAATTATTTAAATTAAATATCGAAAAAGAAAAATGATAAAAACATAATCACATATAGTATAAATCATTTAATTTGTATAAGATCACATATTATTCAAAATATAATTCATAATTTACAAATATCAAATTTGATATTGTAGATAAATTACATTTATTTTCCACTTAAATTTATTATGATCAATGTAATATATAATATATAGTTTGGGGAGAAAGCCGATTAATTTTGGATATCACATGTATTTTTTAACAATAGTTGTAAAAGATTTATATAAGTTATTTCAATAAAAAAAAAATATCTTACTAGCAAAATTAAATAATGTTTATTTTAAATGTCATAAAAAATAAATAATAAATAAATTAAATGAAAATTTTAATTATGTTAAATTATGAAAAAAATTTAAAAAAAATCCTATATTTAAAAGATTTGAATGAAATCTCGAGATTTCAAATGTAGGAAATACTTCAAACTAAACATAGGGATAAAAGTGAAATTGAATTTAAAATTCAGTCATATCCTACAAACCAAACGAAACTTAATCGGATGACCATTATAAATAGGAGGGCACTTATATACAACTTTAACCCTAAGCAAAGGCCTTCAAAATTTTAGGGGAAGGAGGAACCTCCTAGACCCCATTGCAGCGCCATTCGAAATAAAAAAAAAATTAAGTCATAATGTGACAAGATAGAAAATAGGACGATTACTAGACTAATAATACATATTTTGTCTCCATCCTTAACTCCGGTTTAAGTCACCCCCAACCCTTACCCCGACTAATCCCAATGGGTTGGGAAAAGGATTACTAGACTACTAATCCCAAGTGGTATGTGTATAGTAAAACCAATTAAAAACAATTGTATTTAAAATTAAGAATTACAATGAATCATCGTTAAATTTATTACAATTATTGAAACATCAAATATAATTTAGCGACTAACATTCAACTCTTCTTTAACCAAACCAAACCAAAAACAAGATATCTCATCCAAACACAGGGTCTAAAATTTAGAATGTATATACATATACCTTAACTCTCTATTCAGAAAAAAGAAAAATGTAATGACTTATGTAGACATTACCAACAACTCAGGGTCTTTGTAAGGTTTTGCCAAATGACACTAACACTTTTATTTCAAATTTAACTTACAGGTTCAACATCAATTAACAATGTCTAGACTACAAGGATATTTTTATCCAAATTAAAATCTGAATGCCAATATGCAAACACGTCTTAATCATACATATTTATAAACCCTTGGACTCCAGTACAATCTCGCTGCATTTTTTGAGCATAAATAACATCTTCTCATAAATGTTTGCACTGCCTTGGTTAACCTTCACATGTGTCCAACTTTTTGCTGCCAATTCGTACATGAATTTTTTCAGAAAGACGTTGAATTCTGCACATGGAAGCAATATGAGAAGTAATAGGATCATAAGGGGTGTGACAAATCTACTTAAATATATGGATGCATCAGCATATATACATAAATACATGTATCTAGGTATACATGTTAAAACTCAAAGACTCTTAATTTAATGATCTTACTAGAAATATAAAAATGAAAATTTGTAGCATGACTGAAATAGACAGTTAATTAGTAATGATACCTTGAAATAAAGATATCTCCTGGTTTTTTTTAGGCCACAACGTGTTTTCCAGACGTTATAGAATTCAGTACCTCCAGATCCATATCCAGCCAAATTGACTTCTCCCAAACCTTCCATACGTGATGGTTGATAGATGCAAAAAATACGCACGGACAAGTCATTCCTATAGCAGCTTTGTGATGACCTCATAAACCGCTTCATTAATGGCTTTCACGAACAAATAAGAACTAGACCGATTTGAATATACGCTATAGTTGGATTTAAACTAAAGAGTTTCTTTGGACCTAAAGATCTATAAGAGTTATCGCTAGAAAATGAAACAAGCAGGCAACCATCATTCTCTATTTGTCAGGCTTAGTACTTATTAGGGTTTCATGGTAAATAAGCTTAGGACACCAAGGGTGGCGATCTGCTTTTGCTCAAACCAAATGTCCAACATTAAATTGGTTCTCTATAAATCTTTCTTTGTTTCTCAATGTGTTAGATACTTTGATTGCTTTCTTCTAGTCTGAGAATCGATGATTTTGAACCTTACTTTTTCTCTCAATACACAAAATTATTTGATTGTCGACGCATCAAAAAGGTGCGCAACCTTGATATTTCCACCTCTAGGTCTTACTCTCCACTCAACCTGTCTATAACTTTTAAAACACCTTCATTTTACAATTTATATCCGATACTAAACGAAGCCTTTGTTCATAAGAAATCTCTTAACCAATTGTCAACTCATCCCAAGTATATAGGCCAAATCCTAGAGTGACACGTTGCACCAGGCTTTTCAATGATTGGGGAAAGAAGTCGATGGGTGAAGTATTTCAACTTCTAATGTCTTAACAAAACATTCATCCTATGTCAAGCCATTATTGCAATGTGTCACTCTAGTATTGGGCCTATTGACTCGGGATGAGTTGGCAATTGCTTAAGAGAATCCTTATGGACAAGGCCTAAAAATGTGTTATTTGGTATCAGCTATAAAATGTGAAATGGTGATATTTTAATAATATAAACAGATTGAGTGGATAGTAAGACCTAGAGGCGAAAATACCAAGGTTACTCACCTTTTTTATGCGGTGGCAATCAAAAGGTTTCGTGCATTGAAAGAAAAAAAAGATTCAAAATCATTGATCCTCATAATAGGAGAAAACAATAAAAGTATCTAATACTTTCAAAAATAGAGAAAGATCTATGAGGAACCAATTTAGTGTTGGAGATTTGGTTTGGGCAAAAGCCGATCGCCGCCCTTCGTGGCCTAGCCTAATTTACCACGAATCACTAACAAGTACTAAAGCATGACAAACAAAAAAAAGATAGCGTGGTTGTTTCATTTTTTTACAATAACTCCTATAGATGGGTAGATCCAAAAAAAACTTCACCGGTTTGAATCACCTATACATCGTATTCAAATCGATCTAGCTCCTGTTTATTTCGTGAAAACCATTACAGAGAACCAAATCTTCCTACCCGGGTAGCATATCTACTAAAACCAAGTTAAAAAGGAAACAATCAGGACAACAAATATATTTAAATCCTTATATCAAGTCCTTATACAACAAAACACATTACAATTTGTTGAATGCTATTTTTTGGTTAGCATTTTCCACCCTTTTATTGCTCTCAACTAATAATATAAACATATATAAAAATGAAAATCCAAACAAAATATAGAGGATTACTTGATAACAAATAAAGATTTTTGACGTATGATAAAAAAAAACCATCCTATATATATAAGAAGGTGACGGAACTGTTTTTCAACAAACATTTTAAGCCGGTTAATATCTTAAATACAGCTAACAGAGACCAATAAGATAATAATTCCAACAGGAAAATGAAACCCTGAAAAAGCTGTGAATATATTATATTCATTATGAATAACAGAAGAAAACATCAATTGTAGCAATGAATTAAACCCTCAACAGCTTTTCCATCATATTTTACTTAATTTCAGTATGAAAGTCAGATTAGAGTTAGACCCAGAGACACATAAAATCACAGACCTGAGACCTCGCCGACTGAACTTTGACGGAAAAATTGGATTCATCGCCGTAGGACCCAGGGGCGTAGGCAAGACCCCATTCCTCTTCTACTACAAAACTGCGAAAACGCCCCTTTTATGCCCCAGCTGTGACACGTCCTAACCCTACTTCCTAACCCTACGTCATAGTTGGCCCAAATACCGTCACATCTACTTGGCCCAAATCCCAATCACATAACTAATTCTATTTTATTCTTTTCTCTAAAACACAAAAACAACAATAGTGAATAAAAGAGAATATATACAATAGAAAATTAGAAACATAACAACCTCATTAGCTTAAAGGTGTTGGTTAAATTGTTAAAGCAAGAAAGTAATCAAGGAGATAGATATAAAGAAGCCAATAGCTTTGAACATTGTTACCAAATAAAAGAACTTCGATCAACGGTAACGACAAAAAACACGACTTTCTTTTACATGTTTTTTCTGTCCAATATCAAACCAGGTTGACCTACTAAATCTCACTTGAAAGTTGGGTTTGGAAAGGTAAGATATACACAAACCTAACATCTACGTCAAAAGGTAAAATGACGATTTATATAAAGACATACGACTTATGCAAATGTTTGATTAAACATGAATAAGGAACAAGTATTAGCTAGAACATGAAGATCGACACAAAAATGATTAAAAAATGAAGGCAAGACAAAAACACACATATAGGAAGACCAAAAACATGGAAAGAGCTTGAATTCTATTTTTGGTCTAGGTCATGAACCAAGATTGGCCTTGAATTTTCAAAAAAAAAAACATAAACAGACAGACCGTCTGACCATAACCGGTCTCAATAGCTCTTATTTGTCTATGTTCTTATATATTTAGCGGTAAATTATGATATTTATTAATCGGCATGAACACTTTCACTACCAGTCTACCACAAAACAGGGCATTTCCGACGGATTTTACCGACGGAAAAAATCCGACGGATTTTAGACCATTTCCGACGGATCCGAATAAAAAAAAATAAAAAAAAATAATCCGTCGGAAATGGTAATTTCCGACGGATTATTGTTTAAAAAAATTAAAAATTAAAAATCCGTCGGAAATGGTCCAAATATACCCTTTTCCGACGGATTTTCGACGGATCTGACCGTTGGAAAATGGTGGCTTTTTTGTAGTGTTTGTAATGACAACATTTCCAATAGCTTCTTATATAGGATGGTTTCATCCTTTTAAGTTTCTAACATCAAAAGGCTTTATGTTCTATCAATTAATGCTCTATATTTTGTTTGGATTTTTGGATATGTGATTGTATTATTAGTTGAGATAATTCTAACCAAATGTTGCATATTTGTTTTGTTGTATAAGGATGTAAATATATCTGTTGCTCTGATTGTTTCCTTTTAAACTTAAGTAGATATGTTATATCCGGGTATATTTGGTTCCCTGTACGTCAAGGTTTTCATGAAAGAAATGGGAACTAGATTGATATGAATACAAAGCATAGATAATTCAAAATGGAGGAGTTTCTTTGGATCTAATCATTTATAGGAGTTATTGCCAAAAATGAAACAAGCAGATCACAGCATTCCTTCTTTGTTTGTCGGGCATGAGTACTTGTAAGGCTTCATGATAAATAATGCTAGGCCAAGGGTGCCCACCAACTTTTGCCGAAATGAAATCTTCGATATTAAATTGGTTCTCAATAATGGCTTGACATGGGATGAATGTTTACTTACGTGTTGTGATTTTAAGATGTTAGAAGTTGATTGAATGAACTTATATAGGAAACTTATGTGAGGAGCTTTGAATATATAAAGTTTATGATTGTAGATTTGTAGTAGAAACTTGGGGTGTGTGGTGAAATCAATAAATGCCTAGTTTAAGTAAATGGGGTTTGTTTTGGAGTTACATTGGAGGAATTAGTATTGTTCGATCTTTCCTAGTTTAAGTAATCGATGGTGAAATATTTCACCCAAAGACTTCTTTCTCCGATCCTCGTCGTTAAGGACCCTTGGTGCAACGTGTCACTCTAGTATTGGGCTTATTCACTAGGGATGAGTTGACAATTGGTTAAGAAAATCTTTATGGATAAGGCCTAAAAACGTGTTATTTGGTAACAGGTATGTGAAATGGGGGTATTTTAAAAATACGGACGGGTTGGAGTGGGAATACCAAGGCTGGTCATCACCTTTTTTATGCGGCGGCAATAAATAGGCTTCGTGCATTGAGAGAAAAAAGGGAAAATCGGTGATGCTCAGAATAGGAGAAAGCAATCAAAGTATCTTACACTTTGAGAAACTGATAAAGAGATGAAGAACCAATTTAATGTTGGAGATTTGGTTTGGGCAAAAGCGATCGCCATCTTTGGTGGCCTAGTCTTATTTACCATGAAACCCTAACAAGTATATATTGTTGTCTGACAAGCAAAGAAGAAAGGTTGTGTGCTTGTTTCATTTCTTGCTGATAACTTCCATAAATGGTTAGATCCAAAGAAACTTCTTGTGTTTGAATCCAACTATAACGTGTATTCAAATTGTTTTACTTCGCGTTTGTTCATGAAAGCTATTGATGAAGCGGTTTATGAGGTCATCCACAGAGCTGGAATGATTTGTCCATGCCTATTTTTTGCATCGATCCTATCAACCATCACGTGTGGAAGGTTCGTTCGAAGTTGATTTAGATGGATATCAATCTGGAGGGGTTTACACAGTCTAGCAGATTGAACGATTCAGACAAGAATTCCAACCGGTTGAACAACTGCATTGGATCCGACCAATGTGCCTCAAGATATCAACTCTTCAAAGGAAGTTGCCCGAGTTCTTACTTTTTGCAAAGCAAAATATGCAGAGGTCGTCGATGAACCTTACTTTCTTGCATTTGGGGTGACCCGTTGTGGCATCAAATAACTGGGATATATCTTTACTTCAAGGTATCGTTACTAATTAATGTCTATTTCAGTCGTGCTACAATTTTGTCAAGTAGATAAATCCAAAACTTAGATATAGAAATAGCCAAAGGCTTGGATTGCTATCTACGTCACTTGCATTGCTTTTAGATTTGCAGTTATTTATGTAGAACTTTGAATAAATTTACAAACAATTTGCTTGAATCTATATTAACCAAAGCTAATTGAACCACAATTTCATGGTTATTGAATAATAAAATCAAAGTGGATATGATAGAAGTCAGAGACCATGTCTTTTTCTGAAGTTACATTTTTTAAAATTCAAGATAGATATAGATTTTTTTATTCTTTGATCTCTCCAAAAGCCCTTTATTAGTTCTGAAGTTACAAAAAGTCTTTTTTTTAATTGGTAATTGGATTTCACTTGACAGTTAAATTTGTCTTCATTGTTGCATGTGAGAATTCAGTTATTTACAGATATTTTGGCACCATGCCTTGTGTTTCTGCCTTCTTTTGGCAACCTAACTTTTCCCTCATTGGGTCGTTGGTGTATTTCGCAGATCCCTATGAGGCCGAAATCTTGGGTCAGAAAAAGCCTAAAGTCAAAAGCCAAAATAAAACCAAAAGACGCCTGAAAGATAAGTGGATGTTGCAGGCAGCAATCTGCAACAAGCGGAAACTCACGTCGCACCCCTCATGATCCTGTTACTTCCCGCAGTGCTTCTATGTGCAAAATTCAATGTCTTTCTGATAAATTCACGCACGATATTGGCTGCAAAAAGGTGAGACTCATGTAAGGGTTAACCAAGGTAGAGTAGACATTTTTGATAAGATGTTATATCTGCTCAACGAATGCAACCGGATTGTACTGGATTCAAAGGGGTTTGTAGGTATGATTCAGACATGTTTGCTTTTCGGCATTCAAATTTAAATCTGGATAAAAATATACTTTTAGTGTAGACATGTTGATTGATGGTGAACCTGAGTTGAATTTGAAATAAGAGTATTGTTGTTGTCATTTGGCAGCACCTTACCAACAATTGAACTTGTTGGTACCTCTTAAAAGTTTCTTTGGAATGGGCAGCCAATGTGGTGAGTGTGATTCAAACTTTTAATGAGCTATTCGAGCTCGAGTTTAGTAATTCTTGAGCCCGAGTCAATATCAAACACAAGATAAAGCTTGATTAACAAATAAGTCGAGCTTCATAGTACCAATGTTCAGTTGGGTTCGTTCGAAAGCTCGGTTAAATTTTACGAATCGAACCCTATATGGGAAAAGCTATTCAAACTCCAACAACTTCTCCATTTTAGAGAATACAACATTAATTATATAATCAAAATATTCTATAGATACAATAAATTATTATATCTTTTAGAGTAAACTCTAATTTTGGTCCATTTGGGTTAATCAAATATTTGAAAGTGGAACATAAACTTTGATAATTTTAGAAATTGTTCTCGTGGTTATCATTTTATTTTGAAAGTAGTCATCTGTCATTAACTCCGTTAGTGGCAGGGGCATTTTTGTCTATTTAGTCTATTTCCCCAATTCTTTTTTAAAAAAAAAATTATATAATATATTGTATAATTATTATAGGAAATTAAATCATCCATAAATATAGTAAATTATCCATAATAATTTTTATGATTTTCTATAAATATTTTTATAAATGAAAAGTTAAAATCATAGGAAATTAAAATATGCATAAATACAGTAAATTATCCATAAATATTTTTCATTTATTATAAGAAATGTAAATATAAAAAATAAAACATTTTATAAATTATCCATAAATATATTTGATGATTAAATGACTAAATCAAATGAAAAAAATCCCGATCCAAAAAATTAAGAAATGTAAATTAATTATCAAAAATATTTATGGAAGATCTACAAAATGTTTTACTTTAATTTCAGATTTTAATTTCCTATCGTAAATGGAAAAATATTTACGTATAATTTAATATATTTGCAGGATTTAATATCCTATCAGAAAATATTTATGGAAAAATATTTATTAGAAAAATATTTATAGATAATTTACTCTGTTTATGGATGATTTTTATTTTCTATAATAAATACAATATATTATATAATTAATTTTTTAAAGAGAATAAGCAGTATAAATTGGACAAAAATGTCCCTATTACTAACAAAGAAAACTAACGAAGTTAGTGACAGAGACCACTTTTAGAGCAAAATGAGAACCTTAGGGACCAAAATTAGAGTTATCAAAGTTTAAGTCTCAATTTCAAAGATTTCATTAAACTACAAGCACCAAAATTAGAGTTTACTCCATCTTTTAGAAACATTCAATTTCAAAGTTTTTTATTGATGAAATATAACGAAAAAAATATTTCTCAGTAATAGTTTTTGGAAAGTTATTTGAATCTAAAAAAAATCACTCTTTCTCCCTTCTAAGTAGAAAACTAGATATGGCAAAAAAATCAGTCTCGGTCTCAAACACCATTCACTGTAACCGGTCCCAATCCCGTTTGTGAAGGTAAGGCTCATTTAAACTTTGGTTGTAACACGTCCCGGGCCAGGCACAAACCGATTCAATGTTAAAAAATATTTTTTTTTATTTTAATTTTTTTGTTAAAACTTTTAATAATACTTTAATATGTAACTGGGTCAGTTAAATATACTTCAAAAATACGTTTTATTATAAGTTTATAATTTATTTTCAACCAAATACACTTAAAAATTATATTTATTATAGTTTTATAATTAATTTTCGCTCAAATCCATAACTAGTCCCAGACCGTGGTCCTATAACCATGCCTTACCGGTCCCGGGCCGAGCCAGTCTGGCCCCATTTTGTCCTCTCTACTTTTAAGAGATGCTCTCAGCTATTCTATTTTGACTTCGAAAATTATTTATCCAAAAGACTTGTTGATAACTATTTTACATATTTACGAGTAAAAAGTAGAATTCTTCTTATATATATTTAACATTATAACATTCTAAGGGGGGTAAATTAGGCAATTACACATTCAAATATTTATCAACTTATAAAATATAAACAAGATTTCATCACAATTACAAACCGAACCTCTATAAGTTACAAAAGCAAATAACTTGAAGGCAACGACACTACAAGATTTACCCGAAAACGAGTAGCTAAAACATCGGCAAAATCTTTGTTCAAGAGCAAGAAATCCAAACCCGAAAGCATTCCAAGAATCTCTAGAACAAGGTTTTACCGATCGATTATAGCAACAAGAACCCAAAACCATAAAAGACAACAAGCTTACAGTATACATACATATATATATATATATATATATACAACACCGATTGTCTCAGTTTCGCTTCAACTCCCAGTTAGCAATGACTCCATCCCACGACGAGCTGCCAAGCATCGAGTCGAACGGATGCCAACTGCAATCTCGAACGATTTGGTCATGGAATTTGAGCCTTGCAACCCTATCTCCCGTCACCTAAAAAACCCAGTATATCGTAAGGTCTATAAATGTTTATAAAATATAAAAATGTAATTTATAAATTTTGTCACAAGACCGAAACCGAAGGTTTACCATATCATATATGTAAATATGGGCATCAGCAGATCCAGTGTATATGTACTTCTGCCCAGTGCTGCATCAACATACGAGATTACAAAATGAACAAAATGTTAACTAGAATCTAATACGACATAAATTTCGGAAACTTTTTACCTGTAAGATGGAGAGAAGTAACATCGTATAAGTGTTCGCAAGACTCTGTGACCTCTATATGTAGATAACGATAGATCATTTGGATGCTTTCGGTTTCTTAAATGTGACGGATATTCCATCCATCTATAATCCCACTCAACATGTCTAGGGGCCATATTACTGCACCAAAGAAATTAAACAATATGTCAAACACTCGTTCACTAAAACAGATAAACCAAATGAACCCAGTATATCCCTTTTGGAGGTGGAATCTTGGGAAGGTAGATACCTCTACCCCAAAGAATAGAAACAGATAAACCAAACGAACCCAGTATATCCCACCTGGAGGTGGGTACAGGTAGAGTAAGATATATACAAACCTGACCTCTGCCCCAAAGAGTAAAACAAATAAACTAAACAAACCCATTATATCCCACCTGGAGATGGGGTCCAAGGAGGGTAAAATGTAACCAAACAAACCCATTATATCTCACCTGGAGGTGGGGTCCAGAGAGGTAAGATGTATGCAGACTTGACCTCTACCCCAAAGAGGAGATAAAAATAAATCAAATGAACCAATTATATCCCACCTGGAGGTGGGGTCGGGGAAGGGCAAGATGTACGCAGATCTGACCTCTATCCCAAAGAGCAGAGCAAATCCATCAATATGTAGCCTTTAAGATTAAGAAAAGTTGCTACTATTAAGGATAGAGAGAAGGAAGGCATACCCGCTTGCATTTGATGACATTTTCCTGATATCCCAAAGTTTAATAGTCTGATCTTTTCCATTTGAAATCAAATAATGACCATCTCCATGACTATCGATGAACGTAATGCCTTCAAGATGTCCGGTAAGAATCCCGGATTCTCTTCCTCCTGTACCAAGGCATCGCCTATCCCATACCTAAAGTACATAATTACTTAAAACTCATAGTAATAGTAATAAAAACAAATACAGAAATACGAAACCAAACAAACCCAGTATATCCCACCCAAAGTTAAGGTTCATAAATCTTAAAAAGTGGCGGTCCGCCGGTCCCTAAGTCACAAATTCCTTATTTCAATACCTAAACATAACCATCATTCAAGAGCCAACATCAAAGGGTATGATGGGTAAAACACAAATTTACCTTACAAAGATGATCATCACTTCCAGAATATAAGACATGACCAGCTTCGTCAGCAAAGCAAACAGCATTAACATCCGACTGCAATATAAAACATAAATCAATATTAATAAATCCATAATATTTCCATCTAAAAGGGTCAAAAGAAATGCAGTTTGTTATTATACGATATACATAAATATATATCATACCCTGTGAGCTGCTATACGGACATTTAACTTGTTGGCTGCAAGATCATAAACATATATCGAATCATCACTACTTGCGGCTACAAGTTCTCGACCATCAGTTGAAAATTTTACAGAGAAAATCCCAAAAGCGTAATCATCGTCATCTTCATCATCTTCACCAGAAAAATCAAGCCCCTCATGTATTTCCTGCATAAAAACGTCACACTCTGATTCAACCACAATAGAAAAACAAGTGGGACTCATTTATTTGGTCAGCTATACATGACTGTTTGGTAGTGACTTAATGATATAGAAAGTGGCTTATTCAGTAAGCTTCTAGGGGGAGCTTTATGTAAAAAGCCAAGTTTTCTTTTTCCAAATTGCCCCTCCCAATACTAAAAACATGCTCCTTCCATCTATGAAAAAACCCTCCAAACAAAAACCTTCCCAATCTATACAGACATATTAATCCACACAGACAGCTTTATCCATACAAGACTTAATGGAAAACCAACCAAACAGTGTGTGTTCAAAAGTCAATCATATGATGATTGTGTGTTAGAACATCTAAGTTAAATTAATAAAAGGCATTGCTCAAATTATTGTTTATATTACATTATGTTTTTTTTTTAATTTAAACATGATACTAACCTTTGAATACTGTATTCTACGATGTCCCTAGTCACAGTAATATTTTGGGCTTAGGTTGCAGTAATACAGCCATGACCGGTATATATAAGGCTAAATATATATATATATGGAATCCACATATGGGTACAAGATGGGGATCTCGTAGTGACTTAATGGTTATGACATAGAAAGTGGCTTTTTCAGTAAGCTTGTAGGGGAAGCTTTAAGAAGAAAGCCAAGTTCTTCCTAAACCTGCCTCTCCCAATTAAAAAACACACTCATTCAATCAATGAAAAAACCATCCCAAACAAAAACCTTCCCAATCTATACAGACAAATTAATCCACACAGACATCTTTATCCATAAAGGACTTAACAGAAAACCAACCAAACAGCTTTATCCACACATACCGTTACATTTGCAACAGACTCAGTCACATCCGATCCAATTTTCACAATATGGACGATAGGGGACATGCTAGAATAAACCTGCAAGAATAAGAAACACAATGAAAAGCAACAACTTATTGAAACATCAAAAAAGATGTTCTTGCAAATAAAACCAAACAGCTATTGTTTGCAGCTGCTTACCAGGAAACGTTGATCAGGTGAAAGAGACGTATCTGTTATCGTCCACCGCAAGCTTCTGGCACGAATATCTTTCTGAAGTTTCCAACCATGATCAACATTATATATCTTAATATGACTGTCCTGTTTAGAAAACAATTTCTTATCGTTAATTAATTAATATATATATATATATAAGATAAAGATAATGTATCTGTGGACTGCATTTGGTACCTGAAACCCTGCAACGAAAAGAGTGCCATCGGCTGAAAATTGCGAAACATAAGCACAGCTTGGCATCCTATCGATCACAGAAGGTCCGTTAACGGGCAAATATCTGCTTGAAATATGACAACAATCAGCAGTCGTGAATCTACCCCTCCCGGAGTAATTACCTTCTCGACCCGCCAGCATTTTCACCGGCGAAATCGGCATTCCTTCTGATTTTCCCGGCAAAACTCGGCTAAAAAACTGATGGGGTTTCGATCTAAGCTTAGTATCTACCACAATCTCTGCTAATCCCTCATCGGAAACCGCCTTACCGCCTATCCGGCCACCATCCTTCCCACACCGATTAGCTAACTTTCTAGGCCTACTCATTCTTTACACAACTTTCCTATGTTCCAATTTCAGATTCAATAATATAATTCAGCACCAATAAGCATCAGGAATCGCCCATTGTTATGAAAAAAAGACGTTTTCCGGTGTTATTCCTGGCGAAAGCAAAAATTCCCAAATCAAGAACAAATAATTTACAAGAAAACACGCATTGTTGGCTAATTTTGAACCAGACGAGCATAAAATCGTGAAATTTAATCAAGTGGTTGACGAATCGATAGAAGAAATCAAGCAGATAGATAACGATGAGTACTTACCCAATACATATTTAATCCTTAAACCACTTCATTGAAAGTCGAGAATCATCAATTCATCATCAAGAAATGAAAAGGGGATGATGCTGATTTCAGATAGATTACGTAGGGTTCAAGATTATAGTTATGGCGGACTAAGGTGAGATGGAAGAGGCTACAACAAGAATTGTAGGATGGATCATATGGCAGATTGATGGTGCTAGAAGAGGTCATCCATGGAAGAAAACAGTTGGTTATTGGAGGTGGGAAGTGTGGTATATGTTTTCCTTTCGATCAACACAACAGGTGATTGCAATTGAATCTTTGGGGGTAGAATCGATATGGGTTTTTCTGTATTTGACTAGAAACAAGATGAGTGGAATGATTGGGACAAATTAAACCATAAATTCAAGTACAAGATTTCCCAATATACTTACTTCTCTGACAATGGGGAGGGAAGAGGAGACTATTTTGCTCGATCACCTTCTATAGAAGACCCTCGTTTTGCATCATCACCATTCACCTCCACTATTTTTTTATTTTAACAATTTTTAGGGGGGTTTTTGGATGACCTTATTGAGTTATAATATAACTTATCACCGGTGTGGAAAAGTGCTTATAAAAAGCTGATAAGTTAAAAATATTTATTTCTTGAAAAACAACTTATCTCCAATTTGGTACCGGATAAGTTGTTTTATCCAAACACTCAGATTGACTTATTACCGGTGCCACATCGGAATAAGTCAATAAGTTGTTTTGATAAGCTCAAACAAACACCCCCTTATTTCAAAAACTCCAAAATGTTGGTTCAGAATAGGGATGAGCTCGGTACCGGACCGGTACCGAAACCGGGTAGTACCGAAAATAGAAAAAATCAATACCGAATACCGAACCGATAAGAGAAGTTCGGTGCAGTGCGGTTCGATACTGCGGGTTCGATGCCGGTTCGATCGGGATTTTCGGGACTAGAACCGTTTGGTACCATTTTTTGGGACGACAACCATTTTTCACCGTTGACCATCAAACACAATAACAAAAACCAAAATCACTTAAGCGGAAACCACATTGGAGGAGCCGGTTGTGCAAGAACCGGTTTTTGGATAAATTACGGAACCGATTTTGGAGAATTGCAATAACCGAAATACGAAGAATTGCAAGAAAAAATCGGTATTTAAGTGGATAATACAAGAACCGAAAATTGTAATATATTTAGGAGAATTTTCTATTAAAAAAAAGGAAAGAGTTTGTTACAAATTCAATAAAAATGACTTTTTAAATTCTCCGGTTCGGTTCGGGATTTACCGGGACTAGTACCGGTAACGGTACCGAAAGTACCGAATCCCGAATATGGAAAATCTTGGTACCGAATACCGAACCGGTAATGATATTCGGTACCGGTACCGGTACTGGTTCGGTTTCGGGATTTCGGTCCATATGCTCATCCCTAGTTTAGGATCAATTAAATAAGTTATAAAGATAAGAAAATACAATAAAAAAACAAAAATATTACTTTTCATATAAATCCAAAATTCTTGTTTCAACATTTATGAGACGTTACAAGAATAGTTTTTTATAAGACATTGTAATTTTTGTTAATAAAAGGCATCATGTTTTTATACGATGTTTCATGTTTGGTATGTTTTGTGTTCCCAATTATATTATTTTTATACGTTTTTTTATATTTTGGTTAATTTTTATAATTTATTAAATAATAGTAAAAAAATATATATAGAAAAGTATAAAAAAAAAATTGAAAATTAATAAACTTCATATGTAGTGTCATTTTAATCGTTGTGATGAAAAAAAATTAATAATATATTTTGATATAAAAATATTTATGTTACTATTAATTAATAAATTGCATAAATTAATTAAAGATTAGAAAAAAAATTGTAAACAGCTTCATTACTTAATTTATTATTTTTATTTTTAATGATTTTTACGAATTTAAAAGTTATTAAGTTTCCAAAATAATTCGTACATCTCCAAGAGCATCTCCATAATTTTCTCTAAAATGAAGAATTAAACATCAAAATCTCTAAAAAAATATTACATTCAATTTCAACAGAATCTCTATTTTGGATATTACAAAATTCATTATATTTTTAAAATATTTTATATTTCTAATAAAATATTCTTTATGTCATCTAAAAATTTAATTTCAAATTTTTTCATTGGATGAACATAATAAAAAAAACTTCTCTTTCATTTTTAGAGATTTATGTAGTCTCTTTCATGTTTTCTCGAAAAAGTTTGGAGATGCTGTTGGAGCAAAAAAAAATGTTCATAATCTCTATTTTCTATATTTTAAAGATGCTGTTGGAGATGCTCTAAGGTGGTCCTAAATTATCGTTTTACAATTATAAAAGGTAGTTGTGTTGATAACATAACTTGAAGGTCATTGAATTAAAAATAAATTTTCAAATAACCCATACGTATGAAGCAGGTTCGATGGAGAAAAAATACTGTACGGACACATTTACGTTTTGACGTTTTGTGTGATTTTAAACAAGCCACGCTCTTTATTGAATAAACCAATTCAACTAACTTAATTTATTTAAAAAGATATTGTTTTTCAAAAAAATACAAAGACATACAACGAAATTTGATGGTGATACTTTTTAATAACATAAAACTTTTCCACTAAGACATGTTATAAGTCTCTATGTGCACCAAGGCAAATGTACAAGTTTTTATGCATTATGTACAAGCTATTGATGCAAGATTCGTTCTTGTTTGAATATTTAAGCCTTGACATCGTGTTTGACATTATATCGGACTCCATGGCACAAGGAACTAAATTCATACCGTTATTCCACACAAACCTTCTATAATATGATCATATTTAAATCCATAACCTTTAAGTTATCGTGAAAAAGTCTCAACCACTTGAAAAAATATCAGTCAGTATCAGTCAAACAGTCTATAAGCCATAAGAGTCGTTAAATAACACTCATCGAGGGATTATTAGATAGATAAGAGATCAGGGCCCTCGGAACCATCGAACCATGAGCCCTTCAACACGATCTCTATGGTTCATCTATTAATCGAACCAGGTCCTTATACGCAGAATTTAAAGATAGAAACAAATATATAGTAAAGGAAAAAAGAGAATTCACAATTATTATAACAACATAACAAAGTCATTGACATTTTGAGTCGCTAAATCACACAATATCCGATTTCTCGATGAAAATTTGTTCACCAAGAATTGGAGAATAATAGCCCATTTTTCTTTTCATGTGTTTTTTTGGCTGTTTCAAAAGAGAAAACAGCAGAGATAACAATGAATCATACGGTAGTTGATCATTTTCCACCATAATCAAACCCATACTAGACGGAAAAAGAGCACATAGAACAACTGAACCCCGTTAAGCTAAAAACGGATTTCCAGCACACAAATTCAATCTCCAAATGCAAATTTAAGGAATCAATGGTGGAACGAAATCAGTTTTTTGAATCTTGTTCCTTGCTTGGATAGTTCCCCAGTTGCTCCATCTCCCAACTCTCCTGAGGCGCAACATGATCATGTGCAGGCGTGAATTGCTGCACCCATGAAAATAAATTCAAAAAAGTTAGAACCCTGCTCTGATACCATGTAGGATATGTGGGACCCGTTTTAATTCTCTCGAAAAGACTTGTAGAGAGAGGGTGGGTCCCTAGATAAATACAATTTTTCAGTTTCACATTTAGTATTTTTTTTTAAATTAAAATAAACGTTGTAGAACAAGTCAATACCTCCATCTTCGTCAACAAATCGACTGCATTTGAAGCAGATAAAACAATGTGCCTAGCATCCGAGTTGATGAAACCTTCCTTAACTCCGTTATCAAATAATGCAAGCAAATTGTTGTAATACCCATCGACATTTAGAAGACCAACCTGGGAGGAAGACAAAATGTAAGTGTTTAATGTAAATAATCCCGAGCTCAAAGATCTCAAAACACTAAAAAGAGAAAACTAACGGGTTTTTTATGAATTCCGAGATGGGACCATGTGATCATCTCTAATACTTCCTCCATAGTTCCATAACCTCCTGATAATACCGAAACCATAAATACAATTTTCCATGTAAACAATATCAAGAAGCTTGGATGCAATTCGAAAAGATACCTGGAAGTGCAATAAAAGCATCAGATTCTCGAGCCATTTCGGCTTTTCTTTCATGCATATCGGAAACGATCCGCACCTCTCCAACGGTTTCACCAGAAATCTATCAGAACCAAAACCCGAAGGAAAAAAAAAACACTTTTCTTAGGTCATCCCAGATTTCAACATATAAGAGCCAACATAAGAGCCAATGGTTGTGCTATCATAGAACTATCCAAATGATAAAGGGTCGGCTCAACCCGGCAAATAAAGGTTAGGCCATAGGTTATTATCGATTTTCCTAGCTGTTATCTTCAGGGTCTTATGGGATTAGTCGAGATGCACGGAAGCCGGCCCAAACACCCACGGTTAACCCAAAAAAATGATAACTTTACTAGGTGTGGTTGTAGGTGTAGCAAAGAACGATAAGTGCAGTTCTAAGGGGCTGTTTGGTTGGTTTTCCGTTAAGTCCTAGTGGATTAATCCGTCTATATGGATTGCAAATAAATTGTTTGGGAGGGTTTTTTCATAGACGGAAGGAACGGATTTTTTTTAATTGGGAGGGACAGGTTTGGGAAAAACTCGGCTTTCTGCATAAAGTCCCCCCCCCCTAGAAGCTTACTGAATAAGTCACTTTCTAGATCACTAAGTCAGTACCACAAAGTCATGTATAACTGACCGAATAAGTTGCGAGTCCCATTAAGCTCATTAAGCTGCTAACAAACATTCCCTAAGACTACAATTTAGACATTGGTTTGTCGTCATATTATGCTTCATTGACCTTTTGAGTTGACTTAGCATCAAGTATTCATAAGCAACTAATTTATCACCTTGAAAAAAGTCAACTTGACCTCTTCAAATTGAAATTAAGAGGCCAATCAAGGAAGAGCTGGACAAGAACCTATGGGGATTTCAAGAAACATTTCTTGGTTGTGTTTATAAACCATAATCTTATATATGAACTGAACCATTATGTCCCAAAAAGGATACATAGATAACTACAAACAAGATTTAACTTTAAAAGGGGAAATACCTCAAAAGGTACAAGAGCTTTGGGAATGACCCTGCAAGTGAGTAAGCAACAACAATTTCGTTAAATCCAGGCATACATTGATGAACATTTTCGGTAATAAAATTTACACACAGAATAGGGATTTATGTGTGTGTGTGTATTATTACCCAAGAACATGGCAGCCTCCATCAAAAACTCTTTGAGATATCATGCCCATTAAACCAACACTTCCACCACCATAAACCAAGTCTATCTTCCTATTCACCTGTAATTACAAAAATAATCACAAGATTCAATCAGAAAACAAGGTATAATTACCCAAAAATCAAACACCAATTTCATAACAAGAAACCAAGTTTCTAAGAGTCTTTTTATCAAACAGATGGTGCACCACCAAGAACAATGACATACCCAATTAAAATCACCAGTGATTTACAAAAAAAAAACAAAGTAATCACAACATTCAATCTAAAAAGCAACGCTTCATGATGAAAAAACTCAAACACCAATTTCATAACACAAAAAAAAACACATTCTAAGAGTCTTTTTATCAAACAGATGGTGCACCATCAAGAACAGTCATCATATATCCAATTCAAAAAGGCGGCCAAAAGCCACGATCACAATAACAAAATAAAAGAAAAACCACTCAACCATTTCATCTCCCAATTCAGTAGCAGCAACACTGAAGACTTCTCGGCGACCAGGGTGACTTCCACAGAAAACACATACCCTCTTGAACTTGCTGCTGGAACCCCCTTCCATTTCAACCCTTCTTCCCAAAAGTTATCAAAAACCCTTCGAGACTATATGACAAAAAGGGAATCAAAGTTTGCACATTTATCTTCTTTCAATAACTCTTAAAAGGGGAAAAACTGAGATTACATATACAATATGTACATAAAGATATTATATTTTATATATTGCTATAATTGAAAACACAAGATTTGAAGTTCGAAATTGAATTTTGGTGATATATAATGAGGGTAAACAACAGAAAGGAAGCCCACATGTCTCTATTGACAACCTCTTTGTCGCCTTTAAAGAATATTTTAACTATGAAAACAAATAAAAAGCAGCGAAATTGGCAATTAAACAATCTTTTGATGTCATCCATCATCGTAAGTTATCCATGATGGGGTTGGGTTGAGAGCCCCACTCCCAAAACTCATCTTCAAATCCCTTTTATTCAACTTTAGATATTTATTATTCGATTATATTTTTTTTTCTGTAAAATTATAAGTTAACTATTGTGGTTTATAAAACGTTCAGATTTGGTCTTTTTTTCTAACGATTGTTAAAAGAATTATGTTAAATAAGGGATATATTCGTGATTTTATTGATTTTTTTTATCTTTTATCCAATCAAAAACCATATGAACCATAGAATCAGTTTTTATTGGGGTAAAAGACCAAAAAAGCGACATAATGGAATTTTTTAATGATTGTTAAAGAAAGGGACCAAATTCATACATTTTTATAAAACGAGATGGTAGGAAAGAATGTGTGGGAAGAATTATGGACAAACAAATCATAGGGACTAAAACTGTAATTTACTCAATCATCAAATAAAACAAAAAAGGGAAAAAGACAAAATAGTTAACTAATCTTTAACTAGAGTTAAATAAAGGGACCATAATTAAAACAAAATGATGACCATATTGATCAATATTGATCAAAATTGTAATTAGTTTAAAAAATGGATCAAACTTTTTCTTGTGAAAGGTATCTCGACTATGAGTAGACTAATCCCGGCAAATTATTACTGTAATACATTAGCCCTGATAAATTCAATGGCCATAATTGGTGTGTACGCATGGATTCGAACTCTGGACAGATAGAATATTCCACTATATCCTCCAGACCTCAATCAATACGCCATAACCTTGATAGAGAGTGGCAACCACAAAGAACAAAAATGTAATTTATTCTATTAGATATTTAAACGATTGTTTTTTAGCACTCTTGAGGGGAAAAAAACACTTTGTAAAAGGTGAATCCTACTCCCTTTTTAATAATAAGCTTTAATTGATTTTTTTTAAATCTTATGTTAATTAATTAAAGATATTAAATATTTCAAAAGACCAATTATTATGATACTTTAAAATAAAATTTGTAATTTTAAAACCATTCGTTTTTTTTTTGTATTTTAATTTATTACGATTGCCATTTAAAAACTAAGGTGGCGTTTGGTTCATGGAATGGAATCTGTCGGAATTGGAATCTGTCAAAGGAATTGGAATCTGAAGGAATTGGAATTGAATTTAATCATGTTTGACCATGTGTTTGGTTGGCAAGAATTGAAATGGAATCTGTCCAGGTAATTTGAATATGCATGTTTGGTTCTTTGAATATAACACTAGTGGTAGGGTGGTGGCGCCGGTAGTGCTGGCGGTGATGGCCGCGCCGGCGCCGACAACGGTGGTGGTGGCGGCGGTGGCGGTGGGGCGGCACTAACAGTGGTGGTGGATAGGGTAGTGACAATTGTGGTTGGGTTGGTGAAGGAGACAGTGATAACGATGTAATGCAGTGTTGGAGGCGATGATGACAACAGTAGTAATGGTGGTGCCGGTAGTGGTAGCGGCACTGGTGGTGGTGGTGGTGGCGATAATGGCAATGGTGGCGGCGGCGGTAGCGACGGTTGCTGTGGCGGGGGGGGGGGGGGGGTGATGACGGTGGTGGTGGGGGTGAAGGAGATAACCGTAACGATGGTAATGGCAGGGTTGGAGGTAGCGGTGACGACGGTAGTGGTTGTGATGGTGGCGGCGGTAGTGTTGGTGGATGTGGTGGTGATGACTATGGTTGTGTTGGTGAAGCAGACAACGTTAACGATGGTAATGGCAGTGTTGGAGGTGACGATGACAACAATAGTGGTGGCCATGTGGCGGCGACAGGCAGTGGCGGTGATGATGGTGTCGGCGGCGGCGATGGTGGTGACATCCATCATCATGGTGGAATAAAATGAAATTCAGCAGATATAAACATATAATGATTTTTTCCTTCAAATATGGTACGAAGGAATTGAAATTCATTGCGAAAATTGAAGGAATTTACATTCCACCATATGTGGAATTTGAATTCCTTATCAAAACTCAAAGAATGAACCAAACGCATGAATGGAATTCGGTCAATGGAATTGACCATTCCAATTCCTTCAGATTCCGCCGGATTCCAGCGAACCAAACGCCACCTAAGTATTTCTTGGAATTAACATATCTATCTTTTTGTATTTTAATCAAGATTCAAAATGACAGCAGGTGTGGCGTTTTCAAGACGTAACTTATAAAGACAAATTTTTATATCATATAAATTATTACACATATAAACATATATTTTCTATCATTACCCAATGAATCAATGATTTAAATTACGTTATACATTAGAAACTAACATATAAACATTAAAAATAGTAAGAAAAGTCAAACATTGTTACGTTACAAAGATCGGGATTTAGGTTCCGACGTGCCACAAACATAACATGACATAAGACACAAGTCTTAAGTCACAGCATGCCACGATAACTGTTATGACAAACTTTTTTGAACACTGAGTTTAATTTATGTTGATAGAATTTAAAATGCATAAACGGTACCAACGAGGACCATCGTGAAAATGATCGATTAAGAATTAAGATGAAGACCAGGCCCAAGACCACTCAAGCCCAAATGAACTGGTGGGAATTGGTCCTCATTTTAATTGAATAAAGTAAGGTCAGATGACAAACAAATCTAAAAAAATGGAGTCAAATTATAACTTTATATAAGTTTATTTTTTGAAGTATAACTTTACATAAGTTTTCTTTCATAATTTTCAGTGTAAATAATTATTGATTTTCTTGTATTGAGTTTTAAAGATAGAATTTTATATTCTGATACTTTATAGTTGTAACATTATCCATTTTTTTAAATAGTATAATTAATTATATCTTTTTCCCTATGTTCAATTAAACTAAAAGGAAAAAAATAGAAAAAAGATTTGTTAAATCTCGACCAAAGCCAGAAGATGATTCATGCTCGTTCTTTCAGCTTTAGGGTCAATTAAGAACCGGCCCGTAATTTAACTACCTAATATTTGCTCTTTAATGATTGAATCAAGCTATCCAATATCACGTCCAAAAAAACGTTCTTTTTACATGCCTAATTGTTAGTTTTAAAAAACTATTAACTTTTAAAATGATGTGAAAGTTTTATAAATACATGTAGCAATTCATAATAATGGATCGTAGTGTATTGTTGATTGTAAGAGTTTACAAGCGAAAAAAAATATCTTCAAAGTGTGTGTGTCTACTTGGACTTAAACAAGTTATTGGTTTCATCTTCAAACTTTATCAAACGATAAAATATTCGTAATTTTAATCGGTATTTTTTATGAAACTTTTGTAAAACTATTTGATTCAACTTAATTTGAAAACCCTCTTAAAATAACAGCATTTTAAACAAAATATTAAATGATTTTATTACAAGTTATGATAAAAACACTTATTTCCAAATGCGATTATATATGCATGTTACTCAAGACTATGTTTTTTGGTGTGTGTGGTTATTTGTAAGAGAAATCGTTTATTTTTTTTTTATTGTGTGTTGATGTTTGAACTATTGATCTCATAAAGGTTGGGTTTTACCGATAAATCGAATACAAAGAAAAAAGATTTTACTATAAATCATTGTTAGGATTTACTCTATCAGAAAAGAACGATTGATTCAATTCAGCATATCTAAAAAGAATTTGGGTACATGTACATATATTTGTTTGATCTCTCTTTTCTTACTCTTTAGAATTATGTAAAGTAATTTCTACATCTTCGTTTTGTATCTTAAGTTTAAAAATTCATAAAAAACTCGATTTGATAGAATTAAGGAAATATAATACTACATCTGTTTCAAATTAAATGTTCATATTACTATTTTAGTGTATATTAAAATAAGTGTTTATTTTTTAAGAGTAAGTTTTTTTTACACATAACTATGAGATGAAGAAAGTTTATCTATCTATTATTAATGATAAAAGTATTATTTAATTATTTAAAAAATTGTATAATAATTATAATTTCCTAAAATATTATTTTGTATCATTTTAATTATAGATATTTATATTAAAAAGAATAGAGTACTTTAAGAATAAAAATAAAATATATAACAACTTCGTAACAAAAGGGCCTCTTTGGAAATATCTTCATCAAAAAAGTTTTTTTCAAAAATATAATGAAACAAATTACCTTGAAATTTGAAACAATATGTCCAATATTTTAAATAAGTAAGCTAATATTTAATTATAACATTTAATAGCTGTCAAATAAAAAAAATAAGTAAATTACGGTTTTTGTCCCCTGTAGTTTGTAAAAATTGCAGATTTTGTCCTTAGTTTTTAAAATTATAGTTTTCATCTTTATAATTTGTAATTCAATTTTTATCTTGGTTCTTTAAGATCAAACAATACTTTTAAGTATGAGCTATTAAAATAAAAGTGAGTTGTAAAACACGTGAACGAAAAAAGTAATAAATTTTAAATCATAAAGATAAAAACAGTAACGAATTATAAACTAAGAATACAAAATCACAATTTAAAATCATTCGGATAAAAATTTATCAAACTATAGAGACTAAAAATATAATTTACTCAAAATTAAAACAGGTTCAATTTGTGTGAGATGATTTCTGTAATATTCTGTCACCCATAATTCATCAAGTGGGGTTGAATTCTTCTTTCTTTCGTATTTTAAAAATAAATAACTTGGATCGATGAAATATATACCATCGTAATTCATTATTACATACATTTGCATTCTATTAAAAAAACCGTAACAGGACATGTTTCAAAAATTTAGGACCATTGTTCTTAAAAAACAACATTTTGGTAACTATAAACGGTATGTTTACCATCTTAGTCATAAAAATCTTATATTAACATTTCAGTTTCAAAAACTATATGGTGATATCTATCAAAAGAACACGGTGACAACCTTAATAAACGTTTTCTTGTTACGATGAAACCATAAAGCGGTAGCACGTACCATTCCATATGGATCCGCCACTGCGTAACTCTCTAGAATAATAACACAACCTTATAAATTACTTAACAACTAAACCACGGATCTTTGGTAATATTTGTGTACGAAAACAGTACTAAAGAGACCTTTTAATCTTATAATTACTTCTTATATTATATTGCAATATGTATTTTATGATAGTTAGAGATACAATCATAAATAAAGGTCCAAGTTTATTGTTACATACAATTAAACCAAATTATTTTATAAAGACAAGTATGATCTATAATAAAACAATTAATTAACATAAGTGTGATAATAATTTTAATATTTTAAAAAAATTGAAATGCAATATTGACCCGACTCTCCTTTTCAAATATTGCTTTTAAATATCCAGCTATATGAATTTTTGTTAATGCGCCGAACGCTTGACGTTACGGAAAGGCCATCGAATTCAATCATTGATATTGATATATAATTTTATCCGTACTCATGAAAATAAAAGATAATACAACAAATAATAAATAATCTCAATACATTTTTTATGAGGGAGGTACTAATCAATACATTAATCTGAGTGTGTACGAAATTTGTTATACTTTTATATCTTTGAGAATATATATAAATTGGTTTTGATGTTGATGTGTGTAAGAATGAATGAATTCATTTGGTAGAGTTGTTATTAGCTTACTATATGGGTGTCATTAGTCTCACCTTTGATGTTTACATCAACATAATTGAAAAATTAATAAAAATATAATATGTTGTGTTTTATTTAGGAAAAGTCTAAAAAAAATGGAACAAACTTTCTTATTTCGAATAATTAAGTCTTGAAACTTTTTTGGCAACGAATAAACCATTAAATTTTTTCATCTTGAAAATAAACCACCGACTTTTTAAAAAGTAAATTACTTACATCATTTTAACTCAAAAGACTACCTACAACCGGTTAGGATTGTTCTAATAAAAAAAATGTCTAAATCAGTTTTACCATTCGCAAATGTCTAAATCAGTTTTACCATTCGGAAAATCTAGACCATTTAAACCTTCTCACCCAACAACATCACTCCCCCTCGACTAGGGGTGGCAATCGTGTCGTGTTCGGGTTGGCGGGTCACGGGTTCATGGGTCAGGGAAGCTCAACCCGAACACGACCTGTTTAGTTTATCGTGTCGAGATACACAACACTGACCCGGACACGGTCGTGGTGGCGGGTTGGCGGGTCACAAACGGGTTGATGACGGGTTGGCGGGTTGACAGGTCACCTAAAATTTTAGCCCTATATAAACATCCAAAATTCAACAAAAAGTATTAACAAACACATAAAACGTTCAAAAAGTATTAAATATTAAGTAAATAACTAAATATAAAATATATTTTTAAAAATTATTTTTTTCTTGGCGGGTTGGCGGGTCGACCCTCGTGAACACGGCCCGTTTATTTGGCGGGTTGACGGGTTGGCGTGTCAAAAACTTCAACCCTAACCCGTTTATTTTCGTGTCGTGTTTCGTGTCGTGTGGATAATTGCCACCCCTACCCTCGACACCTATTGTCTCCCCGTCGTTGTCCGTTCTCCATACCGTACATCGACGTCGTTGATCTCTATCATCGATCTCTCTCTTTTTGGTCTGCTTTTTTGTTTTTGATTTTATATCTTTTAGGACAATTTAAGAGAGCACGTATAAACAATTAAAAAAAGAGATGATCGGGAAAAAAAAATTGATCAAAAATATGAAGATTGATGGCAGGGGACAACAGTGGTGATGGATGGTGATATAGAGCAAACGGTGATGGGGGAGGCAAAGGGACTTAAATGGCATAGAGTTGGAAAATGATAAAAAAAGATTTAGGTTTTTTTTACATAAAACCGGTCTAATCAGAAACATGTAGTCCTTATATATGTACCTTTTCTATAGTGGTGGTCTGACTACATTCCACTATTGCACCTAATTTCTCAACCCCTTCGAAGTCTTAAGTCGTCTGTAACACTATTTCCCGGAGCTATCTTCTGCACTGCGTAGACGCTCTTGTCCTATGGTCCAACATTTCCTTGATCACCTCCTTGTCTAGCACTTGCGCTAGATAATCAAGTTTAATCCATTGTTCACATTTCAATTCTTTTTTGATTTATTACCGTGTCTTGCTATTGTGCTCTTATATCTTGTTTATCGTTTCAAAATCTCAAACACAAATAAACCTCAGACACTAGTCTTACGAGTCTATTGTTTCAGGCATCAATGATTCAATTAAGCAACTCTCATTGCTAGGTGTTTCTTGAGCTCTTCTTGTTGATTTTAGCAAATATCTAGGTTTCTTTTTGTAGTATCTTGGTCTAATAGGATATTTTTTATGAGTGGGTACGATCTAAATAATACATACTTAACGAATAACTAGTTCCGATTTTAACTAAAATTCCATGAATTATGAGTAGTTACAGTCTAAATGAATATAAATTTAACAAGTAACCAAGTACATAGTTTCGGTGGTGGGTCAAATAGACCTGAACGTCTAAATTTACCACTTACAATAATCAAATATATATTGTGTATCCGTCATCGTCATCATAGTTTTTGGATCTGTCACAATTGAAATAAATATTTTATAAGAAATAAGTATAACTAGACACCAATTATAATTACAAAACAAATACTGTTAAAATAATAATTTGAATTTTATTGGGAATAACTTTTAATCGTTTAACTCATTTTTCTTTTAAAAAAATAGTTTCACCATTATATATGGTTTACAGCTTAAAATTAAGCACATGCTTGTATGTAACAAAAAAGACAGAAACCAAAATAAATTACTTTAAACCAAACAACAAGAAGTTACGTTAATTAAAGCTACATATGTGTCCAATTGATACCAATCTTAATTGAAAGCAACTTTCAAGCAGCCAGAAAATCCTAATTTTATTATATATAGAAATTGGAACAAGATCAAGCAACTCGAAAATTAAATCAAATGTCAAAACATATAAACAATTATTAGTAAGATAGCGTTTGATACTTAAACATGATTGAAATGAACTAGACATGACAGATGTGAACATGACAAAATTCTTAATTAACAAGTTGCATAAACGTGTAAATGTCTGTTAATACAATTATAACAGTTCTCGTGTTAATTAAAATTATTTTTATCAACACCAAACAAAAAACCCTTGTACTTATACAGGTTAGTATCGTTTGTTTTTATTTTTATTTTTATTTCTACAGAAACACATCTCAATCTCAAACAACAAGCCTATAAAAAACATTCATGAAATATATATTTTTTTTGTTTAAAATTGGTTGGGCTTCAAGTTCACAACATTATAACATGTTTATTTAGTTACATTAAAATATAATATGCTCTTTTAATTATATTAAATACATAATACGTATCTAAAGTATTTCCGTTTAAAAGTAAATAATCTAAAATATAACCTTTTTTTGGAGTAAACTACAAACTTGGTCTCTATGGTTTGTTAGAAATAACATTTTTGGTCGTTGCAGTTTCGAAACTATGAGATAATCATCGTGATTTACAAAAACGTCCAGATTTAAGCATTTTTTGGCGAAAATAAGCTAACATATTTTTATGACACACGTTTGGATGCGTATAAGCTAGCGTTTAGAAACGCTACTTGGATAGCGTTTTGGAAGCTTATTGTCACATTTTCTAATTATAACTCTCATTAATATTAATTATTATTTATTACTATTAATTATAAATAAATATTAAATACTACTAATATTAATAAATATAAATTGAAAATTAATTATAAATTAAACATTAATATTATTTATTTACAATAATTATTAACAATATCAATTATTTTCATATTATTATTTTTTTAATTATATTCAATATATTTAATCATCAAAACACACACATATATATATATATATATATATAAAGGAAGGTTCAAATAAGAACTTTGTATTTTTAAAGAAACAAAGAGACACTTTTGGATCACATATGATGTGAGTTTCACATAATATTAAATTATTTATCACATATGATGTGAGTCCACAATTTGTTCCTTTGTTCCTTTAAGGAGGGATGGTTCTCATTTGATCTCTTATATATATATATATATATATATCAATTATAAAAATGTTTATGTAACATAACAATTAAATTTATATTTGTTTTCTTTCATAAATAATAGTATAAAATAATTTTAATAAAATATTTAATTTAATTATTATATTTTTAAATTTTATTAATTAATTAGGACATGTGAAGTTGATCAAATATTTTCATTTATATTACATGTATTGGTTATTTAAAATCATAAATAATAGATTTTTTATAAAATTTGTTTTAACAAATCTAAATATTATAATATATATATATTAATTTATTTGAAATTCTTTTAATCAATATATTTTTTTTCTTTGTTATTAATATATACAATAATCCATTTGAATTTTTTTAGTCAATATTATTTAATTTTTTTACCATCTTGTTTATATTAATTAATATGTAATATAGATTCATATATATATATATATATGTATACATATATTATATACTATTAAAGATTTTTTTAATTATATTTTAAAAATATTATAATTGATTAATTTTTAATATGTGTTTTTAGATCATTTTACATTCTTATAAGTTAGTTATACTTAAATGTTATTTTTTTGTCTCTCTTTTTAACTGTCATTTAAGAAAATAAGTTAAATTAGGATTACGTTCATCATTTTGTTAATTTTTTTTGTGTTTTACCCAATCAAAGTTAATTTTATAATTTTAATCTTTGTAGTTTTTGATTGGGTAAAAGATAAAAAATCGATAAAAGAATGAACATAACTCTTATTTAATATAATTTCTTAATATAAATATAAAGGGATCAAATTCAAACGTTTTTACAAAACACGATGATCATCTGTAATTTCGAAACTACGTAAATAAAAGTGTATTTCCGACAAACTATAGGGACCAAGTTTGTAGTTACTCTATTTAAATTTCAAAGATTGTTGAAAAGCCGACATGAAATTGGGTTTAGTTGCATGTGGGGCTATAATTATTCTTTATAATATCCCAGCCGTAAAGACAACAGCTTTCTCTTAGTCATATTTTAAAAAGAAATATATATATATATATATATATAAATAATATACGACTTTATAGTTTTTAGAGCATATTCCAGTATGCATGTTTTAAATGACGTGATACGTGAAGTGATGGTAAAGTCGAGTCTCAAATCGTTATGGCAAGGTCATGAAGTTTTTTTAAGGCGTGATTTAAAATGACAAATCTTTATACATAATGTATATACAAATGTTTATGTGAGTTAGTGTATTGAACAATAATGATCAAATAAATCATGTTCATATAAAACTATAAACAAACTGTGAAAATACATCCATAATTTGATGTCAAAAAATATATATGAAATAAACATATTATGAAAAATACAATAATTTTTTTTATATGTTTGTGAAACAAAAAAAGACAAGTAAAATTTTTAAATTGTAAATTAAATACATATGAAATAAACATATTATGAAACACATTGTTAATTAGAACATTGACGTAGATTTGTTTTCTTCTAAAGTTATAATACATATATAATAATCAATTTAAAATTATTTCACTTAATATAATTATATTATTCTAAATTTTCTTTACCATCATTAATATATTATATTATCAATTAGTTATGTTAATTATATTAAAAATATTGTAATCGACTAATTTCAAGATTTTTTTATCATTGTATATATTTATTAACTAATTTTTCAGTTACCAGCTCACTTACTAATCATAAGATAGTTTACCAATCATCAACTAGTTTTTGAAACCTAACCTTAATAACTCGATGCAATGTATTGATGTAAAAACTATATATATATATATATATCAAGTATAGAGAAAATATTTATATTGGAAAAATAATAAATTAGTAAAGACAAATGAACTATCATGGAATTTGTTTGTTGTGTTGACTCATAATCAAAGGTTAAAATATATTTTATTTTCTAATCAAACGTGTGGTTAAATATTGTGAGGTAAGAATAATTTTGAAAGAAAAAAGGTATAGCTTAATGTATTAAGCGAGTGTGTACTATTTACCATGTTAAGTTCATATCTTAATATTAAGCTAAAATCAAACATTTTAAAGTAGTTTAATCAATTAAGCTAGCCACCCCTTAAACTTATTAAGCTGAAATAAAAAGTCCCCTAAGTTTTAAACAATTTATATTATTCCACTATAATGAACACCTTCAAAAGTTATTCGTATTATCCAAAATAGAGAAAAAAAAGTCAATTTTCATATATAAAATTTACTCAAAGAACCCTTCATCTATGTTTATCATTTATTTTGGAATTGGTCTTTTATCTTTATTTATTATAAAAAAATCTTTCACCTATGCAATTTGTTATGAATTTTCTTTATACTAACGGTCCTTCACTTTCTCTGTTAAACTCAAGGGCATGTACCCTAGTAGTTAACGAACAAGTTGAATGGTCATTAGTGTGAAAAACCAAATTCATAACAAATCGTATAGGTGAGGGTTCTTTTGTAATAAATGAAGATAAATGACTAATTTCATAATAAATGATAAACCTTAAGAACCAAATCTGTAACTTATTTTTAATTATATTATTAAAATATTAATGATAATATGATATAACAAAAAAATTGTTTTTTTCTTTTTTCATTTATTTCATAGGTGGTTGAAATTGTTTACCTTAAAAATGACAAAATGAAGTTTTAACATTAATTTCAAATTTATTTTGTTCCTCTATTTTGAAAAGGCTGTACAAGTAAAAAAAAAAACCTACAAAAAGAAAAAGAAAAAGAAAAGCATTTTAAAAACCTTATATTTGTCCATTTTAAAAATTGTTAGGAGATGTTATTATTACTGGTTGAACCATATATCCTACTTTGTCAAAATAATTTTTTTTTGTCATGTACCAAACACTTACCGGATAACCGTATATCACTTATTTTTCGGATAAATATGACTAAGATTTAGAATCTTACTAAGTAAAATACATAAAAATGACCAAAAATCTTACTTGGTAGCGGAGAAAAAAACTTTTACCCGGTTAACAAATAAAAAAATACTCATAAAATGTTATGTTATAACATAAACAATAGTGATGATTTTACTGATAAAACAATTTTTTTTTGAATAAAATGTTAACAATAGTATTTAGTTTGTAAAATACGTAAAATGACCAAAAATCTTATTTGGTAGTCGAGAAAAATGACTTTTACCTGATTAACAGATAAATAACATCTAAAAATGTTATATGATAAAATAAACGATAGTGATAATTTAGGCATTGTTTGGTAGAAATAAGCTAGCTTATAAGCTGACATATAAGCTAGCTTATTTTTTGAATAATCGTTTAGAAGCACATAATATAGCTTATAAGTCAGCTTATAAGCTAGCTTATCGATAAGCTACTTGGAGTAGCTTATGAGAAGTTTTTTGACACTTTTTCCGATTATACCTCTAATTAATATTATTTATTTATTTACTATTATTGAACGAGAAGATGGTCTTCTATAGTTTCAAAATCTCGACTTTATAACAAAACTACTTTCTTTCTTCCATGCCGCCGTCGAAGGCCCGACTTAAGACATTGACTTGGGTCTTGCAGCTGCCAACCATTAATTATAAATAAATATTAATTATAAATAAATATAAATTTTAAATAAATATTAATTATTCATAAACATTAATTTATAAAAATTAAAATTAATTATAAATTATTTTTTATTACACATTATTAATTAATTTTAATTATACAATAGATACTAATAATAAATAGTTTTAATTATACAATAGATACTACTAATAAATAGTAATTATTTATAAACTTTATTAACTATTATATAAATTATTTTTTAATTATTATTTAATATATTTATATATCAAAAAACAAATATAACAATTCTAAAAATAATTATGTAAGATACATAAATATTAAAATACTTATTTTATTTTATAAATAATGAAAGTATGCTAAATAATTGTAAGAAAATATGTAATTTAATTATTAATTATATTTTTGAAAAACATTAATTAATTATGATATGTGAGTTTGATCAATTTTATTGTTATTCATATTATATGTAATGGTTATTTAAAATCATAGATTAATGTATATTTTTCTAAAATTTGTTTTAACTAATTCAAAATTTATATTATGTATATATTATAATCCATTTTAAGTTTTTTCTATTAACATATTATATTATTTAGTTTTTTATTATTTTGTTTGTATTAATTAACATATTATATCATCAGAAATTTATTTTAATTATATTTTTTAAAAATTATTTGAATTATAATATGAAATGTTTGTAATTGACTATTTTTTCAAGACGTTCTTTTTGGTTATTTTATATTTTTATAAGCTAATTTTTGTCAAACATAACTTATTCATATAGCTACCAACTAACTTAGCATAAGCTAGCTTATAAGATATCAGCTAGCTTATCAGTCACAGCTTATAAGCTAGTTTGCCAAACATAGCCTTAGTTTGAATGAAATCCGAAAAATAGGAGGAGGTGGGGATGACAACAAAATTCCAAGGTTTCACGTTTGAAAGGAGCATACCAAGCGAAAGGGAAACAATGGCGTTTATTGGGTATACACGTAAATCCACGTCAGATACAGCTTCATCTCACATGGAATCTTCATCTTCATCTTCTTCTCTTCTCTCCTCTCTCACATGCAATCTATATATATACATATTATATATCTATCGCCACCTTAATCATTGCCTATTCCCCCATAAATATCTCCGATTTCTTTGCCCTTATTCGGGCCAATCCATACATATACCTATCTCCCCTTTTCCTCGTCCTGCTCTGTTTTCATCAACGTTATGGCGATCACGGAGCATAGGGACATTGAGAAAGGGGATAACAAAGGCCTCGAAGATTTGGTGGAGCCGCTTGTTCAAAATAAGTCCAAAAATGTCGATATTTCTCAACATCAAAATGAATCGATTACGATGGTTCTTCTCAGCACGGCTGTTGCCGTCTGTGGCTCTTTCGAATTCGGATCCTGTGTAAGTTAATAATAACCATTTGTTCGTTCGATTTCGAGAATGAGGTTTTTGTTATGGCTGATTTTGAAGTTGTTTTTTGCAGGTTGGATATACAGCTCCAACTCAATCTGCAATCGTCTCTGATTTGAATCTATCGGTTGCTCAGGTTGGTTGATTCATCGATTATTTCACTTAATTTTTACAATTCTGTGTATATACATGTATATCCATTATATATATATATATACTAAAATTGTGTTGGATTTTGCAGTATTCCCTTTTTGGGTCGATAGTAACGATTGGCGCCATGATTGGGGCTGTGACGAGTGGTAGAATTGCAGACACGATTGGTCGAAAAGGGGTATGATGCTTTTCGTGCTTTATGGTTTATTGCTTTTATTGATTTATGATATAAAACAAAAAGAGTGCAGAAAATGTATGTATATATATAAAGATTGTGGGTTTGGCAAACCTCCAAAACACATGTGCTACCAAACTATTTTGTTTGAAAATTTTCAATAAATTTATTATGTTCTTGAATCTTGACCCAAGTCATGGATGTGTCTTCTATAAGAACAGAAAATTAGAAGAAATAACTCAGAAAATAGTATAAAAAATTGGTTGTGTGAATAGTAAATCCTATTTGGGTTTGTTTAAATATATGGGAATTTAACTCAAAATGTTAAAGATTTCTTTAACTTTTAATTATATGGTTTTGAACTTTGAAGTATTTCAAATTTATTTTGTTTTGTTTGATTTCAAGATTGGTTTTGTGTCCACATGCCCATAACTAGTTATACACATTCATATTCATTGAAAACATACTTGTATATATCTATATCTATATATATTATGTATACAAATCTGACCATGTGCATATGACAATTATAAACATGTGGGGTTGTATTATACAACAATATCTGCATGAAATACAATCTGCAACATGCAGATGCATGTTACCAGCCTATTTTCAGGGATTTACTTATCTGTTGTCTGAAAGTTATGCTTATTTTATTTTGATGATGAAAACAGGCCATGGGATTATCTGCAGTGTTCTGCATAGCAGGATGGCTTGCAATCTTTTTTGCCATGGTAATTTTAATTACAGTTTTGGTGTTATTACATATATATATATATATTCTTTGAATCATGGTGTTTATCAGTTAGTTTTTGTTTCTTCGACGTTAAATTCAGGGATCTTATTCACTTGATACGGGTCGATTCTTCACTGGATACGGCATAGGAATCTTCTCTTATGTGGTAAATTGCCAAAAGAGTGTTTCAAATTTGATGAATTATATGCTTCACAATGTGCACAAATGTTTAAAAGTGGCATTGATGAATAGGTTCCAATATATATCGCGGAAATATCACCAAAAGAGCTCCGTGGAGGGCTCACCACTCTCAATCAGGTTAGAACAATCGCTACACCGCTTAAGTTTTCTTACTTTTTTTGCATATTTTCCCGCTAAAACGGAGATGGGTAACTCGTGAAATTTCATTTTTCTTTGAATTCCTGCAGCTCATGATTGTGACTGGTTCATCGGTATCGTTCTTGTTGGGAACAGTTGTTTCATGGAGAGCTTTAGCTTTAGTTGGTATGTACAAGAATCAGAGGGAGTAAATATTTTAGGAACTCGAGAACCAGCCTTTTTGTAGTATTCATTAATGAATATGATAAAACATTCATGATGAATAATATGAATACTCACAAGTAGTATTCATTAATGAATAATATGAACACTCACAAAATAGGTGGTTCCTGGATTCTTAAATGAACCTTCCCCACAAGAATTGAAATAAAAAAAGCAAACAATTCTTCGGTGCCAAACGAACCAAAAACTTACCGGTTGAATGATTTGCAGGACTCGTTCCCCCCATTTTTCTGCTCGTTGGGCTACTGTTTATTCCAGAGTCCCCTAGATGGCTGGTGCGTAATAAGTAATAACGACTTAGAAAAAATAAGTTTTTAACGTAAGATATTATAACGTTATATAAATATATATATATCGTTATTTCAGGCGAAGGTAGGACGTGAACTAGAATTCAACCATTCTTTACGCAAGCTTCGTGGTACAAAAGCAAACATTTCTGCTGAAGCCGATGAGATACATGTATAGTAATAACTTTTCGACTATTTTTTTACAAGATTGTTGATCATAAGCCATTTCTTGCACAAAATTTTGATATTAAATGCACGATTTTGGGCAAGAATCGCCAATATGTTTTTAGCTCAATGTTTAAGATTGAAAGCAGCTAATTGTTTGTGTGATATTTTATAGGAAACTATAGTTACTCTTCAAAGTCTTCCGAAAGCTAGATTATTGGATTTGTTCGATGCTAAATACATAAAAGCCGTTATCGTAAGTAACTAGAACCTTTTCTTGATGATTTCGGTTTCTAGATTTTGAAAAGGAGAACAAGATCGAGTTAAAAACTTATTTTTTTTTCGTTTATGTTTTAGATTGCTGTCGGATTAATGGTTTGTCAACAATCTGGAGGAATCAACGGAATAGGATTCTATGCAAGCGAAACCTTCGAAACTGCTGGTACGCTATATATCTCCGTTGAACGATGAATTTCAAGACTTTTTTCAAGATTCTCGCTCTCCATAAATGTATCCATTGATTATGTGAAGATTGTTGTTACGCACAGGATTTTCATCGGGCAAAGTTGGAACGATTCTTTACGCGTTAATTCAGGTTTGTTTATTCAAACCATATAACGATTTCTCTCGAGAACACCTTCGATTCATTCTTGTTAACACGATCATCGTTATTACCAGATTCCCGTGACGATTATTGGTGTCCTCTTGATGGATAAATCAGGAAGAAGGGGTCTTCTTCTGGTAAGCAAATACCACTTTAGTTCTTGTGGACGTTCTCATATCATATATATATATATATATATATCAAAAAGTATATATAGTAACATTTATTTATTTTTTCTACTTTTTTATCAGGTATCTTCATCAGGGACTTTTGTTGGCTGTTTTCTTGCTGGAACTTCATTTTACTTTAAGGTCCATGCCTACTTGCTTTTAATTTGAAAATGACTTCTTTTTTGTTCTAAAACATTAAGACTGATTTTAGTTACGAATCGTATCCGAAACCAGGACCAAGGAATTTTCCTCGAGTGGGTCCCACTTCTCGCCGCCTCGGGTGTTTTGATATTCATAGCTGCGTTTTCAATCGGAATGGGAGCGGTACCTTGGCTGATCATGTCTGAGGTAACAGAATAACAACTTGTTGTCCCATGTTTGGTACGACATTAGACTGTATTTTTTTTTGTCCCCCACCAAAATAGGTGGAACAAAAACTAGAGAGATGATACAAGATTGGTAAAATCACAAAGAAATGGAAAACTGAGGAACACCCTAACAACCATTCATTATGCACATGTGAATAGAAACCAGGAAACTTTTTCAATTACTTTTATGCACAATGGTTACTGTTTCTCAGTTTTCTGTCTTTTTGTGGTTTTCTACCCTAAAATCTTGTTTACAATATTTTCACTTGCCTACCTTATTCTCGTGTAGCTGTTTGTTTACCTCTTAACAGTTCCATTAAGAGGCATCCTCTAAATCTCCAAGAGGTAAATCCTGTTCGGTAAAAAATAAGTCTGTCTCTTAATGGTTCCAAAACCCTCTGAATCATTTTGTATCCTGGACCTCCCTTAAACGTTAATATCCTGAACAATTACCAATCAATTATATTTCATTTTGCACTATATCATAAGAGTCTCTTAATCATTCCGACCACTTAATCATTCAGCACCAAACCATTCAGCAACTGCCAAACAACTATATATCGTCCGCCTATCGAATACACCCTAACAATGTAACTAATTAACGGGTTGTTTGTGGTTCACAGATATTTCCGTTGCACATAAAAGGTGCGGCAGGGAGTCTCGTGGTGCTAGTGAATTGGTTGGGTGCGTGGGTGGTTTCGTACAGCTTCAACTTCCTCATTGTCTGGAGTCCTGCTGGTACGTTTTCGGCATCCTCTGCTCGTTTAATTAGTGTCGTTTTTGTTTTGTTTAAGGAAATATGTTTTGTTTGTTTTCAGGTACGTTTTGGTTGTTTTCGGGATTTTGTGTTGCAACTATTGTGTTTGTAGCGAAATTAGTGCCCGAAACGAAAGGAAAAAGCTTGGAAGAAATTCAAGCCTCCATCAACTCGTGATATTTTTGATCGATCTCGTAGTAGTCGTAGATAGATATTGATATTTCACAACGTAATATGCCGAATTGGCGATTACGGTTTGTTCGACTCGTTTTAAATTTTGCCTAGTTCAGATATATAGTATAATATGTTTCATTTCTATTTTTACAATATAAATTATATTATTGTTGTTCTAGTATATTTATATGAAATACAAATTCGATAATTCTTAGTTCGTTTCAACTTTTTTTTACGAACATCTGACAGTTTTGTTAAAATTTCTTTAAAATTAAGAATGAAAGCTCAAAATCTCTGTATAGAATTATATACAACTCCAACTCTAACAGATTTTTCATTTTGAAGATTACAACATTGATTATATTATTAAAATATTGTATACATGTAATAAATTATTATTTATTTCATGGTAATCATTTTTGAAGAATTTCACCCTCTTTTAAAAAAAAAGAGAGTATTGGGAAATTTGTTGGAACAAAAAGTTACCCAAAATCTCCATTTTAAAATTTTTGTTGGAGATAAGGGCGGAATATTAGGCTCAACTTTATGGTTTTTTTAATCTCTTATCAGTATGTGATTAATTGTGACAAAATTCGTATTTTAAAAAGCAAATTGTTTGCTTTTTAATGTAAAACTAAAATGATATCACATATAATAACGTACGATTTTATACTTTGATCCTATAAACATATTGAATAAGCTTACCGCAATGTCACTTTACGTTGTGAAAGTTAAGTTTAAGAACTATATCGAGATGCTTTCAAAACATATCTTCTTGAGTTTCCATAAACACTTGTCGATTGGTGAGACCAACACATCGAGAGATTGCAAACGACTTTCTTATATTGCCAAGGTATATTGCAAACGACTTTCTTATATTCGTGTTGTTCTGTTGTATTTATAAAGAATTAGATTTAATATCTTTTAGATTTTGAAAAAATATTTTGATCTTTCTTTTCATATATATATATATATATATATATATATAGAGAGAGAGAGAGAGAGAGGAAAGTTCAAATGCGAACTCAAATTCGATTGTGAACATGAGGACAAATGAGAACGCGACACGTGTCTGAATGTAGATTATTCAGACTGAATAATCAAAGAAAGATTCAGACCGAATAAAACTGAATATAGTGTTTTATTCAGTCTCAATAGGCATTTTTCAGACTGAATAAACACTATATTCAGTAATCCGAATATTTCTTTGATTATTCGACACGTGTCGCGCTCTCATTTGTCCTCACGTTCACAACCAAATTTGAGTTCTCATTTGAACCCGCCTATATATATATATATAGGGTTAGGTTCAAATGTGAACTCATTTTTGGTTGTGAACGTGAGGACGAATCTCAGCCACACATCTTCGGTTATGGTGGACGCGATCACGGAGGATTGACGCGATTCATGGGAGGGTGGAGATTATTAAAGGAGGGAACCAGGTCAAAGCCGCCTTTATTGACCGGATAAGTGGCTGAGATTCGTCCTCACGTTCACAACCAAAAATGAGTTCACATTTGAACTTTCCTCTCTCTCTCTCTATATATATATATATATATTGTTTTCTAAACCAGTAAATTTGTCTTACTTTATATTGATCAAAAACATGGAGATGCAAAAACATTCGATCAAATAATTGTATATGATGTTGTGATTTTGTTTATATATGAATATTTGATAGTCCATGAAAACAAAATTTTGGATATGTATGTGATTACGTTACGTTGTTTAAAACACATTTGACTTAAAATCTCTCACATAAAAAGGGGAAATCCTCGATTCCCTCTTAGATTTTTACCTTTTTTTCTACCACCATATGTGATTAAATGTGAAATTTTGGATGTTTAATTACAAGTAGATTGTTTTATTTGAATATAATACTAAAATGATATCGGATATAATAAAATAAAATTTTGTATCTGAACATATAAAATTTATTTTATAAGCTTATTACAAGATCACCTTACGCAACTACACCTTGGAGTTGCGATGTCAAGTTTGAGAACTATATCGAGTAGCTTTTAAAGAGTATCTTTTTGAGGTTTCAAAAACACTTATTAGTTGGTGAGGCTAACTCATCGGGAGATCTCTTGGAATACGTCAAATCGTCAATTGAAGGGTAACGACAATAATTTAAAGGCTAATGGGGACTGCAAACAACTTTCTTGTCGTATAATTTCAACAATGACATATTTCACTTTTTGGTTTAAACAAAACAGAAAGGTCATTTAAGAACATCTCCAACTGATTTTTTTTGAAATAGAGATTTTCAAATTATTTTGTTCTAACATATACTTGAAATATTATTTAATTATTTCTACTAATAAAGTTAAATGTATTATTATTTTCTATAAAGTTTCTTGACATTGCGTTCTTGATTTTTATTTTACGAAGTAAATGAAAGTATGGTAGTTTTTAGAAAAAAAGAAAAGGAAAATAATGTGGATTTTCCTCCCAAATGTAAGAGGAAAGGAAAGTGAAAATTAAAATTATGACAATAAAAAATAATATAAAACTATATATCTTCTCATTAATTACGTTCCACTATAAAATATAATTTTTTTATATAAAAAAATTGATATCTTTTGTTTCTTTTTTATTCTGTTTCATAACATGAATATTTTTATTATCTTTCATTCATTTTCATTCACTTTCAGGAACATCTATATGCATATATAACAAAAATCTTTTTTTTTTTGTCTTTCCTGCATATAGAGTATATTAAGATAATTAGTATATAGAATATTTTGAACGTATGATTAATATTAAGATTGTTAAAATTAAAAAAATATAATAAATTTAAAACCTTTAATTTTTGATTCTCTATGATTTTTAGTTTTAAATATTCTCTAATTTCGATTCTCTATATAATAAAATAAATTATATGAAAATCCGTCTCTCATTTTCAGATATCTTCCAAAATCATGCAAATCATATATTCTGCCCCCAACTAATTGAAATCAATTTTCTGTAGGTACCAAATAATACTACTTCGTCCCAAAATAATTATGTTCTTACTGAAAGACTAAAATAGTTTACAAATATATAATTATTATAATTTTTAGTTAACAAAAAAAAAATTATTAAGAGAATTATTTTTCCCCGTAACATAACTTAAGGTAAAAGGAAAAAACAAACATTTAATTATTAAAATAGACATTTTTTTGGAACAAACTAAAATAATAACTTAGATAATTGTTTTAAAACGAAGAAAGTAGTTAAAATGAAATATTTTTATTTTCCAAATAACAACGACCGTGGTTATACATTGAATAGAGATGACAAGGGTGCACAAAACCCCGAAAGCCCAATGAATCAACCCAACCCTACTGAAAAAACAAACCCGAGGATTGGGGGCACATTTTAATTAACATCTTCAGAAATGTGTATTATTATATTGTATTTAACTAAATTACAATTTTACCCTTCAATGTAAAAAGGGTAATGAATTTCTGCCTATCATAATTAAGAGTAAAATTGAAAAGTTAACTTAATTTTAAAAGTTGACACTTTTTTTAGTATGAACTAATATAGAAACGTGACACTTATACGGGATGAGGGAACCATAGAAAGTAGAATGTCATTATTAAAGAGTAGCAAGTTACCTTTTGCACCAAAGTTTTGGGTTTTTGGGATTTTCCTTAGAGGTTATCGGTTCAAGTATTGTAAAGTCACTTAGGCTATGTTTGGCAAACTAACTGATAAGCTAACTGATGATTTATAAGCTAGTTGATGCCTTATAAGCTAGCTGGTAGCTGATAAGCTAGCTGATGAACAAATTATGTTTGACAAAAACTAACTTATAAGAATGTAAAATGACCAAAAAAAACATCTTGAAAAAATAGTCAATTACAAACATTTTATATTATAATTCAAACAATGTTTCAATAATATAATTAAAAAAATCTGATAATATAATATGTTAATTAATACAAATAAAATAGTAAAAAACTAAATAATATAATATGTTAATGGAAAGATTTAAAATTGATTATTATATATACATAATATAAATTTTGAATTAGTTAACACAAATTTTAGAAAAATATACACTAATCTATGATTTTAAATAACCATTACATATAATATGAATAACAATTATATTGGTCAAACTCACGTATCATAATTAATTAATGTTTTTCAGAAATATAATTAATAATTAAATTACATATTTTCTTACAATTATTTAGCATATTTTCATTATTTATAAAATAAAATAAGTATTACTTTAATATTTATGTATCTTACATAAATACTTTTAGAATTGTTATATATGTTTTTTTGATATCTAAATATATTGAATAATAATTAAAAAATAATTTATGTGATAGTTAATAAAGTTTATAAATAATTACTATTTATTATTAGTATCTATTGTATAATTAAAATTAATTAATAATATGTAATTAAAATAATTTATAATTTATAATTAATTTTAATTTTAATTTCAATAAATTAATGTTTATGAATAAATAGTATTTATTTATAACTAATATTTATTTATAATTAATAATAATAGTAAATAAATAAATACTATTAATCAGGGGTATAATCGGAAAAAGTGTCAAAAAGCTCCTTATAAGCTACTCCAAATAGCTTATCGGTAAGCTAACTTATAAGCTGACTTATAAGCTAGCTTATGTGTATCCAAATGATTACTTCAAAAATAAGCTAGCTTATAAGCTGACTTATAAGCTAGCTTATTTTTGCCAAACAATTCCTTAAGCTAATTTTGTCAAACATGATTTCTTTATCAGTTAGTTTGCCAAACATAGCCTGAAAATTTTATAGGTTGATCTCCTGAGCTCTTGAATTAATCGAGATGTGTGCAAGACTGCAAGCTGGTTCGGACACCCATGGTTAACAAAAAAAATTACTTTGTTACAAGTTTTGATCTTTCAAAGTGATTCATCATTTTCACATGCAACAATCGGGTTTTCGTAATCAACAAACTTTAGTAATTTATTGTAAAAACCAAACTACAAAGATATGATTTTAAAAAAATTATAACCTAAATTAACAAAGTCTGAGACGCTTTTATACTTTTAAAATGTTAAATGATTTTCTAAACCGCATGTATTGAGTTGAGTTCTGCACAAATAAGCCTTTGAGATGCTACGAGTTGTATACCAAACCAGATGCTTTGAGACCATCGTCATTGGGTTGGGTTATACTTCAAAATCCAGCGGCCATAGAGACCGACCCTTAACCAATTGGCGCAGGATCATCAACCAGTAAGAGGGGCTTGGTAAACAATAACATCCCCAACTGGGTAAGTGCCTCTTACTCAAAAAGAGATGGTAAATAGATATATATATATATATAAATATGTAAATCAAATATACAAAATGAAGGGTTCAAGTTTGTTACATATAATATATATTTGGAAGAAACAAAACAAACAACATATGCAGTTCTTTTGAACAACAACTAATTTACATCAACCAAAACTGAATCAATCAAAAATCAACACTCACTTAATTTTGCTATCTGTATGCCTCCTTTCCTGCCTATGAAACACATTAATAAATATCATCAGTACCATGGTGTATATAAATCATTCAAAAATATATATGCCCCTTTTCTTTTTTAGTTCCCTTCTTCAGGGATCAAATTGTGAACACTTTGTTCTGTGGGTGTTCCCGGAATATATGGGACGAACCCACGACCACCGAACACGGGTCGCATGAACGCGTTATCGAACTTTCTCCAATAGTAGTGGACTGTGTGTGAAGGTGTTGCAAGTAGCACCCGTAGGCTCGATGGATGGAGCACTGGTCTCTCTTGGCCTGGTTCAGATTCTGGATCACGCTCGTTTCCTAGAAGAGGAACCACGTACGATTTGGGACTCGTTGGCTCTGAGGATTGCATTCGGCTCATGCTTTTCGATGGAGGCAATAATAGTCTCACTAGAGGCTTTGTTATCAATCCAAATACCTTAAAAAAAAACAAAAAAAAAACATGAATCATTTCGACGTTATGAGACTTCTTAGCTGTTTGGCAGTTGATGAATGGTTTGGTGCTGAATGATTAAGCGGTCAGAATGATTAAGAGGCTCTTATGATGTAGTGCTAAATGAAATACAATTGTTTTGTAATTGTTTAGGATGTAATTAGGGCTCTTAATGGTTAAGGGAGATCCATGATACAAAATGATACAGAGGGTTTTGGAACTATTAAAAGGCAGACTTATTTTTTGCCAAACATGATTCACCTCTTAACGATTCAGAGGCTGCCTCTTAATGGAACTGTTAAGAGGTAAACAAACAGGCCTACAAGTCTCTTTGATCAAATTTTGAGGTTCAAATTTGAGGATATTGTACACAAAGCGGAAACAGGTACGAGTTTAAAATATGAAATGATGCTCATTTTTAAAATATGCACGATCTTAAGAGTAGAAGAAAACCGAAATATTTAAGAATGCTTACAACTGTACTGAAAAGGACAACAGTGATGGTACTTGTTATCATGATCGCGTTCCCACGCAGTTGTGTGTGACCTAGCCTTGTGAACTGCACCCATGAAACAAATAAAACTTGTTAGCAAGTTATGAAACCATATTTATAATAAAGTTCAACTTGTTTACGTGCGATGATATTTAAAACCATCAAGCGGGAATCAATTTGAAGGCATTGAGAAAGAATTTATTAGAAATGAAGAAGGTTATATGGCCTATTAATTAATAGACAACATGAAATAACTGACCTGGTTATAGGCAAGGGCCATGGAAACAGCACCTCTCATAAGACCAGCCCACCATATCAAAACCTTAAATACAAAAGTTACGGTAAGAAAATTGTGAAAATATTACTCTCCAATATATAGAGGAGAAATGGTCAAAGTCTAGCTGATGTGGGATTCCAGTAATTTCATATGCAATTTAAATTGGAAAAATAAGGAACAAGTGTTGTGAAATTATACTTGCTGTCTAAAAGTGATCTTCTCGCTTGGATTCTTCTTTGTCAAGTTGGATAAAAAGGATAACGGGAAGACGAAGCATCCTCTTCCAACCAAAACCAACCCCAATAAGATCGAGCTCACTCCAAGTGATTTTCCCGGGCTGAAAGACCAAAAGCACGATGATGATGATGATGGCTGTTAAGGGAAGTCATAATATATATAGATGAAAGGTCGGGTTCAGGGGAAAACTGCAAAAAAAATGAAAAGCTGAGGAACACCCTAGTAACCATTCATTTGGACAGTATGAACATGTGCATACAAGTAATTTGTAAGCAATTTGTCCGATATGCACATGTGCATTCCATGCACACGTGCCTAAAACCCAAAAACCAGCTTCAATACCTTGTATGCACATGTGTATACCGTACAGATGAATGGTTACCAGGGTGTTCCTCAGTTATTCATTTTCTTTGAGGGTTTCCCCCAGAACCTGCCTCTATAGATGAAACTTTCATTTGTTATCTAAACAATACCTATCTTGTACAAAGCTCCATTTTTCAATATCCAAAGCATCCATACCAACATAAAGAAAGATAAACAACTCCGAAATAAATGATAACGTTGCAAAGGCATGCCTGAGAAAATATGAGGGAGTAGATACAGATGAAGTTATCAAGTTTTGCAACATGGTCTCAAAAGAGATAAGATCATCAGGGGATTATAAGACATACTTTGTAGTGACTCTTGATTTCTCTGTGACATTATGCCAGGTGTAATGGGACATTACAATTCCACAGAAGAACACTGTTAGAATGCCACTCAAATAGAATAACTGCAACACAGGTTGAGGATTATCGAAACTGCAGAGCTTCTTACATTACATATAATTAGAGGAAAACAATAAAGCTTGTAAGTTAAACATAAAAGAAAAACTTACTTCAGCTAACATATATGAAAGGTAAGCCATGAGAATCATGATAGCAACTTCTCGATCTGTTGAATGCCTACAATTCAGCAGGCAAAAAAGGGTATGAGCATTCTTCACATAAAGTATCAGGTTTTTTGTTGCTCACTCACTAAACCGTTACACTTAGCATAGTCAGTTCACAAGAAGAAAAATGGAGTTCACATTAAGCAGGCAACAAGACTATTGGGTAAAAGAGTAATGCTACATACATACACATATGACATATGTATATATATATATATCCCTCTATATATATATAGAGAGAGGAAAGTTCAAATGTGAACTCATTTTTGGTTGTGAACGTGAGGACGAATCTCAGTCACTTATCCGGTCAATAAAGGCGGCTTTGACCTGGTTCCCCTCCTTTAATAATCTCCACCCTCCCATGAATCGCGTCAATCCTCCGTGATCGCGTCCACCATAACCGAACATGTGTGGCTGAGATTCGTCCTCACGTTCACAACCAAAAATGAGTTCACATTTGAACCTAACCCTATATATATATATCAAGGGTAAAAGAGTAATGCTACACGGCATGGGCAACAGGGACGTGAAAGGAAGTTCGGCTAGCGTATATGCTTTCTTATTATTTATCTCATTCCTTTATCACCTTTTTTTCCTTAATTGAAGAGAGAGGTGATTTTAGTTGTAAGGAGAAAAATTATTTAAGAAAACAGGAGAGATTAAGGGAAAAAAATGAAACAACTACGTGATCGCATGTCATTATTAACTTTTTACGTCCCTATCTCCATGCTTGATAGATTCTTTCCTAGCAAAAATTCGATTAACCTACTATTGCACCATATCCTTGTTTCTATGGCAAATGAAAATCTAAGTCACTAAATATATTCAAATTCAGCATTCAAACTTATCTACAAGTCATCAATATCAACTTATGGAAGAAATTAAAACATAACTTAATACTTATACCTTCCAAAGTATAGCTTTTTTATAACATAAGCACTTAATAGCCCAGCCTGCAGGAGTAGAGGTAAAACATCACATGATTATATCTTCCAAGATAGCATTTCATACTCACTTAGCATGGAAATATGTAAGAATATGGGCAGTAGGACTCACACCGGCTCCTAGGACTGTGCTTGTGATAAATAAATAGAAGAAGTTTCCAATTAAGTGAAATGCATCACTTGTTGTTATCCGTGATAGATCAAAGTTTTGGACTGCATTGAAAATCACAACGGATGTAGCATCATTCACGACGCCTTCCCCAAACACCAAACTATACAATAAAGGGGTCTCATCCTGATTCAGCACCTGCATTGTTCAGATGAGACATATTAGCTCAAAAAGAGGTTTTAATTCTGATTATACCAAAGCTAAATGATGCTCGTTGTACCTGCAAAGTGCAAACAGAATCTGTTGCAGAAAATATTGCTCCGATTGCTTAAAGAAAAAAGAAAACATATAAATATTCGGAAAAGTGACAAAAGAAAAGACTTGATATAGGGAAATAAGGAGTAAGTGATACCAAGAAAATCTCCTAATTCGAGAGAACCAACATTCATTCTTTTGAAAATGTTTATTGCCCCTGTAAAAAAAAAGTTAGACAAACTTGTTCAGATTGGTAAACAATGCAGCATTCTCAAAGACGCGAATAAATGAAGAAAAATATTCTCACGAGCATAATTAAATCAAGATATGGATAAGAGTGGTTTCGTGCTTTTGTTACTCCATCCAACAGCAAGTGCAAACAGATTTTATTTTGGGATGTTTGAATTCAGAATCATTATTCCCTCTTTTATAAAGCTTATGAAATAAATACACCACATTTCGTAGCAAGTTTCGTTCTTTAGTAATATGAACATTTCAAATTTATTCCAAGATTAGAATTTATACATCCACCTAATTTAGGAAAAGAACATTTTGGGAATTAAACTACTATTTGATTATGTTACTTAAAGTGTATCAAAGAAAGATTGAATTTATTTTCTCAGTAAACACCTTGTTTATGACAAGATCATAGAAAGTAGATGCAAGAGTGCAGCCTTGCACACGGCATCTTCTAGTACATGTGTAAACAAGTTTCACTTTATGGAACATATAACAATTGACAAATGCAAAACTTCATCCAAACTTGACAATTCTACCAGTCTACATAAACTTATTATGACCAAAAAATGAAACAAAGATGCATTTAAGCGAAGAGGTTGAGTGTGTACCATATGATATGATGGTGAAGGATATTGCGGTACCAACAGCACCAAATAGCACTATGGTCATGAAATTGCGAAAAAATTGTTTCTTCTTTACCTGGAACCTGTTGATTTTGTATTGCAAAAATAATAAAACATCTTAAGGTAGTAACCATGAAAAATAGCATTTAATAACAACAGCAGCAGCAGCAACAAGAATAAGTCAGTCCAAGCAGTTTTGGATCCTTGCACACACAGTACACACACACATATACATAGAGGAAAGTTTAAATGAGAACCCAAATTTGGTTGTGAGCGTAAGGACAAATGAGAGCACGACACGTGTCTGAATTTGTATTATTTAGAGTTCAGACTGAATAATATATAATAGTACATTCAAACTGAATATAGTATTATTCAGACCGAATAATACTACATGCAGTCTGAAATTTGAATGAAGTATCATTCAGACTGAATAATACTACATGCAGTATCATTCAGACTGAATAATATTATTATTCAATCTGAATATTTTCTTCATTATTCAGTCTGAATATGCCACATGTCGCGCTCTCATTTGTCCTCACGTTCACAACCAAATTTGATTTCTCATTTGAACCTGCCCCTATACATATATATATATATATACATATATATACTAGCATGGCAAGTGGAAATTTGAAAATTCTGAATTAAGTAAATGATAAAACTAACAAATGAGCGACACCTATGGTTGATACAAGGCATAGTTCGATCAGGCATCTCATTGTTGCATGAAATATATGTATGCACATGTAAATATAGTAACAAATACACGAATGCAACAGAAATTTATGAACAAACTGGTCGGAAGCACAAGCATACGGTTGTAGACTTGTAATAATTTATAACTCGTCTTTAATGAAAGGGAAGCTTGAAAGATATTTGCCGCAAATTTTGTGGAACATGTGCATGTGTCTCAAACAAGAGAATTATGGTGACTACCAACCACCTTAAAGTTAAAGTTTCATTTTTTTAATAGTTCGGCTTCTTTGAATTTCGAGTTGACATCAGACACCAAGCAACCAGATTAAAGCACCAGATCAGACCTAATTTTTCCGCATTGAAACAGATATATTAATGGAAGAACAGACCAAAATAACACCAAACTGGATCGAGCATTTAATTATAAAGCTAGATCCAGTACTTTCTTATTACATTTTCACAATCAACTGATAATTTGTCTGTGGAATCTTAGATGCAACTTATAATGGTAGTGAAGAATTTGGTAAGCAAGCATAATCTAGATGTTTACATTACAACCACACTACTGAATAATGGAATTTAGTAATTTTCAGGTAAATCTACAAATGAGCAGTAAAAGGAAATAAACAGGTCATAATCATTTCTAAAATTTGGAAAGAAAGAAACATACCCCGCATTAAAGATGATTGGTGGAAGAAGATAAATGAAGAAAAGGTCTTCACTAAAGACAAACAGGTGTGAGTTTTTCCCTCCGCTAGTTAATAAAATAACAACCCCCGTGCATAGACCCTGCCATTGTCGTCCCAAAAATAGTAAATATTAGTGGCTGCTAGAAAATCGAGTACTTTTAACGGAAAATATCTTTGGAAATTTTCTACAAATTTTAGAGAGATTATTGACAGAATATAAATTTTTTACGAATTTTCAACGAATTTTCATTGAAAATCTCTCACAAACATGCATTTTCAACAAAAAAAAATTTTGACGACGAGACATTCCGTTGAAATTTTTTTGGTTGAAAATGCATGTTTGTGAGAGGTTTTCAACGAAAATTCATTGAAAATTTATAGAAAATTTATGTTCTGTCAATAATCCATTTTCAACGACATTTTCTGTTGAAAATACTCAATATTCGTGAGTATTTAATTTCTTTTTTGCGTTGATCGCCAATTTTTTTGAGCATAATCCATGTGATTGAAATTATTCCAATTCCTTCAAATTCCACAAAAAACAAACGGATTAATTCACTGTTAATTAATCATCAGCATAAAATAAACACACTTACAATGAAAAGGGCAGTGATAGACTCATTCATCCATCGGCTCTCCTCCAAAAGATGACCAATCACAATACACGCACAAAGAAGAGCAACAAAGAGATTCATATTGACGATGGAAGCGTATTCAGAGGTAGCTAACGAAGTATTATTCATCTTTCCAACTAACAATCCTAAATCAGCCCCCATCGAAGCCACTTGATCTGTCCCGTCCAGCAACATACCTGACTAACGACAGAATCTCTTCACCTGTTAAAACAAAAAAGAGCAAATTAGTAACCACAATCTCAAATCAATACTCAATAAACAAACAAACAAAAAGAAAACCTCGATGTATATCACAACATCCAGTTATTCATACAATTCAACAGCTTCATAAATGACATTGAAATCATTACAACAATGAAAAAAAAATGGAATACGTACAGCTATACACACAGAGAAAGCCATATACAGAGTTGAAATTACCAAAATAAGGCTCATAAATCGATGGATTTGAGCGGCGAAACAGCGTGATGATTCAGATTGAATATGAATCTCCAACGTACTGAAACGACATTTGTTTTTTCACTCTCGAATCCGAGAGAAAATTGGGAGAAAAAAGCAAGAAAAAGGAGAATGCTGTCAGGCCATGAACAGAAGTGGAGAGGTATTCATATATGGAGGGAGAGAGAAAAGGGAAGGGTGCAAATTTGAATCTTGCTCAAGCCATTTCCGAACCTTCAACTATCCAACTTTTATCAAATTGGTCCTTAAATTTTATAATATTACTAATTATGACACTGAAATAATACTTGTGCAACAATCAGTCCCTCTTGTTAACTCTACCCGTTTTGTAGTCAGTGTTACTCTTCAATTAAATTTAACTAGATATAAAAGATATACATTATGATTACAAAAGTGGGAGAAAGCATGACGTTTTAATACATCTTATTAGTATGATTCATACCATCGACGGTCACTTTATAAAAGTGGTAGACATTTTTACACGAATGGTTTTTATGTAAACAAAATGTTTACAATTTATATAGATAGAAATTAACTACACTGTTATCAGTACAAGTATTTTCTATAATTCCCTAGCAGTCGCCCATAGAATGAAGAGAAGAAAACTACGACAAACTGAAAAACACATGATATGTTAAGTATGTAACATTTACTCTTCAAGATATCATTATAGTATTTTTGATATCCAAATTTCAATTTGGTGGAATTACATAGGGACCAGGTTGTTGCATCACAACATGTCGGAGTACTGATTTGTAATTATTGGATTACGTAAATATATAGAGTCTTAAACAAAACTATGATTTTATTCTACTTTACAAATCCAACTCTTTTATTTTCGTTTTTCAAACCGTTAAGAACCCTGGTGTTTTTATGTCAAGTAATTGTTACGTTAAAGTTCTAACAAACATTAAAAAAGGAAAATGTATGAAGATTTACTGCAATGATGACAATGGACGGATAGGTAATTTTAAATGATAAAACTTTTTAAAAAGTCAACTTTTTGAGAATCTTTTAAAAGTAAAAAGAGTATAAATTTTGAATGTTTCGGTTGGAAAGGTGATAATTGGTTGGAGTGAGGATTGAAAAAGTGATTGAAATAAAGGGACTGAAAAGGGATAAAATGTAAGTTGGAGGGCCCACAAGTAAATAATAGTGTTTGTACCAGGTTACACGCACTCATTTCCTTTTTTGTATGATTTCAGGCGGACCACTCATTACTCTCATACTTTCGCTCTCTTTTTGGGCTTTCATTTATTTAGGCACCATCTTTGGCCTTCCCCACACCTCTTTTTTACTTGGTCCACACCCAGCTCTTTCAAAATGACAATTTTACCCCTCCCACCCCGCTTAATTTGACAATTTTACCCTTCCGACCCCTTTTAAGAGGTTAATTTGGTCACCGATGTTTGGAAAACAAACACTAACAAAAAATTGAATTAATAAATATTAATACCCAATGACGGACCTAGGATTTCGCTAAACAAATACACTTTTAAAGTTGATCAACAGTCTAGAAAGTCGTTCGAAATGTTTTTTTACTGAATTCCACCATTTCGAGTGATCTTTAAGTTTTTTGGTTGATTTGAATGATTTTTCTGTTTATTTCAAGGGTCTTTTCGGTTTTCTTGGTTAATGTTCTTTGTATTTTCTAATATCCCGGAGCACTAATTAGAGTTTAACGGATGCACTTTTCACACCAAAAAATTTACTTGTGAAATTCAGTTAAACGGGTACATGAGACCCTGCTCAGGCATGAATAGGTTTGCCCCTGTTTGTACAAACTAAATTAATTGTCATTTTTTGTCGTAATTTAAATACAGAGATAAACAAACAACTTTGTTCTTGCTACCCTAGCTCAGGATTTTTACAAAGTTCGAGTTTCGTTATTATTTTCAAACTTTGGTGATCAAATTAAAAGTTGAAATAAACTTAATTTGTATTTTTTTTTAAATTATGCTTTAGATTATGATCATGAGTATTACCCACTAATACAACACCTTATGGTTGTCCAAAAGGGTAATAGAGTCATTTTACTATGTTGACATTGACACTTTTAATGGGTGGAGGGGAGAAAGTAAAAAGCTTGTCGTCCATGCGGATGATTCTCATGTTAACAAACTAATCATCATTAATTTTGAGTAATCTTAACTTGATTCGTGACACGTGGATATACATATCTTATCTTTGTATTTCTATTAAAAAAAACCTTTTTTACATAAGTATCATCTTTTAAAAATAAAAATTTATAATTTAACTATTATTTATCATAGACCAATATTTAATTTAAATTATATTTATAAATTAGTCGTTGACTAATAAAATAACTTGATTACTTAAAACGATTTATGATATAAAGAGATTGACATACAGCTGTCATCCGGCTATTGTATATATTTTTATGATAAATATTTATTTTAAAACAAAGTAAATATTAAAAGTACAATATATTTAATTTGGAAAATATTTTTGATGATCAAATCTGATTTTTTACATCATTTATTTATGAAAATTTGAGCTCCTATGCTTAATGAGATCCCTTATATAAAACATATGTTTGATTTTTACTATAAAAGCTTGATTTTCACTGTATTAAAAATATATGTTTAATTAAAATAAACCTGTATTTTATTTTTAAAATGCCATAAATAATAATTATTGAAATATGTGTGTATATATTCAGATTTTGCCAATTATGCTTTAAAAAAGATTTAGATGTGCGGTTGAATGCATATGTATGATTTCCGTGAATCTTAGATGTCAACATACACGTTGAAACTCGATTTTTGTTTTAGAACACCAGTAAATCAATGCCGATATTAAAAATATCTTTAAGAATCGTAAAAAGACAAAATATATATGTATTAAAATTGTAAATTTTTTAATTTATACTTTTATTATTATAAAACTATTTAAAAGAAAAGTTTTGAGATTCACATGTTAATGTTCTTTTGGGAAGATTACTCACATGTTTAAGTTCTTTTGGATAAATTGTTCACATGATTAAGGGTTTTAATTACCCATTTAATATGGTGATCCATGTGAATTATTTCTTAGCATATATATATTTATCTATTTAATTGTTTTTGAAGAAATTTAGTTATTACTTGTTTATTTACATGTGGATAAATATTGTTTAAAAGATATATTTTTATTTAAAAGATCTCTGGTTTGAAAATGTTTATTTTAAGGATATACTTTTGAAATTAGGTCAAATATAGACTTTAAAATAAACTTTTGTAAACTATAGACTTTTAAATATACTTTTTCTAAACTATTGACCCTTGTACTTGTATTTTAAAACTAGACACTTTATAGTAAAACTCAAACACAATCTTATTTTGGGAAATTTATTTAAATGACCATGTTTCATGACTCACTTGGTCTTTTAACCATTTTTCTCCTTATTTTATTCAAATGTCTTAGATCTGTAATACTACAGACCTGACTAAAACAAAAAAGTTACAAATGGGGTTAGGTCCACATTTAAAATAAAGGTGAAACCATGACTATTGCGGACCTGACACCAAAAAAAATTTATCATTACGAACCTGGGGCATTTGGATCAATCCATGAGAGAAATGAATAGAAGTTCAATTTGAACGTGAAATATGGTCATTTGATTATTTGAGTCAATTTTCCTTTTACTTTTTATGAGGCTAAACTTTGTCTTGATGATAATAAAAGAAAAAATATCTTAAAATCAATGAGATATTAGTCTAAACAATTGGATTGACACAACGATTAATCTTAACTGTATAAAACATGTAATAGTTATATATTTCAAAACATGATGAAATTGAAATTGTATATAGACGTCTTCGTTTGAGAACTCATAAAATTTTGAGATATACGAGAACCAGTGTATCATGTGCTATTTCATATGATCATTTTTATATACGGCTAGAATTTAATATAGTCACTAACATATATTTGTTTCACAATATATATGTTTGTACTCAGTTCACAACGTGATTTTTCTAGTAACCTGGATATTCAACCCGCTATGTGAACCAACTAATCACAAGACGACCATCCGCTTCACGGGTATCCCGGAGTCACCGCATGAACCTCCGCGGCCACAATGAGATTTTTATTTCTTATTTGATTCGAACAGGAGACCTCCAGACACTTTTCACCTTTGGAGCCCAAACTCAAACCAATCGGGCACCACCTTAGTGGTTCACAATGTGAATCTTTTTGACGTAACGTAAAAAGTTTAACACTGTCAACAACATACATATGAAACTAAAGTATCAACAAATATATGTTAATCAATAAATTAAATAATATGCTTAGATAAAAAAAAATATATGAAACAAAATCTTGAAATAAAAGTTTTTACAAATCTTACAAATTTTGAAGTTCTCAAATAATTAATAATTAAACCCCCCATATGTACAATTGGAATCATGGGACAACTCGTTTTATACGATTTGTAAAACCACTTTACAGTATTCGGATGAGTTTTTTTAATCTCATTGAAACTTCACAACAACAAAAAAACACCGAGGTTCTCACTTGATTTACCATCCAACGGTGGAAAAATTCTGATTCTTGATCCGAAAGTTAGGACTGATTTGGGTTAACGGTTTTAAGTTCACGGTTACTTAAAGAGTATTATTGTTAGAGCTTTTAGAGTATTATTCGTTTGAGTTTTGAACATTGTTAAAAAACCGAAATATTGTGCCAAACAACATTTTCCGAAAGTTGGACTAACAAAATTTATAATTTTAATAAAAATAGTACACGGGTGACGAAATATATTACACAATATCACGTCCTACTTAACACACGAATACTTTCTAGATAAAGCAACAACGGTTGGTTCTTTCTTGTGAAACGTAGAGATTTCCCTTCCCTTTTCGTCGTAAACGACGGGCTCCTCATCGTCAATCGGGACTTTACATTTCTCCCCTAAAATAATCGGCTTTTTCACAACCGAATTCTCGTGTTTCAAATTTTTTGTTAGCGGTTTTTTGAGTTTCTTGCGTTTTCTGCGTTTTTTTTGCCGACGAGTCCCATCCTTCCCGTTTCCGGAATGTTGTTCGTTTTCCGATTGTGATGATTCCCATGACGAAGATGCGTCATCTTCGGTTTCGGTTTCGACTTCTTTTTGTTTTTCTTCTGTTTTTTCTTCGGGTTTTTCTTTAGGTTTTTCTTCTTTTGTTTGATCTTTTTTATTGGGTTCCTCCTTACTTGTTTTTCGTTTTATTAATGCACAAACGGGTGAAGCGATCGCGATTGTTGACGCGATAAAAACAAAAAGGAACGTGAGCGATACCAACAAATTGGTTTTGGGAATCTCGCTCATTGGGAAGCTTCTTGCCATCGCTCAAAATCGTTAATCAAAACGAAAAAGAATATATCTTTTTCTATCTACATGCGACGTTTTCTTTTTCTTGGTCTGATTAACATCTTGAACGTTGGTTGAGATGGGACTCGGAGGGTGGGAAAGAAACGCAAATCGTAATAAAAGAGTTTCCATTTTGTCAACTCGGTCTTTATGGATTTTAAATAGATTGTTCAGATTATGGAATCGAAAGAACGTAAATGAGAGGTTGAGATCAAAATATTTGGAGATAAAACATTCAACCTTGCTATTTTTGTGCAAGTTGAATGTAATTTGACCATCAATTTGTAAAAAAAAAAATCTAAATTTTTTCAGAGTACTTGTTTTAATGAACATTAGATAAGTCTGGAAAAAAAACTGCTAATAAAGTCTTAAATGGCAATCGGCATTAATCCTAACACGCTCATGGTTATGGGAATCCGTTTCGAAACCATGAACATGATGTCATCTTGTGTTAGGGCATGGCTATATTTAGAAAGAAAAAAGATTTACTTGATTCGGTCGCATAAGATAATTGACTTTGACTTATTTAAAAAAAGAAAAAGTGTCGATTATTGACAAATAACAATAATAATAATAATCATAACATCGATACTATTGGGATTCAGAATCTAAAAGCAATTAAAATAATACATTTTAAAAGATCTAATACATGATACTGCAATCAGAGTCGTCCATAATATCATTCCAAAAGTTGACGTTTTGCCCATTTCCATGATACCCGTTTCATGTCTATAAAATTCTATGTTTTCCTCAACATACAACCAAAAACTGTTACACACTTTTCCTCTTAGAATCCGCTCCCCTTTTTTAAATCTTTAGATAATGTATATGTTTGATCGTTTGTGTTTATTTTCATCACTATGTATGATTCATATTTCTTGATTTTATGGAAAACCCTGCTTCGGCCATCGGGTTACTAAGATTCTACTTCCCATAAGCGGGGTTTGCTTCGATTCTATTCTCCATCAAAGAAATCCCATTAAGAGCATCTTCAGCAGGTATGCTATATTTTTTTTTTCAAATTCAGAGATTTATCAATTATCTTTTTTTTCTATTATAGAAGAAAGTTTAGCATAGCTGTTGTAGCAATTTTTTCCAAAATCTCCAAAATTTCTAAAATAATATAGTTGTTGAAGATGTTTTTATATATTTTTCGGTTTGGGGTTGAAGTTTTGAAGGATGAAAAGAGGGATGGATGAGAAAAATATGTGGCCAATGTTTCCAAGACTTCATGTAAATGATGCTGAAAAAGGAGGGCCACGAGCACCTCCAAGGAACAAGATGGCTTTATATGAACAACTTAGTATACGTTCATCCCAAGTGAGTTCGAATTTACTCCATAATTTATATTTTCTGTTTTTTAATCGTCTTATTTAAGTGATCTTGTTATAGCAACGATGACTTATTGGTGTGGCAGTCTATAAGTTATACGAGTGATATCTGATATATAAATTGTAATTATTGTATGATTATAGGCGGACATGAGCGAAAGGGGTACGTTTTTCCCACTTGAACGAACTCCTATAGTACCTGTTGCTAATAAAATAAATAATCGATATCTTGACTTAAATAGTCAAATCGTGCAACGAGAGCAAAGAAAGAAACAAGAAGATGACATTAGAGTCCCAGACTTTGTTCAACAACCTGAAATAAATCTCGATCATAGTGATCTTATTAATGGAGATGTTGTCTCTGAGACTTTGATGGTCGATTCCATATCCATGGAAGATATATCTCCGGATAATGTTGTCGAAATTATTGGTCAAAATCATTTTTTGAAGGCAAGAAGAGCTATAGTCAAGTAAGTTATTATAGCGTACTCTTTAATTGTTCGTAGTTGTTCAATTATTCGATAACCAAAGTCATTATGTGATAAATGATAGCTACGAGTTCCATAAATCGTAGAGAGGTGGAATGACGGGTTCAAATGAGAACATTTACCAAATAAAAGAACACGAAAACTACCAAATTACATGTAATTTTACATTAAACTCACTTGTAAAATCACTTGTGATTACGCCCTTGCGTTTATCGTGTTCCATAATTGCAAGTGAATTTACAGTTCTCTTGTTCTCTTGCATCGACCTTGTTCTTTTTTGATCTGATATATATACAGTCAAATGATCGTGTGAGAAAGAAAAAAAAGTTAAGGTGAGAAGTTTAAGAAGAGATCTGAACCTTTGATCACTTATAATCTTACGTCCACCCATGAATTGCGCTTTAGAAGAGAATTGATCCGGTGCATTATCCGTACATCTCATTAGTGTTGACATTCAATTAAGATTGATACAAAGGTGGAGATCTCTTCTTACGTTTCTCACCATAATTTCCCTTATTACCGAAACCCAACCCTATACATATACATACACTTAGGATCATGTGAGATCAGGTTGTTTTCGTCTCACCCGTGAGATCATTTTTTTACACTGTGAAGGTTACCTTCACAGTGTTTTGCTATTTTTTACCTTCACAATGTTTTGCTATAAAGTTTCAAGTGTAAAAATGTGATCTCACAGGTCTCACGAAAACAACCCGGTCTCACGTGAACCTAACCTGGGAGATTTCAAATACAAACCAAACAATTTGTACAAACCGTACAAACTCCATCCAGCCAATCATTTTTTTAATTTTTTTCACTTTTACTTAATTATGAGAGTTGATTAGTCAATAATATGTGAAAAAATTTCATTAAGAACACATGATGGTTGATTAATCAATAATATATGAAACAGGATTTATCAAAATGAGAAATAGATGAAACAATTTCATTTTCATATAGAAACAAAAATATATGAAATGATTTCAAGAACAAAAGAATTATATGAAACAATTTCATCATATTAAACACTTTAATGAAAAAAAATTATTTAGAAAAACAATGATACCATGAAGTTTGTACGATTTGTACAAATTGTTTGGTTTGTATTTGAAATCTTCCATATATATATATATAGAGAGAGAGAGAGAGACTGAATAAACATTATATTCAGTTTTATTCGGTTTGAATATTTCTTTGGTTATTCAATCTGAATATGACGCGTGTTGCGTTCTCATTTGTCCTCACGTTCACAACCAAATTTGAGTTCTCATTTGAACCCTCCCCTGTATATATATTGTTGTTATATTTTACGTTCATGTTGACATTTTGTTTGCAGCCAACAAAAAGCATTTTCTGGTCAAGTGTTTGAACTACATAGATTGATAGAGGTACATCGTTCTCCCTAATGAACTTAATTATTAGCGATCCAAAAATAGGTGGAACAAAAATCAAAGAAAGAAACACATTAATAAATCACAAACCTACCAATGTCAAAATAAAAGATTCCACAGTTCCTTCGCCAGTCTACCTCGCTTCTGTCCATCCAATCCAATCAAGACATATCCACGTACCAAATGCAATTTGATTCACCGTATGATGCAACAGGTCCAAAAACGAATTGCGGGATTGCCTTCGCCCACGATTGAAGATGATGCGTTTTTGGGGAAACTAGCAAAGGTTTCTCCGATCAAGAAGGATCACTTAGAGTATGCTCTAAAATCGTCAACAAATGTTCCGAAGCGTAAAAGTTACCATGAGAGGCCAACGGATGTCACGAGGGATTTTTCAGTCGAGAAGGCACCTCTTTTTTCCGTTCAAAATGACCATCATTCCACATTTCAAGGGTACCCATTACCACCATCCGACCCAAAATTGGGCTCGTGGAGTTCGAATCAGTTACCGGGGCATCAATTGTTAATCCCTATGATGTCTCCATCTGAAGGGCTTATCTACAAGCCTTACTACCCGGGACCTGGACACATCCTCCCAGGTCCCGGACCTCCTACACCAGCTCCTCTGATGATCGGTAAGATCCCATGCTCATAAATATCTTCGTGTGTCATTTGCATAGATCGAATTCGAATTCACCTACCATAATTGGATATCCGGTCGTAAATAAATCGGATTGGATCTAAAATTTCAACGTCCGAACTGGATCGGTCGGTTCTTGCAAGAAACCTGAATGATTTTAATCCAATAACCATCCAATTGGTAAATATATATAACTGATACTCATTTCGTCCCTAAAATAAGTGTTTACATTTCTGATTTAGTTTGTCTTAACTCTCAAAATAAGTGACAACTTTTAAAAGTAAATACTTACTATCTCATTATGCCGATAATTATAAAATGGAGAAATTTATATAAGTTATTAGAAGGGTAAACTTATCAATTGGTTACTTAAAAAGTATAATAATTACAAAGATCCTAAAAATGTGTCATTTTCACTTTAGGCAATTGTTTTGGGACATAGGTAACAATATATTACGGTATTGTTTTAATTTGATATCTACATGTAATATTTTATAAAATATTAGGAAAATATAAGAATAATTTGTTGAAATGGGAGGATTAATCGGTTGAAAAGTAGATCAAAATATTGGATCTATCCATACCAATGGATAACCGAAAAGAAATATCCAATAGATAGAACCGACCCGATCCAATCATCTATTTGATTGAATATGGTGTCCAATGTTAATTAAATTAAATCAGATTACAAAATCGAATATCCAATAGATGATTTAATCTGGCCCATGTCCAACTAAACCCATCAAATTTTAACCAATCAAATGATTTTCATCCTCAACTAAGTCCGCATAATGGTTCAGACAACACTCTACTTTTTCGCACACTTTTCACAAATCGGGGATCTTTATATAAATGATCATTCTATTCTTTAGAGTAGATGTCATGTTTACATACATCCCAACCACGACCCCACTTCCACATGAGATATACTGGGCTCGTTTGAATAGCGGTTTCTGTATATATATATATATAACTATTCGTACTTGTTGATATCAGGGCATGACTTTGTAAATCATGGAGTCCCACCGCCGCCACAGCCTCACCAATGGCCGCCGCTATTCCATCCGCCAGTTCCTCTTACCTCACATGGTTACTTCCATCCTTATGGTACGACAATGATGAATCCACAGGGTGGCGAAGAAATGAACCCATTTAACATGCAACATCCAAGCTCGGGTAATGTTCCAATTGTGGCCAAGTTTCATGCATCAAACGATAGCGAGGTACAAGTCAGTATAGCAAGCAGTCCAAGCAGCATAACACGAGATCAAGACACTCTTTCTCTTTTCCCAACTTGTCCTTCGTCCGAGGGTCTTGTGGAACCCACTTGTGTTATCAGAGTCATACCGCATAATGCCCAATCGGCAACGGAATCTGTAGCTCGGATTTTTCAGTCCATACAAGAAGAGAGAAGTCAACCAAAGGATATTTGACCCAGTACTGGTATCACTATCCGAGTTACCAGTAAGATCTCAACCTCTAATAAAGTCAAAGGTTCAAACCTCACCAAAGCTGAGTATTTATCATATATTAGTGTTTTGGATGTAATACATGTTTTGGTTGCATTTTTGGAGATTTGTACATACATGTTATGTGTCACTTGTTTAAGGGTAATAATGTCATTTCTTAAAAATAGACAAATATGTCATGATACCTTTCATAAACAGTATGCATACGAAATGATTTGCAACGTTAATATCACCTGTCTTGACATTTTATAGGTTTTGGACGAGATATAGAAAATGACCCTCAATAAATACGAAACAATCGTTAATATATTGCTTTAATATCAGAGATAACATTGAATTCAAGAAAAACTAATAATTTATATAAAACCGTTTTTTTCAAATATTTCATTCTTGTATACTAATTTTTTTTGCGTAAGACCAGTCAAGATGAATATAAGATGATTCGATGCATACTGTTAATAGAAAAATATCAAGAGACAACGAATATTGCCATGTACAGTAACATCTTTATAGCTACGTACACATATTATTAATTCGACCAAAAAAGTAATGGATTTATTTAATGGCACATTTTCAGATATGAGAAAATTCTAACGACAATCTTCAATAGGTGAGATGAAAAACAGTCGATTCAACACACATGTTAACAAAATTATTTGGTTATTGAAAAGTCATATATTTCAAATAACGTTCTCTTTTATAAGCGTAAATTGATGTTTACTGGTAAAAAGAGATGGACCATATTGGTTTAATTTACAAAGTTAAATACAAGAAATAACAATGAAAAAACATTACATAAAATGGGCCCAAAATACGCTCCAAAAATGCTTGGCCCAACTCGCTTCTATTTTGGGCTTAAAGCCTGTCCCGATGAATAACCCTAATTCTATAACCGTTTCTTTAATATCATTTGCGCCTTCGATGCAATTTCACGAGCAGCAGCAGAACAGAAACTGTGGTGAGTACTCTGTTTATGTGTTATGCTCTTTTCTATGACCTGCTTCTTTGATTTGATGCATCTTTGCTAGTAGTGAAGATTCGATTATATTGAGATAAGGATTTTGCGTTTTGATGGAGACCAACTGTTTGATAAAATTCCGCATGCTTATACTTGTACCTGCTGGATTTTGTTTTCTGGTTAACGAACAATACCATGCTTGCATACACGTATACACAAATTCTTTTGATGTTCAATTAGAAGTAGAATGTATTATTCAAGTTTAATTGAGATTTAGGTAGATTGTTAAGTATTGTACTAATATTTTGAACACTTGCATACGTATATTCTTGGGTACATGAATGTGTGATTTTATGTTTTGAAGTCAAGCTTTGTTTTGGGTACCTGGGCATTGACATTATAAGTTGAAGGGGTATCCCTTTTTTGTAGGAGAAGGTAATGGTGTATATAGGTTTATTGATGATTCCAGATTTAGCTAATCAGGATCATGGTTAGCTGTGTGTGATTAGTAATTCCCACTCAATCTTAGGGGCTTTTTGGTTGGTTTTCCATTAAGTCCTTTATGTATAAAGATGTCTGTGTGGATTAATCTTTTGGGAAGGTTTTGTTTGAGAGGGTTTTTTCATTGGTGGAAGAAGCATGTTTTTTAATTGTGAGGGAGTTTTGGAAAAACTTAGGCTTTCCGCATGAAGCTCCTCTAGAAGCTTACTGAATAAGCCACTTTCTATATACCTATCAGTCATGTATAGCTGACGGAAGCTCATTAAGCTTCTAACGAACTGGCCCTTACACTTTCTATGGAAACAGAAATGGGCTACACTTGATGAATGCCAAATTAAACCCCAAATTATGATGGTTTCTTTAATATAACATCATTCTTTATATGACTTTGTTAGAAGGAAGCAGCTAAAAAGCAGTTGCGGTGAGTGTTCTTTATCTTTGTTACACTACAGGTGAAAATGGCGACTCAAATGAGCAAAAAACGAAAGGTTAGTCACTTAGTCTAATCAATTTATGGTTACAAGCTGATATTATGTTTGTTTTCTCATAGATTGTGATTTGTTTTTTGTAAACCAGTTTGTAGCTGATGGGGTATTCTTTGCTGAGCTGAATGAGGTCCTTACAAGGGAACTTGCAGAGGATGGTTACTCTGGTGTCGAAGTTAGGGTTACACCTATGCGTACAGAGATCATCATCAGGGCCACCCGTACCCAAAACGTTCTTGGTAATATTCTAATCACTTTATATTTAATTTAATCTTTCATTCTTAGAACAAAATTCATAAACTTTATAAGTTATTGATCGTTAAAAGATGGTTATTTCACATTTGTTTATTGAACATGATTATCCAGGTGAAAAGGGAAGGAGGATAAGGGAGCTGACATCCCTTGTTCAGAAGCGATTCAAGTTCCCTGAAAACAGTGTGGAACTTTATGCTGAAAGGGTTAACAACAGAGGACTCTGTGCCATTGCCCAAGCTGAGTCTTTGCGATACAAGCTTCTTGGAGGGCTTGCTGTCCGCAGGTTTCTACACATTAAATATATATATATATATATATTGCACTTATTATATATATTGCACTTATTCAGCATCATGATACATTTAGGGGGTGTTTGGTTAGAGGTATTAATCAGTAATTAATGATGATTAAAATAAAAGAAACTGCTTGATTTTATATAATATAACAACCTCATTCCCCCATAATACCAATTTTTTGTCCTCATTCCCATTTTCATTTACTAATAATCAACACTCCCTTGGTTTTTTTTCATTAGAAGCTTTAAAGTTTGATATAATTCTATGAACTCATAATCTATTGGATTGTTTTAGGGCTTGCTATGGTGTTCTAAGATTTGTGATGGAGAATGGGGCAAAAGGGTGTGAGGTATGTAAATAAATATATGGTCATTTTTTTGTTGTCCCATGATATATTTTTATTTATTTTTGAGCACCCTTGACCACTTTCAGGTGATTGTTAGCGGAAAGCTTAGAGCTCAACGAGCAAAATCAATGAAGTTCAAAGATGGATATATGGTATCATCTGGTCAACCCGTGAAAGAGTATATCGACTCTGCTGTAAGACATGTGCTTCTAAGACAGGTAAAATAAAACCATTTGTTATAAAAATATTTAATTTATTATGATTTATTAAATTACATAAACAACTCATTAGGGCTAAATTGTTCATTTTATCTGTGTTCAGGGTGTTCTTGGTATCAAAGTTAAGATCATGCTTGATTGGGACCCTACTGGAAAGCTTGGGCCGAAGACGCCTTTGCCTGATAATGTGATAATCCACATGCCAAAAGATGACGTTATCGCTCTTCCACCAAAAGAAGTAGAGGAATATAGACCACCACTTGTCATTGCCGATGAGCCTATTCCGATGCCCGTTCCTGTGGTTTAAAATTACTATGGTTACAGGATTAGAGTTGTATGATCGAGCAGATACGTATCTGAAACCTTCGCCAAGATAAAATTTCTTTTATCAGTCTACTACCTTTTATTTTGAGTTTTATGGGATTATTATCAAGACTTGGATTTTTGTCTACTGTAAGTTTTATCAATTAAAGTTTTGTACTGTTCTTCAAATATGGTTTTCTGTTTATTCTTTATCTCAGCCTTTGTTATATAAAGCATATATGCCTGTTTGTTAGCAGCTTAATTAGCTTGATGGGATTTGCAGCTTATTTGGTAAGCTATATGTGACTGTTTTGTAGTGGTTTAATGATATAGAAAGTGATTTATTCATCAAGATTTTAGGGAGAAGTTTTATCCAGAAAGCCAAGTGTTTTCCAAAGTTTTTTTTTTTTCAATTAAAAACATGGTTAATTCATCTATGGAAAAAGTCTTCTAAGTAAAATAATCTCAATTTTGTACAAACAAATTAACCCACAAAGTATTTTATCCATACAAGACTTCATGAAAAGCTAACCAAACAACATAATTGTCATAGGTTTTGTTTTTGGGATTTGATAGTATAGGACCTTTTACCAAATGCTTCCCGGTTAAGCACTTACCAAAACCAAACAACATAATTGTCATAGGTTTTGTTTTTGGGATTTGATAGTATAGGACCTTTTACCAAATGCTTCCCGGTTAAGCACTTACCAACTATTAAAGTGGAAAGGCAAGTGATCCGGTAAAAGTGCTTGGTAAAATGCTTTTAAGTGTTGCAACATCTGAGTGGGATGAAAAATCATTTTTCTATCCATTAAGATAGACAAATTAAGAATCGGGGAGATGAAACAAGATGGGTAAATTACTAAAGAAGTTCTTATGTTAAATTAAAACCCTAAAACCCTTTTTGAATTCCTTTACTCACCTGCCCATTCTTGTCTGTTCAGTTCTATTTGTGTACAAAACACACCCTAGCTAAAACAAATCAACGACGTGATAGTTGGGCCTAGAGAGAAGACAATGCACATGTAATGTGGCAAGTTTAACGGATGTTGCTGTTTTGCCATCAACACTTATTTTGGAAACGAGAGGTGTAAAGAAGTAGACCTTTTAAACAAGCTCTAGTCTATCTCATACACAAAGTAAAACTCGATTTACTTATCGAGTCAAGCTCCATAACACCAATGTTCGACGACAGCTCGTTCGAAATAAAAATATATATCTTCATATATCATTAAATAAAAATATATAAATTATGAACCTCTGAGCCAATAAATGAGCTAATCGATTGTGAGTTTGAGCCCATAAACGAGCACCAAGCTTGGGCTCGATAACTGAAAAGAATATTCCAGCTTGAGCTTAGTGTCTTTTTTTCAAACTGAGCTCGAATAACCTACTACTCTACTCGACTCGACTCATTTACACCAGCAATGGAAAGTCACCAGAAACTCCACCCTTTTCTAGTCTAACACCTACGCATGATGAAAAGGGTGGAGGTTTCACACAATAAATATTCGGGTTCAAATCCGGTTCATTCCACTTGGTCGATTTATCCAAATACCCAATAACGACCATGGGATAGGATCGGATATCTCGCAACATATATGATAAAAAAAACATCGAAATCGGGTTGAAATAGAAAAGTTAAAATAGAAGAAAACCCTTTTTTTTAACTCAAATCCATGATATAATTACCAACAAGTTTGCATAAAAACAGTAAAAAAGAAAAAAACCCAAATCTCAATTTTTTTACAGAAGTCAACACCCCTCCAACTTCACTTCCCTCCTCTTTTTTTACTTTTTTTATCTGCCACAATATCCTTAAACCAACCCACCAACATACAATATCAGCAACTAGAGAGTGACCTAAATCACTCTTATTTGCCCACAAAAAAAAAAAAAAACACCAAAATACCCAACCGATCGATCGACCGATATCACTCGTTGGTCGCATCGAAACTCCCCATCGCGTTCGTTCTCTTCCTCTCTCTCCAATTCTCTCCCCAAACCTTAGCCTCCGCCACCGCTCGTTCTCTCTCGAGATCCCGATCCCGATTCCTCCCTCTGCTCGTATTCGCCGGAGACCCATCCAGATCCTCCACCACCGCCCATTTCCGCCCAGAACCACCACCACCTCCGTTACTGCTTTCACCATCACCCGTTATCTTCCTGTAATCCGGTGAATTCTTGAAAGCAGAAGGGGAACCCTGGGGATCGAGGCTATCTAGACCACCACCGCTGCCTTCACTCGGGTTCCTTCGGCTCCTGGGAGTACCGGACCCACTGCCACGGTTACTTCTCTCGGTTCTGGCGGCTTCAGGGTCGTAGGTTTGAGATGCTAAGTATGTTAGAGCCGTCACCACGTCGCCAATTAAGGGACGTGTGGCGGCTTGTTCTTGCAGACACATTGCCGCAACTGCAAGTGCTTGGTAAAGTCCTCTTACCGGATAACGACCTTGCAATAATGGATCAGCCATCTTTGGGAACTTCCTCCGGTCCTTGAAAAGCGGCCGTGCCTATAAATTGCAACAAAAAAGTGAAATAGATATATTCAAATAGATACCGATAACAACCGTAAATTTATAAAATTGCATGATTTTGATAGTGATTAATGATTATGTTAAGATGGGATAAAATTGGTAAATTACTAAACTACCCATGTCAAATTAAAACCCTACAACCTTCGGAATTCTTTCACCAGCCTACCTCACTCTGGGTCTGGTATCTAGACAGGACAGGACAATTGTTCAGCGTTTGGTGAGACATGACTGGTGAAATGACCAATTTACACCTTCGGAATTCTTTCACCAGCCTACCTCACTCTGGGTCTGGTATCTAGACAGGACAGGACAATTGTTCAGCGTTTGGTGAGACATGACTGGTGAAATGACCAATTTACCCCTAATGAGTTGTTTATATATGTTCTATATTTTGATCAACTTAAGTAATTTATTAAATTATAATAAAATAAGTATTTTTTATAAGAAAATATATCATTAGAAAGTTTTCGTCAAAACAATTAAAATGACACCAAAATATGAACTTATTAAAGTTTAATAATTTCCAATTCTTAATTTTACACCTTTTCTATATTACTTTTTTTATCATTAATATTTAATAAATTACATAAATTAATCAAAATATAGAAAACATATAAAAATAATATTTTGAGGGGCAGTAAAGTGCTACAATAAATAAAATTTAAAGAATCCAAATGTAAAAAGGGAGACATATTTGATGTTTTAGAAGAGAATTATAATTTATTTTGAGGGTATATTAGTAAAATATAGGCTTGTTCCACCTTGTACCATGAGGGGTGAAGGTGGAACACACCAATCCACTCTGTTCTTATCTGTTCCACATAAAAGTCATGTTAAACATGGAACAGTGATCCCTATTCTGTTCTGTCCTATTCGGTGTACCAAAAAGCACCATAAAGGAAGAGAGAGAATATTTACGACTTACCCAGGCAACAAGATTATGTTCTCCAGGAGCACGGGTGTTGTCAATGGCTTTTCGTCCAGTAATAAGTTCAAGAAAAACGACACCGAAACTATAGACATCGGATTTCAACGTGAGTTGACCGGTCATGGCATATTCCGGTGCACAGTAGCCATACGTGCCCATGACCCTGGTGGAAACGTGCGTTTTATCACCAACAGGACCCAGTTTAGCAAGCCCAAAATCCGAGAGTTTAGGGTGGTATCCTTCGTCAAGAAGAATGTTGGACGATTTTAAGTCTCTATATATAACCGGAGGGTTTGCTTTATCGTGCAAATATTCCAAACCCTTGGCTGCACCAGCAGCAATCTTCATCCTCGTGTTCCAGTCCAAAGGTTCTTTATCAGGTGGAAGATCTGAAGAGAAAAAAAAGGGTCTGTTTGTTAGCAGCTTAATGAGGTTAATGTGACTCGCTACTTATTTGGTCAGTGATACATGACTGTTTGGTAGTGGCTTAATGATATAGAAAGTGGGTCTGTTTGTTAGCAACTTAATGAGCTTAATGGGACTCACAGCTTATTTGGTCAGATATACGTGACTGTTTGGTAGTGGCTTAATGATATAGAACGTAGCTTATTCAGTAAGCTTCTAGGGGGGAGCTTTATGCAGATAGCTAAGTTTTTTTTCTTCTAAACATGACCCTCCAAATTAATAAGCACGCTTCTTCCATCTATGAAAGAACCCTCCCAAACAAAAATCATCCCCATCTATACGGACAGATTAATCCACACAGACAACTTTATTCATACAGGACTTAACGGAAAACCAACCAAACAGCCCCTTATGCTCCTCCCCATTAAAAAGCGTGGTCTTCCATCTATGAAAAAACCCTCCCATACAAAAACCTGCTCAATCCATATGGACGGATTAATCCACACAGACAACTTTATCCATACAGGACTTAATTGAAAACCAACCAAACAGCCCCTAAGTCGATTTATGTTCATATGATACAAGGGACAAGTTCATTTGAGAACCGAATATGTTGAGAAGACCAACTATTCATGATGAATATTGTGATAGTAGTCATGGTAGTAATGAAAATGCATCATATTCATAATGAATAATACTCATGAATATTAGGTATATTCATCAACAAGAAACATATACGCAACCATAGCCGTAGGTAGGGGGAGGGTTAGAGGGTCAGCAACCACTTCATCCTTAGGTAGTTTAGCGGTCTAGTATTTTCTCGTATATAATCACAATGTTGTCAAGATAGCAAATGAGAAATTGTCAGTTTGCCTTTCATATTCCAACTTTTTTACATGCATTTAAGTCTAAAGCGCAGATAGCATATTTTTTTCATCCAAGTTGAGCCATATGACAACCATTCACGATGAAGATTGAAACATGATAAATTGAAAACATGTTGACAATAAAAGAACAAGTGTTTCTTATGTCAAACAACAATATCATATGTACGTAGGCTAATACCAGAAGTATTCCCTCCGTCCCAAAATAAATGTCCACAATGAAAACGGCAAATAGATTTAGAAATGTGTACTTATTACTTCTTTTAATCAACTAAATGTCAGTTTTATTGTGACATCCCCGGCCAACCATACCATTTTTATTGATGATATTAGCGCACCATGGTTCATGCGATATAATATACCGTTTTTTTTTGGAAGGGTGTCTTGGGCTATGCCCTAACTAATCCCAGCAAATTGCGACTGTAAGACATCAACCCTGATAAACTCGGTGGTCACAATTGTTGTGGACGCCTGGAATTGAACCCATGACAGATGGGATATTCCACCACATCCCCCTAGGCCTCAACCACTACGCCACATCATGAGAAAATAATAAAGATAATAACTATACTCATACATATACGATTACTGAACAATAATAAAGATGGGATATGAACTCATCTCCTAGCTTTAGTTTCTTTTTCTTCAAGTGTTAAAGAGAACAAAAACGATTACTCTTGAATAACTATACTCTTACATATACGCCCACCAATAGAAAATGAACAACCTTTTAGATATTCAGTAGTTTTATTAAAAACACTCGTCATTATATAACTTGTCCAAAACCTCATGTTTCAATAGAAATATATTACAAGCAGACATGAAACAAAGTGAAACTTTTCCAAAAACCTAGTTTCTTTGCTATCTTTACCATCCAACTAAACAAAAAACAAAAGATCCAAAAATATAGTCAAATACACCATAAACAACAGGATCTTGCATCGATAAATTCACAACAATAAATCAAAGTGAAAATATTAGAATACTAATTTTCTAAGGGACCTAGAATACAAAACCACAAAAGATAATATCAATCACGCAGCTAAACTGAGTGATTAACATTATGAACCCTTGAAGTTGGCACTTTATGAGCAATCAACGTTCTTGTGGAAGTACAAAGGAAAACACAACTGTTGGTAAGAAGTTAGCTAACACGGATGGATTTTTAATGGTGTTAAACTCACTAATGGTTATATATATATACAGCAAAATAAAATAAATACAACACTATGGATGATAAAAAAAAAAATAACAGTGTTCTAAAAGGCTTACCGCAATAGCCTCCTAAGCTCACGCTTGTGTCCACATTAAGCCTATGGCACGCCATAGCCTAATTGCGGTTTTTGTAATGCGATATTTGATTTTTCTTATCTTTAATTGTCTTACTTGTTAGTTATTAATATAACCTAATTTAAATTATTTAATATCATTGAGTCATTGAGTAACCGCAGAAAACATATGTTTAGGGGTATGAACACTGAAGTGGGATGGAAAAGACGCTAAGAAAGAGTGAAATTTTAAGGGGATTCTTGTATATCTACAAATGTCAAACTTGAACAATCTAGTCATTTCATCCATTATGGATGTCATGCTTGCAAAACCTATTAATGAGTCTAACAACATTAAAAATCCATCCATTTTCAATATTTTCTGATAGTGGAACCGTATCTTTTTTGCATTTTCACAAGTATGTTGCTCATTTACAAGAAGAGTGTCAAGTAAAATGCTAACAATTACTCATTATATATGAACTCTACTTCAATCCTAAACATTGTTATGGTGATTTAAGGGCATGTTTGTATATTTGTCGTGTTAGATTTGGACAACAACGTCATTTCATCTATTTTCAATGTAAAACCGTAAATAAAGTTAATACAATTGAAAGTTAAATGATAAATCTAACCGTGTAAATGATCCTCGAGTGATCCCAAAGGCATAAACTCATAAACAAGAAGACGTTGATCTCCATCTGCACAATAACCTATCAAGTTCACAAGATTCGGATGATGCAAGAGGCTAAGCATTAAAACCTCCACTAAAAACTCTCTATTCCCTTGAAGACCATTTCGATCAAGCTGCTTCACAGCAACTACCTGCAAAAAACAAGAAACCATTCAAGATTATAGACCTAAAAGGTAACCTCCTAGTGATTATTTACTTTATTAGCTGTTAACATTTAGGCATGTAAAAAAAAAAATATATATATATATATATATATAGAGGAAAGTTCAAATGTGAACTCATTTTTGGTTGTGAACGTGAGGACGAATCTCAGCCACTTATCCGGTCAATAAAGGCGGCTTTGACCTGGTTCCCCTCCTTTAATAATCTCCACCCTCCCATGAATCGCGTCAATCCTCCGTGATCGCGTCCACCATAACCGAAGATGTGTGGCTGAGATTCGTCCTCACGTTCACAACCAAAAATGAGTTCACATTTGAACTTTCCTCTATATATATATATATATATATATTCGAACACGATTACCTGTCCTGTGCTTTCCAAACGACCTTTATGAACACGCCCAAATCCACCTTCGCCTAACAACGATTCAGGACGAAAATTCTTTGTGGCTGCAGCAAGCTCGCGAAAAGTAAAAGTCTGTGCGGCAATGTTTGCTGTTTGCCCATCTTTTGTAACCATTTGGTCCTTCTTAGGATCCAAACTAACACGAGATTTTGATTTTCCTATTATAAGAATTATGGAATTAGATAGACAGTAAGGCAGGAGTAAGAGTGTGTTTGTTGGCAGCTTAATGAGCTGAATGGGACTCACAGCTTATTCGGTTAGTTATACATGACTGTTCGGTAGTGGCTTAATGATATAGAAACTGACTTGTACAGTAAGCTTGGGGGGGGGGGGGGCTTAATGCAGAAAGTCAAGTTTTTTTCAAAACCTGCCCCTCCCGAATAAAAAACTCGTTCCTTCCATCCATGAAAAACTCTCCCAAACAAAAACCTTCCCAATCTATACGAACAGATTAATCCATACAAACAACTTTATACATAAAAGACTTAATGGAAAACCAACCAAACAACCCCTAAGAGTCTGTATGTTAGCAGCTTAATGAGCTTAATGAGACTCTCAGTTTATTCAATTAGCTATTGTTTGATAGTTATTCGGTAAGCTTCTAAGGGGGGGCTTTATGCAGAAAGCCGTGTTTTTTTTTCAAACCTGTCTTTCCCAATTAAAACACTCTTTCCTTCCATCTACGAAAAAACCCTCATTACCAAAAAAATCTTCCCAACGTATACAGGCAGATTAACCCATACAGATAGTTTTATGATATAGGACTTAATGAAAAATCAACCAAACAAACCCTAAGACATATGGAACTGAAACTAAGAGTTTGTTTGTTAGCAGCTTAATGAGCTTAATGGGACTCGCAACATATTCGGGCAGCTATACATGACTGTTTGGTAGCAGCTTAATGATGTAGAAAGTGGCTTAGTCAGTAAGCTTATTGGGGGAGCTTTATGTAGAAAGCCAAGTTTTTTCTATACTTCCCCTCCCAATTAAAAAAATCACACTCCTTTCATCTCTGAAAAAACCCTCCTAAACAAAAATCTTCCAATCTATACAAACAGATTAATCCACACAGACAATTTTATTCATTAAGGACTTAATGGAAAACAAACCAAACAGCCTCTAAGGTCATAACTAGAAACAAATGCATTCATATCCAACACAGCCAAATTTCTTTAAGTTATCTCAAGAAAACAACTGTGGAATTCCCATCTCCAAATTTTTATAGCAGATCTTTAAGATACATTCTTGAACCACCACTACATTACTTGAAACAAATTCAAAATCTTGAAAAGACCCAACTCATCAAATCAAGAAACTAATCAACGAACCAGATCAGACTATATAAAATTGAAGATGCGTAAAAACAGACAAGAATTCTGATAACAAAACCCATCACATCAAACCAAATAGAATACACAAAAAAAAAGAACGAAAATTCAAAGATGGAAAAAAGGTGTTTAATTACCTGAACTAACCCTACTAACATGATGAGATTGATGTGTAGCTGAACCCTCTTTCCCAATATCTTTCTTTGACACTTCTTTTACACCATTCCCTTGTTTGTTTGATGAACCAAAGCATGGAAAACACCCACCCATGCCCAAAAAGAAACAAAACCCACAAATTATATCTGATGGGGTTTTATATATCTTTTTTTCTGTATTCTTCTTCTATACATACGAAATTACACTTGTGCTAAATCAAAACCCTTTTTTCTCGGTGATGAGTATGATTTTGAAATGAAAAATTGGAGGCCATAAGCTAACTCATGATCAACAGTAAAAACTAGTTGTTTCTCACCGAAAAAAGCAGATCAACAAATTGAAGAAACTGATGGTCGAAGAGGAAAAAAGAAAGGGAAGAGAAAGGGAAGAAGGGAAAATTAAAAAGAAATATATAATATAATAATGAATATATATCTATATGTGTGTAGAAAGAAAGAAAGAAAGGAGTGGAAAGTGAAAAAGATTGGATTTTTAATTTTGGGGGAAATTAAGTTATAAGAGAGAATTAGGTGAAAGTAGATATTGGTGTAATGTAATCTTGTGGAAATCTAGGGTGGTTTTTGTCCCTTGGAATAGGAGCAAATTACGGGTTCGGGCCATCATTAACGGCTCCGGTGGTCTTTGTGTTGTGTTTCTATTTGTGTGGGGTCCTGTTCGATATGTACTTCCACTCCCTGTATGTATAATGTATGTATCATTCCACATTTTTCAACTATTTGAGTTAAACAAAATATATTTATAAAATATAAGTAAATATATTTTCCCCAAATATTTAAGGATTAGGGTGAAATAAAAGATTATTTTATTATCTTTATTTTAACATTCATTTTAATATATATTTTTATTTTATTTTATGGTTTTTCAGTTTTTCTTCTTAATTTTCTCAAGGTTTTATCTTGATCTTTACTCTCTCTTTCTATGTATGTATGTATATATAAATATATAAAAGATCTAGAAAGAATTTTGAGAAAAAATAAGTATATACTATGAAAAAATATATCAAAGTAAAAATAATAAAATGATCATTTTTAATATAATTTGTTTTGCCTTTTTTTTTGTATTTTTCTTGTTTTTTGAGTTAAAATTGAAGAGGAAAAATTTGTATTTAAAAAAAATGGTTTTATAACCATTTTTTTAAATATATTGGTTGGATTATCTTAATCCAACTATTTAGTTGGGTTGGTTCTTTCTTTTTTATGGGTCTCTTTCGATTTTATATATGTATAAATCATATGTTTAATTATTTGAGAACTTAAAATCTTGTGAGACCTGTTAGATTCATTTTAAGTCACTGATTTAATATAATTAATGTTATTAATTAAAAAGATAATTATCGTTATTTATTAAGATCAATTCGGTCAGTCAAAAAATAGTAAAAGACAGAAAGTGTTTCTAGTTTGGTTATGCATTTTTTAGAAAATTTCATGTATATTTATATATCTCTCTCATCTTCACCTTATGTAACATAAACACACGCACAATTAAATATGCATACAAAGTGAGCACAATATAAAACCTTAAGCATTTTTAACAGGGTGTTCATAAGGTTCTCACAAAGTGACGGGATTAAATTTGTTGTATCAATTTAGTTTGTAGTCACAAGCTATACAAAATTATGTAGATTTATAGTCTGTTTACAAATTATGTTTATAAGAAAATACACACAATAACTTATGTGTATATTCAATCATGTGTATTTGTGTATGCTATAAAGAAATGAGACCGAAGAGAGTAAAAGATATGTTATTAATTTATATTGAACTTTATTTTTCAGCTAATTTTCTATGGTTTAAAATTTAAATTAAATCTTACAGATCTCACAAATTAAAAAGTCTTAAAAAATCCCTACTTATATATAGCATAATCAAATAAAAACGTCATAAATTATGATAATTATTATCATAATATATTATTTTACATATAAAGTTATAAGTTATATAATTTACTATATTAATTAACATGTATTTGATCTATAATGTTTTATTTTACAAATTGTAATGATTTTATTAATTATTTAATTAAAATATAATTTTATGAGAAAACGTCACTTAAGAAATTGGTTAGACAACATCGTGATGAAACAATAATTTTTAAAACTAACATATAACACTTTACCAATTTCGCTAGAAATATTATATCATAAAACAATATTAAAATTATAAAAAAATATATGGGGACAATTTCGTCATTTTAATATTTGAGGATAATTTCGTCATTTTAAGATTTTAGGATAATTATGCATAAACAGAGTCATTAAAATCCGTATCTATGACGGCATATACAATTCACCGTTCAAACGTTTGCAATCATCTCGTAGATGATCGCCAAGCGCACGCCATTGATGCCAATCGTTATCACTTCAAAACCTTCAAATTCATGCTCCTAATCTACGTAAACAATTCAAGGAAGAGACAAATTTCAATCCAGAAGCACAATTGGGGCAACAAAGCAGCCGATTTATCATTCTAATTCATCCCCACCCGTTGACGTTTTGCCACGGCGATCGGGGAATTAGGTATGTAGTTCTCTGTGTAACCTGAAGCATAGTGTTGATCCGTATCTGGTTGCATGTTTTAATCCTTGAAGTTTTTGCTTTTTTTTTATATATATTTGTTTGTTTATGTCCTTATTAATGGGGTTTTGGATTTTAAGTCAATCTAATGTTTCGTTTGGGGTTTTGGATCTTTTTTGCAGTTTATATGGAGCGAAAACGGTGGCTGACGCTGCTAATTATATCGTGCTTATTTGTTGGTTCAACTGGCAGAGGTAATAATCCCTTGACTTTATGTTTTGATTCTTTTGATGCCCCAAGTGTTTGTGTTCATGGCTTGTTCCTTATTGTTCATATGAAATACACAAACAAGCAATCTATTATGTCCCCCAGAAACAGGTTGATGCTATTTTGGATACCATCTAGAAAAGATTATGGATTACCTCATAATACGGATTCCATAAAGTTTTTGAATTATTATTTGATAACTTGGAAAAGGAACTGCTGAATGCCAAGATGATATGATTTGCCCTTGCACATTACATTATTTCAGCATTAGCATTGTGATGTTAGTCAATTGGTGGTTCACAATGTCCGCAAAGGGTATTGTTTTCCCACGTCAATCACACACTAATTCAGATTTAGGCATTAGCATTGCTACTTGAAACAAGGGGAAAAAGCCTTTTACAAATATGGTTCTATGGAGAAATTTTACAATACACGAGTTAACAAACAAATGTCACCAACATGGACTAAGATCAGGGCCGTCCCTTAGCATGTTAAAAGAGAGATTTTGAACATTTTAGGGGCCCAATTTTACATGTGTTTAGGGTGTTTCATCGATCCATGTAAAGCAATAACCGAAATTGTTTAGGTTCAAATTATTAATTATTTTGGGTTTAGATTCAAATTATTAATAGTTTAGGTTTAGGTTTAGGTTCATATTGTTAATCGTTTAGATTTAGCCCATTGTTGTGTTTGACATATATTTCTGTTATCTCATTTATGTAATGTAATCAAAAGATTCGGACATAGCCGGGCCTCCAAAAAGATTGGAAAGGCCCTGACTTAGATGCTAGTATGCAACCTAAGGTCACTTGTCTCACATTGATGTTCCTCTAAACTTCATGGGAACTTGGGTAGGGTAACCAAAGGTCCAAAGCAAAGCAAACATATGCAGTATATCCCACTCTAAAGTAGGGTATGAGGAGGGGTAGGATGCACAAATGCCTTTCTTTACTCCAAGAGGTGCTGATTTCATGAAGACCCCTGGCTTGCGAATATCAGAAAATTTGTCAAGTTTGTTTTGAAGGTTCAGTAAGGACATATGGGAGAAAAAAGGTTAATACAATCGCTCAATCAGGACAAATGAAGATAGCAAGAGACAGTTTTAACTTTTTAAAAGCAAATTAATACTTATATATACATACCTTTTGCCAGTGTATTTCTTCCACTGGTAGTAGATTATCCTTCAGAAAGCAGAATTCTTTTTTTACGTGTTAATGATGAAACTTGGTTACAAATGATTTAGTTCATTAATCATATAATCAAAAGTCTGAAATCTGTTTTAAGGCCTCGAGTTTGATGTAGATGTATCGAGAAACTTCCATCTAGTATTTCTATGGTCTTGGTTAAGTAAACATTCTCTCATAATCTTCTCTGTATTTCGAGAAGAACGTTTGACGTGGGAACGAAGCATCACACACAGTTATGCATACATTCATCTATATGTTTGTGTGTGTATTTGTGTATAAGCATTGCAATTATGAAGAGACAGAATAGAAAGAAAGCCATATTAATGTAGTTCAATATTTTTTTCCTCTTTTTTGCGTGATATATTGGTGAAAGGTGCTTAGTGAGTTTTAATTGTATTTAAGGCAAAAGGATCTAAGATAAAACATGTTTTGCTTCATTAAAAGGACTTACAAAATAGACCTGTGTCTCACCTCTGTGAATCCTGCCACTTGCACCTTGTGTCTTTGAGATGTTCTGTAACACATACTTTATGAATGGTTTCTCGAGCATATATGGTATGTACAAATGGAGCTATTATGTTGTATTAGCTTCTGGAAAGCATATTGCTTTTAGATTAGTAGCTTTTCCTCTAATCTAGCCCTTAACCAACTCCAATCCCGAGTCTACCCTCTCATAGCTCTTTCTCTACCTGCACACTTCTTTCATTCGACGTTAAAAGCCAGAATGAATCATAACCTTATGAAATTGAATTGACTCTCTTTTGATTGAAGCATTTTGGACATGATTACTTCTGTTTTTTCTTCATTTTCTTTTCTATAGATATGGCTATCTAGAAAATTTCCTGGTTTGGTAGATGTCTACATTGCTGTTGGGGTTAATTTTACTCAGAAAGTAGTAAGATTTTACTTAATAATTAAGCTTTTTTATTGACACAGGATTCAAGATCAAGCATAAGGTTGAATCACCGGCTTACAATCACACACTTGCCACAACTCTGGTGCAATATGCTTCTGCAGTAAGCTCACTCTGCCTAGATTTTGCACTACGAAATTGAAAGGGCATGTGGGCACAAAACAAATTAACAACATATCACTCTGAGGCATTGTGGATAAAGTAAAGCAATATTTATTTATAATAATCAAAAGTTGCCTTCATTCATGCAGGTTTACATGTCAGATTTAACAGATCTTTTTACTTGGACCTGTTCAAGATGTGATGGCCTGACCAAGGTACTTGCTGCTCTGTTGTAACTTATTGTTAGAGAATGTCAATTGTGCAGTTTTTAATAGCTGTACTGAGTTTGAGTTGTAAGTAAAATAGAAGGAACATATAATTCATGTGCTAGAAGAGTTCATTTTCCATCTTTCTTTCTTGCAGAGGAGAGAACGTTAAATTCTTGACATTTTTTTTGTTTGTAAGTCTGAATGAGAGGAAAATAATGTGTTAGGAGCACATAATTAACTTATTTTATAGAAGCAAAGCTATTCCATGAAGGTTGTTCTGTAATTATGAAAAAAGCTAGTTTCAGTTTCTTCTCTTCATTTCCCTTTTTCATAATATAGGAAGAAAATTACGCAAAATTTCTCTTTTCTTTTTTCTTGTCGAAAAGGCTTTCAAAGGAACACAATAATTTTTCTTTCCTCTTCTTCCCTTTTCTGGTGAAGTTGAAACAGTGTTCAAATCAAGGCTCATGTTTGCTGTTATCTTGAGGCAGGGTTTTGAAGTTATAGAGCTCGTTGTTGATGTTCAAAGCTGCCTGCAGGTACCTATGTTTTGTAGTGGCATTGACCTTCCTTCGTTATTGTTTTTGTCATTGTCAATTGTTATTGCATTCAGAGGTATGTAATGACTGAATACTGATTGCAGGCCTTTGTTGGGGTGGCAGAGGATCTTGATGCAATTGTTATTGCATTCAGAGGCACTCAAGAAACCAGGTATGACTGTTGTGGACTCCACGTGTTGATGTAACAGTTGCTCTTTTATTTCTTGGTTCATGTGGTATGGTCTTCAACTTAAAAATAATTGAGGGTAAATTGCTGCATATCTGACTTGGTGGTCGTTGTTTTTGGTAAAAGAAGTGAAAATGCAACCTTCATTATTAATTTTTAAATCATCCCATGTTAAATTCTGCTCATGTTATATTGGAGAACATCATTTCTAATATAGAGCTGCATTTTTTACAGTGTACAGAATTGGATTGAGGACCTCTTCTGGAAACAGCTCGACTTTGATTATCCTGGGTGCACAGATGCCAAGGTGCATGTTGCAGTAATTTTACCTATTATGTTTTGCTTCTGTGATATCGTTATCTCAGCTTCCAACAAATGTTTCAGGTTCATCATGGATTTTTTAATGCTTATAATAATACAGTTATGCGATCTGGAATTCTCGATGGTGTAAATAGAGCAAAAGAGATATATGGAGACCTCAAGGTTATGGTAACTGGGCATTCAATGGGAGGAGCTATGGCTGCTTTTTGTGGCCTAGATCTTGCGGTAAGTCCGTAACCATGATCAAGCCATCCCTTCATCTTACAATTTACCATTTACTAATTACTATATTACAGTCATCTTGTTAGCAAGATAACATAGCTTTATCATTGTTACTAGAAGTAACCCACATTTTGGAGTATTTAAGATAACTATCTGTTTATGTAGTAACTATAAATAGTTAAATACTTGACTATTGAATGTCTTTTTTGGAGTTAAACTAAAAGGATTGTTTTTACGGTTCTACAGCTCATTTACGGATCCGAGAACGTTCAAGTTATGACATTTGGACAGCCTAGAATTGGCAATGCTGCTTTTGCGTCATATTATATTGAACATGTACCAAATACGTTTAGAGTGACACATGAACATGATATTGTGCCGCATCTGCCACCATATTATCGCTACTTCCCAGAGAAGACATATCGTCACTTTCCAAGAGAGGTAATGTTAGATTTTCTTGATTTGTAGCATTTTGTTCCCCTTATGAGATATAATATAAGTCTAAACTTTTAGCACTCATTGACAACTGTATACTACTAACCACTTTATTTATTATGTAGAAGTTGAATACACAAGCCAATTTATTATTTAGAAGATTGAACATATTTTCAGTTGCATTGAATATTTATCAAATTAGAGTGGTTTCAAATGTTATCTTTTCTTCTAACTTCAACTTTATGATGCGAACATTACTGCCTTCCAATTTGCAGGTGTGGCTCTATAACGTTGGATTTGGATTTCTTATTTATGAAGTTGAGAAGATTTGTGATGGTTCCGGTGAAGACCCTGATTGTAGCAGGTAAATAGCTTCTCGTCTTTAACCCTTGTTGCACACCATGGCCCCACGTGCCTTTTTTGTAAGGCGTTATTTGATCTAGTTATACTTTTTTTATTACCTTTTTGTTGTTTTACTTTTTAGTTTTTAGGATATAACCTACTTGTATATGGTCTTAGATCGAGTAATAGTATAAAATTATATATATATATATATATAGAGAGAGAGAGAGAGAGAGGAAAGTTCAAATGCGAACTCAAATTTGGTTGTGAACGTGAGGACAAATGAGAGGCGACACGTGTCCGAAGGTAGATTATTCAGACCGAATATACAAAGAAATATTCAGGCTGAATAAAACTGAACATGGTCTTTATTCAGTCTGAATAATGCTTATTCATGTTCAGTTTTATTCAGTCTGAATATTTCTTTGTATATTCAGTCTGAAGAATCTACCTTCGGACACGTCGCGCTCTCATTGTCCTCACGTTTACAACTAAATTTGAGTTCGCATTTGAACTTTCCTCTATATATATATATATATATATGATATTCTGGAGATGTTGTGATGAAGAAGAAACTTATATCTCAAGTGATTGCTGAATATTTCAGATCAGTTGCTGGAAACAGTATATCGGACCATATGTCTTACTATGGTGTCGAAATGGGTTGCGATACATCAAGCAAATGCAGGATCGTGATGGCCCCTAATCTTGCTTCATATGGCAACGTAGATGATAACGGAAATTTTGCCTTGTCTAGAGTTCCTTCTAAGTTTATCTTGAAAATGAAAACCGAGCCAGGGGTCAACAATACCGATCATCGTTCAGATTAGCATTTTAAAAAACGCAAATAGGTGGTGTATTCATGTGGGTTTTGGTTGTAAATATGAATGTATATAGTGTTCTTGTTTATTGAAATATTTTGTACCACGTCTTAATAAAATTCGTGTTGCTATGATGGTTTAGAAGCGGTGTGATTGAGTTCCGAACTTGTATCTTAAAAAGGTAACCTTTTAAATTGCTTGTTACTTTAGAAGGCCAAACGGGTACTAATCGAGTCTTTCGAACCAATCGTTTGGGTGAAGAAATCTGTTTTGAAAGGAAGAACAAATATTTTGAATAAACTTTCTACTAAAACAAAAGATAAAGGAATTTTCTGAATGATTTTATATATCATTCATAACAAATGGATAAGTATGTATAGTTGAAGGCTTAAATGAGAATATCTTTAATTTTGCAAAAACTTGAAAAACATTCGTATCACATGTGATAATACACGTGATGGTCTGTGACAACTTCCAAGTGTGTATCGTATGTCATTAACTATAGTAAAATGTGGTGATTAAAAGGGGAAAGAGTTCTTGTAAGCAGCAAAAGCAATCAATAACGTTTTCTTTCATCCAAAAATACAATCATCCTTATAACTCAAAAGAGACTTAAAATCTGTATAAAGTTATGTACTCACTCAACTGGTTAAAATATTTATCTTCGATTCCACAATTGTTCAACTAAATCAAAAATAAAAAGCAGGAAAAGTGACCAAATATCATTCAATCTAGATTGGCATCACTTTTCACCACAATCTTCTCTTCTCCTTGGAAGCATAGGGAACCACCACCCTAATCTTAATGACCATCTGAAAGGTGTTCTTCCCAATCTCATGCTACCTTATTTAAAGTGGGTGCAAAATGGGGCTCACAACTCTCGATATCAAGCCATTAGCGTTTCCCGTCATCCCTTCTTATCTTACCTACATATTTAAGAAAACAGTTGGGTAAAAAAAAAAACTACTATGGTGAGTTCACAAAACTTGAAATTGTGAGTGAAAACCGATTGGGACCTGGAAGCAATTGCAGCACGAATCCATGCATCATAGACTCCATACTCTTTCACTCTGTAAAAAGGTGACATAATTTCGATTAGTCACGCGTCTGTCCTTAAATTTTAATCAAAGAAAGAACAAGGGGATGATATAGCTCAAGATCTGAATAGGGCCTGTTTGTTAGCAGCTTAATGACTGTTTGGTAGTGGCATAATGATATAGAAAGTGGCTTATCTAAGCTTCTAGGGGGGAGCTTTATGCAGAAAGCCAAGTTTTTTCCAAACCTTCCCCTCCCAATTAAAAAACATGCTCCTTCCATCTATGAAAAAACCATACAAAACAAAAACCTTTCCAATCTATAAAGACAGATCAATCCACACAGACAGCTTTAGCCATACAGGACTTGATGGAAAACAAACCAAACAGGCCCTTAAATGAACAAGCATGTGATGCATAACTTACAAGTATTCATCATTCGGATCAATGTCTTGAAATATGTTGATATAGAAACGAAAACCATCCGGGCTCACATCTCTGCATAGAAAACCTGACAGAGAGTACTGGCTGTTAGATACTGCATGTTACATGTGCCACTGATATCTAATGAAAACTGAAACAGTTCCCAAATCATACCTTTGCTCTCAGCGGCAAGCAGATGCTCCTTGGCCATAGCTGGAGCAATTCCAAGCGTTCTTGCTGCATCAGTGGCGCTGACCCCAGTTTGCAGGGCATCCAGCTTTTGTACTAGGGATTTGATTCTAGAAAATACCTACATTTGCAGTATAATTCAAGTAAATCCTAAGTAACTGGAATGTCAAAAAAATAGCATATAAGCATGTGGCAAGAAATAAACCAAACCAAAATATGCAAAGGCCTTATAACTTGCCATTTGAACATATGAAACTAAATAAAATCTGATTGATCTTGAGTTCTTGACAACACTTTTCATTGGTTCCTAATCCATCTAGTGAAAAAGAAACATATTGTTTATCACTAATGTCACATGTAATTTTTTTTACCTCTTCGTCACTGTGAGACTTATTCTGGATGACCATGACCCCACTTTCAAACTTCTTAAGCATTACTGGACTGCAATATATATAAATAAACAAGGGGGAATTAGATAAAATACCAAATACCACCAAGGACTGAAATAAAGCTTGATAAGTACTGACAATTTTCACAATTCTTAGCACAAACAACAATATAATTCTGCTAGAAAAACATATAAAATGAAATGCAGAACTAAATTGTACATACACATTGAACTTCTCCCATAGGGAACATGCCCGCAGCAAATCATCAGGTGAAATCAATTCTGTGATAAAAAGAAAATAAGGAATCAGAAGTGCCTTCTAAGATAATAGATATTATTGAAATACAAGATGGAGAACTATACAGTACAGAACCTGTTCCACGGGCACGATTGAAGAGACAGTAGATATCTATAAGATTCATTATTCCCCCAGCTCTCTCTAATGGAATTTTCACGAAATCAGCCAACTAAGTTTGTAACGGAGAAGATAAACCATTGTCAAATTTGGAATTTTGTATCTTACGTTTGCAGGACGCTAACTCCATTAAAGCATATTTCAAATTAGGTCGACACTATATTAAAGATCTGCAATTGAAACATCAAACATGCATAGTTTAAAGTAAACATTCTAGTTTTAGGTCTAATTCCAAATCCAACCCAGATATTGACCTGTGTTTGCACAAACTTAAAGATGTTTCTGGAATAATTCACTCGATAAATTATGAAACTAGCAGTTATTTTAAGTCTCAATCGCTTCCACACACATAACATGCACAAAAATCATTCTTACAACACCCTTGGCAACAGAATAACTTTCCAAATAACTCAAAGAAGAGAGTAAAAACCTGACGAGATAACTGTTGGTGGTACAAGGCCCCAGCTGACTCTTTTGTGACAGGGGAGACGATACCAACACTTAACAACCAGTCTTGCATCTCTTCTTTGGAACCCATCTCCTCATCATTTGACGCATTGACTTGTGAATTCGACCCGGAAAGAAGTTTTTGCCTCATTTTTTCGGCTAGCATCACCATGTCTTTAGCTTTATTCTGAAGAACAAACAGTTTTGACACAACTTATGTACACCCACAATAACTGACTGTAGGTGGTACAAAATTTAAAGTACCCACAAGAAAAGATAGTTGTATTATCCACCATTATTAGAGGAATATTGATACACACATCACCTTCAACCTAAGTTGCAAGGATATGGATACAGTGTTGCAATTACACATGTGCATGTATACATATAAATCTAAGACCAGAAAAATAAAAGAAAGAATCAATTTATCAACTAAATATGTAAAATAAATACATACTTAAACCTAAAACCCAAGTCTTGTCATGACCATGCTTTTACTTAACGAGTATATATTAGTTCAGACTATTTGAAACTATATATCTTGTACCCATAGACCTTGAGTTTCTTTTTGAATTTTGCAAATTGGAATTTTCATTTCTTTTGGTAAAAGAAAAACCAAAATTGGCTTTAATTCTTGTATCCCTGTGAATTCATAGTCAATTATTCGAGAATATATCAACACCATATAGATACAGCAATAATTACCCTATTTTGAGTGTGATCATACCGGTATTAATGCATTGGATCCCATCAAAAGAGGTTGTTAACAAGAATTACCTTAAATTGTGGCTTCTATAACTACTTTATGCCTTAGATTATCACAGTAGTTAGATGTGCAAAAAACCATAAAATGTGATTGCATACCATCAAAGCATTCAAGTCTTGAAATGCATCCTGCAAACTCTTATCAGTACTCTCCCACATCTCTTGCTCCTTTCTCAGTATTCCAGAAACACCAACCACCGGCATTTTCAACGCCAATCCTGTATCACTGCTACTTGACCCACCACCATCACCCAACAAAACCGGACCCTCCACACCTTCCGCTGAAGCAGAAACTGAACCTTCCCATGCTTTTCCCCTCCAGGCCTCCCAGAATTTCACCACAAACGAATCAGGATCCGATTTCCCTCGAAAAACTAATGTAATCACCATGGATTTAGAGCCCCTCTCTTGCACTCTTCCCTCAGGCGTAACCGACACCTGGAATCTAACCCTAGGACTGGCGAACATCCCCTTGATAGACTTCTTGGACTGAAAGATGTGAGTGATGGCAGCGAGAGGAACTGCGACCGCCGCAGAGGTCGAAGGGGATGTAGATGAGTCAGGGTTAGGGAGCCAGAGGAGACGGTAGGTGGTCAGAATGAGAAGACCGGACTTGAAACTGGGCAAATTAGGGTTTTCTTCGTTGACCAGGTCGACGGAGGGTTGTAGAGAGGACTCCACCTCACCGGGGCGAAGAACTGGACGACCGCTAGTGGTGGTTTCCGCCGGCAGCAACCAATTTCCGGCCATCGCCAGTTGCGCGCTTGTCTCCGGTGTCAGAAGTCAAACCACTCCGTAAATCAGTGTGTCTTCGTTTAAATCTTAACGAGATTTTAATGAAAGAGAAAAAGATTTATAAAAAATATCTGAATTTAGAAAATTTTCTATTTTTAATACTTTGCTCTAATAAAAGTTACTTATAATAAATTTCAAATAATATTTTAATAAATATGTTGAATAATTTAATAATATAGTTAATGTTAGAATTATTAAAATGGAATAGTTATTGGTGTTGAATGCAATTTTTTAAAACTTTCGACTTTTATAATGCTCGGTGTCAAAGAAAATATAGTACAGTTGTTGAAGGTGGTTTTTTATATTTTTTTAACCCAGAAAGATTTTAAAGTTAAAAAAAACTAAATCAATTTTACTGTTCTCAAACCCTGCGTTCTTCAAACCACTGATTGCCTCGTCGTCTCCGTTCTCTATCACCATCCATCACTGTCGTTGGTCCTGCCATCACATCTCCCTCTTTTTGATCGTTTTTTTCCTGATTCTTCATCTTTTTTATGTTTATATGTGATCCATTAAATTGTTGTGAGCACTGAAATACAAAAAAAACATACAAATAAGAGGGAGATGGATGGCAGCTTCCAACGACGGTATGGAGAACGGACAACGATGAAGCGACGAAAAGTGGCGAGGAGCGATGTCATTGTGTGTAAAGGGTTTGAATGGGGTAAGGTTTCGGTATGATAAAATTGATTTAAGTTTATTTTTTTACTTTAAACCTTGGTAACGATTTACTTGTAGTTTTTTTTGGGTTAAAAAAATTAGGTAACTAACTTTTAGAAGTTTGACAATTTATTTAATAAAAAAATGTTCCGAAACTTATTCATTCAAGATGAGAGTTCAATGGCTTTTAATTCAAAATTATAGTTAGATTAGAGGCCTATCATTCAAAATGAGAAAGCTCATTATGTTTTTACGAATTCTTCTCAAATAAAAAACACATTCTTTGATTCTTTTTGGAAAACAAAGAATATAATTTAATTAATTATTTTTTAAAGCTGTAATATTTTTGTAACAAATTCAAACAAGCTAAAGAACGCATGATTACATTCAATCAACCCTTAAAACTAAACCAAACAAACGCAGTGTATCCCAATTTGACGTGAAACTGGTGGTGGGGGATTCAATCAAGCTCCAGAGCTTCATAAAAAGCAAGTTATCAGGAATCCATAAACAACATAACTATAACAAGCAAGAATAAATCAGACAGAGTCGGAACGAATCTTTACTCTAGATGAGAGGACTAAAAGAAATCGAAGCATTTTCATTCATTAAATGTCAAAACAAGTATGCAAAGAACCAAGATAACAACAACGGTTGCTAGCATCAAAAAACCCAATTCCAGATGATTCAGTGCACATGATACAATGAAATAGTGAACCACATGGGTTGAGGCCCAACGGAATGTGGCGGAATATCCCATCTGCTCTGGGCTCAATTCCAGACATGCACAACAATTGTGGCCACTAAGTTTATCAATGCTGATATCTTATAATCACAATTTGTCAGGATTCACCAGGGCATAGCCCGGGACACCCTTCCAAAAAAAAATACAATGAACTAGTGTCCTAAATGTACATTCGCTTGGACTCGACCCTAGTGAACCATGGCTACTGGGCTTAGCAAGTGCCACCGGCCAAGAAAGTCTAAAGTTTCACATTTGATCATATCCTGAATCAAATGTACGTTTTGCAGGATGCATACATATAATTGCTAAGAAAGAATGTGAACCCTTCTTTTAATTTGCTATTTTAACGGAAAATTTGTGTTGGAGGATACTGAACTAACTCGTTCGTTAGAGCATTAACGGTTCTCATCTTTTCAAGAACCCCATTGCTTGATACATGTTACTGAGAGTAGCATCTGCTATATCTGCAGCTTTCGTTGCACCCTCTGCTAAAACTTGATCCAAATAACCTGGATCAGATATGATTTCTTCATACCGAGCCTGCAAAAAGGTAGAATATCGATAGTTAACGATTTGATATTTGAAACCAATCATATTTGTTTTCAAGTTAAAGAAAAATACTCTTTTCCTCTACTCAGCCCATAAAGATTACAATAGGAGTGTAAATAGTTTGGTTTTGGATGAAACCTCAACCATCTCATGTATTATTCATTATGAATAATCATGAATATAGAGCATTTTTATCATCTATCACAACATTCATCGTGAATATTTTTGATTTGCAAGTGAACTTATATTCTTTATAGTATGAAAAGGTATAACCTTTGAATCATATAATAAAATATAGTAATAAATAGGAACCTGGATTGGATGGAGATGATCAATTAAAGCATCAGTAAGAACAATTTTAAAAGTTCCCCAGCTCATATCACGGCATTCCTGTGCAACTTCCTGCAATACAAAATTCGTTAATGAACGTATTTGAGCCCCTTAAAAGGATGTGAAAGTTTAGATATTTATCGCAACCTTATTGATGATTTAACGCTCTTCCAATGTAGTTGATTGCATAAATGATAAAATTAAAATTAAATTTTTAGAATTCATTATAAACTTGAAAGATCATTATTTACTTACACCTCCACTCTTGAAAATATATTTATTTCATTTATTAGAATATGCTAATAGAGGCAGGATCATGTAAGAAGTTAATCAATTTGCGAGAAGGCAAAAACTTCCAAGATCATACATGATTACATGTGATACGGATCATATATGACTTGGTGAAGACGACCTTTAGGGAAGGTCGCCAGCTATATGCCGGTCATTGCAACATGTGTTCTATATATATTGGTTTTATATCGGTTTCCACAGTTTCTACTATTTAAAAAGTTTCTAAATGAACCTCCCTCTATATATAGGGTCATGTTCAGGGGAAAACTCTAAATAAATGGAAAACCGGAAAACCATGAAAAAACGGATGAAAAAGTATATGAATATGGATGTCAAATTAACGAGAAAAATGTGCGTGTGTGTGTGTTAGGGGTGTTCAAAAAAACCGAGAAACCGAGCCGAACCGTTTGATCCAAAACCGAAAAAACTGATAACCGTAAAATCCAAAATTCAAAAAACCGAAAACCGAAAAAACCAGGTATTCACGGATCGGTTTTGGTTTTGAATTTAAGGTAACCGCGGGTACCCGAACCGAACCGGATATAATGTATATATAGTATTTAATATTATTATTTATATATTTATTAACCCAAAGTTAAATTAGTGAAGTGTTTTACATTTTGATGGCAAGAATTATGTTGGATGATTAAATTTGGTGGTATAAAGTCGTAAAAGCGGCGACATTAACCGAAAAATGGATGTTTTTAAACAATTAAACTTATTTTAACTTGTAGCGCTTTGATTAGTTTTATTTATTTGTTTTGTAATTGCTTTAAATGTTATATTTCGCTACTACTTTTATATTGTAAATGATATTTTTTTGTATATCCGGGTAACCGTGAACCGAACCGTGGGTAACCGTCTTATTTCGGTTCAGTTCGGTGCGGTTCCTTTCAACCCGCGGTTCGGTTTCGGTTTGGATAGTCAGGTATCCGCCTCTTGCGGTTCGGTTCACATTTTCCCTACTAACCGAACTGAACCGAACCGTGAACACCCCTAGTGTGTGTGTGTGTATATATATATGAATCAATAATCCTACATCTTCCATATAATAAATAAACATGACACTATTGAAGCATATGAAAGTTAAAGCAGTTACCTCCTTGGTCCTGTTTGTAATGATTTGATATATGGAAAGAAGATTATTGCACTCAGGCCTATCAGCATTGTCGAACTCCAAGCTAGATTTACCATAGAAGATAAGTGAGAAGATATTATCAAACCCAACACGATTAATCTTGATGCCACAAAGAAAATAAAAAAGACGACAATAACAGATACATTTTCCGCCTAAAAAAATCTAGATGTTAACACAAAAGAAAGACAAAAGTGTTTAACGGAATAGTGATCCCTCACCCAGGATAAGAATCTGTCTTGCAACGCTTAATCTTGTTTGCAATTGCCTATAAAGAAAGATGCAAACTCAGATTTGGAACAAAAAATTATAACAAAAGATTTCAAACTAGAAATTGTGCATCCAGCATCATTCTGAGATGGGAAGTAAAAAAACCCACCTGGGTTGTTAACTTGAAATTAGATTTAATGATAACATAATATAAAGATAGAAACTTTATAACTACACCAAACCACAAGATAGAAAATGCAGTAGGCCAATCTCATCAAACGCTCAATCCGTTTGACCCATGACTCATTTTGGCCTTTTCTTAAAAAAATTGTCCATTTGGCCCGTAAGCATTTCGACCCATCATCATATTGCCACATAAAAGTAATAATGAAGTCTGGCCACTCACATCTTTTGAGTCAAGCAGATTAATTCGAGACTGATCAGAAGGAGCAGATTTGGACATCTACAAAAAAAAAGTTAAAAACAAAGAGCATATAAGGTAACGATACTAAATATTTAGTATTGATAACACTGAATTGCATATTATGATTTTTATTTGTTGTTAAATTACCAATTCTAGCCAAAAGTGCATAATTCAGGAACAATTATATGCTTAACTTAGTGCAATTTGTATACGTGTAGCTCAATACGAAATACCTTAGAAAGACCATCAGTAAGGGACATCACCCGTGCTCCAGCCGGAGGAATTAAAGGCTCGGGAACCTATAAAATAAAATCTTGGTATTGTTTCAAAAGTAGCTATGCAACATTAAGAGATCAACCAATAGTAAGATCAAGTATATAACAAACCTTAAAGATTGAACCACCCCGCCTGCAAAGATAATAAAAAGAGTAGTCAATAATCTTTTGCCATAAAGATGAACAGTAACTATCTAAATAATTATGTTTCTTACCCTCCTAACTTCTTCCATTTCCTACCACCATATAAATGATTGACGCGTTCAGCCAGCTCTCGCGTCAATTCTAAATGCTGCTTCTGATCCTCACCAACTGGGACTAAATCGGACTGCAACGGAAAGAGCATGGCTTCTAAGAATGAATATCGGTCTCATCTTATTTGAACTAAAATTGGACCATTGGTGAGTTTATAAATATGATATTTCTTTCATATGAACTTATTGATTCACCCGTGACTGAATGGTGAGAAAGGTCTAACATTTGATATAAATTTAAAACTTTAAATTGAATTAGAGAACATGCCACGAAACCACCATTTGTATATCACATTAAATGATGGAGGGTAGATTGGTCCTGTCTAAAAAAACAAACTTTTCATTATGAATGGTATCTAAATGAAGAACAAGTGTTACCTGGTACAAAAGAATATCAGAAGCCATCAACACTGGATAGGTCAAAAGTGCAACCCCAACATTTTCATCACCCTTTGAATAAAAACAAAAAAAACCATTATAAATCTCATAAACACTTACTGGATTTTATTTTATTTTGGATAAAGAACCGCGCTTTATTTCCATCCCTTTTATTTTGGTTAATCATCTAAGTTTAACATAAAGCATGTAAGCCTAAGTTCAATGGGAAATGAGCAAATGATGAATTGTAGAGATTGAGCTGCCTACAATAAAGACGCACCGCCTTTCGCGATTTCTCTTTGAACTGAATCATTCTGTTCAGCCAACCGATGGGTGTAGCTGAACTCAGCAGCCACATCAATTCTACATGAGCACGAACATGAGATTGCACAAATACAGAAGCCTGTCTGACAAATTGGCGTTCAGTTAACATATATATGCAGTGCAAGTGTGCAACATTAAAATATGATGATAAAGGAAGCAGCAAAAGACCTTTGAGGTATCCACACCACATGCCAAATAAAGTGCTGCAGTATCTTTAGTTGCTTTAGACAGTTGTTGGACATCATACGGTAGAGTTATCTGTAATATTAACAGCACTTGGATGTAAAAAGAAACAAATGAAAAACAAAAGATTAACGATGAATAAATTATGGTTAGCGGTACATAACAAATCAGATTTCCCAAATTCTTGAGCCCTCGATCATAAACCCACCAATTGATACCGAGAAATCAAGATAGCAAGTTAAAAGAGAACCCATTAGAGAAAAAAGGGAAAGTAGGGCACTGATATATTTGTTAGTTTAGGGCCATATGTATATTTGGCGACATATAGTTAAAAGTTAAAAGTTAAAACCCAGATTGGAAAATAAGGCATTATTTGAGAACAAAGGGAGTCATAGTAGAGGGTGTGAGTATGTATCAAACGATAAGCATGCTTGTTCTAGTGTACGTACCGCATGAAGATCCACAATAAAGAATAATGTCTCATACTTATCCTGAAAGAGAGAAAAAAAACAGAGGAAATATCAAAGTAAATTGTGAAGAGAAGCAAGACATCATTTTCTGTTATTATGCATATAAGCATATATTAGACACACCATATAGAGATCAATAAGTATTGTGCTGAATCAAGTGAAGTGACATAAACGCGTTTTAGAAATTGCAAATCCTGCTATGAACCGTCAACGTTGCAACATTAACATTCCCAAATACACACAGACAATTACTTAAAAATGGAAGAATAAAGGCTGAGAATAGTTTCAAACACGAGAGAAACTATGGGAAACGGCATAATTACTTGTCAAATGATTCAAATATAAAAACCAAAAACTTCCAAAGTCTGTTCTCCCAACCACAGACACTCTTGTGTTATTCTTTGCATAATCTTATATCATCAATAGGATAATATCCACAAAAAGGACGTAAGAATAATGTCACATAATTTGATTTTCAAAAGATTAGTTAACTCCTCAAACCAAATAAAAACATAAATAACTGAACGAACACATACCTGCAGCGATACCCAGTTTTTTATAGCACCAAGATAATTCCCAAGGTGTATAGACCCAGTTGGCTGTACACCAGACACAATTCTCTTCCTGTTAAACACGGGATAGTTATTCATGTCCAGGACTTAAAAATTACCCATAGATTTAATTAAAAAACACCTGGAAAAAAATATAAACGACCAACTTATGGAGATTAATAGTTACTTTATAGAGCTGGAGGAACTCTCTGAAACAGTAAGCTCAGAAACCGAAACACTGCAATAGCATCGGTGATTACCACCACCGCCAACAACCGGAAGGTGATTCTGATGGATCATCTGCACCCTTCGTTGTAATTTACTTGAAGTGCTACATGACCTGTTTGAAAATCGTCAACACTGAGAACTGTAGCTACAATGGAATTTAATCAAGAACGGGACTCCAGAACTCAAGCCACTGTGTTCGATGTTAAATTAGTTTTATGAAAGAAATAGTAAGACGAAGACTCGGGCTGGCCTAAACATAGTTTAGTTTACTAATTTGTGAACAATAAACAACTCTAGAAAGGTATTCTCACTTAGATATATGAGATCATTAGCAAAATAACATCAAGATTGAATTTTTTTAATTAAGTGCTCACCTTGCCAAAGTAACCTTTAATGCCGCTACTTCTACTATGATTAGACTTTTTTACAGCAAACAACATGTTCTTTAGCAATATCTAGAACCATTTTTATATTTAGATTTGTTATAGACATGTTCATCCCTATGAGACAATATATCAAACACCAAGCAAGCATAATACTAAATATAAGAATTAATTCACTCTAAACCCCTTATTATCTCTTGTTAACACTCAGAATAAAACTTCCCTGAAAAAAGGTGACACAAAAAGAGACACACGTGGGTCAAGATATCATAATAGTAGTTAATTGGCATATAAAAAAAAAATAAGCTTCACAAAGTTATGCACTCAAATTTCACCAGCAATAAACATCTACCCTAAAACTTCTAATACACTGTTCATCTCATCTCATCCA